>OY728152.1:1502950444-1505450444 GCA_963277665.1 Viscum album
CTAAAATTGGTCTTTAAAGAAAACCAGGACCTCTAGGATGTTTATATGGAAGTGGAGAAGAGAATTTTGCAGGGTTTTGACGATATTTAAGGCTCAAAGTGGTGTGAGGAAGAGAGGGAGGAGGTGCCCTTTTATAAGGAAGAAGAGGGGCACCTTTGGAATAACTAAAAATATTATTTTATTATAAAGTCATATTCGGTTTTTAATAGATCCAAATTGATATATTTTGAAGCTAAGGTGGGGATGGGTCTAAATCCTCTCATCCAATAGAATTTAGACAAGTTTAGGTCATTATATTAACCTTATCTTTTAGTTTTAACTATTAGTTAATAAGATTGACATTTACCATGTCACTTTGTATTTTTATATTATATAGTTAATAAACTTACCATATATATCCAATAGACCCCCAAGTGGTCCATTAATGATACACCTATCATGAAATAAGTATCTTGGCCGAACCTTAGATTTTTAGGAATATAATAACAATTAATAATATAATATTTTTTTAAAAAACTATTTTATGTCAATTTTGATACTATTTGGTAATGGATTTTTGTGAAAATCATAAAATAATGATTATTTCGAAAAAAGTTAATTAAATCAATAATAACATGTCATATTAACATAGAAAATTATTGGAATTCATAAAAAGTCTCAAATTACATTTATTTTGGTATTTATAACATCAATTATGTCAATATTTCATTAATAAGATAATTACTGCATCATCATTGTGTCATAAATAAATTAAATTATTTTAAGTCTAAAAATTACAAATAAATTACCATTATGTAGGAAATCGTTTTATATTTCTAATGAATATTTATAGTCGAATTTATCTTATTTATAACCCTATATTAAAAATTATTTAGTTATTAAACTTTGATTTTAACTATTTTTACCCTTCTTTAAATAAATTAATAATAAATGTCCTAATCTAATCCAAGTGGGCCTAAATGGTAATATTGTATTCCTAAGGTTGTTTTTGGTCTAATTAAACTTATCCAATAGAATTAGGACATGTGTTAGGGTAATAATAATAACACTTTTACCCTTAATTACCCTATTTACTTTTAACCGTGGTAAAAAAGTAAAAAGTTACTATTCACCAAAAATTATTTTCATCTCATTAAACCACATTTTAGTCCTTGATATTAACCGTGTCTCTTGGATTTTCGAAATTCCACTCACAGAAGCGGTAAAATTAAGTTTTATGAAAAATTTAGTTTTTTAACTACCACTTAGTGGTTTCACTATTCATCAAAAAATGAAAGTTTCCAGAAAAATACCAAAAATTAGTCCTAAGCTATATTTGATATTATGAATTCAAAAATGATGTCTATTTTAACAAATTCAAAACATATTAGTTACATTAACTAATTTAAAAATGAATTCCCGTCGTCAAAACAAATAGCGTGTTTTTAAGAGATAATAACTATCAAAAGATTGACACTTGTTTATGTCTGGTTTAAATGTGAAATTACATCCAATTACCAAAATTGTATTAAATTGTAAAAATATATTATAAATATACTTTAAAACCACTCAAATTAATAATTTATCACTATTAATTATTTCGATTAAAAAAGTTGTTTTTAATTAAAATTTAGTAATTTTCACTATTCATCAGAATATGAAAGTTATCTGAAAAGTACCAAAATTTCACCCTAAGATAATTTCGATATTCCGAATCGAAAAATGAAGTCCATTTTTAAAGATAAAATTTATAAAATTTCAAAAAGTGGTTATTGCTATTCATAACGGCTAGTTCATAATAATATTATAATAATATCTCGTTTAGCGAAACTCGATATTGCGTACTACACACGCTATCGAGGAAGGTCGCGATTGTATGTAATGCAAGGAAAGTCAGGGATGCGTGTTGTGCAAGCTTCTTTTGGTGTAGCGTACAACACAAGACATTAATGAAATTAAAAATAATATTTTTCATAAAATTTCGGGGTGTTACAGGTTGACCATGGTGGAGTACTCAGAGAGGTTTACTAATATCTCATGTTACTCCTTCGATATGGTGAATGATCAATTATTCAGATCTCGTACCTTTGATCAGAGTTTTATCTAAGACATTAGGGCTTTAGTGGTATCCCTTTTCATTCCCACATATTTTGGGGTTCTTGATCAAGCCCTAGTATTTGAAAACATTTTGGAAGATAATACATCGGTAGTGTGAGATAGTAGTGGGAACTCTATAATTGAGACCTCAACAAAAAAGTAGCTGGGAACCATCACATAGATCCATGCGTGTCAGATTATTCAAAAAGAAATCATAGGACTTAGGTATAGAGGTGCAGGGCTCTTAGGGTGGCTTCAATTATCCAAGGGAAATGCAGTGTTTCTCCTATGATGGTTGGGGACATCTAGCTCCAGATTGTCCAACTCGTCATACCATTGATCATGAGACAGTCAAGAGACCGCCAAGGTAGAGATAGATATAGGATTAGGTTGGTACTTAGTGCATTGGATGTGGAAGAGGGGTCAATAGGGCAATAGGAGATGGTTGGATGTTCGACTTATTACCACCACCACCCTGAAGTGGCCTGTGTGAGGCTCAAGGAGCTTATGGATAGGGACAAGGCCAACTGTAATCTATGACAACCAATGAACCTTAGGATTCAATAATGATATGAGGTACTGTATATTTATTTTATAATTTAGCTACAATATTTATAGACATAGGTGTGAGTCATTCCTTCCTTTCCACTTCTCTGGTTCGAGACCTATAGATTTTGGTTGATCCATTAACTTAAACCTTGAAATTTGAGACTCTAATAGCTAGAGACTCATTGATTTCCCACATGTTTCGACAGTGAGATATGAAACTTTTAGGGGAGAGTTTTTAATTTTATCTCTTTGTTGTAGTAAGAATTCTTTACAATGTCATCTTATGTATGGACTGGTTATCCACACTTTATACCTAAATTGACTATTTTACACAAAGGATGTTGTGTTCCTATAGTGATGAAACAATTTTTTTTCCTTTGTGGGAGAAATGGAATCCTTGGGGTATCAGGATGAGATCAGGCATAAGATATTGTAGTCAATTACTAACCAGTTGGATAGAATGAATCGTGGAGTAGTGAATTATTTGGATTATCAGTTTCCTAGAGTGGTGGTAGAGTATGTAAAAGTTTTTCTAGAGGGCGTACCAGGATTACCTCCCTACAAAGAGCTGTACTTCTACATCAAACTACATCCTAAGATGCTGCTAATACCTACACCAGAATTTTGGATGCCCCCTATAAATCTTTGATTATTGAGGATGTAGTTATAAGACTTGCAGAAGAAGGGATTTGTGAAACCTAGTGTCTCCCCCTGGGCAACCCCATTGTTGTTATCCAAGAAGGAAGATAAGATCTTGAGGTTATTTAGGGATTATCAGTTCTTGAATCAGGTGATTGTGAAGAATAAGTATCCACTATGAAGTATCAATGACATCTCTGATCATTTGATAAGGGAGATATGGTTCTTTAAGACTGACATTAGATCATTCTATCACCAATTGTGATTACAAGATGATTATATATGATAAATGGAATTCATATGTCACTACGACCACTATGAGTACTTGGTGATGAATTTTGGAATAAATATCACCCAATTAGTGTTCATTGGACTTATGAACTGAATCTTTTAGACTTTCTTAGATTAGTTTGTGGTAGTATTCATCAACAACATCCTAGTGTTTTTGGCGTATGAGGAGGATTAAGTAAGACACTTGAGGATTGTCCTGGAAACACTATGCGAGAATTAGCTTAATGGGAAGATCTAAAAGTGTCAATTTGGGATTATAAAGGTCAAATTTTAGGGAAAATTCATCTTAGAGGCTGGAGTAGTAGTGGATCCAAAAAATTTTGGGGTGGTTCTTTCTTGGGATCCACCCAAGAGTGTCACCGAGGTGCATATTTACCTTGGGCTAACATGGTAATATCGAAGGATTGTAACCAGTTTCTATAGAGTAAAAATACCCTTGAAATATATGAATAAGAAAGGAAAACCTTTCATGTTGACAGAAATGTTCCAGAAGTGATTTCTAGAGCTGAGATAGAGGTTTATGAGCACTCACATCTTGAGATTATCGAAAGCGGGGGTCGAGTACATAGTGTTTTGCAATGAATCAGAGGCCAAACTTGGATGTGTTCTAATATATAGGAAGGTGTTTATTGCCTATGGTTCATGATAGTTAATACCACATGAGTATAACTATGTGACCGATGATCTTCAATTAAAAGTGGTAGTCTTTATATTGATGATATGTAAACACTACCTGACGGAATAACAGTTTATCATGTAAACTGACCAAAAGAGTCTCATGTATATATTCTCTCAGAAGTATCTTAACTTCATATTGAATAAATGCCTAGAATTATTTTAGGACTATGAATTTAATATTTTCTATACTCCTTATAAGGGTAAAATGGTGGATGATGATCTCAATAAGAGATCTTTTTCTCAATTATTGGTCGAGGCGTCAGAGCAATTAGCCTCATTGCAGTTGTCATTCGTGGGAAAGTATAATGTTTTATATGTATAGTTGATGGTTGTTACCCCACTTATTTTATAGCATATTAGGGATACCTAGTGAGGGGATACCAACTATGAGACCTTATATACTCATATATCCATTATACATGCTCAAGAGTGATATTTTAAAGGTGGGGGACACACTATCCTTTTCATAGGAAGAACGATGACACCTTTGATGTTGTGGGAGGATTTATTATGGAAATTTCATAAATCCCATTGGGTGTTATATCTAGGTGTAAAAAATATGTACCCGGACCTTTAATGATAGTTTTAGTGGTCATTAATTAAGAAAATATTTATAGAGTTTGTCTCTCGATGCCTCACTTGTTAGCAGGTGATGGCAGAGCACTGGGTTCCAATGGGTTTAATGCAACTGCTTGAGGTGACAAAGTGGTAGTGGGATGGGATATCTATAAAATTAATGATGGTATTACCATGTATTTCCTGGGGATCCAATTCCATTTGGGTGATCATACACCGATACACTAAGTTATCCCACTTTCTAGCCATTCAATACTAAAGTTTAGTAGAGATATTGGGAAACCTCTATGAGTAAGAGATATACCAACTCCATGGAGTTCCCTCAATGAACATATTTGGATGTGATTATAAATTCACATCTTAGTTATGGAGAACACTGTAGGAGAATTTTGAGAAATAGTTATTCTTGATCAAAACATTTCACCACCAAAATGATGGAATGACATATTCGACCATTCAGGTCTTGGGGGAAATGTTACAGACTCACATGTTGAATTTTGGCCATAGTAGGGAGGATCACCTACCCTTGGTGGTGTCTGCATTCAATAACATTAACCATTCAACCGTTGGTATGACACCATTTGATTCTTTGTATGGAGACCCTGCAAGTCACCACTCTATTAGAATGATCCTGGTGAGTCAACACTCATCATCCTAAAGTTGGTGAGAGATACTATAGAGTGGGTGAAGAATATTTATGAGTGGATGAGGACTAAATAGATCCATCAAAATTCTTATGAAGACTGGTGAATAAGTCCTCTATAGTTTGACGTGCAAAACCATGTGTTCCTAAGGGTCTCTCCCCAATGTGGATTGAGTATATTTGGCCCCAATGAAATTTTATCTCCAAGATTCATTGGTCCCTTCCAAATACAACATAAAGATGGAGAGGTGGCATACCTCTTAGCTCTAACACTATATTTGTACTGGGTACATGATGTTTTTCACATATCGTAGCTCAGGAGGTATGTGCACAACCCATCACACATTATCAACTGGGGTGAGCTAGACATAAAGGATGGATATACCATTTTTGAGTACCCAATAGAGATCGAGGATTTGTGGTAAAGAATCCTTCAAGGGAATTCGATTCCCCTTGTTCATGTTCAGTGGTGGCATGAGAATTTTGAGTAGAAAACCTTGGAGTGGGAGACCCAGATGTGAGCCCAGTACCCCCATATTTTTGGTGGTTTTTCTATTCGGGATGAAAATCCATAAGGTGAGGAGAATTTAATGACTTGGATTTTAAGTATAGTATTTTTTAATATTATATGGATTATTTCAAGACCAATAATTGATACAACATGTGATTCTTAGGCTTGATGTTCCTGAAATAAATATTTGAAATATATTAAAAATATTAAATAGCACATGCACATAGTTTTACTAAAAATGTGTAATAACTCCCAAAAAATTTCTCATATCAGAAATATGAGGGCCTTGTTGAGTTCAGAATGTGGGTTTTACCCTATGTGTGACATAACCTTTATCAGTACGGACTGTTTGTGAAAACATCATCATAGACGTAAATGAATAAGATAAATTAAATAATTGTTTTTTGTCTATTTTTACACACCTAACCACTTTATCCTTTATGTATATAGTTATAAAAATTCATTAGCGTTAGCCACTCAAACCCTATTGATTTTAGACAACCGTTGGGGATATTTCTTGGAGAACGACGACAGATTGAGATTAGATCATGGATCATTGTACCAATAGAGTTAATGGATCTCATCAATGATGGATATGCAATGGTACTTCATCCATGATGGATCAAAACTCTAGGTATGATATTTTTCTTTCTGATTTTCATCCTGTTTCTTAATCCTGGATGAACACAAAATAATTCTAAGAATCAAGTTGATATGGGAATTGTCTCTAGATTTAATTTGATGGAATTTTTTCTTTTTTTGTAGATTTATTCCTCTTAATTTGGATTATTCTAGGAAAAAATATCAAGGAAAATTGAATAACATCCAACACTCTTTCCTCACATTTTGTGGATTTTTAATTTCTTTCCCCATTCATTTCACGTTTATCACGAGCAATTTCTTTTGGCCCATGGTTAGAAAAAATACCTGGTATTCGGTCATTTAAAGACTATTATTCAATGTAGAATATTGATATCATGGGTGTGGTTCATGATCGATTGTACAGTCATAGTGTGACGACGGTGGTGGATGATTGACAGTGGAACAAACTAATTATAGGTGCCTGATCTTCTCAGCTTTCAAGAATGGTGACATTTTTTCTTGATAGATCATCTTCCAAGCGGATTAAGATCCTGAAATCCCAAGTTCTATAGGATAGGTGCCCAGAAAAGCCCCATTACTTGGGTTTCGGTAGGGTTAATGGATCATGAAAAGCATAGGATGACATGAGAGGGGGTCTAGAAATGATGAGATACACAACATAAATTTCCGGTTACACACCTTATGGGATCCTTGGCTACGATGCTAGGGTTCTAGTGAAATATAAATATCACACACTATGTGACCTTGTCACATGCCATGTGACCCACTTATGTGAGGCTTGGTGTCTACTTTGGGATGTATATGAGCACTGAAAAAAGTACACAACCTAGTGGCACACTGTTTATTTTGACACAAACATGGATTGGTGTACATGGGATGCTACAAAAACATAGATACTGTACACGTACACAACCATGAAACAAATTAAGTGTATCACATGACTCTACATTTCATTTACTACTTCTAGACACTATTTATATGGATACTTACATGATGTGTGAGGATCTTCCATATATACAGGCATGGGTATAGCTTGACATGCCGTGTACCCCTGGTACACACGATGTACCCCCTTTCAAGAGTGTTTTTAGAAATTTATGTCTAAAGTTTGGACTAGTCTAGGTTGAGTTTTTTCCTTCAGTCCATTCCCTTGATGGTGTAGTTCTTCCTTACATTCACATAATAGGATTGTGATCCCCTCTAGAGGTTGAGTCTCAGATAGAGTTGCAGTGTCCCTATGTGAGATTCAATTGTGATCCTCTATCATCCTTTTTTCCTAAGTGGGGTTTGTGGAATCGACATGACCTCCCAGAGTAGGGATTTGATCCTCTATCTAGTAGGCCATATTAGTAGGGTTGGTGTTATGGTTGACATATGATCCCCTACATAGAGAGTTGATCCAAATTGGGTTCATGGTATCCCTCAATAGTTCTAGGAAAAAACCCCTATCTATGCATCAGGGTTCTCCTAGACTAGTGAGATTTCTTGGTAGAGTACTAATGATCTATACCTTTTTGTCGAGTGTATTCAATGATAGCATGGCTCATAGAGTGGATTATACTGTATCAAGCATTTCTTCGAGAAGAATCATGTGAATGATAGTTGGATATAACTGTTTGGTGGCATGGTGTATTTCTTGAGTATATCTAGGTGATTCTATTATACATTTTTTATATATTATATTGATATGACTATACTTTGTTCTTTTTTAGTGTTTTTGAGGTGTCCTACTGATTATTTTTGTACTCTCTCATGCATGGGTTTTACCACATGTGTCACATATTATACAGATGATGGCCCTTTTGACAGTGTCCTAGGAGGACATGGAGATGATGGAGTGTAGACAGAGCTTTTCAAACCGAGATGTTTTATCATGAGTTTTCATTTGACTTATTGATTTCCTTTGGAGAAGTTTGGAATATTTATAGTTTTTGTATTGGCTTGTATTGGGACCCTTATTCTGCTTTTAGTAATTTATTTTCATACTCTGTCATGGGATCTAAGATTTATTCATGAATTATTTCATATTTTTTACATTTCATCATTGTTTGGTATTAGATATGTGTGCATGTGTATATATAAATTATGCTAGTGCCTCCCATTTGTGGGATACACTTACTCGGAACTGGTTGCCAACCCCTGTTCTATTAGTGGTGGACCTGGGGTAGTCATGGGTCGAACCACAATAGGTCGGGTCATGGCATTAATGATAATTTTAAAGCACACAAGATACCAAAAATGACATCATATAGTGTCAATTATGTAAGTTAAACCCAATATTATATTATATTCTTCATTTTGAGTATATACATGTTTTTCTTCAACCTAGAATGAATATATTTTTCTAGGTTTCTTTATAAAAAACAGTACCTATAATAAGTTTTATTTGATAAAAAAAATCAGCAGTGGTATCATAAAAAACCATGAAATTAGATTCATGAAATCAATAAAGAAATACCTCTTATCAATACCATAGTCCCAAATATATTTCAATCATAGAGTATGAATCAGTATAAATCCTGTAAATTTTTATTAATCATATGATGTGATATCAAGATATCATAAAATACAATTATGATGTACTGTGTATGAAAAATAAATCATCGAGTTTCTAAGGAAATATCATAGAATTTAGTAAAATATGATAGTGATGTTTCTAGAGGTGATATAGATATTTTTCATAAAATACCACCAGTAGCGATAAAATAATTCTTGCATCCAGTTTCATCTATCATAACCTACGACTAATGGAGAATTATTAAATTTGATTAATTTGGAAAATTTATTTTTCATAAAATTCATTTATGAGATTGATTTTATTATATATAAATTTCTTATGACTGAAAATTGATTTTTTATTATCAAAAAACTTTTGGGGAAGAAAGTGAGAAACCAAAAAAATAGTCTGAGAAAACTCCTAAAAAACAGGCAGAAAAAGAAAAACCAAAGAAAACCACCAGACCTACCCCACTTTAGAAATTGATCCTAATAACATGTATTCACCTACACAGGAACCTTCGGCAAGCAGTCCAATGAATAAGTGCACGGGCACGGTACCGATGGCATATCCATACCCTCTCAAGCATCCCAATCCAAAAGGCCTGCATTGATGAATACTTCGCACTCTGGTCCCCCTCTAGTGCAGGTCCAAGTAGAAAGCTGGAAAAGACACCAAACATCCAAACAAAGACAAACAGCAGAAAAACCCGAGGTCTTCACATCTAACAAACCTCTCGAGACACCAGGCCAAAACTACTAACTCAACCCAAATCATTAAAGAGAAACTTAATATTACCTGAATCCCTCCCCCTGAAAAGTTTCTAGGATAGAGATGAAACTTGTAAATAAACCACCTCTAGTATCCTATTCTCTAACATAGAAGAAAGTTGGTCCCACATCTGAATATACTCCTCAACACTGATTATCCCTCTATTGAAACCCCCTACTAGAATGCAGTCTTGTATGTCAATCCATGTATATTTTTCCTCATTAAGAGACACCTCCAGTGACCTTCCCATCATCTTAGCTGCCTCCTCCTTAGATGCATTGAGCATCAAGGTATGCTCCTTCACTTCTTCTTCAGAGCTTAAAAGGAGAGCCATGTCTTTGTCACCCTGTTCCTCTGGTCTCTGAAAGTATAGAGACTCATTTTACATCTTCTTGTCATTCATCTTATTTACATAGCGGGTCTCTAAAGAAGGAGGTGAGTGTAGGTTCCAGGCACAGCGAAAGCGCATTGGTGGGTTTGACCAACTTTAATTTTAGCTTTAAACAACGTTCAATCCGAGATCCATCATGATATAAAACGCTGGATCTTCAGAATGGAATGAAGAACGAAAAAGAAAAGAAGAGTCCCAGAACCATTGAGATAGGATCATCATATGTTGGTTATAATTAATTTAATTAATTCACAAGAATTACCTCGGTGGAATTCTTTCTTCGTCGATGTCTCCGGTCACAATCCTGTGATCCGTTGTTGCATCGTAGAATCCAAGTATATGATTACTCTAGTGGTTATCCATACGTGCTCCACGTATCTCTGGATGTCACCGAAGGGATCTACAGGTGCTAGGGTGGAAGAACCTTCGCTTGCGATGTCCGCCTTCGACCGCCTTGATCCGGTGGAGGATCTCACTCTCGTAACTTGAGGGTGTTCTTGGTGGAAAGGTAATTCTCTCTTGGCTTAAGAGTATTTCCAAATCCGTTGTGCACAACAATGGCTCTTATTGAAAAAGTGTTGGGGTTGTGAGGATATTTATAATCAGGTTTGAGGTAAATAGAGTTATGACAATAAATAAACGCGTTACATGTTTTATTTATTTCATTAACTCTTATTGAAACCCCCCATGTCAAATTATTAATTCCTTGACATGCTCCCACACTGATTATAATTAATATCATTTAATAAAAAAATATTATATCCTCAAAATTATGACTAGAAAACTACAAGGCGTGTAATAATTAATACACGGCGTTTACTTGTTTTCCATAAAACTACACGGCGTGTATATTTAATATACACGGCGTGTACTTTTATTTTCCATTTTTCTCCACCACATTTATTAGACCTTGAGTAATGGCTATTTATTTCTTAAATAAATGCAACTACATTACTCGCTAATAAATATATTATTTCACCCACAATATATTCTCTCGAATAACTAGTGTCGAAATAAATGAGTTCAGGAATCCTTAAATAATTATTAAACCACAGTCGGGAATAATATTTATTTAACTTATTAAATCAATATTTAAATAAGATACATGGACACACTTAGTGTGTGACCCTCTAGGCCTCTTTCTCAGTGGCATTAGGTGGAGCCTGCCTAAAGTCCAAGGTTAGCATCTAGCAACATGCCAAGGCACCCATAGAGAAAGAATTTAATGCCGTAATGATGTGTCACCTCCTACGAACGCTTACCGTGTAATATAATCCCTTTGTCTCGATATCTCTAATCAAGCGTGTTGCATGCTAGTGCCATTAACCCATGTGCCCGATTATTCTTTATTTGAATTCCCGGAATTGAACTCGCCCATAACTTACCATGGACATGGATTTATTTAGGCTATATCAATTCCATCAAAGGGCCTGAAATATCTACTTCCATTATGGAACAGAAGGGAAAAATCCTTTCTCGCATTATCTATTAATGTAGTATTACTCATGATGCACCCAACGTATCCTAACTCGTTGCGAACAGTGTGTCGTCATAGTTTTCATCAATACATCTAAGTGCGTGAGTTTTAATACCCATTAATAATAATCTTAAAGTCTAAGAACCAATACACACGTCCACAGATAGGAAAATCCAATGACACTATGAAATGTGGATTTCCTACTGGAAGGTCTCATTCTCATAATATCCTCCTAGATATTACCAAGGTCGCATACCATGAGAAGGTTCCTCAAAATTTTATGATTCCTCACCCCTAATGACCTGTATTATTTGTGTCCCTCAAATAATATCATCTGGCCATAGAACATATATTTAGGAACAGTGTTATGGCACTTCTGGGTTCTCCTCATAGCAGGGATCTTCTATGACCCTTTAATGCAACAACTGTCCTTAGGACATTATCACATGCATTGTCATGTAGAAGAACAATCAATATGTGATAAGGATTTAATTAATGAATAAAGTACAAAGTAGTTGGTTCTAGAACACCAACTCCAACAGACTCCCACTTGGACTAGAGCCAACTGCTAACAACCTTTAACCCGGTAGCTCTCACATGATATTCATGTTTCTGCTGAGATAGGCCTTTATTCATGGGGTCCACCACATTATCTTCCGTGGAAACTCTACTCACAACAACTTCACCCCTCTAATAGAAATCCCTCAAGAGGTGATACTTCCAGAGTATGTGCTTTGTCCGTTGATGTGACCTTGGTTCTTTTTCAAGTGCCACCACTGCAGTATTATCACAATACAATGTAATGGGATATTTACTTCTAGGAACCACATCAAGCTCCTGGACAAAGTTCCAAATCCAGACGGATTCCTTAGCTGCATCAGAAGCCGCTATATATTCGGACTCTGTTGTAGAATCGACGATAGATGGCTGATTTGAACTCTTCCAGCTCACAGCTCCTCCATTGAGACAGAAAATATATCTAGATTGCGACTTCAAATCGTTCCAATCTATCTGAAAACCAGCATCAACATACCCTCTGATGACAAGATCCTCATCTCCTCCATACACCAGGAACATATCCTTAGTTATTCTCAGATACTTAAGGATAGTCTTAACAGCAGTCCAATGTTGTTCTCCAGGATCTTCTTGATATCTGCCTACCATGCTCAGTGCATAGGAAACATCAAGACTGGTACATAACATGGCATACATGATGGATCCTATAGCCGAAGCATATGGGATCTTACTCATTCTATATTTCTCTTGTTGTGTCTGATGACACATTTTCTTAGAAAGATGTAGGCCTTGTGACACTGGAACCAATCCCCTCTTGGATTTTTCCATACTAAATCTCTTTAGTATCTGGTCAATGTATGTACCCTGACTTAGTCCAAGCAGCCTCTTGGATCTATCACGAATGATCTTGATCCCTAGAATGTAGGCTGATTCACCTAAATCTTTCATGGAGAAGCACTTGTTCAACCAGTCCTTAACTGACTGTAAGGCTAGTACGTCGTTTCCAATAAGCAATATGTCATCAACATATACTACTAGGATAATGACCAAATTCTCATTAAACCACTTATAAACACATGGCTCACATTCATTCTTAATGAAACCAAATTCCATTATGGCTTCATCAAATTGAATTTTCCATGACCTGGATGCTTGATTCAATCCATAAATGGATTTCTGCAACTTGTAAACCTGTTTGGCTTCACCTGGTGTCACAAACCCTTCTAGTTGTGTCATATAGACAACTTTATGAAGGTTCCCATTAAGGAATGCTATTTTGACATCCATTTTCCAAATCTCGTAGTCATGGTAAGATGCTATGGCAAGTATGATTCTTATGGATTTAAACATGGAAACTAGGGAGAAGGTTTCAACATAGTCAATTCCTTGATGCTGCCTGAATCCTTTAGACACTAGCCTTACTTTATAGGTGCTAAATTGATCTTCCATATCCAGTTTTTTCTTGAATACCCATTTGCATCCAACAGGCTTTACATCAACTGGCTCATCAACCAGAACCCAAACTTGGTTCTGATACATGGAATCCATCTCAGAATTCATAGCTTCTAGCTATCTTGCATATTTTAAGATTTCTACTGCTTCCTTATAGGAGAGAGGATCATCATTGTCCAAAAATAATGATTCACCATCCTAGGTGACTAGGAAACCAAATCTCTCTGGTTCCCTTACCTCTCTTGAGCACCTACGCAGTACTTGTGTTTCTGAAACCTCTTCCACGAGGACCTGTGGAACTTGTTCCTGTACCAACTCATGTGTATCTTGAGTATCAACTTCATCGAAGTCAATCTTTCTCCCACTATCCTTCTTGAGGATGTGCTCCCTCTCAAGAAAGATGGATTGTCTAGTGACAGTCACTTTCTTGTCTTGAGGGTTATATAGGTAATATCCTTTCGTTTCCTTGGGATATCCTATAAAGATACACTTCATGCCCTGGGGTGATAGTTTGTTGCCTGAGAAGGATTTAACAAACGCCTCGCATCCCCATACATGTGTATGCGACAAAATGAGTTTCTTTCCACTCCATAACTTAGAGGGAATTCCATTTGTTTCCTTAGTTGGTACTCGGTTTAATGTGTATGCTGCAGTTTGTAATGCATATCCCCAAAAGGATAATGGAAGATCTGCATGACTCATCATCGACCTCACCATGTCCAACAAGGTGCGGTTCCTCCTTTCACTAACACCGTTCCATTGTGGTGTATAAGGAGGAGTGAGCTGAGATAGAATCCCAGACTCCTATAGAAGATCGATGAACTCTTGGTTCAGATATTCTCCACCTCGATTCGATCGAAGCTTCTTTATCTTCTTACCAAGCTGATTCTCTACTTAATTCTTAAATTCCTTAAATTTCTCTAAGGACTCTGACTTATACCTCATTAAGTAGACATATCCATATCTACTCAAATCATCAATAAACGTAATGAAGTAAGAATATCCACCTCTAGCTTCTACTGGAAATGGTCCACACACATCCGTGTGTAAAAATCCTAGAAGCTCTGTGGCCCTTTCAACTTTTCCACCAAAAGGCAGCTTGGTCATTTTTCCTTGTAAACAAGCATGACCTCTATCAAGTGGTTTTATCTCAGTAGAGTCTAAATAGCCATCTTGGTAGAGCTTTGTCAAGTGCTTCTCGTTTACATGACCGAGAAGGTGATGCCACAACTGGGTGATGTATGAGTCATGTGAGTTTGTTTCGTTATCGATTTCCAAAACTTGGTTTTCATAATTTAATACATACAAATCATTATTTAAATGTGCCATACCATAACATATGTTGTTCTTATAAAATAGACAACCCTTATTTCCAAACATGAAAATAAATCCATCCATATTCAAACAAGTTACATAAATTATGTTTTTGGTAACACTAGGCACATAATAACAGTTATGTAAAACCAAGATCATCCCAGTCAGCAATGAGAGGTGGTAGTCACCAATAGCCAACATAGCCAGCCTTGCACCATTGGCAGCTCGAAGATCCACCTCTCCTCTGGAAATATTTCTAAATCTACTTGGTTCTTTCATTTGAATACATATGTAAGCCCCACAAGGTGTATCTAATACCCAATGTGTAGAAATAAAAAGATTACACTCGATAACGAACACACCATTAGCGTCCCGAAACTTCTGGGTGCAGTTCCTCTTCCAATGGTCTTTCTTTCCACATGCAAAACACATTGCCTCTTGTTCCTTTCCCTGCCTCTAGATCTTCCCCTTCTTGGAGGGACGGTGCTCGGGGGCTTCAGAGCATTTATAATTCTTTGGACCCTTTGCCTTGTCCTTCCTTTTCTTATTCACCATAAGGACTATAGGTTTGTCATACCCCATGTACTTATCTACCTGGTGAGTTAAGGGTAGAAGTTCTGATCTAGGCACAACTAGAACAGGCTCTTCCAGCACATACAATTTCCTCTCGTGGCGATGGATAATGCGTAAACGCCTCTACCACTCTTGGAAATTGGTGATGGTGAGAAGGTTTTCCTTCTCAAGTATTGTTTTAAATAATATGTTTGAATTCATTTTCTTTTCGTTTCTACAAATTAAGATGAGAAAAGGTTTAGTACTTTATTACAAAACTGAGATAAATATATAAATTAATATTTATTAGTCTCCCACAATTTTATCGAAATCCAATAACCCTAACCATTGATTTTAGAATATTCTGTTGCCTGAATATTCTAGTGGGAAGGATCCATATTGCCCTTCGCATTACCCCAACTAGGGTTGGTCAAGCAACTTGAAGGGTTTTAGGTAGGCATTCCAAATTCCAACTGCATTAACTCGCAACTCCTTGATCCACTGAGTGGACTCCCCAATCCTGAAATCCTTTTATTTTTTATTTCCTCAACCTTTGAATCTTGGTCACACCATTTCCTACTGTGGAAGTTAACCCTTGATGCGAACCAAGTAAAGTCAACCCAAAACCTTGAATTATAATTCCCCAATAATTGAAATCACCCCAACTAGGGTTGGTCAAGCACTTTGAACTATGGTTCGATTCTAACCAAGATTATGGAAGGCTATACCGACTTAATATTTTTTTGAGGGATTTTATCCTTATACGTAAATTTCCATTTTATTATCTTTGATTATATTCTTGTTAATATTAAGTGGGATATACTTAAGTGATTAACCATGTCTAAGATAATATTTACATATAAGCCGATTTTTATTTTAGTTACATCTTGCATGATTGTTTAATTCATTAATTGTGTGATCGTGACAACACACCCACAATAAATAAACCATGCAACTGACAGAAATAAAATAAATGGTATGATCATGATCTTTTTCTATTGGTTAGTTTATCAAGCGGTTGATAAACTAACCCAAGACCTAGGGGAGAAACACCTTGAACCTTTTGGGTTCTTGTTTACAGCTTTCCACCTGTCTACCTTTGTATCTCCTTAGATTAGTTTCACCTTGGATCCTGACTTGAGCCGCCTCCACTAGATTTGGATCTCCATCCATTACATATGCATTTATCTCACACACAGGTGAGGGGTAAAATGGGTTTTTACATAAAATAATCATTGGGCACGTAGGCCCTACATATTAATGAGGAGATGGCTCGTAGGCCAACAAATTTAATTTAAATAAATAAATTAAAAGAAATAATTCACATACAAAGGTCTCGGTCTAGCTCATGATCATCCATACATGAAACGATATTTATGCATAAATAAAACTAGTATTAAATTCCTTAATCGTTCTTGTTTAAGATAAATCACACTCGAATTAATTAATTATCTTTAATTAATCAATCCTTTTATCTCAAACCCTTTTATGAACTTCCTTGAGATTCTCATCCATCATAATTTTAAACAAATAATTTCATTTAAAATTATCCTTGTACATAACTTGTACCTTGGAGGTAACTCGGTGAATTCCCGTTCATTACACAGATGTTAAATTAAACACATATATATAAAACACCTATCACGTGTTGTGCCTCAGATTTACACCTGCACCATGGTACACATCTCAAGGGTTTTTATAATATAATAATAAATTTTTATAAATCTGCGTAATTTGGGTGAGTACACGACGTGTAGTTCCGACTACACGGCGAGTACTTTTCTTCACCGTCCATCTGAAGTACACTCCCGGGGACAGGGCATGTTAATGTACTTCAGAAATTTTCGGAGTACATGGCGTGTTTTTTGGGACACATTCCATGTAGTTTCCGCATTACACGGTTTCCAACCGGGCAAGCCGTGTATGGGGTACATGACCCAACCCTAACCCAAAGGGACTACACGCCGTGTTCATTGGACTATAGGGCGTGTAATCCGGAAACCGTGTGCCACCTGTTTCTGGTCAACACAAGGTGTCTTAAATTCTTAGAAAGAATCCAATACACGACCTAATTTAGCGGATCAGTAAATTCATTGAACCTAGACTACACGGCGTGTACTTCCGAATACACGCCGTGTATTCTGGTGTTGTAAGGACAGAAACATTTGGCTCCTCTGGATGAGTTCCTCTATTTTATTTTAATCAAAATTAAAAGAAAAATTCATTTCTATGAGGTGAACGAGAAACGATGGAGGAGGAACAGATCTCGAGATTCAGATTTCCAGAACGATTAAACATGAATTGAAATAACTAAATTATTAAATGTGTAAATCACCAACAAAAAACTAAATAATTATAATCAACGATACAAACCCTTTGATACCACTTGTAGGTTCCGGGCGCAGCGGAAGCGTGTTGGTAATTTTAGCGTTAAACAACTTTCAATCTGAGATCCGTCACGATATAAAACTCCGGATCTTTGGAATGGAACAAAGAATGAAAAAGAAAATAAGAGTCCCGGAACTGTTGAGATAGGGTCATCATATGTTGGTTATAATTAATTTAATTAATTCACAAGAATTACCTTGGTGGAGTTATTTCTTTGTCTATGTCTCTAGTCACGATCCTGTGATCCATTGTTGCATCATAGAATCCAAGTATAGAATTCCTATAGTGGTGATCCACACGTGCTCCACATATCTCTGGATGTCGCCGAAGGGATCTCTGGGTGCTAGCGTGGAAGAACCTTCGCTTGCGATGTCTGCCTTCAACCACCTTGATCCGGTGGAGGATCTCTCTCTCGTAACTTGAGGGCGTTCTTGGTGGAAAGAGAATTCTCTCTTGGCTTGAGATTATTTCCAAATACGTTGTGCACAACAATGTCTCTTATCGAAAAAGTGTTGGGGTTGTGAGGATATTTATAACTGGGTTTGAGGTTAACAGAGTTATGACAATAAATAAACGCGTTACACGTTTTATTTATTTCATTAACTCTTATTGAAACCCCCATGTTGAATTATTAATTCCTTGACATGTGCCCACGCTAATTATAATTAATATAATTTAATAAAACAATATTATATCCTCAAAATCCCAACTGGAAAACTACACGGCGTGTAATAATTAATACACGGCGTGTACTTGTTTTCCATAAAACTACACGGCGTGTATATTTAATATACACAGCGTGTACTTTTATTTTCCATTTTTCTCCACCACATTTATTAGACCTTGAGTAATGGCTATTTATTTCTTAAATAAATTCAACTGCATTACTCGCTAATAAATATATTATTTCTCCCACAATATATTCTCTCGAATAACTAGTGTCGAAATAAATGTGATCAGGCATCCTTAAATAATTATTAAACCACATTCGGGAATAATATTTATTTAACTTGTTAAATTAATATTTAACTGAGATACATGGACACACTTAGTGTGTGACCCTCTAGGCCTCTTTCTTAGTGGCATTAGGCAGATCCTGCGTAAAGTCCAAGGTTAGCGTCTAGCAACACGCCAAGGCACCCATAGAGAAAGAAGTTAACACCGTAATGACGTGTCACCTCCTACGAATGCTTACCATGTAATATAATCCCTTTGTCTAGATATCTCTAATCAAGCGGGAT
Source organism: Viscum album (assembly GCA_963277665.1). Classification (NCBI taxonomy): domain Eukaryota; kingdom Viridiplantae; phylum Streptophyta; class Magnoliopsida; order Santalales; family Viscaceae; genus Viscum; species Viscum album. Next base: position 1,502,969,610 of record OY728152.1, read on the forward strand.
GCATGCTAGTGCCATCAACCCATGTGGTCGATTATTCTTTATTTGACTTCCCGGAATTGAACTCGCCTATACCTTATCATGACCATGGATTTATTTAGGCTATATCAATTCTATAAAAGGTCCTGAAATATCTACTTCCGTTATGGAACATAAGGGAAAAATCCTTTCTCGCATTATCTATTAATGCAGTATCACTCGTGAAGCACCCAACGTATCCTACCTCACTGCGAACAGTGTGTCGTCACAATTTTCATCAATACTTCGAAGCGCGCGAGTTGTAATACCCATTAATAATAATCTTAAAGTCTAAGGACCAATAAACAATTCCATAGATAGGAACATCCAATGACACTATGAAATGTGGATTTCCTACTGGCGGGTCTCATTCTCTTAATATCCTCTTGGATATTACCAAGGGCACACACCATGAGAAGGTGCCTCAAAGTTTTATGAGTCCTCACACCTAATGACCTGTATTATTTGTGTCCCTCAAATAATATCATCCAACCATAGAAAATATATTCAAGAACAGTGTTATGACACTTCTGGGTTCTCATCATAGTAGGGATCTACTATGAACCTTTAATGCAACAGCTGTCCTTAGGACACCAACACATGCATTTTCATGCAGAACAATAATCAAGATGTGATAAGGCTTTTATTAATGAATAAAGTACAAAGTAGTTGGTTCTAGACCACCAACTCCAACAGTGAGGAGGAGTAGTCCTTCTTCCCCTTCCTCTTCATGAAACCCTTATTAATCATTGGAGTTGAATCCTCATCTGCTAGTTGGCCATGTTCTATCCCTTTGGAAACATTCACTCCAGCCCCATATCCCTTAGCTGGGGTAATGAAATCAGAATTCATATTAGCCTCTATGAGGCCTTCAAACCTATTGCACAAGGAAACTGAGGTCTGAATTGAGATCAGACACCCTCCTTCATTCACCATTTGAAAATCCCTTCCAGTCCTATCACCCTTATCACCCAAAGAAGTATTCTCCATACTAAAATCAGCCTCCCTATCCAGCAGCATCATGCCAAAAGTTTCGTCCTGGATGGGCTGTATGAAGCCACTCCCCATGAACTGGGGAAGCTTGAAAAAGTCCTCTAAAACCACACCCTGTGAAGCACAAATAGTATGAAACATAGGGAACTCCTCGTTGACTAGAGATTGGGAATCACCTGCAAGTCGAGACTGACCATGCCTAGCCAATTCATGACCATTAGGCCCTGTGACAGGAATGCTCACACCACTGAGGTCACCAATCAATCTACTAAAACCATCTTGTACTTTATGATCAGTAGGAAAAACTAGCGGTTGCTCCTACCTCACCAGACTGGCACCACCAGAATTCGAAGGACCCATGCCAACTGAATTTATGCCATCCCCCTTGTCTTCTTGGACCAGACCTTTAATCTGGACAACCGTAGCAGCACCCAGTGGACTACTGCCCTTAGCTGGTCTACTGCATATTTCCCCAGTTATTCCCTCAACTAGCATGCCCTCCACCGCTCTATTCTTAGGAATGCCACGATCACCATTGCACACATCGTCCTGAAATCCAGTATTCATATCCCCTACCTACAACTCTCTAGTGAATCACCCAACCATTTTCAAATATGGAAAAAATGGAACCACGACTCGTAGACCATAGGTTGATTATACCGAAATTTTTCCACTATAGTAATCCAAACAAAGTCCAATCGCACACTTGATGTATCCACCTCCACACACACTCAAGGGTTAACCAGATGAAAGACCGCATTGGTCTAGATATCAGAACACAAGTATCTTCCCAGTAGGTTTCCAATAATTTTAACATTCGATGGATTTTGAAATGGAGGAGGGAGATTTGGAAAACTTACCCAGACCTCCACTGAGGGTGAGTCACACTTCATGTAAAAATCATACGACCATCGGGATAGGTAGAATCATGATCCATTGTAGTTTTAGGGATCCCTCGACGATGCCTTTATTTAAATGTTATTCCAAAATTTATTCATAGTTATAAATTTTTTACAGTGTGAATATGTGTATGATTTAGTTTAAATATTAAACTGATTCTAGAGATTATTTAAAATTCTTATAAGAAGTTACATTCTGGGTACGATAAATAGTTTTAGAGTCCATATACCTTAAATTTAGTTTCTATTTAACATTATGAGCTTGAATTTAGTTTTTTAAAATGGATGTTACATATTAGTTATTATAGTATTGATGAATTAGAATATCTATTAAGTAAAGTATACTTGTGTTTAGGAATTTTTTTTCAACATCCTAGGGCCGAAAGGTATATATCTTATTCTAGAAAAGTGGGGGTTGAGTATTTTGGGCCCCATACTTAGTCATGTGAAGATTATCAATTTAAAATAATTATAAACCATTACATTAAAAGTTAATGTAACATAAGAATGTGATTCATTTGGATATGTTTAAATATATCTTACTTTTATTTTTTAGTGAGTAACTTAAAATATGAGTTATGTAAATATTTAAACAACAATTTATTTTGAACATATTTTTTAGTGGATTGAATATGATTCCAAACTAAATAATTTTATTAATGAATACATAAAGTGAATAACATGGGATAAGATGGTGAAATTAAACCCTCTTCTAAATAATAAGTGCCATATTACATATAATGTGTTACTTATAAACATATCAGTCATTCAGTATGGGTGAACCTAATGATTAGGATCCCATGGATTATATTTTTAAAGGAAATAAAGTAATGACATGAACATAACCATTAGGTTCCTTTTTCATGGAATTTTCTTTGGGATACATTAGATGAGTGGCCAGAATTTTTAGAATTCTAGTGGAATTTAGTTCATTGAATTAATATTATGGTTCTGGGTAAATATTTATCCACTCAACTATCCAAGAATAATATATTATATGATTAAAAACTATTTTCTACAAAATTTAGGCATGCATTATTTTATCTGTTGCATGATGTAAGTCATGATGAAATATAGATCTTGGCCAACTATTGAACATTTTGATTTTGAAAGGGTTGATAATTTTAGTGGGATTCCATTTAATAAAAGTTAATATTATATGTTGATAAAATAATATATTCATCTCATTAAATCCTCTGTTATATATACTAAAATAATTATCAATAATCTTAACTTTGAGAAAAATATTATAGGAAGGACAAGGATATCACAATCAACTCATATGATGAGTTAATTAAGAAATGTTTTTAATTAAATAAAAATATAATATTTTAGATAATCCCATTATAGAGTAACCGAGTGTTGATGTTTTTCAATAGGTGGATAAAGATTCATATAAGAATCATATAATGATTTAAGTAGGGTTTTAAAAGAATTAGATACAAATTTACTTACAAAATTTTAATATCATTTACTGAATGTTACTGCATATGTTTATGATACTCAATATGATTGAGTTTTTAAATGATATAGGGATACTAAAGGTTTCTATAAGGATCATTTTGGTTTTTAATATAACTTCCCAGCATGGGAGCCACTAATCCAGTTCCCCATGCTGGTTTTCTACATGGCATCAAGTGAACCTCCCCATATTCCAAAGGCTTACAACTAGATGCGAGGGTATAAATGTGGTACAATGGGGATAATATACCCTCTAGATCACTAATAATTATAGAGTATGGAATAATACATAAAGTTTTCAGAATATAATACAAACAAACAATTAATAAATAAACAGATAACTTGGCCAATGAAAAAAAACATGCATGCATGAAAATCTATAAAATAAATACAATCATTTAATGTAGTAGGTACACATACACAAAAGAGGTCTTTAATGAGAAGTGGATGAGATAAATAAAGAGGCTCCAACTCAAGTAGTCATCTTGAGTACATGATCAGTTTCTACTCCCATGCACCCAAGTACAACCCTATTCCACAATGGAAAACATCACAGAGAATAGTCCAAATCCAAACAAGAAATCAAGAAATCACTTCGAGTACCAATCAGTGTCCTAAAAATGGTGTGAGATAAACTCATTAACTAACACCAATTGTGTCTAATAAAATTAGTTAAATTTATATAATACTAGGTAGTGTAAAATTATAATTTTCCAATCAGTAAATAAAAAATAATAATACTTGTAAAATCATGTTCCCCATTGAACACCCGCAAGAGCATACATACTTCAACTAAATATATAGAATATCTATATGTTATATTAAATATATATGCACATAAATTAATAATTATGTTTACACAGATATATATATATATATATATGTGTGTGTGTGTGTGTGTGTGTGTGTTTTTGAGGACCAGATATTAATACCTAGGAATCCCCATAAGGATATCATATATGTCTCAAACATTAAACAAGGGATATCATGCCCAATGATCTCAATGAATGATAAGGGACATAATGTCCAAATATCTCAATAAATGATAAGGGGTGTAATACCAAATGATCCTAATAAATGTTAAGGTAAATCATTCCAAATTATCTTAAAAAATGATAAAGGTCATCATTTATAATGATCTTGATAAATGATATGGGACTCCATTCCCAATGTTCTCAATAAATGATAATGGATTCCATGTCCAATTATCTCAACAAATGATAAAGGGAAACATGAAAAATGATCTCAAAAATTGACGATGGACACTATACCTAATGTCTCAAGTCAAGGGAGTATGAATTATCTTGTATAAGCATCCCTTAAATATGGTATAACAACCACTATCCATGATCTAACAATAATTACAATAAGTCATTATCATTAATTATTTAATGTTATGATATAGATAGTTACCCAACCATTTAACATTTAAGATATTGGTAAATTACATGATTAAAGTCCCTATCACTTAACATGATTCATCATGATTGTTTCAATTATCAATTAATTCCCAATTAAATAATAGTTCCATGTTTAGAACACATGCATCAATTTAATTTAAAATATAAGTTCATGCCGATCCTTAATAAATTTTTTGGGGTAACTAATTAATCAAGGTCAAAGTGACTTCTCCAATTCAATTATCATTTCATTATACCTATTTTTAAAATCAATAAAATTTCATAATAAGGTACAAAAAGATATTTAACCATATCATAATACATTTTAAACTAAATCAATTCGGGATAATCCAAACCCATATAGATGGTGGTTTTCACACAAGCACTTTCATAATGTGTATGGAATTTTATTAAATGAACCCAAAGGGGTTGTTATAATCAAGTTATATGACCATTGAAAATTTCAAGGGTCAATTATAGCATAAATAACATGGGATAACCTATTTAATTAATATATTTTAAATTTTATGAGTAACTTATGAAATTTCCATTGTTCGGAATGATGACAAAATTTATAAATAGAAATACTATAAGACAAAAACATGAATACCACCTACCTTGTGATTTTGAAGTTGAAATAATACATTATTGGTATTTTATTTTAGTAGAGAATATTTAAAATTAATTAATAAAAAAACACTCTAAAAATATGGAATATGTGATCACATGGAAATAACATCTAGTAGAGTATAAGAAAAAAAGAAAAGAGTCAAGAGGAATCATAAAAAAACCATGGGTGATCAAAGGCGATTGAAGAAATTTAACTATGAGATTATATGAATAATATATTCCAAAGACTTGGAGAGGGAATGAGGAGAGTTCCTTGGTGGTGAAGCTATTGTGCATGGAAGGGAGGATAAAAAGATGCTTTGGTTTTAAAATAAAGGAGGGGTAAAATGGTCATTTGCATCTATTTAATGAGATGCATGGTTTGGTAACACTATTTTGAAAAACCATGCACTAAACAAGTTCATAAACTATCTATGGAACCCTCATACTATATGTTTTTCATTCACAATACACCAACCGTGCACCAACCATTTGGGGCTACTACCCTAAAACATTCCAACCTCGCACGATTTCAGTGCACAATTTGAAAAACCTTTCACAAACCATTCCACACACCCTTTACCTATATACTATTTCACAAGGTTATATGGATTAACTCACACATTTTGAAAAAACATTGTGCTTTAATAATTGGGAAGAACAATTTAGACCACATGGTTAGCTCAAATAGTGCACCAATCATGTACCCCTTGGCTGCCTCTCTCGAAACAGTGTTTCCAAAACCATAAGCTTCCAAAATTCATCCCAGATACTAAGACACAAACCTAGAATTAAACTCTATAAAAAAATAACACATTTTAAGAATTAAAACATTCTAAATTACATTTTGAATATCAGTTCACCATTAGGCTCATCCACAAAATATAAAGCTAAAATTCCTTTGAAAAAAAATTCAATCGATTCAAAAAAATGGCATTACAATGAAATTAATTAATTATTCATCAATAAAAATGTTTTGTAATGATGAAATAATATATGTATATTTTACTGAATATTCTCTTATGTTGATAAGAAATGAACTAGGCATATGATGTTTATGTTTAAGCTCCCTATAAATAGTGTGTGTGGGACAAATTTATAACGAAAGAAAGAGACTTTAGTAGAAGATACAAAAAATATGTCCTTGAATATATATTAAATTCATTTAAAGTTAATGTTACAAGTAAAGAGTAATAATTCCATATGATGTAATTTTTTTTATACCAGATGGGGTTTGGAAACTCCATGAAAATTTTATGTCAGGTATTAGTCTTATATAAATAAATTCTTTAGTTTTGAGGGGTATGAAATTAAAAATGTTTTTTTACTTGTTTTAAAAATATATTGGAGTTAAAAATAATTTGAATATTTGATATATATTATTTTTTTAATAATTAAATGAAGAAAATTTTTCAACATCATAATGTTGAATACCAATGAATAAAGGATGTTCAATGAATAAAGGATATTCAGATGGATCTTATTAAAATATGTTTATAGTTATCTCATTTCTATTTTACAAGAAGAGTATTTTTTTTGTTAACAAAGTTTTTTTATGATCAATGTGAGATAAAAAATTAAATACAAATGGTTTATGATTCATCAACTTAAATAAATTTTTTTGAAGAGGATAAAAGGATAAAAATTATTTATCTAAGATATAATATTTTTCTATCTATTTTAAAAAATATAAGGGAAGATTTTACCAACAAAACTTAGTGATATATTTTAAATTATTAATTAACCCTCTTATATAAAATTTCTCTAAACACATATAATATTATATTATATATGAAAATAATAGTTTTTGTTACATATTCATGCTAATAGTAAATAAGTGTTATTTCCCAACACAAAGAAGTTTGCATGTCCTGGAATGATATTTTAAAAATAATATATAGTCTAATAGGTTATTGGGAATATGTTTGGACATAAGAAGCTAAAAATTAACAAATAAAATGTTATAACAGTCATAAATTAATCTTATTTAAAATTAATATCCAAAATAATTTAAGATATATTACTTTAATGAGAAATGTAAAAGTTACTTTTAGTTTCTTTGAGAAAGTGAATATAAATTTTTCCAAGTGTATTTTTGAGTCAAAACACAATGTGAAATGAACCTAATATCTTGAATGAGTTTTAGTTCTTGGTATTAATGTGGATTTTAAAGAGTCACATTCAATTACCAAAATGTTGTGATTGTCATTTTATCCTAAAAAATTTTAAGATGTGATGGAAATTAATAATTTTAATAGTTACATTATTTACTATAATACCTCAAAAGATTTTTTTGGTAAGGGTTCCAAGGATAATGAAGTTAATCATAGAAAAACTATATGTAACCAAAATAATTTGAAATCTTATCATTTAATGTGGTAGAGTAAAGGATTTTAAATATATTCAAGGATTTAAACTTATAGAATATGATTCATAATCCTCAATATTATTTGAAGATTCATTCTACATATATGTTGCACACTAAAAAGTTAATTATGAGGGTTTTATTACATGTTCATATAGTAAAGTGGTGGGAGTTAAATATAAATATGTAATGAGTTAACAAAACTCTAGAAAGTTAAACAAACATAATGATTATATATAATTAATTCATATATTATATGATATATATGAACTTATGTAAGTTTTTTATTAATTAAAAACATAGTTTTAAGAATATAAAATGCTTCATTTAAAAATAAATCTTCACATTTTCATTCTTTCACACTGGATTTATATATATATATTGATATGCATTCTATAAAATTTAATGATAGTTTATTTATCAAAGTATGAATTTGAGTTATACATAACTGATGTTCACTATGGAGTATTATATGGTACAATTAAATAATAAGGTTATCATTTGTATGATTATTTTATAGAGATAAAAATATTCACATGAGGGATAAAAAGTGTTCTTGGATTCTAGATGACCCAATAAGTACACCACATTGATTTCTATACACTATATATTATGGTATAATAGTGATTCATGGATCATATATGAGTACCTAGTATAAGTGGTTGATGAGATACCAATAATGAGAAAAATCATACATTGATACATTTCATATATAAGCCTTCTGGCATAGCTAAGTAGGGTGTTCTTGGGTATGTTTATTATCATTTCAGTGATTTTAACTCAACAATTATAAGATATTTTCTCTCATATGATGTGTATAATATCTATTACCTCAATTCCAATAGATTGAGTGTGCATCTATACCTTGATAGTATGTATTATGTGATTGAAAATTCAGGTGAGGGATATGTGATGTAATTAATCACAAAGGTGAATGACATGTTGTATATTCATTGAAATTTTTAATAAATAATAATAATAATAGAGTTTAGGATGAATTAATTGACTATATGGGATTTTCATACATTATTTCCCATGGTGACATGATGTCTTTGAAAAAAGGAAATGTATTAGAATTCACACACATGTGATGTGATTGATGGATATAGGTATAGATATAGTTGTGTTTGATGTAGATCATGTTATAACCCTTTATAGCTTTAGTGTGATTGATTCATTACTAGAGTATTATCTTTTTTTACATTAATAGATCTAGGGATTCATATTTCTTTTCAATGCTACAATTTCCCATGGGGTCAGACACTATGTTTGACTAAATGTTGATTTATTTTAAATTAGAGAGTTACTATAAAAGTCAATTACATTTAATCTAAATTTCTTTTATATGGGGTTTTAAAATATAACTCATATAATATGGTAAGTGGTGAAGTTAATGATATATTTTGAAAAGTTTATTAGAGTATATTGTCAAAGATTATTTGATGTGATTTCATAAGTTATTGTATAAGATAAAATATAAGTTGGAATAAAACAATGTAAATTATTATTTAATGAAATTTGGAGATTAAAGGATATATTTTCTAAATCGTTTGCAAATATGATTTGTTTTTACCTCTATCATAGTGTATGATATAAACATATTTTTTGGTAGGATAATTTAAAAAGAAGGGTTAGTTTGTGAATATCACCTTTTACAATATGGTTATATCCCAATGTATGATTGACTCCACTAAATAATATTGTTTTATCATTAAAATTGTTGTATCATAAATCTTGGCATGTGGCTCAATTTCCTACAATTAAATTCATTTAAGAACATTAAAAGTTAACATTAGAGTTATCCTCCCTTATAGGATATCATTAAACTATTCATTCTATAGGATTTAAATCTTGGGAGTAGATCTATTCATGGAATGGGTTTCAAGGATCATCAAAGTCATTAAATCCTGAATTATAATAAATGAGTTAATGAAAGTATAATAGAGAAGTGTTCGTGAAGGGTTTATATAAACAATTGTCATTCGATGGTGGGAATATGAGAGAATATTCATTTGTTCTAGTTGAAACTCCATGGAACTTGGATCTCTCTTTATTCTTTAATTATTTTCTTACTAAGGTACAATACTTTAGATGGAAATTTATTCAACTTATATGATGATTGATTCAAATTCAACTTGAAAATACAACATGTAGGGAAGATCCGTTTGATAGTTCCTTTTTGATCATCATAAATAATAGATGGAAGAAATAATGACACCATGAAACATCATAGGTGTATGGTACATGTAATATTATCTTTAGATAATCATTTCTAGTATATTAATGTTTTTATTTATTATCATAAAATAATATTTCTTTTGGTTTTAAAGTGCTTAGTGGATTGTGTATGGAAATCGGGGGGGGGGGGGTTAATGTATGTTTCTAATTATTACCAAGTTTTATCCTTTCTATTACTTATCCCTACTAAATACAATAATCTATATCCTAGTTAATAAGTATGCATATAATTATACACACTAAACTCCCACCACACTTGAAATGTTGAATGAAATAGGAACAATAGCACATAATGTTTATATAAGAATCTTCTCTAATTAGGAAACTCACTCCTTACTATGGTAGACTCTCATTGAGACATGAATTATAACTATTATATATCCATGATTAAAAATAACTAATCAATCCATATAAAAGTGTTTTTTAGTATATCCTATAATTCCTAGGAAATTTTTCATCCACTTCCCAAATATTCACTATATATATATATGTGGAGATATCTTTATAATAATTCCCATAGTTTAAGCCATCTCACAAAAAATATCTAGCCATATTTCAGAGGGGTGACATTGTTTTTACTAGAACCACTAGTTTTACATATTTCAATGATGAAATCCATGAACATGATCTTAGTTTATGATTTTGAAGAAACAATATCACCATGTGCATTATCTTCATCCTCAATGAACATATATTAAACCTCCTAAGTATGATCATCTATACGACATGCATGTTCACATTATTCTTTAACTAGATCTCACTATGATCTGTAATCACAAGGGATATCCAATATCATTTATTATCTATTCCAAGGAAAGGTAGAAATAAAAATAGAGACCCTATTTCTCAATTGATTTCTATTATATCAGAGTATCATAGGCCTTCTTCGTCAATTTCATCTTCATTGATACATAAGATTTTCTAGTTGAAGTTTGGTTATCCACATATTACAATTTCATGATATTATGATCATATCAGTATCATGGTATTATTCTTCTTCAAATATATGTTTTTCTTTAGAATAATAGTACTATTAATGTATTACTTAAATCTTGTCACCTTTTCTTCTTCTATACATTCTATTTTATTTTAAAATGAAATATTGATAAAATTATTTCTATATTGAATTTTATAAACACATGAAATTATTGTAACATGTGATCTATTTTATCCAAACTCATAGATATTTCCAATTTAAATTATTCTTGAAAATACTTTTAACATGTTGATCAAATATCTTGTTCTAATTCACCTATAATATTTATATTTATCCTTATTTTAATGGTTCCACAACATCTTATATAATTTAAAATAATGCAAACTCTTTATCCATGTATGAATGGTACCATGAAATATATATGATGTAGAACTTATATTGAGAAATAGAATACCAATTCATCAGCTTAAATCACAACCTCTTATTGTGATATCTTTTTCAAATATGTATTAATCCAAAATAATTGTTTGATTTATTCTTACCTTCAGAATATTTAATTATAGAAATATCCTTTTCATAGTGATAATAAACATATGAGTTTCCTTTAGAATCATTACCTATCTTCATAGATTTTTTTTATCATTATAGTTTTTCATAGGTTCCCATATAGCTATGAAATTCTTTAATACTATGATGTTGAATACTATCATGACCCCAAATCCAATAGTACCCCTACTATGATAGTAGTAAATATGGGGATGAACCCCAAAGATCGCCTATAATAGGTCACAAGTTAGAGACTAGACTCAATCATATAAATACATAAAACAAGACACATTTCCTTCTTTATATAAATTTATGTTTAAGAGATAATATGACTTCCACCAAAAAATAAAAAAATATTTTTAAATAAACTAATCACAATACAAAAAATAAAATTCTATACATAATGGTTTATAGCTGAAATACCATGAACAACCCTAGGTAGTAATCAAAAACACCAATAGATCAAGAAAAGAAACTATGAATATTAACACCCAACTCGATCACCAAGTATCTTTTAAAGAGATAAAAAATGTTTTATATAAGTATTAGGCGAGAATACAAGTACACTTAGTATAATACACTGAAGAATACCTAATGAAAATGTGAAATAAAAATACTAAATCCAGACCATGTCATTACCTAAAAAGAAAATATTATATCTCATCCTCACTAAGGATCAATCACTGTGTACCTGCATACATGTACATATATCCATATCAAATAACCTAAATATGAAATCTACCTCACTTTCACTTCCCTATTGGTTTGTTTATCACCTGAACCAACTCCAAACATCCTATGGTATAATACCTTCCATAATTTATCATGCACTCCATGCACACATGTCACATCTCACACTAAAACTCATGCAAGATTATCCCAAAAACATCTCAAAATGAAATAAGTTATACTATAAGCCACTACATCAAATTAATCAAGAATTATACCTCAATAAATCACAACCATGGATGTAAACATATGGTATTAGTGATCACTATAATCAGAATACACATATATGCTATAACCTTAAGATGCAATATCCTGCACCCATGTATCATAAAACTAAGATCTATCACAACCCGTGTATACACATACCCTATACTATATTTCATTACCAAATTAATACACCTACACAAGAACCTATATATAAAAGGATAAAATTTAAGAGGGATGATTTATCCATTTGTTCCCCCTTGAACCTATATGTTGGGGAAAACAATCAAAATAAAAAATATTTTTCCACCAACAGACCACTTGATTCCGGTGGTGGACTATTTGAAATCAGAAAATATAATTAATATTATAACACATAATCAACTAGGGGAAACTACCTAGACTTAGATTCAACATCAAAATCATCCCATATGACACCCATCTATCACCACTGAGTATTAAGATACTAGAATCCCTAAAATAAAATAAGAACCAATTTAATCATAATTAATTATTTTCATTTGGTATTTATAAATTACATACTATACATTATTAAAATTATAAATTAATATTCAATCGATTAATTTCATTAAAATCAACAATATTTTTAAATTAATATTTTAATTTTAGATTTTATTCCATTATCCTAGAGAACTAAACCAAACTTCTCATGTTTCTCATTTATAATATAATTTACCAAAATAAGAACTTATCTCATGAGTTAGTTTTTACTTCCATTTGAATTTCCATAATTTTGGTATTCTGGTACTTGACATGTCTTAAAATAAGAAAGGATTCACTCATGATGCATTAGCTATCTACAAAAAATGACTAGAAGTCATAACAAAAACCATAATTAAAAATAACATCCAAAATAAAAAATATTGTAATATGGAAAACCCATTACTCAATCTATATCAACAAACCAATGCAAAACCCTTCAATTTGAATCAATATTAGGTAATCCCAACTATAAAACTATTCTTTATATCCCAAAATTATCCTCATATCAACAAATATGTTGCAACTCATCCCCACTCTCAACTCTTTTCATCCACCACTTCCCTATTTTCCCAACTATACTGAAATAATAATATTAAATTAAATAAATAGTATACCATTCTAGAGTAAATATACAATGTAGAAATATTATTTTTAGTACATTAAACCCAATGGAAAAAAGTCTCTATAATATTAAACATAGGCCTAGAAAACATGAAATAACCTTAAGATAGGGATCCCAACATCACCAAACACTTTCATTTTATATCATAACCTTTTTCACAGTCATAATGAATTACATGATTTATTATTCATAGGATTCCATAATAGTAATCTATAAATACAACACCTAAAAACTACTATGAATAAACCATGATCATACATCGATCAACACATCTTTATTCTTTTATTTCTATGAAATAAAGGCAATTAATTTCCCACGCCACTTTCTTAAATCACTTCATATTTATTATCATTATGTTTTTTTGTCCTATTTCTAGAATAAAAATAATTCTATCAAATAAAAACACTCACAAAAAAATAAATATTACACTATATATAAAATATCAAGAAGTATCATCAATATAACATCACCACATGTGATAATATAGTTTAATATGTTTCTTTTTTTCAATTCCACTTTATCCCAAATAAACTAAAGCATGATAATCCCACACATGCACACAAAAAAGATAGGTCATGAATGTCCTACATCAAGAAGAATCACCCAATGTTATTTGAGTATTAACAAAATAATAAGAACATATATATGAACCACCTCTCTTGGGAGTACATAATGATCCCTATGGACATCCCACCACAAAATATCCATCAATAATAATAGAAAACATAATAAAATCGAAGGAAAAAAGTAGATATAACAAGAAAAGATAGAATGATAGAGACCAAAATCAATGATGAATCATAATAATCACCTCATATCATCAAGAATGGATTTATAGAGGATAGGGGATAAATAATAACAAAAGTGGGCCTGAAGCATCGGAATGAGACCCTCATGTTGGACATGATTAAAAGGAGAATGGAGGAAATATGTGAAATTATAAAGGGGTCTTTACTTTTAGAGGTTGTTTAATTAATAAAAATACAACATAATACCTTTGATGACACTAAAACCCTTAGGGGTTCTTCTAAAAATATGACATAGTAAGGTAATCCATGCTATGATGGTCCTATTTAAAGCTGACTTCCATAATCTAAGGTGAAAACCTTGCATCCCCTTTTCTAAAACTCAGTTTAAACTAATCCTATAAAATGATGTAACAAGTTCAAATAACCTATGACACCATGTAATAGTTGTTTATCACATTGATATTTAAAAAAAGGTAAGCTATTCTTGATAGCATAGAAGACATGCAACACCAAAATTAAACGAATGATGAGAAAATATTATTTTAAATATGATCGTTTTTTCTTAGATATTAACTTTGAAGGTAAAAATATGAATAAATAAATTATGAAATTTATATGGTTTAAACTTATATAAAATAAATTTAATGCTTATATATTGACTATAGAATTTATTAATAATCATTTGAAATAAAAATAAATGTCTTTTGGAAAAAACTGTATTTTCATAAAAGGAGGGTTCGTTTCTTATTGCACAATGAAATTTTATTTAATTTTTTCCACTTTTAATTTTTTTTCATAATGGAATTAATTTTTATAATTATTATATTAAAATTTACTTAGGGTAATATTTTTTGATTTTTCTGAATATATTGATTTTTCAACGAATAGTGAAAAATTATGATATATGTATAAATGTAATTTATTTTAAAAAAATCATGTAATTTAAAAGTTACATTATTATTTGAATATTATTTAAATTAAATTTAGTATTATTTATCTATATTTAATAAACTTAATTACCTTTTAATCAAATTTTTATTGTATTTTAGTATATGATTATTTTTTTGTTTAAAAATGGGATTTTTCTGAAAACAATTTAAAGTGCATACTGTTTCTACATTTATTTAATTATAAAAACCCATAATGAGGAATTATTTAAATAAATTTAAAGATTATATATATTTTAATATGTATTTAAATTCATAAAATGATAGTTACTAGTCATATAGTTAATATAAAACAATCTTTTTCTTGAAAAATATACTTCTTTAATACGCATCTTTTCATCATGTATACGGGTTTAATTTTAATTTATATTTTCCCACTTATATAAATTCAATGTGTTAAAATGGATTCCATATTTTTAATAATAATATTTTATATTATATAATAGTTTTAAATTAATTTTTTACCAAAATTAATTGTGAAAAAGGTAAAAATATTTTATTGGGGTTAAGGTAAAAAATGATTTACTCTTCTGTTAAACTAAATTGACAAGTTTTAAGATTACCAAAAAAATACTCTAAAAAATATTTTATATCCTTATTTATACCATATCAGGTCTAATTCTATATAATGGACCATTTTGAGCCTTTTTTCATGTGCAACACATGGGTATGCCTATTTCTTTTCAAAAATTACAAATGTGCCACCCATCTAACTTATAAAATGTCACCACCTCTCATATCCTATTTACAGAATAAAATATACTTGTATCAGAAAATACCAAAAATTATATATTCTATGAATACCTAAAAACATTATAGAAACCTTATTTTGATTACAAATTCATCCTATAAAGAATTTTGGGGAAAACCTATGGAGGTTCTATGAAGAAGAGGTATCATGCTTAACCAAGAATATATTTTTTCATCTAACACCTAATTAAAACCTTATTAAATTATGATATTATAATAAAACCTATTACCTATAAACAATGTGATTTATTTTTTAATTTAATTACTGAAATACATCTCCTCTTCCACCAAATGGGATACAAAATCACCATTTGTGTGCAAGGCATACTATCACCTTGCGAACTGAGGTCATTCGTTTTCCATAATTACCTATCATGGATGGTTATAATTGTAGATTTAATGTATATATGTTATATATGTTATATATTTATACTTATGGAGTTATGATATCATATATTCCTTCTTAAATTCAATTCTGTGTGGGATATGATAACACTGCTCGTGTGTACGACAGACTATCGCCTCATAAAGCAATGTGTTTAATTTTTCACTAAAACTTTACATGGAATATAATATGGTTAAATTTAAAAAATGTTATATAAATTAAATAATTATAATATGGATTAAGTATTTATCATTATTAAAATATAATATATCATTTTCTTTCTTACACTAAAAAATGATAACATTTTTCATGCGTATGTGAGAACCACCACATCCATGAAGTGATGTTATTATTTATTCATCACCAAAACACATGAATAATGTATTTAATTATATTTAATGAGATAATATGGTATTTATTATATTATTATAATTCAATAAATTTAAAATATTACATAATTTCTTTCCATAATTATCTTTGAAAAACCGAAACGTTACTCATGAGTATGTACAACTTACTACCTCCATGATCACCACATAGTTCATTTATCATAACTAACATTCATTATTTGTTTTAGAATTATAATAAATGGACAAAAATTATAAATATTTCATTATTATTATTCTTTATAATTTGAAAAAATGACCTCTTTGACCACAATCAATACACCAAATCTGTTTTGAAATATTGAACCGAACATCCTCAAAATACACGAAGTGGGATTAACTGATTAAGTATTAAAATATTCTATTAAAAATAAATAAAATAAATTATTTAAGTATAAGGTATTAAACTTGGAAAATTTTCTTAATAAATTACATAATTTATATTATCTTATTATCCTGGAGTTAAAGGACACACATTGAAATTCTGGACTCAAGGTAAGGGTATCTCGTCTCACTTTTATTTTGGTGAGACATATACCATATTCACTACATATTTTTTGTATGTAGTTTATATACTTCCAATGAATTAATTTTATGATTTATTAAATGATTATTTTTGGGATTTACAAATCTATATGAGGATCTATTTTTCTTTGGGTTTTGATCCATAAATTACCAATGTTGTAAGGGATACTGTCTCAATTTCCCTTTACTAAGGAATATTGTAAGGTTTTAAACCATTTTTTATATGGTGTATATACTAAAATATTTACATATAATATCATTAATGAATCACCCATAATGGTATTTTATGTCTAAATTTAAATTATTTCATCCAAGGGGATTTAAATTCAATGTTACCAAGTGGTACGAACTTTCATAACTCAATTTATTTTCATTAGGTTATATAATTATTAATTGTATTCAACATTATAAGATTATGTGTATGAGGAACATTAATTATTTTATTTTTTATTTCATATTTTTATGTGGATTACATTAGATACACATAATCGATTCATTTATTGATTCTTACTTCAATGTTATGATCATTATAAGGGTTTCTCCTCTCAAATTGTCTTATTTGGGACATATGTTATGTTATACACCTTTAATATTTTATGTGGTATATATACTTCTCTTTTGAAATTATATATCATTAAAATACAAATTTTCATGATATTTAATGAATAATTTGAATTTATTCTTTCATGGGGATTATTTTTTAAAAGTTACCTTAGTAAAAAAGGGTTTTTTGTTACAATGATCATTCTTATCATTATTGGTTATGTTCAATGTTCCTTTAGAGTAAATAATATGATATTATTTTCTTGAACCACATATAATTATTCTACACTATTTATGAGTGTGGTTAACATGTTTTATATTCATTTATTCCCTTATTGATTGCATGAATATCAAAAAAGTTATTTATAAGTGATGCTAATATTGTATCTTTAATTTAGATAGGGAATCAATATCTTCCATACCAGTGTTTTATAAAATGTTTTCAAAATTATTATTTTCTAAAGATATTTATTTTCTAAAGATATTTTTTTCTGGTATTTTAACTTCTTTTAATAGTTTCTAAAATATAAATTTCTTAATGTTTTTCAAACAGTTCACTTTGACTCTCTTTACAAAATGTTTGAAAAGAATGTTTATGTATAACATTTACAAAGTGATTAAGTTTTCCCACCATCATGAAAAATCAGTGTTTTAATGATTAATTTTTATGTTTCAATGGTTATTTTCAAATAAAATTATTCATAATATTTGGTAATGTTTTATATTTTCTTAAAAATTTATTTTCAAAATGAAAAGGTTATTTTCCTCCAAAATGTTTTAATAACCTTTTAATGGTATGTTCATTCACCAAAACCAACATCCCTTGATTTTATATATAGTCCACTAGGGATTTTTAGTATTGAAACCATCCTTATTCTTTATTTGGATTGACTATGATATTTTCAAGGAATATGTTTCTTTTTAACAGGTTAATTGGAATCATAAAAAACATTAATTATGGTTATGGTTGAAAAGTGAAGGACTATAAATGTTTTTATCATGAACAATACCTAGTAATTATTGATGAATAATGGGGGATCCTGATATAGATTAAACAATGGGTTGATCAACATTATAGCTCACAGGTGATCTTGATATATCTTATATAATGGGTGTACCAAGATTAAACTCCAATGAATTGGGTGATGTTCTTTTTCCGTTAAGGAAAGATAGAGGGAGTTACAAAGGGGCAATCTTATGTATTTAACCAGGATATAGTTATTTATAACATGGATTTAAAATGGGTGATGAAGATGATGTCCCAAGATACCAATATGTTTTATTTATGCTTTTTATGAGATTTCAATAAATAATTTGATCAATATTGAAATAACATGGATCATGATTATTGATTATTATGAATATTGACATTAATAAAGATTTATTCCATGTTTCATGACTAATGGACTAGGTATTTATGTGTATGAATATTATTATTTTATGATCATTCACTTTGATTATGTAATCACACCCTTAAAATATTCTTATTCTGACCGATGACATTCAACGGTTAATGCATAATTTTATTCTTATTGAGAATTTAAATACACCCTTATTATGTTTACCATTCCCCAGGTTATGAAGAATGACTATTAAATTATTTTTATCTAGAAAAAATTATAACATGTTGAATTTTGTTGTATATGTTGAAGGATAAATATGAAATATGAAAATCATGTTATATTTGGAAAAATATTCCCTTGAATTAATCGGTGTTGTTTACGTAAGTTTTTTCTTAACTATATACATATATATACCTAAAAGATCATTGTATATATAAGTGATCCAATATTTCTTTTTTTATGTTTTATGTTTTGGATGACCGAAATTAGGTCACCTTCATCAGTATTAAATCCATAAATTTAATGTTTATGATTTTAGCACAATATCTTGGAGTAAAAGTTAGGGAGTATTATAAGTAGTCCCTAGATAATAAAAATCAAGGGTCCCAACTACCAGGACTTTATTATTATTCCCCAAGTCCACACCTTAGTGACCCATCAAAAGAAAAAGATTTGAAAACCTAGTATATGGGGATCCATAGTGTAACCTATGCACACTTGATTAAAACCTCTAATCTGATAGTTACACAAAGCTACCCCCCATTCTGATCCTCCATTCCATAAGAACCATGACCATACAAAAAGGTTATCTCCAAAACCACACAATGTAATATCTATAGGTCTATGTTTCAATACAGATGCATACCAAATCTTACTTTTTACAAAATTATACCTCTTAAACACTATATCGCAAGACCTATATCATTTCTGAAAACCTAGATCTAATATTAAATTTTTACATTAACCCCATCCTTGATTATCCACCATTTCCTTAACATCTTCAATACTAATGACATATGAAAGAGCGCTGTCGTGGGCGCCCTCAAATGATTAGTGTGATTTGGGGTACTTAAGTGCAGCAGAGTGGCTGACCAAGGTCGTCTCTCAAAGGAGGAAGTGAATTTAACAACTTATTATAGGTATTCTAAAAAATAAAATAGAATAGAATAGAATAAAAACACTACTTTAAAGGATTGGGGTTTGTTGTAGTTTATGAATCTAGAAGAAGTTTGCTGGAAGAAGATTGTATAATTTTTTTTTTGTTTTTAGTTTTGAAATGAATTTCAATTTAAATGACACAACAAGAAGATGTTTTTTTTAGAATTCTATTTAAAAAGCGTAATCGATCTAACTCTACCTCTTCACTTTATTATTAATCATTATCATTTAAATTAACATTCACTTAATTATGATCCCTTAATTTGTTAAATCCCGAACCCTACGAGAATTAACTTTACCACAAAGATGATGTGAATTTAAACCTAGGCTAACTTTGGAACGTGCAATCGCAACACCCTGCTTTGATTGATGTTCTAAGATTAGCTTATGATCAGTGGTAAATTAAGGCACATATCCATTCTTGAAATGAGGATGAATTGTGTTTAGGGATTATATTTGAACTCTACAAATTTATCCCGTGTGGTCTTGTATTACCGATTAAGATCGCGCTCTCACAATTTACACAAAATCCCGACCTCGCGTGTTTTTGTGTTAATTGTTCAATTGCTTGCTTAGTTTATTACAATTTAAAAAACACAATTCATGGATCATATTAAGTGAATTACAGTAGCTCATTGATTCAAAATAATTAAATGAAGAGGGTAGAAGATAGATCGATTACTAAAAGACTACTCTTCCATGGGTGGCGTAATCATCGTAGAAGCGTTTTGCATGTGCAAAGGTTTAAAATGGGTATAACCCAATAATGCTTCTACTCAAGAATTCCAGCCCAATTAGGAAGATTAATAGAAGAAGAAATTTAAACAAAACAGGAGAAAAGAGAAGAAATATAAGAAGAGAAATGAAGTTTATTACACAAATGAAAACATTACAAAATGAAGAAGAGAAGGAGGCTTCGATGAGGGGATCCTTGCTTCAAGAGCTACCCCTCTTACAATGGTTGGAGAATTTGGGTGAAACAAATTCTCCTCTGCCTCCAATCTCCCAATGCACGTCCCAACCCCTCCAAATGAGAAAAACTCCAATTTATAGAGGGGAGGGGAGGAGAGGTTACAAGTGGTTTCAAGTGTGAATGTGGAAATTCGGCCAAATATTTTATGCCAACTTGCACCGCCCATTTGACCACCAAAACGCGTGAATTGGCCGGCCTTCCAGAAGGATGATTTGTGCCACATCATGTCCCCGAGCTTTCATCAAAATTTGGGCTCAATCCAAGCCCGTATGTAGAATATATGGCCCAAATACAGAACCTTCTCCATTCTGGCGAGCCCAGCCCAACGTTGACTTCATGGCCCAATTTCAACAACCAAATGAACTCTTTAGCTTTTGTGTCCTGAATAAAAGTTGTAGATAATTAAGTTAGGAACACTGTTACAAAATTTCAAATTCAAATAATAAACATAAAAATATTTATCTTCGAAATACTACAGTGCACTATTAAGGGTAAAACTGGAATTTTCACCAAATTTTCAAATGAATGATCAAATCCCAAATATTTTATAAATAAACATGTTTAACACAATGTGAGGAAATTATATCATTATTTATCAATAAAATATTCAATAAAATAGTGTTTTATCAACTCCCCCACACTTACCCTTTTGCACACCTGGGAAAAACCTCATATCAAGTAAACATCAATATCAAATCAAAACCAATTTTAAAACACATATCTTTAAGATCAATCAATTTCACACCAAAAATAAAAAAAGATATCATGCCTCATAAAAAACCTTATTTCAAGTTCTCCATTTATATCATTCAATATATTTCCACTTCATTTATCCACCCATGCACAAAACACTTACCTCGCTTGAATTTTCTCTCATCACTCAAATATCAATTTTTTTTGCAATGTCTTTCTCATCCAAACTCATACAAGGGTCACCATAGGCTTGATAGATTCCTAAATCGCTACCCGATGTGAGTCAAGGACATATGTTTATCATGAGGACTTTTCAGGGTTGTTCTGTGGCTTTCGGTTGGTAGGATTAAGATGCGAAAAACTCTGAGGCTGAATGAGGAGGGCTTGACTCTTTTGAAGCAAAATTGCATTAATCTAATTTTCACTTAATTATGGTCTTCTCTTCAATCCCCATAGTATCAATTCAGCACCATCATCATGAAAATTCATGAAAGGTTTACACCATTCATCATTTCAGCATAAAAAATGTCAATCTTCTCAAACATGATTTTCTTGAAAGCTCCAGATGGGCACAGCTTTCCACCTCAATTAGAAGCTCCAGAAAAGGCACAGCTTCACTTGTCATGAAAGCTCCAGAAAAGGCACAGCTTTCAATATAATGACTTTCTTTAGCAGCAAACACATCTCTTCAGAATTTAATTTTCCACCCAAAGTATCACATAATGTGGTGGCACAACACAAGACAGCTTCCCCCACACTTAAGCTCAACTAGATTATGCAATTTCACTTCAAGAGTTGGTTGGATAGGGAAAATTGGCTTGTAATGTGGCTTAACCTAACAGGATGTGCATGGATTCTAAGGGATACAAGGATTAAATATTCAAGGTAGGCCATTATAAAAAAAGAGTCTTTGAAAAGGGGGCTTTAATACCAAACAAATGCCTCAATCATTTAAACACAAGTACCTTAAACCCTCAAGTTTTGACAGGAATAGATCAAATTCTGGTTAAATCAAGTATGGTTTGGTTCTCTCAAGAAGTGAGGTGAATGTAAAGAATATGAAAATAATGGTTTAGAAGCCTCAAAGGAAAGTGATTTCAAATATAAAGACAGTGAGATTGGCATGGGATTCAAAATTCAGCGTACTTTGCATGAAATTACTAAATATTTGAACTTGAAACAAAGTCATTTCAGCATTCATTTAAGCTTAGTTTCAAGGGGTAAATTGTTTCACTTATTGATATGGATTTAAAAATGGTGATGAGAATCATTTCATCTCAAAAGTTTCAAAAACACACAGAAAATTGTAAAATAAACACACAAAATTTTGAAAAACATACAATTTTTTTTTGGTGTTTTTTTCTTTTAAAACAGGAAAACAATTGAAATTACTAAACTAAAAGGTTTCCTCCCCCACACTTAAAATATTGCATTGTCCTCAATGTGAACCCATGAGATGATATATGCACATGAAATGCAGAATTTTTAAATAGGACAAATAATATAAAAGTGAAAGGGTTAGGAACAGCCTGATGTGATCAAGTGATGATGGGGTCATGCAGTGTGATAAAATCCACTACATCAGTAGGATGTCCCTCAATGTATCTCTTCAAACGTTGCCCATTGACTGTAAATCTCCTTCCAGTGTCCTCTTGTGTGATCTCCACTGCACCATAAGGAAAAACATTAGACACAATATAAGGACCTAACCATCTGGAACGCAACTTACCAGGCATCAACTTCAGTCGTGAACTATAGAGAAGGACTTTCTCTCCAACATGAAACTCCCTTTGTTGGATCATTTTGTCATGAGCTGCTTTTGATCTTTCCTTGTAGAGCCTTGAGTTCTCATATGATGACAGTCGAATCTCCTCAAGCTCTTGAATTTGCAACTTCCTTTGAATTCCAGCTTGGGCCAAATCCATGTTACATTTCTTTATAGCCCAATATGCCCGATGCTCGACTTCCACGGGGAGATGACACGCTTTCCCAAAAACAATCCGAAATGGGGACATACCAATGGGGGTCTTGTATGCTGTCCTATAAGCCCACAATGCATCATCCAAGCGCTTGCTCCAATCCTTCCTATTTGGCTGCACGGTTTTCTCCAAGATTTGTTTCAACTCACGATTTGAAACCTCAGCCTGACCATTTGTTTGGGGGTGGTATGGTGTTGATGTTTTGTGTGTCACCCCATACTTTAGAAGGAGGGAAGCAAAATTCCTATTGAAAAAGTGTGTCCCTTGGTCACTGATGATGGCCTTTGGTACTCCAAACCTGCAAAAAATTTGTGCTTTGACAAAGTCCACAACAACATGAGAATCGTTAGTCCTGGTGGCCTTGGCCTCCACCCATTTACTCACATAATCAACAGCAACCAAAATATACAAAAATCCAAATGAACTAGGAAAAGGACCCATAAAGTCGATGCCCCATACATCAAAAATCTCACAAAATAGTATGGGTTGTTGGGGAATCTCATGTCTCCTAGAAATGTTCCCAGTGTGTTGGCAACGAGAGCATGACTTACAAAACACATGGGCATCATGGAATAATCTAGGCCAATATAATCCAGAGTCCAAAACTTTCCTAGCTGTCCGTTGGGGTCCAAAGTGTCCACCACATGCAAGTGTATGACAGAAATGCAAAACAGACTCAAACTCGTGATCGGGAACACACCTCCTAATGACTTGGTCACTACACATGCGCCAGAGGTAAGGATCATCCCACACATAAAACCTGGACTCACTTTTTAATTTTTGGACTTGATGTTTCTTCAAATTTACTGGTATTTCAGAGCCAACAATGCAATTAACTAAATCAGCATACCAAGGATGCTTACCTGAGATGGTATAGAGATGCTCATCGGGGAAAGTGTCCCGAAGTGGTACCTGGTCCAAGGTGTCACCCTCTAGTGTGTGAGTAAGCCTACTCATGTGGTCCGCCACCAAGTTTTATGACCCCTTTTTGTCCTTTATCTCAATGTCAAACTCTTGAAGAAGGAGCATCCAACGGATAAGTCGCGGCTTTGCATCTGGCTTCTTCAGGAGGTACCTCAAAGCTGCATGGTCAGAAAAAACAACTACTTTAGAGCCCAATAAATATGAACGGAATTTATCTAAAGCAAATATGACAGCAAGAAACTCCTTTTCTGTGGTAGTGTAGTTTGATTGGGCTGAATCTAGCATCCTCGATGCATAGGCAATCACATGTGAACGTCCCTCCACCCTCTGAGATAAGACAGCTCCAACCGCGAAGTTGGAGGCGTCACACATAAGCTCAAATTGAAGGTCCCACCGTGGGGGCTGTATGATTGGTGGGGTGGTCAGACACTTATTCAGCTCATCAAATGATACCCTGCATGAATCATCAAAATTGAAGTCAATATCTTTTTGAAGCAATCGAGATAAGGGTAGAGCGATCTTACTAAAATCTCTGATGAAGCGTCGATAAAATCCAGCATGCCCAAGGAATGATCGAACATCACGCACACATGTAGGATATGGGAGGGATGAAATAATGTCTACCTTAGATTTATCAACTTCAATTCCATGTTGTGAGACTATATGACCTAAGACAATTCCCTTTTCGACCATGAAATGACATTTTTCAAAATTTAAGACCAGATTCTTCTCAATACAACGATGCAACACATCACCCAAACTAGAGAGACATTCATCAAATGAGGACCCATAAACTGTAAAATCATCCATAAATACCTCCATGCAGGTCTCAATGAAATCTGAGAAAATACTCACCATGCATCTCTGGAAGGTACCTGGGGCATTGCAAAGTCCAAATGGCATCCTTCGGTAAGCAAAGGTACCGAATGGGCAGGTGAATGTTGTCTTCTCCTAGTCCTCTGCTGCAATGGGAACCTGAAAATAGCCAGAAAATCCATCCAAGAAACAATAGTGTGTCTTCCCAGCTAGTCTCTCAAGCATCTGGTCAAGGAATGGAAGTGGGAAATGGTCCTTACGAGTGGATTGATTTAGTTTCCTATAATCGATACACACTCGCCAACTGTTTTGTACTCTCACAGGAACTAACTCATCATTTTCATTTTTTATAACAGTGAAACCAGTTTTCTTTGGTACAACCTGAACAGGGTTAACCCATTGTGAGTCAGAAATAGGGTAAATGATACCCGCCTCAAGTAATTTTTCAACTTCTTTCTTAACAACTTCTAGGAGGGTGGGATTAAGTCTCCTTTGTGGCTGTCTCACCGGTTTAGCCCCATCCTCCAAGAGAATCCTATGCATACAAATGGAGGGGCTAATACCTGATATGTCTGCCAATGTCCAACCAATTGCCCTAATGTTATCTCTCAAAAGATTCAAAAGTTTTTCTTCTTGTTCAAAAGAGAGATTGTTAGCAATTATGACAGGTAATCTATCACCACTGAGCAAGTATGCATATTTGAGATTTGGGGGCAATGGCTTGAGTTCCAATGTAGGTGGGTGATGTATGGATGGAGAAATTGATGCAACAGACATATCTGCACAATGAACATCAGTATCAGAATAAAAATCATCACAATCAGAGAATAAAGCACCAAATCCATCAGCATACTCAATATCCATGTCATAATCAGAGTTCACATGATCAAAATCAGAATATGATTCCATTTCAAAATCAAATCTTAGAGAGTCTTGTTCCTTAAAAATGGGTGTAGAAGTATTCTTAGACATCAAACTAGAACCAATACTCATAATCTCCCTAAGCATAGGACAATCCAATTCCATGATGTTTTTTCTTGGTGGTTCAAAATGGGAGATAACAAAAGCAGAATGGTCCTCTGAGGGGTACTTCATGGAATCCATAACATTAAATATCACAACTTCATCTCCAAACTCCATGGAAAGTGTACCCTCATTTACATTTATGATAGTTTTTGCAGTTTTGAGGAAGGGTCTACCTAAGATAATGGGGGCATGAGAACTTACCTGATCATCCTCCATGTTAAGAACATAGAAATCCGCTGGAAAGATCATGTCTCTTACCCGGACAAGTACATCCTCAAGGACTCCCGCTGGATATGCCGTAGCTCTATTCGCCAATTGCACCACTACTCTTGTTGGCTTCAACTCACCAACCTTCAAGGAAGAGAATATAGAGTGAGGCATCACATTTATGGAAGCACCTAAATCACAAAGTGCATCAGAAAAGTGCAACTCCCCTATGGTACATGGGATGGTGAATGTCCCGGGATCCTTGCACTTTGTTGGCATTTCTAGAGTTGGTGTAATGAGTGCCGAGACATTCCTTCCAAGGTTGATCCTCTCATTCCCCTTGAGCCATCTTCGATTGGTACAAAGTTCTTTTAAGAATTTCACATACCTTGGAATTTGCTTAATGGCTTCAAGTAGAGGAATGTTGATCTCCACACGCTTGAATGTGTCCAAAACCTCCTTTTGCATTGCTTCTTCAGCCATCTTCTTGGTTTGAACAACCCTGTTTGGAAAAGGAAGGGGTTTAGGAGGAACATCATCAATCTTTTTCTTACCTTTATCTTTCTCCTTGGATTGCTCATCAGTTGGTATGGAATGCGGCTTCTCTGAAGTTGAGGTGAATCCTGGTGGAATGGTAGGTGCAGATGTATCGTTCATTTGCTTCCCACTTCTCAATGTGATGGAACTAACATTCCCCTTTGGATTTGGAGTGGGTTGGGAAGGTAGATTTCCGGAATTCTTACTCACAAGTTCATGGAGGGCGGTGGCAATCTGACTCATTTGAGTCTTCAACTCTCTCAGCTCCGAACTTTGACTCTTCAGCTCATTCTGTTGATTAAGAACAATTTGTTTCAAAAGATCATCAATGTTAGAGTCTACCTTGTGTTGGATATTCCCTTGTTGCTGACTCGTTGATGTTTGAGCTTCAAATCTCCTTTGGGGTTGTTGGAAACCCTGTTGGTAAGGTGGAGGCTTCTGGAAGTTTGGTTGAAAAGGGGGCCTTTGTTGTTGTCCAGAGCCATACCTCATGTCCGCTAGATCTTTCCACCCTTGGTTGTATGTTGGATCAAACTTCTTTTGGGGATATGGTTGTTGTTGTTGCTGCTGAAATGGTCTCCCAGGGAACACTGCTGCACAATCTTCTGTTTCTTGGAGTTGTGGGCAACAGTCAGTTGGGTGGCTTGTCTCAGTGCAAATACCACAAGGCCTTGAAGGAGGGGGTTGGGATGTCTTTTGAGCCAATGCAATCTGCCTCACCATAGTTGTCAATTCTTCTAACTTAGTACCAATCAAATGACTTTCAAGAGAAGAAGGACTTACTTGATGTACTCCTCGAACATGTGGTGTACCTCTATCACCGAATTGTTGAGAGTTTTGGGCCATTTTGTTGATCAATGCTCGTGCAGCTACTGGTGTCTTGTCCACCAATGCTCCTCCAGCTGCAGCATCCACCATGCTCCTCTCCATGGGTGTGAGTCCTTCGTAGAAGTATTGGATGAGGAGTTGCTCACTGATTTGGTGATGTGGGCAGCTTGCACACAACTTCTTGAATCGCTCCCAGTACTCATATATTGACTCCCCTTGTTCTTGCTTGATCCCTGATATCTCCTTTCGAATGGATGTGGTCCTTGATGCTGGAAAAAATCTCTGCAAGAAAAGACGTTTCAAATCTTTCCAACAAGTTACATCTTCGAGTTGTAAATAATACATCCAATCTTTCACAGCTCCATCAAGTGAGAATGGGAATGCTCTTAGTTTGATTTGATCTTCAGAGACATTTCTAGGTTTTAGGGTTGAGCAAAACACATTAAATTCTTTCAAATGTTTATTGGGATCCTCACCAGAGAGGCCATGAAACTTTGGAAGTAAGTGAATTAACCCAGATTTCAGTTCGAAGTCCGATTTGAGATTTGGGTATGCAATACAATTTGGTTGATAGTTAATATCAGGTGCAGCCAATTCTCGAATGGTTCTATTAAGTTCATTTCCATTGTTTCCAGCCATTGGTTCTTGTTTTATGGTTGAATTTGAATTTCTTCCAATTTCAATGTTCTGATATTGGAGTAATTCTCCAACTGGTTGAATGTTGAAACTTCCCGTAGACTGATAATGTCTGATTCGTGCCCTAAGGCTACGTTCAATCTCAGGGTCAAGATCTAAGAGATATTCGGGATTAGTTCGTGTCATCAATCAATTAAAGATGAAAAGAAGTAATATGGACCATAGTAAAATAAAAATTTGAAGTTTGAGTTGATGGTCCAAAAAGAAGTAGAAGAAAATAAAAGAAGAAGAAGAAAAATCAGATTGGGTAAAGAAGGAAGAAAGAAGAGAGGAAGAGAATAAAATCTAAAATAAAATAAATACCTCTAATTGGTTGAAATAATTACTTGCCTCCCCGGCAACGACGCCAATTTGAAAGAGCGCTGTCGTGGGTGCCCTCAAATGATTAGTGTGATTTGGGGTACTTAAGTGCAGCAGAGTGGCTGACCAAGGTCGTCTCTCAAAGGAGGAAGTGAATTTAACAACTTATTATAGGTATTCTAAAAAATAAAATAGAATAGAATAGAATAAAAACACTACTTTAAAGGATTGGGGTTTGTTGTAGTTTATGAATCTAGAAGAAGTTTGCTGGAAGAAGATTGTATAATTTTTTTTTGTTTTTAGTTTTGAAATGAATTTCAATTTAAATGACACAACAAGAAGATGTTTTTTTTAGAATTCTATTTAAAAAGCGTAATCGATCTAACTCTACCTCTTCACTTTATTATTAATCATTATCATTTAAATTAACATTCACTTAATTATGATCCCTTAATTTGTTAAATCCCGAACCCTACGAGAATTAACTTTACCACAAAGATGATGTGAATTTAAACCTAGGCTAACTTTGGAACGTGCAATCGCAGCACCCTGCTTTGATTGATGTTCTAAGATTAGCTTATGATCAGTGGTAAATTAAGTCACATATCCATTCTGGAAATGAGGATGAATTGTGTTTAGGGATTATATTTGAACTCTACAAATTTATCCCGTGTGGTCTTGTATTACCGATTAAGATCGCGCTCTCACAATTTACACAAAATCCCGACCTCGCGTGTTTTTGTGTTAATTGTTCAATTGCTTGCTTAGTTTCTTACAATTTAAAAAACACAATTCATGGATCATATTAAGTGAATTACAGTAGCTCATTGATTCAAAATAATTAAATTAAGAGGGTAGAAGATAGATCGATTACTAAAAGACTACTCTTCCATGGGTGGCGTAATCATCGTAGAAGCGTTTTGCATGTGCAAAGGTTTAAAATGGGTATAACCCAATAACGCTTCTACTCAAGAATTCCAGACCAATTAGGAAGATTAATAGAAGAAGAAATTTAAACAAAACAGGAGAAAAGAGAAGAAATATAAGAAGAGCAATGAAGTTTATTACACAAATGAAAACATTACAAAATGAAGAAGAGAAGGAGGCTTCGATGAGGGGATCCTTGCTTCAAGAGCTACCCCTCTTACAATGGTTGGAGAATTTGGGTGAAACAAATTCTCCTCTGCCTCCAATCTCCCAATGCACGTCCCAACCCCTCCAAATGAGAAAAAATCCAATTTATAGAGGGGAGGGGAGGAGAGGTTACAAGTGGTTTCAAGTGTGAATGTGGAAATTCGGCCAAATATTTTATGCCAACTTGAACCGCCCATTTGACCACCGAAACGCGTGAATTGGCCGGCCTTCCAGAAGGATGATTTGTGCCACATCATGTCCCCGAGATTTCATCAAAATTTGGGCTCAATCAAAGCCCGTATGTAGAATATATGGCCCAAATACAGAACCTTCTCCATTCTGGCGAGCCCAGCCCAACTTTGACTTCATGGCCCAATTTAAACAACCAAATAAACTCTTTAGCTTTGGTGTACTGAATAAAAGTTGTAGATAATTAAGTTAGGAACACTGTTAAAAAATTTCAAATTCAAATAATAAACATAAAAATATTTATCTTTGAAATACTACAGTGCACTATTAAGGGTAAAACTGGAATTTTCACCAAATTTTCAAATGAATGATCAAATCCCAAATATTTTATAAATAAACATGTTTAACATAATGTGAGGAAATTATATCATTATTTATCAATAAAATATTCAATAAAATAGTGTTTTATCAACATACAACAGAAGTGATCAAGAATAACCAAGATCTTACATCATATACATATTAAACAATTATTATCCTATATAATTTAACCAAACCATGGATGGAATGAACAATTAAATGGAATAATAACATCTCAAGGATATCAAAACATTAATAACATGAACAAAACAATATAGTAATAAGGTTAAAAAACATGAAAAATCAATAAACATATCATAAATTTTTAAATGTAAAACATATCATCTCAATATAAAATAAAAAATTGAATAACTTAGGATACAAATTATGAATATATAATTCCCACTACCATGTACAATCCTCTAAGTCATTGTGCTTGAAAAAGAAATAGACCAAAGGAATATCATGATAATGAAACTCCTTCTCCTATAGGTCCTGAATATTAATAGGTTGATCTGATAAGGACACATCATTTTTATCTCACTTCTCTCCCAAGTTAATTGTATGGGAATAATCATCAATATACTAATGATGTTTTAAAACATGAAATATCTCATGAATTTGGATCATATATAGTGGATGTGATAATTGATACACAACATATCCAATATAAATTAACACATAAAATGATCTAAAAATGGGGGGGAGCTTACTCTAATAACCAAAAACTATTTACCATGACATGGAGATAAATTTAAGGATAGATGATCTTAAATGTAAAACTCTAAAGGTATCTTCCTTTGAGTAACATTGTAATTCTAAATATCTTGTGCCCATTTTCCACTCAGGAATAGCCTACACCTTCTCTATCATTCTCTACACAACTATCAAAATGGGAATACCTAAATATCTAACCTCATTACAACACAAATCAGATAAGAAAGTCCATCACATATTTATTTTAATTTTTCTATTCCAATGTTATATATAAAAATGTTATTACTATCCATCTCCACTAGGAAAAGAACCTCTCCCATGAAACTCTAAAATATATAATCCACGGGCATAATAGATCCTCTAATGTCCAGATAGTCTGCTCTAGCTGACCACTATACTGTGGATAAAAATAAGTTTTAAGGCATATTTGATAGAAAAAATTATTTTGGAGACCTCTATAAAAATTTGTGGTAAAATGGGGGTCATGATCATATATAATCACCTTTGGAACCCCATTAAGCCTCACTACCTCCTCTAGATACTATCTTAGCCAAACATCTACTGATTATAACCCCTTATTCACTATAAAGTGATGATTTTGAAAATAAGTACTTGATCATCCACATAACATCACGTACTCCCTATACTCAAGAAAAAATAGTGAAAAAGTCCATCGATATGTCCTCCCACTTCCACTATGGAGAATTAAGTAGTTAAAGCATCCCCTAGGAACATGGTGCTCACCCTTCACCCTCTAATAAACTATATAGGAAGAGGAAAACTTTGTAATAGGTTGCTTCATTCTAGACCAGTAAAAATGAAATTTCAAGGAACAATACATCTTAGATACACCATGATATATAACCATAGAAGGAATATGGAAGTCACGAATAAAATTATCACACATAGATATGTAATGAAGAACATCCCCTAGGAAAAAACCTAATGTCAGTCATACTCAATCTGTCTCTTCATATAATCCCCAAAATCAATATGATCTCATAAAACATATACCTTAGATTCCTTCAATAAGGACTCATCCACCTAATTACCATGGAAGAATAAAATATGATCTGGTAAGGACACCCTATACCACCAAATTATTCTATATCAATTAATATCATTGTGATCTCTTCCATCACCCTCTAAATGTCACCAGAAACTCACATGACATCACTATGCTACTTCATGGTCAAGAAATCAACAATATCATTTATTTTCCTACAAGTATAAGAAATGTAGAATTCATTATCCTATAAAATTTTCATCCACCATCATTTTCAATAATTAATATAATGTTAGGGGATTATATAACAGAATCTATTGTGATTAGTGATGATCAACAAGTTCTCACTAATGAGGTAATTACACCACCACTTCAGAGAAAAAAAACCAAAACCAAAAAATTATCAAGATCTTGGTTAATATTGTTACATTAATGAGGTCATAACTAATATGTACAAAAATGTATAACCTCTATTTTTTTAATAATAAGATAACCAAATCTATGATGATAAGCATCATAATAATCCTAAAATAAAAATATCTCTAGTAAGTGAAGAACTAGATAACTGACTAACTTCTCTTCCAAATAATCAAAAGTAGTTTGACACTAGTTTACCCACATTAAAGGACGATCCTTACCAATCGAATCTATTAGAGGTGTCAAAATCCAATAAACATTCAGTATAAACCTCATGTAATAGCCTAAAATAATAAGGAATCTCTACCCATCCAAAATATTCTTGCGGTCTACATAAAGAAAACAAATTCAATATTCAAAGGATCTATAAATATTACATGATAAGACATGACATTCCACAAGAAATACACATCATGAGAAAAATATTAAACATAAAAATCTTTTCGAATTGATGATAATACTAAATAACTCATCAAATATATCATAAGTTCACTGTATGCTCCAACCCTGACATCAAATACATAAAGATGACATCGATAACCACCTCCATGAACTGATGAAGAAATTTAAAAAATATATAATTAATCAGTCCCAATAACATTGATCAAGAATTTATAATACTAAATAAAACTACCTAAAACTCATAATTTTGATAACTATATGTTAAATAAGTCTTTAGTATATCCTTTCCCTTCACCCTCATCTGATAATATAGTAACCAAAAATTCATATTTGAGAACCGACTAAATCCATTCACCTGATCATAGAAATATTCATTCCATAAGAGGGGATGATGATTCTTCACTATCACATGGTTTAAGAGACTATAATCAATATAAAAATGTTGAATTCCATCACCCTTAACTGAGAAAAGAACCAAATAACCTTGATGTGACACACTAGTCAAAATAAAAAAAATCATATTATAAGATCATCAATCTAAATATATAGATCCTATAACGTTGAAATAACCATACTAGATACGAACATCAATATCATAGTGACACCTAGATATAGATATATCTTAAACTCAGTTTCATGTTGAGGGGGTAGTGTCACAACCTCTTTTATAAATGCATCAAGGTACACTTCTACAACCATGGGAAACACCATTGGATGATCATCTATGGAACATAACATTATATCAACTATTATAGAAGATTTGTGCACAATAAAATTTCAACCCATCTGATTCTCTCACTTTCCAAAAAACATAGGATTCTCTCCCCAACCATCATAAAATATAATGTGGACCATGAATTAGTTAGTAATAGTCATAAAAAATGCATCTATTCTATGATGATGATGTTTTTTATGGATAAATTGATGAACATATTAAATTTACAAAAGATACATTCTACCACAATATAAACTCAAAATATTCACACACATAATACATGATTTCACCACCTTCATCTAGAATATATAACACTATGGTCATTTCACATCGAGGTTCTGGAGGGTTTGCAGAAGGTTATGGGTAAATAAGTGCTTCAGAGAATAAAATTTCAACCTCAGACTGATAGCCGACCAAAACAGATGATATAGATGTTAGAGGAAATAATCTAAGCATGAATACTTTATTTTGGCAGTTCTTGGGAGAAGCATATCTCTCTTTACATGTTATCCTACAATAATATATTTCGTGAGAAAATTCAGATTCCTCCTTTTGATTAAATGTATTGTAGTTCATTCCATTCACCCATGTGCTGGTTAGAGGCATGTGAGGCTACACTACTAGGTTCTCATATTGTTTAGGATACTTCAGAGAAAGTTTAGATAACCATGAAGTGTATGTCTACTACTCAGTCTATACTGAAATATTATGTTAATAACCATTGAAGACATCTTGAGTTTGAGGTCAGGGATCGTGTTTTCCTTATGGTATCACAAAATCTTGGTAATAGATGGATACGAAGGCAAGGGAAGTTGTCGACTCATTATTTAGGGATGTTTAATATTCTAAAAGAGTTGGGAAAATAACCTATCAGTTGATAATAACTTAGTGATACTATTCCATGCACAACATCTTCCAAGTTTCAGAGCTTTTCCATTATCATTATGACCCATATCAAACTTTTGATCATGAGGAGGTTGAGTTATATATAGATGCTTCATTTGAGGAGCATCCTATACACATCATTGATCAGATGATGAAGGATCTTTGAGGCCATTATATTCCTCTAGTATAGGTACTATGGAAACGCGATCATGTACATGCTGAGACTTGTGAGCAGGAGGCAAAGTACATGAAAAATGGTCAGAGATGATCTCATAAAGTGTTTCACCTCCCTTGGAAGGTGAAATTAGGGATGAGTTCCTTTAGGGGGGAATACTATAAGAAATCATTTTTTTATCTCATCAATGGTGATATAAATTTCAGTCTAATTATCATTTTTGATTCTAATATGTATACTAAATGAGTTTATGAAGGTCTTAAGGGATTAAGTGGCATGTTTATAGATCAAAACCCCATTCAGTGGAGAAAAAAACTAGGCTGTAAAATTAGTATAAACCATGTGACCCATCCTGCATAGTATCTTCTATCCATGCAGAGTTGGATAATGGGGTGAATTTGGGAGCATGGTTTTCCTAACTGTGCACCAGGGGATACACAATTATGCCCAAACTCTATAGTTTTTAGCGAATGAGAATGACATGGTTGGCTCATGGTTTCTCAGACTATGTTTCCTAATCATGAAGGTCCCTAATTGAGGTGGTGTTCCTTGCATAGATGGTGTATGATTTGGACAAACATTCAGCAAAACCATATGGATTTTTTTCTTTGGTGAATTTATGGAATTTACCTTATTGAAATGTTTAACTCCCCTCATTCCTACTTTGATCATTCTAGTGGAAAAAACACCCCCTTTCTTCCATTTTGAATATCTCAATCCCATTTCAATATGTTTTGATCTAATTCATCTATCTAAATTCTGATTTGATCCTCATTTATCATGTTGGATGTGCATTTGTAAGTACTTGATTCTATTTCAGATATACTTCATTCTTATTTCTCTCAATGATTCTATTTAAATGCAGGATTAGATGCCCTATTTTCAGGGCATTGATTCATTCTTTAGAATCTTAAAATCTAGGCAATACTAAAGGATGATACTTGATGAGTAGTGTCAAGCACGCTTAAGGTAGGTGGTTTATGAATCATCCCTCAAGTTTCACTATTTTATTAATTGTCTTAGTTCGTGCATTCTGATTTCATCAGTCCTAGCCTATTAAATTAATGTTCCTTATAGATAGCCATTAGAATCATATTCTAAGACCCTTGTTATATATTCTATCCATTCTTGGAGGTTATGAACTCAGAATAAACCACCCCACATATGGTATTTATATAATTATTCCTTTGATGGTTTGTTTTATTCATCTTCGCCAATATTAATGTGTGTTATGAATTTTCATGATTAATGGTAAGACCTTAATTAATTAAATATGTAATGAAAATTAATGGTTTTACATTGAATAGGAAAATAACACTTGACCCATCTATGTTAAGTGTTTCAATTAATTCATGAACCTTAATTGTAATTGGAATGTATATCTAAACATATCATATAAACAATTTAAATATAAATGAATGAATTGGTTCAACATCTATAGAACACCTTTCCATGATTATGGAAGGCAGTGAAGTGAACCTAATTAATTATTAAGCAACTTAAGTACCAAATGATTTCATTCCTAGTTTTTCCTTGTTACACTAATGAAAGGAAACAACATGAACCAAAAGACTTATTAAATGGGATGAGTAATACATGTCGTAATATATATAAAGAATCAATTATAAGGTGCATATTATATGTATGCATTGATATATTTATAGGAGTGGTCAGACACATGATAACCATGTATTCTTGAGGGAATGCCTTGATCACATGTGGACACCATTTTGATTCAGGGATGTTGGTTTTCAAGGGTGATACCCACCATGGAACCAAATAATTATCTACTAGTGGATGCCTGATATGACATCATAGGACCCCTCTATTATCACTATAGGATTCCTTTTATATACTCCTTGGATTCATTGTGACATCTATAAACATGAAGCACCATGGATACACCCATTGGTCCTAGTCATTGCTTATCCCTCTTTACCTTGGATGAAATCCTTGGACTAGATTAGAATCATATTATAGTGGAATGCATTAAGAGATTACCCTTGGATTACATAGAGACCGTTTAGATAGGATACAAATTATTATTGATTTAGATCAACCCCAGAGGTAAAGAATGACTCATTTATTACCTTGGATCCTATTTATTATTACCATCACTACATTATGCCTTGTTATACCATGGATCCTTAATTATTACTAATATCAGGGCATGATGTCAGTGCTGGTTATATCTCGTGTGACTTACTATATAAACCAAAACATAATAAATAAATAAAATGGACACATGTTCAGAAACTAGCTAAGGATGAAATAGGTATTGGATATTTACATTATTGTATAGGTTTACTTTTATACATGCATCCCTGCACACTATTTCAATTTATATTACACATACTTGATGTTATAGAAACCATTGGTGGTGGCATACTGAGATTTATCTCACCCCCTATCTAAGATTCCAATTCTACGTAGGAATATTGCATATATTAAGGTGTTGAAAAAGGGAAGCATCTCGCGTTGGACACCTGAAATTGCTTTCTTTCTTAGGATAGAGCTTGGTATAAGATGATCTAGCTAGATTAAGGATGCTTGAATAATTTTTTCCTTATTTTTTATTATTTTGTATAGAATGTGTTGACTTATTACATGTGCAACTATTTTCCATTTTTTAGAAACATGGAATATATTATCATAATCTTTTAAGTAACACCATAATTTTCTTCAGTTAAATATTATTCTTTTCTGCTTCTGCTACATCAACATACTAGTCCAGTGTTTATAGTTTCCTCTTCTGATATGACATTTTTTACCTTACTTCTTCTTCTATTACTAGTTATTATATTTATCCTCTTTTCTACACACTGGTAATGATGGAATAGTCTCACCACATTCACACCCTAGTCCCTATCTTCTAGCCCACAACCTCTAGTGTTCAATGAGATGTGCTTGAAGCCATGTGGCTAACTGGAATTAGGGAACCATTAAGCGGAACCTGGGTTAGAGATGTCACAACCTCATCATATAAAAATAATGTTATTTAATAAAAATATACAAAATATATTTTTATACCCATTTATTTTTTGATGAACTGTGAATGATTTCCTTATGTGAATCTATTTAAAAAGGATATAGAACCCATTTAATTTCTATAGGTTTTTATAATATAAAGAATTGAACCCATTTTATTTCCATGGGTTCTTTATGATTTGAAGAATGATTGATTTTATGTGGAACATGTAAGTATGGATGAATGATGGTTGGAATGCTCGATCTCCCTACAATACATTTTCTTAAAAGTTTATATCCCATGATACATGTATACGTGGACAAACTTTAGTTTCCTAAAATGATGGGTGTATGTGTTTGACTATTAAAGGTGATGTTTCCTAATGTTGTTATTTGTGACACATTTCCAAGGTATCCTCATGTTAGTCTCTCATGGATTATTTTTACTAACTATGGTTTCCAAATCCTCTTAATTCACATCTTATGATCTTACAAGCCTTATTCCACTACTCATAATTTGTGATCTATTATTTTTTGTGTATGATTTTAATATATTATATCCATTTACAATGGTTATACCCATATTATAACTGTATACCCACTTACGATATTTTATTTTTATCACTTATTTTTACTGTTACTGGTCATTTGATCTAACCTTTTTATATTTTACCATTTCCTTTGGTTAAGAAGATGAGTTTAATTTATGATAACTTGATAAGGGAGTTTAGTGCATCTCTATTATGAAGAAATACTCATAAGTATCATGAAATAAGTTTCTTATGTAGATTATCCTCAAATAAACTAAATGTTCAATTATTTGTATTTTGTGATTATTATGATATGTAAGGATTAAACTATGGAAATTATGTAAAATAAAGTAATGCATATCATGAATCATCTCACTTTCTACCAAATCAACTATTTAAAGAATGTGTATTTTTAAAAGACTCAGGTGTGAAGGTATGGGGATTGTTAGTTAGTATACAAGTAGATTTTTGTTACTAAGGGTTATTTTATTTATTCAATGATTTATATAAGATATATTTAGTTAAAACCCTATGGATATGTCTATGGTAAAAGAATAATTGCATCATAACATATTGAATTTTTTTTTAATGTTTTGAGTTTATGGTTTTCCTAGTAATTACATCCCTATTTGAATAATATAAAGTGGACGTGGTTGTTGGATAGATGTACCTAGGGTTAATCACATAGAAAAATATTGGTTGAGTAATAACATAATATTAACTCAGTTCATGGTGAGAGGGCCTACGAATACACACCTCACTACATACTCTCGAGGTATATTCATTGTTTAATCAAATTCTCTTTAGGATCCATTATGAAATATTTATCATTTTAAGGAATTAGGTTATATATTATGATATAATTCCACCTAAATAAAATTATATTGAATCAGGAGTGATTTAGTTTGTAGAAAAAATAATATGATGTTTTTAAAGAGTAAAATATTTATAGGTTTAGTTTTTCATAAGATCATTTTTGGGAATTATTTTATGATGTTAATTATCCATCACTCAGGTTAACCGCATTTGGTTTTAGTAATGGTTTAATCCCGATGGAACCATGTTAATAATGTATTTTATGGAAAATGAATAGATTTTACTAGTGAGAAACCTAATGGTATAAGGGATATAAATAATTAATATTGAAAAGATGATATTAGTTGAGTTACTAATGATACCAAATAATGGAATAATGGATTTTCATGGAAGTTTAGATGATAAAAATAATAAAGGAATAAACATTCAATTTCATTTAGGTCAAAAATGTGTGAAGAGTCACCTAGAGGATTGTCTCAAATGAATGGAAAAATGTTTTATCAGTCCTAAAGGTGGGAATAGAGAAATACACTACCATGAAAAAATAAAGTGTTCATTAATGCATAAAAGCTATGAATTATATTTATTAAGTTTAAGTTAGTGAATATGATTACATTAGTATTAAAAATTTTAGGACAAGAGTCATAGTTTTTTTGTTGGAAGGAAGTATTATGGAATAAGTTTATATAGCTTCATTTATGAAGTTAGTTGGATGATTAAATTGGATATGTATAGGGTTTAAAGGAATATAATATAGTGGTATTTATTAATGATATTTGGTTTATTTAGAAGTTATGAGGATTATATGAAAAATATATGGATTTTTCTTTAATAATTATTTACTAAATATTTGGAAATATATGTTACAAGTTATCAATAACCTTGAAAAGTGATTTTAGGAAAAGTTAATATTTTTGGAGATAATTATTGAAGAACACATGATTGAGTATGAAAAAAACATATTGTCAATGATTTATTAAAGGTGAGATAATGGTGGATAGATAAGATAAGGTTTGATTGTATTATATAATGTATTTTAAATAATATTGGTGACATTGTGAGTGATAGTTAATGTAATGAAAAATATTTTCATTATATTATTGGTGAAGTTACTGAAATTTTGGGATTATGGTACATATTTTATGGTTTGTGATTTGATAACCTACTTGTTACAACCAATTGAGTGTTAAAGTTATTATTATTTTTAGAATCAAATATAATTTCTCTTTGGTTTTTTGTATTGAAAATTCAGTTTATCTAGGAATATATGATTTAGGTATATATATACATGGGTATATGAGAAATCAATCATGAAAGATATATGTATCTTGATATATAGTTAGATATTAAGGAATATATCTCATTAGAAGTTAGATCCTGATAGTGAATTGTGTTAATAATTTCCTTATCCACCTTCACTAGTAATAAACAATTAAAATTATGAGGTTGTAATTTTATTAAGGAGGTAGAGTGTAACAACTCGATATTTTTGAATATTTTTTTTATAATGTAATAATATGTTTGATAGATTTATTTACACAAAACAATAGACTAAAACGAATCATTAAATAATTGTTGAAAAATATAAAACAAATAAAACAATAATAAAATCTATAAAAATAAAAAAATATATTAACCAATTAAAAATTCTTACATTTAGAGAATATATAATTAATTTTATTATTCATTATCAATCAAATTTTTTTATGTACTAATAAATTAAATAAACTAATATAAAATTATTATAATTATAATATATAATATTTAAATATATTAACTATTATATAAATGTTATTTAAATTAGAAATTATTGTGAAATAATATTGAGTACACATAATGTTTTAAAATGACTTTTTATCTATAAAATCATTATCTCCATAATAAATATTATTTTAATTTAAAAGATAAAAAATATAAATATGAGATTTTTTTTTTATTTTTTTTATAATTGTTTGAATTCATAATTATCTTATGGTAATATTTTGATATTTTTATAAAATAATTTATTTTTATGGGAATGTTATAAAATTCCAATTATTATAATATCACCACTTATTTGACATTATCAAAATACAATATGTGTTTTAATGTTTTAGAAACAATTTTATATGAAAATATAATTTATTAAAAAAATCATTTAAAAAAATACTTGGTTTAATTTACAAAACCATTGTTACTATTTTGGAAACTTAAATAATATTTTACTCAAAAGCCTATTTTATTCAATTATATTAGAAATTATTTTTTGTCAATTGAAAGAATTAAATATTTTAAATTTCATTTCATATTTAATATCAATATGTTAGTGTTATATAATAATTTTAATTTAATATTTGGGCATAAAAATAAAATTTCCATAAATAATGTAAATTATTGTGATAATGATAAAATTTTTATTAAAAAAACAATTGTATACACATAGTGTAATTTTAATATAATATGACAATTTAATCTCTTCACAATAATGAATTTTATTTTTTTGAATAGCCCCTCAGAAAAAATGGCCATGGGTTTTAATAGAAAAAATGCATTATAAGAATCTGAAGAGAGGGGTTTTAGTATAATATCTTCCATGTAGAATATCCAAGTCATAAGGGAGATCATCAATCTGAGTGATTTTTATATCAATTCATTTCTTGGAGAGACCAACCTATATATAATTCACCGATTTATATACATGTGTGATAATGAAGTTGAGAACTATATGAAATTCCAATAATTCCATCCATTGAGTAGCGAGTCTCCATGATAGATGAAACATACCATTTATGATGGCTTAAAAAATACAAGTGGAGAAGCTTTCTAGTAATAAAATTTTTCAATACTTAGATCTTACAAAAAATAACTCATTAACATTACCTTTAATTTAATCTTCTAGTGAAGTTTCAATTACCAATGAACCATTAAGAATCCAATAATACTTCCATCATTATCATTAAAAATAGATCAACGCCCTGAAGAACCTGAGTTACCTTTTGACACCCCATCCAAATTGATTTTTTTTTCAAATTATGAAGAGGAGGCTACCATAAAACTTATATGGTTCCTAATAATGGATTATAAATTCAAGAAAACCCAAATCTTTTTATGATAGTAAAATCATGAACACTACTACCATAGTGATTACATTGAATCACATTAGCCTCTTTGATTAAGACAATTACACTTGCAAGTGCAGACTAAATGTTGAAAAATGTGCATAAATGAATCATATAATTATGTAAAAACAAGATAATATGTAGTATATTCGCCACCACAACCTAAAAAGTGTTTCTAAGTTGAGGAGATAGGGAAACTTTGAAGGAATGTTGGATAAGGTGACCATGGTACACTACTCTCTACATCTAATTCTCTAATAGATCATACACAACCTTTCATAGATTTGAAATAGTATTTAAATTTAGGAATAAATGATTAGAATCCTTCCTATGTTTATTGAAAAGTGTGCACCTATAATAGAGATAAACATAAAATAATTGGGAAAAAATATTCATAGGTATTCTGGTTAGTGTTATCCTATAAATAATAAACTTGTATGAAGTCCTAGTCCATGAATTATTAAAATGATTTATCTAATCAAAATAAAAAATAGATATAGTAGGTGAAAAATGATATAATAAATGACTATTTAGTATTCCATTCTTTACTGGTTCCCAGATCAGAACATCTTCAAGTGAAGAAATAGTGCAGCCACTAATAATTTCTATGACCAAATCTTGCAGCTATGGTCATGGAGAAATAATGAAATCCTTGACATTGATTTTAGAAACTGGGGAATAATCATGATGATTAAATTCCCTAATAAGTATAGAAAATGACCACTTTTCAAACAAAAATTTGAGATAACAATTTTAATTTTCAATATAATGGGAGAAGATATTTATTTTATAGTAGGATGC
Organism: Viscum album; assembly: GCA_963277665.1. Taxonomy (NCBI): domain Eukaryota; kingdom Viridiplantae; phylum Streptophyta; class Magnoliopsida; order Santalales; family Viscaceae; genus Viscum; species Viscum album. Next base: position 1,503,013,109 of record OY728152.1, read on the forward strand.
CTTAATTTCAGTTCAGATGGATGAGTCCTTGTAGTAAAAATTTCTCGATTTCAATCATTCCAAAAATATATCTTTTTGGAAGAAAATATTTACAATTATTTTTAATGTTATTCCAAGTAAACCGAGCATGAAGTAACTCATTAAATAAATTTACATTATTGATTTCCATTCCTCTGTTGGAAAGTGGTTGACAACATTTTTTTAAGTGATAGTGACCATCTTCACATAAAGTATATTTTCATTCAAAAAAAATCTACATGAATTTATATTTTTAATCATCCCCACATAAAATTTATCTATCATTAAGGAGTAAACCATATTATTGAAAATTGTGAATTCAAAATGGAAAATTTTACTAGCCATTGAGAGAGATTTCCCATTCTAGGATGAGAGTTAGTTTTTTGATTTTATATAAAGACCATTGATTTAGTATTATTTTTTTCTACCCTATAATAATAAAACTATAGGATAATGATAGGAAATTTCTCCTATATAATTCCTAGTTCTTACAAGACTCTAGTTTTTCTAAAATGTAAAAACATCTTCTAAAAAAAACAAATGACATATCCCAACTAATATATTTCCTTAAGATTATTTCATAATGATTTTGTGTATTCTTAAGGATCTATATGTTACTCCTATTAAATTTTATAAGAAGAATAATTTCATTATCATATAATAGAGGATATGCAGCAGTGAGGGACCTAGAAGCTTGTATGGGTTTGAACTTTCCTTGGTCAACCATGTGAGTGACAAGTCTATAGAGTTAATTTTAAAAATTAAGAAAAAAATAGATATAAGTGGGTCACCGTATATGACCCCTATGAAACAATTGAAAAAAAACCTAGGAGTAACATTAATTAGTAATGAGATTTTTGTAGAGAAAAAAATAAATTCCACCAAGACAATGAAAATTTTGTTGAATCCAAAACCAGTAGGCACATTCTTTATGAAATTCCAATCCATGGTTTTGAAGTATTTTCAAATATAAAACTTAAGAGAAATGTTAGCACATATTCCTAACTTTTTGAGGAGGTTAAAACATTATGGTGTAGTTCCAATGAACTCATCAATGATTCAACCCTTAACAAAACCAAATTTACTCAAGAAGATAATTTTATTATAGATGGAAGCCATCATGTTTGCAATGATAATTTTAATAAACTTTTAAGTAGTGATAATAAGAGAAATGGGCCTGAAAAGATAAATCACACAATAATTTTCAATATTTGTAATAATAGATATAAATTTAGCATTGTTACCATGAGTAATTAGGAAAATAAGGAAGAAAGAAGATACCAGCTTGAAAATATCCACATTAATAACAAACCAATACTTATGGAAGAAGAAATTAGTTAAGCCATCCAGGATAGGTTCACTATCGATATTAAGGATAAAAATTGTATCATTTAAATGAAATATAATAGTTATATTATTGATTCTATTATTTTTATCAAGGATTAAAATGATGGGAATGATACCCTCAGTTACCCCTCCGATTCTATGGACATTAAAAAGGTTTGAGTAGTCAGAAATAATGTATGTTGAGAACCTCTCTTTATACTGAATGAAAATTTTCCCCTCTTTCAAGAATGAATTGGGTGTAAAATATTTATAGAACTATTGTAGGGAGTTATAAAATTTTGATTTTATATACCCCTATTTGATCCATTTTATTTTAAAGGCTTATTTTTGGACCTTTTCGGTCATTAAGAGTAGATAATTCATCTTGGAAGAGATATTAATTCCCGAGAGAGTTCTTGGATGAAATAAATATTAGTATCTTCCTCTTGAACATATTAATGGGAATACTCAAAAGATTAAATTTAGACATCCATGATACTAAAATTTTCTCTAATCCAACCCATTAATTTTTACTTCTTGGGTTTCAATTTCAATTAAAAAATAGCAACATCATCCCCATAATATATGGAAATCCAAAAACCCATAATAATTTTATCAAATTTGGAATGGAAGGAAAATTAATTATTAAATATAAAGGGAAGTATAATTTTCATACCCCTTAACACGAGACATACTATAATGGGGAGATAGTTAGAATTGAGCCAATGGAGTGAAATTCTTGAGATAGAATCCCATTTATGAAGAGCTATATCATTGGTAAAAGATCAGTCAATATTGTTGGTTACCAATCTATAGGGATGTCTCATATACCAAGTATATTTTTCCCAAACCCGATTAATCTCCATAAAATAATTTAATTATTTGAAAGATCTAAATTATTTGATAAAAATAGGTGAGTGAATTGCACCCATTTTCTCACTAGGGAATAAAATGGTGTTCAAATCACTAAGAAAAATCCACGGATCACAGATGCATACTCTGTGTATTTAAATTTATTTCCATAAACTCTTTCTATCCTGGTACCTATTCTTGGAATAAATAAAATAGAAAAAATAGGTAATTATGATGTTAAACCCCATTAGTCACCATCTTATCCTTAGTGATGGAAATATGGTAACTTCACAGTGAAGTGTGGGAAAAAACCATAGATTTCTCACAAGTGTAGAACTTATTTTGGAATAAAAAATTTGGTATCCAATTATATTCAATACATAAAAATTAAGGGAGTATGTTTGGTTTATAAATTCCCAAGATATTGGGATTTTGGTTTTGTATGCACCTGTGAAGGGAGTTGGATGTTTGAGGATTGGACACTCCTTGGAAATTCCAAAATAGCACAATCATTTTGAAACTATTTTTTTTTGAGTTTCCATTATTTTTAACTCCATTGGATTTAATTTTTCTAAAAAATATCATTAACCCACTTTTAGACCTATTAATATATTTTTTTACACAAGCCTTATAGTACTAGCACCACCCCTATTAGCATTAGTAGAGGGTGTGATAATTCTAAGGGAGTTGTTATCCACTATGTTACCCATAGAGGTGGTAGTAACCACTAGAGTATTTTTTGAGTCGGGGGGAGTAAGTTATAAAATAATAATCTTCACCTTATTCGTAAACTATTATACTCTAATGTTTCTTTTATTCAGGTATATAATCACTGTTGGAGGCAATATATTCGATAACTTTCAGGGGGATTTTACATTTTTGGTGAAGTGTTTACTTTGAAGAAATCTAGTAAGGCATTCTGATTTTACAAGGAGGGAATATCAATAGTTTCATTGTCACTGACCACCAAAATACTAGGTATTAAAACATATGAAAGTGTCTGATGAGGGTGATAATCCTTAGAATTGTCATCGGTATCCATAGTGTTTCAAGATCCTATATTAATTTTCTTAGGTGGAGAAAAATTTACCCCAATAAAAACCACAAGTATTATTATTTATTTAGTATTAGATTCCAAAGAAACCAATTCACGTGTAACCTAGGAGTTTGGTTTTAGAGGTTTTTGAGCCTCCCATTTTTATATGTATTTATACTATAGTTTTATCCATTCTAAAGATTAATAGATTTACCCTTAGTAGACCTCCCTATATCATTACAAGACTAAGACTATTAAATAGTGGAATTCCTAACATAATTTTGGATGGCCCTACAAATGTTTATAGTGTGTCACAATTTTTAAAATACTTCACAAAATGGAGGAAAGTTTGAAAACTTCACTTTTATCTCAAATGTTCTATCATTCACAACCATGTTTAACACATATCGAAGCTCAGATTCTATGTTGTCTTCAACCAGAATGCACACATAGAACACACACAATCTATGAATAATGTTTCAATACATAATGAGTGGAATTACCAACCATTAAACTATATAATTAAGGATCTTGGGATGGCCAAAATCCTAGTTGATCCCATTTAATCATATCCAAATATGATATGTGGTTTTCCTCTCGGTGAATAGATTATAATTTATATCACAATATCATAACCTAAAAACACCTAGTTTGAGAATAATATTACCAAATTTATATGAATTATATATATCATTCTTATTGATAAATACAATATAGAAGTATATGCTTCAAATCAAGAAAAACCTCCAATTGGTTGAGATCTAGTATTGACTAAGGTTTTCATTAATGGAACTACTATTCCATGGTTTTTCTCATATGAAAATAATGTAGCAACCAAGAGAGTAGAATATTTATAGTACTAATATTGGTTGAATGGAATCAAAATCTACTACCACTAAGAAAACTACATAATATGATTTTTTTGGTAAAAATAAATAGTGAAATATTAGGCATCATAGTTTGGGTAGAACATTAGAGTATATTATCAAAAGACACCCCTTTGGAACCTGAAGCATGATCAAACTCTAGTTAGAGATATGTTTTATCTTTTATCACATTCATTTTTTTAATTTCAATTTCCCATTTTGGATCAAACAAATCCATCGGGTAGTGTTTAGTTGACGATGATGTCAAATCTAGGGTTTTAGTGAATCTTTATATTCAAAGAACTCACTCCTGCCCTTATTTTTTCAAGAAAAACCAATCAGAATTATTATAACTAGAATGAAAATTAATTTTATATAAATTTTAAACATATATATAATAATATTAAAACACATTCAATTTGTAATCAATAAAAATATTTTTGAGAAAAATTAATGGTAATAAAATATTTTCCTACCAAATATGTTCCTATATAACAAATGTTATAAATTAAAATTAAAATTTCAATTATTTATAAATTGATTTATATTATATTTGGACTAAAAATAGGTTCATAAAACCAAAATTTAGTGTGAATGGTTATCTTATAATTTTAGTAAAATATAAATTACTTAGTTAAAAACTAATTACTTTGGTAAAATAAAAAATGGTAAAGTGTAAATATCAAATGTTAAATAACTAAAAACATGTTTAAAACATTTGATTAAAATATTTTTTGATGATTTATGGGCCCAATATTAACACAAAATTCATTATTTTTTTATTTTAGAGTCTTTTAACTATGAATGGTGACATAATATTAGTAAAATGTAATGGTTTCTACAAAATTATACTTCTATTCACTTAAGAAAGAGGATCACTTACTCCAAATCATGATACAAGAATACCTTTTAATTTAATTATAAAACTATACTATTTTTCCTCTTATAATCCTATATTATTTTTAAAAACCTATGGTCTCAATTAGATATCCTAAGGCTTCAATTTATATGGATATTTCCATGAGAAATCTTATGTTATTAACATGAGTATTTTATACTTCTTAGTCTCTTCTTATTAATATTCCTCTTTCAAAATTTTTCTAGACACACTTGTAAAATGAAATGATAATTAATAATATGCTAAAATGTTATTATATAAAATATAAACTATTATTTAATCTTATCTATCCACTAAGATATTAAAATAATTATCTATCATGCGTATGTGAAGATGACCACCATCGTGAAGTGATGTGGTTTGTTTTTCACTAGTACCTCTCATAGATGGAGGCATGAATGGATATTATGATTGAATATTATTAATATGTTACAATTATTATTATTAAATAAAAATTTATCATGTAACTTAATTCTATCCAATTTATTGAGAAATTAAAATGTTAATCATTTGTTCCTGTATACTACCGCCACCACAAATGATGTATTTCAGTTTTTTATCACCAACCTTCATGGATAGTTCTATGATTGATTTTAGTGAACATTTGTTTTATTTATTATATTATTAATATTATTTAAAGATAATATAGTTCATCATATAATTTATAGTAATAATAATCTATCTTTGTAAACTTAAACCTCTATAATATACATATCAAGGAATGTTTCTTGATTTTAGTCCCTTTCGGGAAAAAATAAAAAAAATATTATTTTTGTGTTATTGTAACAATAAAATACATACAACAATAAAACTATGGAAATTATGAAGCAATTTTACCACACTTATCACCATATTCAATATACCAAATATGTTTCATAGAAATTGATAGATCCAAATCAAGTAACCCCAAAAGAAAAAACTACTGAATAAATAAATAATATATGATAATCATTATACATTATAAAATAAAATATCGATGAAAAAGAATATTAAGAATGGTTTTAATAAAAATAATTATATTATTTAGGTGGTGAATCTGGAACTAAGGTAATGGTTTCTAAATCTCAATTTTGTGTCATTGAGTTATGATTTATATTAACTACTTGTTTATTTTTTGGTTTTCATAATAGACATGGATTTCATTTTTTCATTTATTTAGTGAAATATAGGGAAATATAAAATAAATACCACTTTATAACTTTCATTGATCTTAAATTTGAATGTTTATAAGGATTTATGGGTTATTTATCTCTATTTTAAACTCAAATATACATGTTTGATATTTCACACCATCATATCTTTAATTTTTCCCTTGAATCATATTGTACACATTGTAACAGAAATTTACCCCACATTTTCTTTTCAATCGGGTTTTATTTCATTCTATTTCTTTATTCATTGGATGCATTTCCATTTTTTCTTATTTATAATTATGTTAATAATTAAAGTCATTTTATACCATTTTAAAATTATTTAAAAAACATAATGTACTTTTTAATGCTTTATATTTGGGTTTTTTAATCAGAGTGAGAATAATCTATTCTGTGTGAACACAACATTCCAGTATTTTTTTCTATGAGACCTACCCTATATAATTTCATGTGTTTAAAAATAATAATAATTATACTATCATTAAACCATATTTTTATATAAATTAAATTCTTCCAAATTTACTAGTTATCTGTTATTTTTAATGTGATTTCCGAAATACATATATTTATTTTTCTTCTATATCAATATCTATTGACATATTTTATGCAGGTTCAAGTAAACTTGAAAAATGATACCATCCACCTAATTTATATGGATTAATTATGTAATGTTCTTCTATATAGGATGATTTATACATCATTTTTTGTCTTTACTAGTCATTCATTATATATAAATATGTTTTTACTTAAAATTATTTTTATCTATGAATACTATATATTTACTTTCTTTTATTAAAGGGTGTTCACCTAGATTATGTATGTCAATGGATTAGGGTAATCACTGACTACACCATATATACTTTATTGATATTATCTATATACCCTATACCTTATCATCCAATTTGGATAGTATTTACCAAGAAATTTACTACATATATTTAGATACAAATTTAATTTAAATGGGGTTATAATGTTATAATTATTAATTGAATTAGTAATTATTTACTTACATAAACCCGTTTAAAAAGGTTGTAAAACCCATTTAAGGTTCTTTATGATATGATGAATGATTTATTTCAAGTGGAACACGTAAGTATGGATGAAAGACTGGTGGGTACCTATATCTATATCCAATTCATTTGTTAAATGTTTATATCACACGTAAAATGTATACATGGTAACAATTTAGTTTCTCTCAAACATGGGTGCATGTGTGAAATCCATAAAGGTGATGTTTTCCAATGTTAATATTTTGTTGACATATTTATGGCATCCTTGTGCTATGATCTCATGTATCATTTTTATTGACTATTTTTTTCAATCCCTTTACATTTATATATTATGCGTTTTTATTCCTTAATATATGACACATGACTTGTGATATATTCTTTTTTTGGTGTTATTTTCTTATGTTATCTTCATGTAACATTATTTTACCCATATTATCATCTCATTCTAACTTGTGATCATTCATTTTTATTTATTATGTTTAACTATAATATGCATTTGAGATTACCCCTTTCTTATGATACCGTTTCCCTATGTTATGAAGACGATTTTAATTTATGATAAGTCTATAAGGGAGCCCAGTGTTGCCCAATTATACATTTTTTGTTCACAAGTATCCTAAAATTAATGGCTTATATTATTGATCATCTAATATAGTAATTCTTATATTCTTAAGATTGTTTTATTAATTTAATATTTAATGACTTATATATGGAAATTATGTAAAATAATGTAATATTTATCAGGTATAATGTTATTTGTATCAAATATAGTGTTTAAATAATGTTTTTAGTATAAAACCTAGGATTTTGGATATGGGATGCCCATGTCCCCCTTCTAGTATCCCTCTAGAATCCAAAAAGATATTCTATACATATTTTTCACTTTCTAAAACTCAAATAACATTAATCCTATAAACCTTTGTTAACACCATAGTATAGCTTAGAACCCACACAAAAATGGTCCCCAAATTTGTAGAACCAAGGGACTAAACTTATATGACTCCATGATACAACCTCATGCCTCTAATACATGTATCCCTTAGATTTAAGAGATAATATATCACAATCCATGAGGCTCTACTCCACCAATATTACACTACCTCCAAATCAAATCATATTGAAAAATACTGTCCAAGTTATTCATTCCATAAATACCAGGACTAAACTCTAATCCCATATCTAGAACCAAAACACTCTATAATTAAATGACAATTCCATAATAATCTTACATAAGATTCATTTCCTTTGTAACACCATGATATTTTGTAGTTTTTTTAATTAATTTATCTTTTTGATAATTTTCATTTCACGTGACATTGCAAATAGTCATATATATATATATATATATTAAAACACTAAGTCAAAAATTCTTTCACATGGAAATGAATTAGTTTGTGCTATATAAAATACTAACTTGGCTTGCACTACATGAAATACCAAATTATCTTGCACTACCTACAATACCAACTTGTCTTTCACTACCCGCAACACTAACTAGACATAAATTACACGCAACACTGAGTTTCTATGAAGCAACATATTATTATAATTTTTTAAATGATATAATTATATCCTAGCCATTAAAAATAGTAATATTAATAGTAATAACTAATTTTAAAATACTATTTATAATTTTTTTATATAAATAAAACATATTGATAATGAAATATATGATTTTTAGTAAAGTCATTTTATGTTTGAAAATATTATTTTATCAAATAAACTACCTTTAATAATAAAATTAATTTTAAACACATTTAGAAATTTAATTTTAATAAAATAAAATTTATTTTTGAATTTAGATTTTTGAAATTAGGTTAGGGTAAATTTTTGATATTTTTCTGAGAAACTTCATTTTCTGGTGAATAGTGAAAAATACTGCTTTTAGGTTAAAAACTGCCTTTTTATTTAAATAATTACTAATGTTAAATTATATTTTAAATTTTTTTAAGGTAAAATTAGTTCAATTATAAATTTATTAATAAAATTTTGTTCATTAGAGTAAATTTTTATTTTAAATTGAATATAAAAACTCAATAAACTTTTGAACTTCTTTCTACTTTAAAGACCTGTAATTTCATCCCTTTTGCGGGATAAGAATTAATATTAATTTTTACAATTCTATGAATTTTATTTCGAAAAACCAACATATAAAATTTTAATCTATATACTATTTAAATTGAAATAATATCAACTTATTTGTTTGCTAAAAATATTTGTAAAATTGATTAAAATTAATCACAATGATTAAGGTCAAATTAAGCTTAATTAGAGACTAAACCTTAATATTAGGGTCTTAAATGATATATCCACATATATAAACCAATTTTTTTGAAATATTTAGTCTATAAAACTTAAATTATTGATTTATGTTGGCTTTTTATTCCTTTTTTAAGGTAAGAATAAGTATACACTGAACTTGTTTTCAAAAATTCCAAGTGAGCACTTTTACTTCCCTATAAAAGGTCACCACCTCTCTCTATTCCTAAAACCTCTCAAACCTATTAGTTTCATCCAAAATATTTAAAATGTACTTACCAACATCCCTCCATTACTAATTTAATCCCCCCTTTGGGAATAAATTCTTCCAAGGAAACCTTTTGGCCCAAACCAAAAGGAGTTACCTTATTAAGAGGCAACACCTTCTCTCAGGATCCTTTATTTTATTTTCCTTCTCCACCCCATACACTAAATTTATTATATTATTTAATAAAAAAATAATTATCCTCAATATTATAGTATGTTTTTATGCAATTTACTCAACCTACACTTACACACACCTCTATCTAATGGGTAATAAACACACTATTTATGTGTATGGAGAACTACCACCTCACAAAATGATGATTGTTCAATTTTTCCTTATCCCTTATCATGGTGGAAATTATTAATAACACTATATTTAAATATTTAAAATATTATATTTACTATTTATTTAATCTTATTTATTCCTTTTTACAACACATATCTTTTTACTTCCAATTTTTTGTTAATACGATAATTTCATTTGAGGAAGTGTGGACTACCGCCCCCTCAAAGAGATATGATTCATTCATACACTAAATGGATTGTATTAAGGGTTATTTTATTGAATATTTATGATATATATGATATCATAATTCTTATTTAATAATGATATATACATATGTCTTTTACTTTTCTTTCTTTCAACACGATAATTAAACAAAAATAACGTTCATGTGTATCTACGACATACCATCTCCATGAACGATGTATTATATTTCATAATTATATATTATATGGTTTATTATAATACACGTATAATTTATATAAAATATATTTATATAATTGTTTACATTATGGAATCATGGTATAAGTATAATGACCAAAGATATAACAAATTAAGACACATGTAAAGAACAAAGCTAATATTACCAGAAGTGAAACCTTAACATAGGATTATTAACAAGGGGGTAATATAAAGTCAGAATAAATAAATATATAGTATTAGATATAAGAATATTTTTCTGTAAAATATTTATAAAAAATTATATTTTGTATACTGGTGGTTTGAACGAGTACGATGAGAGTCAAGACACAAGGTAATGAGATTTCATCTCACTTTTTATTTCAGTGAGACACATGTTATGTATACCACTCTTTCCTTTTTTGAGGTTATGTAGTTAACATTATTTTATTATATGTATCTTATAAATAAATTTTTCGGTATTAAAATACCAATTTTATGATATTTCTTTCATGTGGATTAAGTCTCATAAGTTACTAAATTGGTGAAATAGTTTGGTCTCAATTTGCCTTCTTTGAGACTCATGTTTTGTTATGCACCTAAATTCTCTTTAGAGGTGTATATAGTTACATTTAACATGTTATATCATGAATTTAATTATTTTCTTGATATTTTAAGTTTTATTTAATTTCATTTTCTTATATATAGATTATGATCCAATGTCACCAAGTTATAAGATTTTATTGAAACAATCTCATTGATTTTTGATATTATTTATGTTTATGATTACTTTTATGATATTTTATGATCCATATATCAATAACTTTTATAAATTTTATTCTCATTTGGTTATTCATAATTTATTCATATATTGGTACCATTTTATCCACTCTTTGGTAAATAAGATAGTTAAGAATGTTTTTCTAAGAAATCCTAGCTTTACCCTCTCTTCAGTCCGAAATCTATGTTCCTTTAAAACTATGATTTATAAAAGGTGTTTCATAGAATTTTCTAATAATATACTATGATCATAAAAATTAATTTTTACCCTTTTTTTCTTTTACCCATGTTTTCAATGTAATATTTTTATCACTTTCCAAACAATGAATTTTTATAACCTTTTTCCATGAAAAAATAATGTTCTCTTTCCATTGTATGACATGTATAGATTTATCCAAAATCAATCATTTAAAGATTTAAATTCATATTTAAAGGAAATTTTTTTAAAATAATGTTTTTTTAAAAGATATTTTTCAAGTAAAATGGATTTCAATTTTTTTAAATATTAATTTATATGTTTTCAATTTTTTTTTTAAATAATGTTTTTTTGATGAAATGATTATGAAAGATATATATTTTTTCATAAGTTATGATATATTTTCGTGTTTATGATTCCCATTTCATTTAATGGGTTATGATATAATTATTTATGATCTTATGGAACATATATGCATGATTTCATTATAAGATGGGTGATACCTATATCTCCCTCCAATGCATTGGGTAAGTAATTATATCTCATTAGATATACATGGATGGAATGATAAATTAACTTGATTCAGTAATATAGGGATGGAACAAGTGGTGAACTCAGTTTAGTTATACAGGGCTAGAATGAGGTATGAACCTAGTTTAGTAAATGAAATTTTACACAAATATGGTCTTGGAATCAATGCCTTGACTACCATGGAAATAATTATATATTATTATGTGTCTATGACAATTCCATGATTTATTCCTATATTATTATTTCATGGCTTGTGTTCATTATTTACTTAAGATTTATGCCTTATGAACTACCAAAATTTATTCCATGATTCTTGTATATGATCTTTGATATATATGGTATAATCTTATGTTATCATGATTAAGTTTTAATACTCTTATGATCATGACTATGCTTACATATCTCCTTTTATTACCATTACTAATAATTTAATCTCACCACTTTCTTATGTTTAATTTAACCATATTATGAAGAATGGTTTTAGGTATAAGTACTAAAGGTAGAGATCTTTATGGTAGATATTGAAGATCTTTCACTAGGATAGAATATTTTGTTTCCATTTTTCCAAAGGCACTAAACTATTATGGTCCTCAGGCATGTATTTTTTGAATGCACTGAATATTCATATAAAATGATGTAATATCCATGTATGATAATCTTGGGTATCTATAGTTGGTATCAAATGAAATTATTATTAAAAATTTTGAAACTAAGATGAGTAAAATTTAGTAATATCCTTAGGTTTATTTATATTTATATGTCCAGGGATGCCTCTAAGGATATATATAATGATGATTCAATGTTTAGGAAAATGTCATGGAATTTTGGTAAAAGATATAGTGAGTGTTTTCCTATAAATACATCCCTATGTGGATACTAAAAGTGGATGTAGATTTAGAACATATATACCTAAGGTTAACAACTCTAGAAATATGTTTCAGTCCTAACTTAGGGTAATATGGTACACAACAATGAGTCTTACTACACACCTAGTTTTTCACTCCCAGTGGATATGCTTTGGTAATTCACAAACACTTTAAGAACCAATATGAGAGATTTTAATAGATGATGACTATGAATAACCTAGGATAAACCTAATGTGTCATATATTAAAGAAGTATGATCCATTATTTAGGCACCCTATAAGTAATTTTTAATGATTATATGGTATCCCAGTATGATAAATATTTCTCAAACTATGCTTTCTAGTTTTAGTTAATTGAGAGAACTATATGGAACATGGTTAACATTTAATGTTTCAGATATGAAATGGATGTTAATTATGTAAATCGATTTCCCAAGTGGAAATCTCATAAGGAGAATCAAGAAGGTGGTACAAGTATTGGTTATACTTATGAAGATAAGGAGACTGCAAATGACATGTGAAAGGTATGTCATGTTTTTCCAGTATTGTTTATATTAAATATAAGAAGCATGCTTAAATTTAGTTTGAATAACCTTAAGAAATGATTCATATTTTATATACCAAGAAAGAGGTATTGAGGAATAATTTGATGAAGCTTGAGTGATGGTCTAAGAATAATGTTGGATGAATGAAGTATTTATGTTTTGGAATTCAAAGATAATGTTATATGAATCATCAAATATATCACTATTTTCAATATAAGTTTTCATTAAGGATTAAAAATAACATGTTTAATGGTGATGAAGATAAAGGAAAGTGATTTCATGGAAAGGTTATATTTTGATTAAGAGAGGGTAACCCTTAATTAATTCCTAATATTGAGACAATGGTGTTTGGATAATGATATATCTGATACGCATAAGTAAATTGGATAGTACAGATTACCCTAGAATTGATTATTGAATAAGTTATCAATGTAATAAACGATAAAGTTTAAAACTTCTTGGATTTAAATAATATATCTAGTAATCATTGGAATAAGGAATCATGCACATTTTCCAAAAGGATTTAAGGTAATTAAGGTTGTTATCATGTTTTAATAGAAAATACAATGAGGGCATTCACATGTTTGGAATGTGACAACCAAGTGGTACATTGTTCTATATAGGGATAAATGTTAAGACAATTTCATGAATTTATTTATAAATATCTCCATTTTCATATTTACAAAGGGTTATAAGGTTAACCATTAATTAAAATTTTATGTTAATATTTAGAGGAAGTATTTATGCACTGAGTATGTATTGAAAACAGTGATTAAAAGTCTATTTAGTGATTGAATTATTTTAAGGATGTACATCATATTTTAGAAAATATATTAGTGTGGTTTTATAAAATGACATCATGTATGTCAGGTTATAACCAATCAAGTTCAGCAAGACTGTGGGTCTTGAACCAAAGACCAAAGGACGATAAGGGTTTTATGCCTACCAATAGCCTACGTGATGTTATGGTTAATATATATTTATTTTTAATGAATAATTATTTATAATGAAAAAATAGTGTTACTTTATATGTTTTTATATTAATGTATTAACCATGTTGATTTTTAAGAATTTTTATAGATAAATAGTTATTATTTTGATTCTTTTATGGGTCATAAGATCTGCTAAAATTTTATTTTAGCATTTCTAGCATCAAAGTTAATTTCTTGACGATCATTACATGAAGTAATGGATGAATTAAAAATTGATAAAAGCACAACTAAAGAATAAAATTATGTTTATAGATATATATCAAGTAAGTATATTTCGTTATATTCTTTATCAATAAAAGAATTAATCAACATTAGGATAAAAATCAGAAGAAAATGTGTTTTTCTAAAACCTTAATTTTTGTTGAACCGATGGACTTATATATCATCACATATTTATAACTTTGAGGCGCTCAATATTTATTTGATCATTCAATTTTTTGTGATTAATGAACTCAATCACTCCCTATAAATATTTACCCTTTTATTATATGTCCAATCTTCACTCCCAACCTATGTTCTCATATATAGAAACCCAGTTATATGTATCTTTGGGTAACTGTTATGGTTCCAACATTCCATTTTTAAGGGAAGTTTTAGTATTAATTTTTATGTCGTTGGTTTCTATGAATGAAATTTTATAATATTAAACCTTTGATAAACCAGATGAATTTTAGGGTTCAAATACATTTTAATGAGTGTAGAATGTAACACCCCATGATTTTGTGATTTTTTTCAAATTAATTTATCTTTTTGATATTTTTCATTTTATGTGAAAATGGAAATAATTCTTTATATATATATATATATATTAAAAAACTAAGTCAAAAATTACTTTCAAAAATAACCAACTTGTCTTTCAATACAGGAAATACTGACTTGGATTGTGCCACACACAATACTGACTTGGCTTACACTACCTACAACACTGACTAGGTGTACATTACAAGAAACACTGAATTTCTACGAAGCATTATATTATTATATTTTTTAAATGAATTAATTATAATCTTTCCATTAAAAATATTAATATTAATAGTAATAAAAACATTTCAAATATTCTTTATAATTGTTTTATACTAATAAAACATATTGATAATGAAATATATGGTTTTTGGTAAAGTCCTTTAATGTTTAGAAATATTGTTTTCTTGAATGAATCAATTTTAATAATAAAATTAGTTATAGAGTCATTTAGAAATTAAATTTTATAAAATATAATTAATTTTTGAATTTATAATCCTAAAATTATCTTAGGGTCAATTTTTCAGATATTTATAAGAAACATAATTTTTAATGAATAGTGAAAAGTACAACCTTTTGGTTAAACACTGCCTTTTTCATTTAAATCATAATTATTGATAAACTATAATTTAAAAATTTTAAGGTCAAATTAGATCAATTATACATATATTAATACAATTAATGTCATTATAATCAATTTCAATTTTAAATTTAATATAAAACTCAATAAACTTTTAAACTTCTTTCTACTTTAAAGACCCGTAATTTCATCCCGTCTTTGAGATTAACATTAATCTTAATTTTTCCACTTATATGAATTGAATATTGAAAAACCAACATAAAACATATTAATACTTATAATATCTATATTCTAATAATATCAACTTAATTTTTGACCAGAAATATTAGTAAAAGTGATTAAAATTAGTCACAATGATTAAGGTTAAATTAAGATTAATTAGGGACTAAACCATAATATTAGTGAAAAAATGACCTATAAAACTTTAAAAAACCCATTTTATGGAAATATTTAGGCCATAAAACTTAAAATATTTATTTATTATGGGTTTTTATTACTTTTTTAGGTAAGAAGATGTGTACACCTAACTTGCTTTAAAAAATTCCAAGTGTGTCCTTTTCCTTCCCTATAAAGGCCACCACCTATTCCTCTTAATCAAACATATAAAGCCTCTTATGTTATGAAAATATCGTCCCAATATAATTTACAAAATTCCTCCCTTACTACTTTAAGTCTCCCTTTGGTAATAAATTCTTCCAAGGAAGCCTTTTGGCACAAACCAAAAGGAGTTACTCAATTAAGAGGTAATGCCTTCTCTCAAGCTCCTTCCTTTTATTTTCCTTATCCACTACCTAAAATATATCTATTACATTATTTTATAACAAAAAAAATATCCTCAATATAATAGGATTATATTATGCTAAGTAATCAACCTATAATTACTCACACCTCATTCTAATGGGTAACAAACGTACTATTTTTGGTATGACGAACTACCACCTCACAAAACAATGATTGTTCAAATTTTCCTTACCTCCTATCATGGTGGAAATTATGATGGATACTCTGTTTATATATTTAATATATTATATTTAATATATATTTAATATTTTTTATTTATTTTTACAACACATATCTTTTTTACTTTCCATTTTATGTTAATACGATAATTTCTTTTAAGGAAGTGTGGACCACTGCCCACTCCAAGAGATATGATTCATTCATACAGTACATGGATTGTATTAAAGATTGTTTTAGTACATATATATGATATATATGATATCATAAATCTACATAATAATTATATATATATATATATATATTACTTTTTTTTCTTTCAACACAACAATTAAACAGAAATAGCGTTCTTGCTTACATACAACCTACCATCTCCATGAACGGTGTATTCCATTTCATAATTATATATTATATAAGTTATTATAATAACAATATACTTTATATAAAATATATATATATCATGAATTATATTATGTAATTATTTTATAATTATAGGGATGAAATATATAACAAAGTAAGACACATGGAAAGAACAAAACAAATATTACCCGAAGTGAAACCTTAACATAGGATTGTTAAAAAGATGGTGATATAAAGTTGTAATAAAACCATATATGATATTAGATATAATAATATGGTTCTTTAAATTATTTATAATAAAATTTATTTTTTATATATGTGGTTTTAATGAGTACAATTATAGTCAAGACACAAGGTAAGGGGATTTCATCTCACTTTTTATTTCGGTGAGATACATGCTATGTTTGCCACTCTTTCCTTTTGTATGGTGTATATAATGAACATGATTGTATTATATTTATATTATAATTAAATTTATGGGTATTGAAATTAAATTTTTATAATATTTATTTCATGGGTATTACATTTCAAAAGTTACTAAATCAGTAAAATAGTTTTTCCTCAATTTGTATTCTTTGTGACACATGTTTTTTTATTCACCTAAATTATCTTTCAAGGTGTATATACTTTCATTTTTCATGTTATACCAAGAATTTACTTATTTTTAGGATATTTTAAGTTTCATTTAATTTATTTTTCTTACATAGAGAGTATTATCCCATGTAACAAATTTATAAGAGATTATTGAAACAATCTCATCGCTTTTCAAGATTGTTTATATTTATGCTTCCATTGATGATATTTTATGATCCGTCTCTCAAACAAATTCATGGCTTTTCTTCTCTATTTTTTATTCATGATTTATTCATATATTTGTACCATTTTACACTATTTGGTAAATAATATAGTTAATAAATGTTTCTTTAAAAAATCCCGACTTTACCCAATCTTCGGTCAGAAATCTTTTATCATTTGAAACCTTATTTTCTAAAAAGGGTTTCCATAAATATTCTACTAATCTCCAATTATAATTAAAATAAAATTTTATCATTTTTTTCTTTTACCAAATTTTTCAAAGGAATATTCTTGTCTCTTTATAAATGATCCATTTTTCTAACCTTTTACCATGAAAAATAAATGTTCCCTTTACCTCATACTACATGTATGGTTTTATATGATATCAATCCTTTGAAGATTTATTTTCATGTTTAAAGGTTAATTTTTTAAAATAATGTTTTTAAATATATATATTTTTAAGAAAAATGGTTTTTAAAATGATTTAAGAGTATTATATATGTTTTCAAGGAATATGGTTTTAAAAATGTTTTAAATCTTATTTTATATGTTTTCGAGGAAAATGGTTTTCAAAATGATTTGAAGCCTCATTTATAATCTTTAAAAGTATTTTCAAAGGAATGGTTTTCAAAAAAAATTTATGCTTATTTCATATGTTTTAAAATAAAAAGGTTTTAAAAAAAAATTTCAATCATTCTTTATAAGTTTTCAAAGTGTTTTCAAAGAAAAAGGAATTTAAAATTTTTTGAATCATATTTTACAAGTTTTCAAGGGAAAAGGTTGTCAAAATGATTTCAAGTATTATTTATAATTTTTAAGTTATTTTTCTAACAATATTAATTTAAAATGGTTTTAATTATTAAAAATATTTTTCAAATAAGAATGTATATTTTCTACAAGAAACATTTTTAAATGATATTTCAAAATTATTTTCCAATTAAGATGACATCTATTTATGTTACTCATTAACTTCTTGGAAATAATATAATGGTTCTATTCATATTCTTTCTATGAATGGGATATTCTTAATATCATGTTATTTATAATTTTTTTTCTCTTTTATAGGTTATATGTTTATGAAATCCATTTATCTTTCACGGGTTATGCTTTTGATGAAATTATTATGAAACCTGTATCTTTTTTCACATGTTATGATATTTTTATATGTTTATGATACCCATTTCATTTCATGGTCTATAATATGATTATTTATGATCATTTGGAACATGTATTTATGATTTCATTATGATATGGGTGGGACTTATATATCCATCTTATGCATTGGGTAAAGATTTATATCTAATGAGATAGACATGGCTGGAACAAGAAATGAGATTGGTTTAGTAATACAGGGATGTAATGAGGGGTGAACTCAGTTCAGTAATAGAGGTATGGAATGGGGTGTGAACCCATTTTAGTAAAGTAATTTTACCACTAATAAGGTCTCATTATCAATGCCTTGAATATTATAGAAATAATTATATATGCTTATGTGTCTACTAAAATTCCATCTTTTATTCCTATGTTATGATTTCATGGATTATGTTCTTTAAATCCTTAAGATTTATGCCTTATGAAATTCAAATATTTAAACCATGATGCATGTATATTATATTTGATATGCATGGTATGATCTTTTATTTTCATGAACATGTTCTCATACCATTATACTTATGATTATGGTTACATATATCCCTTGTTTACCCTTAATAAGAATTTTATCTCACCCCATTCTTATATTTCCTTTCATCGGGTTATAAATAAAGTTTTTAGGTATAAGTAGTGAAGGTGGATATATTTATGGGATATTTTGAAGATCTATTACCAGGATAGAATATTGTTTTCTATGTTTCCAAAGGCACTAAACAATTATTGTCCCCAAGCATGTATTTTTATACTGTACTAAATATTCATCTAAAATGATATAATATCCATGTATTATAATCATAGATCATTATATACTTTAACAAATTTCCACCCCACTAGCTCTATTATTCATGGTCTATGACCATTCAAAAAGCCTAGTTCCCACCTAATATTTTATCTTAAACTCTTGCACTTATTATCTACCCTTTCCCAAATATCTCTGACACCCAAAACATGAAGAAAAATGGATTGATAAATATTGGGCCCTTATAAACCCTATGAATTATGTATGTAACATAAAATTTAAATGAACAATTCAAGGATGTCTATCCCACTAAAACTTTACATTATCTCTTAAAATTATATATATACTTAATGAACCTTACACAGTTTAGATTCGGGTTAATGACTTTAACAAAATCATAATTCTTCTCAGTTTTGAACTCCATGAAGGTATATGAACACTATGAGGACTTGATAAACCATAATAAGTGGATAGGGTTTAGGAATTAACCAAAAATCATGAGTTATATAATAATATAATTAATTCTTTTACAACCAAAAAATCATAAAACTTATTTACACCTCTAAATCATCTCAAAAACATTTTAAAAACTTTAAGAAATAATAAAAATATTTCCTTCATCTATACATTAGTAGAATTTATTTAAAATAATAATTAAATGGTCTCTCAAGAATTCTATAATTTTTGACTTCATGAAAATCAACTCTTTAATCTCCCCTTTTACAAATTACTTAAACTTCAATTCAAAACTATTATAGATATTAAAAAAAATCATTCATGAATACTTGTCTTATAACCCTGAAGATCAGCTCCCCAATCATCAAATATAAAAGATATTATCTTAGAATCCATAAAAAATATTCTCCAAGAAGAATCATCAATTTCTTTTTCCAGATTAGAATATACAATAGCTTTGTATTTTCTTCTCTGGACATGAAAACAATATTAAAAACTATATCTTAATGAAAACATTATATACTAACATTAAATATATTTCATGCATGGGATCTTCAATATTTATATTTTTTTATCAACACCTCTAAATATTTATTTCAATATCTATTCCTTTTTATTCTCTCCATTATAAAAAATAAATGAAAATAAAATTAATGGGTAGGATATTATTAATTTATACCTATATTAGAAGAAAATAAAGACACATTCTTATCCCCTTTTTTCTATATTACTACATCAGTTAATTTAATGAGTGATTGATGAAGTAACATGGGTATAATAAATGATACATCAACAATTTAACCCTAAATCTACTTGAGATAACATGGTGTATAAAAAAATATAGAATACACCTATAGATTAATATTTTCCATTAATATATTCAACATGTTGTACTAGGTCAACATTATTAATTCTTGGGATATTGAGTTAAATTAATCAAGAAACATTTCTTTAACTCATCTTATATAGATTAATTATAAGTATTCAAGTAAAAGATTTAAAATATCCCTTTTACATTTCATACACATAAACTATCACTACATATTTTAATCATTCTTCATATAATCACAAAAATATTATAAATTTGTGATTTGTATGAATGGATATTAAATTTTGAAGAGTTTTCCATTATTTTTGGATCCATTTAATAATATAATTCCTTTGATAACTTATTTAAAAAAACTCACCTTCAAGGGATGGAATCACTACTTCCACACAATTGTTGTTCTCTATCAATACTCTATAATGGAATTTTATTTTTTAATATAAAATAATTATAGATTTATCTATATCCCCTTTTATATTTGCACCTCAAATTCCTTATGTATAGGTACAAATAGAAAAGGATAAATTAATATGAAGTTTTACTAAATAGTTTATTATTAAAATCATCAGGGATGAAACTTATATGATAACATGAAACATATATTCTCTATAGTTCCATCATAATGATAACTATTCATGACTGAACCACTCTTATTTTTATGATTATAAAAATCCTTGAAAAATATGAAATTTTCCTTCTCTTTATCTATTCTTTTATAAGAGCCCCAGAACTACACTCTATGATCCACTGATAAAATCATAAAATTAACATTTATTGATTTGATATTTATGAAGGTGACATGATTTTTGAGATGAAAAACTTACAACATAAAAAGGAAATATTGTATCACTTCTATACCCATATACCTTTTAGGTTTTGAATTTTTTATAATTAGGAAAAACTATTATATAAACAACAACCATGAATTAAAGGGAGTATTTTTTCCACTATACCTATATTTTCATATTCCATATTAAGTCTTAAACATCTCCCACTAACATAATCACATTATAAAACTTTTTACATACAGATAATATAATTATAATTCTATATAACATGGGGAATATGAAACATAAGAATAGTGAGATCAACTTCTCTGTATAGGTAAACATAAGCATTAACAATTGAATTTCATTAATCATAATAAGAATAATATAAGTTTATGATAACATAATCAAAGTTAATGAGAATATAATTAGAATATTTAAACCCATAAATTCCTATATCATCAATCACAAAATATTGAATGAAGCTTTATTAACAGAATAAATCACAAGAATCAATAATAACGATCCATGTGATTTTAGTATTGATCTAATGAATAATTGAAAATCCATAGGAAGGTGAAAAAAAATATGTTGGTATCTTGGAAAATTCTATTAATAACCAAATTTAAACCTGTGTCATAAATAACCTCAACCCTTTTAAATACATAGTATAAACCATTCAAAAACTCCCTCGATCTTTCCATAGTGGAAAAAGAAATTTACCCAATGCATTGAGCCACTGTGTTGATGAACCCATCATATAAGATATATCAGGATCAATCAGTACTATATAGGATCACCTATTATATTCAATAATGTCCATGTATCGTTAATTAATGAAACAATTGAAATATTTCTCTTTTATAAATAATAATAATCATTGTTCTTCCGTTGATTCGTTCACCCATGGAAAAGAAAATTGTTCCATAACAATCTAATAATCCATATTGAGAAATAATAAATATGGTATCAATTCCAAATAACCCCAATATAGTGTATGTAACAACAATTTTGGTTGACTTTGATGAATGGAAATACCAATAAAAGGTTAATAAAACCATTTTTGAGTAAATTAACCTTTTCTTTTTTAAAATCAATTATAAAAAATAATAAGTCACAAAATATTTTGAAAATAATTTTCATTGAAAATGACCATGGAAAATTATAAAATAATCATAAAAGAAAACAATGGTCATGATGGCAAGGAAATTGATTCATGATATAAATGTTAAAAAAGAACATTCTTTTCAATGATTTTTAAAGGGATTCAATCGTGAACCATTTTTAAAACTTTATGAAATTTAATTTATTTAGTCCTTTTAAAGAAGGTAAAATATATTGTTAGATATATTCCCGAAATATTTTATGTTAGAAAATAAAAATTCTGATTTTTTTGAAAACATACATGTGAAAGAGAAATATTTTCAAACAAAAATAAGGTACAATATCAATATCACTTATAAAAAACGTTCTTGATATTTATTAAATAAATAAGAGAGGAAATAAAAATTAAAAATTTTAACCACATTCCTAACTAGAGGATAATAAAATATATGTAGATCAAGTAAATAAGATCTAATTATTTCCTCCAAAATAATCCTTGAATATAAATAATCCAAAAATAATGGATATTGTAACAAAAAGTCTTTTCCAATTTGATAAATCTTCAATCACAATCCCTATGAAAGAATTAATTTATATGAAACATTAAATATTATGATAATAAGTAAATATATGATATAAATGGTCAAAAGGTCAGTATATACATCTCATAAATTAACATAAGTTCATATCATAAACATATATCTCAACGAAAGCTAATTTGAGACACATAACCCATAAAAAGACCATACCATTAATTTTAAAATTAATAAATGGTTAAATTATTCATATAAAATGTAAATATTCATAAAAAAGTATAAATACAACATAATATAATAAGAAGTTATTACACACATAATCTTAGAATATCAAATATAATGAAGATGTAATATAACCTAATGAAACAAAACTGAGTTATGAAATTCTTTACCACTAGGTAAATTTTATGTCCAATCCCCTTGGATGTATTAATTAAAATTGAAAAATAAAATACCATAATTTATAAAGGATTCATGATATTACATTTTAAAGGTTCATTATATAAACCATGTATAAGTTATTATCTTCATAATTATAAAATATGCCTCAATGAAGGAAAATTGATATGAAGTTCCCGATGGATTTGATAATCACTTGATCCAAAACCCATGAAAGAGATAACCTCATATAGTTTTTTAATAAAAAAAATATTTCATTAAAATAATAATAAATGAAATTCATTGGTTCTAGATACATTAAAAAATAATGATATTTTCTGAATATGGAAAACATCTCATAGAAATAAAAGTTACATGATAAACCCTTACCTCGAGTCTAGAAATTTCATGTGTGTCATTTCACCCTTGTATGACAAGATTATATCAATTATTTTATATCTTAGAAACCATTTCCATGGTTAAAACATTATAATTAAATCATTTTTTTGGGAAATATTTAAATATATAATTAGTTAAGTCCACATTGGTAAATTAGAGGACATTCAATTAATTGCTTCCAAATGGATTTTGTATGTTGACCATGGTCAAAGAGGTCATTATATAAACACATAAAAAATAATAATGAAAAATTTAATATTTTTATTACTCATTAATACTTTGAAAACCAATCATGAAATGTTTATATTAAAAATAAACTACTTTGTGATCTTAGAGATGGTGGGTCATATGTATACATGAGTAATGTTTCCATTTTTAAATGATTGTTACGGTAAGATGGTAAGTAATATTTTAACCATAAATAGTTATAATAATATCATAAATTAAATATTATTTCATTAAATATAGTTATATATATCATCCATGTGTTGTGGTAAAGAGAAAAGAATCACATCGCATCATGGAGGTAGTAGTCTACACGTACACACAAACGACGTCATCATTTTTCATTGAAAGAAAGAAAATGCTATATTATATTTTATAAAATATATTGATTTATTTAATATCATAATTTTTACATTTATATCACATATATTAATTAAAATCATCCTTATTATCTTTTATGTATATAATTACTGTAAAACGATTTACATTGCTTAACAAACTGTTAGTTCACCTTACACACGAATGATGTTATCGTATCATTCATGGAATGGAAAGTAAGAAGTTTTTTGTGGTATTAAAACAATATAAGTATAAATTTTTACCAATATAATTTCTATACTTTAATTCCAACATTATTATAATCTATATAATGTTATTATGGGAAACTAATGACATCGATTCGTGAGGCGGTAGTCCTCTATACAAATAAATGATAATTTCTATCAAAATTTATATAATAAAAGACATATATAGGTTATTGAATTGATATAATAAAATATTATTATATTTTATATAATGGTTTTATAATATAATAAAAATTGAAAAATATTTGAAGGTGCTAAGAGAAGAAATAAAATAAAAATGCTCGGTTAAGAACAATACCTCTTCTTGGAAAACATCCTTAGGTTATCACCAAAATCCCCAAAATGATGTATTTATTATCAAAAAAATATTATAAGATTTGGGTAGGTAAGTAATAAATTCATTTTTTATGTATTGTATAAACCAAATGGGTTTGATGGTGTGAATAATATTATATAGGGGTGGCCTTTTATAAATGAGGTGAGTGGGACAATTGAATTTTTTTAAAGAATAAGTGATACCCATGTTTTTCTTTTGACACAAAGATCAAAAATTAAATATTATAGATATTTAGACATTATAATGTAAAAATAGAGCCATAAAAATGATTTTAAAAAGTTTTTTGTTCATTTTAAAACATATATTTTTAGTTTAACAGGTGGTAAACCTATTTAACCTTAAAGGCGCTAAAAGATTTTTACTATTTTGACTATTCATTATGGCCAAATATTAATATGAAAAAATGATATTATATAAATTATGTTGATTAAAAATATTTAATCTATTTTACCAAATTAAATTCATATATTTTGTATAATTTAATTTGAAATTAAACTTGTAGATGCTGTGAAAAAGAGGGTTTTTAAGAAGTGTATTTTTCACTAAAAAGATGATTTTATATTAACTATATGACCAGTAATAATCATTAGGAGAATTTAAATTCACACACATATATATATAATATAATATAAATTTCATTTAATTTAATTTTTATTAGGGGTTTATAAATTAATTAAAACTGATAAACATTATGCACTTTAAAAAAGTTTCTAGAAATATACTGTATTTAAAATTAAAAATAAACTTATACGAAAATCCAATGTAAATATTATTAATAAGTAATTAAATTGATTAAATATAAATTTAAAATACTTATGTTACTTTAAATTATATTAAAAAAACAATGGTACTTCTAAATTAAAAAAATTATTGAAAAGAAATTACATTTTTATAGTAATCAAAAATATTTAGTGTTCACTAAAAAATAAATATTCTTTGATAAATCAAAAAACATCACCCTTAGTTAATTTTAATATGCAGATTTAGAAAATTAATTTCATATTATCAAATAAATTTTTTATAATCTTTATAAAGTAATTATAATATTTTCTCACAAAAATTAATAAAAATCATTTTTGAATAAAAAAAGTTTATAATGAATAAAATTTATTTATTAAAAATGATATATTATTTACTAATAAGTTATCCATAAATTAATATCGATTAGGATATATATATATATTATAATTTAATTAATACAAGTCATACCCCCAAATTTAACGGTAATGTTATAATGGTTATATTTAAAATAATATTATTTTATGGTTTGTTTAAGCTCAGTGTTCTGTGTATTGTATGTTATTGGGAATATTCCTTTTTTAAAAACATCAGGGTGCTACATGACCCCCCAATAAAATTCATCCTACCAATTCCAACATTATCTTAGTTAATAGACTTTTGGAATTTGAAAAAACCTTTATTGGAAACCCACTTTTTTTTAAGAAAGGGTTAGTAAAACATTCTCTTTAAAATAGGGAAAGGTAAACATGTATTTCATCACATAACATGTTTTCCACATAAGATAATATTGTAGGAAAGTTAATATATGGTAATAAAAGAAAAATGTAAATAATTTTTGGGGGTGATATAGATCATTGATTATAATAAAGTGAATGATCATGATAATGTAAACAACTAAAAAACCATAAACAAAATAGGTGAGAAATAGATCGTGGATTTCATTAGATTTTATGTTAATAATATATTTTTTTTCAAAATAATTTTCCTATAGTTGAGGAAATAATTTACCATCTAGAATAATTTAAAAAGGAAATATACTTACTTGATGAGTTAATACTTTAATCAATTTCCGCCACTATCTCATCTTTTCTCCAAACTAAGAGTATTCAATATAAATTTTTTTAATGCATGATGCACTAAAATATACTTTAAAATCACCAAATAACCATAAAAGGGATAATAAATATATTAAATCTATCATTAGACATTAATATAACCTATAATGGTTAGTATACTGTAATAGGTTTTCAAAAATGAACTAACTTTTATATGATGAAATAATGCATTAATATCCACAATTCAATAGTAATACCCAAAGTTCAAATTAAATAATTCCACTAATAAATAACCCTATATCAAAAAGAACTTCAATAACCATAATATTAAAGATAGTTTTAAAATAAATGGTTATATAATAACTTTAAGCTTATATGAAAAACAATATAGTGATCTTCTTCTGAAATACCATTAATCACTTAGTCATGAAATCACTTTTCAAACCCATGCTTATCTATACGATAGAAATTGTGTTCTAATAATTATCTCAATATATAAGATCATGTAAACAATAAAGGTTTTATATAACTTAAAACTTAGGTCCAAAAAATGTAAATAATTACTTCACATTATACTAAAGCTTTATATATACATCAACCTAATAAAAAATCACCAAAAGTTTCATTAGTAACTTTATGATATCATTACATAAAACCATAAAATGGTTTTATTTGAATTAAAAATTATGATCTTAATTAATATTATGGACCTTTATTGGTATCCATAAATATAAAGATAATAAAAAATTAAAACATAATAATATACAAATTTCTATAAACCCGGACTTTAATACCAACTATAATAGCCCTTAACCCATGCTCCCAAATCCGATGCTAAAATCCGAAACATTACATTTATGGATTTGATACCGAATATGGTGATCCAATTTTCAACATCCAAAAAACACATCATTAAAATGTAATATTGGATCTAATTACACACCCATAGAAAGTTTATGTTTAGTGCTTTAGAGAGTTTTTAAAAACTCTTAAATAAAAAATACATATGAATTCAATAGATTATTTCTCAAACTATACATGAATTTCATTATACCATAATAAGTATTCAAAATATCCAACAAACTTCAACACATTAGAAACTTTTATAAATAAAAATCATTTTACCATCATTATTTATAACCTAGGGAATAAGAAACACAAGAAGGGTGAGCTTAAATTATCAGTAAGGGTGAACATAAGCATTTACCATTGAATTTAATTAGTGAGCATAAGAATGGAATATGGGTATGATGACATAATAAATATTAAAAATCATAACATAATAATATTCATACCCATCAACTAGTGGATCATAAATCATGAGTAATTGAATAATTGTTTATCAAAGGAAAGATTCACACAAATAAATAACCATGAGCCTCTTTTATATCAATCTGGATCAAAGGATTTGTTAAAAACCCCTAGGAATTATAAATAAAACATGTTGGTATATTGGAACATCATCTTCACATCCCATTTTAAACCCAAGTTATAAGTGACTTTATCCTAGCAAAATATATAGGAGAAATCCTCCTTTAGTTCCCTCATTATTTCCTTAATGGACAAGGAACATTACCCAATTCATTGTAGCATTATATGAGTTCACCCATCTTACAATCTATATTTAGATAAGATGGAATATCTGTTCACACCCATTGTTTGAGATATATCAGGCCCACCAGATGCTATCTAGGTACACTCACGATCTTCAATAATATCCATGTATCATCCCTGAATAAAACATTTATAATTATTCAATTTTCAATATAACAATAATCATTATTCTTCCATTAATTTATTCACTAGTGGAAAAAAATAGGTTCCATGTAAATGTTGTAATTAATCCAAAGAAAGAATAAGGATGGTATCAATACTACATATCCCTATTGGTGTGTAAGCTACATTAAGGGTTTTTTCCATTTATGAATGGAAATACCATTAAAAGTTCATTAATTTTTTCTATAAAAATAATATTTTCAATTTGTAAATCAGTTTAAAAAACTAAAAATTCACAATATATTTTGAAAATAATTTTAATTGATAATAAACTCATAAAATTATAATGGAATATTAAAATAAAATAATGGAAATCATGGTCAGAAAATTCCTTTATGATGTAATTGTTAAAAATGGACATTTTTTTAAAACATATTTTAAAGGGAGTTAAAATTGACCCATTTAGAAAACATTAAGAAATGTTCTTTTTTAATCCGTTTAAATGAAGATCACATATATTGTAAAATATAGTCAGGAAATATTTTATATTAGAAAGTATAATTTTTGATTTTTTTAAATGGGCATGGGAGAGAAATATCTTGATCTAAAAGATGGTAAAAGATCTGTATCACTTACAAACAACATTCTTGATATTTTTTCAATAAATAAGGGAGGAAATAGAAGTTAAACATGTTAGACACATTAATAAACATAGTAGTATAAAATATATGTTTTTTATGATGATAAAATCAAATTATTTTCTTTAAAATAATCATTGAACATTATAAATCTTGAAAGAAAGGATACTTTAACATACAACATTTTCCACATTATTAACTCATTAATCATATGAACCATGAATGAATACATCATATGAAAACTTAATCATAATAAGAATAATTATATCCATGATAAAAATATCAAAATGGTTGTATATATCTCTAAAAAATGCATAAATGGTCATATCATAAACTGATGTTTCAAAGAAAGCGAATTTGAGATGTATAAACCTTATAAAGATCATACCAATGAATTTGAGAATTAATAAATGAATAAATTATGTGAATCAAATGTAAATCCATATAAAATAAGTGTAAATAAGAAAATAATATAATACAAATTCATTACACTCTTAATCTTAGAATATAAAATACAATAAATAAGTAATATAACCTAATAAAAAGAAATAAAATTATGAAATTCTATACCACTTGGTAACATTAATTTTAAACTACCTTGGATGAAATAATTAAAAATAAAACATGAAATATCATGATTTATGAATGATTCATGATATTACATGAAAAATGGGAAGTATATAAAACTTATAAATGGTTTTTGGTTCATAGAATTACTATATTACTTAATGATGGAAAGTTGAGGATAAGTCCCTTAAGGATTTCATAATATATGGATAAAAACCCCATAAAAGGTAGAAATTCATAGGGAATTTTTAATCATAAAATTTTTAATTAAAATAGTCATATAAAAAATTTATGGTAATTATATATACCAAAAAATAAAAAACATGGTGAATATGAAATATGACTCATATAAATAAAAGTGAGATGAGAAACCCTTTCCTCAACTCTAGAATTTTAATGTGTGCCATTTAACTCATTTATAATAACCTTATATAAATTATTTTGTTTGTTAATAAAATTTTACAGGATTAATAACTTATATTTAATAATTTAATTTATTTATTTTTAATGACATATTGAAATACTTAATTAGTTACGTCTATATCGGGTGTTTTTAGGATGTTCAATTAATTACTTCAAAATGAATTTTGTACATTTCTCGTGGTAAAAAAGGTCATTATTTTAGAATCTATAGAATAATAATATTGAAATATTTATAATTTTTATAAATACTTTATACTGTTAAAACAAATCATGTACGATGGATATTGAAGATTAACTACATTGCGACTATGGATACGGTAGGTCGTATGTACCCATGAGTAACATTTCCATTTTTCAACGACCATTTTGGAAAAAAGGTATGTAATATTTTAAAATTAAATAATTATAATAATAACATAAATATCATTTATTTCATTAAATATATTTATATATATCTTCCATGTGTTTTGGTGATGAAAAAAGAATCATATCACTTCATAGAGGTGGTAATCCACACATACACAATAAAAATGTTATAATTTTTCTGTATAACAAAAAAAATGATATATTATATCTTAATAATGATAAATATGACATTAATATAATAATTATTTAATTTATATCTCATTTATTCATTGATTTCATCCTTTTTGTTTTTAATATAAAGGGTTAGCAAAAAACGAACCACATCGCATTGTCAAGCAGCAGTCCTTAGAACACATGAGAGATATTATCGTATCCCCCATGGAATGTATTTAATAAGGTATATGTGATATCATAATTCATGAAGTATAAATATTTTACCAATATACATATATAATTTCAATCAATAATTATAATATTTTCATGAGAGATGTTGATGGAAAACAAATGACATTAGTTTGAGAGGTGGTAGTCCACCATACACATGATTGAGGATTTCATATCTCATTTGATGGAAGAGAAGATGGATATAGCTAATTACATTAAAATAATGACATATAATAATTATATATATAAATATATTTATTAAATAATAATTCAATAATATTGGAATTATGTAGAAGAATAAATAAAATAAGGACTCATGGTTAAGTGTGATACCTCTTCTTTGGAAAACCTCCTTAGGTTGGCACAAAAAGCAACCATAGGTTATATTTATGATTAAAAAATGGATTATATTATTTGGGTATGGAATTAGGGAATGAATATTTCATATTATTGGATTACCCAAAATGTTTTTATAGTGTTAATAGGAGAGGATAAGGGGTATATTTTTATAAGTGAGGTGAGGGGAACACTTGTAAGTTTTGAAAGGGAAAATGATACCCATGAATTTCACAAAACAAAAATGATACAAAATGAACCATTAATGATAATAATATTCCATAAGGTCTAATTATTTCCATTAAATATATTTTTTGAGAAGTTTTAATTCATTTTAACCTTTACCTTTTTAGTTTAATCCCCTAGTAACCTCATTTTAACTTTAACCATTCTATCTTTTTTTAATGTTTTCACTATTCTTTATGGGAAAAAATAAATTAACCTTATTCTATAATATATATATATTTTATTAAGAAAATACATTTTTTCAAATTAAATCCATTTATGTGTCATAATTTCATATAAAATTAAATGTGGAGATGTGATGAAAAAACGGGGTTATAAGAAGTGTATTTTCATGAAAAATGTGATTTCATAATAACTCTATAAATAGTAATAATCATTATATGAATTTAAAATAAAATTTATAGATATATAATATGTAAATTTAATTTAAATAACTAATTTTTAGGGTTTCTTTTAATTAATTAAAATGGAGAAACATTATCACATTAAAACAATTTTTAGAGAAATCCTCCTTTTTGTCCCAGAAAAAAACTAATACTAAAATATAATATAATGTTAATTAAAGATTAATTAAGGTGATTAAATATAAATAATTAATTTATATGTTACCTTAAATAATATTAGAAACATTGTTTTTAATTTACTTAATTTATTGAAAAGAAATGGCATTTTTACAGAATTCCTTATTTTAACTATTCACTGAAAATAAATATTTTTTGAAAAATCCCAACTACTCTCCCTAAGTTAATTTTGATATGAAAATTTACAAAATTAATTTCATTTTATCAAATAAATTTTTTAAAATCTATAGAAATTTATTATAATTTTTTTGTCATAAATAGAAAAAAATCATTTTTAAAGAAAACTAATTATTGATGAATAAAATTACACTACTAAAAATTGATTTATTATTTACTAATGAATTATTAATAAATTTATATTTATATAACATAAATATATTTAATAAATTTTTTAATACTATTCATCCCTCCTAATTGTACAAATAGGTTATAATGATCATATTTAAAATAATATTATGTCGTGATTTGATTAAGCTCAATGTTTTGTGTCTTGTATGATATTTCACGTAGCTTAATTTTTTAAATTTTCAAGGTGTTACATATTTTTAGTGAATTAGGATGATTTATATGTTCTAATAGGGTACTTACATCCAAGGGTGATTTTATTTTATCTAAAATCTTCATAAGAACTTCTTTCTTGGGCTAGAAGAACCGCCATACAATCTATTACAATATTAATATCTTTCTTAAACCTTACTCACATCGATTAAAGAACTCCAAGATGATCATACATATAAAAAATATTAGGTAATTTTATTTCTCATTCATATGAAATATACTATCTTATTTTATCACAATATTATTCCACCTCTATATGTTAATCTATTCTTAACTAGTCTATAAAAATAGGCAGCTACTCTTTCTTAACATATATAGATTTTAAGGAGTTTTAATAGAGTTTATTCATAAAAATATAGTTAATTTTATTAAGTAACCCCTTACACTCTTATAGGATGTATTAAATCAATATAATATTCTTATTTATCTCTTAGATTTATTACCTTTTCACATTTAACTTTCCTTCTTCAATTTTGATGTCCTTGTCATGTTTGAGGTGATCTACAGTGTGTAAAATTTTCCAACAATAACACATTATTATATTTCCCATTACACTTATTGTGTGTTAACTACTCCAATTTCTTCTTCTGTAGAAAAATTTTCTTCACTTTCTTAACTTCCGTGATGGAAACATATTTCTCTCTATCATACTTCTATCCCTATCATGGATTTCCTTTTTCCATAATCATTTATGATAGTTTGGTACATACATAAAGTCATCATAATTAAGGCCACTCATGTGAAAATTATCACAAAATTTCTTCAAGACATTAAATTTATTCTTGGTGAATAAAATTTTCTCTTTCTACGATGTTTGAAACTTCTTAGCAAGTCTTCTTCTTCAAACAATTTTCATCCCTCTAAAGTTAGGCCTTCAATATTCTATAGATAGGAAAAAATTATAACCATACATGATTTACTTATTCCCAAACAAAAATAAGTACCAGAAATATCCAATTAACATCATTATTTTTCTTGAGAATTTATTTGGGTCAAATTTAATTATTTTTTTGGGTAGAAACACCACACTTTTGTGCAATAATCCAAACATCAAAAACCCAATATCTGAAGTAATATTACAATATTAGTACATAATATAATAGTTATATCATGATCCAATAGATTAGTTGTATTGAGATACTATATACATATATATTTTCACATTATAATTGAAAACATAAAATAAAATATAAAAACTCCTCAAAAAAAATATTTTCACATTTAACAAACAATTAAAAATTAAAAATAGTTCTCCTCTAGGTTTATTGAGAAAATAAAAAATAATAATAATTTTGATATTGTATTATCATTAAGGATTATTTTACAATATAATAAATAATAACATAAGCATAACATAAATAGAATAGAAAAAATTAAATGATCAAAATAATTAAATAATCAAATTAAACTGTGGAAATACTATACACATGACAGTAAATAAAAACATGTATAGTAAAGACCAATTCCATAATGATATAATCTATAATATTGAACATCATAAACATTTTTTAAGGCCTTATTCCAATAAATCATATGTAAATGATTAATACATGTTCCAATATCCAATAATATTTATCTCATATAATCTATTGTTAAGTCTCGAACTGGGTGCCACTAAATGTTTCCCTAAGCCAGTTGGCTACATGCCCTCAAGCATGCCCCCCATATGGCAGAGGGCACTGACTAGAAATGAGGGTCTGGTAAATCAGTCTTGGGGAGATTATACCCTCTTTTATCAGATTAAAACACCAATGGAAGAAAATAACAATAACCAAGTGCGGAAGCATATAAATAACCAAAACAATATCGTGTCATATAATATTCAAAACAAGAGAATACAATACTCAATTGAAAGGAAAAACATGGTATGACAATTCAAATTTCAAGTGTATACAATGAAACTAAAAGTAAAGACACAATGACTCCCAAGCGGGTCCCGAACCACTTCTAGTTCCCTCTCCCATGCACCAGTCCCAAATTGCAACCTATCCCAGGGCCTTACCCTTATCCCGTCCTATAACAAAAAAGTATACTCAAGTGATGATCAGACGACCTGAATAGGGTGTGATTATAACTCAATATTCCACCACTAATAGTTTCTAAAACAAGTTCAATCAAAAGATAGTGTATTCAATTTTACAAATCAATAAATACAATTCATAATTAAATAGTTATCACATTTTCATTTAATCTTTAATCATCACATTAGACCCAATTTCAATTTATGTTTTCCATTTGAATCATCATTCATTATTACCATTAATTTTCTGTTGAACATCATTTCAAGAACCCTAAATATCATTGAGTGTAGGTATCCATGCCTACCACTTAATATCTCATTTGGTGTAGGTCATCATGCCTAGCACCCCATAATCTCCAGCTTGGATAACTATTGGGGAGGAATGGCATGTCCAAGTCCCAAATTCTAATTAGTCTAGAACGCTGTGTCTAGAACCACAAAAATATTAGCCATTTAATCATTATTTAATTCACAAGAATTACCATATCATCACATTACTAATCCATGGATTACTTAAACATTTAAAAGGCCATTAGTTAACTCAAAAATTAACTAAGCGCATTACCCATTAATTTGTTCATCAATTAATTAATCAATCAACACAATTATCATTCCATAATTAATTCTCACAAATAATTATCCATATCAAATATCAAATTGTCATAATTAATTCTCACAATTAATTATCTTTGATCAACATCATGTCATATAATTAATTCTCACAATTAATTATCTATATCAAATCTCAACTTTTCATAATTAATTATCACAATTAATTATCTTTAATCATCATCATAACCTATAATTAATTCTCACAATTAATTATCTTACATATCCAAACATCATTTCTTAATTAATTTCCCCTAATTAATTATATTAATACAATGAATTAAATATCTCAATTAAAATATCTCAACCCATAATGAATCTCCAAAGTAAATATCTATTTGGGAAACCCCCTTCATTTGTTCCCTGATTAGATTATCAATTAATCAACAAGGCAATCACAATTCAATTCCACATTCCTAATTACCCCAATTTAGGAAATCAATTATCAAGGGAAGATATAAAATCCATAATCTCACATTCACATATCAAATCCATGACTACGGGAGTTTGATTTAGACCACCTACCTTAGTTTATTGACAGATGTTAGCCCAATAGATATCTCTAAAATCCAAGTGGCACAATGTCATCAATCAAGCTCCAGATCTAAATCCCTACACCAACATTAAGATCAAAGGCATCAAGATCTTACAAATATAGATCTAGATATACAATCCTAGATCTAGATCTCAACACATAGGTGTAGATCCATGTAAAAAGTGAAGATATTCCATGAAAAGATCAAGTAAAGATAGAGGAAATAATTGGAGAAGCAACAGGATGAAATCCACTTACAGGGAAGAGAGAGGATCTTCAATCTAGGATTCCAATCTCGAAGAATGATGTTTGAATCACCTTGTAATACCTATAGAAGGCTCTAAGATCAACTATAATTTTTCAAGCCTGAGCCAAGGTTGAAATAAAGAGGTATCTGGGGTTCAGGTGGTTATAAAATAGATTTTAGGATATTTAATTATGCACACACACTTTCTTGGGCAGAGGCGCATGATTAGGAAAAACCGTGAATTAACCATATGAACCTCTCTATCCAAGTTTCCAGGGTTGGACCAGTTTAGTCACATAGTTTATCAAACTGTGTGCAAATCGTGTATACCTCTTTGTCTAGGTTTTCATGGTTGGCACAGTTTAGTCGCATGATTTTTCAAAATGTGCGCAAACTGTGTATAGCCTACCATATGTTAGTTTTTCTTAAAAATCCACCCAAATGCACCCCAAGATACTAATCCAAAACAAAGGTACTTAAAAACCTAAAAAAGTACGTGTAAATGTGCAAGATGACTCTAGAAAAGGTCAAGATTTTACAATCTCCCCTACTTATAACATCTCGTCCTCGAGCTGCACTCTTGAACTTCTCTAAGATTCCAATCCAAAAATATTGGTCCATTGGGAACTCATGTCTACTTCCCGTTCCCAAGTTACCTCATTAACACTTCTGTGTTTCCATAACACATGAACTAATGACACTGTAACGACCTGAACTTTCATTAATGGAAATCCATCTTGATCTAATTAAATGTCTCTTTATGTAAACTATTTATATAAAATGTCAACTTCTTTGGTTTTATTTTAAGAATTGTGACCGTTGCTAATATATCTTTTGAACAGTGATCACATGATTAGTTTAAATATAGGGCTTTAATGAATCCAATTTTCCCAGACAAAGGAAGCGATGAACTCATCCAGTAGAATTTCTCTATACGAAGCCCATTTTTCGGAGCTCGGAAAAGAGGTGGTGTCATTGGGATTCACTCTCGACCAAGCCCAAGCTGAGTTAATCATGTCAAGCTTGAACGAAACTGCCTATGAGAGAAGTGGAAGTTGATAGAGATTACCACCCGAGAAATGTTATCCGAGCCACCCCAAGAGTCTATCACCATCACACACCTTACTCTTCGGTCTTATGCGGTTGTTATAAGGGGTTATGTAACAAGACCTTAACACTATGGTTATGTACATTATTTTTGTATATAATAATGAATATACTTTCATTTTATTATTGTTACCTTGTAAATAGTTTTTAAAGCTCTAATAGTTTTTTAGTTAAAATTCAACTAAGAAATCTATTTTGATGAATTAATGGATTTTTGAATTAAATAATATTTTAACAAAATATTATTATTAATATTAAATTAAATATAAATGATCGTATAATTTTATGAATGTAATTTTAATTTTTATTAAGGTTTGAAAGCCATTTTTTTCAAAACCCATGAATTTTTGATAAATGTTGGTTTTTATTTTAAAAGTAAAAATTAACATATTAAGAAAATTATTTAGATAAAATGAATATTATTTCTCAAATCAGGATGTCGAAATTATCCAAAAGTGAATTTTCATAATTTTTTGAGACAGTCAAATTTTTGGGTAAAAATTAAATACCGTTTAAATATGTAATGTGTTTTATGACATCATAATGACCCAATAGTGATGTAATAAAATAATATAAGCCTTATTTTCGGACAATATATGTTTTAAAATTAAAATAATGTGATTTTGGGTTTGTTTTACTTATTTTACAAAGCATTAATGGACCCTTCAAGACTTTTTAAACATCTTGTCTTTTTAAATTGTTTTCCTTGGGAGTGTGACACACCTCCACAAAATAAACCCCATTATTTTAAGAAGTTTTGACTTTGGACTTATAAAATATTGTTTTACACTTACCTTTTCCAAAAAACCATGGGCAAAAACTGGGGGCTGGTTTGTGGTTTGGATTAATTTAATGTGAGGGTCCCAAACCTAAATAATAAAGAATACCCTCACCTTTCCTATATAAACCCACCCAAGATCCCACTTATTCCTCACTCAATGCCTTTTGAGTTCATCCAAACTCTGCCATCCTCTCTCTATAATCCTCCCAAGGTAAACCAAGCTCCCAAGAAGCCTCTCTCAAACCTATCTCAAGCCTTTGGAAGCACACTTCCAAGTAAGGGTTTTTTCTTCCTTTCTCTTTTTTGTCCAATTTTCATAATGTTGTTATGACCTTTTAATTTCAATTATAAATGTTGGGGTATGGTTTAGAAACTCTCCCATACTTCCCTCTTTATGTTTTAATTATGTGATACCCCTTTATCTCTCATTAAATTCCTCCCATGTACACCTGTTATAATGCCAAAATTCTGAAAGGAATTTCTCTCTCCTCATTTACATTCAAGAAATTATTTTGTATCATGAATCTAATTTCCATTAAATTTGTTGGGACATGTATATATATGACCCATTACTATCCATGTCATGTAAATATTATGAGACACCCATTTCTCTCTCATCAACCATTTTTATGAATTCTTACGTCACACCGTTACACTGCCAAAATTGCATCGATTTTCCAAGCCAATGCCATTGTGTAGTGAATACCATGACCATTTTTCTATCAAGGGTATTCACCTTTATGCACATTTACTTATTTATTATAAGGTTTCATGTACTAATTCCACATTACTTTATCATGGAATAAATGATTATGTTTTATGAATCCATGTTATATGATCCATGTGGCACACTTATGCGTGAAATGAAATGTTTAAGAAGGGTGTGCCCTTATAGCGCTTCAATGAATTGGGTAAAGTATAGTATCATGATACATCATATGAAATGGGTTTTTACTCATGCTAATTCAAGTGTAACTATGTTTTACTCATGCTTCATGTGAAATGAGGATTTACTCATGCTCCATGTGCAATGATCCTTGGCTCATGCTAATTCCATGTTAAGTGTTGTTTCCACATTTCCATGTTATGATTATCATGCTTTACCATGCCTTTATGTTTGTGATTTTATTGTTCTCTTTTGATATTCCTATTATCTAACATGTATTTTATTCCTCATGTTATTCCATGATTATTCCTTTACTGGGATTTATATCTCACCCTTTTCTTATGCATGTCCTCAGGTTATCCCATGAAATACTAAGTACGAGGGAATTTAGTGGTAATGTAAAGGAAGTTTTCAATAAAGATGTTGTATTTCATGTTTTAAGTTGTTATGTAATGATACTAATCCCCAAAGACAATATACCTCTTGATATTCTATGTTGTATCAAGTGATGTTTATGTAAAAAATAATATTTAATTGTGTAATAAAAGACAAGGGTTGTTATAGTCGGTATTAGAGGATAGGTTTAGTTATTTTTGGGATTAGGATTAGAAAACCCTAGTAAAGCCTTAGAGACAAGACTAAGTATAATAAAAACATCCCTAATTTTTAGTTAGAATTGAGTAAGTGTTTTATCAAGTGAATACATCCCTGTCTGGATATGAGTAGGTAGAGGTAGTTCTGGAACAGATGTACCTAGGGGTGAAAATCCTGACAAGGAGTTTGGGCTTGACTCAGGGTATCCTAGTACCTGACAATGGGCCTTGCTGCACTCTTGGTTATGACACTCCTAGGGGATTTTCTTTGGTAAATTCACAAGATTAGTTTGAACCCTTATTAAGGGAATTAAAAAAATACCCCTAAGAATATATGTTAGAAAGTAGATCATGTATAACATAGATTGAAGCCTATAGATTTATAAGTTAAAGAAATAAAAGTTATTTATAAGTCATCATATTTTGTCTACGGATTAACCTTTTTGTGTTACCCCTATCTTTCCTTTTATTCCATCCAATGGCCGATAATAGGAGGAATCAGGCTAAAAACCAATGTGAAGATCAATGTGATGACTGTACTAATGAGATTCTCAGTCTAATGGGAGAGGGAATCACGAACTTTGTCACGATTCTCTCTTAGATAACTCAAGATTTTAATAGAAACATGGGTCAAGAGGAACATTCAACCCCCCCTAAGAAAGAACAAGTCTCTATCGAGAGCTTCATGAGACAAAGTCCTCCTACTTTTAATGGATTATCTGATCCCTCAATCATTGAACAATGGATCAACTCCATTGAAAAGATCTTCTCCATCCTTCAATGTTCTGAACAAGAGATGGTTCTCCTGGATACTTATCATATGGAGGGTGAATCTGATCAATGGTGGACGTTGATCAAAAATAATAAGCCTGGGGAAGAGATTGAGGCGTTGGAATGGAAGGATTTCTAGAAGATGTTTTTTGATAAATATTTTCCCACACCCTCCGACTTAAGATGGAAAGGTAATTCCTTGCCCTCAAGAAAAAAGATGATGAATCTGTTGGAGTGTATGAGACAAACTTCACAAGGATTGAACGATATGCTTCCGGCTTTTTCGTTACCCCCGAATGCAAGGTTGAACGCTTCTTTGGTGGGCTGAAACCTAGCATGCGGAAAGCGTTGGTGATCCATGACTTCGACAACTATGAGGAAATTGTCTGATGTGCCCTCAAGGTTGAAATGGAGATTGGAGAATCTTAGGGGTATCATGTGGATAAGAAGCGTAAGATGGAATTCAATTCTGGCGGTTCTATGGATAAATCCAATGATTCTAAGAAAATCTAGCACCCCACTTTCCAAAGGTGTGGAAAGAAGCACCCTAGAAATTGCCTGAAGGGGATGAGGAAATGATTTAGGTGTGGAAGAGAAGGGCACCTAGATGTCAATTATTGGAAAGAAATACCTATAGTTGCGATAGAGGAGAGGAATGATCTGTTCAAACCTCAATGCGTGGTTGATTTCTACAACTACAAAGATCCAGGGCATCTTGCAAATCAGTGCCCTAAGCCAAGGGTTTTCAGAAGTAACCAATAACCTCCAAGGAATCAAGGGTGAACTTTTTCCATCACTACTTCTGAATTGAACCCTGAAAATGAAGTGGTGACAGGTACAATAGTTATTCATTCAAGAATAGTCAACATACTTTTTGATTCAGGTTCTACGCATTCTTTTATATCTCGAAAGTTTAGTAGAATAATCCCAACACCACCACAAATCATGGAAGCGAAGATGTTGGTGAGTACGAAAAATGGGGCAATAATTTCATCCCATGAATATAACTCCTCCCTTATTATAATATGTGGATTGAAATTCCTGGAAAACCTCATCATACTCCCTCTGGTGGAATTTGATGCAATTATTGGCATGAATTGGCTTTCCTTATATAGAGCCAACATAAATTACCGTGAGAGGGAAATCAATATCCATGTGGAGAATCTACCCCCGATTCTTTACAAGTG
The DNA here is from genome assembly GCA_963277665.1 of Viscum album. Taxonomy (NCBI): domain Eukaryota; kingdom Viridiplantae; phylum Streptophyta; class Magnoliopsida; order Santalales; family Viscaceae; genus Viscum; species Viscum album. Next base: position 1,503,054,666 of record OY728152.1, read on the forward strand.
CAAGGATGAAGATGAACCTTTTTTAGATCTATCATCTCAAGCATGGATATTACTGCCCTATGAGCACACATATTTGGCTCAGATGATTGAGTCTAAGGAATCAACCATCCTTGAAGACATGCCTATTGTGAGGGAATTTGCTGAAGTATTTCTCGAGGAATTTCCTGGTCTTCCTCCTAGAATAGATGTTGAATTCTCAATTGATCTTATAACTGGGGCATTGAAAATATCCTAGACACCATATAGGATGGATGTTTTGGATCTTGAGGAGCTGAAGAAACAACTATAGGAGAATCTAGATAAAGGGTTTATACGCCCAAGTGCTTCACTATGGGGTGCACCAGTCCTCTTCATCAAGAAGAAAGATGGGTCAATGTGCCTTTGCATAGATTATCATGAGCTTAACAAAATCATGATAAAGAAAAAGTATCCTCTCCCACAAATTGATGACTTGTTCGATCATCTGCGTGGAGCACAATACTTCTCAAAGGTGGATTTTTGGTCGGGATATTATCAAGTAAGTGCGAGGAAGGAAGATATTCCCAAGACTGTTTTTCGTACAAAATACGGGCATTATGAATTCATAGTAATGCCTTTCATACTCACCAATGCTCCAACAATCTTCATGGACTTGATGAATAGAGTCTTTAGAGATTACCTCATCAAATTTGTGGTAGTCTTTATAGATGATATTCTAATATACTCCAAAAAAAAGTAGGATCATGAGGAGCATCTAAGAACTATACTAGAGACCTTGTGGAAGGAGAAGCTCTATGAAAAGTATAGAAAGTGTGAGTTCTGGTTGGATGAGGTCTCATTATTAGGCCATATCATCACAATCAATGGGATATCTGTGGATCCCTTCAAAACAGATGCAATTGAGGGATGGATGAGGCCAACATCAGTAATAGATATATGTAGCTTCTTGGGGTTAGCTGGATATTATCAACGATTTGGGAGAAATTTCTCACGATTGTCCAAACCTCTTACCAAGATAACTCGGAAGGGAGTAAAGTTTTCTTGGAGTGATGAATGTGAAGAAAGATTCAAGGAGTTGAAAAGAAGGCTTATCACTGCTCCTTCTCTCACATTACCCACAAGTGGATAACTTTTTTTGGTATTCAGTGATGCTTCAAAGAAGGGCATGGGATGTGTGTTGATGAAAAAAGAAAAAGTCATTGCCTATGCTTCAATGCAATTGAAAGTTCCTGAACTGAACTATCCAACACATGACCTCGAGTTGGCTGTAGTGATCTTCACTTTGAAAATTTGGCGGCATTACCTCTTTGGGGAGAAGTGTGAAATATACACGGAACAAAAAATCCTCAAGTATATATTCACACAGAAAGAGTTGAACATGCACCAATGATGATGGTTAGAGATGATCAAAGACTATGACTGCTCAATCTATTACCACCCTGGGAAAACTAACAAGGTTGAATATGACCTAAGTAGAAAGGACCTAGCGATTCTATCATTGATGAGAATTGAAAAGGATCCAATATTCTTAGACTTGATGAAGATGGACATGGGAATCATAAAGAAGGGAACATCATCAATCCTTTCACAAATTATTGCTCAAACATCACTTTTGGAAAGGTTAAAAGGATGCTCAAAAGAATGATGTGGGAATTTAGGAAAAAGTGGAAGCTAATGGAAAAGTTAAATCCTTGAAGTTTAATGTTAATGAAGAAGGAATTGAGAGATTTTGGAAAAGACGATGTGTTCCATCAATTCCAGAGTTGAAGAAGGAACTTTTGGATGATGCACATAGTTAAAATTTCTCTATTCACCTAGGAAACACAAATATGTATCGAGATCTCTGAGAGAATTATTGGTGGGATAATATGAAAAAGGAGATCACTAAATATACATCAAAGTGCCTGGTGTGTCAGCAAGTAAAGGCAGAGAGGAAGAAGTCTAAGGGGATGATGCAACCATTTCCCATACTAGAATGGAAATGGGAGAACATCACCATGGACTTTGTCACTGGACTTCCGAAGACATCCAAAGGCAACAATGCAATCTGGGTGGTTGTGGATTGTCTTACAAAGGCTTCACACTTCATTGCAATTCGGGAGTATTTCTCATTGGATCAACTAGAAAAGATATATATCAGGGAAGTGGTAAGGCTGCATGGAGTACCACTATCTATTATGTGTGATCAAGATCCAAGATTCACCTCTATGTTTTGGAAGAGTCTTCAACATGATCTGAATATTGAAACGAAATTCAGTACGACCTATCATCCTCAAACTGATGTCCAATCCGGGTGGACTATCCAAACACTTGAGGACATGTTGAGAGTGTGCTCAATGGACTTTAAAGGGGGATGGGATCAACATCATTCTATGGTGGAGTTCTCTTATAATAACAGTTTCCACTAAAGTATCTAAATGGAACCATATGAAACCCTTTATGGGAAAAGTTGTAGAATACCGACATGTTGGGATGAGGTCAGTGAGAGTAAGCTTCTTGGACCAGAAATGGTCGATGAAATAGTGGAGAAGGTGAAAACCATTAAACAACATATCTAGGAAGGCTAGAGTCGACAAAAGAGTTATACATATAACCATTGACGAGACCTTGAGTTTAAAGTTGGAGACATGGTATTTCTACGCATATCTCCATGGAAGAAGGTCATAAGGTTTGGAAAGAAAGGGAAGTTAAGTCCAAGGTACATCGACCCCTTCGAGATTCTTGATCATGTCGGGACTGTGGACTATCGACTAGGACTTCCACCTACTATGGCCAAAGTACATGATGTCTTTCATGTATCCCTCTTAATGAAGTACATACCGGAACCTTCACATGTACTCTCTTCAAAGGTGGTACAACTAGAGGATGGTATTTCTTATGAGAAGCAACCGGTGAATATCTTAGATCATAGAGAAAAAGTTATACGAAATAATACAATGCCCTTCATCAAGGTGTTTTGGAGAAACCGCAAGTTTGAAGAAGCGATGTGGGAATCAAAGGAAATGATGAAGCCGAGTTACCCACATATATTTTAGTGTGGGAAAAGGAAATTTTGAGGGCGGAATTTCTTAAGGGGGGAATATTGTAACGACCCAAACGTTCATTAATGGAAATCCCTCTTGATCTAATTAAAAGCCTCTTTATGTAAAATTTTTATATAAAATGTCAACTTCTTTGGTTTTATGTTAAGAATTGTGGTCGTTTCTAATATAACCATTGAATAGTGATCACATGATTAGTTTAAATATAGGGCTTTAATGAATCCAATTTACTCAGACAAAGGAAGCGATGGCCTCATCCAGTAGAATTGCTCCATACAAAGCCCATTTGTCGGAGCTCGGAAAAGAGGTGGCATCACTGGGCTTCGCTCTCGACCAAGCCCAAGCTGAGCTTTATCATGTGAAGATTGAATGGAACCTCCTATGAGAAAAGTGGAAGTTGATAGAGATTACCACCCAAGCAATGTTATCCGAGCCACCCCAAGAGTCTGTCACCATCGCACACCTTACTCTTCAGAATTATGCTGGTGTTATAAGGGGTTATGTAAAAAGACCATATAACTATGGTTATGTACATTATTTTTGTATATAATAATGAATATATTTTTATTTTATTATTTTTACCTTGTAAATAGTTTTTAAATATCAAATAATTTTTTAGTTAAAATTCAACTAAGAAATCTATTTTGATGAATTAATGGATTTTTTAATTAAATAATATTTTAATAAAATATTATTATTAATATTAAATTAAATATAAATGATCCTATAATTTTATGAATGAAATTGTAATTTTTATAAAGGTTTGAAAGCCATTTCTGTCAAAACCCATGAATTTTCGATAAATGTCGGTTTTTATTTTAAAAGTGAAAATTAACATATTTAGAAAATTATTTAGATAAAATTAATATTATTTATGGAATCAAGACATCAAAATTATCTAATGGTGAATTTTTCATAATTTTCGGAGACATTAAAATTTTTGGGTAAAAATCAAATACTGTTTAAATATGTAATGTGTTTTATGACATCATAATGACCCAATAATGATGTAATAAAATACTATAAGACTTATTTTCGGCCAATATATGTTTTTCCATTAAGATAATGTGATTTTGGGTGTGTTTGACTTATTTTACAAAGCATTAATGGACCCTTCAAGACTTATTAAACGTCATGTCTTTTTAAATTGTTTTCCTTGGGAGTGTGACTCACCTCCACATAACCAACCCCATTATTTTAAGAATTTAGGACTCTGGCCTTATGAAATATTGTTTTACACTTCCATTTTCCAAAAACCATGGGCAAAACCCAAGGTCTGGTTTGTGGTTTGGATTAATTTAATGTGAGGGTCCCAAACCAAAATAATAATGAATTCCCTCACCTTTCCTATAGAAACCCACCCAAGATACCACTTCTTCCTCACTCAAAGCCTTTGGAGTTCATCCAACCTCTGAACTACTCTCTCTAGAATCCTCCCAAGGTGACCCAAGCTCCCAAGAAGCCTCTCTCATGCCTCTCTCAAGTCTTTGGAAGCACACTTCCAAGTAAGGGTTTTTTTCTTCCTTTCTCATTTTGTCCAATTTTCTTAATGTTGTTATTCCCTTTTAATTTAAATTATAAATGTTGGGGTATGGTTTATCACCTCCCCCATACTGCCCTATTTATGTTTTAATGATGTGATACCCCTTTCTCTCTCATTAAATTCCTCCCTTGTACACCTGTTACTATGCCAAAATTCCAAAAGGAATTTCTCTCTCCTCATTTACATTCAAGTAATTATTTTGTATCATGAATCTAATTTCCATTACATTTGTTGGGACATGTATCTATATGACCCATTACTTTCCATGTTATGTAAATATGATGATACACCCCTTTCTCTCTCATCAACCATTTTTATGAATTCTTACGTCACGCCATTACGCTGCCGAAATTGCACTGATCATCCAAACCAATGCCATTGTGTAGTGAATACCATGCCCATTTCTCTATCAAGGGTATTCACCTTTATGAACATTTAATTATTGATTATAATGTTTCATGTATTAATTTCACATTACTTTATCGTGGAATAAATGATGATGTTTTATGAATCCATGTTATGTGATCCATGTGGAACACTTATGCGTGAAATGAAATGTTTAAGAAGGGTGCGCCCTTATAGCACTCCAATGCATTGGGTAAAGTATAGTATCATGATACGTCATGTGAAATGGGTGTTGAATCATGCTAATTCAATTTCAATGAGGTTTTACTCATGCTTCATGTGCAATGGGGATTTACTCATGCTCCATGTGCAATGAGCCTTGGATCATGCTAATTCCATGTTAAGTGTTGTTGCCACATTTCCATGTTATGATTATCATTCTTTATCATGCCTTTATGTTTATGTTTCTATTGTGATCTATTGATATTCTTATTGTCAAACATGTATTGTATTCCTCATGTTATTCCATGATTATTCCCTTACTTGGCTATATAGCTCACCCTTTTCTTATGCTTTTCCTCAGGTTATCCCATGCAATGATAAGTATGAGTGAATATAGTGGTCATATAAAGGAATTTTTCAATAAAGATGTTGTATTTAATGTTTTAAGTTGTTATGTAATGATCCTAAGCCACAAATACACTATACCACTCGATCTTCTATGTTGTATCAAGTGAATTTTATGTAATAAATTATGTTTAATTGTGTAATAAATGATCAGGGTTGTTATAGACATAGTCTTTCCCTATAACACTTTCTCACTATGACCCACCATACGTATCAAATGCTCCCCAAAGGACCCATATATCTCAAGGTCAACCTATTCCACATAAATCACATGATAAGGGTTGGGGTTATACCTCCGTAGTTTTGACACATGGAAAACATCATTCATAGAGCTGAATTTTTGTGGAAGGAATAATCGATACCCCATTGGCCTGATTATCTCCAGCACCTCAAAAAGTCCTACAAACTTGGGTTCAAACATGCCCTGCCTCCATATCCTGTATTGACCCAATCTAGGTGAAACCCGAAGAAATACATGACCACCCTCTATAAATTGTAGGTGATGTCTCTGTCTATACACATACAACTTCTGCCTACTCTGATCTATATCCATACATTTCTTAATCGACTACACCTGCTCCAATGTCTCCTGAACGAGACTCGGTCCCAAAAGATCTTACTCACCCATCTCTAACCAACATAGAGGTGATCTAAAAATTCTACCATAAAGTGAATCATATGGTTTTATATGTTTAGTTTCCTGATAATTGTTGTTATAGGTGAACTCCACTAAAGATAAGTGCTTCTACTAAGAACCAAAAATATCAAGAACACATGCTCACAACATATCTTCTAATACATGTATGGTATGCTATGACTGCCCATCTGTCTGTGGGTGGAAGGCTGTACTTAAAAAAACCTATGTACCAAGCACCTTATATAAGCCCTATCAGAAGCATGAAGTAAAATGAAAATCATGATATGAAATTATAGTTCATGGCACCCCATGAAAAGGAACTATATCTCGTATATATAGTTCTCCCAATTGTTCTACTATAATTATTTTCATGATAGGCAAGAAATGTTCCACCTTCGTTAGTTGATCCAAAACAACCAAAATAACGTCATTATTCATAAGTTTCCTTGGAATTCCTACCAGAAAATCCATAGTCATGTTACCCCACTTCCATTCCAGAATAGCCAATGGATGCAATAGGCCTCCAGGTCGTTGATTCTTTTCCTTTACCTGCTGATAGGTGAAACAGATTGTTATGAACCCTACTATCTTCTTTTTCATGACTGGACACTAAAAAAATCATTTTAGGTCACAGTAAATTTTCTTCACCCCAGGATGTACCACCCACTTTAAGGCATAAAATTATCGTATGAGTGCCTCTCGCATACTTGTAGGCACAACAACCTGATTTTTTACATAGATGATATCATACTCATCTATTATCTAGTATGAAGGTTTCTACCCACCTTCAAGTATTTACTTTAAGTCTAAACACTTCGAATCCTCATAATTACGATCCTTGATCCATCTTAAGAGTGTAGAATCCACTGCTAAAGAAACTATATTCATCCTCTCCTAAATCTCCTTAACCACCATGTGCATTTCAGCCAGCAAAGTCATCATCTTCCACTTTACACTCGACTAATGTACTAACAGAGTCTGAGTTTTCCTTCTCAAGGAATAAACTACACTATTCCCCTTTATGGGTGTATGCTAGTTCAAAATCAAAGGACTGTATATACTCTACCCATCTTTACTGCTGAAGATTCAAGTCGCACTATGAAAAGATATACTTCAAGATTTTGTGATCTGTAAAAACTACAAACCTTTCACCAAAAAGATATTGTCTCAAAAAATTAATAGAATAAACTACAACTACAAACTCAAGGTCATGCATAGGGTAATTGTTTTCATGTTTCCTCAATTTCTTAGACCCGTAATCAATGAATCGATCCCCTTGCATCAACACAACTCCATGTTTAATCCTAGAAGAGTTATAATACACTATATACTCCTCACCGACTTAGATAAGATAAAAATTGGTGCCATTTTCATTCACTTATTCAACTCCTAGAAGCCATTATCATGTGCTTCTGTCTAATCAAACTTTATCCATTTATTTTTCAAACATGAAAGCAGTGATGCCAATCGGAAAAAGTCATGGATGAACCTCTTTTAATATCTAGCTAATCCCAAAAATCTTTGGATATCAAAAACATTCTTGGGATTATACCAAGAAATCACTTTCTTAACTTTTTATAGGTCCACTACCATACCTTCTTATGAGATGATATACCCCAAAAAGTGTACCCTGTCAATACAAAACTAACTTTTAGATAGATTAACATATAGTTGATTCTCTCAAAGTGTACCCATGACGATGCCAAGATGTTGGTCATGATCGTAATGAGACTTAGTGTACACCAAGATTTATTCCACAAACACCACCACAAACTGATCCAAGTACGAATGAAATATCCTATTCATCAAGGCCATAAATACTACTGGATCATTTTCAACCCAAAAAACATTAGAAAAAACTCATAAATTCCATACCTATTTCTAAAAGCAGTTCTTGGTATATCAAAGGCCCAAACTCTTACATGATGATACTATGATTTCAGATCGATGTATGAGAACACATAAGACCACTTCAGCTGGTCAAACAGATCATTGATACTCGGAAGAGAACATCATTTCTTCACAGTCTTTTTATTTAACTTTCAGTAATTGACACACAAGTGTAAACTCCCCTTGAAATTCTTTGCAAACAAAATAGTTTATCCCCATGGAGACATACTTGGATGGATAAACCCTTTATCCTCCAACTCCTCCAACTACGTTTTGAGCTCTTGAAGCTCAATCGGTGCAATTCTATAAGGTGGAATAGATACCAGATCAGCCCCCAACATGATCTCAATAGTTAATTGCACATATATCTTAGGTGGAATCCCTAAAAATTCTTCAGGAAAGACATCCCAAAATGGTTCTACTACTGGTTGAAGGAACTCTTTCCTACCACTCCCATCATCCTACAAAATACTAGCAACTTGGGATATGAGCTCTCCCAGTTGTTTAGTAATTGGCCTAGCTCAGCCGGTATGGATATACCATTCCTTATGATGAACATATTGGTCACACTTAGGAGATAAAAAGGTCACTTTACAACAATAAAAATCTATGTGGGATCGGTATAGAACTATCCAGTTCATACCCATAATTAGGTCAAAACCCATTATATCAAGGAAATATATATCCCAAAGGAAACAACAATCTATGATCTATAGTGGGCATTTATTGCATAAAAAGATACCCCTAAACCGTGTTCCCAATGTGGTATCGATATTCAGCACCCCGCTTATGGATTCTACCTCCAGACTCAACCCATTAACAAGATTTGCTGATATAAAGGAATGGGAGGCACCAATATCAAACAAGACAACAACTAAAGTAGAAGAAACTAGAATAGTACCTATCACTATCGATGGATCGGCCTCAATCTCCACAAGTTTAGGCTACACTATATATAACTGTCCTAACCCTCTTCCCTATGGTGTCGTCTGACTCCCTTGAGTAGCACCACTCTAATGATACAGGCACTCATACCCTGAAGCACCACATCCACTACCTCTACCACCTCTGCCTGTAGAGTTCTAACTGGAAGACCTATATGGTATAGAATACCCCTTACCACACTCTAACTCTGAGTAGCTTCTCCCTCATCACCAGGATTCTGTTGCTTCCTGCAGAACTTCTATAGGTTCCCCATCTTTCCAAAAAACTGGCACTCCACTGGTGGTCGAGGAAAATGCGTATGATAGTGTCCCTACCCATCACACTGGTGGAAAAGTACATGAGTAAGATCTAGTGAAACTATTCCTTATAGTGGTCTACCTTTATTTCCAATGTTTTGACTAAGGTTATCATAACGACACTTCCTACTCTCAGAAGGCGCACTCCGTAATTGTAAGATCCCAGATTTTATTATGGGATGTTTTTGTTTAAGTTTTGGTTTGGGCCACTTCTTTATGGCTTAATGAGTGTTTCCCAAAGTTCATATGAATGCTCGAGGATGCTTCAGGGGTTTAGGACACGAAATAGGAAGAAAAGGGGGTTCCTGGGAATGTTGAACAGTTTTGACACGGTTAGTAAAAACCATGTGGAGCATCCAAAGTAACCATGTAGCCTTGGACATAGGCTATCACACGGTTATCACATGTTTATAAAAACCATGTATAAATACTAGGTAACTGTGTGAATTGGGTGTTTTTGGATAGTATCTTTCACATAGTTTGAGTATAGTTTGGAAAACCATGTGGGTAAACCATGCAGCCTAGAAAAGTTGGAAAATTTACAAAATTTTCACTCCTTCATTTTAAAACCCAACTCAAATTTCTCCTCCATTTAACCCCCTACAACCCTAGTGAATATCTTGGACAACTAAATCTTCCAAGATGTGATTATCCTTTGATTCTTGGCTATTTGGAGCACCATTGGTTATATATCAAAGCCCCGGTTAAGTCTAATCTCTTCCTTGATTCCTGTTTTCGATTAGGGTTTTCATATTTCTCATATCTCCTTCCAAAGATCTAAAAAACTATTTGCCTGGTGGAACCTAGGTTGGGTATTCATGGGATTCTTGAATCCGAATCTAATTCCATGATTAAGAGTGCGTTAATAAACATATTCTAGGTATGTGGTGTACAAGTATTATCCCATTGTTTTATTTTAGATTTGTGCATGGAATCTTGTGTTCCCCTTTTTCCCTAAATGTGTTCTTGATTTCATTAGAGTTTTTGATTAAAAGGGGTGTCTAAGTGACTAATTAAAACCCTAATGATCCCTGTGGGATGTGTAGAGGAGGAATTAACCCTAGTGAAGATCTTGGACAACTAAATATTCCAATAGGTGGTTATCCTTTTATTCTTGGCTATTTGGAGCACCATTGGTTATATATCGAATCCCCAGGTAAGTCTAATCTCTTCCTTGCTTCCTGTTTTCGATTATGGATTTCATATCTCTCATATCTCCTTCCAAATATCTAAAAAACTATTTTCCTGGTGGAACCTAGGTTGGGTATTCAAGGGATTCTTGAATCTGAATCTAATTCCATGATTAAGAGTGCGTTCATCAACATATTCTAGGTATGTGGTGTACAAGTATTATCCCATAGTTTTATTTTAGATTTGTGCATGGAATCTTGTATTCCCCCTTTTCCCTAAATGTGTTCTTGATTTCATTAGATTTTTTGATTAAAAGGGGTGTCTAAGTGACTAATTAAAACCCTCATGATCCCTTTGGGATGTGTAGTGGAGGACTTGACCATTTTTGGGCCACCCATGGGGCGCACTGGCAACCCAGACCTAGAATATGGTAGGGTTAAGAGTATGGTTGCTGAATAATAATATGGAACCCATGTAGAATATGTTTCAATGGTTGATTAAGTTGTAAATGGAATGATAATAAATATTCTTAGGGTGATAAAGGCATAAGGAGTTGTTTGGAATGACATGGAAATGGTAAAATTGGGTCGAATGAGATTGTATCAATTGTTTAACGAAATTTGGTTAGAAAAGCCTAAGGGGATTAGTGCATATTAAATTGTGGACTTATAATTAGATGAAGGAATGGAAATGGTGATCATGTTAATGGAATTTAATAAGGCAAAGGATGAATATTTTAAATGGGATAATATATGGAAATTTTGGTAAACCAAATTGTTTAATATAATAAGTGGTTGTGTTATGAGATGTGGGAAATGTACTTGTAATGCATAAGTGAGTAAATTACTGTGAAATGATAAAGGGAATAAACGGATAAATTTATTTTCATTGACGAATTTGGATAAGGCATAGGGGTTTTTGAATAAAATTAAAGGGTTAAGGCATGTGAATGGGAAATTGGCTAAATGACTATGAATTGTAATTGGTAAATATGTTAATTGGTTATGGCATATTATTAATTACCATGTTGTTGTTATGAATTGTGATCGATGATTTCCTATGGTATTAGTTATGTTATGTTGTGTTATGGTATGGTTGTGGTGATTTGATAAATAAGCATGTGCACATGGCTTGGTAGTGTGGGGTATTGACTTGAGGTTCTACACCCACGGGTCGAGTTAGACCGAGGACCTAAACTCCACTCCAAAATGCACGGTTTAGGGAAGTATATGGAGGCTCTATTACCCTAACGGTTTCATTCCACCAGGACTGAGACTTCGAGGTGAGGATAATGGGTTGATGTGATATGTTTATCCCTAGTGAGATAGAGACTTGACTTGTTTCCCCTATACATTGTGATTTATTACCTTATACCCTTGTATAGATGATAATCATCCCTAACCCATGGAACATGTGATCAAAATGGATTAAGGAATGAAGATGGTATAAGAAATGGAATTAGGATAAAGTCTAGGAGTTAATTAAGTGAACATTGGATATCTAATGGAACACGAGTAGTCCATTTTTTATTTATAATTTATTTTTTAGTTGCATTCACTATCTGTAAAACTGGATATTTTGTAGATGATATTGGTGGTGGCCTAATGAGTTTTATACTCACTCCCTACTCAAGCCGCCATTGGGTACCTGAGTCGATCTCTTGGTTATAGGTCAGGACAAGGGAGGATGTCGAGTTGGGCTTGGGATGTACATGGAGAAGGATATGGACTTAGAGTCATGACCCATTTGGAGATTTGGCCATTTTTTTATTTTGGGATTTATTCACTTTGGACTACTAGTAAGGAATGACATAGTTGTATTTCTTTTATGGTTTGTACCATATTTGGGAAATGTTGGTTATGCATGTTTATTGGTTGTTTCATACTACTTCCTCTATTTATATTGTGTTCTATTGTGGATCACTCTGATAATGAGGGTATAATATCTCCACCTGACTTACTAGACCCTCACTGCTAGTCGGCAACCTCTAGTTTACAGGGAGGCACACTTGAGGTCATGTGACGACTTGGATCAGAGCAACGATTTAACGACTTCCAGGCCAGGGAAATTACAAAGTGGTATCAGAGGATTTATTTTCTCTTTATTGCTATTTTGGTACGATAGAAAGTATATTAGGATGTTCCAGTCCTTAGTAATTAGCTCATGCTTGGGAGTAGCTAACCCATGTATGAGGGAAAACCCAAGTCACCCTGGGTGGGAACTGTTGTTCTTGATGTGTGTTATTATAGTTGAATTATATTTCACCATTGGGTGATGCACATGTTGTGTGATTTGATGATTTATGATATTTTTATCATTTTTTTAATTTCATTAGGTCGTGAATTCATGCATCATTTTAGGCACCTAAGGATATAGGTGGCATGTATCATTATAGGATCACAAACAGGATAGGTGTGTGGAGCATGGAGAGTAGAATGCATTTTAATTCCTTAATGAATATGAAGAAAATGATTCCTAATAATGGTAATGCAAGTGGGTGAATGAAAAGAATGAAAATGAATCATTAAAGAATATCATGTATAAAGAAATGTTATAAATGAGTTAACATTTTGGGTTGTGATAAATCGTAAAAGTAGATTTTGTGTATAAAAGGAAAATGATTTCATGATGATGGTAAAATTGTTAATGAATTTTTCCTAATGAAAAGTGTAAATGAGTTAAAATGATTATTGTAACAAGTTGTGAAATGTGAAATTTTCCCGAGAGTAAGGGATTGTGTGGTGAAAGAAGAATTGATTTGAAGAGGTGTTGAAGAAATACTTGTGATTAAATAAATTGGTTACCCCATGTTGACCATGATCGCGATAGGTATGGTAGAGGGTAGTATTCTAAGTGTGATGATGACTATTGGGATAGAGTATGAAGAATGGGTTGTTTAAAGATGATAGTGTGAGACCTTTTCCATATTTGGTTAAATCCTATCAGTCATTCTTCGAAGCATCGGGTGAAAGATAAGTTTAAAATGAAAATGTTTGAGTTAAAAGGTGGGTATCCTTTATGTTGTAGGTTTGATCCTTGTATGTGTGGTTTCGGGAAATGTGAGTACCCTAGTTTGAGACTTTGGATTTGTATTGTGAGTCGTTTCGGGTTATTATATAGCCTAAGTGGTGTGTTTAGAAACCCTTGGTGTGGTTATAACCATTGTGTTGCAAGGCATTGTTTGGTAATGTGAGTGAGGAAAATCTTGTGGTTCATGACTGTATAGAGTGCATGCTGGACCCTAAGGATGGTTCCTGGGTCTTGGTGACCTTGTGAGTAGACACCTTATGGGTTACATTTTGAATTTATGAGAGGATGTTTTTCCTGTAGTACTTATGAAGGTGTATACCATTGGTATGGAACATAGAGTAAATGGTCGCTTGGTTCTTTAGGCATAGTGGGAATCAGAATTGGGGTGAGAGTTCCATGCATGAGCATTTCTTTGTTTGGGTCACAATATGTATGGTTTGGATAGAGGTCCAATTGCTTTTCCTGGTTATGAATCCAGTCTAGGGAGTTGGAATTATTCAACCTTCAAGGTGACTTATGAGAAGGGTTAGATGGGGTTTCTAGTAATTTGGGATTTGTGTCACACATGTGGTTGTTTTGGACTTTGATAGTGGAACTCAGAGTGTTCTATGGTGCACGTTTGGCCTAGAGGTATAAGTGGGAAGGTTTTTGGATGGTTGTTCCACTCAAGTTTTGGTTACGTGGGGATAGTTTCAGAAAATCACGGGTGACCTCATGGGAGGTTCGCCTAGTGGTGCAGGTACTTTAGAATATGAAGCATGGGAGATTCTTTAGAGGTGGGGTTAATGCGTATTGAGTACCACCAAGTTTTATTAAATGGTATAGTTATACCCGGTTCTTTTATAAGGGAACCCAAGTACTTGTGATAGGATCTACAGTTTTTTTGAAGGGTTGTATTGTATGGATGTATGGCTCGCCTATTTGGATGATGATTAATTGGGGTCTTGAAGTAGTTTTCTATCAGAAAAGACAAGGGTGGCTAAAATGTGGTTATATGCTTTTTATCAATGGTGGAACTCGAGGTGAGGGTGGCCACATGGCTAAACTTGTTTGTATGAATAGGTTAGTTATTGGGTGAGATGAAGAGGCCACCTTAGGGATGATGAGTCTAACTAACCAAGATACATGGATAGGTAAGTAAGTAGGTGATGTGATACATATAGAGAAAGGTTTATTTGTGAGAGACGGTTGGTTGATTGGTGTAGTATACCATTGTTCTTTGGTTGTTAGTTTGAAGATACACATCGGAAGAACTCAAGTGGTGAAGTGAACGTAGTACCACCTGAAACATTGGTTCATAGATTCTTATGATTTGGTCATGGAATAGTGGTGATACTTGGTTCGAAATCACACCTAAGTAGAGTTGGTTGAGTGATAATGAGATGAATTTAGAAGGGGAGCCTCAGATCCTTGATAGGTCATTGTGTCCCATAGTTAGAATTTATAAATTGATAAGTTAGTGGTTGAATTATTCAAAAACTTCTTAGCATACCTCAGCTAATGATGAACATGCCCAATATCTTGATGTCCTCCTAGGTACGTTGATAAGCTTTGGCCTTATTCCAAGAGACTTGAAGGTTTTTGGTTGAATGAGGGACATCATGGAGTTTACGCACATGGAAATGATATGTGTGGAGCTTAGTGATGGGATGTACACCCTCGATGGATTTGGGTGAGGTCCTCAGGATGGAACAACTGTTGAAAAATGTCATGGGTTCTATTCACAAAATCCAGGAACATGCATTGGGTGACGTTCATTTTCTTATTTTGGGAAAAATCTAGATGGACATGTCTATGTTTTAGGGTTGTATTTTGATTGAGTGTAAGATGCGGTGGTTATAATCCATCATGGTGAGAAATGGTAACAACAATATTAAGGTGGGTAGTGATAAGTTAGTCCTATATGGGGAGAGGGGAACATTGAGTTGATGAAATGGAACCAAGATTCCAATGAATAATCTGTGAGCTGCATGTTAGGTTCTTATGAGAAGAAATGTGGGACTTGGATGTGGTGGCTGATGAGCCAATTATAGGCTTTGAGATCATGGTGGTTCTATGTGAAGTTTGTGATGTATGTTCTAAAATTGTGGAAGGGTGTGGCTGAATATGACATCAGGTTTTGGAAAGAGAGGATGGGGTCCTATAACTCCAATGAGGCTTGGGGTTGGACTCAGGTAACTTTACTTGTGTAGTTTTGGAACATCTTGAAGTGAGGGCACCTCAACCATGTTATATGGGGTCATGCCAACAATGAATCCTGATGACAGTATGGAGGGAAGTAGTGCTCTGATGATGACATTCTACCAGGTTTCAGGGAGTGACCTCAGTGGGTACGTGGGATGATAATGATATAATTCAAGTCATTAATAACCTTGGGAAGGTGAGAAAGGGTTACTGTACCATCAGTAGAAGGTGGGTGTTCTGGGATAAGCTAGTTGGGGGCGGTCCGACCTGATTTGGTAAACTTGAATGGGTATGGAGAGTGTGACCCACATCTCGGTTGATGTTGTGGTAGAAAGTTACCTTTTGAAATAAAAGTCATACATGGGGGAGGTTGTGTTTATCTTAGTCCTTTAATGGATAGTGTATGAATGTCCTCCCAAATGGTTCTAATGGTGCGGTTGGATTCCAAAGCAAGGTAGTGCTCTTATCGATGATTGGGAACAGTAAGTTGGAACAAGTCAAGTGAAGTGAAAGTTAAGTTGAGTTTAGGTGGTCTTTCATCGGAATAGGATGTTCCAAGTAACCATATGGGAAAAATGGCTAGTTTATGACATGATCAAAGTTTCGGGTTGGAATTACTCGAGTGGTCACCTTTCGGGTAAGTTATCCCTAGTAGAGATCTTTGGAAGAGGTTTAATTAGTTGTGTGGATGAGAGTTTCAAGTTTAATTTGGAAGTATATTTGTGGATTGAAATTTTCAGGAAACGTGGTTGGATGGAGCACATGTTTTCCTTTGGGTGATATCATGTTCAGGTCACCGCTAGAGTTTAAAAAATAGAGAAAAATGATGCCAAGTGATTTGGGTCATGAGGTGTATAGGGGACCAAGCTGATAGGGTTCTTATTGGTTCCTCCTTGATGATGTGATTCTTTGTGACAATTTTCCATGTTTTTTGAGTTGGAAAGTGTTGCCTATGTTTTCTCTGTGAAGATCTAGTGGTTGGGTATGGTTGAAGTTGATGTATCCGTGAGGATTTTTCGGTTCGTGTTGTGGTTTGGGTCAGGAAGACATGTATGACAAGTCTGTGCCCTTGATCCATATTCGGTGTGGTTAGTGATGTGCAGCCAGAAACATAAAATATGGGAATGGATAGGCTGGCATAGTTGAATAATCTCTAGTTCGGGAGCTTAGTGATGCATGGAAGGGCGGCTCGAGGACAAGCCATTATAAGGTGTGGAGGTTGTAAGATCTTGGATTTTCTTAAATTATGTTTTTGTTTGGGCCTCTTATTTACAGCTAAATGAGTGTTTCCTAAAGTTCCTGTGATGACTCAGGGGTGTTTTAGGGGTTCGAGACACCAAAAAATAAGAAAAGGGGGTTCCTAGGCATGTTGCACGGTTTGCGCACGATTAGTGAAAATTATTCGGAGCATCATAGGAAATTGTGCAGCCGTGGACAGAGAATTTCACATGGTTATTGCACGGTTAGAAAAACGATACTAAATTACTAGGTAACTGTAAAAAATTCGGTGATTTTAGATAGTTGATTCCAGATAGTTTGCGCACGGTTTGTAAAATCGCGCGGGTAAACTGTGCGGCCCAGAAAAGTTGGAAACTTTACAAAATTTCCACTCCGGGATTTTAAACCCCAACTCAGGTTTCTCCTCCATTTCACCCCATGTAGACCTATTGAATAACTTGAATTAACCAATTTTCTAGGAGGTGGTTCTCCTTCGATTCTTGGCTGTTTGGAGTGTTGTTGGTTGTGGATCGAATCCCTGAGTAAGTCTAATATCCTCCTTACTTTATCTTTTTGACTGGGGTTTTCATATTTCTCCCATATACTTATGAAGCTATAAAAACCTATTTGTCTAGTGGAACCTAGGTTTAGGCTTCAAGGGATGCTTGAATCCAGATATAAGGCCATGATTAAGTGCACGTTCATCAAAAAATTCGAGGAAGGTGGTCTACAAGTATAATCCCACAGTTTTATTTTAGATTTTTGTATAGAAGATAGTGTTATTATTTTCAATAAATGTATTCTTGATTATGTTGGAGTGTTTGATAAAAAGAGGAATATAAGTGACTAATTGAAACCCTCATAATCCCCGTGGGATGTGTAGAGGAGGAATTGACCATTTTAGGGCCACCCATGGGGTGCGTGGGCAACCCAGACCTAGAGTGTGGTAGAGTTAAGATAAGGGTTGCTGAATAATAATATATAACCCATGTAGAATATGTATAAATGGTTGATTTAGTTGTAAATGGAATTATGATAAATATTTATTGGGTGATAAAGTCATAATGAGTTGTTTGGAATGACATGGAAATGGGAAAATTGGGTTGAATGTGATTATATCAATTGTTTAACAAAATTTGGTTAGAAAGGCCTAAGGGGGTTAGTGCATATTAAATAGTAGACTAATAATTTGATGAAGGAATGAGAAATGGAGAGAATGTTGATGGGATTTAATAAGGAAAAGGAAGAATATGTTGAATGTTCTAATATATAGAAATTTTGGTACACCCAATGGTTGAATGTAATAAGTGTTTTTGTTATGAGATATGGGAAATGTACTTGTAATGCATAAGTGGGTAAATTCTTTTCAAATTATAAGTGGGTTAAATGGGTAAATGTATGTTCATTGTTGAATTTGTCTAAGGCATAGGGGTTGTTGAATAAACTTAAACGGTTAAGGCATGAGAAATGGAACATGGATAAATGAAGATAAATTATAATCAGTAAATGTGTTAATGGGTTATGGAATAGTATTAATTACCATGTTGTTGTTATGCATTGTGATTGATGATTTCCAACGGAATTGGTTATGTTATGTTGTGTTATGTAATGGTTGTGATGATTTGATAAATAAGAATGTGCACATGGATTGGTAGTGTGGGGTATTTACTTGAGGTTCTATGCCTACAGGTTGAGTTAGAATGAGGCTCTAAACTCCACCCCCAAATGCACGGGTTAGGGAAGGGGTCAGAGGCTCTATTCCCCTAACAGTTTCATTCTATCCAAAATAATGCTTTTAGGTGAGGATAATGAGTAGATGTGATATGTGTATACCTAGTGAGATTGGGACTGGACTTGTTTCCCATATTCATTATGATTGATTTCCTTATACCCTTGTGTAGATGATAATTATGCCTAACCCATGGAACACATGATCAAAATTGATTAAGGAATGGAGATGGTATAAGAAGTGGAATTGGGATAAAAGCTAAGAGTTAATTAAGTGAACATTTGGTATCTAATGGAACCTAAGTTTTCCTTTTTTTTATTTACCATTTATTTTGTACTTTCATTCACTATATGTTAGATTGGTTATTTTTTGACCCTATTGATGGTGGCCTATAAGGTTTTATAATCACACCCTGCTCGGGCCGCCATTAGGTACCTGAGAAGATCTCTTGGTTGTAGGTCAGGACAAGGGAGGATGTTGATTTGGGATCAGGATGTACCTAGAGAAGGATCCGGACTTAGAGTCTGGACTCATTTGGATATTTGGCCGTTTTTTTTATTTTGGGATTTATTCTCTTTTCACTTCAAGTATGGAATGAGATGGTTGTATTTACTTTTTTGGTTTGTACCTTATTTTGGAAACATTGGTTATGCATGTTTATTGGTTGTTTCATATTTATCTTTCTATTTATATTGTGTTATAATGTGGATCACTATGATAACAAGGGTATAGTATCCCCACATGACTTATTAGAAACTCACCACTAGTTGGTAACCTCTAGTGTATAGGCGCATTTGAGGTTATGTGACGACTTGTCTCAAAGCACCGGTTTAGTGGCTTCTGGGACAGGGATGTTACACTGATCATCCAGTGATAGCTACCTATCTAGTACTGGAAGCCTTATTCATGTTTCCCTCTGAAATGAGAGACTGATTAACCACTTATAATAATTTATTCAGCCTAAAGATATTTACCTAGGACTTAATTTCACACCTAAGTCCGTCCTGAAATCATTTTTTCTAAGAAGCCTCATCTGCTACCAAAGATGGAGAAAAATGATTTAAATATATGAAACGCTCATCATAATCCATTTTGAAAATACTTACTTTGATTAGATTCATAAACTCTGAAGCCTTCTCTTATCTAAACGTATCTAGATAGAAGTGCTCTAAGAACATCTCTAGAAATTCCTTCTATAACATATCATCTGTCTATCCAGATAATAATTTAATGTCCCCCTAGTGCGTCGTTGAACCTCATAGCATTTAAGTAGGAAACTTGACTCTCCTCCCAGCCGAAGTCTCCAAATGGTCAAGTATTATCTTTATAGATTCAATCTAGAATTCATCTCCCTCAGGTCCACCCTGTCCAGTAAAAGTAAGAGTGTGTTGTAGACGGAACCCCCTTTTCAACTCAAACATGATTTTTAGAACCCACCTTGGGTCTATCTCCATGAATTTCATGAAATTAGAGAAGTTCCTACAAAAATATTCCCCTTCCTCATTATTTTTTACCAATGGTGCCTCAAGTTCCCTGTTTGGAAGCTCGTTCTGGGCCATACCTCTTGGTCACTTCCTCAAAAAGCGTCATGGATGCATTTCTCTATGAATCCAAACAAACATCTTCGGTCTCATAACACAACCTTATAAGATTTATGTAAGAGGAGAAACTAACACAAAAAGTTTCAACATGTCCTTTACCCCTTTTTATTGCCAAACGGTCAATACCGAGGCCTTATAACTACCCTTAACCATTTCACTCCTAGGTCTTGGTTAACAAGTGTACATACATTCTCATTAATTAATTCAACCTTTAATTAATCACATTATCTCAAATTAATTAATTCAACAATTAATTAATCAATCATAATCATTTCATCAACCAAGGTTCTCATTAGACACCCATTTATTCTCAATTTTCATCATTATTTCAATATCACAACAAGGAAAATAGTTTAATTACAAGAACTTACCCATAAACCATTTTCTTATTATTTCCTAGAATGATTAATGCCACAACAACCCTAAGTTCCTAGAATGATGCATGCAGAGTCAAGTATCATGCCTCTTTAGGACACAAATCAAAATTCAACAACTGTAAAAACAAACATCACATCACACCACTAGTGTCACGACCCAACCCAAAGGGGCTCAAGCCGCGACTCCCCAAGCCCGCCTCCAATAGGGCAGGGGATAGCGTCTAGCGCCAAGTAGGCTATCACACACAAGGGAGTAATTAGCCTAAGGTACCTGTACACACGCACCCACATACAACTCTATGAAATAATGCAGAGATATATAAAACTAAAAAGGAAATGCATGCATACATTTATCCCAAACCAGAGTACAGAAGAAGTACAAAAGGGAAAAAAAGGGCCACCGAAGAAAACTACAAAAGTGTCCAACCAGCTCAGAAGGAGGGAAAAAACTGCCCAAAACACCTACCGGTAATCTCCTCAGCACAGCTCCAGTAAGACTCCATGGTCAGTCCCATTCACTCATCTACGCCTTCTCTTGGTACTCCTAGGACTCCGTCGAAAGGCTTGTGGTCTGCACAAGACACAAACATGTGTGGGCAAATCCCGTGTAGGGGTGAGTATAAAAATTCTCAGTAGGCACCCCAAAAACCAAAAACAAAATAGAGCAATTGAAAGGAAAAAATACGCTCATCCCAGCCAGAGGGAACCCAGACGAGAGAGAAACTCCACCTCATGACCATCCATGGATAAACAGGACTAGTCAGCTCAGCCCAGGTGTATTCCCATACAAACACCTTGAACAATCCATATATACTCATCTCACGCACCAAGCCACATGAGGTACCGACCTCATCACCAGCAATGGTTCACGACCAGGAGAGCACACTCCATAATCACTATCATCCTAGATGACACTCTTCTGAGAGATACACTTCATCAGGTCCCACACAAACATTCCAGAAGCTCACTCGAGAGATCACGCTCGTTGGATATCATCACTAAGAAAGTCACGCTAAAACAAAAAAAACACCAAACTTCTTGGATATGAGATCACTCCTAGGGTCCGCTAGGGGATACTAGATCCCGAACTGGTGTAAGAAGATCACACAGACATGGGATCACTCCTAGGGTCTGCTGGGGGATACTACAACCTGATATGGCATTCGTAGATCTCACAAATAGAGGATCACTCCCAGGATCCACTAGGGGATACCACAACCTGATCTAGCATTCGATAGAAACACATCACTCAGATAGATGATCATTAACTATGTCACGACAATACCGAAACCCTATCTGGTACATCTTGCGCTGTAGTGGATCGAACTAATAATGGATCAACCCTACAGAAACCACACGCTGAGTAGGGGATCGTATAAACAATGATACAACAACCCTACTAAAAATCACATGCTGAGTAGTGGATCATATATCTGACGATGCCACAACCCTATGGAGTTAACCTGCTAGATAGGGGATCACCGCCTGTGGATAATCGGTCACAACGATACCAAGAACCCGATCTAGGGAAACGATGCTAGAGGATCCCACTTCGGGCCCACTGGAGGAATTCCACAACTCTAACAGATTAAAAATCCCATCAAGAGGATCACAAACCTATACTAAGGTTGTGATGCCACACAGACCCTCGTAGGAACAAACCAAGGGAGTAACATCAACCACTGTTGGTCCAAACGTTGCTAATATGAGAGACCCACCACAACGCCACCCTGCACACCTCCAAGGCTGATACTGAGGCCACCGTCACGATCCACGTGGAAAAACACACAGGATAGGCTGTTTAATCACCCGAAACGGACAACTGGTGAAAAAAGCACTATTCACTATCGCTAGCCCGTGCAGGGCCCACACAACGATCCCGAAACTCATCAAGTAGATCATACCACTGTGATCCCCTTGGAAAACACATGGGATCGACTAATCGTTCATCCAAAACAGACATCTGGTGAAAAAGGTACAATTCACCAAAGCCATCTCGGGTGGGGCCCACACCTCGATTCTGAAACTCAACGAACAGATCAAACCATTGTGATTATCTCAAAAAAACATACAGGATCAACTATTAATTTGCCAAAATTGGAATCCTCGTGAGAAATTTGCGTTTCTCCGTAAACGCCAAAACCCGGCCTCGTGGGGCCCGCACCCCAATCTCAATCCCAACACCCAAAAACCAACAAGAAAAGTCTGCCACACCATAAGGGCCACAACGCCACTATAGGAATGTCAATCAGATGATCTGGGTAGAGGACACAACAACCCGAAGTCAGATAATAATAAAATATTATTATTTTATTCGACGTTTCAAGCCCCCCGACCACGATCCCGAAAATATGAAACCACTGAACCCACCTCAAAGGGTTTGCCTCATTAACAGGGTCGCGTTGCCACAGACGTCACACGAATATGACCCCAGGATTGCAAGAAACAGGGGTTTTAAAACCCCCATGTACAAGGAGGGGGTCGGACCAGCCTGAACCGGCCGGCCCGCGCCAGCCTGCGCCGGCCGACCCGGCCGCCGCCGCCACAGGCTGACCCGGTCACTGCCGTTGCTAGCCACTCCAGCCGGCAGACCACGCCCTCGTGGCATGATGCAGTGCGCGCGCGGCCGACCCCCGAAGCGGGGTCGCCACTAATTGGCGTCGGACCGCCGCAGGGGCGGCGATCCGATCTCCTTCCCATGGGCCGCCGCCACACCGGTGCCGTGCCGGAGGACCTTCAAAGGGCCACCCGGGGCACCCTGGGGGTCCAAACGCACATCTGAAGACATCTACGCACCCCAAGACCAGATCTATGCATCTGCAGGCTCAAAATAGAGAAAACCAACCAAATTGGGATCCAGGATTTTAAAACTCAAAATGCCTACATGTTGGCGAATCACCAAAGCTTTGGGTGCAGAATGACCCCTGCGACGCGCTGGACCTCGATCTGCAGATGATCGGTGCTGAAAACGGACACCCGAGGCTTGATTTGGTGAAGAAACGGAGGAGGAAGGGAGGGGTTGCGTTGCCTGTGTACAAGAAGAAATGTGGGGGGAAGATGATTGATTTCCCCCTTTTTAATTAAAAACTTCATTTCATCTCCCCACTAACCCACCTCTGACCCGGCACCCGACGCTGACTAAAATTATGTCGCACCTACAGTAAAAACGACATTCTGAATGCAACGACGAAATCATATTTTCGATCCGAGACTCCTTTCAGAATTTATTCGAGCTGACGCTCATAAATAACCTTTTCCATTTATTTACGAAAATGCCCCTGGTGGCTCTTCTCTACAGTAGGCCCGCTCCCGCAAAGTTTACACCCCACCTAGGGTAAAAGGCACACTCCAGACACAACCGTTCCCTCAGATTCCCAGTCTGAGCAACCGTTTAGGAGATAACCCCCCCCTCCATGTGCATAGTATAAAATTACTTAATATTTTTATAAAATTAATTCCAAGCACACTAGGACTCGAAATCACATGCCGTCTTCACGCCTAGCTCTGGAATTATTCGTTGGAATATTCCAAAGTCTAAAAGGGCCAAAAAACAAATTTCTAAACCCTCCCCACCTTAGAACTTTTCATCCTCGAAAAAACATAAGTACAAGGAAAGCGACTGGACTCTCAACTGGGTATTCCACACCAGTGAGTTTACCAAAAAACACCCCTTCCCGAACACATAAGTTAGAAGGACTCATCCACCACACATAAACACTATCTGCTTTGGGCGACACTGACTCACCCACACGGTTTGATCGCGTCGCAAAAATGCATCTCAGTGGGGGAAGGATCTCTCTTCCTCGTGCATTTGAAGAACACTGAACAACACCCACACAGGGTCTTACCAACACCCTGAACACAACTCAAGCAGGAAACAGAAAGGGAAGAGTACCACTAAAAAGTGTCTATCAAACTACTACAGAAAGTAGAAAGGACACAAGGCGTACCTCTATCCATCCGCAGAGCCTTTGGGTCAATACCCTCTAGGGCATGCAGCTGACCTCGCCCTCAGCCACCAGCTCCCTGAGCATGGCGTGGACCTCCTGGGGGTGGGGGTGGTGGCAACTGATATCGCCTACCACCTCCTTCTGCTGCACCAGCTCCGTCTCCATGTTCGCCGCCCTAAGAACCCCCTTTCTCGGGACAGTGCCTCTGCCAAGGCGGTCTATCGATCAACTCCCTCTCAGCAGCATGACGGGTTGGAAAATCTCTAGAAATATGTCCTCAACCGTCGCAAGCATTACACTGCCTCTACTGCAGCTGAACAAAACTGGCCTGTGAGCCCTGTGAGCCCTAAGCCTTAGATCCTCCATCCTGGGGTCACCTCCTGAAACGTCACCCATGTCTGGGCCCATGAGTCTATCGTTGGCTACCAGATGCTGATCTAACTGACAAAGTCTTAGCTCTCATGTGCCCAACACTAATAGGAGGGATCTGCTCGGCCAGAAAGCTCTCCACCACTAAGGATCTCTCCAGCACTCCAGCATAGGTGGGTACACACAAGGAAACCACACCTGCCCCAATGTCTCTGCGTAGGCCCTACTTGAAGGTCTGAGCCCTAAAGAATGGGTCTCGAACCATATCTAGGGAGTAGCACGATAGGTCTGTAAACCTCGCTGAGTATTCCGACACAGTCATGCCCTCCTGTCGAAGCTGTAGAAGCTCCTGGGTCCGCACTGACCTTAGCGTCACCGGATAGAACTCTTCCCGGAAGAACTGCTCAAACTCTGCCCACGTGAGCATCTCCTCGCTGTGAGACTGCGTCACTAGGCTCCACCATCACCCAACCGAACCATGCAGAAGGTTCGCCGCTAGGACCACCATCTGATCAGGATGTGTCCTCACCAGATAGAAAACTCGAGTGACTGCCTCAAGCTAGTCATCAGCTGCCTGAGGGTCTGGATCACCCAGAAACCTCAGAGATCGCTGCATCTAGAACTCGTGAAGTGCAATCAGCCTACACACAACCTCATCCTACACTCCCGACACAACCAGCTACTCGGCAGGTGGTGGCTCAACTGGTGGAACACCTGGAGGTGCAGCCTCAGAACCTGTTCTCTAGTCTATATCCTCTACACAGGGTGAATCGTCACCTCAATCCTACTGCAGAAATCTTGCTGGCTATCATCGTGGAGGCATCCAGAAATAAAATCAAGACACCCCATAATCAAAGAGCATATCTAGGGAGATAACTCAAGAAGGACAAGGAAAAACCCAAAACCCATTCCTATATGATGCATGTACCATTTTATTCCCCTGCGACCAGTGTAAAAATATCTCGAGTCAAAAGGCAGGTTATCAGAGTCCTAGAGTATGGATACGTCAGCCGCCGCACCAATACTGGAGTCCCTGGCCTGAAAGTAGAACTCGAAACATCATAACTCTGCCACGATGCAACCCAAACCAAACACACAGCTAGACCAACTATGCTATGAGATCCCAAAGGTGGATCCTCCTATGATAGCACTCTGTCATGACCCGACCCAACGTGGCTCAAGCTGTGACTCCCCAAGCTCGCCTCCAATAGGCCAGGGGCTGGCGTCTAGCGCCGAGTAGGCTATCACACACAAGGGATGCATTAGCCTAAGGTACATGTACACACGCACCCATATATACCTCCATGCAACAGTGCAAAGATATATATAAAAAAAAGGAAATGCATGCATACATCTATCCTAAACTAGAGTACAACAAAAGTAAAAAAGGGAAAAATTGGGCCCACCAAAGAAAACTACAAAAGTTTCCAACCTACTCAGAATGAGGGAAAACACTGCCCAAAACACCAGATGATAAGCTCCTCGACACAGCTCTGGTAATACTACATGGTCAATCCCGCTCACTCAGATCCGCCTGCTCTGGGTCCTCCTAGGACTCCTTCAAAAGCCCTGTGGTATTCACAAGTCACAAACATGTGCGGGAAAATCCCATGTAGGGGTGAGTATAAAAAGACTCAGTAGGCACCCCAAAAACCCCAAACAAAAGAGAGAAACTGAAAGGCAACAGTCTGCTAATCCCAACCAGAGGGAACCCATACGAGAGAGAAACTCAATCTCATGACCATCCTTGGATAAACACAAATAGTCAGCTCAGCCCAGGCATATGACCAAACATACACCTTGACCAATCCAGATATACTCATCTCATGCACCAAGCCACATGAGGTACCGACCTCATCACCAGCAACAATTCAGGACTAGGAGAGCACACTCCATGATCACTGTCATCCCAAATGACACTCGTCTGAGAGATACACTCCCTCGGGTACCACACAAACATCCCAGAAGCTCACCCAAGAGATCACGCTCGTCGAATATCATCACTGAGAAAGTCACGATGAAACATAAAAAACACCAAACTCCTCGGATAGGGGATCACTACTAGGGTCTGTTAGAGGATACCGAATCCCACAATGGTATACAAAGATCACATAGATAGGGGATCACTCCCAGGGTTCGTTGGGGGATACCGCAACCCGATCTGGCATTCGCAGATCTCACAGATAGGGGATCACTCCCAAGATCCACTGGGGGATACCACAACCTAAAATGGCATTCAAAAAAAAACACGTCACTCAGATAGAGGATTTCCACTTATGTCACGGTGGTCACGACAATACTGAAACCCTATCTGGTATATCTCGTGCTGTAGGGGATCAAACTAATGATGCCACAACCCTATAGAAACCACGCACTGAGTAGGGGATCATATAACCAACGATACTGCAACCCTACTAAAAACCATATACTGAGTAGGGGATCACATATCCGACGATGCCACAACCCTATGGAGTTAACCTGCTAGATAGGGGATCACCGCCTGTGGATAAGTGGTCATAGCGATACCAAAAACCCGATCTATGGAAACGATGTTAGATGATCCCACTCTGAGCCCACCGGAGGGATTCCATAACTCTAACAGATTAAACATCCCATCAAGAGGATCAAATACCTATACTAAGGTTGTGATGCCGCACGGACCCTCATTGGAATAAACCAAGGGTGTACTCTCAACCATTTCTAGTCCAAACATCGCTAACCCGAGCGACCCTCCAAAACACCACCCCGCGGACCTCCATGGCTGGTACCAAGGCCACCATCGTGATCCATGTGAAAAAACACGCAGTATAGGCTGTTTACTCGCCTGAAATGGACAACCGGTGAAAAAGGAACTATTCACTGTTGCTAGCCCGTGCATGGCCCACACAACGATCCCAAAACTCATCAATCAGATCATATTGCTACGATCCTGTTGAAAAAAACACGGGATTGACTACTCATTCGTCCAAAACGGACATCTGGTAAAAAATTTACTATTCACCGAAGCCAGCTCGGGTGGGGCCCATGCCTCGATTTTGATACTCATCGAACGGATCACACCATTGCGATCCTCTCGGGAAAACACATAGGATCAACTATTCATCCGCCAAAATTGGACTCCTGGTGAGAAAGTTTCTTTTCTAGGTAAACGACCAAACTCGGCCTCCTGGGGCCAACACCTCAATCTCAGTTCCAACACCCAAAAACCAACAAGAAAAGTCCTCCACACCATTAGGGCCTCAATGCCACTGAAAAAACGTCAATCAGATGCTCTGGGTAGAAGACACAACGGTCCAAAGTCGAATAATAATAAAATATTATTATTTTATTGGACATTTCAAGCTCCCGGGCCACGATCCCGAAACTGCGAAACCCCCAAAACCACATCAAAGGGTTCGTATCATTACCAGGGTCGTGTCTCCATAGACGGCACGTGAATCCAACCCCTGTATTGTAAGAAACAGAGGTTTTAAAACTCCCGTGTATAAGGAGGGGGCCAGACCAGCCCCCGCCGGCCGACCCGGCCGCCGCCGCAGCGCAACGCAGAGTGCGTGTGGATGACCCCTAAAGCGGGGTTGCCGCTAATTGGCATCGGAACTCCGTAGGGGGTGGCGTTCCGTTCTAATTCTAGCGGCCCGCCCCTGGGGGCCGCCGCCGCAACAACGAACCTTCCGAGGGCCGTCGGGGGAACCCCGGAGGTCCAAAGGCATCTGCGCGCCCCCCGGGGCCGAATATAAGCATATATAGACTCAAAATAGAGAAAAACCAACCAAATAGGGATCAGGGATTTTAAAACTCAAAATGACTACCTGTTTGCGGGTCGCCAAAGCTTCGGGTGCAGAACGACGCCTGCGACGCGTTGGAGCTCGATATGTTGACGATCGATGCTGAAAACGGATGCCCGAGGCTCGATTTGGAGAAGAAACGAAGGAAGGGAGGGGTTGTGTCGCCTATGTAAAATAGGAAATTGGGGGGGGGATGGTTGATTTCCCCTGTTTTTAAATTAAAAACTTCACTTTATCTCCCCGCAAACCCGCCTCTGACTTGACACCCGACGACAACTAAAATTATCTTGCGCCTAGAGTAAACACGATGTTATGAACGAAACGGTAGACTCATATTTTTGATCCAAGACTCCTTTCAGAAGTTATTTGAGTCGACGCTCATAAATAAACTTTTCCATTTATTTACGAAAATTCCCCTGGTGGCTCTTCTCCACAGTAGGCCCGCGCCCGCAAAGTTTACACCCCGCCTAGGGTAAACAGCATGCTCTGGACACAATCGTGCCCTCAGATTCCCGTTCTAAGATACCATTTAGGAGATAACACACCCACTCCATGTGCATATTATAAAAGTACTTAATATTTTTATAAAATTAATTCTGGGCACACCGGGCCTTGGAATCGCACGCCGTCTTCGCGCCTAGCTTTGGAATTATTCGTAGGAATATTCCAAAGTCTGACAGGGCCAAAACCCAAGTCTCTACAACTCGTGTATCACCCAAGGTGAAATAATATCCAACTGTAACAACAAACATCAATCACAAAAATCCCACCTAGAGTACTCAATTTTCCCCCGTACATAGGTTTGCAATTCCCATGCATAAGCTCATTATCAAGCCTCAACTATTACTAGTCGGATATCTACCTTTCCAAAAAAGTAAGATCAGAGAATAAGAAAGAAAAGAAAACTCCTTTTATACCACTTTGTGATATCCTG
Organism: Viscum album; assembly: GCA_963277665.1. NCBI lineage: Eukaryota > Viridiplantae > Streptophyta > Magnoliopsida > Santalales > Viscaceae > Viscum > Viscum album. The sequence goes on from OY728152.1 coordinate 1,503,084,277, forward strand.
ACCTAGGTTCCACTAAACGGTGCCCCAAGCCAGTTGGCCACATGCCCTCAAGCGCACCTCCCCGTACGATAGAGGGCTCCGACTAGCGGTGAGGGTCTAGTAAGTCAGTATTGGGGATACTATACCCTCTTTTATTAGAGTAAAATAACAACAAAAGAAAAAAACAATAACCAAGTACAGAATCATATAAATAACCTAAACAATATGATATGGTATTCAAAAAAGGAGAATACAATACTCAACTGAAAGGTAAAACATGTTATGACAATGAGAATGTCAAGTGTCTACAATGAAACTAAAAGCAACGACACAATTACTCCAAAGAGGGTCCCTCACTAGGTTTAGTTCCCCCTCCCATGCTCCAGTACCAAATAGAAACCTATATGAGGGCCTTGGCCTTATCTTATCCCACAACGATCAGGAGGTCCGAATAGGGTGTGAGTACAACTCAGTTAGCCACCACCAACAGTGTCTAAAACAATTTATTCAAAATACAATGTATGAAATTTTATAAATCAATAAATACATTGTATAATTAAACAATTATCACATTTTCAATTAATCTTTAATCATCACATTATGACCAGTTTTAATTGATGTTTTCCACTTGAATCATCATTCATTAATATCATTCATTTGGTGTTGAATGTCATGTCAGGCACCCCAAATATAATTAAGTGTAGGTCACCATGAATACCAATCCATATCTCATTTTTTGTAGGTAGTCATTCCTAGCACCCCAAAATCTCAATCTTGGATAACTATTGGGGAGGAACGTCATGTCCAAGTCCCAACTTCTAATCGGTCTAGAATTCCATGTCTAGAACAAAAAAAATCTCTTCCATTTAAATATTATTTAATTCACAAAAATTAGCAACATCATTTGATTACCAATCCAATTATTAGTTAAACATTTCAAAGGCCATTAGTTAACTCAAAAATTAACTAAGCATATAACCCATTAATTAATTAATCAATTAATTAATCAATCAACATAATTATTATTCCATAATTAATTCTCACAATTAATTATCCATATCAAATATAAACTTTTCATAATTAATTCTCACAATAAATTATCTATATAAAATCTCAAATTTTCATATTTAATTCTCATAATTAATAATATATAATCAACATCATGGCCTATAATTAATTCTCAAAATTAATTATCTTACATATCCAAACATTATTTCATAATTAATTTTCCCTAATTAATTATCTTAATACAATCAATTAAATATCTAAATTACAATATCTCAACCCATAAATAATATCCATAGAAAATATCTATTTGGGAAACCCCCCTTCGTTTGTTCCATGATTAAATTATCAATTAATCACTAAGGAAATCATAAGTTAATTAAAAATTCCTAATTACTCCAATTTCAGAAATCAATTATCAAGGGAATCTATAAAATACATAAACTCCCATTCACATATCAAATCTAAAACTATTGGAGTTTGATTTAGACCACCTACCATTGATGGATTTTATCCCACCAGAAATCCCCAAAATCCGAGTAGCACAACATCATCGATCAAGCTCCGGATCTAAATCCCTAAACCAAAATTAAGATCAAATGCATTAAGATCTTGAAAATATAGATCTAGTTCTAAAATCATAGATCTAGATCTCAACTCACAGTTTTAGATCTATTAAAATGGTGAAGATCTTCCATTAAAGGATCAAGTAAAGATAGAGCAAAGAATGAGAGAAGCAACGAGATGAAATCCACTTACCGGGAAGATAGTAGATCTTCAATCCAAGCTTTCGATCTTGAAGAACAATGTTCATATCACCTTGTAATCCCTCCGAAAGTCTCTGAGATCACATATAATTTGTCAATCCTAATCCAAGGTCAAAACATGGAAGTATCAGGGGGTTTAGGTGGTTTTAAAATAGATTTTTGGATATTTAATTCTAAGCGCATGATTTCTTGGATAGAGGCACACAGTTAGGGAAAACTATGCACCAACTGTGTGGACATCTCTATCCAGGTTTCCAAGTTTGACACAGTTTAGTCACATGGGTTTTCAAACTATGTTCAAACTGTGTGGACGTCTCTATCCATGTTTTCATGGTTGGAACTATTTAGTTGGATGGTTTTTCAAACTATTCACAACTCTTAAATATTCACCCAAACACACCCCAATCCACTGCTCCAAAACAAAGGTAATTAACAACCTTAAAAGTACCTATAAACACACTCTAGATGACTTTAGAAAAGTTTGGGATCTTACACCTACCAATGCAGTGAGTGGCTATTTATATATGACCATGCCCATTTCCAATTAAGTCCAATGAATTCATCATATTATTTAACAATTAATTTCATAAAATTTCATATTGAATATATTATATAGACATAATTAAATAAAAAATGTCTATCCCTATAATTTAATTATTAATAAGAAAAATTTCCCCTTTCAATGGAATTATGTGGTTGTGTTCAAATATACACATTAATCAACAAAGAACCTAAGGGATATTATCAATGTAATAAGAAGTAGACATATCAATGAAATATAGACAAGGTACTGGTAAAGGGTACTTTCAAATTCCTAGGTTATAAACAAAATATAATAATTGTGTTCAAAAATTTTCAATGGTAGGAGACAAAAATGGTAGAAAATTCCTCCATTATGGTTCATAAAGAGAATGTGAATTATCAAAAGAATATCCCATGGGAGTGTCTAGCCAGGTGTTCAGTCACTATCCCACTCATCATACATTTAGTGAAGATAAATTTGGTAATCAATTTTCCTTTTTTCAAGGTGACTACATCTTAGTGAATCTATGCCATAACCACATTCATTTTCCAGTATCTATATTAGTACATAATTTCATAGAAAACCACACAGACTTTACTTTAAAAAACATATGAGTTTTTGTCATCATGTTGGATTATAAAAATGTTATCATGGGAGGAAATAATTAATTTCTCGTTAAACCTATATCAATCAGAGATAATACCATGAAATTATAATCATGTAAATATGGTAATTTTTTCATATAAAAAAATAATTTTAATAAAATGAATAAGATGGATTGAAAACCATTTTGACTTGGATAAAATTTCAATAAAACCCCCATTGAAATATAAAGATTTTTATTGAACATAATAATACATGAATAAAATAAAATTCATGAAATAATAAATCAAATAGGAAGAATATACACTATATAATTGAACTTATATTCACAACACACAACATGTATCAAAGAAAAGGAATTTGAGATAAAAAGTCACATACCTTGAATCCTATTAAGGTGAACATTTACAAACCTCATATATACAAAAAAAATATCTCAATCACCTATTTAAGAACATTATTAATTATTATAACCTTTTATAAAAATCATTTATAAAAATTTACTATAAATATATTTGTTACATATGTTTTATTTACATAATCATATGTAACTAGTTTTGATTGTTTGTTTTATAATAATTTCAGAATTGTTCTATTTATTATTTTTTATAGATTAATATTTCATCACTGTTATATGATTATAGGAACTATAATATATATTTAATAATAAATTATAATTTTATAATTTCATTTAATAAGGTTTTTATTTATTATTTTTGATGATGAAGTTAGTGACAAGCTTGTTTCAATGATTTTTAATGAGTGAGGTTTGTATATTAATAATAATTTAAATCACAATATAATATTTACTTTGCGATAAAAATATTTTTTATGAATAATTAATAATAACCAAAATATTTAACTTCTCATAGAATTCCTTGATATAAATTTATATCCTTGTTCATGTTGTTGTTTAAACCGAAATAAAGAAGAACAAGCTATAATCTGCGGGTGAGTATGGTTAATAAAGTGATTCCATTGAAATAATATTATGATTACATAAGAATAATGATATTATTTATATTTTTATATGTTTTTAAAATAGGTTATACAATAATTATATAAATATTAAAATACTAGAGTGAAAAATAAAATGAATCACTTTTATGAAGGTAGTAGTATGCATGTAACAGACACTACAATATTCTTTTTTGGATAGTTGGGATAAGGGAAGGAAATAGATATTCCATTTTTATAATAGCATTTAATCATATTATTTTTACTTATTATTTCCTAATTTAATGTATAAAATAATTTTTGGTGGTATAAGAATAAAATAATTAATAAAGTTCTATTAAGAACAATATCTCTTCCTTTTGATGTTATCCCTTAGGTAACACCTTAAGAAAAAATAGATTGGTCTTTTGTAATAGAAAATGATTATATCAAATAATAAGGATTTTTTAGAGTCTAGGGTATAGTTTATTTTGATATAATGATTCATAATGGGTGGAGAAATGTGGTGGAAGTGACCTCATTTTATAACTAAAAAAATGATTTTTTTTGTAAATACTCTTTACTTTTTCAATGACTACATGACAATATTCAATGGTCAGTGTTTCTAAAATTGGGGAATAATTAATTTTTCAAGTGATATTATGTCTAAAAATACTCTCAAATTAATTTTCCTAGATATTTTAAACATGTATGAATTCATTTACCACTTGTTTTTTTTATATTTTACCTTTTTTGGTTTTCACCTAGGTAATTAGTTTCTAACTTAGTAAATTATTATTTATTACAAAATATATGGTAAAAATTGTTATTTTTTTATGAACCTAAAATAAATCTCCATATAATTTAATTAAATTTCTTAATAAATTTAAATTATGTGTTAAATTATATCATTTTATATATAGAAAATTTGTTTTATAGGAAAATATTATAGTTACTATTATGTTTTATATATGTAATTATTTATTGATTACAAATTAAATGATTTTTAATATATTTTTATATAGGTCTAAATATTATATTAGTTTATTTCTAGCAGGATATTAATTTATTTTATTAGATAAAAATTATAAAATGTTAATAAGGCATTTCTTTGAATATAACAGTTTTACCATTATCGTAATAATTAAGTAAAATCACAGGAGTCTTACTTTTATTCGCTATAAATTAAAATTTCCTTATTAAATAATATTTTCCTGATGATCTAAAATATGAAATATTTCTTTTTATTTTTAATTCCAAATTGTGAATAAACCCAATTTTTATTATAATTTAATAAAAATAGTCTTTTGAGTAAAATATTATTTATTTTTCCAAAATGATAAACATGGGTTTTATAAAATCCTCATAGTAATATTAAATGAATAATAATACAACATAATTAAATTTTTTATCATGATAAAATTGTAATTAGTTTTTAATTTGTAATTTTTTCTTGATATGATAATGAATAATGTGGTTTTAGTGAAAATAGTTTTTTTTCAATATTCACTTAGACATCAATTATTTTAGAAAAATTCAAAAAATTAACCCAAAGATAATTATGAAATTATAAATATAAATATGAAATCAGTTTATCAAAAAAATGACCTTGAATATTTTAATTAATATTTTATGTAAAATTATGAAAAATGTTTCTTTAGAGTGCATATTATGTAATATTTTGAGGTTTAGTTCTCACCTACTTTAGTATGGCCTTGGAAAATAATTTATCCCAACATAAATAATCTCATCCTAAAAATCAGGATATATGTAAAATATTAAACAAACATGGATATTCCTTCCTCATAGATTCTCTTGGATACCATTTTTCTTCATCAAGTTTGTGATTTTTTCCAAAGTACATTCACTGGACGGGATTCTTGATTCGAAAAAACAAATTCTATTTAATGTAAAGAATATATATAGGATATTTGTTATAAGATAAGCTAGAATCTAACTCTATTACTTTATATGTTTCTTAATTTATTCAATATAGCTTTTATTTCCTCAATAATAAAACATGGAAGACTACATGCACATTGGGAAGTTGGGATGACATAGCCAATCAGAAAGCTACAAGTCTAATTATCACTTGAATTTTAAAATACCTAAGGTACATAGGTATTAACCTACCTTTTTTTAACCATAAAAATCATTTCTGTAATGCCCCGACCCTAGTTACCTAGAGTCGGTGCATTATTGCGTAACATTGACATGATAAAAAAATATCAAGTCTCGAAAGATCGATTAGTTTAGTATCCTTGGAAACACTATATACATTCATAAATTTTACATTACATCATAAATTGAAAAATCAAAATAACATAATATCCATAGTGCACACTTCTATCCATTTCATACTATCCCTGTAGGTCAGTCATAAAATATTGCTTCACATCCTAGGAAAAATAAAACATTGAAATGGGTGAGCTCAGATGCTCAGTAAGGAAAAAAATATAGCAGAAACTTTCATAAATAAACATAAACATTTAAGGCAATGTATGACTAAAAAAATCCCTTTAAACATGAACTTCAGCATAATATGGCAAAATAAAATGAAATAATTCCATTTACTTATTCACATGGATATTCTACTGGTCGAATAATCACATGCAATATCAATCACCACTTTCATAATGATGGAATGAATAATGTGAGACTATCATAACAACGTAACCAAGGCCTCATGCCAAGACTACAAATAAGATTTTTTCAAGGCCTCGTGCCAAGACACTAGTTTGTCTCATGAGACCTGCCGATGCATCGAGGAGCTATAGTGGGCTCCACCCGTCACTTATTAAGTCCAATGCATTCATCATATGAATAGGTTTAAACATATCATAAACCATAACATAATAATATAACATAAAACATCCATAAAGGAAACATAACATTTCCACATTTCAATCACAAGATATCAATACAACACATTGATATAATAAAAACATTATCAAAACCATTTTCAATACCAAAATAAAAGAAAATTAAAACATGGTATTTATTTTTCATTTAAAAAAAGTTATGGCTTGTAGAGGAAGCCGAAACTAAAATAATCGTCACGGAAGCGGAGAAGTCGTTGTCGCCAAATACGTAATAAAAAACATTTTTTTTTCTTTTAGTAAAAACTCTTCGTATAAAAATATTCCTTTTGAATAAAAGTCAAAGTCAAAGGTGTTTATACACCGTATAATAGAAAGTTGTGTATAAAACAAAATATGTCTCAATGAAAGGATACTGAGATGAAGTCCCTTAAAAAGATCATTATTTTTAAATGAAATAGATCTATTATGTGTATTCACTATAAGTACACATAAAGAAAGTACAAATACAAGATAGGACATAATAATATCATGACATAATTTGAAAGTAGGAGATTAACCCAAAGAATGGAAATTGGGTTAAGAAGTTCCCTTACAAAGAACATTTTTTTAGATAAAATAGTTCTATTATTTGTATTCACTATAAGTGCACACAAATAAAGTACAAATACAAAATAGGATATAATAATATCATGACATAATTTGAAAGTAGGAGATTGAACCAAAGAACGAAAATTGGGTTAAGAAGTTCCCTTACCTCATGTACGACTTGACTCGACCGCTCTTTAACCTCCTGAATAATAAACTAGATTTAATCTATACTTGGTTAAGAACATTTTTCAAGTTCATTATCCATTTTATATCACTTATTACAATGTTACGAAAATTATGTAGTCATTTAAGTTAATAACGGTCATTTTGTCGATCTTTGGTACTTGAGTCAACAATAAACTTCTTATAATTAAAAGTTGTTTATGTGGTAGAATATCCATTATCTCCAGAATTATATTCATGATGTAGATATCATATATATCTTATATATCCAGTATATACATGCATTTATAATATTACATAACATTTAGAGGTAAAAAATGAAATGCACCATTCATGGAGACGGTAAGCCGTACGTACGCATGAACGCTACTTTCATTTCTATTTAATATTTAATGGAATGAAATAATAATTATATAAAGTTATATTATAATTCCAGTATAATATAATGTATAATACCATTTACTCCATCCTTTATACATCCCACATATGGTATTAACGATTCAAATCATTTTGAGGGGGCGGTAGTCCGCACATCCTAAAATGAAAATATCGCGTTACCCATAATGGAAACCATAAAGGTATTCCATAAATGAAAAATACAGAAGATTAAGTAAAAAATAAACATATTATATATAATATATAAATATAGTGACATCTTAATGTCCACCTTTGAAGGTGTTATATGAGTGTTGAGCAATCATCGTTTCGTGCGGCAGAAATTCGCCATCCACAGAAACAGTATGTTCTTTAACCATTAGATGTAGGTGTGTGTAAGTGTAGCTCGAATACTTCTTATAACAACATCCTAGTATATTGAGGATATTGTTTTTGTTACAAAATAAATTAATAAAAAGAGTTTAGGGGGTTGGAGAAGCAAAATAATACAAAATAACATAAGAGAAGACATTACCTTAAAATCGGGTAACTCCTTTTGATTTGAGCCAAAGGCTTCCTTGGGAAGAGTTATGCCCAAAGTGAGAATTCTAGGAGTAATAGAGGGAATTTGGGAGAGTATTTGGGCAGAGGTTGTCCGAGACAAATGGCTTGATTGTGTGAATAAGGTGGTAGGGGTTGGGGCCTTTTATAAGAGGAGAGAAGGGGTACTTTTGGAAAGATTGAAATGTTACTTTATTATGAAATGATTTTCGGATTCTAAAGGTCCCAAAATGATATATTTCGAGGATAAGGTGATAAGGGTTTTAAATATACTAATCCAATAGGTTTTTGACAAGTTTAAGCCTTATATTTTACATTATCTTTTCATTTTATTTAAATTGTTAATTAATGAGGTAATCGCTGCATCATCATTGTGTCATAAATATTTTAATTTATTTAATGTCTAAAAATTATAAAACAAATATCATGATGTAAGAAATCTTTTTATATTTCTAATTAATATTTATAGTCAAAAATATGACTTGTATATCCCCTTTTATAAATTGTTTTAGTAAAAGAACTCATGTTTGTGAAATTTTTATTTTAACATTAAATAAAACGTTTTTAATGTCATTTTCCAACCAAAGTGGCTCCATGGGGTCCCCTAGTTGACCCATGGATTGTCTTGGTCGGACATGACTCATCCAATAGGGGTAGGACAAGTTTAAAGGTATTTTCATATTTTTATAAAATCATTTTTACCTTAAATTGTACTAATTACCTTTAATCGCGATTAATTAAACTTAAAAGTTACTATTCACCAAAAAATTATTTTAATCCCATTGAACCAAATTTTACTTACTAATGACAACCATGTATGTCAGATTTTTGAAAATAAAATCACAGAAGTGGTAATGTTTCATTTAAACGAAAAATCGGTTTTTTAACTACCACTTAGTGGTTTCACTATTCATCAAAAATTGAAGTTTTTCAGAACAATGCCAAAATTTCACCCTAAGCTATAATTGATATTCAGAATTAAAAAATGATGTCTATTTTAAAAAATTCAAAACATATAAGTTTCATTAATTAATTTAATAATTAATCCCCGCTGTCACAACAAATAGCGTGTTTTTAGGAAACAATATATATCAAAAGATTGACAATTATTTATGTCCAATTTCAAAGTGAAATTAATTCTAATGACCACCATTGGATAAAATGGTAAAAATATATTCTAATTATACTTTAAAACTACTCAATAGTATAATTTATCACTATAATTTATTTTTATTAAAAGAGTTGTTTTAAGTATTTTTAACTATTCATAAAAAATTGGAAGTTCTCAGAAAATTACAAAAAATTCAACTTAGGGTAATTTCAATATTACGAATACAAAAATGATGTCCATTTTGAAATATAAAATTTCTATAATTTTAAAAAGTGGGTATTACTATTCATAACGACTACTTTGATTAGTTGCGGTGTGTTAGAACTCGAACTTGCGTACAATGCAAGATATTGCATTATTGAAAGAGAAGCGTATCGTGGAAGCTCAGGGTGTTACATTTTACCCTCCTTCAATAAATTGCGTCCTCGAAATTTGAAAATTTTCTTTGAAAATAAAAGGTTGAAGATAGGAAATACCTTTGTGGAAAACCCACATCAGAAATAAGGTTGATAAAAATATAACTTTAAAAGATATAAAGATAAGTAAAAAGGTCACCTGAGATAGCTCAGACTAGGATTCTATGAAAATATGGATATGGAAGAAAAAAAAACCATCAAGGTCTGATGGAGAGTTGTAGAAAACAGGATTAGGAGAAGGTTAACCACAAGAAAATCACAAACTTGTGATTAGTTAAATGGTCATTGAATCCCTAGTTGGAAAAGTTAACCAGAAATGTTTTGGTTTTAAGTTACCTTTTATAAAGTTGAGGAATTTATTTAGAAGATTTACTAAGAACGTAAGGGAATATACATACTTGTCATGTAGAATTTAATTATTTAATAAATTTTTACCATAAACCCATCTTTCACTCTAAAAGGTAATATAACTCAAAAATATTCTATTTATCCTAATTGTATAAGGTTCCAAATATTAACACATACCATTTAGATTAGGAAAACTATTTTGTAATAACCAGAGACTTCCTGTAGGCTAGTGGTAGGTAATAAAGTCCTGTCGCACTATGGTTGTGGGTTCGATTCCTGCAGCTTTGTCCGACGCGACAGGTTATCCCCCGACCTGCAGGTTTTCCTTTTCCTAAAAATATAGTATTATAATATTCCAAAAGTAATCTTCAGAAATGTTTTAACCTTAAAAAATACTATCCAAGGTTCAACTTAATCCATTCCAACCTTTATAGTTATCCAAAATACCTCTGTCCAGACATTCTCTAAAAGGTCTCTAAATTCCAAAATCAATTGTAACATCAGATTCCCCAAACAAAGTAAATTTTCTCTTATTGTCACATACTAAAAATACGATTACCTTCATCATATTAAAACCTTAATGAAAAAAACAAGTACTGCAGTACAATCCTTATATATATCACATTATTATTATAACTCGAATATAATCATTGAGTCCAAAAGAACCAAACATTAATTATTCCACTTCAACTGTAGTAACATCATATGATTGTACTTGATCCCTTGGCCTTTTCTGAGGTAAGTTTCCCTGACTCTTAGGACATTCATTTTCATATTGTCCCATCTCTCTACAATTATAGCATTCCACATTGACAACAACTTTCTTTCACTTGAAATCATGAGCTTGGTGGCATTTTTACCACACTTATAACAAACTCCCATTCATTTTAGGCATGTACTGGGGGTGATTCTTCCCACAATTATCGCATAATGGAAAATCCTTATTTCCCTTTTTCCCTTTATCTATCTCTCGTTCCACCGTTCTCTTCTTATCTTTCTTTACTTTGCTATCATTAGACTTAGAGAATTCCTTTTCTATCTTGATAGCACACGAGACTATATCTTCGTATGTTGAGAAATATTGTGATACTAAAGCTCGACGGAGAAATGTTTTTAACCCATCAAAGAAACGGTCAATATTACTTCTTGGGTTACGTATATAATCTGCAGCATGCCTCGATAACCTTTTAAAGTTATCCTCATACTTTGCGACATTCTCATCCTCCTTTTGTCTCAGACTCAGAAATTTTCTTTCTATATCTGCTCGATGGTCACGAGGGAAGTATTTTTCTACGAAAATATCTTTGAACTCCCTCCATTCCATATTTGATACTTCATCATCTTCCTTTGTATTTTGAATCAACAACCACCATTGATCAGCATCTTCAGTGAGGCAGTAGACTGCCATGAAAACCTTCTCCCTTTTTCTACTCCCCAAGGTGTGGAATATTTTCTCTAAGAAGTTTATCCATTGCTCAGCTACTAATGGATTTGTACCCCCATTAAATGTTGACATTTGTTGCCTCATGAAGCGGTCTAACATTGATCCTCCACGTTGCGGATCAGGGTGCTCCATACGAGTAAGGTTATTATTCATGACCTGAGTGAGTTATCTCAGTATGGTAATAAGTTGATCAGCACCAATTGTATCTCCAGATCCACAATAATTATCTTGAGTAGGAGGTAAATCCCTACACAAAGTGCGTGCATTGATACGGTTTCCATTCCTTCCACTAGGTTCCATTTCTAAACAATGTCATAAACTAGATTAGTTTATGAATCAAAATACATAATTCCATACTTGTAAAATACTTAACATAAATTGAACTATTTATGGATATAATCCATAATCATAAAAATGTTTTCTTTGAGGAAGTATATACTCAGAACCCTTCATAGTGGTTTGTAAAGAAAATGAGAATTATCCTAAGCAAATAACCCGGAAGTGTCGTAACCAAGAGTGCAGCAAGGCCCGTTGTCATGCACTAGTTCCCATTCGAGTCTAGCTCAAAGCGGTGTTTTCAAGTTTTACCCCTAGGTACATCTGTGCCAAAGCCACCTCTACCTGCTCGTATCCAGACATGGATGTATTGCTCAGAAAAATCACAAAATCTCTATAATACCAAAATTCTAGGAAGTTCTTCTATACTAATCCTCAAAGTCTATCTTTGGGCTATGTGCTCTAATCAGAGTTTATCTAAATCTAGCTTCCAAGGTTAGTACTAAACTGCCTCTGATACCAAATATAATGCCCCGACCCTAGTTACCCAAAGTCGGTGCATTATTGCGTAACATTGGCATGATCACAAAAGATCAAGTCTCGAAAGACCGATTAGTTTAGTAGCCTTGGAAACACTAGATACATTCATAAATGTTACATTACATCATAAAGTGAAAAATCACAATAACATAGTATCCATAGTCCACACTTCTATCCCCTTCAGAATATCCCTGTAGGTCAGTCATAAAATATTTCTTCACATCCTGGGAAAAATAAAACATTGAAAGGGGTGAGCTCAGATGCTCAGTAAAGATAACAATATAGCGGAAGCTTTCATAAATAAACATAAACATTTAAGGAAATGTATGACTTAAAAAAATCCTTTTAAACATGAACTTCATCATAATATGGAAAAATAAAATGAAATAATTCCATTTACTTATTCACATGGATATTCTACTGGTCGAATAATCACATGCAATATCAATAACCACTTTCATAACGATGGAATGCATAATGCCAGACTATCATAACCACGTAGCCAAGGCCTTGTGCCAAGAATAAAAATAAGATTTTTTCAAGGCCTCGGGCCAAGACACTAGTTTGTCTCATGAGACCTACTGATGCATCGAGGAGCTATAGCGGGCTCCACCCATCACTTATTAAGTCCAATTAATTCCTCATATAAACAGGTTTAAACATATCATAAACCATAACATAATTGTATCACATAAAACATGCATAAAGGAAACATAAAATTTCCACATTTCAATCACAAGATATCAATACAACACATTGATATAATAAAAACATTATCAAAACCATTTTCAATACCAAAATAAAAGAAAATTAAAACTTGGTATTTATTTTTCATTTAAAAAAAGTTATGGCTTGTAGAGGAATCCGAAAATCAATTAATAGTCACGGTGGCGGAGAAGTCGTTGCCGCAACATACGTAAGAAAATACATTCTTTTTGTCGTTTAGTAAAAATGCTTCGTATAAAAAGATTCCTTTTGAATAAAAGTCAAAGTCAAAGGGGTTTATACACCGTATAATAGAAAGTTGTGTATAAAACAAAATATGTCTCAATGAAAGGAGATTGAGACGAAGTCCCTTAAAATGATCATTATTTTTAAATTAAATAGATCTATTATGTGTATTCACTATAAGTACACATAAAGAAAGTACAAATACAAGATAGGACATAATAATATCATGACATAATTTGAAAGTAGGAGATTAACCCAAAGAATGGAAATTGGGTTAAGAAGTTCCCTTACAAAGAACATTTTTTAGATAAAATAGTTCTATTATGTGTATTCACTATAAGTACACACAAAGAAAGTAAAAATACAAAAATAGGATATAATAATATCATGACATAATTTAAAATTAGGAGATTGACCCAAAGAACGAAAATTGGGTTAAGAAGTTCCCTTACCTCGTGTCCGACTTGACTCGACCGCTCTTTAACCTCCTGAATAATAAACTAGAGTTAATCTATACTTTCTTAAGAACCTTTTTCAATTAATTATCCCTTTTATATCACTTATTACAATGTTACGAAAATTATGTAGTCATTTAAGTTAATAACGATCGTTTTATCGATCTTTGCTACTTGAGTCAACCATAAACTTCTTATAATTACAAGTTGTTTATGTAGTAGAATATCCATTATCTACAGAATTATATTCATGATGTAGATATCATATATATCCTATATATCCAGTATATACATGCATTTATAATATTACATAACATTTAGAGGTAAGAAATGAAATGCACCGTTCATGGAGACGGTAAGCCGTACGTACGCATGAACTTTACTTTCATTTCTATTTCATATTTAATGGAATGAAATCCTAATTATATAAAGGTATATTATAATTCCAATATAATAAAATGTATAATAAAATTTACTCCATCCTTTATACATCCGAAATATGGTATTAACGATTCAAATCACATTGAGGGGGCGGTAGTCCGCACTTCCTAAAATGAAAATATCGCGTTTACCCATAATGGAAACCATAAAGGTAAGACATAAATGAAAATTACAGAAGCTTAAGTAAAACATAAACTTATTATATATCATATATAAATATAGTGACATCTTAATGTCCACCTTTGAAGGTGTTATATAAGTGTTGAACAATCATCATTTCGTGAGGCAGAAATTCGCCATCCACAGAAACAGTATGTTCTTTAACCATTAGATGTAGGTGTGTGTAAGTGTATCTAGAATCCTTCTTATAAAAACATCATAGTATATTTAGGATACTAGTTTTGTTACAAAATAAATTAATAAAAAGAGTTTATGGGGTTGGAGAAGCAAAATAAAACAAAATAACATAAGAGAAGACATTACCTTAAAATCGGGTAACTCTTTTTGATTTGAGCCAAAGGCTTTCTTGGGAAGAGTTCTGCCCAAAGTGAGACTTCTAGGAGTAATATAGGGAAGTTGGGAGAGTATTTGGGTAGAGTTTTTCTGATCCAAATTGCTTGATTGTGTGAATAAGGTGGTAGAGGTGGGGGCCTTTTATAAGAGGAGAGATAGGGAACTCTTGGAAATATTGAAATGTTACTTTATTATGAAATTATTTTTGGATTATAAAGGTCCCACAATGATATATTTCGAGTCTAAGGTGATAAGGGTTCGAAAGATACTCATCCAATAGGTTTTTGACAAGTATAAGCCTTATATTTTACATTATCTTTTCATTTTATTTAAATCGTTAATTAATGAGGTAATCGATGCATCATCATTGTGTCATAAATATTTTAATTTATTTAATGTCTAAAAATTATAAAAAAAATATCATGATGTAGGAAATATTTTTATATTTCTAATTAATATTTATAGTCAAGAATATGACTTGTATAACCCCTTTTATAAATTGTTTTAGTAAAAGAACTCATGTTTGTGACATTTTTATTTTAACATTAAATAAAACGTTTTTAATGTCATTTTCCTACCAAAGTGGCTCCATGGGGTCCCCAAGTTGACCCATGGATTGTCTTGTTCGGCCATGACTCATCAAATCGGGGTATAACAAGTGTAAAGGTATTTTCATATTTTTATAATATCATTTTTACCTTAAATTTCACTAATTACCTTTAATCGCGATTAATTAAACTTAAAAGTTACTATTCACCCAAAAATAATTTTAATCCCATTGAACCACATTTTACTTCCTAATTACAACCATGTATGTCGGATTTTTGAAAATCAAATCACAGAAGTGGTAATGTTTCATTTAAACGAAAAATCAGTTTTTTAACTACCACTTAGTGGTTTCACTATTCATCAAAAATTGATGTTTTTCAGAACAATGCCAAAATTTCACCCTAAGCTATAATTGATATTCTGAATTCAAAAATGATGTCTATTTTAAAAAATTACAAACATATAAGTTGCATTAATTAATTTTATAATTAATCCCCACTGTCACAACAAATAGCGTGTTTTTAAGAAACAATATATATCAAAAGATTGACAATTATTTATGTCCAATTTCAAAGTGAAATTTATTATAATGACCACCATTGGATAAAATGGTAAAAATATATTCTAATTATACTTTAAAAACACTAAATAGTATAATTTATCACTATAATTTATTTTGATTAAAAAATTTGTTTTAAGTATTTTTCACTATTCATAAAAAATTGGAAGTTCTCAGAAAATTACAAAAAAATCAACGTAGGGTAATTTCGATATTACGAATACAAAAATGAAGTCCATTTTGAAATATAAAATTTCTATAATTTTAAAAAGTGGGTATTACTATTCATAACGGCTACTTTGATTAGTCACGGTGTGTTAGAACTCTAACTTGCATACAATGCAAGCTATTGCATTATTGAAAGAGAAGCGTATCGTGGAAGCTCGGGGTGTTAAAATTTCTCTAGGTAAACCACTAAAAATAAATTATCCCCCAATTTAAATTTCAAGTCTTTCTTTCTATTTTCAGCACAACTCATTTGTATGATTTGAGCCTATTGGATATGATCCTGAATAGTCTACAATTTCCAAACTATATCCGCCAAAAGATCTCGGCCTCCTATATTTTATTCTTTGACATCTTCCCAAAAACTAACTTCATGAAATATATTTCCATAAAACCCCAAAAGTTTACACCATATCACTCTTTAAATACATATTATTTCTTTTATAAATTTTATTAAATGCAACCCCGAGTCTAAATAAACAATGATATATTATAACTTTCTTGATCTATCCATTAGATTAAAGAGTATGAATATGATTGAACACATTATGATAAATACATATTTATATATATAACATTTTATTTAAATTAAAATGTATCTATTAATTCATAACAAATTAGAACTTATTTTTTAGTAAATTCATTTTATGCTTCAAAAATATGATATATTCACAAATGGGTTTTATTTAACTTTGTACATGGACATTATAATTATTCAATAACTTTTGCAGATATTTTATATGATTAAATTAATATCATTTTTGAAATCATCATATCAAAATTAACATAGAGTGATTTATTTGTGTTTTTTATGAAAATATTTTTTAAGGTAATAGAAAACATAATTTTTTTGGTAATATTATTATTTATTTCAATAAAATTAATTAATTTAAAAGAACTATTTTATTTTGTATTAAAGTATGACTCAATTTGTTATAAATAATATATTTAATTATATAGTAATCATTATTATACTTTATTTTGGGATATGTTAATTTTTGGGATTAAAAACACATTTGTCAAGATTTTTTTTGTTATGGTTTATGAATTAATACTAAACATTACTTATACCACTTCCTGAAATTTAATCATGAAATTTTATTTTTTTTGAATTTGGAGTTCCAAATTTTGTAAATAGGTCCCTTTTATTTTTGGAATGTATGAATAATAATAATGGTAAAAAAATTTCACCTCGGTAAGGGTAAAACATATAAAAATGGGTTAAAAATTTGGGGTAAAGATTTAAAATCCTTATAAAATTTTAATTTATCCTATTTTATAAGTGTTTATAAATAAAATATCTGTTAAAGGAGTGAAATAATGTATTTTAAAACATTATTTAAAATACGTAAACCCATGCATGACTTTTATGAACATAATTTATATTTTTTAAAATAAAAATCTATTTTTGGTTCTTTGTATTTAATGATATATTTGTAAGGATCCATTCAGTTATTTATTTATACAAAAGCATAAAACATCCATTTTTTAATCAATAACTAAAAAAACCATAGAAACAAACTTTTTACTTTTTCAATGAAAAAATATTTGTATACTTAAATCATGTATTTTCCTAAAAGATTTTTTCATTAATTTTGTTCCATTATGTTAAAATAAATTTCTCCCCCCTTTAGAAATTTAATATGATAAAATGGATTCAAAATTAATAATATTAATTTATAAATTTAGTTATAAGGACCCTTTAAAAAAAATATTATTATGCTATCATAGTAAAATGTTAAGTTATCAGAGTTATAGTTAAAATGGGTTTAATGTGGTTTAACTAAGAGATAAGTCCAACCCTATCTCTAAAACATGTATAAACGCGATTTTTTGAATTTATTTCAAACCAAAAAATATTATCTATGAATATAGCGTGACTTAGTTCCACTTGACATGATTATGACAATTATTATCATTATACCTTTTAATTAATTCATTGTGTGTCTTTTACCCCACTTTTAAAAGGGAACCTACTATTATCCTTTATTCATAATGTTTGAGCACTCTATCTAAAGAAATATTTACCCTAATACATTATTATATTCCTTACATATAACTAAGATCTTCTATTCATCCCCTAATACTAATTGTACAAGGCATAAGTTATAATACAAAGGAGGTATCTCTATGAAGAGGAGGTTAAAATAACTTATAAAGGAAGTCAAACATGAGGAAAGGGTTTCTTTTTTCACTTTTGGTTTATTAAGACTTATACCATAGTAATAATTGATTCCATTCATGTGGTACATATAATTCCACTATATTTTTTTTAAATCTTGGGTTGAATCCTCATTTTTATGGAAAGTTATTTTTTTCGTATTTTATCAGGAATCTTTTATTCTTTGTTCAGATTTTCATTAAAATGTTTTCAAAATTGTTTTTAATTTTATGAAATGATTAATTAATGTCATTTTAACCATGTTTTACTATTTATAAAAATGTTTAAATGGAATATTCTTGTCATTTTCCTAATGAGGAACTTTTTACCAAGGGTGCGAAGATTTTTTTAACAAAAATCACATAAATAGAATTTCCTTCTTTATGAATACTCTTTGAATTGAATCATTAATCATAATTTTATATTTTAATTTCAAATTATAACATTTTCAACATATTTTGGATATTTTTAGATCTCAAAATTTTATTTCAAATTGTAAAGGGTATTTTCCCTAGGAAATGTTATAGTGACCTTTTAAACATATTTTCATCTATGAAAACATACATTGATGTTTCATATACATCAATAGGTATATGATACAATTATGGAATATTTATTCATTATATGGATGGTCTAATGATTATGATTATGATACATTGATGAAATTAATATTCTATTCCACATGAGAAGATATAATGACAAGATAAATGTTTTCATGATCTTGTATCATATATATATGAATGGATTATGTGATGGGTTGGAAAGTTAATTATATCTAATGAATTGTGTTATTATTGATTTATTATAAGCATAATGTGGGTACACATGAGGTTATACCAACCCTTAAAGAGTATACACAAGAGGTTATCCAAATTCCGATGTAGCTACATTGGTGGTTAGTCCAATCCCAACAACTTATGAATATATTTGTGGGTATAATTGAGATAAGAGTGGAAATTGTTTTATTATACCATGCGGTTTATGCCAATATAATTGAAATTTTATCATTCTTATGATATGATATCATTTATCTTGATCTTGATTACTCTATGATTCATGTCTTAGGAAATTCCAAATCATTTTTTCATGACTACAATCAATGAATTTTTGGGTATGATTGTTAGATATTAATCTTTTGTTCTCATACCCCTATAATAATGAAATGAATACATATGATCATTGATTTATATTTACATGATTAAACTTATTGAGCATATGTGATCAGACTTTATTATATTTTATTTCCCTTGGTTATGAAGAACGTTTTATAGTAGGGTATTCTAATAAAGTAAACTATGTGAGAAGAAAAAAGAGGGATATGTTGCTGATCTTTCCAGAAATAAAAAAATTATGTATCTACTCTCTAAATATAGTAATCCTTTATAGTTATTGTTTGTTAATTATTATGATATATAATTAATATTCCTAAAAATGATGTAATATTTTTGTATGAAGTGATCGAGATTCCTCAGTTGGTGTTAGGGCTGGGTTTAGTTATTTTTGGATATTAGGATTAAAAAATTTATAAAAAAACCTAAGGATATGTATTAGTATAGGATAATATCCTAATGTTTGGGTAAATTATTTATTGTATTGTTTTCATAGAAAATAAATCGTTATTTAGATACTAGAATGTTCATTCCCTTGTGGAATAGTTACACCAAGGGCTAATAACACTGAATGGGGTAGATTTGGTATTAAATCAATCATCACTAGTGAATAATAAGACATTATATGACTAAAATACTATATAGACACTATTGTGGTGTATGTTTTGTTTAATTCAAATTTTTATTATAGAAAAGTATGATGATTTTGAATAAATAATGAACATAGATGGGATAGTTTAAACTTAAGGTGTCATAGATTGAAAATAAGGTTTAATGATATAGAATTATTATAAATGTTTTTTCATCATTAAATAACTAATAACTCTGATTATTATGACTAAATTTTTTTTTTCATTTTATTCAATGGATGAAACTAGGAGGAATTATGTTAAAGATGATTGTGATGGACAATGCAATAGTTTTCCTCATGTGAAACCAAATGAAATTGGAGTTAGAGTATAGAGGATTATGATTATTCCTAAACATATATATCAATATATGATTAACAACCCCAACATGGATGAGTTTAATGACAGTCCTACTAGAAGATAAATGGAGTTTCATGGGAGTTTAATTGATGAAGATCATAGTAGAAAGAATATTCAGGTTTCAACATGTCAATAATGTGGGAGGAAGAACCTAGTGAAATGAATCAAATGATTTTGAAGATGTTTTATGTGGGGAAAATAATTTTATAGATAAATAAATTGTTGTATAAATATTGATAGTTTTATAGAGAGAAATAAATTATATCCAAATATACCATTTATAGATTAATTAATTATATGTTGGGAACTTTGGAATTACTAAGTAAATTTCCTAATCTAACGGATTACTCCTTGACTAATGAGGGAAATATAATATATCTATCGCTAATGTAAATCATGAAAATTAAGAAACATTCTAGAGTTGGGGCTATCATTTTAATGTTTTGAATAGTATTCCCTATGAATATCTAATTGTTTACCCTTTAGTGGTATTCGATTTATTTTGAGCATTGATGATCTCCCTCTACCTAGATCACTAATAAATTTAATTAATAAAGAAACCACTTTTGATATTACTACTCAACCTATGATATTTGTGTGTGTGAGAATTATGATAAAAATAAAATATAAATTAAGACTATTATATGGGTAATACTACCAATTCATCAGGGGTATTTATCTCAAATGGTTTAGGAGAAAATCAACATCAAATATATTTCTATTTTTCCAGATTATGCTCATGTATTTCTAGAATAATTTCCTATAATTTAATTGAATCATGAAGTTTATTATTCAATAGAACAAATAAATTTTTCTATAGAAATTCTAAATCTTCCATGTAGAATAAAACAAATTGAGTTGTTTGAATTTAAGAAGAAACTTCTGGAGAATCTTGGTAAGAGATTCATTTATCTAAGTGTGTCACAATGGGGTGTACCAAATATTTTTTGTTAAGAAGAATGATAGATCAATCAATGAGGTTATACATTGATGATAAATAACAAAACAATATTATGAACAATAATAAGCATAATTTACCTAATATTGATGATTTTTTAATCAATAATGATGAGTTCAATGCATTTCTAGGATGGTCTATCATTCTGGATACTATCAATTGATAGAAAAAAGTGAATAAATACCTAATAAAAAAATCCATATAATAAAGGGGAAATATGAATTTATAGTGATTACATTTGGAATTACCAATTCCCATTTCATATTAATAGATTTAATGAATATTGGATTTAGAAATTACCATGAGAAATTTGTGATAGTATTTATAGATTATATTATTATATATTAAAAAATAAACAAATATAATTAAAATAATTTGATGATTTTTTTGAATAACCCTATGAAGTAAAAGATATAAAGTAAGTTAAATAACTTTAAATTATGGTTACATAAATATTTATTCTTGGGTCATATAATCTCAAGCGATAGTATATCATTGGATCCTTATAATATTGTTTTTATTGATAAATGACCCAAACAAACCATGTAAAGTCCTGACCCGGGTTCCATACACTAGTGACCCATGCTAGTTTGCTACGTGACCTCAAGTATGCCTCCCCATATTTTGAAGGCTATAGACTAGAAGAAAGGTTCTAATATTAATCATGGGGAGACAATAACCTCTTTATCAAAGAAGAATAATAGGAGAAATAAAAAAACTACAACCAAATTATATATAATCATAACTAGAATGATACCAGTAACATAAGATAACCAAAACTAGAAATATTAAAAAAAACTAAATATTAGATATGGTTTTCTAAAATATGTGTAAAGTGTCACAATGAAAACCAAAAATTAAAGACACTAACAACTCTCAACAAGGTCCCAAACCATGTCTGGTCTCCATAACCATGCTTCTTCCTAACTAAGACATCTAACATAGTCCCTTTTCGATTATCCTATCCTGTAACCATGAAATCTATTTGGGTACTGATCAGGCAGCCTGAGTAGGGTGTGAGTAAAACTCAGATTTCCACCACAAATGGTGTCTAAAAAATGTCCATTCAATAACAATGTGTTATTTTTTATAAATAAATAAATAAAATTCACAATTAAATAGGTATCACATTATCAATTATTCTTTATTTAACCACATAATACCCTAGTTCCCGAGGACACCTGAAACATATCATATATCAGAATTTCATTGGTATCATTATTCATCTCATTTCAAACATGAAATCCATTGTCACCATTAATTTTATCAATTCATATATAAATTACATTATTACCATTAATTGTCTCAATTCACATATGAATGAAAATTTTACCATTTGTTGTCTCAATTCACACACAAATTCCATTGTTACCATTTATTATCACAATTCAGACATGAATTCCATTTTAACTATTCAATATCTCAATTCATGCATGAATTCTGTTATTACCATTCAATGTCTCCATTCACACATGAATTCCATTATTACCATTCATTAGCACAATTATCATATAAATTCCATTGTTACCATTCATAATTTCAATATCATTCCATTAATTATTTAAATAACTAATTAATAATCTATATTCCATTAATTAAATCAAAAATTAATCAATCATATCAATCCCATTAATTAATTCAACAATTAGTTGATCATAACAATCCCATTAATTAACTCAACAATTAATTAATCATATAAATCTCATTACTAATTCAACAATTAGCTCATCACATTATTCCCCTTAATTAATTACATAATTAAATAATAACATCAATACCATTAATCAAAATACCAATTAATTAATCAATAACCACAAAATCAATATCCCATAATTAATTTAGTAAGTAATTATTCAATTCACAATCCAATATACTGATAATTAACTCAATAATTAATTGTCCCCAAAACCCAATTCTTATCCACATTATCTCAAAAATTAATTCAAAAATTAATTATCTCAAATAAACAATATCAATATCTCATAATTAATTAAATAATTAACTATATCTAGTAAAAAATATCAATATCTCATAATTAATTCAACATTTAACTTTCTTAAATAAATCAATTCAATATCCCTTATTTCATAGTTCCCTCAATTAATTAATTTAATCAATAATCTCAATTTCTAATCATCCAATATAAATCTTATAATTATATACACACAATTTAATTCAAGAATTTGGTATTTTAGTTATAGACCACCAACCTCAATTCATTGATGATCATTCGCCCAATAGAAATCAAAAATTTGAACAAAATAACAACGTATAATGAGATCTAGATCTTAAAACTAAATTGAAGATCATATGATTCCAGATACCACAATTCTAGATCTAGATCCAAAATCCTAGATCTATATTCAACCAAAAATATGTAAGAACAACCTACAACAGATTGAAGAAGAATGTAAAGAGAAAGAAAAACACAAAGGATAAGATCCTCTTACCAAGAGGGGTGAATATATTCAATCTAACCTTTGTTTTTTCAAGAACAGAGGTTGGGAAGGCATAGAATCTGTCCAGGAGGTTCCAATGTCATGAAAAGGAATTAGAGGTCGAGTTAGGGCCAAATGGGGTTTAAAATGGGGATCACAAAATTTTAAAATCTAATTTTTAGGGGATTAAAATCTAGTATGCTTGGTTTGATTCTCGGGGCACATGGTTTCCCCTAACCATGCGCCTTAACCGTGGACTTATTATAGGGGGTGTATGGTTTCTCCTAAGAGGTTGCACCATTTGAAAAAGTGTGCATCATCTATGTAAATCCCCTCTGTTTGGGTTCGCACAGTTTGCTGGGCTAGAGAATACGGTTTTGGAAAACCAGTCACCAAATGTTAACGTCTTATCCTTCTTCAAAAATTTATAATTTTAACCCAAAAACACCCCAAATAAAAGCCCAATAAAATTATACTCAAAAAAAGAAAAAAAAGAAAACCTAAAATCTATCCGACTACATATCAAGAAAAGGTATAGATCTTATAATCTTCCAAACTTAAAACATCTCACCCTCAAGATCCACTCCCAAGGACCTCTAATATCCCGAGTCCAAAAGATCAGGCCACTAAGACATTATATATACTTCTCTCTTCCAAGTTTCCTCTTCCACATGCCCATGTTTCCAAAATATACAAACTATATGCACGTTATTTCCATGTAACACTTTATCACTTTGTTCAAACACACATATCGAATAATCCTCAAAGGATGCATCTATCTCAAGCGGAAAATCATCCACATTGATCACATGAGAATGAATTGGGTGATACTAACAAATTTGTGACACATGTAAAAGGTCATGCATAGAATTACATCTATGAGGAAGATCCAATTGGTATGCCACTAGCCCGATTATTTCAATAACCTCAAACGGTCCATCAAACATGGGCCCCATCTTTTCTTTTCTCCATATCCCATAGTGAACCAATCTAGGATACACCCAAAGTAATACGCTATCACCCAATGTAAACTCTAGGGGTCATTGACATCTATCTACATATGACTTATGTAAAATTTGATCTTTATCCATACGCTTCCGAATCATTTGTACCTACTCAGAAGTCTCATGCATGAGACTCAATCCCAATAACTTTGACTCACCTACCTCCACTTAAAATAGAGGTGATTTTTAGGGCCTACCATAAAGATACTCGAATGGTGTCATATGTATAGTTTTATAATAAATATTGTTATATAAAAAATCCACTACATCCAGATGCTTCCACCAAGACCCACTGCATACTAAAACACATTCTCGCAGCACATCCTAAAGAACCTAAATAGTATTATTCGATTGGATATTGATTTGTGTGTGGAATTATGTCCTCAACAAAATTGTCACACCAAGAACCTTATTTAATCCATGCAAGAAGCATGAAGTAAAATGTGAATCAAATTCTAAAATTGTAGTCCTTACCACCCAGTGATGAAAAAATATCTCTTAAAAATAAAACTTTCACAACTGCTCCAGTAATAAAGTTTCCCATATAGGAATGAAATGTGCTACATTCATCATTATATACACAATCACTCAAATAGAATCATTATTCTATGAAGTCTGGGGGAGACCCACCACAAAGTCCATAGTAACATCATCCCACTTCTATTATTGAATAGACAATGACTATAGTAAACCACCGGGTCATTGATGTATAGTCATTACCTGATAATAGGTGTATCCTCATTTCACAAACCCTACTATCTCATTTTTCATGCCCATCCACAAAAAACAATCATCGCATGTCACAAATAAATTTTGGTCACACTCTGATGTACCACCCACTTCAAGGCATTGAACTTAGGCATAAGCTCCTCTCACATACTCATAGGTACAACAACCCGATACCTGACATATATGATCTTATCCTTATCTATGTTCCAATTATATGGTGACTCCCCACTTTAAAGGCTTCCCCTCAAGGGAAAACACACTATTTAATCATATTGTCTCTCTCTAATACATCTCAGGAGTGTATAGTATACTTAAAATGATATCAAGGTTATATTATCTTTACTCTCATGAATCACAAAATTCATCTCAACCATAAAGGTCATCATTTTCCACTCGACACTAGACTCCTAAACAACCTAAGTCTATGTTTTCCTGCTCAAAGAATGAGCTATGATTTTCCCCTTTCTGGGTGAAAATGGTAGCTTGAAATCATATGATTGCATATACTAAACCCGCATCTACTATTGGAGATTCAAATATTGCTATGAAAAGCTAATATTTAAGAACCTGAAATCCATATACACAGAAAAATTCTCTCCCAAAAAGTAATGTCACCAACACTTCAAAGAATTTACCAATATAGATAACTAGATGTGATGTATAGGGTAGTTATGTTCATGTGGCCTCAATTTCTGAGACCCATAAAACATAACTTGATATCCATATATCAACACTCATCCAAAAACTATTCTAAAAGGGTCACAAAAAAATGTATACTCCTCACCTGGATCAGGTAGGATAAAGATCGGTGCCGATGTCAAATTCTTTTTCAGCTCCTAGTAGGAATTCTCACATGCTTCCAACTAGTCAAACATTATCCCCTTTTTGGTTAATCTCTAAATTGGTGGCTACAAGTATTAAATCTCTTGAATTAACCTACAATAATATCCAGTTAACCCCAAAATTCTAGAGATATCAAAAACATTCTTGAGATGCTCCCAAGAAACCACTTTATGAACTTTCTCTCAAACTGTAGACACACCTTTATCCTAGATGATGTAACATAGGAAGTATACCTAATAAATCCCAAACTAACACATATATAGCATGAGGTTTATCCGATGCTCTCTTATTTTAATTGGTATGATGTTAAGATGTTGGGCATGATCATCCCGAGTCTTGGAGTACCCCAAATATCTTCCACAAACACTATTACAAACTAATCAAGGTACTGATGAAATTTTTTTTTCATCATGGAAATAAACACTAATATTGTGTTAGTAAACCCAAACAACATTAAAAAAACCCATATAGGTCATATCTTCTTCTAAATATATTATTTAGTATTTTTTAAGTTCAAAATCTCAAATGATGATACCTTAATGTGAATTCAATCAATAAAAAAACACAAGATCCTTACAATTGGTCAAACTGATAATCAATATATATAAGAGGATACTGTTTATTCACTTTCATCCAGTTCAAATTATTTTAATTGACATGAAAATATAAAATCATGTCATCCTTCTTGGAAAACAATACTGGAGAACCCCACAATGACGTACTCAGATGGATAAACCCCTTATCATCCTACTCTTCTAGCTGATTCTTGAGCTCTTTAATCTCTTTAAGATCCATTAAATATAGTGGAATAGGAACTGGATAAGCACGCAACATGAGATCAATAGTAACTTCTACATATCTCATAGGTGGAATCCCTAAAAGTTATTTAGGTAACACATCCTAAAAATGTTCCAATATAGGCGGAAAGACATCTTGATTTATACCTCCATCATACAGTAATACATAAGAATACTAGGTTGTGAGATCAACAATTTTCTAAGTAATTATTGCTATTGACCTAAAGGGATATACCACTCTCCACGGTGAATTAGTTTTCACCCTTAGGTGATGTAAATGTCACTCTCCTATAGAAACAATCAATTTGGTCTTGGTATGCTACTAACCAGTCCATACCCATAATTAAGTCAACAACTAGCATGTATTGGATTTATAGATCCCATATAAAACAATACTCCCCAAACTCAATATAACACCCCTTTTAGAAACATATGTCTCTCAAATACACTCCCAAAGGTGTATCTTGTAACACCCCGACCCCAGTTACCCAGAGTCGGTGTATTATTGCGTAACATTGGCATGATCACAAAAGATCAAGTCTCGAAAGACCGATTAGTTTAGTAGCCTTGGAAACACTAGATACATTCATAAATGTTACATTACATCATAAAGTGAAAAACTACAATAACATAGTCTCCATTTTCCACACTCATATCCCCTTCAGACTGTCCCTGCAGGTCATTCCTAAAATACTTCTTCACATCCTGGAAAAATTAAAACATTGTAAGGGGTGAGCTCAGATGCTCAGTAAGGATAACAATACAGCAGAAGCTTTCATAAATAAACATAAACATTTAAGGAAATGTACAACTAAAACAAAATCCTTTTAAACTTGAACTTCAACATAATATGGAAAAATTAAAATGAGATAATGCCATTTACTTATTCACATGGATATTATACTGGTCGAATAATCACATGCAATATCAAGAACCACTTTCATAATGACGGAATGCATAATGCCAAAATATCATAACCACGTAGCCAAGGACTCGTGCCAAGACTACAAATAAGATTTTGTCAACGCCTCATTCAAAGACACTAGTTTGTCTCATGAGACCTGCCGATGCATCGAGGAGCTATAGCGGGCTCCACCCGTCACTTATTAAGTCCAATGCATTCCTCAAATGAACAGGTTTAAACATATCAAAAACCATAACATAATCATATCACATAAAATATACATAAAGGAAACATAACATTTCCACATTTCAACCACAAGATATCAATACAACACATTTATATAATAAAAACACTTTCAAAACCATTTTCAATACCAAAATAAAAGAAAATTAAAACTTGATATTTATTTTTCATTTTTAAAAAAGTTATGGCTTGTAGAGGAATCCGAAACTCAAATAATGGTCATGGAGGCGGGGAAGTCATTGTCGCCGTATACGTAAGAAAAAAAATTCCTTTTTTTGTTTAGTAAAAATACTTCGTATAAAAAGATTCCTTTTGAGTAAAATTAAAAGTCAAAGGGGTTTATACACCATATAAAAGAAATTTGTGTATAAAACAAAATATGCCTCAATGAAAGGAGATTGAGACGAAGTCCCTTTCAAAGATCATTTTTTAAAATAAAATAGATCTATTATGTGTATTTACTATATTTACACATAAATAAAGTATAAATACAAGATAGGACATAATAATATCATGAAATAATTTGAAAGTAGGAGATAAACCCAAATAATGGAAATTGGGTTAAAAAGTTCCCTTACCTCGTGTCCGACTTGACTCGACCTTTATTTAAACTCCTGAATAATAAACTAGAGTTAATTTATAGTTTCTTTAGAACATTTTTCAAGTTTATTATTCCTTTTATATCACTTATTACCATGTTATGAACATTATGTAATTATTTAAGTTAATAACGGTCATTTTGTCGATCTTTGGTACTTGAGTCAAAAATAAACTTCTTATAATTACAAGTTGTTCATGTGGTGAAATATCCATTATATCAAGAATTATATTCATGATGTAGATATCCTATATATCATATATATTCAATATATACATGGATTTATAATATTACATAACATTTATTGGTAAGAAATTAAATGCACCATTCATGGAGACGGTAAGCCGTACGTACGCATGAACACTACTTTCATTTCTATTTCGTATTTAATGGAATGAAATTATAATTATATAAAGGTATAATATAATTCCAGTATAATATAATGTATAATACCATTTACTCCATCCTTTATACATCCCACACATGGCATTAACGATTCAAATCACTTTGAGGGGGCGGTAGTCCGCACTTCCTAAAATGAAATTATCGCATTTACCCATAATGGAAATCGTAAAGGTATGCCATAAATGAAAAATACAGAATAATAAGGAAAATAAAAACATAATATATATAATATATAAAAATAGTTTCATCATAATGGCCACCATGAGAGGTGTTATATGAGTGTTGAACAATCATCGTTTCGTGAGGCAGAAATTCGCCATCCACAGAAATAGTATGTTTTTTAACCATTAGATGTAGGTGTGTGTAAGTGTAGATCGAATCCTTATTATAACAACATCCTAGTATATTGAGGATACTGGTGTTTTTACAAAAGAAATGAATAAATAGATTTTAGGGGGTTGGAGAAGCAAAATAAAACATAAGAACACAAGAGAAAACACTACCTTTAAAACAGGTAACTCTTTTTGATTTGAGCCAAAGGCTTCCTTGGGAAGAATTATGCCCAAAGTGAGGATTCTAGGAGTAAGAGAGGGAATTTTAGAGGGTATTTGGGCAGAGTTTGGCCGATCCAAATGGCTTGGAAGGTGTAAATAAGGTGGTAGTGGTGGGGGCCTTTTATAAGAGGAGAGGAGGGGCACTCTTGGAAAGTAATGAAATGTTACTTTATTATATAAAGAGTTTCGAATTTTAAAGGTCCCACAGTTATGTATTTCGAGGATAAGGTGATAAGGGTTCGAAATATACTCATAAAATAGGCTTTGGACAAGTGTAATTCTTATATTTTACATTATCCTTCCATTTTATTAAAATAGTTAATTAATGAGGTAATCGCTGCATCATCATGGTGTCATAAATAATTTAAATTATTTAATGTCTAAAAATTATAAAAAAATATCATGATGTAGTAAATATTTTTATATTTCTAATGAATATTTATAGTAAAAAATATGACTTGTATAACCCCATTTAAAAATTGTTTTAGTAAAACAACTTATGTTTGTGACATTTTTATTTTAACTTTAAATAAAACGTTATTTATGTCATTTTCCTACCAAAGTGGCTCCATGGGGTCCCCAAGTTGACCCATGGATTGTCTTGGTCGGAAATGACTCATAAAATAGGGTTAGGGCAAGTTTAAAGGTCATTTCTTATTTTTATAATATCATTTTTACCTTAAATTTCACTAATTACCTTTAATTGCGATTAATAAACTTAAAAGTTACTATTCACCAAAAAAATTATTTTAATCCCATTGACCACATTTTACTTCCTAATGAAAAACATTTATGTCGGATTTTTGAAAATCAAATCACAGAAGTGGTAATGTTTCATTTAAGTGAAAAATCAGTTTTTTAACTACCTCTTAGTGGTTTCACTATTCATAAAAAATTGAAGTTTTTCAGAACAATGCGAAAATTTCACCCTAAGATATAATTGATATTCAGAATTCAAAAATGATGTCTATTTTAAAAAATTCAAAATATATAAGTTTCATTAATTAATTTTATAATTAATTCCTGCTGTTACAACAAATAGCGTGTTTTTAAGAAACAATATATATCAAAAGATTGACAATTGTTTATGTCCAATTTCAATGTTAAATTAATTCTAATGACCACCATTGGATAAAATGGTAAAAATATATTCTAATTATGCTTTAAAACCACTTAATAGTATAATTTATCACTATAAATTATTTTGATTAAAAAAGTTGTTTTAAGTATTTTTCACTATTCATAAAAAATTGGAAGTTCTCAGAAAATTACAAAAAATTCAACTTAGGGTAATTTCGATATAATGAATAAAAAAATGAAGTCCATTTTGAAATATAAAATATATATAATTTCAAAAAGTGGTTATTACTATTCATAATGGCTATTTTGATTGGTCGCGGTGTGTTAGAATCTCGAACTTGCGTACAGTGCAAGCTATTGCATTATTGAAAGAGAAGCGTATCGTGGAAGCTCGGGGTGTTACATTCTACCCTCCTTCAATAAATTGTGTCATCGCAATTTGAAATTTTTCTTTGAAAATAAAAGGTTGAAGATAGGAAATACCTTTGTGGAAAACCCACATTGGAAATAGGGTTAATAAAAATATAACATTAAAAGAAAGAAAGAGAGGTACAAAGGTCACCCGAGATAGCCCATACTAGGATTATATGAAAATATGGACATGGAGGAAAAAAACCATCAAGGTATGATGGAGATTTGTAGAAAATAGGATTAAGAGAAAGTTAACCACAAGAAAATCACAAACTTTTGATTGGTTAAACGGTCATTGAATCCCCAGTTGGAAAAGTTAACCGACAACGTTTTTGTTTTAAGTTACCTTTCATAAAGTTAAGGAATTTATTTAAGAGATTCACTAAGAACGTAAGGAAATATACTTACTTGTCATTTAGGCTTTCATTCTTTAATAAATTTTTACCACGAGCCCATCTTTCACTCTAAATGGTAACAAAACTCAAAAATATTCTATTTATCCTAATTGTATATGGTTCCAAATATTAACACATACCATTTAGATTAGGAAAACTATTTTGTAATAACTAGGGACTTCTTGTAGGCTAGTGGTAGGTAATAAAGGCCTGTCGCACTATGGTTGTGGGTTTGATTCCTACAGCTTTGTCCGACGTGACGGGTTATCCCCCAACCTGCAGGTTTTCTTTTTCCTAAAACTATAGTATTATAATATTCCAAAAATAATCTTCATAAATGTTTTAACCTTAAACAATACTATCCAATGTTCAACTTAATCCATTCCAACCTTTATAGTTATCCAAAATACCTCCGTCCAGACTTTCTCTAAAAGGTCCTTAAATTCCAAAAATCAATTGTAACATCAGATTCCCCAAAAAATGTAAAGTTTCTATTATTGTCACATACTAAAAATATTATTTCCTTCATCATATTAAAACCTTAATGAAAAAAAAGTACTGCAGTACAATCCTTATATATATCACATTATTCTTATAACCCGAATATATTCCTTGAGTCCAAAAGCACCAATACATTAATTATTCCACTTCAAATGTAGTAACATCATAAGATTGTCCTTGATCCCTTGGACTTTTATAAGGTAAGTTTCCCTGACGCTTAGGACATTCATTTTCATAATGCCCCATTTCCCTACAATTGTAGCATTCAACATTGATAGCCTCTTTCTTTCCCTTGCAATCACGAGCCTGGTGACCTTTTTCTCCACATTTATAACAAATTCCCATTCCTTTTAAGAAAGTACCAGGGTGATTTTTCCCAAAATTATCGCATAATGGAAAATCCTTCTTTCCCTTTTTCCCTTTATCTGTCTCTTGTTCCACCGTTCTCTTCTTCTCTTGCTTTACTTTATTGTCATAAGATTTAGAGAATTCCTTTTCTGTCTTGATAGCACATGAGACAATATCTTCGTACGACGAGAAAGATTGTGATACTAATTCTCGATGGAGAAATGGTTTTAAACCATCAAAGAAACGATCAATCTTACTTCTTGGGTTACGTATATAATCTGTTGCATGCCTTGCTAACCTTGTAAAGTTAGCCTCATACTTTGTGACATTCTCATCCTCCTTTTGTCTCAGACTCAGAAATTGCCTTTCTATATCTGCTCAATGGTCACGAGGGATGTATTTTTCTAAGAAAATCTCTTTGAACTACATCCATTCCATATTTGATACTTCATCATCTTCCTTTGTGTTTTGAATCAGCGACCACCATTGATTGACATCTCCAGTGAGGCGGTAAACTTCCAGGAAGACCTTCTCCCTTTCGCTACTCCCCAAGGCGTGGAATATTTTCTCTAAGGAGTTTATCCATTGCTCAAATACTAATGGATTTGTACCCCCATTAAATGTTGGTGGTTGTTGCCTCATGAAGCGGTCTAAAATTGATCCTCCATGTTACGGATCAGGGTGCTCCATACGAGTAAGGTTACTATTCATAACCTGAGTGAGTTGTCCCGGTATGGTGATAAGTTGATCAGCCCCAGTTGTATCTCCATCTCCACAATAATTATCTTGAGCAGGAGGGAAATCCCTACACGGAGTGCGTGCATTGATACGGTTTCCATTCCTCCCACTAGGCGCCATTTCTAAACAATGGCATAAACTAGATTAGTTTATGAATTAAAATACATAATTCCATACTTGTAAAACACTTAACATAAATTGAACTATTTATGGATATAATCCATAATCATAAAAATGTTTTCTTTGAGGAATTATGTACTCATAATCTATTCATAATGTTTTGTAAAGAAAATGATAATTATCCTAAGCATATCCCCCGGGAGTGTCGTAACCAAGAGTGCAGCACGACCCGTTGTCGTGCACTAGTTCCCATTCGAGTCTAGCTCAAGGCAGTGTTTTCGGGTTTTACCCCTAGGTAAATCTGTGCCAGAGCCACCTCTACCTACTCATATCCAGATAGGGATGTATTGCTCAGAAAACTCATAAAATCTCTATAATACCAAAATTCTAGGAAGTTCTTCTATACTAATCCTCAAAGTCTATCTTAGGTCTATGTGCTCTAATCAGAGTTTATCTAAATCTAGCTTCCAAGGTTAGTACTAAACTTCCTCTGATACCAACTGTAACGCCCCGACCCCAGTTACCAGAGTCGGTGCATTATTGCGTAACATTGGCATGATCACAAAAGATCAAGTCTCGAAAGACCGATTAGTTTAGTAGCCTTTGAAACACTAGATACATTCATAAATGTTACATTACATCATAAAGTGAAAAACTACAATAACATAGTCTCCATTTTTTACACTCATATCCCCTTCAGACTATCCCTATAGGTCATTCCTAAAATAATTCTTCACATCCTGGTAAAATTAAAACATTGGAAGGGGTGAGCTCAGATGCTCAGTAAGGATAACAATATAGCAGAAGCTTTCATAAATAAACATAACATTTAAGGCAATGTAAAACTAAAACAAAAGCCTTTTAAACTTGAACTTCAACATAATATGGAAAAAGTAAAATGAGATAATTCCATTTACTTATTCACATGGATATTCTACTGGTCGAATAATCACATGCAATATCAATAACAACTTCCATAATGATGGAATGCATAATGACAGACTATCATAACCACATAGCCAAGGCCTCGTGCCAAGACTACAAATAAGATTTTGTCAAGGACTCGTGACAATACACTAGTTTGTCTCATGAGACCTGCTGATGCATCGAGGAGCTATAGCGGGCTCCACCTGTCACTTATTAAGTCCAATGCATTCCTCATATGAACAGGTTTAAACATATCATAAACCATAACATAATCATATCACATAAAATATGAATAAAGGAAACATAACATTTCCTCATTTCAATCACAAGATATCAATACAACACATTGATATAATAAAAACACTTTAAAAACCATTTTCAATACCAAAATAAAAGAAAATTAAAACTTGATATTTATTTTTCATTTTAAAAAAAGTTATGGCTTGTAGAGGAAGCCGAAACTCAAATAATGGTCATGACGGCGAGGAAGTTTTTGTCGCCGCATACGTAAGAAAAAAACATTCCTTCTGTCATTTAGTAAAAACGCTTCGTATAAAAAGATTCCTTTTGAGTAAAAGTAAAAGTCAAAGGGGTTTATACACAGTATAAAAGAAATTTGTGTGTAAAAGAGAATATGCCTCAATGAAAGGAGATTGAGACGAAGTCCCTTTCAAAGATCATTTTTTAAAATAAAATAGATCTATTATGTGTATTAACTATATTTACACATAAATAAAGTATAAATACAAGATAGGACATAATAATATCATGACATAATTTGAAAGTAGGAGATTAACCCAAAGAATGGAAATTGGGTTAAGAAGTTCCCTTACCTCGTGTCCGACTTGACTCGACCATTATTTAACCTCCTGAATAATAAACTAGAGTTAATTTATAGTTTCTTTAGAACATTTTTCAATTTTATTATTCGTTTTATATTTCTTATTACCATGTTATGAACATTATGTAATTATTCAGGTTAATAACGGTCGTTTTGTCGATCTTTGGTACTTGAGTCAAAA
This sequence comes from Viscum album, assembly GCA_963277665.1. NCBI lineage: Eukaryota > Viridiplantae > Streptophyta > Magnoliopsida > Santalales > Viscaceae > Viscum > Viscum album. The sequence continues at coordinate 1,503,119,721 of OY728152.1, forward strand.
ATAAACTTCTTATAATTACAAGTTGTTCATGTGGTGAAATATCCATTATATCCAGAATTATATTCATGATGTATATATCCAATATATCATATATATCCAGTATATACATGCATTTATAATATTACATAACATTTAGAGGTAAGAAATGAAATGCACCGTTCATGGAGACGGTAAGCCGTACGTACGCATGCACGCTACTTTGATTTCTATTTCGTATTTAATGGAATGAAATTATAATTATATAAAGGTATAATATAATTAATGTATAATATAATGTATAATACCATTTACTCCATCCTTTATACATCCCACATATGGCATTAATGATTCAAATCACTTTGAGGGGGCGGTAGTCCGCACTTCCTAAAATGAAATTATCGCGTTTACCCATAATTGAAATCATAAAGGTATGCCATAAATGAAAAATACAGAATCATAAGGAAAACAAAAACATAATATATATCATATATAAAAATAGTGTCATCATAATGGCCACCATGAGAGGTGTTATATGAGTGTTGAACAATCATCGTTTCGTGAGGCAGAAATTCGCCATCCACAGAAACAATATGTTCTTTAAACATTAGATGTAGGTGTGTGTAATTGTAGCTAGAATAATTATTATAAAAACATCCTAGTATATTTAGGATACTGGTTTTGTTACAAAAGAAATGAATAAAAATATTTTAGGGGGTTGGAGAAGCAAAATAAAACATAAGAACACAAGAGAATACACTACCTTTAAAACATGTAACTCTTTTTTATTTGAGCCAAAGGCTTCCTTGGGAAGAATTCTGCCCAAAGTGAGGCTTCTAGGAGCAAGATATGGAAGTTGAGAGGGTATTGGGGCAGATGTTTTCCGAGCCAAATGGCTTGGAAGGTGTAAATAAGGTGGTAGTGGTGGGGGCCTTTTATAAGAGGAGAGGAGGGGCACTCTTGGAAAGTAATGAAATTTTACTTTATTATATAATGAGTTTCAGATTTTAAAGGTCCCACACTTATATATTTCGAGTATAAGGTGATAAGGGTTCAAAATATACTCATTCAATAGGCTTTGGAAAAATCTAATTCTTATTTTTACATTATCCTTCCATTTTATTAAAATCGTTAATTAATGAGGAAATCACTGCATCATCATGGTGTCATAAATAATTTAATTTATTTAATGTCTAAAAATTATAAAAAAAAATATAATGGTGTAGGAAATCTTTTTTTATTTCTAATGAATATTTATAGTAAAAAATATGACTTGTATAACCCTATTTAAAAATTGTTTTAGTAAAACAACTTATGTTTGTGACATTTTTATTTTAACTTTAAATAAAAAGTTATTTATGTCATTTTCCTACCAAAGTGGCTCCATGGGGTCCCCAAGTTGACCCATGGATTGTCTTGGTCGGAAAAGACTCATCCAATAGGTTTAGGACAAGTGTAAAGGTCTTTTCATATTTTTATAATATCATTTTTACCCTAAATTTCACTAATTACCTTTAATCGCGATTAATTAAACTTAAAAGTTACTATTCACCAAAAAATTATTTTAATCCCATTGAACAACATTTTACTTCCTAATTACAACCATGTATTTTGGATTTTTGAAAATCAAATCACAGAAGTGGTAATGTTTTATTTAAATGAAAAATTAGTTTTTTAACTACCACTTAGTGGTTTCACTATTCATCAAAAATTGATGTTTTTCAGAACAATTCCAAAATTTCACCCTAAGATATAATTGATATTCCGAATTAAAAAATGATGTCTATTTTAAAAATTCCAAATATATAAGTTTCATTAATTAATTTTATAATTAATTCCCGCTGTCACAACAAATAGCGTGTTTTTAAGAAACAATATATATCAAATGATTGACAATTGTTTATGTCCAATTTCAATGTTAAATTAATTCTAATGACCACCATTGGATAAAATGGTAAAAATATATTCTAATTATACTTTAAAACCACTCAATAGTATAATTTATCCCTATAAATTAGTTTGATTAAAAAAGTTGTTTTAAGTATTTTTCACTATTCATAAAAAATTGGAAGTTCTCAGAAAATTACAAAAAATTCAACTTAGGGTAATTTCGATAATAGGAATACAAAAATGAAGTCCATTTTGAAATATAAAATATATATAATTTCAAAAAGTGGGTATTAATATTCATAATGGCTATTTTGATTGGTCGTGGTGTGTTAGAATCTCGAACTTGCGTACAATGCAAGCTATTGCATTATTGAAAGAGAAGTGTATCGTGGAATCTCGGGGTGTTACATATCTATCATCAATACCCCCTTGAGAACTCTATCACCAGGATAAAACCATTAACAATTTTTGTAGAAATAAAGGAATGAGAGGAACCAGTATCAAATAAATAATTAGATAAAGTATAAGATACAATAATAGTAACTCTCACTATCAATGGTCTGGCCTCACTATTCTAAAGTTTAAGCCACACCACATGAAAATATCCTTACCCTCTTGAGTCCCCTGTGCTGAAACTCTGCTGATACATTCACACTTTCCCAGAAGCACCACATCCACTGAATTTACCACCTCGACCAGTATAACTCTATATTTCATAATAATACGGTGAAGAAGACCCCATTCCAACACCCTAGTTCGGTTTACCTCCTCCATAACTACCCATCTATTATGGGTTCCTGAATAACTTCTGAAGATGTCCCATATTTCTACAACCATGACACTCTACCGGTGGTCTGAGGAACTATCTACAGAAGTGTCCTGACCAAACACACTTGTGAAATGTCATTAGAGTACTATCCTGAACAAATAATACCTATTTTCGGGTACTCCTCTTCCAAATTCCCTAGTCAATGTTGTCATAGATATTATTCATACTCTCAAAATTCATAACTCTATACTATTTTTCTAGAACCACCTATCCTAAAATGGAAGACACTACCAGGTTCCCCTCAGTTATAAGATCCTGATCGACCACTTCATCAAACTTCTTTAACCAAAAGAGGTTCACCTAGGAAATAATATCACATTAAAGTTTTTTTTGGTAATGCATCATCGTGACTATATCATCCCATTCCAATACTGGATAAAAAGATTTTAAAGTTTGTAAAGAATCAAACATAGTTCTTCATGAACATACTCCCCTAAATCAACCTCATGAACTCATCAGGTCTCTCCTACCACAGTGTCTTCAGATATAAGTTCTCTAATAACTTCTCCAATATTTCCTTCCATAACATACCATCGGCATATCCAATCCAAGCCTGAATGTCACACCAACAATTTTCTGATCCTCATAGAATATATACATCCAAATTAACCCTCCTCTCAGTAAGAGTCCCTAAATGTTCAAGTGTAGACCTGATGGACTCAATCTGAAACTCATCTCCATTAGTTCCAACCTCTCTATTAAAAATCAAAGGCTGTTGCAACTAAAAATCCCATGTCAAGTCAGACATACTCCTCACAACTGGCTCTGGGTATCTTCCCATAAACTCCATGATGTGATTGATGTTATCTCAAAACTACTCTCATGCTTCCTCACCTGGTACTATCAGTGCCTCAACTTCCACTATTAGTAGATCATCTCCATCCATGTCCTTTTTTCATCCTCTCAATAAGCGTCTTCATTTAGGTATATCTCTATAATTATAAACACATGTATTGGGAAACATAAAACCACATTATTATTTTTACGTAAGAGGAAATCACAATGATTCATAACAAGTATTTTCCCTGAAACCCACCCACAAAGTCAAAACCAAGGCACTATCACTACCCTTGACCATCCTACACCTAGGTCATGGTTAATAAAGGGCATACTCATCTCATATTCATGTTTCTCATTTGGCATCCATTTATTTACATTTTTCATCATTTTACCACTATCAATTTCATATTACACACCATTTTCAATTCAATTTTCAAGAAATGAAAAATAGTTCAAGTTCAATAGCAAACCCAAATATCTTTCCCCTTGCATGCCTAAAATTATGCAAGTCACAATAATCCTGAGTGACTATAATAATGAATGTATACTCAACTCTCATGTAATACCATTCCATGAGTTAAATCTTAATAAATCATTGAAACAATAATCACATCACACCACAAGTTCATCACCTGACATGAAATAACATTAAAATGTAATAGAAAACAAAAATAATAATAATCCCACCCCAGGTACTTGGGTTCTCCCCCATACATGGGTTAGATAATCCCATGAATGAGCTCATAAACAAGGCATGAATCATGATATTATCATGTCTACCTATCCCAAATAGTAAGAAAAAATAAAAAGACATGAAAACTCATATGATACCACATTGTAACGTCCTGACTTGTGTTCCACATATCAGTGCCCCATTTTGGTTCACAACACGACCTCAATTACACCTACCCATATACTACAGGCTTCCAACTAGTATCAATGGTATAACATCTATCTTGGGGATACTATACCTTCTTTATAAAAGTAGCACAATAGTGGGAATAAATAAGAAATAATAAAATATCATATAAACATAACTAGAAAGATGAATGTATTATAATATAACAAAAACTAGAAATACATAACAAAATGAATATTAAATATACCGTGCTAAAATATGTTTCAAGTGCAAAAATGTAAACCCATAAGTAATGACACTGAAAAATACTAAGTGAGCCCCAAACCATGTCTGGTTCCCTCATCCATGCTTCATCCCAACTCATCTATCTAACACAAGGCCTTTTCCATTATCTTATCCTATAACCATGAAATCTATTCAGGTACCAATCAAGAAACCTGAGTAGGGTGTGATTATAACTCATTAGGCCACCACAAATGGTTTCTAAAACAATATAAAGTCAATAATAGTGTATGGAGTTGTATAAATAAAGAAATTCAATACATATGTAAATAGTTATCAAATTATCAATTATTCATTCTTTAACCATATAACACCCACATTATCAAGGACACACCAGCTATATCATTTATCATAATTCCATTATTATCATTATTTATCTAATTTAACACATAAATTCCATTTTTACCATTAATTATCTCAATTCAAACATGAATTTCATTGCTACCACTCATTGTCTCAAAAGAAACGTGAATTCCATTATTACCATTCATTGTCTCAATTCACACATGAATGACATTGTTACTATTCGTTATCTCAATTCACAAATGAATTCAATTGTTACCATATATTATCAAAATTCAAAAATGAATTTCATTTTTACCATTTATATCTTCAATTCTCATATGAATGTCATTATTACCATTCATCATTTCAATATCATTCAACTAATTAAATAAAAAATTAATTAATCATCTATATGTAATTAATTAACTAAAAAATTAAATAATCATATCAATCCCATTAATTAAATCAAAAATTAATTAATCATATCAATCCCATTAATTAATAAAAATATCAATTAATCATCTCAATCTCATTACTATTTCAAAAATTAGTTCATCACTTGATTCCCATTAATTAATTCCCCAATAAATAAAGAACATAAATCCCATTAATTAATTTATCAATTAATTAAAAAATAAAAAATAAATATCTCATAATTAATTCAACTATTAATTATTGAATTCACAATATAATGTCCTAATAATTAACTCAATAATTATTTATCCACAAAACTGAATTGTTATTCACAATATCTCAATAATTGATTCAACAATTCATTATCTCAAATATTAAATTTCAATATATCATAATTAATTTAACAATTAACTATCACAAATCAAGAATATAAATATCTCATAATTAATTCAATAATTCAAAATATCCAATATATCAGTTCAATAACCCTTATTTCCCAGTTACCCAATTAATTAATTAAGAAAATCAATTAATTAAATAAGGAATATCAATTCCTAATCATATAATATAATTTATACAATTAAATAAACACAATTTAATTCAAGACTTTTGGGATTTAAATTGTAGACCATCTATGTCAATTTTTTAATGAGTGTTCACCCATTGCAAATCCCTAATTTGAACGGAATAAAGATGTAAACTGAGATCTGGATCTCAAAACTAAATTCAAGATCATGTGAATCAAGATAACATAATTCTAGATCAATATACAAAATCCTAGATCTATATTCGACCAAAAATAGGAAAGACCAACCCTATAATGTATGGGAGAAGAATGAAAATAGAAAGGAAACCACCTGAGATATGATCCTCTTATCAGGAGGGGTGAAGATCTTCAATTAATCTTTCAAATATATATTAAAGGATGTTGGTATGGATTAGAATTGGTTTAGGATGCTCAAAAATCATGAAAAGACATTAGGGTTTGAGTTAGGGATGAATGGGGTTTAAAATAGGGGCTCAAGAAATTTTAAAACTAATTTTTGGGGAATTAAAATCCCATATGCATGGTTTGCTACTCGAGGCACACATTTTACCCTAACCATTCACCTTAACCATGCTTATCTTATAGGGGGTGCACAATTTATCCTAATATTGTGCACGATTTGATAAAATGTTCCCCATCCATGTGAATCAACTCATTTTTAGTTCACATAGTTTACTGGGCTAGGGAGCACAATATGAGAAAACTATGTACCAACCATTCACTGCCCATCATTCTTAAAAAATTTCAAATTTTCAACCAAAGAAACCCTAAATAAAAATTCAATCAATTATTTATCAAACAAATAAAAAAAAGAATACCTGAAAAACCCCAAGATATCTATAGAAAAGGTAATAATAATAAAAACCATTATGACTTAGATCCATAGCTTTCATAAACTGTCTTGGTATTTTATATTATTTCTGATGAATTTATCTTGATGGTATAATCCCCTCATGAAGTTAACATAGAAGGGGGTTATGTTACTTTGGATAGGTGAATGTGAGGAAGCTTACATGTAGTATAGAATAAGTTTGGTCAGCGCAGATATACTTACACTACCCTTTAGTGATGAAGGGGTTTTGACCTATAATGATTTATTTATGAAGGGGATATGATGTTTACTAATACCGAATAACCTGGTGGTAGATTATACCTCTCATCAAATAAAGGATCATGAATAAAATTACCCAACACATGACATTGAGTTATATGTGGTTATTTTTAAATTGAAGATATTGAGGCATTACCTTTACTATGAAAGGTGATATATATATATATGCTAATCACAAAAGTATAAAGTATAAAATCACAAAAAATAGATTAATCATCACTAAAGAATATAGTTGGAGTTAATTAATTATCATGACTGTAGAATACATTAACACCTTGGGAAAGAGAATAAGGTTGATGATACTATTAGTTGAAAGTATCATGATAGATAATTTATAATAAAGATAAAAAATTAGCTAATATTTATTTCCTTTCAATTGATGGATCTTGAAATCATAAAGGAATGGGATAAATCAATCCTTCCCAAATTATTATTCATCCATATATCCATGTCAATATTAAAAAGTGATAAAAATAAGATGTAGAGTTGTAAAATATAGTGGGGATTTTTCTTAAGTTCATCCTTGAATATGGTGGAGTGATATAGTTTATGAACAAAGTATGTGTCCCTATTATATGAGAATTGAAGGAGATATGGGATGAATCTCATAGCTCATCATTCTCTATTGATCATGGAAGAATGATGATGTATGGAAAACATAAGGAGAATTTATGGTGGGGTAACATGAAGAGATATTTTGTGAATTATATATCTTGGTTATTTGTGTAAAAATAAGTTAAGGTGGAGTAGTTTAATTTTCATGGAATATTACAATAATTATCCACACCTATATGGAAATGGGACAATGTCAGCATGGATTTTTTCCAAAGCCTCCCTAAGACATCTAAATGGCATAATGCTATTTGATTTTTAGTTGATCAACTTATGGAGTCATCACATTTCATTGTAATCAAATAATATTTCTCTATAGATAATCCTTCCTGGATTAACACTTTAGAACATGTAAGTTTTTTGGGACTACCGTATTCAAGATCATAATTCATGATTTACCTCGAACTTATGGAAAAGCCTTCAGTATGTGTTGAATATAGGACTAAGCTTTAGAAATGTATAAAATACTTGGATAAATGGTCATTTTAATAGTACCATTATAACCTTATAAGATATGCTAATATCACGTTCTATGGTTCCAAAGGTGGTTGGGATCAACACATTTCTATGGTCATGTTTTCTTATAATAATACATTTCACTTGAGAATTCAAATGGATCTTATGAAGTACAATAGGGAAGGAAATGTAAAAAAATAATTTTCTAGGATGAAGTTATATAAATAAATATATTAGGTCCTAATAAAGGCAAGTAAATAGAAGATAAGGTTAGATCAATTTTGAAATATATCAAGGAAGCTCAGAGTTAATAGAAATGTTATATTGAAAATAATTAGTAGGATATAGAGTTTTATTTTGGTGACATGATATTTGTAAGGATATATCCATATAATATTTTTATGATATTTATAAAGAAGTAAAATTTTATCATAATATATATTGGCACCTTAAAAATTCTTGATCATAAAAGGATGGTTTTTTATCTCCTAAAACTACCACCGAATCACTCTAAAGTTCAAAAAGAGTTCCATGTATCCCACATAGGGATGTATATACATGATCCTTCACATGTATTGAACTCATAATTCATAACATTGGAAAATGATGTTTCTAATGAATAATAACAAATTGAAATATTTTATTATAGAGTTAAAGTTATACTGAACAAGACTACTCACCTTCTTAATGCTTTTTTAAGGAATTAAAATCATTGGAATCTATATGGGAACCCAAGGATGTGATGGGGTGGAAGTATCCTTAGTTATTTGAATTAGAGTGATGTAATTTAGAAGGAATAATTACTATAATGGGGGTATAATTTATTACCAAAATAGTTTATGATATATTTCTCTTTAAATATGTTTTAATATTTTGATATCTTTTTTACATGAAAACTAGAGTCTAAATAAACCATGATATTATATAAGTTTTATAACCCTTCCATGGGATTTTTGGGAATGAATAGAAATAAATACATTATGATATATATATATATATATATATATAATTTTTTACTTAATATATATATATATATATTAATTATTATTAAATATGTACTCACTTTTTAGAAAATTTGTTTTCTGTTTCAAAATATTTTTTACTATAAAATTATTTTTATTGAATTTTATGCACAAAAATTATATTTAACTTAAACCATTGTCAAAATATATTTTAAAAAAGAATTTATTTTTTAAAATCATTATTTCATTATTTGTTTATGATTAAATTTTTTTATTTCTAGAAAATATTTATTTTTATGTTAATAGTGAAAAATACCAATTTTTGTAAAATTGTCATTTATTTTCATTAAATTATAAAAATCAAAAGACAAATTATGTTTTGAATTTGATCATGAAGTAAAATATGTATCATTTAATTATAACTAATCTAATTAATTACATAGAAACCATCATTTATAAATTATATTTTTCTAATTTTATTTTGGGTATTAAAATCTCATTTGTCTAAAAACTATTTTTCATGGAATTTTATGAATTTATAATAAAATTAAATTCTGAAAATTCAAGAAATATAATCTTGAAAATTGGATTATATATTTCTAATTATGTGAATAATGTTTTTTAAATGATTTCCTTTTATGTTTTTCATTATTAATAGTAACATTTCACTACGGGAAAAAGGGGTATTTGCGACAGGATTTATTCCCGTCGCAAATAGTCCTGTTAAAAACTTATTTGCGACAGGAATATTTGCCCGTCGCAAATAAGTAGCCTTTTGAGACGGGATAGCTTTCCCCGTCGCAAAAGGACTGGCGCGGTTTGCGCGCCAAATCGCGGGAAACCTATTTGCGACGGGGGAATATTCCCGTCGCAAATAACCAGCGGCGGTAAAAGGTATTTGCGACGGGAATATTCCCCCGTCGCAACTAGTGTGTCCGCAGGTGGTTATTTGTGACGGGACCCGTCGCAAATAACTATTTAACCATTGACCGTAATAAATGATGGCTAAGGTATTTGCGACGGGTACCGTCGCAAATAGTATTATTTGCGACGGGATTCCCGTCGCAAATGGACCCGTCGCAAATACTCTAACCTATAAATACCCCCATCCGTTTTTTTCAAATCATTCTCAAATTCCATCTTCTTCTTCTCTCAAAGTTTTATTTCTAAAGTTCAGTTTTTCTGAAGTTTAATTTTTTTTTCGGAGTCGATATTAAAGTTTTGAAGAACGATCAGAGCAGATCAATTTTCAAGGTATTTATGTTCATTTTAATTTAATATTTATTTTTAATTTTTTATTAGTTTTAATTATTCTTAATTAGTTGTAATTTAATTATGTTTACATTGTTTTGTTACTTAATAAATTTAAATTATTAGTATTGTTCATAGTTAATACTAATTAGGAATAATTAGTAATAATTTTTAATAATTAAGAATAAATATTAATAATTAGTAATAAATATTAATAATTAGGAATAATAACATTATTAAATTATTAGTATATTTTATTATTAATATTAAAATAATATAATTTTTTATATATATACAATTTTCTTTTCATCTGTGTGTTTGCTGTCTCCACATGTATTATTTGTATGTGGAGATAGAAAACACACAGATGAAAGGATAATTGTATATAAATTATAAAATTATATTATTTTAATATTAATAATAAAATATACTAATAATGTTATTATTCGTAATTATTGGTAATTATTCCTAATTATTGGTAATTATTCCTAATTATTGGTAATTATTCATTTAATTACTACTAATTAGTAATAACTACCAATAATTAGTAATAACTACCAATAATTAGTAATAAATACCAATAATTAGTAATAATTATCATTAATTAGTACTAATTAGTAATAATTACCAATAATTAGTAATAATTACCAATAATTAGTAATAATTACAAATAATTAGTAATAATTAGTAATAATTACCTATAATTAGTAATAATTACCAATAATTAGTAATAATTACCAATAATTAGTAATAATTACCAATAATTAGTAATAATTACCAATAATTAGTAATAATTCGTAATAATTAGTAATAATTCGTAATAATTAGTAATAATTAGTAATAATTACCAATAATTAGTAATAATTACCAATAATTACCAATAATTACCAATAATTACCAATAATTACCAATAATTACCAATAGTTACCAATAATTACCAATAATTACCAATAATTAGTAATAATTAACAATAATTAGTATTATTTACCAATAATTACCAATAATTGGTTATAATTAGTAATAATTGGTAATAATTAGTAATAATTGGTATTAATTAGGAATAATTGGTAATAATTAGTAATAATTCGTAATAATTACCAATAATTAGTAATAACTACCAATAATTAGTAATAATTACCAATAATTAGTAATAATTACCAATAATTAGTAATAATTACCAATAATTAGTAATAATTACCAATAATTAGTAATAATTACCAATAATTAGTAATAATTACCAATAATTAGTAATAATTACCAATAATTAGTAATAATTAGGAATAATTAGTAATAATTACCAAGTATTAGTAATAAGTACCAATAATTAGTAATAACTACCAATAATTAGTAATAACTACCAATAATTAGTAATAACTACCAATAATTAATAATAACTACCAATAATTAGTACTAATTAGTAATAATTACCAATAATTAGTACTAATTACCAATAATTAGTAATAATTAGTAATAATTACCAATAATTAGTAATAATTACCAATAATTAGTATTAATTACCAATAATTAGTAATAATTACCAATAATTCGTAATAATTACCAATAATTTGTAATAATTACCAATAATTCGTACTAATTACCAATAATTCGTAATAATTACCAATAATTAGTAATAATTACCAATAATTAGTAATAATTACCAATAATTAGTAATAATTAACAATAATTAGTAATAATTAACAATACTTAGTAATAATTACCAATACTTACCAATAATTACCAATAATTACCAATAATTAGTAATAATTACCAATAATTAGTATTAATTACCAATAATTAGTATTAATTAACAATAATTACCAATAATTACCAATAATTACCAATAATTGGTAATAATTCCTAATAATTACCAATAATGGTAATAATTAGTAATAATTAGTAATAATTACCAATAATTGGTAATAATTAGTAATAATTAGTAATAATTAGTAATAATTACCAATAATTAGTAATAATTAGTAATAATTAGTAATAATTACCAATAATTAGTAATAATTATCAATAATTAGTAATAATTATCAATAATTACCAATAATTAGTATTAATTAGTAATAATTACCAATAATTACCAATAATTACCAATAATTACCAATAATTAGTAATAATTATCAATAATTACCAATAATTTGTAATAATTACCAATAATTACCAATAATTACCAATAATTACCAATAATTAGTAATAATTAGTAATAATTAGTAATAATTACCAATAATTAGTTATAATTAGTAATAATTAGTAATAATTAGTAATAATTAACAATAATTAGTAATAATTAACAATAATTAGGAATAATTAGGAATAATTAGGAATAATTAGTAATAATTAATAATAATTACAAATAATTAGTAATAATTGCTAATAATTAGTAATAATTAGTAATAATTAGTAATAATTACCAATAATTACCAATAATTCGTAATAATTAACAATAATTAGTAATAATTAACAATAATTACCAATAATTAGTAATAATTACCAATAATTAGTATTAATTACCAATAATTACCAATAATTGGTAATAATTCGTAATAATTACCAATAATTAGTAATAATTAGTAATAATAAGTAATAATTAGTAATAATTAGTAATAATTAACAATAATTAGTAATAATTAGTAATAATTAGTAATAATTAGTAATAATTAGTAATAATTAATAATAATTACCAATAATTAGTAATAATTATCAATAATTAGTAATAATTGTCAATAATTATCAATAATTAGTAATAATTAGTAATAATTACCAATAATTACCAATAATTACCAATAATTACCAATAATTAGTAATAATTAGTAATAATTAGTAATAATTACCAATAATTAGTAATAATTAGTAATAATTAGTAATAATTAGTACTGATTACCAATAATTAGTAATAATTAACAATAATTAGGAATAATTAGTAATAATTAGTAATAATTGCCAATAATTAGTAATAATTATCAATAATTAGTAATAATTACCAATAATTAGTAATAATTACCAATAATTAGTAATAATTACCAATAATTACCAATAATTACCAATAATTAGTAATAATTACCAATAATTAGTAATAATTACCAATAATTAGTAATAATTACCAATAATTACAAATAATTATAATTGGATTATTATTATTTTAATTAAAATAATTTATTAATAATTTTTTTTTTATTTTTTTTATAGTATTTGCGACGGGATGCTCTGCCCATCGCAAATAGGTTTATTATTATATTTATTAATAGTTTTTATTTTTTTTAAAAAAAATAGTTTATGCGACGGGCTCGTCGCAACAGGTATTTGCGACGGGACCCGTCGCAAAAACTATTTTAAAAGTTTTTTACAAATATACGGAGTACTATTTGCGACGGGAAGAATACCCGTCGCAAAAAAGGGTTTTAGCGACGGGCCCGTCGTAAATAAGTGTTGTTGCGACGCCGTTTTCAGCAACGAGCCATTTGCGATGGGCCCCCGTCGCAACAAGATATTTGCAACGGGATCCCGTCGCAAATACCTGTTTTTCTAGTAGTGTTTGTAAGGATTTTTCACCTTAGTAAGACTAAAACAAGTAAAGCATGGTTAATATTTTGAAATCTCTCTAATAAATTCCTTTATCCTATTGGATGGGTTGAGTTTTACCAATCAAATTTTTAATTATTTAAATATTTTATTTTAGAACATTTTTTAAACTTAAAAAGTGATTCATAAATTTTATGATTGCTTATTATAATGTATTTTTATTAAAAACTATTTTGGTTCTTTTCATATAATGTTATGTTTGAAAGGTTCCATTAAATTTAAAATTGGTAAAAAATTAAAAAGACATTCCTTTTTTATTAAATATAAAAAAATTTAATATAGTTTTTTTACTAGATTTCATTATAAAATTAGTTTTACTCTTAAATAAATTATTTTCCAGAAAAATGTTTTACATGTGTTTTATGTTCTTGTATTAAAAGAAATTTATACCACCTATATAAATTAAATATAATAAAATAAATTAAAAAATTTTAATCATTAATTAATATTTTTTTATAGACCCCATTTATTTTTGGTTATATATTTATGTTATAATGGTAAAACTTATGTTATTATTATTAAGGTTAAATTGGGTTTAATGTTGTTTTACTATTATATGAGGCTTAAAATGTCTCTAATACTTTTCAATGTTAAATCAGATGAGTTTATTATAACCCTTTCATATATTATATATAAATTTCGGGTTACTTATTTTTAATTCACATGATTATGATATATATTATATTTTAAGATTTTAAGTAATTCCAAAGGTTTCCTTTACATCATTTATAAAAGGGAACCTGCACTCCACCTTTATTCGCAATGATTGTACAACCTATATTATCAAAGACCTACCAAAATTCCAGAATACATTTATTAAAAATAATAATATCTTTTTTAATTCTCATATGAATTATATTTCAAGTATTAAGTTTTAATCTAAAGTTGTTCTCTCAAATAAGAGGATGTTAAAAGTGCTTATGAAGCAAGTTGGACAAGAGGTAAGGGTTTCTCATCTCAAATTATTTTTCATGATAATTTAGCTCTATTAACCATTTATTTATTTCATGTGGTGATTAAAATAAACTTTTATTTTTTATAATAATAATATTTATATATTCATGGTATTTGAAATTTTATTTGAGGTTATTTCATTTAAAATAGTTATGATTCAAAAGTTACCAAATCCGTAATGGTTTGGTTTAAGATCTAATTTTTTACAAAGAATGTTTTTTCATAAATATATGGTGAATAAATTATATGATTATTCTCTAGAAAATATTATTTAATTTATTTTCTCCCTTTAAATTCTATGAATTAAAGGTTTTCCTTTCAGTTTTCTCTCTATATGAACTAAATGGTTAAAAAGATTTTTTTTAAGGAAAACTGACTTTGTTTTTATATTCAGTCAGGAATAGTTTTCTTCAATATCAATATTTTATTTAAACTTATTTCAATAATGTGTTTAGTATTCTCAAAAAATATATAAATTTTATTTTTACCCATGGTTTACTTTATATAAAAGTGTTTAAAGGACTGTTCTTGTTATTTTATGAACGAAGTACTAATTTTAAATGGTGTGAACAAAATAATTTTTAACGTATTTCACATGAATACTTTTTTCACACCATCATGAATATTATTTTATTGGTTTCCTCCTTCACATTTTTTCATCATTATTTTCAAATAAAATGGGTTTTCTATTATTTTTAAAAAATTTAGTTTTTAAATAAATGATTTCAAAATGAGAAGCGTATTTTCCTCAAGAAATTTTATTATGATATTTTTAAGGTATTTTAATATATGATAACATCCTTGAATGTTTCCTATGATTAAATATGGATATGATCCAATTATACAATCGTTTTTCATTATCTATATGGTTTATGGTTATGATGATAAGATGTTGATGAAACACATTTTGTATTCCATGGGTTAATATATATTGAATTTATAATTTTTTTCAGGATATTGTGGAATAAATATGAATATATTATATGATAGGAGGGTATGTTATATACCTATAGTGAATTAGGTAGGTATTAATGATTTATAAGGTCAAATAGGTTATGAGGTAGGTTATCCTAGAGATGATAGAGGATACAAATTAGGTTATCCCAATACTGATGTAGGTACATGGGTGTTTCGTCCAAACATGACAAGTAATGAATGTCTTGGTGGGTTTTATTGACATAACATTTCAATAGTTTTGATTATTCTAAATTTTTTATGCCACTCTATTTGAAAATTAATAATTCTTATGATATGATCTCGTAGCTCATGATCATTAATTATTTTATGATTAATTAAAATCTGTGAATTCCTTATTTCATGACTATTATATATGAATATATAGCCATGATTTTGAAATATTAATCTCATATTATCATACACTTACTCACATGATATTGTCACACATAGTCATTGATTAATATATACAATATTTACCCTTACGAAGAATTTTAGACCATACATTATTATATTCCCTTTGATCATGTTATGATGAATGATTTTTTTGGTTTGTCTAATAAGTGTACTACATGAGAAGAAAATTGTTAAATATATTGAATATATTTCACTAAATATGAATATTATATATCTAGTTTGTATATAAAATGAACCGTTATAGTTATAAGAAACTTAATATTATGATTTTTATTGAATATTCATGTAAAATTATGTAATATTTATGTATAAAATTATTAGGTTTCCTCACTTCTTATAAAATGCCTCATACAATTTCATATTCATACTCAAATGTAAATATTATTGTGTGAAAATTTCAACTAAGCTATATACTAATCCAAAGATCCTTAGATGTCAAGAAAATATTATCTTAACATATATTCAAATGTCTGAATAGTCCTTTTAAACTATCCATCTTCTTGGGGAGGATAGGTGGTGCCAAAATATTACTCAATGTAAAGGGTATTTTGAAAACACTTATATAACATTGATGTAGAAAGAGGGTAAAGATCAGATATAATTAATTGATCTTCCTCATGAAGTATTATAATTTTATTAAAATAGTTTTCGGAACAAAACTCAGGGGTAGATATTCTTTTACTCATTACAAATGTGTAGACTTGGTAAGGTAATCGATAATGAAACATATAACGTCATTACTACTTGGAGTCTTAAATAGTCCATTGAAAAATTCCATTGTAATGTTATACTACTTCTATAGAGGTATAAGAATAGGTTTCATGACTCCCATAGAAATTTCTATTTCATCCTTTACCTACTAGAATACTAATCAAATGGAAACATTTTCCAAAATTTCCCATGTCATAATATATAAAAATAAATGTTCTATTAAATTATTAAATATCATTATTATACAAGTCTGTATAGAGAAATTTATGTTATATGCTTGTTATAGTACTTTCCTCTTTAATAGTTTTATTGATGTAACACATAAACTCTTTCAAAAAATAAAAATATTTTTTTATTGTTAAATTATATCGATTTTACATCATTAAATAATTTAAATTTTTTTTAAATCAATTACATCCAATTTTGACTTCATTATAATTTTTTAGTATATATATATTATAAATTTATTTAAAAAGAAATGATTACCATCCTTGCTTAAGATTTAACATTTATATATTTATTAGATCCCAGAATATATGATACTTATTAATCAACATCATTTCTTGAACTCCATATTCCCCCACCTTGTTTTCCTTCCAATATTGGTTGTATATCAAACAATCATAGTCCTAGGGTAATTAGAACCATCTTATTTGCCTCATGTTGATATCTTTGTAAGAGAATATATATATGAAAAATTTATATATATATATATGTTTAATATTTTTCTATAGATATAATACCTACATATATTCACGTAAAACATTTCAACTTCTAAATAATGGTCATGATTTAAATATATGTTTTTATGAATCTTCAATTTCTAGGATACATAAGAAACCACTCTATAAATATTCCTAAAGACATAACCCAATCCTTTCTTTAATGCATCAAAATATAGTACACATATTTTTTTCCTGAGGGAAAATTTAATGATGAGTAATTAATCATTATCCTATTTAGCTCTTAAACAATTTTTTCACATTCCATGGATCACGTGAGTTTAACCCCTTTATGCATCAACATGGTTAATGGGTTTACTAATTCATAATTTTTTTGATCTAACTGTCGATAGTTACATATGAAACTAATGGAAATATATTAATGGTTGTGCGTTTTGGTGCAATAAATTATTTGAGTAGATTTTTCTTTTAAGTATTAGTAGATTTTACGTCCTTGGAAATAATAGGGCCAAGAAAAGAAACTTTTTGGAGCCAAAATTTACACTCACTAAATTTCACATATAATTCATTTTATTTGAGGGTCTCAATAATTATTCATATCTGGTTATCATGCTCTTTATAGTTATTAGATTATATCTAGGTATCACTAATGAATAACACCATATGTTATCAAGATAATATTTGAATAATATATTCATCCGATCTATAAAGAAGGTTCATTTGTTAATTTGAGGGAATTAACATAAAATAATTATGTGCATACATTATATTAAATTAATCCATTATTATGTTCTCCTTATTCGACCATAAATAATGACAACTAGTGTGAATATATATCTTTGGAAAATATTTATCTCCTTAAAGTTGATAAAATAATTCCACAAGGTGTAGTAAATGATAAATATTATTAATAATAATGGAACTGATATCCATATAATTATTACATAATGTCATTAACTCAACTATTTTTTATAAATAAAGTAGGGACTCCCCGTGTTCAAGCACTAGGGTATAAAAATAACTTATTACAAAACTCTTTTAGTTTATTCTTTAATTCTACCCACTCTACCGGTGTCAATATATAGGGAGTTTTAGAAATATGTATTTAATTAGGAATGAGTTTAATGGAGAACAAAACTTCTTTATTTAGTGGATGAACATGTAATTACTTTATAAATAAAATAATGTATTTTTTTATTATGGGTGAATCATTGATCATTATGATAAAATTTTCATCCATGGGTAGTTTTTTTCTTGCCCCTTCCCCAAAATGTTTTTATGGTTACCTACTATAGGTTGGTCTAGAATAGATTTGGGATATAAAGTCTCTGTCTTTAAAACAAGAGATTTTATTCCAAAATCAAATATTATAATTTTATTTTATAAAAAATAATTTCTTCTATAATAAATCAAGTTCCAGTCCATACTAATGATTAAAAAAAATTAAACTTAGGTAAAAAATCATGTAATTATCTATAGAATATATATTAATTTTAATAGATAATTATTTTTAAATATTCATTATAAAAATATCCCCATTAGGATTATTAAATAAGAACTCATATCTCTATGTATTAGGAGATGATTCAATGATATCAGAAAACATACATGATATAAATGCGATTTACAATCTGAAACCAAATAAATCATTATCTTAATTCAATATTAGGATAAATTTATCAGGTATCATATCATTTGGGACATAAAACACAACTGTAGTGACAAAATAATCTCAACCTTTATCCCACATCATTTTCTATAGTAAATTCCCATAATGTTTGTGGTGTTAGTTCATATATTACCATTATCTCCTTGTAGTAAGAGAATTGAAAATTATAAAATTATTCTAAGACATTACCTTCATGATCTTGATGTCATTTTTCTTAACACATTAATCAAAAACCCATTCCAATTAATAAATTTATTATGAGTTTATTTATGGATTTATTAAATGTGGGAAATTTCACTTTTCTGTTCATCACATATTACATACATTTCTTTAAATGTATCTCAATTTGCCTCTTCTTATTTAAATTACTTTTGAATACATAAGTCACATAGAACAGATTTTCTATATTTATAGAACATAAGACTATATTATCTTATGATAAAAATGTCTAAGAGAGTAACTCCCTCTGAAGTTTTAAATTTATCCAATCAATAAAATAGTGAATCTTACATTTAATTCTACATATATAGTAAGTATCATGTGTAGATAACCTCAAAATTTTATCCTCGTACACACATTAATTTTACTCATTTTATTTGATATTGAGTAATTACCTTTCAATTTTATCCCTTTTATCATGAAGAATTTATTTTTTAAATAATATCTCCTCAAATATACTACATTCCTTATGTTATATCTCTACTTTTACATTATTTCTTTGAATTTGTGACCACTATTGATGTTAATCCCCCTAAAGATGATATAACACCATGATCAATTTTTCCCTTTCACTACATTCCATGTAAAGAAATATCTTTTCTATGAACTTGATTCTTTTCTCATCAACCAATGAATTAATAGTTCTATTTAATTTTATTAGTTCTTATCATATAAAGTAGTCTAATAAAGCTATATCAAAATTTATATCAATAGGTTTCACTATACAGGTGTGGTTATTTTTCATAACATGGGTCAAATTCATTAATATGGTCATAACATGATTAGCTCCAAATCAAGACTAATTGATTTTCTAAAGATGAATATGTATACATTGACGATCGGTGTTGATATATTTTCCATTCCTTCCACAAGTGTACATATGTAAATATTTCCATACACAATGTTAACACATGATATTGAATGGTAAAATAAAATTCCAATTATTTTTATCTAGAAATGTTCCACCAACTATCAAGGGTTTTTTATAATCTTTTTTATCTAAATAGTTTCCTCTAAATATAGTTCTAAAGAATTATAATAAATAACCATTGATACCAACTATCACAAACCAGAATCTAAAAACTTGGAGCCAGTGGTAGTTGAAAATTATTGGTAAAAAATACATGAGTTTTCATTGGATCTAATTTCTTACTAGTCTAGGAAAACTAGATAAATAAATATGGTCAACATTATACTCGGAATAAAAAAATATACCATAAAAACTAAATGATATCATTATAATCTATTGTAACATTTCTATGAAAATTACACATTGCACTCCTATTAGTTTCCTAGGGAAGATAAAAAAAATTTAGGGTGAGATTTGATCCTAAGTAAGGAGTAGAATACAGGGGAAGTTATCATAACACAAGAATTTCCTAAATAATATGGAAAAAATAAACAATTAAAATAATTCCATAATGAAATGAAACTAAGGGCATACTATATCCATTCTAATAAAAAACATTGATAATAAATACTGATTTCATACCTATGGAATTTATAATATCAAACACCATAAACATACTTTCAATGCCATGTTCTAAGACATAATACATAAACGATCGAGGAATATACAAGTAACCTAGAATGTTTATCTCATGAGACCCACTAATGTAATGATGAGATATTTATAGTAGGCCTCATATATCACTATTGAAGTCTAATTTATTCATCATATGAGTTAATAAGACACTTAATAACATTCCTCAAGGAACCTATAACTTAATAATGAATAAATAAAATAAAATTTATCTGTATAATTAAAATATGATTAAGAAATATTTCTATATTCAATGGAATAATTTGGTGGTCTAGAAAAATATCCCCTAATAAACATAGATCATATTGGGTATTCTAAATGTAATAATAAGTAACCTCATAAAATAAATAAAGATAAATTACTCGTAAATAGTTATTTTAATGTGATGGGTTATCAATATAATATATTAATTGAGTTTAAGAGTTTTAACTAGTTGGATACCAAAGCAATGGTATGAAAATCCTTTATTATGTATTTCACTGGGCATGTAAATTATCTAAAGTATACCCCATGAGAGTTTTTATCTAGGTGTGTAGTAGTTTACCCACTAATCATACACCATTTGAAGATATTTTAAATAATCAACTACCTTTTAATAGAGATTACCCCTAGATGAATCAATGGAACATCCAAATATACTTTCCAATATTTATAGAGGGATCTGACTAATATGAAAACCACACACAAGAAATAATTTCCAAAGTACATTATTTTTGGGAATTATGATGGCTTTGAAAAAGGATTTACTAAAAATAAATACACAATTTTTCATTAATAACATATTAATTGGAGATAATACCACACAATTTCAATTGTGTAAAAATTTTAATGTGGTATTAAAGCTGAATAATTTCCATTAAAAAGTAAAGGGAAGGATTATAGACCTTTACTACTTAAGTAAAAATTTCATAAAAAACCCATTTTAAAAATATATATGTTAATTAAAATTTAATTTCCATGAATACATGAAAATTCATGATATAATAAATCAAATTGTTGTTTATACAACATATAATTTAAATTTAGGTGAAAAATACACAACAATAATTAAAGATAAGTAATTTGAGATAAAAATACCCTTAGTTTTAATCCTCTTTAGTCAAACATGATCCGACTTCCTATATAAAAATAACTACCATAATAACCTATTTTATAACATTATTCATTATTTTATACATTTATAAACACCTTTTATACAAATTTACTACAAATATATAAATTTTTTATATTTTACTTGTATCATTGGTTGATATTAGTTTCGATTATTTCTTTAATACTATTTTTATAAGGTGGGGTAAATTTATGATTATTTATTAAAATATAATAATATAAATATAATTAGTGGTACTCAAATTGATGTCTTATAATAGTTTATAATATTTTAATTTCAATTAATAAATTATTTAGTTGTGATTATCATCGATGAAGTTAGTAGTGATCTTGTTAAGTAATTATCATCGAACGATGATTGGTATATTAATAATGTGTTAAATTTACACATATACATTCAAGAAACATAAAACATATTATATTTTCTTCTTAATTTCTAATAACACAATTATTTAACATTACATAATTATTCATTATATAAATTTAGATCCTTGTTCAAGTAGGTGGTTAAACAGATCCAAACTGGAACAAGATATAATCTATAGGTGAGTATCATTAATAAAGATATTACGTTGGAATAATATCATTTTTATAGAATAATAATGATATTATTTATATTTTTTAATAAGGTTAATTAGGTTATAATATAGTTACATAAGTATGAAAATTCAATAGTGAAAAACAAAATACATCACTTTTGTGGAAGTGGTATTTCGCATGTAACACAAGCGACATTTTAATTTCTCATATTGTGGGAGGAGAGTATATCATTGATATTAAATTATTAAGATATATAAAATGTCAATACATAATTAAACAGAGTTAACTATCAGTAATAATCAAGATTATCAATAATTTTCCCCTTATCAATAAAAGAGATAACATCATTATTAACCATCTAGAGAATAAAGGTGTATGGTCAAAAAAATGATAGTTAACTTTCAAATAATCATTTTTATTTTAATAGAAACATACATAATTATAATTACTTTCACCCTATTAATAAATAAATGTTTTCTCTGGGAAAATATCCTATAATCAAAATCTTTTAAAATGATATGTTCGCACCTTATAGTGCAATGATTATAACTTTATGAAAATTCTAAAATAACTTTATCTTGATCCATATATAGAAATAAGTTTGATGGTTTTATAATAACATATCCAAAATGTAACGACGTAAAAATTATAGGGTTTTAACATAAATGGAAAACACTGTCACAAAAAAATCTTCGAATGGTATCATATAGGAGGTGATCAAGAATTAAATTATTTGATACCCTGAGTTTAATCCCCAAAATGAATATATATATATATATATATATATATTTCAAGAAAAATCAGAAATAAGAAAACCCTTTTGTGCAGATCCTTTTAAAATTGAAAATGGAAACATAAGTGAAAACCAAATAGATATTTTAGAAATCATTTTTCACATTGATAAAAAATTTATATTCACACGTTGCTTTCAAAGGTAAATTTTGAAAGGGTTTTGTGAAATCATTTAAAAACCATTAATTTTTAAAAAAATCTCCAATAATCGATCCATAGAAATAAAAAATTCTTATATTTGATAATGGGGAGAGTAATATAATATAAGTTAATGTGATAGGGAAAAACCAGCTTATTATTTCTAAAATACCTTTGTTTAAATATCACATTTGATGAAGAGTAACAAAAAATTCACTTTAGTAAAAACATAAATTTACTAGAGAGGGTAATAAAATAAAATATTATAAAATATTTTTTTGGGAGAATAAAAACATGGAGAAGAAAATTTCAAGATTAAACATTATAAAACAGAGAAAAGATATTTTATTTATCAGTATCCCTTATGGGAAACATACTCAGTAGAGCATGATACATTTAAAAAGAAGTATATATGGTAAAAAAAATATATAATTAGAGAATCACAAAATATGAAATTAAATGGTATAATATTACAAACTTATATGAAATTAGTTAAAGTAAATGAGTAGAATACAATGAATGAAAATTGAGTCACCAAAAACTATTATGACTTGGCTAACAGTTGAGTCAAAATATATTTGAAGAAAAAATGATTTTTCTTAGTTTATCTCATGAATTAAAAGTAAAAAATGTATAGATAATTTATGGGATATTATATAAATATAAACCATAAAATGGTACATGTTTTTCTTAATGAATTATAATTGAGACCTAGTTATAATTTAGACCAAGAAAACACTGAAAACTTGAGTAACACTTTAATAAAACCCCATTGAAAGACAGGAACAATAATTGAAATTAAAATACCATGATTAAAACATAATTCATGATTTTATATATCATATAGGTAGTATATATACCACATAAATTAATTTAGGCTCACAATAGAAAACAATCCTCAAAGAGAGGAATTTGAAAGAAAATTTCTTAACTCATCGAGATCCTTTCTACACCTAAAAAAAGTGTCCAAAATAATTAAAATTAGTTAATTTAATACATACCAAAGAACATTATTCCTAATTATATCATTTTTAATCCATATTTATAATCATATCTCTCTCTATATATATTATTTATTGTTTACCTATTTTCAACACCAGATGTAAGTATTCTTTTATCACATTGAACTGGTTTGAGAAAATTATTGTTGGTATCAATAATTTTTCTAATTTTCAACATTATTAGATTATATAAAGTATTATAATATATGTTCCATAACATTTTATAATGATATAATTTCAATTTAGGATAGTTTTGGTTACAAACCATGATAATGAAATCGATGATGATCATGTTTTAGTGATTCTTAACGAATGATAACTGTTTTATTAATTAATGAGTTAAATGTTGATATAACCTTACCATAAAAAACAAAATGTTATTTGACTATTTAAATCATATCATACCATAAAATTAGTTCTCATAGTCATGCATGACATAAATGTATAATATCATTCAAATAGGTGGTCATACCAACCCAAACTTGAACTTTCCATGATTAATGGATGATTGTGAGACGGTTTAGTTTTAATGTAGCTATAATAGAATAATAATGAACAAATTTATTGCTTATTATTGTGATATATCATAATTATAAATAAGAATAATGACAATATGATTTATATAAAGTCATCATTTAGAAAATGATACCGTTTTCCCTCTTAGTACACTCAATTTAAACGATTAAATTAAAGATAATAATTTTCTTATCATATTATTACTAGGATCCTAAAAGTTTCATATAATACCATTAATTATATAATTGAAATCATATTTTCTCATTAAACCATTATGGGAACCATAAATTTGTTGAGTAAATAAGGTTTTATTTATGACTTTTCTATTCCTTCATACTTGGGGGAGATTGTTAAGTCAATAAGGTATCCTTATGACTTTACCATTACTTCTTGTTTTGAAAATAAAAAACACCTTATTTTAAGGGAAAACTCATTTTACTCCTTGTTTTAATTATGTAAGGAAAATTTCCTTCCCCAAGGAAATTTATGTTTACCTAGATTTCATTGTTCATATCAATATTTTTCTTAAGTATAAAATTCAGTTTGTAATCAAAAACCTCAGAATCTTATAATTACCTAGATACGAAGTATTCTGTTTTAGAATCCGAATTCTCAGAATTTTGGTTACGAAATCTTCTGAGTTCTGAATCTAAATTCTGAATTAGAATTCTAGTTATGAACTCTTTCGAGTTCTGACTCCGAATTCTGAATCAGAATTTTGGTTATGAACTCTTTTGAGTTCTGACTCCAAATTCTGAATCAAAATTATGGTTACAAACTCATCTGAGTTCTGACTTCGAATTCTGAATCGGAATTCTGTTTATGAACTCTTCTGAGTTTGGAATTCAAATTCTGAATCATAATTCTGGTTACGAACTCTTCTGAGTTCTAACTCTGAATTCTAAAAATGAATTCTGGATACGAACTTTTCTATGTTCTGACTCTGAGTTTTCTGAATTCAGACTCCGAAATCTTATGAGTTCTGACTCCGAATTCTCATGAACTCCAACTCCGAACTTTGTAAGTTCAAGTTCTGAATTCTTGAGAAACCAGATTCCAAATTTCCTTGAAATTCAGACTCCGTAATTCTATAGAATTCAGGTTCCAAATTCCTAGAAAACAGAATCCGAATATCCTTGTATTATATACTCCAAATTCATTTTTGGTTAGACATTGAACTTTCATTTCCTTAAATTCTGAATATTAGAATTTAGTCATGCTTATTTATGTTGTTATAAAATGATGTCATGTTTTAGTTATCAACTAATCATTTTTCGAGTGACATGTGTACAAGTCCCTTTAAAATTCAAGGAAAAATATGACTGTTGGAGGAGGGAGACGACCGTTGGAACCGTGCCAATAAATAAAAGCTCATTTGAAAGATCTTGAGACTTTTGGAACATTAGCTTCGACTTTTGAAAAAGTGCTGGTGAAGTGAGTTCTAGAGAGGGAGGCTCTTATAAAATCTTAGGCTTCATGCAGAATGTTTTAAACTACCTATTCAAACTTTTCTTCATACATTTTTTCTTAGTGTAGAGGTTCAATTTCCATGAAATCAGAGACTTTGGGTTGTGAAGTCAGAGGTGACAATTTCCTTACAAATCGAGGGCTTTCAGGGATAAAAAGAAAGATACCGATCCTCGGATTGAGGGCTTACCTAGGTTTGCGTAAGACAAAATTTCTTGAAAGTATAAATCAAGGGACCTTTTATCTAGGGTTGTTGGATACCCTCCTCTTTGGTTTAAAAGAGTTACTACTTTCTATTTGTAGTATTTTGTTTTCCATTGTGTATTTTAGTTGTTGAGGTCAGTATAACTATCATATAATTCCTTAAACTTGTTATTTGATTTTATAGGATTCTATACACTTTAATGTAGAATCTTAGTTGGTGTAAACTTTTGTTAAGTTTCATTTCCAGAATGACTTTTCCGGAATCAAGCAAGATAATATAACTTAGAGGTGTTGTGAATTTTGGTTATGCAAAATTTCCTTATACAATTCACCCCTTCTTTTATTTGAGCATCTCATTTTTATATATTCTATCCTACATTTGGTATTATAGAGTATATCATTCTCAGACATACCATCACAATAATTGGTATTAGAGAAAGGTCTCTGAAATACTTATATTCACATATAAGTTTTTCCTTGCTCAAAGTTTTTGAAATAGAATTTTTGGATTCATATTTTCAGATTCATATTTTTAGACTCATAAAGTTTGTATTCATTCTTACTTAGAGATAAAATATCTAGTTTCTTGCATAGGATATTTTCTGTTTTTTACAAACACATACTACTAATAAGTTTGTGTGCCAAAGATTTTCTTAAGGATGGCAGGTTTAAATGTTGGCTCTATTGATAATCTAAATCCTACTAGACCTCCTATTTTTGATGGAAATGATTATGAGTACTAGAGAGATAGGATGAAGACTTTCCTTATCAATACTAGAGTTGATAACTATCTAATGTTTACTAGAGATTATAAGATTCCAGATAAGGAATTGAGAACCATTACAAATCCGGAAAATTTAGAATATCATGAAAACTTCAGAGTCAAAAATACTTTGTTATGTTACATGACTAGGAACATCTATAGTAAAATATTATCATCTAAAATTGCAAACAGTATCTGGAAGAAACTTGAAGTTACACATTTTGGTACATCTATAGTCATAGATACAAGAAGAGCTATGGTGAGAGCTGAATACCATAGATTTAACTTTCCTTATGGAGAACCTATAAGAAAAGTAAATCAAAGGTTTATGACTATCGTGAATAGATTAAAATATATGGGAGAAAAAGGTTTGGATGATGAGGCTCTTGTAGACAAGATGATAGATATCATTCCAAATGAATGAGAGTCCAAGAGGACAGTTATTGCTGAGAACATGAACATCACTCAGATTTCCTTAGACGAGTTGTTTCAAACTCTTCTTCAGCATGAAACCAAAATTAAGAGAGATACTGAAAATGGTATGAAGAAGAATGGGAATGTAGGAGTTGATTTTATAACCACTTATAAACATATGAAAGCCAAGACCCCAGAAATAGTAACTAGATCAAAGAAAAAGAAAGTCATTATTCAGTCCGAATCTAGTGACATAGAAAATTCTGAGAATTAATTTTCTAATCTTGCTAAGAGAATGATCAATATTGTAGCTCAAAAGAACCATCAGAATAAGTACAAGAAGAAAGACTACAGAGATAAGAAAGATGGAGATGTTACGTGTTATGAATGTAGAATAACAGGTCATATTAGACCTGATTGTCCTTTGTTGAAAAAGAAATAAAGGAATTCAGAAAGGAACAAGAAGAAATTCTATCGATCAAATCACAAGAAAAGCCTTAAAGCTAATGATACTTGGAGTTTTAGCTGTGGAGACTCTTTAGAAAGTGAATCATCTGAATAAGATTCATTAGAACAGAAGAATTATGGGATTTATTGCTACTACTTCTTTCCCTAATACATGTCTTATGGCCAAGGTATGCTCTGCCGAGGCTTTATCAAATTTTTCTCTTGATAAGAATTACTATTCCGAAAATAGTACTTCAAATGAAGATACTTCATCCTCAGAAAATGAATAAATACCTTTATGTGAAGAAGTTTCTATATTTCTCAAGTTACTTGAAGCAATAAATTGTAAAATTTCTATGAAATTAGACAAGGAAAATTCTAGGGAAGAAATTATTACAAAAGTGATTTCAGATCTTTCTAGAGATCTTAGAGATAAAGATGATATTTTAGAAAAACTTTCTAAAGACCTTGAGAAAGAAAATTCTGTTAAGGAAGAACTTTCTAAAGATATTAAGAATGCTATTTTGGAGATAAAAGTTTTTGAGGAAAAATATAACTCTAAGGAAATGATTCCTGAGGATAGGAATTTAGTCATCAGACTAAAATTTGAAATATTTTCTCTTAAGAAGCTTGTTTCAAACTTTACCTCTGAGATGGAAAATTTTTACAAGATGTATTCTCAAATTAAACCTCAAAGAAACACTACTAGAGTAATTTATACTCACCAAAAGCCGGTTTTCAAAAACAACTATTTTGTTCCTTCTAGAGACCATTTTTGCACTAAATTCCAAAGTTGTGGGCATTGGAAGAAAAATTTATCCTTGAATAAAGTTCAATATCTTGGGTTTCATACATCTTATTTTTCTAAACAAATGTAGATACCCAAAATTTTGTTGTCTAACAATTCTGGATCCAAGAAATTTTGGATTTTGAAAGTCAAACTCTTTTGTTTTCAGGAAAATAGAGAAGGTACCAATAGCAATGTGCGGTACATGGATAATGGATGTTCCAGGCATATGACTGGTAAAAAAAATTATTTTGAAAAGATTATCAAGATGAAAGGAGGAAAAGTAACCTTCAGAGATAATTCTCAGGGAGAAATTATTGGTATAGGTAACATCGTTCTTCTTGGAAAAACTTTGATTTCAAATGTTTTATTTGTTAAGGGTCTTAAGCACAACCTAATTAGCATAAGTCAGTTATGTGATGAAGGTTACCTTGTAAATTTTAGGAATGATAAGTTCTTAGTACACAATTCCAAGGAATAATTTATTCTTTCTTGCAATAGGCAAGAGAATGTTTACCCACTAAACTTAGAAGACCTTAGGAGACAAGATATACCTTGCCTTAGTGCAGTGGAAGCTCATTCTTGGTTATGGAATAGAAGGTTAGGACACTGTAACCTTAGGAACTTATGAAAACTTTCTAAGAAAGTACTAGTTAAGGATCTACCGGATCTTAGATTTGATTCTTCAATAGTTTGTGACCCTTGTCAATATAGAAAGCAACACAAATCAATTTTTAAGTCAGTCGGTGAAGTCTCAACTACTGATGCATTATAGTTAGTGCATATGGATCTCTTTGGTCCTATAAAAACTGAAAGCATTGGGTGAAAATATTATGTATTTTTATTGGTTTATGATTACACTAGATTTACATGGTTTTATTTTCTAGCAAAGAAGTCTAAAGATTTTTCATATATAAAAAGTTTTAGAGCCCAAGTTAAAAATGATAAAAACCTTTCATTGAAAACTATTCATAGTGATCATGGTGGAGAATTTCAAAATTATGATTTTGAAACTTCTTGTAGTAGAAAAGGCATTGCTAATACATTTTCAGCACCCAGAACACCTCAACAAAATGGTTTTTTTGAAATAAGAAATAGAATTCTTCAAGAGAAAACTAGAACCATGTTGAGTGAGTATTTTGTAGCCAAACATTTTTGGGCTAAAGCTGTAAGTACTGCTTGTTATACTATAAATCGAATCTTGATTAGACCTTTTCTTAAAAAACATGTTATGAGTTATGGAATGGTAGAAAACCTAGAATTTCCTAATTTAAGGGTTTTGGATGCAAGGTATTCATTCTGAATACTAAAGAAAATCTTCATAAATTTGCACCAAAATCGGATGAAGGAATTTTCTTAGGCTAATCCACAACTTCTAAGGCATATAGAGTTTTCAACAAAAACACTTGTACTGTTGAAGAGACAATACATGTTAAATTTGATGAAACTAATCCTTTTGTTTCTAAACAACCAAAATCTACATCCTCAGACATGTTTTCAAAAAATTATTATCAACCTATGATAGAAGATCATTCTGATAAGGAAAATTTCCAAGAAGATAGTTCTGAAACATTTACCCCAGAGGATTTCCTACCCTATGTTGATGAATAGGTTTTATAAAACCCAAATCAGTTGTTTATAAAGAATCATCCCAGTGATAGTATCATTGGTGATGTGAATCAACCTGTAAGGAATAGAAGTTCCTTAAGAAATGAAGTAGAACATCTATCATTCCTATCCCAATTAGAACCAAAAAGCACTGATGAAGCTTTAGGTGATGATGATTGGATAAAATCCCTGAAAGATGAACTAAATTAATTCGAAAGGAATAATGTCTAGACTTTGGTTGAAAGAACTAAGTAAAATTCTGTTATTGGAGTAAAACGGGTCTTCAAAAATAAGTGTGATGAAAATGGAATCATTGTTAGAAATAAAACTAGATTAGTTTCTAAAGGCTATAATCAACTAGAAGGAATAGACTATGAAAAAACCTATGCTCCAGTATCTAGACATGAATCTATTCATATTATACTTGACTTTGAAGCAATCTTCAATTTAAAACTTTTTCAAAAGGATGTGAAATGTGCTTTCCTTAATGGTTATGTTCAAGAGGATGTTTTTGTTGAACAACCTCCTGGATTTGAAGATACAAAATATCCTGATCATGTTTTTAGACTTACCAAAGCTCTGTATGGACTTAAACAAGCCCCTATAGCTTGGTATGATAGACTTACATGATTTTTTGCTTCAAAATAACTATGTTAAGGGAAATGCAGATCCAAACATTTTTATAAAGAAAGATAAGAAAAATGTTTTGATTGTCCAAATTTATGTTGATAACATTATATTTGGTTCAACTCAGCAATATTTAACAAATTCCTTTGCGAATCTAATGAAATTTGAGTTTGAAATGAGTATGATGAGTAAGTTAACATTTTTCCTTGGTTTTCAAATTTCAAAAAAAAAAACCAGAAAGAATCTATATATCCCAACATAAGTATATTAAAAATCTTCTGAAAAAGTATGGATATGACAACACTAAAAGTATAAGTACTCCCATTGGTACCTCAAACATACTTGATCTTGATGAAGCTGGGAAACCAGTAGATAAAAAAACTTTTATAGGTATGATAGGAAGTCTACTTTACTTGATAGCTAGTCCTCCAAACTTAATGTTTTCTTTATGCTTATGTGCAAGATATCAATCCAATATTAAGGAATCTTATTTAAAGGCAGTGAAAATAATTTTTCGCTACTTAAACGGAACCGTGGATTTATAACTATTTTATACTTCTGGAAATGATTTTGTTTTAAAAAGATTTTTGGATTCCGAATTTGGTGGATGTAGAATGGATAGAAAGAGTGCATCTGAAACTTATCATTTTTTAGAAGATTCATTAGTGTCTTGGTCTTGAAAGAAGCAACACTTAGTAGCACTTTCCACTGCTGATGCTGAATATGTAGCAGCTGGAAGTTGTTGTGCTCAAGTGTTGTCGATGCAACACACACTCACAGACTATGGCTTAATTTTTACCAACACACAAATTTTGTGTGATAATACAAGTTCCATTGAAATTAGTAAAAACCCTGCACATCACTCTCATGAAAAACACATAGATATTAGGCATCACTTTCTTAGGGATCACACACTAAAGTAGATATCATTCTCCAATTTATCAGAATGAAAGATCAACTTGCTAATATTTTCACAAAATCTTTACCCTCCGATAGATTTGAATACATTAAACAGAAGTTAGGAATGATAACCATAAGGTAATCTTCCTTATTAACTTTCTGTTGAACCAATATCCTTATAGTAATAAACTCTTTTTCATAGGGGGGAACATTTTTTGATGATTTTTTATATTTTTTGTAATGAAGTCTTTCATTGTTTTTGTAATGATGCTTTTTTATATTTTTCATAATGATTTTTTTATAGTTTTCGTAATGAAGTTTTTCATATTTTTTTCGTAATAAAGTTTTTCATGTCTTTCATATTTTAGTATTTCAAGTTTTTCAAATGAAAATTCTCGTACTTAAAATTTTCATAATGAAAATTTTCATACTTAAAATTTTTGTAATGGAAATTTTCGTACTTGAAATTTTCATAATGGAAATTCTCGTACATAAAATTTTCGTAATGAAAATTTTCTTTTTTTCGTAATAGAAATTTTTGTACTTGAAATTTTCTTAATGGAAAGTTTTGTACTTGAAATTTTCGTAATTAAAATTTTCATTCTTTAAATTTTCTTAATGGAGATTTTCGTACTTAAAATTTTTGTAGTAAAGTTTTTCATACTGAAGATTCTCATAATGAAGATTTTCGTAATGAAAATTTTCATAATGAAGATCTGTGTACTCAATTTTCTTCTTCATAATTTCAAATTTTTTTCGGAATCTAAAGTCCTTCAAGAATAATTTTCTTCAATAAAAATAATTCTCCTGACAATCCGAAAGGTATGATTCCTTCTTAAGTTTTCGTAATAACCTTTTACTTTCTGGTAGTTTTTTTAAAACCTCAAAAGATCAGATCCTACCAAATTTTCCATGCAGCTATTTTTCAACCGTCAGATTAAATCAGAAGAGTTCTCAGCCTTTGGATTGAAATGGGAAGTTCAATCGTCGCTCCAACACCTATAAAAACGGGACCCCCGATGGTTGTCCCACATCGGTTTTCAAAGCTTGTGTGTGTCGGAGCTTTGTTCCTCTTCAAAATCCCATTTCGAATTATTCAGAAGTTATCAAGTCCAAATGTTTGCAAAAGTTCCTTCTCATGATATTTCTACTGTCAAGCTGATTTCGGAGTGGCAAATTTATAGGGAGAGGCTAGTGCATCCAAACTTCTTCAACAAATATGACTCTATAATCTCCAAGAACATCAAGCTCAATGGATGGGAAAGCGTATCCATTTAAAAGAAAATATCTTAGGATGTTGTGTATCCAGATTTTCTTATAGAATTTTTTGAATAAGTTAGCTTTTTCAAAGAAGATGGCAGAGAAAAATCTTCCATCAAGGGTTATGGAAAAACCTATTTACTCTCTTACACCAAGGCTGCTAGCTTGGTGGAGCTGTCATATAAAGGGTAAGCCAAGTCTTTCTCCCACAAGCTGCCATATGTTCAAGGATGTTTTGTAAAGGTGAAGGCTATGGAATGTCTTGGACTTACTGATGTCAAGACCGCAAAGATTTCCCATTTGTCTACCAACAATCAGATTCTTCAGCTATGGGTTCTGGGTCTTATCGTACCGAGGAAGGGTGATAAGGACACCCTTAACAAAAAGTGACATGTATATATTAGATTTTTTGGTAAACCTAAGGAAGTTCAACCTCATGAAGCACATTCTCATTACAACTGAGAATATCAAAAATGGGAATCTGAGAGCTCAGATTATTATGTATCCTACCTTACTCTCTAAATTGATAGTTTGGTGTCTTGAATCTTTCAAGATCCCCTGTAGTTCCAAGATGAGAAATTGTAAAGTGATTCTTATCAGTGATGATACCCTTAAGATAATGAATGTTGGTTTTTATAAAGAGTCAGGTGAGTTCTATGATCTACCTAAGGATGAGGTTGAAGCCGTTCCGAAAAATCTTGAAGAAGCTGAACCATCGAAGAAGGCTGGAAAGAAGAAGAAATTAAAGGAAGTGGAATCAACAAACAGAACTCATAGGGCCAAAAAAGATCAATCTGCACCTCCAAAGCCCAAAAATAAAAAATCTTATCCTGATGAAGTGGTTGTTAAATGGAGAGAGGATAAAAAGACTCGGAAGGAAGGGGAACCACAATTTGGCCTAGATCCTAATGAGGCCAAGGCTTTGAAAGAGAAAGCTACTGAGGAGATTGAGAAGCCAACCAAAGAGAAAAATCTTAAGAAGAATATGTCAGAGGCAAAGATTGTACAATCTCTCTTGAAGGCTACTAAAGTAGCATCTAAGAATATTCTGGTGCCACAATCTTTCTTGATAGAGCCTTTACCTGAGACTCTAGGGAAAAATTTCATGACTCTGGAAAAAACACAAGAGAAGGTTGTGGAAGAGAAGAAAGCTACAGAAGAAGTACAAGAAGCTGAGAGTAGTGGTGGCTCTGATGATGTAATTAAGCAAGTTGAAGATTATCATGAAAAAGAAAGTGCTTCTGAAAAATTTTCAATCCGGACTTCTCAATCTGGATCTTCAAAACTTGCTACTCTGGGAATAGATGATAAGGGTGAAGAGAAAGTAAAAAAGTTATCTGAGGAAGAGAGTCATAATAATGACTTCATTCTTCCTGAAGATGTTGAGGTAGGAGCTGAAAAAGAGAAAATTGATGAAGATAAGATTGTATAGTTATCTGGAAGTGAGCATGAATCTCTTGATGAAGAAGCTATTCTGAAAATCAGTAAGGGGAAACAAGTGGTTGCTGATACCCCAATGAAAGAAATTATGAGAAAGAATAAAGATGGAGGATCCTCTAAGAGAAAGCTGGTAGATCTAGAGGAAGAACCATCTCCATGAAAAATGTCAAATTCAGAGTCATCAGCTTTAGGACATGATTTTGTTGTTCAGTCCCTGAAGAAGCTTCTGGATACCATTATAATCTTTCCAGCAATTAAATCTAGATGCCAGATGTTCCAGCACAATATGAATCAGAAATCAGACTCTATATCCATGGTGATGGATAGGTGTGTAAAGGTGGAGGCCGAACACAAGAATATCCTTATCAATTATGAAGCCCACAGAAAATCCTTCAAGAAAATGACCAGCTAGTTGAAGAATATCATCAAAGATATGAGAGAGATTGATCAATCTCACGAATATGTCAAGGAAGCTTTTTACACTGAAGACACCAAAATAAAGAATCTTACAGATATCTTTGAGAAAAAGATAACTCTTGAGAAAAATTCTCAGATTCAAGATGACAAAGATCTGAATGGGAAGTTGAATTTTATTGTCCAAAGATGGAAAATAGAGAGGGATCTCCAGATCAAGACGAAAGAAAATCTTGTGAAGCAAGATGACTTACTCAAGGATCAGGAAAAGGCCCTGAAGGCTCAAGAGGATAGGATCACATCCTTAGAAAAACAAGTAGAGGAGGATCAAAAAGAGCTAAAAAAGTTGAATACAATCGTGAAGAAGCTGATTCCCAAGGAAAAAGAAACAAAATAGACCCAAATCAGATCTTTTGTTGTATTTTTTCCATGTACTAATTCTTCAATTTTAATGAAATTATGGTTTCTTGTTTTTTAGATGTCTATACTAATATTTTAGGTATCATATTTTTTCCATTACCTCAAAATCATTTTGAAAATCACAAAGGGGGATAACGAAAAATAATTATAAAGGGTAGAAGGAAAAAAGAATTCTAAGTACAAGAAGATATATCCCTAAGTAAGGGGAAGTTTATCTAAGGGGGAGTGATCATTATGAATATTTCCATACCCAAGATAATGAAAATCCCATTCTAGAAATATAGAATACGATCCTTAGTGTTCTAAAGCCTAAGGGGGAGTTAGTCATATTCATCTTTTCCAATGTGAAAATGGAGATATGTTTTATTTTCTAAGTCAAGAAATGTTTTGTTATGTCCTTATATTATTTTTCGTAAGGATGTTTGTGCTTTCCAAAAAGGGGGATATTGTTGAGTCAATAAGGTTTTACTTATGACTTTTCCATTCCTTCATACTTGGGGGAGATTGTTAAGTCGATAAGGTATCCTTATGGCTTTACCATTACTTCTTGTTTTGAAAATCACAAACACTTTATTTCAAGGAAAAACTCATTTTAATCCTTGTTTTAATTCTATAAGGAAAATTTCCTTCCCCAAGGAAATTTACCCTTACCTAGATTTCATTATTCATATCAATATTTTTCCTAAGTATAAAATTCAGGTTGTAATAAAAAACCTCAGAATCTTATAATTACCTAGATATGAAGTATTATCTTTTAGAATATGAATTCTTAGAATTATGGTTACGAAATCTTCTAAGTTCTGACTCTGAATTCTGAATCATAATTTTGGATACAAACTCTTATGAGTTCTGACTCCGAATTCTGAATCATAATTCTGCTTATGAACTCTTCTGAGTTCTGAATCCGAATTCTGAATCAAGATTCTGGTTATGAACTCTTCCGAGTTCTGACTCTGAATTCTGAATCAGAATTCTGGTTACAAACTCTTTTGAGTTCTGACTCTGAATTTTGAATCAGAATTATAGTTATGAACTCTTCTAAGTTCTATCTCTGAATTCTGAAAATTAATTCTGGATTCTAACTTTTCTATGTTCTGACTCCGAGTTTTCTGAATTCTGACTCCGAACTCTTATGAGTTCAGACTCCGAATTCTCATGAACTCTGATTCCGATCTTTGTAAGTTCAGGTTCCGAATTCTTGAGAAACCAGATTCTGAATTTCCTTGAAATTTAGACTCTATAATTATATAGAATTTAGGTTCCTAATTCCTAGAAAGCAGAATCCGAATATCCTTATTTTATAGACTCCGAATTCATTTTTGGTTAGACTCCGAACTTTCATTTCCTTACATTCTGAATATCCTAATTTAGTCATTCTTATTTTTGTTGTTATAAAACCATGTCGTGCTTCTAGTTATCAACTAATCGTTGTTCGAGTGACACATGTACAGGTCCATCTGAAATTCAAAAAAAAAATATGATCGGTCGAGGAGGGATCCGACCATTGGAACCGTGCCTATAAATAGGAGCTCATTTCAAAGAGATTGAGATTTTTGGAACTTTAGCTTTGACTTTTTACAAAGTGCTAGTGAAGTGATTTCAAGAGAGAGAGGCTATTATAAACTCTCAGGATTCATGATGAATGTTTTGAACTACTTGTTCAAACTTTTCTTCATGTAGATTTCTTAGTGAAGAGGTTCGATTTCTTTAAAATTAGAGACTTCAGGTTGTAAAGTCAGAGGTGCCGATTTCTTTACCAATCAAAGGCTTGCAGGGATAGCAAGACAGATACTGATCATCGGATTGAGGTATTACCTGGGTTTGGGTGATACAAACTTTCTTGAAAGTATAAATCAAGGGGCCTTTTATCCAGGGTTGTTGGATACCCTCCTCTTTGGGTTAAAAGAGTTACTACTTGTTACTTGCAGTATTTTGTTTTCTTCTGTGTATTTTAGTTGTTGAGGTAAGTTTAACTTTCATATACTTCCCTAAACTTGTTCATTGATTTTATAGGATTCTATACACTTTAAGGTAAAATCATAGTTGGTGAAAACTTTTTTAAGTTTCATTTCTGTAATCACTTTTCTGGAATCAAGCAAGATAACAGAACTTAGAGGTGTTGTGAATTTTGGTTCCGCAAAATTTCCTTAGGGATTTTTAAATTATACAATTCACCCCCCTCTTGTATTTGAGAATCTCATGTTTATATATTTGATCCTATATTTGGTATTATAGAGTATATCATACTCAGACATACCATCTCAAAAAACATTTGGGTGTTGAGGAATGAGTTTTGTTCATCTTGGTGGAAGTAGTCTGAATGTACGCATGAACAATGATTTTATTTTAATTAATGAATAAAATAAATAGGGATATACCCTTAACAAATAAAATTACTCTATATAAAATGATACTAACATCACTATATTAGTATGTCTATAATAAATTTCAATTATGATATTTAATATGAAAAGAAAAGTTGTTGACAATACATAGGCCGGGTACTTGAATTTTCCTTGGAATTATCTTCGGAAATGAAGGACATATGCTTAGGAATGGTGACCTCATGATTTTGAAAGTGGGACATGGTATTAGTAGGACCAAGGAGTTAGGTTTTAATGAATAAAGTCATTGATATTATATTCCTTATGAATACTACATTTTTCGACAAAATCCAACATTTTTTAAAGTCAAAAATGTATTACTATATGATTTTTTATATGAGGGAAAAAATTAATTGAATTTTAAAAATTCCCAATTCAAAAATTTATAAATTCAATTTTGGAATAAAATATTAAAATATAATTAAAAAGTAAATTTTATTTGATATTTTCATTTTTAAATATTAAATATTATTATTATCATTTTATATCATTTACCAAATAAATTGGTGTTAATATTTTATTAATATAAAAAAATCATAATAATTAGTCACATGTTTCATGAAATAGAAATGTATTTCACATGGAATTTTTTTAGAAAATAATTTTATAAATAATAAATAATCTTATTAGAAATTTAAATTAAACTAAATTAATTTCATTTATATTATATTTAGCATTTATATTATTTGTACACATATTTAATAAAGTTGTAAAAACAGTTTAGTCTCCCCAATTCAATATCTAGGTTTAAATGTTCATTCCAAAAGATTTACATTTTCTCTAAATATATCATGGTTTATTTATGTTTGGTGTTGTATGTGGACCATGATATCTGTCAAATCGACTTATTTAATGGTGACAATATATTATGATCTTAATGTGCTACATGAAAATTATTAACCTGTAAGCCACTAAAATGGTTCCCCAATCTGGTTTGCATCATATTTTCAAGCACACCTTATCATATGAAAGTGGCTACTAATAAGGAGAAAGGTTCCAATGAGGGTATGGTGGGGAGACTATACCCTAATGATCATAGTATCAATGTTTTATATAATACT
Source organism: Viscum album (assembly GCA_963277665.1). Taxonomy (NCBI): domain Eukaryota; kingdom Viridiplantae; phylum Streptophyta; class Magnoliopsida; order Santalales; family Viscaceae; genus Viscum; species Viscum album. The sequence goes on from OY728152.1 coordinate 1,503,159,003, forward strand.
TAATTCCATAATGGAAGTATATAAAAAAATGGAAGTGGAAATAATCATTCTAAATAAATAAAAATGACCAAATCTAGAAACTATATCATATAGTCATTGATTTTATTTCAATAACAAATGGAAAATAGTAATAAAAATAAGTAGGCATAAAATACACGCGTAATGAAAATAAATAAATCCCAAATGATATCTTTATGAGAATATTAATTTCTAGATCATTAATCTTCTCAAATTCTCCATATCCATGTACACAACATTTAAAACAATCCAGAATCCTTGTCATGCAACCATGAGGTATTTACAGGTATTAAAAACTTCACTAAATAGGATGTGAGATAAAATTTGCAGGCCACCACCATTTTTGTATAAGTAAATTTAGTTTGTGAATATAAAATACAATAGTTTATATGTATAAAAAAGGTAGTAAATAAATAAATATAAACAGGTGGTACTCAAGTTCTTCATGGGAACTTGGCTAAAAATACTTACATCGGCCTAAGTCAGAATATCTCTGAACAAGACACTATGTTTTTATATTCATATATGTAAGACCATATATAAGAACAATTATACATGCACCTTAGAGGATATGAAGAGTAATACTATGGAATCCATATAATAATAATAATAATAACAATAATAATAATAGTATTAGTAGTAGTAGTAATAAGAGAGTCTCATTATTTAAATATAGGCACCATACCATGCACTGGAATAGGGGATACAAATTATCATGACCCACAATCCCAATCAATGAGGTCAAAAATCATGTCCAACACCTTATACTGAGGGTGTGTGAATTATCATGTCCAAAAACCCTAACCAAGGACTCTCAGTAATAATCAGGAATAATATGATCCCAATTTCTCTATGATCCCTTAACCATGGAATTTCGGAATGAGAAACTTGGTATCTCTCATGGAATGATGTATCCCCACTAACATATGAGCCTATACAAGGTATTATTAATTGGGAATCTAAGTTTAAATCAAGTAATAATATCACAATGTAATCATCTCACATTTAATAATTAAAAAAATAGACGATGAGAAGTCACCATTCCATTTACTCATTTAAATATATGTAATAAAGAATGCCATGATTTTAAGAATTATATATTAGAATTCAAGTATGAATATAAAAGAAGAAATGTACATAAGAATTCCTTATCACAAATAAAGTATATAATTCAGTCCATTCCATTTATAAGTAATAACAAAGTCTATGGGAATGTACAATCCATCAATTAATTTCAAATAACTAAATTTGATTTCCAATTTTTATTTTGTAAGACATTTCCCCTAATATGTGGTTTTATTACAAAATGGGGCATGGTTTTTATATCAACTCATTTAATTTAATCTTAAAATCCATTACATTAGAGATGATCCTTCTCACATAATGGTAGATTAAAGTGTAGACAAAGAATTCTAATAAAATTATTTAAAAAACCAAAAATATAGATTTAATTACATATAAAAAGCATAGGTCATGGGAATATATGAAACAGATACATAGGGATGGTTTGAGTTGAGTTGAAGAATCACTAATAGTGAAAATAAATATATAATTACTATTTAATTTAAGGAAATAAGTCCCTCATAATTAATCTCTCATTTAAAGTGTGATGCATAGTGAATCTGGAATGCAACACAATGATGTGTTTTATAAAATTATGAATCATTAAGGATAAATCCATATACCAACTAAATCATAGTTAGGAAACTTGTATCTTCTATTATCTATATTTTATTTGAATTAGACCATGAGAAAATGGAAGAATAGAAAAAAAAACCTTGAAAATAGTGTATATTTATTTTCATTGAAATAGAATTAATTACAAAAAGACAAACCAATAAAGGAGGAATGAAGAATCATAGACTTATCCTTGGCTTTCCAATGTGATTAACAACCAATCATATCATCTCTAATATATAGTATGTAAGCCATTAAAACTTGATCCAACACTTTTATTCAAAATTGAATCACCAACACAACACTTACCTAAGCTTGTCTAACCCAAGATATGATCACCTCATCAACTCCTCCATCCACCAGCTTATGGAAATTTCTATCATAGATTATAACCTTTAATAGCCAATTATAAGCCACAAAACACCCACTGTCAAAATTTATTACTTTTGAACTGTTGTATAATTTTAGTGACTCTCTAGGGATGTTTCTAATCATGATCATATGATCAATTCCTAATTGACCACATTAAGCCTGGTAGATCCATGAAGATCCTCAGCCATCCTTTTTACTAATCTTTCTTCACCCCAAATATATACCAAAAGAAATTCCTAAAAAAATTAATTCAACCAACAAGGATAAAATCAAGTGAATCCACTAACATCTGGATATTTTTAAAGATGATTGATTTTAGCAACCAATACATACCAAAATAAATCCCATACCTTTACTCCATGACACACCATGAGGCTACTCTGAGCATGCTCACTGATTCCCATACCCATATTATGGTGACATATCAAGAAAAAACTTTCATTTATTTTTTTTGTTCCATAGAAAAACATAGGAGAACACCTGATCCAGTAGCCTTTGTTTTCCACACTTTAATCATATCAACAGAGCCTAACCATAATTCCAAAGTAACTTTATAATAAAATACCAGAGTCCAAGGATCTCATCCAAGGTAGTCCATCCTCCTGAGTTTACATGTTAGACGTCAAAATAGAGAGGGTATTTCTAGGTATCAAAACACTAAATAAGACCAACAAATGTATCTGGCCTAGTGATCGAGTCAAAGAATCAGCTAATGTACATGAGTCCATCCACAGAGTTCCTACATTGGAATCCCTGCATCACTTAGAAAAAACCATTCCACTTTTAAAATATGTGCTCCTAGTGCACAACTATGAAAGAGTATAATTATCGATCCAACAAGCATATTAATAACTTTCTTTGTCTTACTGTATAAATAATTATCTCTCAATGTAACCTGGTTGCTATCAATATAAGGGGAACAATAATTACTAATCCAATAGTACACTAAGATGATAAACCTGGTTACTAATAAGCCTCAAGAAACTCCCTTCATATCCACAAAGAAGTGATCGACATGTTTTCCAACCAATCATATCCAACTGCACATAGGAAATAACAGTCGAACCACTAATGTAAAACTTCTTTTAATAGAGATCAGATGAACCTACCAACACATCATCATTTACTGACCAATATTTCTTTAGAAAAACAAATTTATTTATTTTTTCTGAAAAACCCCAGTGATTTAAACCTAGACTCATGATGTCCTTAATGAATTCATACATGCCCAACTATTTTATTTTCATTTTTATTTGGAAGTGCCAACATGCTTCAGAATCATTACTTCATGAGATTCTAACACACCCCGAGCTTGAATATTGCAAACAAACTCAATCCCAACCCATAACTAGGTTTTATCTTGCATATTGTTTCAAGTAGTAGAAACTTAATTTTACCAACCCTACAGGTTTACAAATTTAATTCGGACCATTTCTAAATGTCCTTCTTTTGTTTCACTCCCTATTTTAGGAAGAAAACTCTAAAATACATTATTTGTGATTATGACCTTGTTATTTGTGTCATAGATATTATTTAATATGAATGTGATCTCATCCAATGACATATGATCCATCCAACACTGAATGAGGTCCACAAATGTGGCCAACAAGCTTTTTAAGAGCACTAAATAAAAAAGAGATGGAAATATCTTCTTAAAATAATATTATATAAAATATTCTCTAGACATACATGTGACACTCTTTCATCACTCAATCATTCAAGTAATTAGTATCAGACATTGAATCCAAAACAAAACTGAACGGTATTTTTATAACTCCAGATATATTTTCAATACTACCCCTAGTATCAGGATAAATCAGACTTCTCAATACATCATGGTTATTCTACTTTGGAAATGACTTGATAACATAGTTTAACAACTAAAGTATTAAACAATTATACCAAACTTATAAGTGGTTTTGAACAATTTTATCAATTTTATGTGTACTGGATGTATCAATGTGTAGTACCTTGATATTTCACCAGTGTAGTAGAAAACCTTTAATACTATCCAAAGTATTATATTATATATCTATCTGAGTATGTGATATACATAAATTATTTAATCCTATTAATATATTATCCCATACCACAATTCATTAATATTATGACCTCCTAATTCATCATTCACTGAGGATGAAGAAGGGTCACAAAAAATACTATGTGGCTGAACAAGCCCTAGGAATGTATAACCCACTAAATCCAAGCACTATACAATACTCATGTCCCTAACAAGGGTTAATTCATTACAAGAAAACCTTCTATACATGGGAGTCATTTTATAAATAAGGATACTATATCATGCCAAACTATATAAGGACTTCACTTCATATGCATGTAACTCCAAGAAACCATCTAATGGATCTAATTATTTCCAATGCAGTACTAAAATGGTCCAACCCTCTCAAAAATTAATCGAGTCTAAAACACAATTATTCCATTCACAGAAAATAATATTAATATCCTATCTTCTAGATCAAAATAACAGAATGTTTAAATAGATCTATGTAAAATTAATGTTCTCATTCAAGGAAACATTTTTACTACCCTCACGTAATGCATGAAACTAAGAACACAACAATAAGGTTTTATTCAAGAGCGTACATAATTTCATAATTAAAATAAACATATAAATTAATTCAATTTATGAAATTCCAAGTACTATTTTTGATGAAAAACTATCCTTGTTACATTTATAAATTTAAGGAACAAGAAAATATAGGAAATTTATATAAGAAATTCCTTTGAGGGATTATTTATTTAGCTATTATCCTATCAAATTTTAGGCAATTTGTCTAAATTTTTCTTTTAACAACTTATTCATTAATAATTTCTGAAAATTGGTATTAGTTAAAGAAAATGAAAATTCCAAGCTGTAAAAGAAAACACTCTTTAGGTTGAAATTGTCATTTTAATTAACTATAACATCCTAATTAAAGTAAACCTCAAAATCATAGAAAGGTCTCTTATTATAATTTTAAAAAGAACGGTTAAGTAAAATTTGACCGTACATTTATATGCAACACCATATAAGTTGATTCTATCACTTTAAATAATAGTCCCTATGTATAATGAGAATACCACAATGGGGTTAAGCACTAAGTAATATCGAATAAAAGGTGACCTATGAGCGTTTAAACATTCCAACCTAGGTCCATTTAAGTAAAAACTAATAAATTTTTTTTCATTAAATATTAGCCACACTTTTAGTGGGTTATTATAAAAGCATATCATGCCAATTTTGACCTACTTAGATCATGTATAATTTACCTCACTAGCATGAAACACACTGGATGATGTACTCAAGTAGATTCAAGTGTAATATCTATAAGTAGCTGAATCATTTTATGAGTTAGATTTTAAGAGATTTTATATTTATAAAATGGACCGATTAGATGAATCATAATTCCTAAGTTATAAAGGTACTTGAATTTATATGTTAAAATTGGCATTCATGTAACTATAACCAGATTTATACCTTCAATCTCAAGGTATAACAAAGATATATAGATTTTTTTGATTACACAATTCACACGTCCAAATTTATAAATTCACATACACTTTAGAAATTTTTATTATCACCCATTAAACTAAAAAAACTAATGTTATATACCATTAAAACAATGTTCCATGGCTTGAAAAATCCAAATTTTATTAATTAAGGTGCCTCCATAATTCTATATAGGAAATCACCATTTAGGTTTATTCAGAAACTTTAATAACCAATTGTTTTATTGTAATTATAAGAGGATATGATAGCATATAGTAATGAATATAGGTGAATATGGAAATGTATAATATAATGTGGTGTATAGGTAATATTTCTATATAATCACTGAAACATAGTATACAGATAAGCATGATGCTAAATAACACAAGGTGCATTGAACAAGTATCAGTATGTTAGGGAGTGAGTCCTACTTGGAATGAAATATGTATGGAATGTGAATATCTATGTTCCTATAATGATGCATCATGAATTTAGGAATAATTCATTATAGTACTAGTCTAAGGCTAAAATACTGTAAATCCCATAAATCACTAAGAATTAGAAATAACATCAATCCCCCAAGGTGAAATAATAATAAACTGTAATCCCTAAAAACTTGAAAAATACTCACATCCTTAGAAACATTAACAGTCCATGAGGTATGGCTTGATTAATCCCACACAAAATCTATTTATCAACTTTAAACACACTCATATTCTTCTTTCTACCTAGCCAAAATAACAAGATAATGTAAATTAAATCCTCGATACCATTTTGTAATGTCCATACCCAAGAGCCACTCAAACGGTGACCTAATTTGGTTCACCACATTGAATTAATCATGCCTACCCATATACTAGAAGATTAAAACTATCACATAGGTTCAAGTGATATTAAGGTGGGTAGACTCTACCCTCATGAATAGAGTATCATAGTGGTACAAAAAAAATAAGTCCATAATAGATACAATATAAAATTAATGCAGTACAAATAATCATCACAAATAAATTTAAATAAACAAATCCATAAATATTATAATATATAGAATTATTTCATGTCAATAAAAAAATAAAAAAAGGCATACATGGATGCAGACATACAATACATTCATAAAAAAATAACTAAATCCCAAAGGATATGTCCATGGGTTTCTCGAGTAGTAGCTCATGTACCACATCTAATTTTATGTATATTTTATTTATTTATTATATGGATTATTTTTGAGATCATATGTGGATATTTAATGTGATTCCGAGGCCTAGTGTTTCTGAAAAAAATGTTTAAAAAATATTAAAATATTTAATAGCAAACACGTGCAGTTTCCCAAAAAAAAGTGCAATGCCTTATAAACGATTTCCCATATCAGAAATATGAGGGTGAATTTGAGTTCAAAATAGTGACTTTACCCTAGGGGAGACTTAACATTAGTTGTAAAGGGTCGTTTGTGAAATTTGTTTCATGGAAATAAAAGGAATAAAATAATTTCAGAAAAATTATTTTTGATGTATCGATGTGGGTTATCCTTCAATTAAACTTTTGTTAGAGATATTGGGTTAGCCTTATAACCTTGGAATTACCTGGAGATAATGGAGAGAGAACCTCTAGAGGGTACTTCTAATGATTGAAAATGGAACCTCAAATCAATGATTGACAAACGCCGATCACGACAGATATCACCAACAACAACGACACAACGACCCTTCATCGTCAACGAATGATCCATATCAAGGAAGGTCATGTGATTTAAATAGTTCTTCCCCATTAATGATTCCTACGATGAACGTGGACTAATCTATGAATATATTAGCCTATGGATCAATCATATTTGGAGGATGAGATTATCTTGCGGGTTTATTAGGATTTAGTTAATTTGGTTTTCTAGACCAAAATCCCCTATTATTGAGTGTTGTCCAAGAACACATGGCCATCAATGATAAAAAAAAATTATGTGCATTTCTCCCTTTGTTATTTTCGTTCTTATCTAGTTGGATCCCCATGGTCCTGAATTATTGTTTCTAGGTGGTTACAATCTTGATCAGATGCCCATATTTGTGAAAAATCAACAATTACTATTGGATCAATGTAAATCGAGACCCAAAGAGCACATATCTACGATAATTTATATTTTTGGGCATTATTGGAAGCATGGTGGTCCTAAAAAGGGTCCAATATAATGCGGTAGAGGCACCGGTGGCTATAAGCATTGCACGACAACAAATTGTTTGTGGGGGTTGGAGATGTGTGAAACTGTGGTAGAGGCGGGTGCCGCAGAGACCACATGAGGTGATAGTGGCGTGCATGGAAATGGAGAGCATGACAGAGAATGAAGAGTGTTCTAGGAACATGGGCTGAGTTGGATCGATGGTTCTGGTTAGGTTGGTCGGTCTGGCAGAATGACATGGACTCTGGTCAGACTTGGGTCGCATCAGGGAAACCGGGGTAGAGCACGATTGTAGTTGACCGCAGAGATTGACAATGATGCCATGACAACTTGAGCTGTTGTGCGTGCAATGACCATATGACCAATCCATGGGTGGTCAATCACAACAGCCGGTCGGGTGCGACAGGCGGTCTAAATATGATGGTCGGTCCATAGGCACCTGGTCAAAATAGTTGGTGGATAGATCACAGTGGTAGGTGTACCAAACACAATGGTATTTGGACTGACCATGGAGGTAGGTGGACCTACCATGACTGTAGGTTTGCAGAATCCAACACGTCTGCAACCATATTTGTTCAAATGTTCATAACTTCTAAACAGAGCATCTAATCGATGATCTGTCTATAGTGTTGAAACCCTAAAGTTGAGGTGGCTATTTTGAGAACAATTGTGGGTTTTTAGTTTGGACCAGTATATGTAGAGTTTGTTCCCTTGGTCCTTTACTTGAGGGTATAGTGTGAAATTACATACACATCACTAGATTGTAATCCCCCTAGAGGTTGAGTCTCAGATAGAGTTGTGTCATCCTTCCACGAGACTCCAGTGTGATCCTCTATCATCCAAAATAGAGTTTTTCGAATCAGAATGTACTCCTTAAGTCGAGTTTTGAAACTCCTTCTAGTAGGTCATATCGGTAGTATTTATGGAATTGTTGGAATATGATATCCTTCCTAGAGAATTGATCTAGACCAGGTTTGTTGTGTCCCCCAACCGTCCTAGGAATGACCCTCTCTCTATGTATCATAGTCTTCTCAGACCATTTAATTCTCTTTGGGTGAGGCCCAAATGAGATAAACCTCTTCGTCAAGTGTCTCTGATGTTATCATGGATTGTGGAATGAGTTATCCAAGAAAGTGTGTGGCTTTGAGCAGAATCCTATGGCTGGAAGTTGTTTTTGACTACCATATGGTGTGGCATATTTACTGAGTATATCTGGGTTCTTTTTCAACTTATTTTATCTTTTATACAGTGTTACATATTTTATTGAAATAAATATACTTGGTGATTCATATTTAGTATTTTTTTGGTGTCTTAATGAGTATTATTATACTTAAACCTACATGGTATTTTCTTGCATGTGTCATGTCTTATGCAGATGGATAACCTTTAGACAGTGTCCTAGAATGACTATGAGAGGATAGAGCATAGATGGATCTAGTCAGACCGAGGTGTTTATTTGGAGTGTACATTTGACATAGTCCTCACCCTTGGAGTAGGTTAGACTCTTTATAGTTTTAGTTGGAATTGTGTAAAAACTCTTGTGTTTGGATTGTTTTTAGACTGGTTTACATTTCCTTTACTTCTTGTAGTACTATGGTTCTGGGATCTAAGTTTTATTCATGGATTCTACCAATTATTTCACATTTTAGAATTTTTTTTTCTTGGAGATGTGTGCATGTGTATAGGTACTTTGGGCTAATAACTCCCATATGTGGGAAATTCCTACCCAGATCTAGTTACCGACACCTAGCCTATTAGAGGTGGGATTTGGGTATTCATGACATGTACCCCTCTAGGATAGGTCATGAAAAATTGGTATCAGAGAAGGTACATCTACATTAGGACTGGGAGTTTGTGAAATTTGTTTGGGGTAATAGTGTTAAGTGTTAAGAGCTCAGATTTCAAATCAAGGACTCTAGTGTTAGTGTAGTGGCCGACGTATCTATACACAAGGACTCTAAACATCTTCTTTTTGACTTGGTACATGATCACAATAGTTACAGGGAAAAAAAATGGTACACAAATCATATAAAAATGGTAGTGTTTTCCATGTCCTTCTTGAGTCAGCTCCCCAGATATACTATTTTGACCCTGGGACATCTTGTTTTATTTTAGGATTCCTCCACATAGATATCCAGCTAGGACTCTATCACGTGATCATGAGTATGATCCACATAGTGACGAGGCATCAGTATATGGGCATGTGCCAGAGAAAAAACCTCTAGGTGGTTTAGTAGTTATACCACCACCCATCGAGCATCAACTACTACTAGCACGACCTACTGAGGATGCACATAGGATGACCGCATTTCATTAATTTCAGAGGCAGAGGCATCCCAAGTTTTGAGGTGATCCAGAACCCCATATGACTAAGGATTGGTTAGAGGTAGTAACCTTTGTTTTCTACCTTATGAGGACGTCTTCTAATCAGATGGAAGTACATACCGTGAGTCTTCTTTAGGAATATGAGGGGAGATGATGGAGCTTGGTGACTCAGTCACATGACAAGAAAAATATCTTCTAGATATAATTTGAGCCTCTCTTTTGATAGCATTTTTTTCTGGACACATTGTGATTGATATGCATACAAGGTATTCTGTATTTACAGTAGGAAATTATGATCGTGGAAGAGTATTCAATGAATTTTACTAATATTTCACACTACACTTTGGATATGGTATGAGGCTAGTTCTTCCGAGATCAGACCTTCAATAAGGGCTTGTACTGGGACATCATGACATCAATGGTATCCCTTTTCATTTCTATCTACAGCGGGGGTACTTGGGTGAGTCCTTTTAGTGGAATTTTTATGGAAGAGATGATGCTAGTAGTGTGAGCTAAAAGTGGGAACTAAGTAGATGAGACCTCAGTAGATGGTAGATGATGATAGTCACATAGATCCAAGATAGTTATACACTTCAAGAGGCGATCCCAAGACTTGGGGTCAGTAGTGTAGGGCTCCTAGGGAAGCTTCAATCAGCCAATGGATAGGTGGTGTTTCTCATGTGATGGTTGGGGAAATATGGAATGAAATTTCCCATCCTATCATATAGTTGATCAAGATATGATTTAGTAACCACCATGATAGAGACAGAGATAGAACCGAGGTTGTCCATAGGGCTGTTGAAGTGAAATAGGGGTTGAAAGGGTAGTAGGAGATGGTCATAGGTTCAACCTATTACCACCAACACCACCCCCGGGAGGTCCACACCAGGATAAGGGAGATGATGAATAGGTATGATGTCAGATGCAGGATATGAAGGCCTATGACCCTGAGGCTCCAGGGATGATATGAGGTATGATCTGTGTATTTTCTACCATACCTGTAGTATTGATAGTCATAGGTGCTAGTAATTATTTTCTTTCCATGAATCTTATCCAAATACTTAAAAATTTTAGTTGAACCATTGACTGAACACTTACACTTAGAGACTCCTACTAGAGGAGAATCGATGATCACAAACTAGTTATGATAGCATGACTTGAATCTTGGAGGTCAGAGTTTCAGTTGGGATCTCTTAGTATCATTGTCGAGGCCTTATGCCTCCATTCTTGGCTTTGAATAGTTATCCAAATTTTATGCTCAGATTGAATATTTTAGGAGAATAGTGTAGTGTGTCTATAGTTATGGGACTAGGTTGTCCTTTGTTGGTGAATAGAAAAATCCAGGTAGCATAGGGCAGACTCACACATAGGAGGGTGCGACCGATTACTCATCAGTTGGCTACCATGTCCCTCAGTGTAGTGGATGTTATGATTCCATAGTTTCCTGAAGTAGTGGTGGTATATGAGGACATATTTCTTGAATATGTTATAGTTTTACCTCTCTGTAGAGAGATAGACTTCTACATTTATCTACACCTCGGGATGACACCGATATCTACTATCGTATATTGGATGGATCCCACAGAGATTCATGAGATAAGGACACTATTGGAAGAATTTCAGAGGATGGGATTTGTGATAACCGGTGTTTCACCCTGGGTAGCCCCAATTTTGTTTTCTAAGAAATAATATGGGAGATGGAGGTTATCTGTGGGTTTTTGGTGCTTAAACCAAGTGACTATGAAGAAAAAATATCCACTACCTAGGATTGATAACCTCTTTGATTAGTTGAATGGGGAATTGTGGTTCTCTATGATTGACCATAGGTATGGCTATCCCCATATACGAGTATGGTATGAGGATATACTGAAGATGTACTTTATATGTCATTACGGTCAATATGATTACTTGGTCATGACATTTGGAAGAAAGAATTCCCCATCAGTATTCATGGGGCTGATGAACTGGATATTTAATCCTTTCTTATACTGGTTCATGGTGGTCTAAATCAATGAAATCCTAGTGTATTCAATGAATGAGGAGGAGCACGCAAGACACTTAAGGATTGTCATAGACACACTTTGAGAGAACTAGATTTATAGAAATCTCAAATGTGTTAGATTTGGATTCAATAATTCCATTTTATAGGACACATCATGTAAGAGGCTAGAGTTTCATTGGATCTAGTGAAGGAGGAGGAAGTGCTTTCTTAGGATCTATACAAGAGTGTTATCAAGGATAAGAGTTTATTTGGATTGTAAGGGTACTATCAGAGGTTTGTACCTAACTTCTACAAAGTGGAAGTAACCTGTAAATCTTTGAAATGGGAGGGATAACCTTTTATATGAATGTAAATGTTCCAACAATTCATTCAGTAGTATAGGAAATGGTTTACAATCACTCCCATCTTGAGGTTACTGGAGGAAGGCATTGAGTATGTGGTGTTCTGTAATGCATCAGGGACCAGGCTTGGTTGTGTCCTAATTTAGTGTCCTACAGTGATTTCCTATTATTAATCCCTATGGAGACCACAAGATCTGAACTACATGACCCATGATCTTTAGTGATTAGTGGTAGTCTTCGCATTGAATATGTGGTGACACTATCTGATGGGTGAGCAGTTTATCGTCTACTCTGATCACACATGTCACAAGATTATATTCTCTAAGAATGATCTTAACTTGAGATATAGGTGATGGAGAGGGTTCCTCTAGGACTATGACTTTAAGAATGTCTATTCTTCTGGGAAGGGGAATATGGTGGTAGATGCTCTCAGCTGGAGATCTATTTTGTAGCTACTGAATGAGGCATCAAAGTATTTGGCCTCACAAAAGATATCATTTATGAATGGATATGGAGAATCTTACCTCTAGTAGATGGTTTTCACCCTTCCACTATTATAGTGTGTTTGGGAAGAACAACTTGGGGGCACTGAATACAAGACCCTATGTGCACAGATGTACATAGGGCATGCTCCTGATGGATATTCAAAATATGGAGAGCACATCATTATCTTTAGAGGTTGCATGATTTTCCAGTGATTTCGTATGAGGAGGTTATGAGGGAGTTTCATAAATCCTGTTTGGAAGTACATCAAGGTATGGTGATGATGTATCAGGACCTCTGATGCCAGTTTTGGAGGCCAAGGATGAAGAAAGGAGTTGCAAAGTTTGTTTCATGATGAATTATTTTTCAGCAAGTGATGGCTGAGCACATGGTTCTAGAAGGTTTAGATTAACCCCTTGAGTTTCTAGAATTGAAATGGGATGGTATATCTATAGGCTTTATGATGGTCTTACCATATATGTATAGGGGACATGATGCCATCTGGGTAATCATCGAATGACTCACCAATCTGGCCCACCTCATAGCTATTCAAGAGGAGAGTTAACTATAGAGCATAGGATGCTTCTATGTGAAATATTTTATGACTCCATGGAGTTCCATCAATGGTTTTTTATGATCGTGATGATCACATTACAACTCTATTGTTGAAGGGATTACTGGAGGCATTTGGGACCCAGTTACATTTGAGAACATTGTCTCACCCACAGATGGATATCCTAACTGAATAGACCATTCATGTTCTAAAGGAAAAACTACATGCATTCATGTTAGAATTTAGACATATTTGGAAGGATTAATTTTAATTATTTGATTTTTTATACAAAAATTGCAACAATTCCACCATTGGTATGACACTATTTGGGTCTTTGTACTGGAAACCTTGCAGGTCACCCCTTGCTAGGCTAACCCTGTTGATTTAGCACCCATGGGATCAAAGCTGGTGTGAGCTACTACATAGAAGGTGAAGGTCATCCATGAGAATATGAAGACTACAAATATACATTAGAAGTCTTTTTATGACATGTGATTAAGTCCTTTGGAGTTTGAGGAAGGAGAGAATGTGATCCATCAGGTTTCACCTCAATGGGGATTACAAAGATTTGGATGGGGAAGCAAGATATATTTGAGTTTCATCAGCCCTATCTAGATACTACGTAGAGTTGGTGAGGTGGAATACTACTTAAATCTACCTCCATAGTTAGAATGAGTTCATGATGTCTTCCCCATGTCGTAGTTGAGGAGGTATGTGCATGAACCATTAATTGTTATCGATTGGGGAGAGCTAGAAATCGAGGATGGAGAGACCATTTCTAAGTATCCAGTAGAGATCAAGGATCAGTATTAGAGGATCTATTAGAGGTGATCAATTCCTTTTGTTCATTTTTTCTTGAAGAACATGAATCTCTAGGATAACACATGGGATAAGGAGGATTAGAATCATGCTCATTACCCCCATCTGTTTGAGTATCCCTTGATTTGGCATTTCAAGGAAATAATACCCCAAGCTGAGAATTGTGAGGACCAATAGGGGCCTGTATACCGTGAGGGGGGGGGGGGGGGGTGAATCAGGGTATGAATATTATTTTCTAAATCCTTCCTTCCCCATTGGATATTGACCTCTTTATTACAAGGGTCACTTTGTTTTCAATTGTGTGTTTATTCTGACCACTTATTTTCATCATTATCTGATGAAGATGTTTTAAATGCAATTCATGGAAGCAAGTAGGTAGACACATAGATTTTTACTCAGTTCACCCTCACTGGGCTACGTCCAAGGAGCATACAACGACGATGTGCTGCTGTACCAAATCCACTAAAGCTCACTGCCAATAATGTTCAGGCTAGATCACTTTAATGTCCATGATCACTGCCTTTACAATGCTTAGGGTTAGCTCACTACTTTCCCAAGGGTCACTCCCCATTTCTCTCTCACTGGATCACTGCCAATAGAAAGGATTACCTTCTTCCTCTTCCTTTACTCACTGCACTTGGAAGGGATCCACTCACAGTTTATAGACTTGTAGGTCTCTTCATTTTCATGAATACATGCATCCTAAACTATTGATAGATTTTCTGTTGAAGTCCAAATTTAATCCAAAGATGAATACGACTTTTCCTTTGAACACTATGGAATTCCTTTGGAAATACCTTCGCAAAGAACCCTACTTCGTGAGGCTCCGAATTTCGCAAAGCTCAAACAAGCCTTTGCAAAGCTCCTACCTTTTCGTGAAGCACTCTCGCAAAGATCAAGACTTCACAATGATTAGGCCGTCACGGAGCTCAAGTCACCATAGAGAAACTTCCCTCACAAAGCTCACTGAGCCAACACGGAGCCCGCAACTTTCACGGAGCTATATTAGCCACCACGAATCTCTTCTTTCGTGAAGCACACTACCTTCACGAACCCCCTTCGCAAACCAAGAGAAAAATATTTTCTCTGAAAAACACTCTCTACTTCTCCTGAAGGGGTCGAGGTCTATTTATAGGTGATTACACTGACCTTGGAACCTTCTGTGCGAAGTCCACGCCACGTTATCTCAAATCACGAAGCTCTAAAGTTCCAACTGAAATTCTCTCAAAATCACGAAGCACCACGAAAATGTTTTGATCGCAGAGCTCACCGTAATCGCAGAGCATACTGTCAATTCCTTTGTGCCTTCTCCATGGAGCTCCCTCGCAAAGCCCTTCACTATCGCGATGTGATTCAACCTATGCCATTCGCTAATCTCATCGTAATCGTGAAGTACCACCGTCAACATGATTCTGGTATTCGCGAAATCCAATCCATGAAGCCTATATTTGCGAAACTCATGCCTTTTCTATATTAAAATTAGATCTTCAAGGAAATCCTATTTTCTCGATGCTCAACAAACTCCAAATTTTTGACCCCCAAAATTTGGAAAACACTAGAAAACAACAGCACCTTGTATCTGTTCTTTTATACCACCTCTAGATCATCCATTCCTTTTTCATGGTTCTTTGTCAACATGGATTGTCAAAAATATATTTGGAACACGACAATTCACCATGGAAACCTGCCTTGTCAACAAACACAATCAACCCAAAAATGATGCAATGTTACCTTGAGGGATTTTTTCCCAACAGGAATAATTTAACATCTCATATTTTCCATGTATTATTTTTAGATATTATATGGATTATTTTTGAGACCAAGACTAGATATGATGTGCAATTATGAGGCCCAGTGTGGTCAGAAAAAATGTTTGAAAAATACTATAATATTTAATAGCACATGCACACAGTTTTCATGGAAAACTGGAATAAATATTAAATTGTTCCCTATATTAGAAATATGAGGGAAAAAATTGAGTTCAAAATAGTGTCTTTACACTAGGAAAAACTTAACATTAGTCGACATGACTCATTTGTGAAAAAATTTTCACAGATGTAAATGGAATAAAATAATTTCATAAAAATTATTTCTTCCATAGTGAGGTGGTTTATCCATTAATTTTTTTTGAGATCTAGGTTTAGCCTCATGACCCTGTAATTCTCTAGAGATGTTGGATAGAGAATCTCTAGAGGATCCTTCTGAAAAACAATGATAGAACCTCAAATCGGTGATTAACAAATGATGATAATGATTGATATCACCAACGACAACAATGTTGTGACCATTCTTCGTTAGTGAATGATCCGAATTGATTTAGGGAATTTGATTAAATCGTTCTTCCCCATTATTTATTCCTACGATGAATGCGGACTAATCCATATACAGTTTATCCCGTAGATCAATCATATTTGCAAGATCAGATTATTTTATAGGTTTATCAGGATTTATTTAATTTGGTTTTCTAATAAAAAATCTAACGTTATTTATTTTCAGATAAGAATTATTGGCCAACAATGATAAAAAAATTTCATGTTGATTTATTCACCCATTCATTGTGTTCTTCACTAGTTAGATCCCCGTGGTCCCTACACGATGTTGCTGGGTGGTTCCAAACTCGATCAAACCACTGGATTTACATAAAACTGAAAAATGAGGCTAGATCAGTGTAGGTTG
The DNA here is from genome assembly GCA_963277665.1 of Viscum album. Lineage (NCBI taxonomy): Eukaryota > Viridiplantae > Streptophyta > Magnoliopsida > Santalales > Viscaceae > Viscum > Viscum album. Next base: position 1,503,175,920 of record OY728152.1, read on the forward strand.
AGACTCACATAGATTAGATATATGATCATTTCAATTTTTGGGAATTAGAGGAGGTGAATTGGTCTATAGAAGGGAAAAATGGTGCGTGGCAGGAGCACTGGTGGTTGGCGGTGGCCCGTGTGTGGTGGTCTGCATGTGGGAATTAGGGCCGCATGTAGCTGTGGTGGAGGAGAATGTGGAGATGAATGTGTGTGGTGTTGGTGGATTAAGTGATGGAGTCATAGGGGCTGGAAGAGTTGACACAGTGGCGGACACAGAGCGGGTCGGGTCAGATCAGTGGGTCGGGTTAGGCCGGCAGGCCGACCTGGATTAGGTGGACTCGAGTCAGATCCGGGTTGAGTCCAGGTTGGATATAAGAAACTAGGGTGAATCTTGATTATGGTCGACCGTGGAGATCGAAATCAGTGGTTGAATGTTGTTCCACGATAGCTTGATCTTCCACGAGCACAATGACCGCATGACCAGTCTAGGGGAAGTTTACCCTGAAGGTTGACTAGTGCGGCTAGTGAGGCATGAAATATGGATTAACCATGATGGTTGGTCCACGAGAAGCCAGTCCGTGTGGTATGTGGATTGAATACAATGGTAGGTTGACCTACCGTGGAAGTAGGTCTGTAGACCCAGGTAGGTTTGTGGGCATCTTATTTCAAATGGTTATAACTTTTAAACAGAGCATCCAATTGACATGTTGCCTATGGAGTTGAGACCCTAATGCTAAAATGGTAATTTTGAGTCTAATGGTGGGTTTTTTATTTTGGACCATTATAGGTTGAGTGTGTTCCCTTGGTTATTTCCTCGAGGTTATAGTGTGGAATTACATCCACGTCACTAGATTGTAATCCCCTCTAGAGGCCAAGTCTCAAATAAAGTTGTGGTATCCCTTTATGATACTGGAGTGTAATCCTATATCATCCCTAATGGAGTTTATAGAATTGGAATAACCTATTTGAGTAGGGTGTTGAGCCTCCATATAGAGGTATGTTTTAGTAGGGTTTGTTGAATCATTGAAATATGATCCCCTGTATATCAGGTTGATCCGGATTGGGTTTTGGGTGTCACCCAATGGTCTTGGGTGTGATCCCCTCTATCTTTATCATAGTATTATAAGAATAGTGTGTTATCTTTAGGCAAGTCACAAATGAGCTAGACTTCTTCGTCAAGTGTCTCTGATGGGAGGAAGTTTTTTATTACTACCTGATGGCATGGTGTCTCTCGTGATTATATCTGCATACTTTTTCTTTACATATTGTATCAGTTATATAGTGTTACATCTTGTATTTATATGACTATACTTGGTGATTTTCTTAGTGTTTTCTGGGTGTCTTACTGAGTATTGTTATACTCACCCCTTTATGGGATTTTCCCACACATGTCTTGTCTTATAAAGATGGTGGACCTCTATACAGTTTTCTTGGAGGACCAGGAGCGGGTAGATCATAGCTCGAGTTGACAGCCTGAGCTGTTTATCGGGAGCATACCTTTAACATAGTCCTCACCCTTGGAGAAGGTTGGACTCTTTATAGTTTCAAATAGACTTGGGTATAGACTCTTTTAGTGGGTTTTCTTAGCCCGGTTTACTTTTTATTTACATCATGCGGTACTATGGTTGTGGTATCTTAGCTATATGCATGAATTATATTAGTTCTTTTACATTTCAACATTTTTTGTCTTGGAGATGTGTGTGTGTGTGTGTTCAAGTACTTTAGGATAATGCCTCCCATTTATGGTAAATTCCAACCCAGTGCTAGTTACTAGCCCCTAGCCTATTGGTAGTAGGGTTGGGGTAGTCATGACATATTCCCCTCTAGTACAGGTCATGAAAAAATGAGTTATATTCTCAAAAGCTCCAATATCTATGTGCACAACACATTTCATTGTCCTAAGTCCGGATCTTATAACCATGAGGTCCGTCCGGGAAGCAAATGATGAACCAAATAGTATTTTAGAAATAATCAAATGTCCACCACCAATGGTGGATAATATAATCCATTCTTTTAATACTACATACATAAGTCCTCAAGTATAAAAAATATGTTAATAAATTAATAAATATAAAAAATTTGGACTCAGGTTCCTCAAGGATACCTGTACGACCATACCTTATTCATCAGAAGGTAGAATTTCTCTAAGAAATCCATCACATATATATAATAATATTTGGGATACCATAAATCTACAGAGTTATACAGGAACCAAAGAGTATCTAAGGCATTAGAACATGGAATCCATAAAATAATAGTAATAAAATAATAATAATAATAATAATAATAATAATAATAATAATTTTTCATTGTTTAAATATGGGAAACAACACAAAAATATTTATAGGGGATACAAAGAACCAAGATTGAAAATATCTTCAACTTTGTTAAATGTATATTCCAATATACTATAGAAAGTGGGTGTGGAAATCCATATAAAAAACCCAAACTAAGGAATCTCCATAATAATAATGAAAAATGTGATCCCACTTTCCCTATGAGTTCTCAACCAAGGCATTCCATAAAGAGGAAAAAATGTATCTCCTAAATAGTAGTACATCCCATATAACCTATGATCTCATCCAAGGTATTCCAATATGGTAATATAAGTATTGCCCTAGTAATAATATAAAAAAATTAATAATTTCTTGTTTAATAATTAAACAAATATCCATATAAATAAACCATACGATTTAACCATTTAAATATATTTAATAAAGAAGGCCATTTTTCTAAGCATGTTGTTTTACAGTTCAAGTGTGAATAATAAATAGGAAATGTACAGAATCATTCCCTATCACAAATCATGTAAAAAAATTAGTTTATTCTATATAAAAGTACATAATAATGGATTGTCAAGGACAATTATATATATTAATTTCAAATAATTCCATTTTATTACCCATTTTTATTAAATAAGGCAACACACCTCATAGGTGGTTTTATTAAAAATGGGCATGGTGTTCCTACCATCTTATTTAATTTTGTTTAATAATCCCTGTCATTAGTGTTGATACAACACACCTCAAATGAGATTAAATAATAGGAAAATTGTTATTATAAAATCATTTAAAATAACAGAAAAAGGGTTGTTTAATTTACTAGAGGAATCATAGATCACAGAAATATTATCAACACATCCAAATGGGTGGTTTGCTTTGAGTTTAACATCCACCAATAGTGAAATTAAATAAAAATGGATATTTAATTTAATTAATTAGGTTCCAAAAAATTAATTTCACATTCAAATGGTGATTCATGAAGAATAGGGAATGCGGATAAATAAAGTATTCTATAGAATGAAGAATCCTTAAGGGAAAATACATAGAAAACATACCTCATGCTTCAGATTCTTCACTCACCCATTATAAAGATTTCATTCGATCCAAATATATGGGAACATATAGAATAGATAAAAACCATGAAACTTTGTCATATTATCTCACATTGAAATAGATTTCAATATGAAAAAATAAACCAGAAATTGAGGAAAATGGAATCATAGAATTACTGTTGTCTATCCAACATGATGAATGATGGATGATTCCATGCTCCAATAGAGGATATACCACCATTCATAGAGGATAGGAAATTTTTCCCACAAGTGGGAGGGATTTATTGTGAAAATGGGGAGGATAAAGGAAGGATGAAGGATAAATGAAACTAGGGGTAAAAGGGCCTTTTCACCCTTTTTAATGAGGGGTGTAGTTTGGATACATTTTTATCAAAACCAAGCACCAATCGTGCAATCATACTGCCAAAGGTGATACCCACACACAGCGATAGGCTCTCATTTTGAAAAATTGCATGTATCCCATAGAGATCCCATATATAATTTTTTTTATACCAATTTTATGACCATGTGGACTCAGTTGCATAGTTTTAAGAATATTGGGACACCCTATAGTCCCTATACAGTTGAGGTTCATAGTTATAAATAACCATGTGAAAACTGTCTGCATCCCTTTGGCCTTTTAAAAATCAGTCTTTTAAGGCCCTATTATCTTGAAAATGTTCTAAAAACTTGATACACCTCTCAGTCCATAAACCCCTTCTAGAAAAATTAAACTTATTTTTTACAATTATTATATTTACATTATAAATATTGGTTTAATGTTTGGACCATTCCCCAAATGAATAATTCTAATTCCATTGAAAATTTCCAATAGGACCAAAACAAGGGACTTGATATTACATTTTATATATAGGCATTTTTCTTTATCAATGTAATGATTTATCCGAGTTATTGGTTTTTGTTTTTACTATAATATCCATAATAGTATCCTTGATATTCATGAATGGTTTGTTAGAAAAATGTACTTTCAAAAATTCTTACCCAATTAAATTTACATTTCATAACCATTTTCTTCAATATTTTTCACATAATAAAGAATAAATTTGAGAAAAACTAATAATTAAGTGAAAAATTCAATGGTAACTTTCATAAAATTATCATTAAATCCATATTAAATACATAAAAATGTATTATTGAAATAATCCTCCTCGTACTCCTGAAAATGTGAACATCGTTCTACCAAAGGATAAATTTCAATATATTTTTTTAAATGAAAAATTAACACTTTTATCATCTTCAGGTAATGGTATATTCTAGATTTAATTTGAGATGTTTCTAAAGCTATTTTCTTCCCATTACATATTATATTTAAATATTTTTTAGAGGCCCCCATTTACACTTTGCCTATGGGGAAGATTGAATTATCCATTTAAGGAACTTATATGTTTTCTTTAAATATTAAATTCAAATAAAACATGTAAAAACTATGATATAATAATAGATTTAATAATAGGCACCCATTTTTTCTCTAATACTAATTTATGTTCCTTGTGGGTAATTAATATACACTAAGGGATGTGGGTGAATTAGTTTTCCCACTTTTTACCATGTTTTTTCTTATATCATAATTATCCCCACTTAATAAGTGAAACTTTATCCCAGTTAAGAGGTATTGATTTAATGATGTTCATTCAACCCACAAAACAATAGGAAATAAATAATGAAACAAGAATATTAGTACAAAAGGGTTTTATAGGGTTTAATGAAAATGTGGAAATCTATTCTATATTATGTCTAAATCTCATCACTGAATATATTATCACTAATATATTTGACCAATTATAAATTCCCAATCAATAAAAAAATAATTGTTATGAAGGAATTATATACTCATCCTAGGACATATAACATTAATTTTCCTAATCTGGAAAATAGTTTCATGTGAAAATATCTCTAAAGAACATCCCATAATTTACACCTTCTCTCAAAAATATATATCCATCTTCCAATGAGGTTGTTTTTATAACAATATTAATAGTTCTTTATTGATATTTCATTAAGTACATAAAAAACCTTCTTTTTTACTTTTTATAACATAACATAACTGTATATCATATATTACTCTTTAATGAACATGTCAACAATAACATGAGTATGTTAAAATACATTTTATATAGGTTGGACCTTATTTTTAACTTGATCTCATTTTATTCTACAATCATAGTGTCTATTAAATCACCCAATGTATATAAAAATGAATGGTATCAACAATAATAGTCATCCTCTCTCTCTCAACTAAAATCTATGATATAAGAGTATAGTAGGTATTATTATTATTTTTCTTCTTCTTAAACACATAGGATTTCCATCACGTAGTTTGTTTCTCCACCTATGATTCATGGATAATATTCTAATCATAGTTGTATCATTGTCTTACACTTGTTTTATTGAATTCTTTTCATTAAAATTATATCTTTATCAAAGGTTTCTCCCACTATTCTCTCTATTTATTCTTATTAATATTCTATATTATATTCCAAGACCTTTCTATTAATATTTTTTCCATAATGAATTTTTAAGACAACTCAAATATCTAGGAAATGTTATCTATTTTATCCAAATAGGTATATATTTTTAAATATTTCTCAAAATATTCTCAAAATATTGGCAAAATATATTATTTCAATTAACCAATAATATTATAATTACTTATTTCTTTTAAAGGTTCCATAATATCCACAATAATTTAGTATAATTAAAACTATTTATCCACATGTGTATGGTCTTATGAATTCTCTATGACATTGAATATCTATTGAAATATATAACTCCAATTAATCATCTTTAATCACAACCTATAGTATGGATATTTATTTCAATGAATTACATATCACAAAGAATAATATTTTTTTCAGATGATATTTATTTATTAAAATATATGTTTCATAATAATAGAATCCTTACATATTTTATTTTTCAATTTTTCATATCTTCATAGTTTTGGTTGATGTTTATTATTTTTCATAGGGTTTCATGTACCCTATGAAACTACTGAACCCTATGTAGATGATTCCTACGTAGTCTGTATGTACCATATGAAGTTTTTTGTCAACATGGAAAAGTCTATGTTGGGATAAACTCTATATTTTCTATGAAAGACTATACATAGTCCCAATAAACATAGAAAGTCTCGAGTTGAGTTCAAGATAGTATTAAAATCATAATAATTCTCAGTGTTGAACTCTATGAATCTATATGAACTATATGATGTCTTGGTCAATAATATGAATTCAATAGGGTTTCAGATCTAAAAAAATTATGAATTATATAAAAAAACCAATTCAGTTTCTATTAGATAATCTCAGAGTTTTTTCAACACCATTAAATCATCTTATAACCCTTCTAAAACCTAAAATATATTATCAAATATTACCTTAATCTATTCATTATCATATTTGTTCTCAAATATACATTTTATGGTGTCTCAATAATTCCAATATATTTGAATTCAAAAATCATAGCTCATAAATCTACCATTTTTATGATAGCTAAAAAATTATCTAAAAACTATTTTTATATACTACTATATCTCATTTCCCTACACTTTTTAGGTAAACATTTATATCAGTTAACCAATAATCACATATAAGGGACACAATCCAACAACCAGTCCAAATTTTTTTTCCAAGTTGGAAAATAAATTACATTTTTCTACTATGTATAGGTAGAATTTTTTTCCTTCCATACTAGATGATTAAATGCATTATAACAACTCCATACCCTTGAAAAAAATATTAATAGAATCTATTTTTTGGTTTCTCAATCTCTCATTTTTCTTATTTTCAATACCTCCAAATATTTATATCAATATGTGAACCTTTTTAAATTATACACCATGTTGATAATTAAATCAAAGGAAAAAAGGTCAGGGTATCAACCATTTATAACCATATTCTATGAATATTGAGAAAAATTCTTCTCCATTTTTTTTTAAATTATTGAATTCATTAATTTTTTGAGAGAACGATGACATCACTTATGTCTAAGAAATTATCCACCATGAATTCAACTCTATGCCTACATAGTCTAGGATAGTGTATATAAAAATATTTAATAAACTAATATATAAAATAAATACATTAATCTATTCATCATGTGATATCAGTTCATCATTATAAATTCAGGTGTGTTCAGGAATAATTTATTAAGAAACATAACATTGAATAATATTCATCAGATACATTAGAAATCTTAAAGTGTAAAATAGAAAACTACCACTTTAACTTTAATTAAACTTCAACCATCACTACCCCTTTTAATCATATATGGTATAATCACAGCAAAAGTAGAAGTGTGTGATTGGTATACCTAAAAATTAAATTTTTATAGGTTTTATAGACACTAATAATCCTTTATAAATAATAATTCCTTTGAAAAATTATTCTACATAACATCTTCCACTCAATGAATACACTCACTACTTAATAATTATAGTAGTTCTCTAGAAATAATCAATGATGAAATAAAATTTATTTTTTTATGGTAATTACAACCAAATATATCTCATACTTTATCTTTTATCCTTAAACTTTATATATGTCGGAATAAAAAATGTGAATAAGGAGGTTTATTGAATAGTTTATTAATAGAATGATCTTATATGTTACTTATATCTCAACCTTGAACTTATATTATTTGTAGTTAAATCATGATTATAACAATTTATGAATAAAAAAATTTGGTATTTTAGATTCTAAGCATTAATGGATAACATGTCATTTTTCTTATCTTCATATTCTCGTTTGTGTGAAGTTGCATCATTCATGTTTTTCTAATAGGGTACTTGCATCCATTATTTCATTTCATTTGGATTTAATCTTCATAATCATTTCCTTTTGAGAAATAAAATATTCATAAATTCTATTTTTTCATGAACATATATTTTTAAAATCCATACATGTCTATGATAACTTTCAAGTGATCATCCTTGGAAAAACTCTTGGGAAATTTTATTTCTCCTTCATGTAAAACATACCATCTTTTTTGAGTATATTTTTATTACTCCTCTATTATTTTATCTATTATTAACTTTTCTTTATAAAATTTCAAACATACCTTATAAAATAATTATATTTCATATATTTTTCACATGGGTTGTTTATAGCATTGGTGCTATGTTCCTTAGTTAAATCGACCATCTTTTCTTTTGAGATGACTTCCATGAAATGAATCTTTTTTTCTCTCTCATAATAATTACCTTTCCCAATTCATCTTACTATATTTAATTATGATCTCCAAATCCAATTTTAAAATATCCATGGAATATCCCTTTTCCTATAACAAAATTAATTTCATTTTGGTTTGACATCATTTTCTCTATTCCTTTTACAATTTTGAGTCTTCCATTCACACCATTATTATTTTGTTCATAACATTACAACACATGATTACCACACAAGTTTGACTCATATTTCACTCTAAAACATATCTACAATTGTTTTATATTTTTTTCTACATCAGTATATTATATTTTATTTTATTATATATAAACACTAATCATAATTTTTTCCAATCATGTTATAGTAATAAAAAATAGGATCTATTCTTAGTGAAAATATTTTCTTTTTATATGATGTAGAATAATTCCTAGTAGATATTATACTTCAATAGGTTCCTATTCCCCTTAATATAAGATATTTATATTATTTATATATTTAAAATTATTACAACAAATGATTTCCTTATGCCCAAACCTCTAAAAATGCTAGAAATAATGAATGAACATCCTTATATTTCTTGTGGATATAGTATGGCCAAATATAATTACATAATATTTTTTAGTATAAATACCTCCATATTATAATATTCTTGGGGTGATATTCATAGCTATTCCATCATCCAAAATTTATGTTTTGGCCATATTTTTGGTATATTTATCCTTAAAAATTTTTATAAAATTATATTAAAAACCTTTAATAGAAAAAAAATACATTAGTAAAAACATATTTTTCTATAACTTGTGTTAATGTTTCTATAACATCATTTATTCATGATCACATTATAGTTTCAATCTCATCTAGAAAATAATATTATTTTTTGGGAACCAATAATCCTAATAAAACTTTATGTGTTATCATCTATCCTTTAAACTATTTTAGATGTTCTAGCTTGTTTTTATTGTAAATATCTCAATTTTAATACTTGTTTAAGAAAAATAATGTTGAGGGAGATATTGTAATCCTAAAATGATCTAAATATTTATTGAAAATCATTCTTTAACTTCATTATTTTATCACCATATAGTTTTATTATTTTTTATAATGAGTTATAATTTTTTTTTTATTTTTTTTACCTCCAATAGAGAATCCTTTAAATATTAAAGGTTTTGTAAAAGCCTTAAATGCAGGAATAATTTATTCTTGAAAAAATTTGATCAAAAAAATATCCCAAACATACCTTAAATTTTTTTATATATCTATGGAAGATCATTCGTTTCAATTTTATTTTGATTTATCCTTTTCTTCTACACATTCTGTAAGATAAAGAAACTTTCATAACATATTATCAAATGAATTCTCAATTTCACTAGATTCTTCATCTTAATTTTAATTTTAATCAATATTTAACTTGATAAATATTAATAAGCGTGTTACTAATTCATGTTACATGATTTAAATAGTCATTAACATCAAAGAAAAGTTCCTATAATATTTTAATGCTATCCTCCTCCTTATACTCTGCACAGTTTGGACTTCCTTGTTTAAGGGGATTAATTTCAAAAAATTTCTTAGATGGATAACTACTAAATTGATCATATTGAAGTCATGTTAGATCCATATTTTATTTTGATTTATTTATCATCCCCTTTTCCTAAATTTTATTCATATTCATTATCTTTTTTTTACAGAAACCTCTATTTGAGATTTTACATGGATATATATTGAATTATCCATCAAGAGACTTATAATGGTTTTTAAAAATAAAACCTTATATAATAGATGTAAAGAAAATTGGGCTTGAATATTAGATATAATATTAGGAACCTTAGTTTTTTGTGATACCTATTGATGTTATTAGTGGATCATACAGGGACTACGAGTGGGGAGGGGTGAATCAATATTAACACTTTTTAATATGTTTTGTCTTATATATTGAATATCCCATATTTATACATGAAACACTATCTTGTTTATAGTATATGGATATAATGATATACCATCAACCCTCACCACCTCATACAATAAATAATGCAATAATAATAGTATGACTCTATGTTTTTATATTGGTTAATTCTAATGTGTAAATATATTCTATTTGGTGTTCACCACCCAACAAGACATGAATTATCACTATTATACTATAGTGATTATAAATATCAGATTAATAAATGTGTTGGAAAAGAATTATCCACACTCCCATGGATATTTATCATCCACTTTAATAATCTTCATAATAGATTCATGTAATGAGATCATTATACTACATCCAATTGTTGGACCCCACTCCCAAAAATATCTTTCCATATCCTAGTGGGATGATCTTATTTATATTTATTTCACATGTAAATAAAATTTCCTTTATTAACACCATAAAGAAGATATTGTTTTATTATTTAGATGACATAGAATCACTATATGTTAGAACTTCATCATTAATGAAAATTTCTTCAACCACCCCAGTATGATTAGCTACACTGCATGAATATTTTCCTTATTCTTTATTTATATATGAATTAATAGTGAATTTTCAATCTTATATAATCTTTAATACAATGATAGATATAAAAAACAATAGCCGATCAGTGCCTCTCAACAAACATCTATGATAAAATATAATCATAAGACTTCTTGTTCAATTTCTTCTTCTTCAACACATTGAATTCCCTAGATGTAGTTGGGTTCTCCTTCATAAATACATGGAATATATTGTGATCATGGACGTATCTAGGTCATATTATTATTTGAAAATATATTTTTCTTCAAAATAATAACAACATCAAATTTTTCTCTGACTCTTATATCCATTTATTATTATCCACCATCACTTTTATATTCATAGAAAATCCCATGGATATTATTTTCAAATTTAATTTTGAAAAAACTCAAATATTAGATTCATGTGACCTATTTTATAAAATTTATTAGATATTTGTAGTTTCAATTAATCATTAAAATATATATCTAATGAATTCTTGAAATTCAAAAATAATCATAGTATTATCTTCTTCTTTTAGTGGTTCAACATTATCTAAATCAATTTAAAAAAATTTGAAATCTTTATCAATGCAAGAACTGTCAAGTGAAATCTATAAGACATGGAACATATATTACTTCATGAAACTCAAGTTCATTTTATTTAATCACTTATTGTGTTGTTTTTTTAATGAAAAAAATCACAAACAATCATCATATTGATTATTTTTTTAAATATTTTATTCTGCAAATATTTATTTCATAATTATAAGAAACTTATAATGTTCCTTTAAAATTTTGTAATTTCATTATAGAGTTAGTTAATATTTATGGGTTTTCATGAGGTTTAATGTACCAAAAAAACATCTTGAAGCTTATGAAGATGAACCTTATGAAGTATGCATGATCGATTCAATGTTTGTTATTGACTCAATTTAGTCCTTACTATGATATACACTACATTATCTTTAAACTTATAGATATTTTCCTAATGAAAAATAAAATATTCACCATAGAGTTCGTGACTATACCAAAATTATAAATATTCTCAATTTTAAAAATTATAAAGGTATATAAACTCTAAAAATTCATTATTTACATTATATAATATCTAAGGGTTTGGACTTAAACAAAAAACCAGAATAATGAAAATAAAAATTTAATTTAGTTCCACTCATATAATCTCATAACTTCTTCAACACCTTCAAATCATATCAAAAACATTATCAATAATTAAATAAATCATATAAATATTTCAATAACTTTTTTTTTCTATATATTTGAATTCATATGTACTCTGGAGGGTCACTCAAACATTCTAGTAATTTGAATTTATGGATCTTAACTCTCTGATTTATCATTTTACTGGACACTAAAACTTGACTTGAAAATAATGGTACAATGTATCACTTCTCAATCAGTAGTACTTGTCATGAAACCAAGAATATTAGGTCACTAATAATTACATATAAGGGATGCTATCCTAGTACCTATCCAATAGGATATTCCAAGAAGCATAAAAAATTTTATTTTCCCATTTTTCCTTAAAAGAAACTTTATTTTTGTAACCTTATCATTTATCATATATTGATAGATTTATAAAAATGAAATAATTATATATTTAAAATAAATAAAAGCGATGGTTCAATTTTTTGATCTCCCCCTTGTGTTTTCTATCAACACCTCAAAATATTTTGGTCAATGTGTTTTCCTTTTTTTCTTCTATATATTATTAAAAATTAAAGTGATGAAAATAAAAAAGATGGATCTCACTCATTTATAAGTATTAGGGGGAGAAATTCTAGATAAATTCTTCCCCTATTTTTATTTTGAATTATAATCAACATAAATTTTATAATAGAAGGATTTCATTATAGGATTAAAAGAAATAATCCATCATCCATTATACTATACCTGTAAATCTGTATTTCCAATATAGAAAATAAAATTGAATAAACCAATACATTAAATCATTATATAAAAATATTCAGCGTTTGAGACCACTAAAACATTCCCATTTTTGGGGATGTGAGTACATGTTTATTAAGAAACATATTAAATATTCATATTTAATATATAAATCACAAATATTGAAGTGAAATACATAAAAATAATTCTTTTAAAATTCTTACACATTAATAATAACTCCCCATTTTAATCATAATTGGTGTAATCAAAATAGGTAAATACAAGATTGTTTTTACAAAAAACATTCAATTTTCAAAAACTATCTATAAATTTTTGATCCATTCCAAAAGAGAATTAATTTTATATCTTTTTATTTATAATATCCTTCCCTTGAGTATTTCACTAACTAGTTGAACATTTTTTCTTTTCACTAATAATACTACCTGATTGGATCCTCTATTTTTCTGTAAAGTAATTGCATCCTCACTAATCTCTATCTTTATATTTTATCTATCAATTCACTTAATGTTATTACATATAAAAGAGTTCAAGGAGAAATAATATTATAAAAAAAATTAGTAGAAGCAGTAGGAATGGGACTTATACCTCATCCCAAAACTCCCCTTCTCTATAGTTTCATCTTGATGACAAGTCTTCATGAATTCAATATTCTTAATTTTCATAGAAAAATAATCCTTGGGAATTTCGTAATTTTTCTTCTCTTAGTTTTTTTATTTTGTTTTATGTTAAATAAATGAAATGTTCTAATAGGTTAATTGCAGTCAATGTTTCTTTAAATTTCAATTAAATATTATTAATAATTTATATTTTTTTGAAAAAAAACACTTAAAATGTCTCTTTCAAGATTACCAGTATATTTTCACCGTCAATAAAATTAATAAATAACTCTTTGTAAATAATAATTTTCAATACTCTTGGGTTATGTTTATTTCTACATAATTTCAAGAAACCTATCTATTTTAACACTTTTTTATTCCACCTCCATATGTTAGGACATTCACAAGTACTTAGAAAAAATATTAAAACTATCATTATTTTCATACTCATATTTCCTAGAGTCTTCACATGGTTTCTTCATGATTATAGTGACATATTTAATTATAAAATTCTTTATCTATTATTATATTATGTATTTAATTAATATAATTATATTTTTTCTACCTAGATTGATTCTATTTTTAGATTTACCTTTCTTTCCATAATTTGTATCTCTATGTGATGTTTTAATGATCCATGGTGTAGCCCTTTTCACCATAATAAAGAAACTATATTTAGATTTTGTATAATTATCATCATTCCCTGTCTTAGTATTTCTTTTACTATATTTCTTATCTCATTAAAAAATTATCCTTACATACTTATATACAAAGGAATCCTCTTCTTTCTCTCTAACTTGTTTCTATCTATGTTAGGAATTTTCCATCAAAATATGATTTTTGATTATTTTGTAGACACCATAACTCATCATAATTGTCTCAACTCATGTATAAGTAATTATATAATGTTTTAATGGTATAAAATATATTTTTGGGGAATAGATTTTGTTTGGATGTTTGATACTTTTCACTCGGTATTTTTATGCTGTAAAATTTCCTCCTTAATCAAGGCCCTTTAGATTCTATAGTGATTGATTTTTTTTCTTAAAATCCATTTCCTTGTTCCCAAACCTCCAATAACCCAAAAGAAACAATAAACATCAAACTATTTCTGGTGGATGTAGTGTTTACAGATTTAATTACATGTTATTCTAAGGTTGAAACACCGCCCATTTGGGATATTCATGGGAGGATTATTTTCATTTATATACAAATATCTACCATTCATGTGTTGATGATTTTTTTCATTTTTATGTATCTAATTTTTTTTTATATTTATATTTAAATCCTTCTCTATATGACTAAAAAACATTAATATAAAAAATTTATCTGGTGTTCAGGTTACCTATTTAAAAGTTCTTGTTGAATCTTGTTCAATGGATACTTTAATGATATCCATTCCAATGATATGAGTATTACTGGATCCCTAAATCTCTAAAAAATATTGTTTTGAAATTTCTCTATGTTCAAATTTTTCATAAGTTCAAGCTTATTTTGGTTCCATATTTTACAATTTTAACTGAAGTTCACACACTTCATGTTGAATGGATTTTTATCATCCTAAGATTATATCAAGTTTCTTACAAATAATTATTATACATATTGATTTTAAAATTATTAATTTTTGCTTATTCTTAAAAAGTGTAACCAGGATCTTTTATTAGTTCTTCTTTAACCTCCAGGTGAGCATCTGGGATAATCATGAAGGTTTTGTAAATTTTTTTCAGTTCATGGATCACTTCTTTATTAAAAATTTCTATCCCAACTTTCTCACAAGAATGAAATTTCAATTTTTCTTCAACTAGTGTAAATATTTCAATGAAAATTATTTTTGAATACTTTATTTATTCTATATGGTCTATGAGAGAAATACACATTAGGAACCTCTTACCCATTTAATTATTAATTTCTTCAATTTCTTCATCCATATTTTCCTTGTCATTAATAATTCCTTTAATAACACCTAAATATTATGTGACTAATTCAATTAGATATATTCTAATATATTATTTATCTTAATAGGGTCAATATCTAATTATTTTACTATAATTTTACCCCTCATACGCTATAAAAATCAATCTTTATTCATTAAAGGGATGAAAATTAATAGATTTGGTGGATAAAAAATTACAACTTTGATCATATTCATATAGTGGTAGATTCTAATTTTATTTTGATATTTTTTCAACTTATTTTAATCCATTTTATCCCATTATTAAATGTTTTGGTAAAATCCACCATTACAACTTTGATAGGGACATAGATTGAATTCTGTATTTTTGGAACAGCTAAATTTGAATAAAAAATTCAGATCATTTAACACTTGTAAATTTTTTTTCTAGAATAGTATATCCAATAAAAGGATCCATAGTTTTCTCTTATAATAATTAAAGTTACCTTTATATCATGTAGGGATATAGACATGGTTGAATTAGTGTTCTCATTTTAACATGGGTTTTTTTTATCAATTTATGACACCATCCTAATACTTAGACCACTGACTAGATTAAGAGGTGTAGATCTAATAACTCAAACACAATCCTACCCAATGTATGAAATAATATATTCAACAAGAAAAAAATAAAAACTATTATTATAAGGTATGACTATAATGAGGAAACCTACTCCTTTCCATGTGATTCTATCATCAAGACATAGATTATCAATATTATATTTTAGTGATTAAAAATACATAATCAATCAATAAAAAAGTGTTAGGCCTGTATCATCTACACTACGTAGTATATTTATCATCAATTTTCCCATTTATCATAATATATATATATATATATATAATAAGTGACCTTTTTACCACATCTCAATGTTTATGTTATCTCCCAAAAAGTTGTATCCATCTCTAGACACGAATAATTTTTTATATTAGTACCACTATTATTCAAAAATTCTTCATGAAATATATGAATGAGATCATATTTTCTACTTAAAATGACATATAATCCCCATATACTAGATATTTATCCTTGATAATCATTTCTTCAACTGTTTGAGTATAATCATCTACAACACAAGAAATTTATAATTTTTCTTTATCATAATATTACAATGATATTCAATTATATATTATCTTCAATATATTGGTATCTTGATTCCATGAATTGGTAATAACAAAAAATATTGATCTCACTAAACCAATTGAATTCTATGATAGAATATTACCATATGATTTTTTATTATTTTTATTCTTCTTTAATGAATAAGATTTCTTGGATGTTGTTAGATTATCCTCCTTTAATGCATTGATGATATTCTCATCACAATAGTATGTGTTCCTTATTCTTCTTTGAATGGATTTTTTTCTTCAGATTAATATCACTTTCAAAGGTTTCTATCACTCGTATATCCTTTTATTATTCTCTAACTTATATTTTATATTCATAAAACATATTGTTAATATTTTTTTCCATTTTGACTATTGGAAAATCCGCAAATCTCAAAAACATGTGATCTATTTTATCAAAACCTGTAGATATTTACTCTTTAAATTATTCATCAAAATATTTTCAAAATAAGTTTCCAATATATTCTATTAATTCTCCAATAAATTTGGGATTATTTCCTTCTATTAAATCTTCCACTAATTCTTTTCAATTTTACAATAATTTACATCTTCATACATGAGTGCACATGAAATCTACACAATGTGGTATTTTTTGTGGTATGGAACTACAATTAATTATCTTGAATCAAAAATTATTTTTATGATGTTTTCTTTGATGAAGAAAAGATGAAAAATAATTAATTGATTTATTTTCTTCTTTAGAATATTTCATTCTATAAATTTCTATTTTTTAGCGATAGGGATCGTACAATTTTCATTCCTTATTTGGAATTTCATTATAGAGTTGGTTAATATTTCTGGGTTTTTATAGGTTTTCATGTACCCTATTAACTTCTTTAACCCTATGAAGTTAAACCCTAATAATTATACATATACCTTATAATGTTTATGAAACTATATGTAGTCCAATTCTGATGAATTGTGAGATGTCTCTAAAAAATTATATATAGTCCCAATGAACCTTATGATGTATATCAAAAATTTTATGACCACACCAATATTTTACTTTTACTTTTTTCTGAATAAGACAATGTTATTTGTACACTATCAAGTCTTTATCAACCCTATATAGTGTATAGGTTTCATAACTAATCAAAAAAAATCCTTAATTCAATCAATAGACATTTAATTTAGTTGAGCTTAGGTAATATCTAAACTTATTTAGAACCTTAAAATCATGTCAACAAATTAATAAACTCAAGAATACACCATCCAAATACTTCATTTATCTAGAAATAAAGATAATTAATTTACAGTATAATTTGGATGATATCTGACATTTTCCCATAGATTTTACTTTATAAATTTTATCTCTTCAATCTCCCCATTTTCTGACCACTAAAACACCACATCAAAGAAATTATATACATTACCATATCTGATTCACCAATAATTATTTTTTAACATTGATGATCAGCTCAAAAATCATTACATACAAATCTTTTATCCAATAACCTATCCAAATGGTTATTCAGTGAAATATAATCAATTTACATTGTGTAATAGGAATGAAAAAAAATTTAACTTTTATTCTTGGATCATTAAAAATAAATTTAAAACTTCCTAATAATGAAAAATAATCTTTATTGACCATAAATTAAATTACTTTTTAGAAAATTTTGGTTTCTATATAACTTATTCTACCTACAATAAGTTTTATTAGCTTCCAATTAAACCCAACACTTAATTTTTTTTATTGAATATTTTTTATTGATATTAATAATAAATATATTCCCATGTTAGATGGAATATAATTTAACATATGGAGAGAGAATATTATTCTCTATAATCTATCACATATCATGGAAATTATTTATATAAAAATGAATGGTTTTAATATATATGATTCTTAAAGATTTTTTTTTATTATAATAAGAATATTGAAGATTATGGGAGAGAACACAATGCATTACTATGGTCACTCTCTAAAAAATAACTTTCCAAAGTTATGGGTTATAAAACAAGGAATTATTTATGGTGGAAAATTTAAAAAATTAATTTGGGAGATAAGAAGGTTAGATAATCATTTCCCCAAATATTTTATGAACCTTTTTATAAAATATAGATGAGTAATGATAAATCCTTGGATGAGTTCATTATTTGAGTGATCAAAATTGTTACCTTGAGTAAGTGATACTGATAAATTCTTGAAGACTACAAAATAGTAAATAAGTTGACACCGATACTAATTGACATGTTTAATGAAAATATTTCTATATTAGATAATTATGATATGGGTTATTTAATTATTAATAAAATAAAAAAAATCCTGAAATCCAATGAGATTTTGATAGGTCTTTCATCAATGAAGAAATGGAAATCTCAAAATGATATTACATTCAAAACTATTAAATATATGAATATATATAGTACTAAGATGTATCAAAATAAAGAATTAAATTTTAAGATAATATAACGAATTTAAAATATTTTATAACACTTTCCCCTAAAATTATTTAAACTGTAAATTATATAACAAAGGTATTATTATATTTAAAAATTTTAATTATTAAAATATTATTCACTTCCTATAAAAAAATTACTATGAAAAGAAAATTGATAATTCCAAAAATGATATCTAAGAAAAAAATAATGTAAATTTATAAAAGTAGAATAAAATTGTCTAAAAGGAAGTAAAATGATATTTAATCATTGTATAATATAGATTTTATATCCAAACATGAAGAGTAATACTTTGATGAGGAGAGTTAAAGGTAAGAGGATTAGTTATAAGATATTGGTGTTGTGATGTGTAAGTCCAAAAAGAATATTTTTTATAAGAAAAAATTAATTTCTATCAATAAAAGAGTGGTAGTTATTTTATGGGTACTCATATTGAAAACCAAGGCATTATCATAAAATGAAAATAAAATTGAAAACATCATTTGATGTTCTTGAGGAAACATGTGGTCAGTGTAATAAAACAATGCATACAACCTAAAAGTGTCTAAATTTACTACAAAATTAGATGAATAAGAATTATAGTTCCAAATATAAATTAATTTTAGTGACCTAGAGAAATGAATGGTGATTGATGTGGCATCCAAAGCATAAAAAATTAAAATATCCATTAATATTAGAAAACCATTACTCATTATACATTATCATTGAAAAATATTTTTTATAGATACCCACAATTATAAGGTAGGAGTTATCAATAGTGTAAATGATAGTTATATTAATGTAAAATTTGTTATATTAATGGAAATTTGTTGAAATACGTTCACTTTTAAAGATGTTATCTTTAGTGATATGTTGAGACATAACCTGATGGGTGTTTCTCAAAAAAATTACACTGAAAATGAGTTAATATTCTGGAAGAATGAATTTGAAATTAGGTTATTTAAAGATCACATATACATAAATAAAGGGAAACAAAAAAATGGAAAGATATTGTATATAAATAATGATGAAGGTTTTTTTATTTCACTAGGAAAGTAGAATGTGATATTTAAGAAAGAACTTTAGGTAATTTGGGCTAAAGTTATATTGTTAAAATGGTCATATGTGAGAATTTTATAAATTATATAGTTATTAATTTTGAATGAAACAACTCTTATGATGTGTGTTACAAAGTTAAAATGGTAAAAAAGAGTCAAAATTGGTGGGGGGATAATTAATGGGCCACTTTAATTAATTAACTTTATTATTTATAGCTTAATGAATAGTAAAATAAAAAACATAGATAAGTATTATATTTATTTTATTAATGATTTTACTCAAATGAGTTATTTTAATTTGATGAAAAATAACTAAAATGTTCTAAATACGTACAAATAATTTCATAGATGTGATAAAAAGTAAACTTGGTATGTAATAAATTGGTTTCAGTCAGATAATACATCCAAATATAAGAATAAACGCTTTCATGTAAATCATGAAAAGTAAATTTCATGTAATAATAAAAATCCCCATGACTTCTTCAATAAAATATGTATCTATGGGGAAGAACTAGATTTTTGTTTACATTGGGATATCTATGTTATCTGAATATGTAACCTCAAAATTTCTTTAGAGAAAAAACATAACAGTGGTTTTTTATATTCTCAATTGGTGTATACATTAACAAATTTTTTGAACATGAAAATCCCAACTAGGATAGAGTATATGTATTTGATATCCCATGTTATATTGAGTTAGAAGAAGGAAAGGTTTTATAGGATAGACTACACGTTGAATGAAAAAATATTAAGGTGTGAATCATGTTTAAAATAATTGTACCCAATAAATTCACATTAAGAATCACTTTCATGGTATGAAATCTCTTGTATTAAAAATACAAAAAAATGCATCACCTTGGATTAATTTAAAACTATATCGACATTTTCACATCATGCAATAGTTTCACGGTCTATAAAATTTTCATTCCCTACACAAGATTCATTAATTATTACTTATAACATATTCATGTTGTGTAACCCATTATTGATGTGAATGTGTCCAATAGGAAATAATCAGCACATTTTTTTGCAAAAAAAACTTCAAACCAAAACTTAAGGCTCTTTGGTCCAAAAAAGAACCCTCTAAATCCATTTACACATTTATAAATAGACTCCATTAACTAAAACAAAATTATATCCCATAAATTTAGGTTATATTCCCCAATAAAGGATCTCCAATTATGAGAATCCAAAAATGCACCAAAACAAAAATGGAAACCATAAAAAAAAGACAAATCATACCTGAAGTAATGTAATGGAAGTTACGATATCCCCACTATAAATAATTTTGGTCCCTATAATGTCCTTACGATCTTGAGCTCAAAAAAAGTGAAATCCACTACTTCCTCATCAATAATTCCTTCTCCCACATCTAATGGATATCTCATATGCACTACCATAATTCACAAAAAAAATATTTTTGTACAGTATAACACCTTCTCTAAGTGGTCTATAATCTAAATTGGTTTCTTAACAATAATGATATCAGGCTTAAGATTTACATCCTCCCATTCAATCACATGTGATGGATCTGGTCGATACCTTTTCAACTAGGAAATATGAAACACATCATGGATATATATCAAACAATATATTAAGTCTAATTGATAGGCCACCTTTCCTAGTCCAATAATATCAAAGGTTCCCACAAAAATTAGTTCTAACATACCCTGCTTACCCAATTGATGATGTCTCAAGTGAGGTGAAACTCTAAGAAAGACCCTGTCACCAACATCAAACACAAGAAACTGGTGGATATAGTCCACATAATATTTATGAAAACTCTTTTCCATGATTTATCTCTTCCAGAGTAACTGAACCCTCTCCCATGTATCCTAAATAAGACTCATCCCAACCAAGGAACACTCTCCAAACCTTTCCCAAACAAAGGGAGATCTACATGCCCAGCAATAAAAATACTCAAAGGGTTCCATTTTGATTGAGTATATATAACTATGTTATAAGAGCATTTGACTAGAGGAAAATTATTTTCCCAAGAACCACTGAAATAAAACACAAAAGACCAAAACACATCCTCAAGAACCTGGATATCTCTCTATGTATATCCTTCCATCTAATGATGATATGCTATGATAAATTTCAATTGGGAACCCATCTCCTCCTACAATCCTTTTCAAAAACTGGATGTAAACCTTGGGCCCCTGCTGAAAAAAACCACATAGGGAACCCCATAAAGCCTCAATAACTTGAACATATAAGTCCCCAAAATTTCCACCTTCATCATCTCTTTGATAGTAAAGAAATTCACAGATTTCATGAGTCTACCAATAATCACCAAAATTGCATCCTTCTCACTAAGATTTTGTGGTAAAACAATGATGAAGTCCATGTAAATATCATCCCATTTTCATACCTGAATGGATAATGGTTAAAACAAACCAACAGGTCTTTGGTGTTCTATCATAATTCTATAACAAGTAAGACACCATGACAAAAATTCTAAAATTGACCATCTCATCCCCGAACACCAATAATGATGTCTCAAATCATGATACATCTTGATTTTACCTTGGTGTATGAACCATCAATAATGGTTTCCACTTTCCATCAAATACTTCCTAAGAGAAAAAGGAATAACAAACCTACTTTGAAAACATGAATCACCATTGGGAGATCGAGACCAATCAACCTAGGTATCCCCACCATAAAGGATTTTATTAAATATCTGGAACATACATTGGACATATTCTAAATCCAAACCCACTCATTAAATGATGAGTCAACCTTCATAAAATCCAAAGATACTCTCCCATCATCTTCTTCCATTCCCAACCTCATCTTATCTAAAAAACTCATCAAAGATCACTCTTCCACTGATTCCTTCATTGCTTGTGTTGGAAATTTATTACTCAACACATCAGTGACCACATTCCCTTTTCTAGAATTATAATAAATATGAAAATAAAAATTCTAGAGATACTCCACACAGAGTCTCAATAATATGTTCATATCACTCTGAATGAAAATATACATCATAATTTTTTGATCAGAATATACCATAAATTTTTCCCCAAAGAGGTGGCGAGGCCATATTTTTAGTGCAGGTATAACCACGAACAACTCAATATCAAGGTTAAGGTATTTATTCTCATTATGGAATAACTATCAAGATCCATTATCTATTACTTATCTCACATGAATCAAGACACACCCCAAACACATTTCGTAAGCATCATCAAAAAAATCATTACATGAACCTAGTTATTGAAGAATCAAAACTAGATATGAAGTCAATATCACCTTAAGTTCCTCAAAATATCTCTAAAACTTTTCATTCCACTCAAACTTTACACCCTTACGGGTTAAATTTATCCTTAGAGATTCAATCTTAGAGAAGTCCTGAATAAACCTCCTATAATAACTGGAAAACCCCAAGAAGTATCGAATCTCAAACACATTTATAGGCTGCTCATAGGATGTAATATCCTGTACCATTTCAAGAACCACTTAGAAGCCCTTATTAGATACAACATTCCCTATAAACTTCACTTTTTGAATCAAGAAATCACATTTGTAATGATTAAAATACATATTATAATCCCCCAATGTTCTAAAAATGATATCTAAATGGTTCATGTGATCCTCCACTAACTTTGAGTAACCCAAAATATCATCAACAAACACCACAAAAAAGAGTCTAAGAACTAATGAAAGATCTAGTTCATTAATTCCATTAACACTACAATAGTTTTAGTTTATTATAATGGCATAACCAAAAACTAAAAATGCCCATACTAGCTCTTAAATGATATCTTAGATACATCCTCTTCTCAGAATATCAACAAGTCATACCCTGACTGTATGTCAATCATTGAATACTAGTGAGCCCCTATAAGCTAATAAAAGAGATCTTTAATCTTTGTAAAAGGATATTTGTTTTTTATGGTCACATGATTTAACTTCTGATAATCAATACAAAGTCCGAGGCTCACATCCACCTTCTTAGTGAATATGAAAGTTGAATCCCACATTGACATGCTAGGATAAATAAATCATATAGCATTAATATCCTAATGTTTGGCCTTATGTTTTTGGAAATTAGCATGTTCCATATGGTAATATAGAAAATAAATAGTCATCATTCTAGGGAGAAGGTCAATAGAAAACTTGATCTAAATCTATAGTGGTAAACTAAAAAAATCATCCAAAAAAACCTCTAGATATAAACACACTAAGGCATGAAGAAGACATATTAGGCAAGGGTAAACAATATTAACAAATATATCTAACAACTTGAATGAGATTACCACATCATTATGAATAACAGGACCCACCTTTCTTTGTTTAGAGTCCCACTCACTATGAAAAACATAAGTGAACCCATCAGAAGATAAAAAATGAACTAAAAAAATGAACTCAATGGAGATAAAAATATATCTTTTAATTAACAGTAATCATCCAATCCATACTAATAATCAAGTCAAATATTTCATGATTGAGCACTAATAAGTACAACTCCATCTCATGATCCACAATTGTCACTCGACATGTTGGTCACTAGAAACCTTATTTAGACCTCTTTACCAGAGGCATGGAAAGATCTAGTAAGTGTGGATCTAAACTTGAGACCAAACCATCATCTATCTTTGATGATATAAAATAATGAGTATCAACTGTATAAGAAAAATCTAGTAGTATAGAATACAAAATAAACATCATACCTCTAACTATGGATGACCCATATTCATATTCCCTTGGTTTATACTCCACCACATAAATATGTCTGGTAGCAGCTCCTCACTATGATTTATTAGTCACATGAACATCAACCTTAACCTAAGGATAAGACCCACTGTCACGACCCCCTCCCCACAAAGTGTACCCCTCCTGGGTCGGCAATGTGAGAAGTGAGATAATGTAACACCCCAGGTAAATAAAGAATATGACATTTTTATATTTATCCATATTTGTGAATAAAATATTAATATTACTTTAAAGGGGGCGTTATGCTCGATGGCATACCCAATACACAACAACGAGTTTCTTGGGAATCTTACGCTGCACTCTAATAATAAAATAATATTATGGTAGTTAACACCTAGCCGTTTTAAGGGTGGGAATGAACAGAACTGACTAAAAAATGATTATATATGTTTGTAAAATATTTTTACTCTTTACAATAAATGTTAGAGGATTAAAAATGCGAATGAATCCAATTTTAAGCGTAAACATTCTAATATTCATTAAAAGGTCGATTAACCGCCTTTTGATGGCGAACTTCTTTTAAATCTACTTTTTGAAAATTTTATGTGTTATATTTGACAAAATAAAATTCTTCTTTAGAATCAAGACATCAAAAATTTACTTTGTGTAAATTTTTGGTATTTTTCCGATAAAGTTCATTTTTTAATGAATAGTGAAAAATGTTGTATTTTAATTCAAAACCACTTTTTAATCTAATTTATTTATATGATTATATTGTATTTTGAATTGGTTTTAAAGTTCAATTAGAATATATTTTTACCATTTAATGCAATTGTGGTCATTGGAATTAATTTCACTTTGAAATCGGACTTAAACTAGTGTCAATCTTTGGATACTTATTATTTCATAAAAACACGCTATTTTCTCTGACAGTAGGAGTTAATTATTAAATTAATTAATGAAACTTATATGTTTTGAATATTTTAAAATATAATTCATTTTTGAATTCATAATATCAAATATAGCTTAGGGTGAAGTTTTGGTATTTTTCTGAAGAACTTCAATTTTTGATGAATAGTGAAACCACTGAGTGGTAGTTAAAGAAACTGATTTTTTGTTTAAATGAAAATTTTCCACCTCTGTGTTTTGAATTTCAAAAATCCAACATACATGGTTGTCATTAGGAAGTAACATGTGGTTCAATTGGATTAAAATAATTTTTCGGTGAATAGTAACTTTTATGTTCTTAATCGCGATTAGAGGTAACTAGTGTAATTTAAGGTAAAAATAATGTTTTAATAATGTGAAATGACCTAGACACATGTCCTACCCTCATTGTATGTGTCATGGAAGACCAAGACAATCCATGGGTCATCTTGGGGACCCCATGGAGCCACTTTGGTTGGAAAATGACATAAATAACTTTTTATTTAAAGTTAAAATAAAAATGTCACAAGCATGAGATGTTTCACTAAAACAATTGTTAAATGGGGTTATACAAGTCATAATTTTTACTATAAATATTAATTTTAAAGCTAAAAATATTTCCTATATCATGATATTTTTTTTATAATTTTTAGACATTAAATAAATAAACTTATTTATGACATCATAATGATGCAGTGATTACCTCATTAATAAAGGATTTAAATAAAATGAGAAGATAATGTAAAATCTATGACCTACACATGTCCAAAACATATTGTATTTGTGGATTTAGAAACCTTATCACCTTATCCTCTAATTATAATAATTTGGGACCTTTTAAATCTGATACTAATTTTCAAATAAAGTAACATTTCTTTACATTCCAAGAGTGCCCCTCCTCTCCACTTATAAAAGGCCTCCACCTCTACCTCCTTACCCACACTTCCAAAGCCTTTGGCTCAGACAAACCCTACCCATTTTGCCTCTACAAATCCCTCTCTTACTCCTAGAAGCCTCAATTTTGGCATAAGTCTTCTCAAGGAAGCCTTTGAGATCAAATCAAAAAGAGTTACCCGATTTTAAGGTAATGTCTTCACTTGTGTTCTTTTGTTTTATTTTGCTTCTCCAACCCCCTAAAATCTTTTTATTAATTTATTTTGTAACAACTCCAGTATCTTAAATATAATAGGATGTTGTTATAAGAATAATTAGAGCTACACTTACACACACCTACATCAAATGGTTAAAGAACATACTATTTCTGTGGATGGCGAGTTTCTGCCTCACGAAACGATGATTGTTCAACACTCATATAACACCTTAAAAGGTGGCCATTAATATGTAACTATACTTATATATGATATATGATATGTTTATGTTTTACTTAAGCTTCTGTATTTTTCTTTTTTGGAATACCTTTATGGTTTCCATTGTGGGTAAACACGATAATTTCATTTTAGGAAGTGCGGACTACCTCCTCCTCAAAGTGATTTGATTCGTTAATGCCATATGTGAGATGTATAAAGGATGGATTTAAAGTTATTATATATGATTTATGTTACATATAAATTATGAATATAATTCTGGAATTAAAATATACATACCTCTCATTTAGTTTTAATTCCATTAATATGACATAGAAATGAAAGTAGCGTTCATGCGTACGTACGGCTTACCGTCTCCATGAACGGTGCATTTCATTTCTTACCTCTAAATGATTATGTAATATTATAAATACATGTATATAATGGATATATATTATATATATGATATCCAAATCATTAATATCATTATGGATATAATGAACCTTTGACCACACGAACAACATGTAATTGTAAGAAGTCCACTTTCGACATAAGAACCAAATATCGACAAAACAAACATTATTAACTTAAATGATTACATAATGTTTATAACCTGGAAATAAGTGATATAAAAGTAATAATGAACTTGAAAAAGGTTCTTCATCAAGTATAAATTAACTCAAGTTTATTATTCAGGACGTTAAATAACGATCGAGTCAAGTCGGACCCGAGGTAAGAGATCATACTCTTCTCTTTCTTTTTAAGTACACTCTTTTATGTCATTCCTTTTAATCTCATCATTCTTGTGATTGGGATGTTATTTTATATTAATCTTTCTGTAATTTTTATGTTCATATGATGAGAGACCCTATTATCTCTCATCAATCTATTTTTGAAGTTTTGAGTGGCACAGTTAGGCTGCCGAATTTTCGTAAGAGATCTAACCTCTCTCTTTCTTTTTAAGTACTCTCCTTTATGTCACCTCTTTTAAGCTCCTATTTGTTATTATGTGGGATGTTATTTTATATTACTCTTTCTGTACATTTAATTTTAATATGATTAGAGACCCTATTTGTTCTCATCAATCCATTTTTGGAAGTTTTAAGTGGCGTCGTTAGGCTGCCGAGTTTTCATAAGGGATTTTTCATCTCACTTTTATTCCCGTGAGATTTATGCTACATTTTCTACAATTTCCTTTGAGTGGTGTATTTACTGCCCATTATTTTACTCATTGTGTAATATAATTTCATTTATGAGTATTTACATCAATGTTGTATTGTCTTTCTTTCACGGGGTGTATGTTTCGAAAGATCCCCATGTCGGTAAGGGAACCTTTCACCCTCCTCTTTTTAAAAGACTTCTTTTGTTATGTCTTTTAATTCACATAACATTATGTTGGGATATGTTCTTCTATATCCTTAGTGATTTAAATTTTATTTCCAAGTGATGAGATACCCTTTTTATCTCTCATCAAATCATTTTCTGAATTTTGTAGTGATGCTGTTAGACTGTCAATTTTTGCAAGGGAACTTCTTAACCCAATTTTGATTCTTTGGGATAAGCTTGTACTCCTTGAAATTGTCATTATATGAATATTTGTGAATAACATATGATTGTTTTACACTTAATATCCACTTATATTTGGTTTATTAGTTTGTCACACATAATTATTTAATTGATTTATCCTTAATCCAAGGATACCGTCTTTGTATGGGACTTCATCTCAATCTCCTTTCATTGAGTCATATTTTGTTTTATACACAACCTTCTTTTATACAATGTATAGAACAATTTGACTTTTACGTTTATCTGAAATGAATCTTTTTTATACAAAGAATTTTACTAAATGACAAAAGGGAATGTTTTTGTCGTACGTATGCGGTGAAAATGACTTCTCTGCCACCAGGACCATTATTTGAGTTTCGACTTCCTCTACAAGCCATAACTTTTTTTAACAGAAAAATAAATACCATGTTTTACTTTTATTTTATTTTGGTATTGAAAATGGTTTTCATAATGTTTTTATATCAATGTGTTGTATTGATATCTTGTGATTGAAAAGTGGAAATGTTATGTTTCCTTTATGCATGTTTTATGTGATACGATTATGTTATGGTTCTTGGGCATTATTATGAAGACAGGTGGTTCCGTGATAAACTAAGGGAGGGTGAGATGGATATAGCTCTCCAATGCATTGGGTAACGTGAAGGGGTTAAAAGTTAAGGTTTCTCTGAAGAGAGTTAGGGAATATACTGTGATGGGTATTCCAAATGTAACCAAGAGGGTTACTCCCTACATAAGAATGTTATGAATGCCTCAAGTTACCTTTTTTTCTTATGATTTATATGATTTATTCATGATTTTATGAGGTATGTTAAAGTGCTTATGTTTTATGGGTAAAGTATGATTTCATTCTTATGTATACATGTACTCATGTTTCCTTTCCATATTTTTATATCCCTTACTGAGCTTTTTATGCTCATCCCAAGTTTTTGAAATGTTTTTCACAGGTCAAGGGAAGGGTACATGATATGATGATAGTGTTAAGGAAGTGTCAAGAAATAATCCATGTTTTATTTTAAATATGTTTCCGTTGATGGGAAAAATTAATACTATCTTTTATGTAACCTCTTTATTTAAATGTGGAATGTAATGTAAGTTTTATGATCTAATTCTCTAAAACTCTAAACCTGAAAAGATCCTCAATGTGTAATCTTCTAATAACTCAAGATTAAGTAAGGTTTAAGGATGGGGCCTTATAGTTGGTATCAAATGTCGGTTTAGATAACTTTAGAGGTTAGGGTATTCACTAAGCACAAGTGACATTACCATAATGGTTAGGATTTTAGAAAGAGTCCTAGTTTTAGATAAAGTGAATGAGTAAGTATATCTTAGTGTTTATCTTCCTCTTTAGTACATGATGGTTTTGTTGATATACTCACACTGACATTTCTGTTTTTAGTGAATGGATGGATCTAGCAGGCACCAAAGTGACAATAGGTTTGAAGGAAACTGTGGTGGTTCTCTGATTAAGATACTAGATAAAATGGGGGATTCAATGAGGAAACTTGTGGTTGTTATAAACCAACTATCAAGGAGTCATAATCAACCACTTGAACCTTGGTATGATCTGTAATGCATCATGTACGAGATGACCAATCGATGTGGAATTTCAGGTAATAATTATAAAGGTAACCATTAGAGTTTATATGATCCTTACTTTTGAGGTAATTATGGGTAATTATATGTTATGATGGAAAATGAAAGGCATGAGATAAACTTGAGGTTAAAATATGTTATGATCATTTTTGAAGATTTTATCTCATTTTGGGGAATGTTTTAAGAATTATATAGTTTTGGAAAAAGGACAACACACAGACCGTGTGACAACCCGTCACGTCGGACAAAGCTGTGGGAATCAAACCCACAACCAAAGTGCGACTGGTATTTATCACCTACCACTGGACTATGTGAAGTCCCTGGTTAGTTTGACTAATTATTTTTAGTTAGATGATTTTAGGAATCAAGAATAAGTTTATTTTGGGTTATCTATGGAAATGATTAACCTATCATCGAGGATATGTGATTAGGTTAATTACTTTTCAATATGAGAATTTAAGAGCAACTGATGTTATTTGGAGATAAAAGTTAATTTGTACCTTGGAAGACTATGTGACTAAATCCTTCAAATATTTGGGTTTCAATATTAGTTTGGTTTACTTTGAAGAATTTTATGGAAAAATTGTTTATCCAATGGTCCTCGTTGAACTTTGGGTTTTGTTGGACAAATTTTGGAGATTAAGAATAGATTTTATTTTTATAAAGTATTATACTTTTGTGGATTCTCTGACCTCATACTAACAATTTTGGTTTTGGATTTTGTCTAAAGACATGGGAAATATATAGTTCTCTTTTGTGGATTAGGTGATTCTCAAGAATTTGATTATAATACTCTTAATGTGAACAAGTCTTCCGAAATACTCATCTTTTGGAGAAAATATGAGTTTGATTAAGGAATCTAGTAAAAGTTGAAAGTCTATATGACAAGTAAGTATGTTTCATTATGATTTAGTTAAGCTCAAAAATAAATTCCTCAATGAAGAGTAACATAAAAAAAATGTTGTCTGTTAACTTTTCCTACTGGGGAATCGAATACCGTTTAACCCACCACCAATTTGTGATTTTCTTATGGTTAACTTTCTCCTAGACATGTTTACTATCACTCTCCCTTAGAACATGACCCTTTTTTTTTATTCCATGTCTATGTTTTCCTACATGGAATCCTAGTATGGGTTAACTCGGGTGACCTTTGTAATTCTCATTCTTTATTTTAAAGTGTTTGTTTTACCGACTCTTTTTCCGATGTGGGACTTTCAAGGATGTTTCCGAGTCCAATTTTAAAATTGCGAGGAAGCAATTACAAAAAGGGGGGAAGGATGTAACACCCCAGGTAAATAAAGAATATGACATTTTTATATTTATCCATATTTGTGAATAAAATATTAATATTACTTTAAAGGGGATGCTATGCTTGATGGCGTATCCAATACACAACAACGAGTTTCTTGGGAATCTTACGTTGCACTCTAATAATAAAATAATATTATGGTAGTTAACGCCTAGACATTGTAATGGCGGGAATGAACAGAACTAACTAATAAATGATTATATATGTTTGTCAAATATTTTTACTCTTTACAATAAATGTTAGAGGATTAAAAATGCGAATGAATCCAATTTTAAGCGTAAACATTCTAATATTCATTAAAAGGTTGATTAACCGCCTTTTGATGGCGAACCTCTTTTAAATACACTGTTTGATAATTTGATGTGTTATATTTGACAAAATGAAATTCTTCTTTAGAATTGGGACATCAAATTTTACTTTGTGTAAATTTTTGGTATTTTTCCGATAAAGTTCATTTTTTAATGAATAGTGAAAAATGTTGTATTTTAATTCAAAACCACTTTTTAATCTAATTTGTCTATATGATTAGATTATATTTTGAATTTGTTTTAAAGTTAAATTAGAATATATTTTTACCATTTAATCCAATTGTGGTCATTGGAATTAATTTCACTTTGAAATCGGACTTAAACTAGTATCAATCGTTTGATACTTATTATTTCATAAAAACACGCTATTTTCCCTGACAGCTGGAATTAATTATTAAATTAATTAATGAAACTTTTATGTTTTGAATTTTTTAAAATAGACTTCATTTTTGAATTCGGAATATCAAATATAGCTTAGGGTGAACTTTTAGTATTTTTCTAAAGAACTTCAATTTTTGATGAATAGTGAAACCACTAAGTTGTAGTTAAAGAAACTGATTTTTCGTTTAAATGAAACTTTGCCACCTCTGTGTTTTAAATTTCAAAAATCAGACATACATGGTTTTCATTAGGAATTAAAATGTGGTTCAATGGGATTAAAATAATTTTTTGGTGAATAGTAACTTTTATGTTCTTAATCGCGATTAGAGGTAATTAGTGTAATTTAAGGTAAAAATAATGTTTTAATAATGTGAAATGACCTAGAAATATGTACTACACTCATTGGATGTGTCATGGACGACCAAGACAATCCATGAGTCAACTTGGGGACCCCATGGATCCACATTGGTTGGAAAATTACATAAATAACTTTTTATTTAAAGTTAAAATAAAAATGTCACAAGCATGAGATGTTTCACTAAAACAATTTTTAAATGGGGTTATACAAGTCATATTTTTGACTATAAATATTTATTGTAAAGCTAAAATGATATCCTACATCATGATATTTGTTTTATAATTTTTATACATTAAATAAATAAAATTATTTATGACATCATCATGATGCAGTGATTACCTCATTAATAAATTATTTAAATAAAGTGAAAAGATAATGTAAAATATATGACCTACACATTTCCAAAACCTATTGGATTGGTGGATTGAAAAACCTTATCACCTTATACTCGAATTATATCAATGTGGGACCTTTTAAATCCGAAACTCGTTTTAAAATAAAGTAACATTTCTTTACTTTCCAAGAGTTCCCCTGCTCTCCTCTTATAAAAGGCCCCCACCTCTACCTCCTTACCCAAACTTCAAAAGACTTTGGCTCTACCAAAACCTGCTCATTTTGCATCTCCACATCCCTCTATTACTCCTAGAAGCCTCACTTTGAGCATAAGTCTTCCCAATGAAGCCTTTGAGCTCAAATCAAAAGGAGTTACCCGATGTTAAGGTAATGTCATCACTTGGGTTCTTTTGTTTTATTTTGCTTCTCCAACCCCCTAAACTCTTTTTATTCATTTCTTTTTTAACAAATCCAGTATCTTAAATATATTAGGATGTTTTTATAATAATCATTATAGCTACACATACACAGACGTACATCAAATGGTTAAAGAACATACTGTTTCTGTGGATGGCGAGTTTCTGCCTCACGAAACGATGATTGTTCAACACTCATATAACAACTTAAAAGGTGGCCATTAAGATGTAACTATACTTATATATTATATATAATATGTTTATGTTTTACTTAAGCTTTTGTATTTTTCTTTTATGGCATACCTTTATGGTTTCCATTGTGGGTAAACACGATAATTTCATTTTAGGAAGTGCGGACTACCACCCCCTCAAAATGATTTGATTCGTTAATGCCATATGTGTGATGTATAAAGGATGGATTTAAAGTTATTATATATGATTTATGTTACATATAAATGATGAATATAATTCTGTAATTAAAATATACATACCTCTCATTTAGTTTTAATTCCATTAATATGACCTAGAAATGAAAGTAGCGTTCATGCGTACGTACGGCTTACCGTCTCCATGAATGGTGAATTTCATTTCTTACCTCTAAATGATTATGTAATATTATAAATACATGTATATTCTGGATATATATGATATATATGATATCCAAATCATGAATATCATTATGGATGTAATGAACCTTTGACCACACGAACAACATGTAATTGTAAGAAGTCCACTTTCGACTTAAGAACCAAATATCGACAAAACAAACATTATTAACATAAATGATTACATAATGTTTATAACATGACAATAAGTGATATAAAAGGAATAATGAACTTTAAAAAGGTTATTAATCAATTAGAAATTAACTCAAGTTTATTATTCAGGATGTTGAAGAACGATCGAGTCAAGTCGGACCCGAGGTAAGTGATCCTACTCCTCTCTTTATTTTTAAGTACACTCTTTTATGTCATTAATTTTAAGCTTATATTTCTTGTGATTGGGATGTTCTTTTATATTACTGTTACTGTAATTTTTATGTTCATATGATGAGATACCCTATTCTCTCTCATCAATCCATTTTGGATGTTTTGAGTGGCGCCGTTAGGCTGCCGATTTTTTGTAAGAGATCTAACCTCTCTCTTTCTTTTTAAGTACTCTCCTTTATGTCACTTCTTTTAGGCTCATCTTTGTTATGATGGGGGATGTTATTTTATATTACTCTTTCTGTACATTTTATTTTAATATGATGAGAGACCCTATTTTATCTCATCAATCCATTTTTGGAAGTTTTAAGTGGCACTGTTAGGCTGCCGAGTTTTCATAAGGGATTTTTCATCTCACTTTTATTCCCGTGAGATTTATGCTAAATTTGACACAATTTCCTTTGATTGGTGTATGTACTGACCATTATTTTACTCATTGTGCAATATATTTTCATTTATGAGTATTTACATCAATGTTGTATTGTCCTTCTTTCACGGGGTGTATGTTTCGAAAGATACCCATGTCGATAAGGGAACCTTTCACCCTCCTCTATTTAAAAGACTTCTTTTGTTATGTATTTTAATTCACATAACATTATGTTGGGATATGTTCTTCTATATCCTTAGTGATTTAAATTTTATGTCCAAGTGATGAGATACCCTTTTTATCTCTCATTAACTCATTTTCTGAATTTTGTAGTGATGCTGTTAGGCTGTCAAATTTTTGCAAGGGAACTTCTTAAGCCAATTTTGATTCTTTGGGATAAGCTTGTACTCCTTGAATATGCCATTCTATGAATATGTGTGAATAACCTCTGATTATTTTACACTTAATATCCACTTATATTTGGTGTATTAGTTTGTCACACATAATTATGTAATTTATTTATCCTTAATCCAAGGATACCGTCTTTGTATGGGACTTCATCTCAATATCCTTTCATTGAGGCATATTTTGTTTTATACACAACCTTCTTTTATACGGTGTATAAACCCCTTTTACTTTTACATTTATCCGAAAGGAATATTTTTTATACAAAGCATTTTACTAAATGACAAAAGGGAATTTTTTTGTCATACGTATGTGGCGACAACGACTTCTCCGCCGCCGTGACCATTATTTGAGTTTTGGCTTCCTCTACAAGCCATAACTTTTTTTAAAATAAAAATAAATACCATGTTTTACATTTCTTTTATTTTGGTATTGAAAATGGTTTTCATAATGTTTTTATATCAATGTGTTTTATTGATATATTGTGATTGAAAAGTGGAAATGTTATGTTTCATTTATGCATGTTTTATGTGATACGATTATGTTATGGTTCTTGGGCATTATTATGAAGACGGGTGGTTCTGTGATAAACTAATGGCGGGTGAGCCCGATATAGATATCCAATGATTTGGGTAACGTGAAGGGTTTAAATTTTAAGGTTTCTCCAAAGAGATTTAGGGAATATACTATGATGGGTATTCCAAATGTAACCAATAGGGTTACTCCCTACGTAAGAATGTTATGAATGCCTCAAGTTACCTTTTTGTCTTATTATTTCTATGATTTATTCATGATTTTATGAGGTATGTTAAAGTTCTTATGTTTTATGGGTAAAATATGATTTCATTCTTCTGTATACATGTACTCATGTTTCTTTTCCATATTTTTATATCTCTTACTGAGATTTTTATTCTCATCCCATGTTTTTGAAATGTTTTTCACAGGTCAAGGGAAGGGTACATGATATGATGATAGTGTCAAGGAAGTGTCAAGAAAGAATCCATGTTTTATTTTAAATATGTTTCCATTGATGGGAAAAATGAATACTATCTTTTATGTAACCACTTTGTTTAAATGTGGAATGTAATGCATGTTTTATGATCTAATTCTCTAAAACTCTAAACCTGAAAAGATCCTCAATGTGTAATCTTGTAATAACTCAAGATTAAGTAAGGTTTAAGGCTGGGGCCTTATAGATAATGACCCCTAAGTCCCACCTCCAGTAGGCCCCGAGTTGGCGACTAGCACCGAGGGTATAATAAACACACAAATGGGAGGCATTACCCTATAAGAGATGACATGCGGAAGAGAGAGATAAGATAGACACCAATCAAATCTGAATCAGAACTGGAATATAAAAGAAACCGAAGTACACATATGAAATGTCATGAAAAAGTACTACAAATGGAAGGGAAAAACTACAAGTACCCAAAAGAAAGTAAAACAGCAGTAACCACAAGCCCGAACAGCTCCTGCAACCCCAGGCTAGTAGAAACCAGCTTGATCTCCAACCAGCTCCAAGTGACCTGAAAAATAGTTTATATATACATAGGGTGAGTATAACAGTATACTCAGTAGGATCCTCCCCGAAGACTCTCATGTAAAAGTAAATAAATCATACTAAAGTACAGTGAACAACAAGTGAAACTAACTTGTCACCTAAACAGGTATACTAATTTCCCAACCTCACCATAGCAACTCTCACCAAGTAACGCATACAAGAATATAGCATATAGTAAAGAATATCAAGGGTACCCCACTACTACTTCCCCACTGGTTTGCCGCTTTTCCCCAACATCGCACGTCCTAAGCATCTCTATCCAAAAAGTCTTGCCCGCAGACACCTGGGCGAAGCACCACAATCTGCACCTCGTGCACCACAAAGGCTTGCCCATAGACACCTGGGTGAAGCACCACACCATCCTAAAAACCAAAAGTAACTAGGTAAGTTCTGGGAGCCACCACAGCCCACATAACGTGTATCATACGTCGGGTATTATACCTCAAGTCATTACATCCCATACACCAAGTATGGATCCTCAAGGCATCATAGCCTATACACGTTACGCCTATAGTAGTCTATAGGATACTATATCCAGAATATATGTGTGTGAAATAACCACAAGCCATTATAGCCCTCTACACACACATATGGAGAAACTAACCGTTGTGCCTATTGGCACAAGTATCTACCAAGAGAAGAGAGCAGGGCAAAGGGGGTAGTCAGCCATTCGTCCTCCCATCAGAATGTTGGGAAAAACACCCCTCCAGGGCTCAGAATCCCCGGGGTGTCAGTTTCCCTTACTGATAGGATGGAGTAGCATATAGAAACATAAAAATTACAGAATATATTATATCTCACATCCACACTATGGGCATTACCTATTCTTAGACACAACTGAAGCAAACATCTCTCAGACTCCGGGATGTTACTTCTAAGACTAGGTATCCTATAAGCACACAACCATTTGAAGAGCTTTATTAGATTACTTCATTCCCTTTTTATCAGTTCCACTGTACTTTAACTAAATATTTAAACATTAATTAACCATGAACAATTTAACATTAAACTTCATTTGCATCACAACCAATATCCACTGTACCGTCCAAATTAAAACCTTTTCATTATGTTCCAGAAACTCCAACCCCATGAGTTAACACCATTTATTCAATTATTCATTACATAATTACTTTCCCATATTCCCAGGCATTCTAGAAAATAATTCTATGCTACTAAACACAAAGGGAACAACACGTTGAGTAGATGTACTACCTGTCGAGTCTTTTCTTCCTATAGCAAGAGCGTATACCCATTCTCCCTTGAGAGGATAAACACGGAAAGCACGTGGCATACCCCACATGTCTTCGCCTCTTTCGGAAGAAGGGTATGAAAGAACAACTGCCTTGAGCAGTGGGGAAAATTAAAGAAGATAATCAACTAATGAATAAAAAACATCCAAAAATCACATCCATCCCATTCCATCATCCCTGGTGTCCTCCCCGACACCCACATGCATAAATCGATGCATCTCACCACTCTAGGCATCATTTGCTGCCACCACCAAGAGTCTCCATGCCTCCACATATCTCAACAGCCATCTAGGCTCACATCACAACACAAGAAGCAGGAAAACAAAAATCAAATCAATCGGATCTTGGCCCTTGAATAATAAAGAGTGTAACTCAGAACCCTTTTAGAAATTATCAGACAAGTGGTTCTTTAATCCATTTTGAATTAACAGATTTATTAAACGTAGGATCCAAATTCGGGAAACCTAATCAGTAATCTATCACAAATAATTAATCATCCTTACTGTACTAATTTGATTAACATAAAATTATAATAAGAAATAGATTCTTTTTATTACCTCTTTATCTTTATCCAACAATTATTAATTAATCCCGGCTTACATTCTTTACCAATTTCCATCGAGAATAAACAGCTAAACAAAGCATGCATAGATATCACAGTATCAAGAAAAACAAGAGGAAATAACATACGATAGATATCAATTTATTTATCCAGTTCAAATATTTATTATTTCAATTCCATTGTGATCCCTTGGGATAAAATATTCTAATGATATAGTTATAAGTAAAAGAAAAGAGAAGCAATAAATCCCCTACCTCAACAATTCTTGATATTCTTTGTCCACACAACGGGTCACAATCCTCCTCTCGTGAAAACTGCATCCACCAGAGGATGTAACAGTACGACAACACCAACCAAAAATCAAGAAAAACCCATTAGAATCTTGGAGATTACATGGTATAATATGGAAGGGAGAAATAGGAGAAGATGATCCCCAAAGGAACGATGATAAAATATACCTTAAATGGAAGATTGAACGACACAGCTCGGTCGCATCCAAAATAGAGCGGAACCAATCAGAGGAGTAGGGTTTGATTGTGAAACTCCTACGAGAAGGATTGAAAGGTTCTAGCATCTCATAGCCGAGAACAAAGAGGAAGAACAAGGGAGGATGATATCTTTTCCCTTTTGAAGATTTAATGGGGTGACGGTTTAAGATACGCCTAATTCTCCATTAAAAGCGGATCACATTATCCCACATGGTTTGACTATGTAAAAACATACCGAGATATAGGGATAATTGATATAGGATTTATGGCATTTGAATCGGCCTTAAGAGTCCTTAAAATAAGGCTTTAAATGTATTTTACGTCAAAGGAAACGTCTAAGGGGCGAAACGGTAGGAAGCTGGAAACACTGTTCACATACTCAAAATTTTGTAAAGGAATGAAAAGGTCACCTTTAGACCTCACCGTTAGAGGTTACCGATAGACCTCACCGTTAGAGGTTACCAATAGACCTCACCGTTAGAGTCTACTGATACACATCACTGTTAGAGGTTACCGATAGACGTCACCGTTAGAGGTTACTGATAGACTTCACCATTCTGGAAATACTGTACACCTACCATTCTAGAAACCCTGTTCAAGTGTACCGATATGGAAACACTGTACACCTACCGATCTGGAAACACTATGCAAGTCTACCGATCTGGAAACACTGTACAAGTCTACCAATCTGGAAACACTGTACAAGTCTACTGATCTGGAAACACTTTACAAGTCTACCGATCTGGAAACACTATACAAGTCTACCGATAGACCTCACCAATAGAAACACTATTCACTAAACCTCACTAATAGAAACACTTTTAACCTACCATTTCTATTCATAAAACTAGAAACACTGTTCAAAAAACTGGAAATTTGGAATAGTGTTGGGGATAAGTCACCTTGACCTACCGAAACACCTCCAACACCACATTTTCACAAAGTAATGGACCGAAGAGGTCTGGGACATTACATCAGATACCTCTCAAAACATTCTCAGCCTTGATAATTTTAAACCAACCTAAAGAGACGAAAAAAGAAACGGGGTCTGAACAACCACCCATCTAGATACCTCTCAAAAGGGAGAAAGCCACAAAAAGAACAAGAGAAGTTCATAAATAAAACATGAAAGGTATAACCCCAAAGGAAACATAATTAAATGAAAAGAGTTAAACATCAAACAACTCTGGGTAATGAGCATGTATCTATGACTCTCGTTCCCAGGTACTCTCCTCCATGCCACTGTGTCACCACAAGACACGAACTAAGGGGATAAAACTCCCATGAAACATCTTCTCCGTGTGGTCTTGGATCTCCACAGGTCGCTCCTTGAAGGTTGCATCATCATCAAAATCAATCTATCCCCAATTGATAACATGAGAGTCATCATGAAAATAACGATGAAGCTAAGATAAATGGAAAACATCATTTATCTGACTCATCTATGGGGGAAGTACTACTCGATATGCCATAGCTCCAACATGAGCTAACACCTCTAAAGGCCCAAAAAAACCAGGGAGAAAGCTTACTTACATGACCAAACCTTCGCTGCCCATGATGGGGGGTCACCTTCAGAAACACATGATCCCCAACATTAAACTCTAAGGGTATACTTCTTTGATCAGCATAAGATTTCTAATGATCTTTTGCTGTCTTCATCCTCTCACGAATCACCTGAACCATCTCTGTTGTATTCTACACTATTTTCAGTCAGAGAATTGCTGACTCTCCCACCCCAGTCTAGCACAACGGATAACGGAAAGGCCGATCATACAAGGATTCAAATGGCACCATACCAATGGTGTAGTAAAAAATATTATTATAAGAGAACTCCACCAAGGGTAAGTGCCTCATCCATGAACCACCAAAGTCAAGAACACAAGAGTGCAACATGTCTTCAAGAGTCTGGATGGTTCGCTCTGTCTGACCATCCGTTTAAGGATGAAAAGTAGTGCTAAGGAATAGTTGAGAACCGAAATCATGTTGGATACCCCTACACACCCTGGAGGTAAAACAAGGATATCTATCAGAAATGATCGTCCTAGGGACTCCATGAAGTCTCACCACCTCCTCTAGATACTACCTCGATAAAACTTCCAGTGATCTCAACTCCTTGATCGCTATAAAGTGGTCCGATTTTGTTAAACGATCCACTACCACCCATATAGCTTCATGTCCTCCCGGAGCTCGAGGTAAACCTGTAAAAAAGTCCATTGAGATGTCCTCCCACTTCCACTGAGGAATATCTAATGGATGGATAAGACCACCGAGAACATGGTGTTCGGCCTTCACGTTATGAAAAACTAAACATCGAGACACAAACTCTGCAACCGTACGCTTGAGCCCAGGCCACCAAAACTGACTCCTCAAGGATCAATACATATTTGTTACACGAAGATGTACTGCTAAAGGTGAACTATGGAACTCTCTAAGAATTGTCTTGCGCATATCCAAGGGAACAAAAATCCTTCCTTGGTACAACACTCGGTGTTGTTCATCCTCAGACCAACCATCAGTGGCCTAACCACAAACAACTCGGTCTCTCTAGACCTCCACCTCTAGATCTCACAACTGGGACTCTTCCACCTTCTTCACCAGGGATGACTGTATCGTCATCTAAATAAGATAGCCTCTACCCCCAACTTCTCCCATATCATGATGTATTGCTGACAGTTCTTCCATTACTCTCCAAGAATCACCGGATTCATGCACAACATCACTACGCGACTTTCGTCTCAATGCATCAACTAAAACATTCCCTTTTATAGGTGAATATGATATTTCTAAGTTGTATTACTGCAAAAACTCCATCCACCAATGCTGTCGCAAGTTCAAGTCCCATTGAGAGAAAACATACCTCAAACTCTTATGATCGGTGAAAACCAAAAATCGCTCACCAATGATGTAATGTCTCCACAACTTCAGAAAAAACACCATGGATGACAACTCAAGATCGTGAGTGGAATAGTTACGTTCATGGGGATGTAACTGTTGAGACCCATAAGAAACAACTGACCTCTGTTGCGTGAGGACACATCCTAACCCTAGATGCGAAGCATCGCATAAAACATCAAAATGAACTCCCTCAGCTGGAAGAAAAAGAACTGGAGAACTTACTAACTTATCCTTTAGATACTCGAAAGATACCTGACACTGATCCGTCCATATGAATTCCTGATCCTTTCTAGTCAAAGCTGTTAGATGTGTCGCAACTCGTGAGAAATTGGCTACGAACCTCCTATAGTATCCTGCGAGCCCAAGGAAACTTCGCACCTCTGAAACTTTCTTAGGGGCTTCCTAAGACACAACTGCTTCTATCTTCGATGGATCCACAGCTATTCCCTGTTGGGACACAACATTCCCCAAGAAACAGACTTCTCGAGGCCAAAAATCACACTTCGAAAACTTCCCGAACAACTGATGTTGGAAAAGAACTCCCAAAACGGCTCGTAGATGCTATGCTTGCTCCTCTTCAGATGTGGAGTACACAAGGATGTCGTCGATGAAAACCACCAAAAACTTGTACAGGAACTCATGAAACACAGCATTCATCAAGCCCATGAACATAGCCTAAGCATTCATCATGCCTAACAACATTACAACGAACTCATAATGCCCATGACGACAACAGAAAGCAGTCTTCAGGATATCCTCATCCTTTAAACGCATATGATGATATCCTGACCACAAGTCGATCTTTGAGAACCAACTTTCACCCTTCAGTAGATTAAATAAATCATAAATTCATGGAAGAGGATAGAGATTCTTTATTGTCACTTTTTTTAAGTGATGATAATTGACACACAACCGCAAACTGCCGTCATCCTTCATTACGAACAAAACTGGTGCACCCCACAGTGACACACTTGGCCGAAAAAAACCACACTGTAACAGACCATCAAGCTACATACATAGTTCTCATAACTCAGAAGGGGCCATACTATATGGAGACATAGAGATAGGAGACACTCCTGGATAAAGCTCGATCCCAAACTCAATCTCTCGTCGAGGGGGTAATTCTACAACCTCTTCGGGAAAGACATCAGGGTACACCTCTATGACCCTAGGAAACGCCAACTGCTGAACCTCTGAATAACTCTGCATCAACTCATCCATCATGGATGTTAAGGATGGAATGCGCCTATGACCCATCCGAGGATCTCGCTCACCAACAAACACCACTTGCTCTCCATATTCACCAATGAAAATGACCTTTTTCCTGAAGCAATCCTCGATAGCCTACACTGAATACAACCAATCAATGCTAAGAATGACATAATATGGTTGTATTCGTAAACATAGGAAATCTCCCCAAGAGCGGTGCTTCCCCAACACTAGCTCACAGTCTCTACATACTTCAAACAGGTCGGCTCGACCTCCAACTGGCGTAGTCAACGCCAAGGGAACTGGAAGCCTCTCTAACTCAAGTCCCAAAGCATGGACAAGGGTTGGTGATATGAAGGAGTGTGTCACTCCTAAATCAAACAAGGAATACACCAAGGTAGAAAATAAGAAAAGGGTACCTCAGACGACATCTGGCTCGCCTGGAGCTGGCAACACTAGAGCATGAAGCTGACCATGTCATCCTCCATAGCCTCTGTGACCCTGATGAAGACCACCACCACGACCATGCTCTGCTCTCTAAGGACTAGGAGCATCATGGTGCTATCCTCTGCCCGCCCCATCTAGCCTCTGCTAATCTAAAGGTGGTGTAACTGGCTGCTGCTGCCTCAGCTGGAACTGCCTCAACGGAGGACCTGGAGCATAGTGTCTAGCGTATGATGGCCGCTCTGAAAGGTCGAGCACTCCCACTGCTGATGACCACAAAAACCACAAGAAAAACAAGCACCTGATCCCTTTTCATAGGCCTGAGATTTGCTGCCTCTGGTGAAACGAGATGTGAAGGGATGAGACCTACCCTCGGGTGAACGGAAACACTTCTGCCCTGAAAACTGAGAACCCCAGACCACATCTCTGCTTCGTGAGGAATCATACCGATTCCTCTCTCGTGACAATCTGGTCCTGTACAAAGTCCTCTCGATAACCTATTCCCTCACCAGCACCTCAATATATGTCTTCAACATAAATGATGTAACCTGGCGTTGGATCTCTGGATGCAAAGACTCCTCAAAATGCCTCGCTCTGGCCTCCTCATCTGGCAGTAAGTCTGAAACATATCGTAAAAGGTTCCTCAAACAGATTCCAAAATCTTGAACACTAGAGCTCCCCTGTCGAAGGATAAGAAGCTCATGGCGACTGGATGCCTTCATAGTCGAGGAAAGAAACTCGACTCTAAACCTGTCTCGGAACTCCTCCCATGAGATCACTGACTCCTCACGATCCCTGAGGAACAAGAACCACCACTGCCTCACAGCTCCACTGTAACACCCCATGCTTCTACGGTACGCTTATCTTTGAATAATGTGATAGCGTGTGTTGTACGCAACACCGAGTTCTAAAACACCATAACCAATCAAACTAGCCGTTATGAATAGTAATACCTAATTTTTGAAATTATGTATATTTTATATTTCAAAATGGACTTCATTTTTGGATTCGGAATATCGAATTTAGCCTAAGGTGAAATTTTGGTACTTTTCGGATAACTTTAATATTTTGATGAATAGTGATAATTACTAAATTTATATTAAAAACAACTTTTTTAATCAAAATAATTAATAGTGATAAATTATGAATTTGAGTGGTTTTAAAGTATATTTAGAATATATTTTTACCATTTAATATTATTTTGGTCATTGGACATAATTTTACAATTAAACCGAACATAAACAAG
Organism: Viscum album; assembly: GCA_963277665.1. Lineage (NCBI taxonomy): Eukaryota > Viridiplantae > Streptophyta > Magnoliopsida > Santalales > Viscaceae > Viscum > Viscum album. Next base: position 1,503,220,504 of record OY728152.1, read on the forward strand.
TGTCAATCTTTTGATAGTTATTATCTCTTAAAAACACGCTTTTTGTTTTGACAGCGGGAATTAATTTTAAATTAATTTCTGCCACTACTGTGTTTTGAATTTATAAAAATGGATTCCATATTTGGAATCAGGATTTCCTAATTGTGTAAATAGGTAACTTTTATTTTTAGACATTTTGAATAATTACTGCGGTAAATATTTTATTTACCATGGTTAAGGGTAAATCCGGTAAATAAGGGTTAAACAAATAATATTATAATAATACTAAATTACCCTAAAATGTGTCCTAGCCTTATTGGTTGATACAAGTTCGACAATAGGCATCTTTGGGTCGATTTTGGGACCCCATGGTTCCACTTGTAGGTGATAGAGACATTTTATTTTAATTAAGTTAAAATGAATACAAAAATGACACAAGCATATATCTTTTAGAAAAAAAATTATTACATAGGGTTTTATATGTTGGATTTTAGATTATAAATATTCATTAAAAAGATAAAAATCTTTCATACATAATGATATTTTATTTATAATTTTTAGACATTAAATAATTTAATTTATTTATGACACAATGATGATGTAGTAATTACTATAACAGTGAAAAATTAAAATAATTGATATTATAAATACCCAAATAAATATAATATGAAACTTTTAATGAATTAAACTAGATTTCTAGGATAATATGATATATTAGTATTGATTTAATTGACTTTGTTCGAGGTAATCAATCTTTTATGAGTTTCACAAAAATCAACTATTGAATAGTGTCAAAATTGAAATAAAAGAGTTCTTAAAACAAATATTATATTATTAATTGATATTAAATTCCTAGAAATATAAGGTTTGGCCAAGAGACTTATATCATGATAGGTTCATCATTAATGGACCACTTGGGGGTCTCTTGGATGTATATAGTAAGTCTATTAACCATGTTATATAAAAATACAAAGAGACATTGTAAAAGTGAAACTAATTAACTTAGAGTTAATACTTAAAGATAAGGTTAATATAAGTACCCAAAACTATCTAAATTATATTGGTTGAGTTATTTTCCACCTATCCCCACCTTAAAATTTAAATAATATACTTTGGATCCATTTTAAACCAAATATGAATTTATTATAAACTAATATCTCTAGCTTTTCCAAACGTGCCCCCACCCCTCTTATAAAAGGGAACTCCTACTTCTCTTTTCTTCACACCTTAAAAGCCTTTTTGTTCGGACAAACTCTGCCCAAATAGTCTCCCTACTTCCCTCACTACAACCTAGAGGCCATAGTTTGATCAGAAAGACAACCTATGGAGCCCTTTTGATCAAATCAAAAGGAAGAACCCGAAGAAGAGGTAATGATTTCACCACCCTTTTCCAAGTTCATTTCTTCTTCCACTTCTTCTTCCTTTGTTGTTACATTTATAAAATAATAACTCCACTATCATATATATACTTTGATTTTATTATAAATATGGTACAACCATATTCAGTATTCTATCCACCATTTGAATAACATGTCACCATACGTGCGTACGTATAGCTTACCGTCTCCACGTCGTGGTGTAATTATTATTCAATATATTATTATTTGGATGGGTATAATAATGATATGTAACCCATGTAAATAATAAATATAACATGTTAATGATTCTTTATATATGATATACCATCCATTTATATATTATTTTAATATCAAAAGAATGATATTGTCGCTCGTGCGTACGTACGGACTACCGTCTCCACGAACGCGATGAGATTCATTCTCCATCGTATCCAATCAAGTATAATTATCATTTTATGATTTAAAAAATGATGTTTAAGGACTTGATATCATTATAGATATGAATAATATACAACCTATCCTTTATAAACATGTCTTATGTAACAAAACATATAAAAGAAAAAGAGTAAGTTAACACCCGAAACAACAATAATACTAAGATATTATTATCAAATCAATATTAAAAGATCATATATGATATCATATTAATGTATATGATTCTTGTATAATTTAATAACAATTATTTAACCATTATAAAGGAGGTTAACCTACCCCAACCAAGGAAAAGTACAAGGTAAGGGGTTTTCATCTCACTCCTTATTTCCGTGAGATTCATGCCATATTGCCACCATCACCTTTTGTGTGGTGTATGTACTGTCCATAATTATATTCTTTGTGTAATACAATATAATTTATGTGTATTTACATATTCATTGTATGATACCTCCTTCATGGGTTTTATGTTTCATAAGTTACCAAATTGGTAAGGGTTATTTCACAATCTCTTCATTATCCGAGGTTGTTTATATGTAATAATCTACTGGGATCTCTTTATCATCCACATCCATGTTTTCTTAAAAATTTATTTCAAAACATTTTTATTATTTACAAGAATATGGGTTAAAGTCATTTATACCCTTGTTTGACTTTTTATAAGATAAATATTTCCGTCGTTTTCAAAACAAGGTCCTTTTTAAACTTTTCGACAGAATTAAGGTAAGAATGTTTTTTTAACTTATACGGTGGGTGCTGTTATTTGCCACCATTATAAAATTTTCAAATCTTTCATTACAAGATTATAAGAATATTTTCAAAGAAAATGTTTTATTTTATATGGCTTTTAAATTATTTCAAAAAAAGGAGATATTTCTCTCAAATAGTTTTGATTTCTTCTATGTCAACATCCTTTGATGGATTTTATGATTATATGAAGTTGATTTATTGTGATACAAAACTACTATATTGTATTGAATGTTTTGTGATATGTTTGACTGTGGATGTGCTATTTTTATAGCATTCATAGTTTATGGTGAAAGTATTGACATTTCGTATGCTAGTTTTAATACGAATGTTTATGTTATGTTTAAACCTTTTCATATTGGAATGCATTTGACTTAATATGTGATGGGTGGAGCCCGCTATAGCTCCTCGATGCATCGGTAGGTCTCATGAGACAAACTAGTGTCTTGGAACAAGGCCTTGGAAAAATCTAATTTGTAGTCTTGGCACAAGGCCTTGTCTATGTGGTTATGATAGTCTGGCATTATACATTCCAACATTATGAATGTGGTTATTGATATTTCATGTGATTATTCGATTAGTAGAATATCCATGTGAACAAGTAAATGGAATTATTTCATTTTACTTTTTCCATACTATGTTGAAGTTCAAGTTTAAAAGGCTTTTGTTTTAGTAATGCATTGCCTTAAATGTTTATGCTTATTTCGAATGTTCCGCTATATTGTTATCCTTACTGGGCATTTGAGCTCACCCCTTTTCTATGTTTTATTTTTCCCAGGATGTGAAGAAGTAAGTTATGAATGACCTGCAGGGATAGTATGAGGGGATAATAGTGTGGACTGTGGAGACATTATGTTGTTGTAGTAGTTTTTCATTTTATGATGTAATGTAAAACTTATGAATATATCTAGTGTTTCCAAGGCTACTAAACCAATCGGTATTTCGAGATTTGATATTTCTTGTGATCATGCCAATGTTATGTAATAATGCACCGACTCTGGGTAACTAGGGTCGGGGCGTTACAGTTGGTATCAGAGGAAGTTTAGTACAAACCTTGGAAGATATATTTAGATAAACTCTGATTAGAGCACGTAGACCTAAGATTAACTTTTAGGATTAGTATAGAATAACTTCCTAGAATTTTGGTATTGTAGAGATTTTGTGAGTTTTCCGAGCAATACATCCCTGTCTGGATACGCGAAGGTAGAGGCGGCTCTGGCACAGATGTACCTAGGGGTAAAACCCGAAAACACCTCTTTGAGCTAGACTCGAACGGGAACTGGTGCACGACAACAGGCATTGCTGCACTCTTGGTTACGACACTCCCGGGGGATATGCTTAGGATAACTCGCATTTTCTTTACAAATAATTATGAAGGGTTTATGAGTATATACTTCCTCAAAGAAAACATTTTTATGATTATGGATTATATCCATAATTAGTTCAATTTATGTTAAGTGTTTTATAAGTATGGGATTATGTATTTTGATTCATAAACTGATCTAGTTTATGCCATTTTTTAGAAATGGCACCTAGTGGAAGAAATGGAAACCGTATCAATGCACGCACTCCATGTAGGGATTTACCTCCTGCTCAAGATAATTATAGTGGGGCTGGTGATGCAACTGGTGCCGATCAGCTAATCACCATACTGGGACAACTTACTCAGGTTATGAATAATAACCTTACCCGTATGGAGCACCCTGATCCACATCGTGGATGATCAATGTTAGATCGATTCATGAGGCAAGAACCACCAACGTTCAATTGGAGTACAAATCCCTTAGTATCTGAGAAATGGATAAATTCCCTAGAGAAAATATTTCAGGCTTTGGGGAGCTGTGAAAGGGAAAAAGTTATCATGGCAGTTTACCGCCTCACTGGAGATGCTGATCAATGGTGGTTATTGATTCAAAACATGAAGGAAGATGATGAAGTATCAAATATGGAATGGTGGGAGTTCGAAGATCTGTTTTTAGAAAAATATTTTCCTCGCGACCATCGAGCAGATATGGAAAGGCAATTTCTGAGTCTGAGACAAAAGGAGGATGAGAATGTCACAAAGTATGAGGCTAACTTTACAAGGTTAGCAAGGTATGCTGGAGATTATATACGTAACCCAAGAAGTAATATTGATCATTTCTTTGATGGGTTAAAACCATTTCTCCGTCGAGCATTAGTCTCACAATCCTTTTCATCGTACGAAGACATTGTCTCATGTGCTATCAAGACCGAAAAGGAATTCTCTAAGTCTTATGACTTTAAAGCAAAGAAAGAGAAGAAGAGACCTGCTGAACAATCTGGGAATGGAAATAAGGGGAAGAAGGGAAAGGTTGAATATCCATCCTGTGGTAAATGCGGGAAGAAACACCCTGGTACTTGCTTGAAGGGAATGGGAGTCTGTTACAAGTGTGGTGAAAAAGGCCACAAAGCTCGTGATTGCAAGGGGAAGAAGGAAGCTACCAAAGTTCAGTGCTATAATTGCAGGGAGATGAGGCATTATGCAAATTCATGTGCTAAGTGTCAGGAGAACTTACCTCAGAAAAGGCCAAGGGATCAAGGTCAGGCTTATGCTATCACTACTGCTGAGGTAGAAGCTCCGAAAGACGTGGTGGCAGGTAATTTAATGGTTTCCTCAAGTTTAGCAAATGCATTATTTGATTCTGGATCATCGCATTGTTTCATATCTTCCCAGTTTTCTAAGAAAATTAGATATTTCCAATTTGATTTAATAAGGGAGTTGTCAGTTAAAACTCCTAAGGGAAGTATCATTGCAACAAAGTTTTGTGAATCAGTCCCCATTAGAGCACATAAATGTTCTTTATCTGCTGATCTCATCATCATACCTATGATTGAGTTTGATATAATCCTCGGTATGGACTGGCTTTCGGACTATGATGCGAAGATTTATTGTAAGAAGAAAGAGGTTACGATTCTTGATGATAATGATAAGGAACACCTTATCTTTAGAGCAGAATCATCACCACCTAATTCTTATTTAGATCCACCCCCAGTAGCTCAACTTAATTCAATTATTGGGGAGGAAGAGAATGAAATAACTGTCGGTGAGGAAAGGAATGTTCAAATAGAGGATGTAACTGTTGTGAAATAATTTGTAGATGTATTTCCGGAAGATTTACCTGGACATCCTCCAGAACGAGAAGTTGAGTTTTCCATTGATTTAATTCCTGGATCAAGGCCTATATCGAAGACCCCTTATAGAATGGCCACTGTAGAGTTAGTCGAACTAAAGAAACAACTAGAGGAGTTGAGTAATAAAGGATTTATTCGCCCTAGTGTTTCTCCATGGGGAGCCCCTGTTCTTTTTGTTAAAAAGAAAGATGGATCTATGAGGTTATGTATCGACTACAGGGAGATCAATGCTATAAAAATAAAGAACAAGTATCCCCTACCACGCATTGATGATTTATTTGACCAACTGCATGGAGCTCAATACTTTTCAAAGATTGACCTTCGATCTGGATACCATCAGTTGTGTGTGAAGAAGGAAGACATTCTGAAGACAGAATTTCGAACCAGGTATGGGCATTACGAGTTTACTGTAATGCCGTTTGGATTGACTAATGCACCCTCTGTATTCATGGATCTGATGAATAGAGTTTTCAAGGAGTATCTTGATGAATTTGTGGTGGTATTTATTGATGATATCTTGGTATAATCCAAAACCTACGAAGATCATGAAAATCACTTGTGCATTATCTTGAAGACTCTGAGGAGGCATGAATTATATGAGAAGTTTAGCAAGTGTGAATTCTGGCTTCAGGAGATTTATTTTCTTGGCCATATTGTCTCTAAAGATGGAATCTATGTTGATCCTTCTAAGACCAAGGAAATCCAATAATGGATAGCACCTACGAGTATAACTGAGGTACGTAGTTTTATTGGTTTGGCAGGTTATTATCGACATTTCGTCCAGAATTTTGCCCGATTGGCTAACCCATTAATGAAGCTCACATGTAAAGGGGTTAAATTTGTTTGGACAAAAGAGTGTGAATAATGTTTCGAAGAACTGAAGAGAAGATTAGTCAATGCTCCTATATTGACTCTACCATCGGGGAATGATGAGTTCGTTATTTATAGTGATGCATCAAAGAAAGGAATTGGTTGTGTCCTTATGCAGAATGAAAAAGTTATTGCCTATGCATCACGACAATTGAAAATTCATGAACAAAACTATCCTACTCATGATCTCGAGTTAGCAGCTGTGATCTTTGCTTTGAAGATATGGAGGCACTAACTCTATGGTGAAAAATGTGAGATTTATACTGATCACAAGAGTTTGAAGTATATTTTCTCACAAAAATAACTCAACATGAGGCAAAGGAGATGGCTTGAATTACTCAAGGATTATGATTGCACGATACACTACCACCCGGGGAAAGAAAACAAGGTGGCAGATGCTTTGAGTAGAAAAGACCATGGAGTTTTGAACAATATGAGAATTGAAAGGGATCCAATTTTCATGGATCTAGTGAAGATGGACATGGGAATAACCAGGGAAGGCGAAACATCAATGCTTTTTCAAATGGTTTCCAAACCATCTTTACTAGAAAGGATTAAGAGTTCTCGGACCGATGATGAAGAATTTCAAAAGAAGATTAAAGCTGTGAATGATGGGAGATTGAGAGACTTTGTGTATGAAGATGGAATTTTGAAATTCGGGAAGAGACTTTGTGTTCCCGATATACCTGATCTAAAAAGGGAATTGTTGGATGATGCTCATAGTTACAATTTCTCTATACACCCTGGGAGCCCAAAATGTATAGAGATTTGAAGGAACATTTTTGGTGGGACAACATGAAGAGGGAGATTGCTAATTTTGTGTCAAGATGTATGATTTGTCAACAAGTGAAAGCTGGAAGGCAACAACCTAGAGGAGTCATGCAACCTCTTCCCATACCGGAGTGGAAATGGGACAATATTATGACGGACTTTGTCATGGGGCTACCAAACACTCCTAGAAGGAATGATGCAATATGGGTTATTGTTGATCATCTTACCAAGTCAGCACATTTTCTTGATATAAGAGAAGATCTACCCCTGGAACGTCTAGAAAGACTATATATTAATGAAGTTGTGAGACTTCATGGAGTACCCCTATCGATTGTTTCTGATCGTGATCCCCGTTTTACTTCAAGATTTTGGAAAAGTCTTCAGAAATCCCTGAATACTGATCTTCATTTGAGCACTGCTTACCACCCTCAGACAGACAGAAAATCAGAACGGACCATTCAGACCTTAGAAGACATGTTGAGATCTTGCTCACTTAACTTTCAGGGTATGTGGGATCAATATTTACCACTGGTAGAATTTTCCTATAACAATAGCTTCCATTTGAGTATTCAGATGGCACCATATGAAGCGTTATGCGGAAAGAGATGTCGTACACCAACCTGTTGGGATGACGTTGGTGAAAGAAAACTTGTAGGCCCAGAACTGGTGGAGGAAATGATGGAAAAGGTGAAGGTAATCCAAAATCACATCAAAGCAGCTCAAAGTAGGTAGAAGAGCTATGCCGATAATCGAAGGAAGGATTTGGAATTTCAAGTCGGTGATCATGTTTTCCTGAAGGTATCTCCATGGAAGGGAGTCATACGTTTTGGTAAGAAAGGTAAATTGAGTCCCAGGTACATAGGACCTTTCTAAATTCTAGAATGAATTGGGGCTGTGGCTTACCGATTGGCAATGCCGCCAAGTCTCTCCAAAGTTCACGATGTGTTCCACGTATCTCTGTTGAGGAAATACATGCCTGACCCAACGCATGTACTCACCTATGAGGAATTAGAACTGGAACCCAATATTTCCTATTGTGAAGAGCCCGTCATGATTCTTGATACGAGAGAACAAGTACTGAGAAACCGGACGACGCGTCTGGTAAAAGTTTTGTGGAGAAACCATAAGATGGAAGAGGCAACGTGGGAACCCGAGGAACTTATGATGAAGAACCACTCGAGTCTTTTCATGTGATAAGTATTCTAGAAATTTCGAGGATGAAATTATTTTAAGGAGGGGAGAATGTAACACCCCAAAGATTCTACGGTACGCTTCTCTTTGAATAATGTGATAGCGTGTGTTGTACGCAACACTGAGTTCTAACACACCATAACCAATCAAACTAGCCGTTATGAATAGTAATACCTAATTTTTGAAATTATATATATTTTATATTTCAAAATTGACTTCATTTTTGGATTCGGAATATCGAATTTAGCCTAAGGTGAAATTTTGGTACTTTTCGGATAACTTTAATATTTTGATGAATAGTGAAAATTACTAAATTTTAATTAAAAACAGCTTTTTTAATCAAAATAATTAATAGTGATAAATTATGAATTTGAGTGGTTTTAAAGTATATTTAGAATATATTTTTACCATTTAATATGATGTTGGTCATTGGACATAATTTTACAATTAAACCGAACATAAACAAGTGTCAATCTTTTGATAGTTATTATCTCTTAAAAACACATTTTTTGTTTTGACAGCGGGAATTAATTTTAAATTAATTTCTGCCACTTCTGTGTTTTGAATTTAGAAAAATGGATTCCATATTTGGAATCAGGATGTCCAAATTGTGTAAATAGGCAACTTTTATTTTTAGACATTTTGAATAATTACTGCGGTAAATATTTTATTTACCATGGTTAAGGGTAAATCCGGTAAATAAGGGTTAAACAATAATAATATAATAATACTAAATTACCCTAAAACTTTTCCTAGCCTTATTGGTTGATACAATTTCTACAATAGGCATCTTTGGGTCGATTTTGGGACCCCATGGTTCCACTTGTAGGTGATAGGGACATTTTATTTTAATTAAGTTAAAATGAATACAAAAATGACACAAGCATATATCTTTTAGGAAAACAATTATTACATAGGGTTTTATATGTTGGATTTTAGATTATAAATATTCATTAAAAATATAAAACTATTTCCTACATAATTATATCTTATTTATAATTTTTAGACATTAAATAATTTAATTTATTTATGACACAATGATGATGTAGTAATTACTATAATAGTGAAAAATTAAAATAATTGATATTATACGTACCCAAATAAATATAATATAAAACTTTTAATGAATTAAACTAATTTTATAGGATAATATGATATATTAGGATTGATTTAATTGACTTTGTTTGAAGTATTAATTCTGTTATGAGTTTCACAAAAATCAACTATTGAATAGTGTCAAAATTGACATACAAGAGTTCTTAAAACAAATATTCTATTATTAATTGATATTAAATTCTTAAAAATCTAAGGTTCGGCCAAGAGACTTATATAATGATAGGTTCATCATTAGTGGACCACTTGGGGGTCGTTTGGATGTATATAGTAAGTTTATTAACCATGTTATATAAAAATACAAAGAGACATTGTAAAAGTGAAACTAATTAACTTAGAGTTAATACTTAAAGATAAGGTTAATATAAGTACCCAAACCTGTCTAAATTCTATTGGTTGAGTTGTTTTAGACCTATCCCCACCTTAAAATTTAAATAATAAACTTTGGAGCAAATGGAAACCGAATATTAATTTATTATAAACTTCTATCTCTAGCTTTTCCAAAGGTGCCCCTCACCCCTCTTATAAAAGGGCACTCCTCCTTATCATTTCTTCACACCTTCAAAGCCTTTTGGTTCGGCCAAAATCTGCCCAAAAACTCTCCCAACTTCTCTCAATACAACCTAGAGGCCTTAGTTTGATCAGAAATCCAACCTAGGGATCCCTTTTGATCAAATCAAAAGTAAGAACCCGAAGAAGAGGTAATGATTTCACCACCCTTTTCCAAGTTTATTTCTTCTTCCACTTCTTCTTCCTTTGTTGTTACCATTATAAAATAATAACTCCAGTATAATATATATACTGTGATGTTATTATAAATATGGTACAACCATATTCAGTATTCTATCCACCCTTTGAATAACATGTCACCATACGTGCGTACATACGGCTTACCGTCTCCACGTCGTGGTGTAATTATTATTCAATATATTATTATTTGGATGGGTATAATAATGATATGTAACTCATGTAAATAATAAATATAACATGTTAATGATTCTGTATATATGATATACCATCCATTTATATGTTATTTTAATATCAAAATAATGATATTGTCGCTCGTGCGTACGTACGGACTACCGTCTCCACGAATGCGATGAGATTCATTCTCCATCGTATCCAATCAAGTATAATTATCATTTGATGATTTAAAAAATGATGTTTAAGGACTTGATATAATTCTGGATATGAATAATATACAACCTATCCTTTATAAACATGTCTTACGTAACAAAACATATAAAAGAAAACAAGTAAGTTAACACCCGAAACAACAATAATACTAAGATATTATTATCAAATCAATATTAAAAGATCATATATGATATCATATTAATGTATATGATTCTTGTATAATTTAATAACAATTATTTCACCATTATACAGGAGGTTAACCTACCCCAACCAAGGAAAAGTACAAGGTAAGGGGTTTTCATCTCACTCCTTATTTCCGTGAGATTTATGCCATATTGCCACCATCATCTTTTGTGTGGTGTATGTACTGCCCATAATTATATTATTTGTGTAATACACTCTAATTTATGTGTATTTACATATTCATTGTAAGATACCTCTTTCATGGGTTGTATGTTTCATAAGTTACCAAATTGGTAAGGGTTATTTCACAATCTCTTCATTATCCGAGGTTGTTTATATGTAATAATCTACTGGGATCTCTTTATCATCCACATCCATGTTTTCTTAAAAATGTATTTCAAAACATTTTTATTATTTACAAGAATATGAGTTAATGTCATTTATACCCTTGTTTGACTTTTTATAAGAGGAATCTTTCCGTCGTTTTCAAAACAAGGTCCTTTTTAACCTTTTCGACAGAATTAAGGTAAGAATGTTTTTTTTAACTTATACGACGGGTGCGGTTATTTTCTGCCGTTATAAAATTTTCAAAGCTTTCCTTACAATATTATAAGAATATTTTCAATGAAAATGTTTTATTTTATATGGCTTTTAAATGATTTAAAAAAGGAGATATTTCTCTCAAATAGTTTTGATTTCATCTATGTCAACATCCTTTGATGGATTTTATGATTATATGAAGTTGATTTATTTTGATACAAAACTTCTATATTGTATTGAATGTTTTGTGATATGTTTGACTGTGGATGTGCTATTTTTATACCATTCATAGTTTATGGTGAAAGTATTGACATTTCGTATGCTAGTTTTAATACGAATGTTTATGTTATGTTTAAACCTTTTCATATGGGAATGCATTGGACTTAATATGTGACGGGTGGAGCCCTCTATAGCTCCTCGATGCATCGGTAGGTCTCATGAGACAAACTAGTGTCTTGGCACAAGGCCTTGGCAAAATCTTATTTGTAGTCTTGGCATGAGGCCTTAGCTATGTGGTTATGATAGTCTGGCATTATGCATTCCAACATTATGAATGTGGTTATTGATATTGCATGTGATTATTCGATTAGTAGAATATCCATGTGAACAAGTAAATGGAATTATTTAATTTTACTTTTTCCATACTATGTTGAAGTTCAAGTTTAAAAGGCTTTTGTTTTAGTAATGCATTGCCTTAAATGTTTATGCTTATTTTGAATGTTCCGCTATATTGTTATCCTTACTGGGAATTTGAACGCACCCCTTTTCTATGTTTTATTTTTCCCAGGATGTGAAGAAGTAAGTTATGAATGACCTACAGGGATATTATGAGGGGATAATAGTGTGGACTGTGGAGACATTATGTTGTTGTAGTAGTTTTTCATTTTATGATGTAATGTAAAACTTATGAATATATCTAGTGTTTCCAAGGCTACTAAACCGATCGGTCTTTCGAGATTTGATCTTTCTTATGATCATTCCAATGTTATGTAATAATGCACCGACTCTGGGTAACTAGGGTAGGGGCGTTACATCCACGCAGAATTGTTACAACCATGGACACCTAGTGCTCCTCACGACCATGAATCAAACTAAATCTGATCTCGACCTCCTCTAACCAGTCTTCCATGACTGCATCTAAAACAGAGACCTCATACTTCTGAAGACTCTGGCGCTGAAACTCTTGAAGTGTCTTCCTACATGTGTCGTCATCGTCAACCTCTACCCTACGACGTTCTGCTAGAATAGCCTTTAGTACATTTTCTATGAAAACCTGATGAGGATGTCGACCTGGAGCCATACCTGTAAAATAAAAACCATTAGGGCTCCTAAACATGGAATATGGAAGACTCAACATTAATTAATTTATTGTTTTCTTTCATTCATTTTAGGTTAACCTATCCCAAGGTCTACCCATTCAAAAAAATGCACAAGAAGAATGATGCATGATCCTTTCCTAGGTCTCTACCCTGTAACTACTATTACCTTGTTTAGTATCCATTGTAAACTTAAAGTTCTGTACATCAGATCATAGGGGGCCCTAAACGCCTATGTCTCAGCCAATTTCCAGTGTCTACCTCACTTGCTAAACATGAATGACAATGTTTCCCTACCAACCCATGCAGCCTCACCTGTGCCTAAATCCAAACTCCATCCTATCCCTCAACCAGACCTCTGATACCACTCTCTCACGACCCCCTCCCCACAAAGTGTACCCCTCCTAGGCCAGCAATGTGATAAGGGAGATAATGACCCCTGAGTCCCGCCTCTAGTAGGCCCGAGGTTGGCAACTAGCATCGAGGGTATAGTAAACACACAAATGGGAGGCATTACCCTCTAAGAAAACACATCCGAAAGAGAGAGATAAGATATACACCAATCAACTCTGAATCAGAACTAGAATATAAAATAAACGCAAGTACACATATGAAATGTCATGAAAAAGTAATACAACTGGAAGGGAAAAACTAAAAGTACCCAAAAGGAAGTAAAACAGTAGCAACCACAAGCCCGAACAGCTCCTGCAACCCCAAGCTAGTAGAAACCATCTTGATCTCCAACTTTCTACAAGTGACCTAAAAAACAGTTTATATATACATAGGGTGAGTATAACAGTATACTCAGTAGGATCCTCCCCGAAGACTCTCGTGAAAAATTAAAGAAAGCATACTAAAGTACAGTGAACAACAAGTCAAACTAACTCGTCACCTAAACAGGTATACTATGTTCCCAACCTCACCATAGCCACTCTCATCAAGTAATGCATACAAGAATATAGCATATAGTAAAGAATATCAAGGGTAACCCTCTATTACTTCCCCACTGGTTTGCTACTTTTCCCCAACGTCACACATCCTAAGCATCTCTCTCCAAAAAGGCTTTCCCATAGACACCTGGGCGAAGAAATAGAATCTGCACCTCATGCACCACAAAGGCTTTCCCACAGATACCTGGGAAAAGCACCACACCATCCTTACAACCAAAAGTAACTAGGTAAGTACTGGGAGCCACCACAACCCACATAACTTGTATCATATGTTGGGTGTTATACCTCAAGCCATTAAATCCCATACACCGAGTAGGGATCCTCAAGCCATCACAACCTATACACGTTACACCTATAGTAGTCCATAGGATACTATATCTAGAATATATGTGTGTGAAATAACCACAAGACATTACAGCCCTTTTCACATATATATGGAGAAACTAATCGTTGTTCCTGTTGGCACAAGTATCTACCAAGAGAATAGAGCGGGGCCAATGGGGGTAGTCATCCATTCGTCCTCCCACCGGAATGTTGGGAAAAACACCCCCCAGGGCTTAGAATCTCCCGGGTGTCAGTTTCCCTTACTGACAGGGTGGAGTAGCATATAGAAACATAAAAAGTACAGAATATATTATATCTCACAACAACACTATGGGCATTACCTATTCTTAGACACAATTGCAGCTAACGTCTCTCAGACTCTAGGCTGCTACTTCTAAGACTAGGTATCCTGTAATTACACAACCATTTGAGGAGCTTTATTAGATTACGTCATTCCCTTCTTATCAGTTCCACTATACATTAATTAATTCCTTAAAAATTAATTAACCATGAACAATTTAACATTAAACTTCATTTTCATTACACCCAATATCCACTATACCATCCAAATTACAACCTTTTCATTATGTTCCAGCAACTCCAACCCCATCAGTTAACACCATTTATTCAATTATTCATTATATAATTACTTTCCCATATTCCCAGGCATTCTAGAAAAGCATTATACGCTACAAAACACAAAGGGCTCAACACATTGAGTAGATGTACTACCCGTCGAGTATTTTCCGCCTATAGTAAGAGTATAGACCCATTCTCCCTTGAGAGGCTAAACACGGAATGCACGTGGCATACTCTGCGTGTATTTGCCTCTTTCGAAAGAAGGGTAAGAAATACCAGCTTCCTTGAGCAGTGGGGAAAAGTAAAGCAGATAATCAACCAAATAATCAACAAGCATCCAACAATCACATCCATCCCATTCCATCATCCCTAGTGTCCTCCCCGACACCCACATGCATAAACCGATGCATCTTTCCACTCTAGGCATCATCTTCTGGCACCACCAATAGTCTTCATGCCTCCACATATCTCAACACCCATCCAGGCTCACATCACAACACAAGAAGCAGGAAAAAAACAATCACATCAATGGGATCTTGTCCCTTGAACAATAAAGATGGTAACTCAGAACCCTTTTAGAAATTATCAAACAAGTGGTTCTTTAATCCATCTTGAATTAACATATTTATTAAACCTAGGTTCAAAATTCGGGAAACCAAATCAGTAAGCTATCGTAAATAATTAATCATGATTACTGTACTAATTTGATTAACATCAAATTACAATAAGAACCAGAGTCTTTTTCATACCTCTATATCTTTAGCCAACAGTTATTAATTAATCCCGTCTTACATTCTTTACCGATTTCCATCGAGAAAAAACAGCTAAACAAAGAAAGCATATATATCACACTATCAAGAAAAACAAGAGGCAATAACATACGATAGATATCAATTTATTTATCTAGTTAAAATATTTATTATGACAATCCCATTGTGATCCCCTGGGATAAAATATGCCTAATGATACAGTTGCACTTAAAAGAAAAGAGAAGCAACGAATCCCCTACCTCAACAATTCTTGACGTTCTTTATCCACACAATGGGTCACAATCCTCCTTTTGCAACAACTGCATCCACCGGAGGATGCCACTGCACGACAGCACAAACCAAACCCCAATAAAAACCCATTAGAATCTTAGAGATTACATGTTATAATATGGAAGGGAGAAACAGGAGAAGATGATCCCCAAAGGAATGACGATAAAACATACCTTATATGGAAGATTGATCGACACAGCTCGGTTGCATCTAAAATAGAGCGGAACCAATCAGAG
The DNA here is from genome assembly GCA_963277665.1 of Viscum album. NCBI lineage: Eukaryota > Viridiplantae > Streptophyta > Magnoliopsida > Santalales > Viscaceae > Viscum > Viscum album. Next base: position 1,503,236,423 of record OY728152.1, read on the forward strand.
GTGTATGGTTTTATTGTGAAACTCCTACAGGAAGTATTGAAAGGTTCTAGCATCTCATAGACAAGAACAAAGAGGAAGAACAAAGGAAAATGATATCTTGTCCCTTTTGATGATTTAATGGGGCGACGATTTAAGATACGCTTAATTCTCCATTAAAAGCCGATCACATTATCCCACATGGTTTGACCAAGTAAAAACGTCCCAAGATATAGAGATAATTGATATAGGATTAATGGAATTTGAATCGTCCTTAAGAGTCCTTAAAATAAGGATTTAAATGTATTTTACATCAAAGGAAACGTCTAAGGGGCGAAATGGTAGGAAGTTGGAAACACTGTTCACATACTCAAAATTTGGAAAAGGAAACAAAAGGTCACCTTTAGACCTCACCGTTAGATGTTACGGATAGACCTCACTGTTAGAGGTTACCGATAGACCTCACCGTTAGAGGTTACCTATAGACCTCACCATTAGAGGCTACTGATACACCTCACCGTTAGAGGTTACCGATAGACCTCACCGTTAAAGGTTACCGATAGACTTCACCGTTCTGGAAACATTGTACACCTACCGTTCTGGAAACACTGTTCAAGTCTACCAATCTGGAAACACTATTCAAGTCTATCGATCTAGAAACATTGTACACCTACCGATCTTGAAACACTGTGCAAGTCTACCGATCTGCAAACACTGTACAAGTCTACTGATCTGGAAACACTGTACAAGTCTACCGATCTGGAAACACTGTACAAGTCTACTGATCTGGAAACACTATAAAAGTATACTGATAGACCTCACCGATAGAAACACTGTTCACTGAACCTCATCGATAGAAATGATGTTCACCTACCATTACTGTTCATAAAACTGGAAACACTATTCACATAATTGAAATTTGGCAAAGTTTTGGGGATAAGTCACCTTGACCTCCCAGAACACCTCCAACAACACATTTTCACAAAGTAATAGACCAGAGAGGTCCGAGCCATTACACCCACCACCCTTGGATGAATTGATACTTACCTATGAGCCCTTGGTTAATGTGGATCAAACCTTACTACCTCGGGACATCCTGTCAGAAAAAAGTTTCAGATGGACTGATTTTCCAAACGATAGAAAACCTTTGTAGTCTTTATATGATTAGGAATAGTATAACTAGATCACCCACACTAATAGTAAAAAACCTATCACAGTCCTGAAGAAGCCCCCAAAAATTGTCTTGAAGAAAACTAGCTACCTTTTCACTTCATTTTCTGGATAGAAGATACAGCTTGGATAAAAAAAGTACCAAATGAAGCTCCTCCCAAACCCAGTTTTCCATCTATGTCAACCTCTACCAAATATTCCTTACCAACTACCTCTGTAGTGGTCTTAATTCACATGAGAATCAATATCGACTGAATATTTTCCCTCAACCCCAAATCAAACCTTAGAGCCTTCAGGTAATCATTATTGAATAGCTCTAGTGCCAAGTGTACCAACTCAGAAAAATGAGTGGAATACTCCCAAAAAAATGAACTTCCTACTTTAAGGTCAAAATATACTGGGTATTTCCCTACATAATGTCTTAGGATAAAATAGCTAGTTGAATATTTTCATCAAATAATCCTAGTTAATATCCTTGTGTAAGTTAGCTTTTATAATAGAGTCCCATAATCTCCTTCACAGTACTTCAAGAATATATCTGAAAAAACCCTCAATATAGTCCTTAGTTGTTTTTAGGTAGTTTAAGATCCTCTCAATCTACTCAAGACATTCTTAAAACTCCTATAGTCCTTTATAACCATAAAATGTAGGTGAATGATACTTTATAAATTATGAGCCGTGATCTGCTGCTCATATTGGGTTCCTAACACCAACTTGACCCAGAGTCTAAATAGTGAAAATTACAACTTATTCCAAATAATGGTAGATCAAATGATTTTTCTACATAACCTATCTCATAGATTCCTCACTCAAATTTATAAGATATATTCCATGGGGCATTTTATAATAATCATAAGACAAAAACCAATCATTAATGAGCAGATTCCAAAATCATTGGACAAACTTTAGGTATCAATAAAATTTATTTAAAACAATAATAATTTAAATAAATTATTAATTCTTATAACAAGGATTAAACATTAAGAAAATAACAGGCCTACTTAAATAAACTTCCTATACCATTCATTCAAATGACCTCAAACAACAAGTCTCAGACCCGGTAAAAAATTTCAGATCACCCTTGTGAACTCAAGTTTAGACATATATTTGAGTTGGATAAGACTGTTTACACACTTACTACTTGAATTTAGATGGTCCTAAATCATATCTACCCAATACATAGAACTAAAATCAGGTAGTGTTAACACAATTTTTGCTGAGAAACCTCCTTTAAATACTAATTTGCAATGAACAATCCAAGTTTAACTAGACACGTCACCCAAGGTGGTATTCCACATGGTGAGATACAAAGAATAACAAAAATCTCATTTATAAATGAAGAAACATAAAATTACTACATGGGAGTAAGGAATAAAAATCAATGAGACATAAAAATTCCATTCATATTGGACAAACTAGAGAAATTAACTAGACCAAACTGAACAAGTCTCCATGTGACCATCCATCAGCAGCAATCCATCCCACTAGAAATGAGATGGAGGACAAGAGAACGTGTCATGCTATATGATACCCTTAAATTTTCTTGAGTCATAAAAATAGTTTTACAAACTCCCAAAGGAAAACATATGGTGTGATCATAGAGCCTTGTAATATACAAAAAATGAATCTTTACAAGTTCTAATATCAAGAATACATAAATTCTAGCTTTAAAATGAATTCCAGGTTATATAGAATTTTCATAAAAAAAAGAACATGTAAAAATTTCCATTCTTTTTGTTAAATGCATACCATATTCACCAAATCTAGGAATATATATTAGGTATGACAGAAAAATAGGTAAATTAAACATGTGAGAAAATATCCTTGAATTAAACCATCATGTGATAAACTATGTATAAAATACCAAGCATACCATATGGGATATACGCTAGGGGAATATGTACTAGAAATAAAAGAATCCTAAACCAGAAATATATTTGTTCCAACTAATATCAAGTCCTTCTATAGTATATTAATATCAAAAAAGAAACCCCTAGTGGTTCGACATACACTAGGGTTACCTATGTTCATTTCCCGATGCACCCAAGGATCCCAATGTGCTAAGTTTGTCCAAAACCATTTCCCAAATCCATTATAATTTAATAAAAACGTTTTTTTACCAAGGAAAATACATTTCAATGAAAAAACCTTAGGGATTAATAAGAAAATATAAGAATTCATGAATTAGAAACACTTTCATATATATATATATATTCATACCTCAATAATGATAAAAACCTATCTTTTATTGATAATAGAGATAAAAGACAATAGATTTAACTTTGAAATACAAGGCATGAAAAGAAACTAAAAAGGATCGATAGGAAATTCCAATCAATAGCGAATCTAAAACACAACACAACCAGCATTACCACCATGTCCAGAGGTAATGAAGAAGCAGAAAGTATTCTTACCAGGGATATATAGTGAAACTACCATAGGAATCAAATTTTGAACAAAATTATATGGAAGGAGGGATATCACCCAAAATTTTCCAAAATCACTATAGGGCCTGAGAGGAAATACTATGCAACTAATGACTAAATATTCATGCATGTAGTGTGTTTAAAACTACTAGACTCAAGAAATTCACATCATGAATTTCTTTCATGGTATGAAATCTCACATATTTAAAATATGCCAAAAAAGTTTTTTCCTTAGATTAAATTAAAACCCGGTCGATTTTTTCTTGGTGTGTAATGGTTTTGTGGCATCTGAAATTTTCATTCCCTTTAGGAGATTCATAGAATCGTACCTAAAACATATTCAAATCATGTAACCCATTAATGATGTGAATGTTTTTAGCTAGAAGCACTCATCCTAGTTTTCTACAGAAAATATTCAAACCAAAAAATAAAGATCTCCGGTCCTAAGGATCACTCTATAAATCCATTTAAACATTTATAACCAGACTCAATTAACTCAAACAAACATACATCCAAAAACTTTAAGTTATTTCCCCCCAAAAAGGCTCTCCATTCTAGAAAATCCCACAATGCACAAAAAAAGGGAAACCATAAAAAAAGACAAATCATTCCGAAATGAAGGTAATGGGGGGTGTTACACCATTTTTTAGTCATACTAAATAGTAACAATTTTAATGTTTTTCACCTTAGTTAAGTGTAAATAGGGTAAATATGGTTAAACATAATGTGAAAAGGAATTAAAAATATATCCAATACTCGAGTTTATTTAATTTGATGATTATTTTTTTCTTATAATCATCCAAATATAGAAAATACAACATTTTTTTATATTTATCTTTGATTTTGATCATTATAGTATTTAATTAAAGGTTAAATTAAAAAATTCCACTCTCTTTCTTATAATATATATAACATTTTTAATATGGATAAAACAACATATGTTCAGTTCAAAATGTTTATATGATATATGAATGGATTTTTTTATTGTGTTAATTTATTTTAAATTTTTAATAATTGAATAATTAAATTAAATGTTTATGCAATTTCGATGCATTATTTATCCAATTGAAATAAAAATAAAATAAAATATTTTAAAAATATAAAAATAATAAAATATGGATGAATTATTGCATTAAAAAAATTTTATAGATAGATATAATATATTAGTGACATTTTAATGGATTTGATTCAAATTATATATTTTTATTGATGTTATTAAAGTCAAATTAAATTAATAGTGTAAAAACTGTCATTAATGATATATTATAAAAATATTATTTTATTAAATTATTTTAAAAACATAAAAATCATGAACTATGATAAGGGGGATATGATATTGTCTAAAATGAAATCTTTTGTCCATTTATTGGGCTATTTTCTATTTATGTATACTTTCATGGCTCCAAATGTGTGGAAAATTTTATTATCATGGTAATCGTCAAAAGTTTTAATTGGGGGGGGGGGAGAGTGGGGACAAAGACATAATGGTGAAAAAATCACATAAAAATATATTATTTATATTATATTAGAGGATTTAGTCTCATCCTCATCATATATAATAATTATATCATTATGGATTCATTTTAACTTGAATAATAATTTATATTAAGTGAATGTTTAAATAAATTCCAAGAATGCCCCTCCCCTCACTTATAAAAGGAAACCCATTATTCTTTTTCTTTACAAAAATTTTAGCTCTATTGCTTGAATAACCTAGGGAAATTCTTTTATTAAATTAATTATCCATGATTTAGAGGTATTGGTCTTCTGAAAATATCATTACAAGGGTCCTCAAGAAGGGATCTAACATAAACCTACCGAAGAAGAGGAAATAATATTTACCAACACATTCAAGTTTATATTTTTTCTAATTAATATATATCAATTGAAACCATTATAAAATTACAAATATAGTATATTAAATATAATTATATGTAATTTTGATTATGGTAAATCCATTTTACATCTCTTTTCTATCCTACAAAAATAAAAAACATCACTCTTTGTATGTACGATTTATTACCTCCACATAGTGATGTAATTAATTTTTCATCACAACCTTTCATGGATGGTTATAAAGATGTAATTAATGAATAAATATGATATATATGAAATAATTATTCTTCTGGAATTTTAATATCATATGTAATTTCTTATTATCCAATCCATTGGAAAAATGATAACAACACTCGTGTGTACATGTGGACTACCACATCCATGAAGCGATGTGATTCGTTTTCTTTTATATTTTAAATGGATAGTAATAAATATATATTTAATGAATAATTATATATATAATATATAATAATGATTATATAAAGGTAATTTATTATTTACCGTTCTTTCATGTCATTCATCAAAAAGTGAAAACAACATTCATGAGTACGTACGAACTACAGTCTACATGAATAGTGTAATTTATTTTTCTATATCATCCTTTTATAGATGAATATTAACTTTTATATAATGTTTATGTATGATATTAATATAATTATTATAATATGGAGTTTATATAACCATATTCATTGTACAAAGACCAAAATTACCAAACAAAAATTCTTATGAAAAAAATATTAACAACCGAAACAATGTTAATAATAAATGATTGTTAGCACATGGGTGATAATATGTTATAAATAGATCATATATGATATTATGAATATTTATATGGTTCATTCATGTTAGTATAATAAATAGAAAATTATTATATAGTAGTTTATATCACTTTTGAATCACATCATACTTGGGGTAATTGATTTCTAACTCAATTTAATTTCATTGGGTTAAATTACTTCTTCAATGATTATATTATGTCAATTTTTTTTTGTGAAATTATATTTGATTATTTTCTATTTTATTTCCTATTAAATTTTTTTGTATTGAAATTTATTACACATAATATATTCATTGACTAATTCGCATTTCCATGATATGATATTTGTAAGGGATTTCCTAACTCAATTTCTATTCATTGGGTTATACTTCTACTTCATTTATTGTGTTATTTCATGATCATGTGTGAAATGACCTCATATTGTACTATTTTACATATCCAATTATTTTTTATGGATTTACATTTTTTACACATAATCAATTTATAGATTAATTCTAACATCAATGATATGATCATTATAAGGGGTTTCTTAATTCAATTTCCTTTCATTAGGTTAAATAAATTATTCCTTGATTATATTATGAAAATATTATGTGTGAAATGAACATTGTTTAATTTAAACTATTTTATATTTGGATATATATTTTTTACATGTAAAACCCTAAGATTAAAAAAAATGTCATATTCTATAGTGTATACGACACACAATACTGAGCCCAAATGAACCACGATATACTATTTAAAGGTGACAATTGAATAATAGCCATTATAATTGGTGGTATTAATTGGAATAACCACTTTTGAAAATTATGCATAATTTTATATGATGAAAATTTATTGGAAAATAAGGACTCAATTTTTAGTAATGTCATTACCAGCTTTAAAAATATCTTTTCCATCAAAATATTTTATTTATTTTTTGGGAGGAAATAATATAATTAATTTATTTGAATTTCTAAAATTTTATATTATTAAATGAAATTAATTTTTTAAATTAATATTTCAAAATTAATTTACATTTAAATTTTAGAATTATTCTAAAAAGTGTCATTTTTTATGAATAGTAAGAAATACTACCTTTTGTAATACTTTCATTTATTTTCAATAAATTAAGTAATTTAAATGTACCTTTATTCATATAATTTTATTTCAAATTAACATAATTTGTTTCTTATTTTTATTTAATATAATTAATTACATTTGAATCATCTTTATACCAAATTTTTGTACAAGTTTATTTTTAAGGTTAAAAACCATTTTTCTTAAAACTACCTTTAAGTGCATAATGTTTATCTATTTTAATTAATTAGAATAATCCCTATAGAGATATTATTTAAATTAAATGTGGATATTATATATATATATATTAATTTAAATTAATATAATAATGATTACTAGTCTTAAAGTTAATTTAAGATCATCTTACGGTTGAAAAATACATTCTTGAACGAAAATTAAATTTTTATTATTCAATCACTTTTAAGGAAAAGGTGAGAAACCCAGAGTTCAACCACAAAATGAGATAGAAGAACCATTAAAGTTTATATTAAATATACTAGATTTAGTCTCTCTAAAAAGTCTCCAAGAAATGTTACTTACCTGGGTGTTTGGTTCACCGATTAAGAGATCTTCAAACTGAAATGCCAGCTTGTCCTAAGCCTGGATATACTCCTCAAGGATGATATTCCCATTATTGAAACCCACAACAAGAATTAGGTCATGTTGGTTGATCCATGAGTATTTATCCTCATTGAGAGCTATCCTCAGAGGTCTCCCCATCATCTTGACAACATCTTCTTCCACAGTGTTGAGTGAAATCACCAATTAAAGAGCTTCCTCTTCTGAACTCATAAGAAATTCATGTGAATGGTCATGTAGATCACCTTATTTCCACTACGAAAAAGATGCCTTGAGAGGAGGTTGACTATCATTTTCCATCTTCTATTTCATTTTCTTTGCCGAAGGTGTCTCCATAGGAGGAGGCAAAACGTAATAGTCCTTTATCTCCTTTCGAATGCCTTTCCAAATTATTCTTGTCCTTAACCTAGAAATCAAGCCACCCTAAGCAATAAATATTTAACCTGAATAATATTCTTCACATTATTTGTTCCTGGTAACCTTCTTCCATTCCATGAAGGTTTTAATCGGTTCAACATCAAACTCCAGAACCAGATCATCATTAAGAAGACATTCAATATGATTTCCCAACTCCAAGGTTTCCACCTCCCTTCTGGGGATTATCTTGAGGCTTGAAATATCTCTCCCTATTCACACCACCTCAACATATGAAGCACATAAGAGAGCTATGTGACCTCTATCAACCACCATTTGAGACTCCTTTTTGCACCCACTACCACCATGGGGACCCTCTAACAAAGTGACCTCATCTGCACCCCCTGAATACTCATGAGTAGAAAAATCTCCCCCATGGTTATCACTTCCACCAAAATAGCTCTATGATTTATAAACTTAATGTATCATTTCATTATATCAAAAATATCCTTCACCTTTGGCTCGATAGGTAACACTAGTGCTTGTTTCATAATAGTTTCTAAGTGCACATACCCAATCTTCTATCCAGAAGTAGAGCCACCTCAGCCCAAGAAAACATCTGTGACTATGGATACAACCATATAGTACCCATCATTAATCACCTATTCCTTTCCCTCACCACTAACTAAACTTGACCCAGTCACTTCTTGGACTGCTTCGTGATGAGAATTTGCACAAGCCGAAATAATGGAATCTGGTTGATCGACTTAGAAGTTTTCAAAGGTAACAACTTTGAACCTAATCTAGTATTTTGAGGATTTATTCCCCAGCCACCAATCATAGGAATATAATCCAACCCATTATTAATAGAAGACCTTATACTTCTAGAAGATCTCACCTTCTATCTCAATGAAAATGAGTTCCAATGGATCCCTTGAAAAATCCACCTCGAAACAAATCTGAGGACATATGAGATGAAAACGAGTGCTAGTGCGGGTATCTAAACATATGAATCTACCCAACATGTTTCCAATCATCCTTATAATCACCATATTCTAGAATGGAAGAGGAGGACTATGTAGAGTAATCCAAATTATAGTTCTAGGGGGTATTTATTCATATGAAAGTCAAAAGACCAGTGAAACATGAAAAAATGAAAACTAGGAAAGGATCTCTAAGCATTATCCTAGGCTGATACGAGATCGGCTTTAGATGAAAATTGAATAAAGAAATGCCACTGATCCAGAAGGCCTAAAACTGCTTGATCAAGAAAACCCCATGATTTAAAGATGTACCTATCAAAGTCATCAACTAAAGGATGACACTTGACAAAACAAACCACCAATGAGAACTCAAATAGCAAAGATGCATACGAGAACTCCTGGAAAGAAATTGGAAGATAAGGAAGGCCATCAATGCATGAATAAACTTTAGGGTACACATCACACTCGAGGAAGATAGGGGAAGCCAAGGGTTGGTGATAGGAAAAAAGAAGCACTGAGAGGTGAGAGGGTCTAGAGAAGAGCCACCCCCCTCCCACCAAGGAAGGGGGAGTGGGGGCTTAGCCATACCACCATCAACTCCATCAATGAAGAAGAGGAAAAATACATTCTTGAAAAACTATTTTTGACACATTTAATGATTTCACATTTTAAAGTAAATTTTGTCACTTATACGAATATAAATTGATGAAATTAATTATATATTTTTAATCAGAAGAATTAATGTTATGAAATAAGGTCAACTTAATTTTTTTCACAATTAATAGTAAAAATTGTAAAAATTTATCACTATGATAAAAGGGTAAATCGGGTTAACCTTGGTTAGAACTAAGTGATAAGGCACCTAAATTCTTATTGTATGAATTTATTTAGAACCTTATCACCTTATTGTTGAGATTAAATTATTTATAGGATAGTTTTCCATGGAATTTACCTATATAATGATTTAATTAAAGAAAAAGATAAAATGTCACTCTCTTTCTTTCAAATATCTTCTATATGTTCACATAGGGATACAAATAAGGGGTGAGTGAATATTAGAGGTTATTTTGAGTATAATGAAATTATTTTCATGATTTTATTTTTTTAAATTTTTTTATTTATTATATTGTTACCTTAAATTATTATAAAACATTGACACAATGATTTTGAAAATAGTGTAAAAATCAATGTAAATAATTTTGAAGACATTAAAAGTAATATATTTTTTTTTGAATTATGGTTCTGAAAAAATTTATTGTGAAGATTTAAGTATAATTAATGGATAAATGAATTATATTCAATATTAATAATTTTATTCATGACTTTATAGTCAAATTAAATTAATAGTATTAAAAATTATATTAGTGATATTTTATGTTAAAATAATATTTTATTAAAAAATTAAAAAATCTTAACAATAATGAAATAATACGACTAAAATGTCATGTGGTATAAAATTTCAAGACTTTTTAATTTATTTTTAATTTTTTATCTTATATTTAAAATTATAACCCATTCAGTTTGAAAAAGTTGTTATCATTATTAAGGTTAAAACATGTTTACTAGGAGGTTAAACTAAGAGATAAGGGTTAGTTTGCCAATTAAAATTTTCTAAATCCTATTGGATGGAAATATTTAAAACTTATACTATCAGAAATTAGAATCCCTATCCATTTGGATTTATTTTAATTAAAAATGATCTTATTATAATTTAATTTTTTTAAGAAATTCCAAAAGTACCCCTCCACTCACTTAAAAAAAGGAACCTCCTCTCCTTTTTCCTTACACTTCAGGAACCATTTTTTTAGAAAAAACTAGACCATATCCCTTTTTTACTTCCCTTATTATGTCCTAGGGGCCTTATTTTTATTTTAATACCCTTGATGGAAGGCTTATGTTGTAAACCTAAAGAGGTTGTCTCAAGAAGATGCATAATTCTTAACCGAGCATTTTAGTTTAATTAATTATTCAACCCCCTTAAAATATTATTAAACCAAGATGATATAATAACACTAGTATCTATAATAGAATTATATGTTTTTATGTTAATGTAATACCCTATATACACCTCCTCTTTTATAAAATGGGAAAATAAATTGTCATTCGTGTGTATGATGTACTACCACCTTGTGAACTAATGTAATCCCTTTTCCATTAGCACCACTCAAGGATGGTTTTAATGATATATTTACTATATAAATATATGATATTAATTAAATATTAATTATTATTTAAATATAATATATCATATAATTTCTTATCTTTCCATTCCTTTAAAAATGATACTTTCACTTGCGTGTGCGTGTGGATTACCACATCCATGAAGAGAGGTGATTAATTTTTCATAACCACATAAAATAACTAATATATATCAATGTATTTATAAAAATAACATGATATTTATGTTATAATTATAATTTTTTAATTATAAAATAATACTTATGTTCTTTCCATCATGATCATTGAAAAATGGTAACGTTTCTCATGCATACGTATAGAATATTGTATCCAAGATTGTAATGCGCTTCATTTCTCATAAACATATTTCATGGTTGGTTTAAAATTATAATTTATGTATAAATATAAAAATTATATCCATATTAATATTATGGATATGATATAATAATGACCACTTTTACGATAATCAAACTACTCTATTCATTTTGAACTTATGAACTTAATATCATCAAAACGTATGATGTAAACTTAATTGATAAAGTAACTAAATATAAAATTATATCAAATTGAATAAAATGATTAAAAAACAATAGATAGTTTCTTAAAAAAGTAATTAATCAACATGAGTTTGTTATTTCGGATGATAAAGGAGGTATGTGATGAGTTAAAGTTGAGGTAAGGGATTCTATCTCAATTACCATCATTAAGGAACATTTTAATGTTATGAACCAAATTATTTTTTATGATGTATATGTTTCAAATTTTACATGTAAAATAATTAATTCTTAATCGATCATGTTATCCTTAGTTTCAATTCAATTTATTTTATCTAAGGGAATTTTTACTTGAAAGTTACCATGTGGTAAGTGTTTCATAACTCAAATTATTTTAATTTGGTTATATCACATTGTCATTGATTATATTATGTCAGGATTATGTGTAAAATGTACTTTGATTGATTTATTTTGTATTACCACTTTTTTATGTATATTTAATGTGATAGAGATAAGTAACTCAATTATTAATTCTCACTTCAATAGTATGATCTTTGTAAGAGATTTTATCTCAATTTCCACTCCATTGAGGCATATTTAGTATTATGAAGCTATTTATTTTTATGAGGTCTATCTAGTAAAAATTTGTTATGATATATAATGAATATATTTATATTTATGTAATTTAATTTTTCATTTGAAGTTATTTATTTCATGGGGTTTATGATTTAAGAGTTTACAAAGATGTAAGGGTTTATGATTCAATCTAATTTTAATCGGTATTGTTTGTGATTTAATTTATATTGATAGAAATTATTTGATCATTTTTTAATAAAACCATTTAATTTTATTATCTTATATTTATTCATGAAATTTTCATGTAATAGTACCATTTTCTACTATTTGGTACAAAAAATTATTTGGAAAATGTTTTTAAGAAAACTAACTTTATTTCTTTTTTCAGTGGAAACTTATTTTTCCTCTAAATACATATTTTACATAAATTTTTTGAGGAATATATTCAAATTTATACACTAATTTATTAAATACATTTTTACCCATGTTTTATTTTTAATAATTTTTTTTAAAAGGGATAACCTTTTCCTCTTCAAAATAAGCCACTTTTTTTTTAATTTTTTACCAAAAATGGGAAATGAATACTTATTTTAAAATACTTAGAATGAATAGAATATATAATCTATAATGAATAATCATTTATTTTATGCTTCTATTACAATATTATAAGGTTCTTTTCAAAGAAAATTATTTTCCTAATAATCTAGAAGTTTTTATCTTTAAAAAGTGATTTTCAAAGTGATAAGTTCATTTTCCTCAAGAATATATTTAAGGATATTTTTATCATATTTATATTAGTCAATAAGAATAAAATATTATTATAAATATAACCCATTGAAGATATGTTGTAATGATACCATACTTATTCTTTATCTGTATGGTTTTTGGTCAGTTTGAACAGGGAAAGTTTTGATTTTCACATTCTTGATTAATTTTTTAGTAATTAACTTTCCCTTCAAACATTCAGTTTCTTGTGATAATTGGATAGTAAATTTCCCTTAAATATTCATATTCTTTATCATGGTTATTAGTACTGATTAAACCATATATCATTTATATAAATGGTGTTTTACTTTGAAAATTATTTGATTGACCAGGGAAAATATTGAAATATCCATATTATTTACTCGATATAGATATTTTTTGATAAGGCATATTTTTTTTGAATTTAATTGAACACTAAATATAAAAATAATTATTTAGAAAAAAAAATATTTTTAGTGATTGATTATAGATAGACCCTCCATACATTAATATTTTAATAAGAAGAATCACTTGTAAAAATTATATGGGCTTTGAGTGTGTACTTACCCATTGATTAAAAAATCCTAGATCAAGATCTTGATGGTATTGATATCATGATGTTTGAGTTCAATAAATACAATATTATTAATTTCCTTCAACAAAAATTCAATTATTATTATCCATGTGATTATTTCATTGATATTATCTATGGATTCATTTAGTGCACAAGTTACAGATTAAATATAATGTGTTTTCATTTGTTTTTCATGTCATATTTGTTATGCCTTATTTATTCATGATATATTTATCTATACATAACCCTTACTGAGAATATTATCTCACCATTATATTGTTTCCTTTTCCTAGGATATGAAGAAGGAATATTTGTATGAGTTCAAGGATGTAGAATATTTACTTTTATGATGCTTTGTATTTTATGTTTCCCAATGTAATGTGATATTAAATTATGTTTATAGTTTACCAATACAACCAAACTATTCCATCCTTTAGGATGTGATTCCTTTTATATTGTTCCAATATAATAAAGTAACCACCGAATTTGGTCTACTTGTAACACCACATGATTTAAAAATAGGAACATCGTGTTTGATAGCATGTATGATGTGCAACAACATGCTTATAAGAGAATTTAACACCCTAATACTTTATGATATATTTATTTAATCCCTTTGAGAGCATGAAATGCATGAAAGATGGGGTTTAAAAGAAACACGACACTCTATTAAAATATTTTCATTTAAACATGTCCATTATAACTTAGCTGTTAAATTGGAAGGTATGATTAGTAATAAATAAATTATTAAAATTATAATGTTTACACATTTATAAAATAAATTAAACATATATCTTCTAATTAGGAACAAAATATAATCATTTGAAAGAAAAATAAATGTTTCTTAAAAAATTATATTTTTTTAAAAGGAGGTTTATTCACTCTTTTCTCACATAATTTATAATTAGTTTTAAAAAATTATAAAAAATTATAAAAAATTATAAAAAATTATAAAAAATTTATTTAAAAAATTAAAATTTATTTTTGGCATTAGAATATAAAAATTATCTTAGGGTTATTTTTTTATTTTTCTGAAAAGTTTCATTTTTTGATGAATGGTGAAAAAACTGAATTTTAATTCAAAACATCCTTTTCGTTTAAATAATTTTAAAATTTAAATTATATTTTAATTTGGTTTTAAAGAAAAATTAGTTCAATTATATTAAAATTTAAATAATTTGGTTCATTTAAATATTTTTCATATTTAATTTTTGTATAAATACATTGTAAACTTTTGGACATTTTCTCTTTGAAAACTAACTTTCTCATCACATTTGTGGGATTAATTTTAAATTAAAATTTTCCAAATATGTTTAATTAAACTTGATAAAATGTATTAATTATTTATAATAATAATAATTTATATTATCTAATAAGGTCAACTTAAATTTTAACATAATTATTAGTGAAAATAGTTAAAATTAATGTTCACAATGATGATTAAAATGGGGTTTTGTGCATTACGTGCGCTTATGTCAAAATTAATTTTCCAAAAACATAATATTTTTATTTAATAAATTGTATTTAATATTTAGAATAAATATGTCTAAATTATCTAATAAATATCATTATAATTTTATTATTAATTGATAAATTACCTAGGTAAATAAAAAGTTACAAGTTATCGTGGCAAAAACTAAAAGGGTAAAATTGAGTAGACTTAAAGACTAAGGAATAACATGATAAAAATATGTTTTTTTATTCATGTTTTTATAGACCGAATAAAACCTCCCCTACATTGTTGATAAATTTTTTATCCACATGAGGTGGGAATGACCTCCCATTATAGAATAATTTTGAGTATTTACAAAAAGGAAACCCCTCCTAAATTATTAAAGGCCACCCCTCTCTTCTCTTCTTCACACCTTAAAACCCTTTTGGATTGACTAATCCATAAGAAAACACCTTAAAAAATTCCCTAATTTCATACTAGAGTCCTTATTTAGTCATAAATTCAACCATGTAAAGCCTTTGGTACGAACTAAAAGAAGTTACCCAAAAAAGAGGAAACATTCTTACATAATCATTTTTATTTTATTTCTTCCACAAAGACCTTCAATTATTATTTAAAAATTATTATATAATAAAATAATTATATTAAATATAAATATATTTTTTGATGTTAATTTACTAACATAAACCTTCTTCTATTCCACCAAATGGTTTACGAAATCAGCATTCGTGTGTACAGTGGACTATTCCCTCACGAACTGATGTCTTTAGTTTTACCATTACCACATCTCTCGACAAAATTATGCCACTTTATTCATTATATCACATATAACTTCTTATAATTTCCATTTCATTGGGGATATGATAATTTCATTTGTGTGCATGACAGACTATCACATCACTAAGCGATGTGATTAGTTTTCACTAACGCTTTACATGGATGGTAATAAGGGTAAATATAATGAATATATGTGATATAAATGGAATAATAATGATATTAATGAAATATGTATCATTATTAAATGATAATATATCATTATATTTATTACCTTTTCACTCTCTGAGAAATGATAACATGGTTCATGAACAAATGGACTATTGCCTTCACTAAGCAATGTTACTCTAATTTAATCACCAAATCACATAGATAAAATATATAAGTATATTTAAAGAAGTAATATTTTTTTTAATTAGAGTATGATCATAATATAAATATAAAATATTACTTACCACCATTTCATAATGATAATTGAAGAATTAAAACATTACTCATGCGTATGTATGACCTACCATCTCCATGATTGCAATTACTTTACTTATAAAAATAATATTTAGATACTGGTATTAAAAGTATAATTGGTATATAAATATGATAAATATTTCATGACTATTATTATATACATGTTTAAAAAATTACCTATTTGACCCTAGTCACCCTACCAAAGTCATTTTTGACACATAATTTGAATATGGTCGAATCATCCAACATAAAATTAATTGATCAAGTAATTCTACATAACTTGGTAATAAGTGAAATAAAGGTAATAATAAATTTGAAAAAAGTTCTAAATAAGCTAAAAAATTAATATAAGTTTATTACTTAGGATGATAAAGGCACACATGAAAGGTACGACTCATGGTAATTGATTCCACAACTCAATTTCCATTCATTGGGTTAAACTTGTACTTCACTGATTATGTCATGATAAGATTATATATGTAATTAACTTTGATTATTTTATATTTTATTTCCAATTTTTTTATGTGGATTTAAATTTTATACACATAATCAATTCATTTACTAATCCTCGCATCAATTATATGATCTTTTTAAGGGACTTCATCTCAATCTCTTTTTGTTGAGGCATATTTTGATGTTATGAACCTATATTATTTAATTATGTTAACATAAAACCTCTTTGAAATGGTATATCATGAATTTATCTATTATCATGGTATATAAAATTTTATTTAATGTTATTATTTCACGGGTCTTATGATTTAAATATTTACAAGGTGATAATAGACTTTTCTTAAAACACTATTATTTTAATGTTTTCCTTATGAATCTTATTTTTCTTGTCCATATTTTTAAAATTATTTTATTAAATTTTTATATGGAAATAAAAAAATTATAAATTACATTTTATGTTTTTTAAATATATTTCAAATTTTCTAAAGAGGAATATTTTTATGTGTTTTATATGGAATGTTTTTATAAATGACAAATTGAATGTTTAATTTTTATTATAGATGGTGATAATGAATTTTTCCCCCATCATGATAGTAATTTGATTTCTATATTCCTTTGAAATATTTCATGGTTTATTAAGAAAAATCATTTTTCCATTTTGGGTATTTTGTTATTAAAAATGGGTTTTCAAAAATAAAAGTGTAACATACCACCCCTCCTCATTGGTTTGAGTTATTTGGATGTGCTACTTGGCCTTAAGTGAAATGCCCAATGTGCCAAAGTGTGGAAATAAATGTCAAGGGACTCAATACAATTTTGGGGACGATTTTCCCTTTGAGAAATAAAAAAATCCCACCAAAAATTTCATAACCAGAACCACTACATGATACAAGATAATGATGTAAAACAACTCAAAGTAATAACATTGATATCAAAACCAAACTCCAACAAACTACCACAACAAAAGACAAAAAATATTAATGTACACAGTGAAATAAAAAACCATCAAAACTCAATGATGCTAAATATAAATATATATCTCCCAATATTATCCTTTCTCAAACTACACAATACAACCCAATTATCATTAATCACTATAGAAGTGTGATACTTTACCTTTTCTTATGTCCTGATGAACAATATCTATAAAAGTAACAAATTTCTAAAGCATGGGTTAGTAATGAAACTAAGTATATTTTCACAAAATGACTTCCATACACACATCATTAGTATAGAAGATGTTAGAAAATTTATATAAAATAATTTATGTTGATTAAATAAGTTTTACTTATGAATTTTCCATTATTTTATGTTTTGAAAATCACAAACACTTTATCTTAAGGTAAATTTTATTTCCCTAAAGATTTATCTTAATAAGGAAAATTTCCTTCCCCAAGAAAATTTTCTCCTTACCTTTATTTTCATTGTTCTTGTCATAATATCTCTAAATATAACTCTTGTTATTTCAAAGTGTAGAATTTGGTTTCATATATAAAAACCTCAGAATCCTATAAATACTTAGATATATAGTATTTTGTTTTCAGGTTCTAAATTTAGGTTCTGAATTCCTCATAATTCAGATTCCTAATTTATTTGAATTTAGACTTCGAATTCTCAGAAATTCAGACTCAAAATTCTCAGAATTCAGACTCTGAATTCCATAGAATCCAGATTCCAAATTCATTGGAATTTCGACTCCGAAGCCTATATAATTTTTATTCCAAATTCCTTATAACTCAGACTCAAAATTCTAATAATTCAGACTCCGAATTCCTTAGAATCCAAATTCGGAATTCATTGGAATTCAGACAACAAATTATATAGAATTTTGGTTCCAAATTCCTTGAAAAACATAATCAGAATATCCATCTAATATAGACTCCGAATGTTTATTTTTTTTGACTCGGAACTATTTTTCCTTAGTCTCTAAAAAATGGATTTGGTTAAGAAACCACATTTTTCTTACCCTTGTTTTAGTTATGAAACGATGTCATACATTCTGTTTCTAATTAACCGTTATTTGAGTGACACGTGTACATGTCCCTTCAATATTGAAGGAAAAATATGACTATTAGAGGAGGGAGATAACCATTAGAGAAATTCCTATAAATAGGATCTCATTTGAACGATCTCAATACTGATCCATCAATATAGATATTACATGCTGGTGATGTGATTTCTATAGAGAGAGACTATCATGCTTTGTGCGTACTGAACATCTTGTCTAGATTGCTTCATGCGACTCCGATTATTGCTATGTACAATCGAGGACTTCCAGGGATATGAAGACAAAGGTATCGACTACCTTGATGTTCAAGGGATTGCAAAGATAACAAGACAGACTACAATATTCTTATCGAGGGATTACCCTGGTGTGGGTAAGATATAATTTCTTGAAAGTATAAATCAAGGGAACTTTATCCAAGGTTGTTGGATACCCTACTCTTTGGGTTAAAAGATTTCTTACTTGTTACTTGTATTGTTTCAAGTTTATTTTCCTCTGAATTTTGATTAATAAGGAAAGTATAACTATCTTATACTTTCTTGTACTTTTATACTTTTATTAGTAAGATTCTATATGATTTAAGGTAGAATCTTTTTCCTTGTAAACTTTTCTTAAGTTTCATTTCCAGAACCATATATCTGGAGCCAAGAAAGTTTATAGAACTAAGTGGTCTTGCTAATTTACCTTGTTTAACTTTGTTAAACATAGAATGTTTTATATCAACTTTAAAGGTTCCAATGGAATTTTTAAAGTATACAACTCACCCCCTCTTGTATATTGAGCATCTACATTCATATTTTGATCCTACAATTGGTATAAGAGGAGGTCTCTAAAATACTTATATTCACATATATGTTTTCTTGATCAAGTTTTCATTGTTCTAAATATATTTTCCTTTCTTTGGATTTTTATCATTGTTTACAAACTTTTGCTATTAACAAGTTTATATGGAAAGATATTTTCTTTTAGATGGTAGGAATGAATGTTGGTTCGATAGACAATATTAATCCTACTAGAACACCTATATTTGATGGGAATTATTATGAATATTAGAGAGATCATATGAAGAATTTTGTTATTAATACTAGACTGAACATCTTTCTTATGATTACTGGAGGTTAAAAGATTCTTGATAATGAAGTCAGAACATTTACTTATTAAGAAAAGTCAAAATATCAACTAAACTACATGGTACAAAATACTTTGTTGTGTTCCATGACCAGGATTATATATAGTCAGATTTCTTCTTGTGAAGCTGAAAATTGTATTTGAAAGAAATTAATGGTTACTCATTTTAGTACATCCAAAGTTATAGAAACTAGAAGAGCCATGCTTAGAGCAGAATATCAAGGATTTCTATTTCCTTATGGAGAACCAGTGTGCATGGTACAACAAAGGTTTATGACTATTGTTAACAGTTTACAATCCATGGGTGAAAAATGTTTATATGATGAGGCACTTGTGTACAAGATTATAGATATCATGCCTAATGAGTGGGAATCTAAGAGAACAACTATTGATGAGAATAGGAAAGTATCTCAGATTACTCTTGATGAGATTTTTGTAACTCTTCTTCAACATGATATAATAATGAAAAGAGATGTAGATTTGAATAAAAATAATAATGGTAATATAAATGTAGCCTTTACTACTACAAAGTCCAAGACTCCTAAAAGGGTTACAAGATCCAATTCAAATAAAGTTACTGTTTTATCTGAATCAAGTGAAAGTGAACATTTTGAGAATGAACTAGCTAATCTTGCTCGAAGGATGAACACGATAATTGGGAAAAAAGATTTTCAGTATAAATATAATAAGAAAGAAAGAAAATAAAAGAGAGACTCTGAATTCACTTGTTATGAATGCAAAAGAGTAGGGCATATAAGGCCAGATTGTCTTGTGCTTAAGAGAGAGGATAGAAATGAAAAGAATTCTAAGAGGAATATAAATAAGTACTACAAAGATAAAGCTAAGAAATTTTTTAAAGCTAATAACACTTGGAGTGCCAATGGTGGAGACTCTTATGATGAATCCTTAGAGTATGAATCTTCTGGTCAGAAGAATCTTGGTTTAATTGCCAAGTAACCCATTAAAAATCATTTTCTAATGGACAAGGTACACAATGCTGAATCTATAACCAATGTATCCTTGAATGTTAATTATAGTGATAATAAATATTATGAATCTTTGGATGAAGAATCTTCTTCTGATGAAGATATTACTTTACCTACTTATGAAGAGGTGTCTAGGTTTTCTAAGCTCCTTGAGAATAAAAATTCTAAAGTCAAGAAGAATATTGATAAGGAAAATTATAAAATTTCTATTATTATTAAAGAAGTATCAGATGTTACTAAATATCTTGATAATAAAATTTATGATTTTGAAAGTATTTCAAAAACCCTTGAGGAAGTTAATTCTAAGATGGATAAACTTTCTAAGGATTTAAAAAAAATTAATTTCTAAGAAAAGTATTTTAGAGACTAACTGTATTACTAAAACTAATGTTTTTAAGGATAAAAACTTAGTTATTAAACTAATTTCAAAAATATTTTCCTTGAGGAAGTTTTTTTCAAACATTTCCTTAGGTAAAGAAAAACTTTGATAATATGTATTCCCAAATTTGACCTCTAAGGGATAATTATGGATTTGGTTATACTCATTCAAAACCTGTTTTTAGTAATAATTATTTTGTTCCTCAAAGTATTCCATTCTTCACTAAATGTCTGTGTGGTGGGCATTGGCCAAAAAATTGTTCCTTAAACAAAGATCAATCTTTAGGTTTTCATAAATCTTATTTTTCTAAGAAAATGTGGATTCCTAAAATTTTTTTTTCTGAAGTTTTCGAATCCAAGAAATTTTGGGTTCTGAAAGTCTAACACTCTTTTCTTCAAGAAAGTAAAGAAAGTAGAAAAATAAATACATGGTACATGGATAGTGGATGTTCCCGACACGTGATTGGTAACAAAAATTTATTTGAAAATATTATCAAGACAAAAGGAGGAAAAATAACTTTCAGAGATAATGCTCAGGGAGAAATTATTGGTATAGGTAACATTGTTTTTCTTAGAAAAACTTTGATTTAAAATGTTTTATATGTTATGTTTCTTAATAAAAACCTTATTAGAATAATACAATTATCTGATCATGGTTACCTTGTAAATTTTTGGAATGATAAATGTTTAGCACACAATTCCAAGGAATAGATTATTCTTTCTACCAATAGGCAAGAGAATATATACACACTAAACTTAGAAGACCTTATGAGCTAAGACCTACCTTGTATTAGTGCAATTGAAGATCATTCTTGGATATGAAATAGAAGGTTAGGACACTGTAACCTTAGGAACCTATGAAAACACTCTTAGAGAAGACTAGTTAAGGATCTACCAGAGCATATATTCGATTCTTCAAAATTTTGTGATCCTTGTCAATATGGAAAGTAACATAGATAAAGTTTTAAATCAGTCGGTGAAGACTCAACTACTGATGCATTACAGTTGGTGCATATGGATCTTTTCGGTCCAAAAAAACTAAAAGCATTGGAGGAAAATATTATGTATTTCTCTTAGTTGATGATTACACTAGATTTACATGGGTCTATTTTCAAGAAAAGAAATTTGAAGATTTTTCTTATTTCAAAATTTTTAGAGACCAAGTTAAAAATGAGAAAAATCTTCCTTTGATAACTATTCATAGTGATCATGGAGGAGAATTTCAAAATTCTGATTTTGAAAATTTTTGTAGTAGAAAAGGAATTACTCATAACTTCTAAGCACCAAGAAGTCCTCAATATAATGGTGTTGTTGAAAGAAGAAATTTAATCTTCAAGAGACAACCAGAACCATGATGATTGAATATTTGATAGCTAAACATTTTTGGGCTGAAGCTATAAATACTGCATTTTATATTATAAATCGAGTTTTGATCAGACCTTTTCTTAATAACCCCCCCTATGAATTGTGGAATGGTAGAAAACCTAGACATTCTTACTTCAAGGTATTTGGTTTCAAAGTATTCATTCTGAATACTAAAGATAATTTATATAAATTCACACCCAAATATGATGAAGGGATTTTCTTAGGCTACTCCAAAACTTCTAGGGCTTATAGAGTCTTTAATAAAAACTCTTGTATTGGTGACGAAATAGTACATGTTAAATTTGATGAAACTAATCCTTTTGTTTTAAAACAACCTCAACCAACATCTTCGGATGTGTTTTCAAAAACTGATTTTCAACCCTTTATAGAAGATAGATTTGATAAGGAAAATTTCCAAGAAAATATTTCTGAAACATTTACCCCAGAAGATTTCCTACCATATGTTGATGAAAAAGTTTTATAAAACCCAAATCAGTTGTTTCATAAAAATCATCCCAGTGATAACATCATTGGTGATGTAAATCAACATGTAAGGACTATAACTTCCTTAAGAAATTAATTAGAACATCTAGAATTCCTTTCTCAATTAGAACCTAAAAGAACTGATGAAGCTTTAGGTGATGATGATTGGATAAAATCTATGCAATATGAGCTAAATTAATTCGAAAATAATAAAGTCTAGACCTTGGATAAAAGACCTAAGGAAACTTCTGTTATAGGAGTAAAATGGGTCTTTATAAATAAGTGCGATGAAAATGGAATCATAGTAAGAAATAAATCTAGATTAGTTGCTAAAGTATATAATCAAAAATAAGTAATAGACTTTGAATAAACCTATTCTCTAGTATCTATACTTGAATCTATTCATATTTTACTAGCCTTTGCAGCATTCTTTAACTTCAAACTTTTTCAAATGGATGTTAAATGTGATTTTATTAATTGTTATGTTCAGGAGGAAGTTTTTTTTGAAAAACCTACTGGTTTTGAAGATTCAAAACATCCTAAACATGTTTTCAAACTTACCAAATCTTTATATGGACTTAAAAAATCTCCTATAGCTTGGTATAATAGACTTACAAGATTTTTGTTACAAAACAATTAAATTAAGGGAAATGATAATCCAACCCTTTTTATAAAGAAAGATAAGAAAAATGTTTATATTTTTCAAATTTATGTTGATGACATTATATTTGGTTTAACACAACAATCTTTAACTCATTCCTTTGTAGATCTAATGAAATATGTGTTTGAAATGAGTATGATAGGTGAGTTAACATTTTTACTTTGTTTCCAAATTTCTCAAAAACCAGAAGGAATTTATATATCCCAACATAATTATATTAAATATATTCTTAAAAAGTATGGATATGAAAACAATGAGAGTATATGTACTCCTGTTGGTGCCTCAAATTCACTTAATCTTAATGAAGTTGGGAAACCAGTAGATCAAACATCTTTTAGAGGTATGATAGCGAGTGTACATTACTTGACCACTAGTCATATAGACTTAATTTTTTTAGTATTCTTATGTGCAACATATAAATCTAATCCTAAGGAATCTCATTTAAATGCAGTGAAAAGGATTTTTCACTACTTAAAGAGAACCATGGATTTAGGACTCTTTTATACTTCTGGAAATGATTTTGTTTTAATTTTTTTTTTCAGATGCTGACTTTGGTGGATGTAGAATGGATAGGAAAAGTACATATAGAATTTGTCATTTATTAGGAGATTCATTAGTTTCTTGGTCAGGAAAAAAACAACACTCCGTAGCACTTTCCACTGCTGAAGTTGAATATGTAGCAGCTAAAAGTTGTTGTGCTCAAGTTTTGTGGATGCAACACAAACTCACAGACTATGGTATGAGTTTTAACAAAACAAAAATAATGTGTGATAATACTAGTGCAATTTCCTTAATAAAAAACCCTTCACATCACTATCGTGAAAAATACATAGACATTAGGCATCACTTTCTTAGGGATCACAAAAAAGGAGATATCATTCATCAATTTATCGGAATTCAAGATCTAATTGCTGATATTTTCACAAAATATTTACTCTCTGATAGATTTGAATACATTAAAAAAAAGTTAGGAATGATAACCATAAGGTAATATTTTATATTAACTATTTTTTTGAAACCTATCTCCTTAATGTATGAAACTCTTTATCATATGGGGAGTGCATTTTCTTATTAATCATTTTTTTTGTAATCAATGTTTTTTGTAGTCAATTTTTTTTGTAGTCAAAGTTTTCCGTAGTCAAAATTTTTCATGGTAAAAAGTTTTTTGTAATCTATGTTTTTTGTAGTCAAAATTTTTCTTAATCAATTATTTTTCATACTCAAAGTTTTTCATAATCTAAATTTTTCGTACTATAATAATTTTTCTAGTCAAAATTTTCATAGTCATAATTTTTGAAATCAATTATTTTTTTTGTAATTTAAATTTCATCAAGAAGAATTTTCCTCATTACGAATAATTTTTCCTAAGTAATCTGAAAGGTATATTTTTTTCTTAAGTTTTCATAATCATATTTTTACTTGCTGGTATTTTCATTCTATTTTAAAATTTTGGATTCACTTTTGCTTAAATCTAAATGTTTTTCTTAAAAACCTCAAAATATCAGAACCTATAAAAATACTTCTTTGGTTATCATCTCAAACATCAGATTTGATCAGAATTATTTCAACCGTTGGATCAACCAATGGAGTTTAATCGTCGCCCCAATCACCTATATAAGGACCCCCCGATATTTTTTCTCACATAGGTTTTTAAAGCTTTCTCATGCTGAAGCTCTGCCTCTGTACTTAAGGACATTCTGAAACTCCAACGTTTCCTCAGTTCTGAATGTCTGTTTAATACTCTAATCAGAAATAAATGTCGACTGTTAAGGAAATATCCAAGTGGCACATATATAGAGAATGGTTGGTTGATCCGAAATTTTATGATAAGTATAACTCTATCATATATAAGAATGTCAAGTTGTATGGTTGGGAGAGCGTTTGTGTATTGAAACCAACAGAACAAGACCCAGTCTATCCGGACTTATTGATTGAGTTCTATGAGACATCATGTTTCTTCAAGGAAGAAGGCAGAGACAATTTCTCTTTTAAGCGTTATGGAAAGACCTACTCCCTTTATTACATCAAGGCAACAAGTCTGATTGGAATTCCTTATGAAGGAGAATCAGAATTATGTACTCACAAATTACCTGATGTATCAGGATCTTTTGATAAGGAAAAGGCAATTGAGTGTCTTGGCTTGAAAGGAGTAAAGACTCCAAAGATTGTTCATATGTCTACAAACTTACAGATTCTTGAATTGTGGGTTCAAGGATTTATAATTAAAAGGAAAGGGGATAAAGATACTCTGAAGAAGAGTGATATCTATATATTGGATTTCTTGGTGACCCTCTGGAAATTAAACTTGGTGAAGTATATATTGGTAATGATTGAGAATATCAATAATAGAAATATCAAATATCAAATCATTATGTATCCAGCTATCCTCTCAAAGATTATAGTTCTTTATTTAGAATCTTTCAGAATTCCATGCAGTTCTAAGCTGAGAAATTACAAGGTAATGTTGTTGAGTGATGATACCTTAAAGAGGATGAAGGTTGGATTATCTAATGAATCAAGAGAATTTTATGATCAATATTAAGAAGAAGTAGAATATTTTTAAATGAAGACTGAAGTTTCTGAAACCTCTAAAAAAGGAAGAAGGAAGAGAAAGGCTAAGGAACCAGAAGAGAAAAGAAAAACCCCTGTGGCTAAGGAAAGTCAGTCAGCACCACCGAAGCCAAAGAATCACAAAACCTATCCTGATGAAGTAGTGTCTAAGTGGAGAGAGGATAAAAAAACAAGAAGTAAGGGGAGCCTAAGTTTTTCTTGGAACCTGCTAAGGAAAAATAATCAAGAATAAAGGCTGGGAAAAAAAGAGAAGAAGAAAAAGAAGATGTCTGAGGCTGAGATAGTATAATCACTTCTCAAGGATGATTAGAAATCATCTAAAAAAATTTCGATACCATAATCTTTTTTATTAGAAACATTACAAGAGACTCTGGGAAATAAAGTGGTGATTTCAGAATCACATCATAACGAAGAAATAGTTGAAGAAGAAGAAGTGGAAGAGGAAATTGAAGAAGAAGAGGAGGAGGAAGAAGAAGGGAATGAAACTGATTATATCATTAAGAAAGTTGAAGATTGCCCTAAGAAGGAAAACCCTTCTGTAAAATTATCGACCCAGACTTCCCAAGATGAATCCTCAAAACTTGCTACACCAGGGAATGAAGAGAAGGTCCAGGAAGAGGTGAATAAGCCAACAGATGATGAAAACAGTAATCAAGACTTCATTCATTTGGAAGAAAAAGTGGCTGATGCAGAGAAAGAGGAAGTTGAGGAAGACAAAATTGTTCAGTTATCTAATAGTGATCATGAATCGCCCAAGGAAGAAGATATCATTCCGAGAGCTGATAACGGAAAGCAGGTGGAAGTAGATACACCTAGTAAATATACAGTGAAGAAGAAAGATGTTGGTGTTTCATCAAAGAGGAAAGCTGAGGACATATAAAAAGAATCCTCACCAACTGAACACTCGGATTCAGAATCATCTTCCCTTGAACATGATTTTTTTGTTCATTCATTGAAAAATATGGTTGGTATTATTCCCTTATTCCCAAGCATAGAATCAAAATGCCAGATGCTTTAGCATACAATTAATCAGAAATCAGATTTAGTTTCTATGGTTATGGATAAATGTGTCGAACTAGAGGCAGATTTCAAAACCTTTCTCATTAGTTAGGAGGCTTATAAAAGATCTTGAAAGAAGATTACAAGCTGTTCAAAGAAGATAATGGAAGAAACGAGAATCTTTGATGAATTTCATAATAATGTCAAGGATGATTTTTACAATGAAGATGGGAAGATCATGTATCTTATAAATAGTTTTGAGGAAAAGTTAAGCCTAGAACAGACTACTCAGAAGAAATAAGTTAAGGATGTGAATGGAAAGCTTAATTATGTGGCCATGAATTGGAATAGGGAAAGAGATCTCAGAATTGAGATTGAAGTGAAGCTTGGTAAGCAAGAAGAAGTGTTGAAAGCTCAAGCAGAATGTCTTAAGGCTCAGGAAGAAATAATTAAATCCTTAAAGAAGAAAAGTGAAGATCATGATCAATTTATTAAGCATGCAGAAGAGGATCACAAGGAGCTCATGATGCTAAAAACCATTGTGAAAAAGATGATGCCGAAGGAGAAAGAAGGATAATTTCATTCCATACCGATATTTTGTTGTATTTATTTTAAAAATTCTACCAAACTTAATGAAATTTTCATTATTCTCCATATATTTGGTTGTTTAGTACTAATGTTTCAGGTACGACTTTTTACTTTCTCTTTATTCCTTTTTGAAAATCACAAAGGGGGATAAAGGAACGATAAAAAGAATACAAAGTAAAGAAGATATTTCCCTAAGTAAGGGGAGTTCATCTAGAGGAAAGTTCTTATTAATGAATATTTTTGTATGAAATATAATGTAAAATCTCATTTAGGAAATCAAGAATATGATCCTTAGTGATTTCAAAGCCTAAGGGGAAGTTAGTCATATTCACTATGATCCATAATTAAAGGGAGATATGTTTTTATTTTCTAGTCCATAAATTTTCTAAGTCCTTAGATTCTTTTTAGGAAGGATGTTTGTGCTTTCTAAAAAGGGGGATATTTTTGAGTCAATAAGGTTTCCTTCTGACTTTTACATTCCTTTATGTTTTGAAAATAATAATCACTTTATCTCAAGGCAAATTTTATTTCCCTACAGATTTATCTTAATAAGGAAAATTTCCTTCACCAAGAAAATTTTCTCCTTACCTTTGTTTTCATTGTTCATGTCATAGTTTCTATAAATTTAACTCCTGTTATTTCTAAGTGTAAAATTTGGTTTCATATATAAAAACCTTAAAATCCTATAAATACTTAGATATAGAGTATTCTATTTTCAGGTTCTGAATTCAAGTTCCAAATTCCTCAGAATTATGATTCTGAATTGTTTATAATCATGTCTCCAAATTCTCTGAATTCAGATTCCAAATTTCTCTGAATTTAGACTCCAAATTCTCTGAAATTTACACTTTGAATTCTCATAATTCAGACCCTGAATTTCTTAGAATCCAGATTCTGAATTCATTGGAATTCAGACCCCAAAGTCTATATAATTCTGATTCTGAATTCCTTAGAATTCAGAATCTGAATTCTCAGAATTCGACTCCAAACACCATAGAATCTAGATTCTGAATTCATTGGAATTCAGATTCCAAAGTCTATAGAATTCTTATTCTGAATTCCTTGAAAAACATAATCTGAATATCCATGTAATATAGACTCCAAATGTTTAGTTTTTGACTCCAAACTATTTTCCTTAGTCTCTGAAAAATGGATTTGGTTAAGCGACCATATTTTTCTTACCCTTGTTTTAGTTATGAAACGATGTCATACATTCTGTTTCTAATTAACCATTGTTTGAGTGACACATGTACATGTCCCTACAATATTCGAGGAAGAATATGACCATTGGAGGAGGGAGACAACCATTGGAGAAATGGCTATAAATAGGATATCGTTTGAATGAGCTCAATACTGATCCATCAATCTAGAGATTACATGCTGGTGAAGTGATTTCTAGAGAGAGAGACTCTCATGCTTTGTGCGTATTGAACATCTGGTTCAGATTGCTTCGTGCTACTCTGATTTTTACTGTGTACAATTAAAGACTTATGGGGATAGAAAGATAGAGGTGATGACTACCTTAAAGTTCGAGGTCTTCCTTGATAAGGAATATGTCGGTGCCAACTACCTTGATGTTTGAGGGCTTGCAGGGATAGAAGACATACTTCAATATTCTTATCGAGGGCTTACCCTCATGTGGGTAAGATAGACTTTCTTGAAACCATAAATCAAGGGATATTTATCCAAGGTTGTTGGATACCCTACTCTTTGAGTTTAAAGATTTCTTACCTATTACTTGTATTGTTTCAAGTTTATTTTCCGCTTTATTTTGATTAATAAGGAATGTATAACTATCTTATACTTTCTTGTACTTGTATACTCTGATTAGTAAGATTCTATACGCTTTAAGATAGAATCCTTTTCTTTGTAAACTTTTCTTAAGTTTCATTTTTGGAACCATATATCTGGAACCTAGAAAGTTTGTAGAAATAAAAGGTATTGTGAATTTACCTTGTTTAACTTTGTTAAACATAGAAAGTTTTATATCAACTTTAAAGGTTCCAAAGTAATTTTTAAAGTATAAAATTCACCCCCTCTTGTAAATTGAGCATCTACATTCATATTTCGATCCTAAAATTTATATAGATAATTGAAATTTTTTTATATCAAATCCAAGTAGTTAAATACCAAAACAATTTTCCATACTAAGATAGTTTCCAATAAAAGCAACCAAGAAATACTTTAGAACCATTTCAAATTACATTTTGGAATAATCCATTTCATTCCCCATATCCATAAATCCAACCATGCATGAAATCCTAGACTTAACTATACTAATGAGTGGTGAGTCATAATTTCACTAATCTATCATTTAATAATCCATTTTTATGGGGGAAAGTTCATACCCATATCCATCCCACTAATGACGGGGGAAAATTCATAACCTTATTTGTCTCGAATTCACATGAACACACACCAACCATTTATACTAAAATACAATTCCAAAAAAACCATTTCAATAAAAACGTTATTATATTGAAAACTTTTCAAACAAACCATTTTCATAAATCCCACAAATCTATATTTTAAAATCAACAATTTAAAATCAAGAAAATAAATCAATTTTCACAACCAATTTCCAAAAATCTATAATACACCTCTAAATAATGTTTCTACCATGATTTTCACACCAAATTCACAATAAATTTCCATAAATTTAAAAAAATTTAAACTATGTCTTAATGTTCTAATAAGATGATTCGAGAGTGAATCCACCTACCATGGGAATTATGGTGAAAATGAAGAATGACATGGAAATGCCTAAAAACCCAGTTTGAATCTCCAAAACACACCTTATATATATCTCCCTAACATAAAAAGGCCAAATGTAACCATGATTAGAATAAAAAACCCATTTATATATCCAAAAAATACCATATCTAAGAATTCGAGAGATGGAGGAAAGTATATCTAAGAAAAACATTAAAAAAATACAATAAAAGGAGACTTACTAAGGAAATTCGGCTTCAATGCACCAATAAATGCCTCCATTTCAATTCCAATTCAATGGGGGAAGGATCAAAAACATTTAAGAGGGATAAAATGTTGAGTTAGTGTTGATTTGGGGCAAAAGTGATGGGTTTATAGTTAATATCGACCTAGATTCACTTTTTTAGGATCTTGTTTTTAAACTGTGCTCGGTTAATCACACAAATAAGCAAAACTATGTTTTAACCATGTACTAGGATCTACCTAAAAGAGGACCTCGCATGGTTGGATTACATGGTTAGAAAAAACATGTGCCAACCATAAAAAAACTCACTGTCCCACTTTGATCAATTTCTCCTGGGTGGTTGCACAGTTTGAAAAAACATTGTGCCTAACTCTGTGCCTTCCTCTTAGCCCTTGTCTCCCACTGCATGGATTCCTATAAGAGTTTTATAGTTCCCAAAAACCGTTCACCAAACATACACCTTTATAAAATCACAAAAAGTATTTAAACAGTCTTCCAAACCCTCCCAAAGGTTACTTACTTGAAATTGGGGGTACTAAATTCTCCCCACCACTGGCCATTACATCCCCATAAAGTAGAAAACTACAACTTTCTTGAAAGAGTTTGGGCCATTTATTGACCATTTCATTCTCTCATTCCCATATCTCTTATTTAATCTGACCATGTTTCCACAAAACCCAAACTAGACCAATGCTCTTACCACGCAAAAATTTCTCATTCCTATCCACAATCCACACTAGAACATGAACCAATGAAGCATTTGTCTCTTAGTAAATGTGATCCCAATAAATCACATGTTCAATATCTGGATGATAATTTTTTAACTGAGATTTACGAAACACATTATACACAACACTAAAATGTGGGTGCGATTCCAAATGATATGCCACCTCTCCATACCATTTAAGTATCTCATAGGAGAATATGTATCTAGGAGATAACTTACCAAATTTCCAAAAATATGATGTACAAGCCTTGAAGAGATCCTCAAGAACACATGATCACTCACCTCAAATGGAAATAATTGTCGACTATGATCCAAATATGATTTATGATGACTCTGAGGTGCCTCCATTATCTTTATAATCAAATGAATATTATCCATTTTCTCTTAGACAAGGTTCGGCCCAACCAGTGAAGTCTCACCTATTTCCACCCAAAAAAGTTGAGAATGAAAAGGATGCCCATGAAATGCTTTAAAAGGAGCCACATGTATTGAGTCTTGATAAATTTTGTTATATGAGAACTATACTAATGGTATGTGCTCCTCCCATGGGCCACCAAATTCCATTACATAATCTCACAACATGTCTTCCAAAGTTTTTATTACTATTTTGGATTGTTTGTCTGTATGAGGATGATATGCCATACTCATAGTCAACTGAGTCCCAAGGGATTTCTATAAGGATTTATGAAAACAAGATATAAGCCTGAGATATCTATCCAAAACTATTAAAACTGGTAATCCATGCTTCTTTACCACTTCTTGGATATATATTTTGGACAAGTCTTCCACCATATGATATTAAAAAATAGGGATGAAATGAGATGAATTTATGAGCCAATCCATTACCACCAATATGACATCATGTTTCAAAACCATTATTTGTAGAAATATTACAAAATCCATTGATATCCACTACCATTTACACATAGGAAATGTAAATAATTCAACATACCTACTGGTCACTAATCCTCTTCTTTAACCTGCTAAAAAGATAAGCATCTTGAAACAAACTCAACCACCTTCCTTTTCATACTAACCCACAAAAACCTTTCTTTAAATTCCTTATACATATTTTGTATTCCAGGATGAGTATCCTATATTGAATTCTAGTAAGTATGACGATGTTTTTAAAGACAATATATATGTAAGACCATCCAATTTCTAAACCACAATTCTTAATTCTCATACAGCTTCCATCCCTCAATGGTCTCCCCACGTTTGAGTTTTGACCTCATAACAACGTATTCTAAATCAGATTCATGTGCCTCTTTAATTATTACAACCAAATCAAGAACAAAATAAACTAGAAATAAAACTACAACATCACCTTGCTCCTCACATTTCATGTTCATGTCAGCTAGGATTGACATCAATTGGCACTCATATGAAGTTTCCATTTCTAACTGAGCATATGAATTTTTGTTTAATTTATTCACCACCATATTTCTATTAAACTATTTATACATCAATTCAATGTAAAAAATTTGAAGATACTTTATCCATATTATTTTTCAGGGGTTCAAATTTTTTTGTGATAAAATATGTTTCATGATCTTATGATCTGTAAACATAGTAAATTTCGCACCAAAGAGGTAATGATGCCAAGTCTTCAAGGCATGGACTATATAATCTAACTTCAAACCATGTGTTGGGTATTTCTTATAATTAAAATGTAACTACCTTGATCCATATGAAAAAAATAGTCCCCATGAATGAGAACACATCCTAACCCATATCCTGATGCATCAAAATACACCACATAACATTTTCTTAATTCTAGAAATATCCAGATTGGTGCTGATATAAGGTGAATTTTAAGCACTTGAAAAGAGTTATGTAATTTCTTTATTCATCGAAATTGAACATTATTTCTTGTCAAAGATATCATAGTTTAATAAATTCATGAAAAATCACAAACAAAACATCAGTAATAACCAGATAGACCAAGGAAATTATGTATCTCAAAGAGATTATTTGGCGCCTGATAAGAGATAAAAACCTCTCTCTTTACTATATCCACATAAAAAACTATTTTATAGATTACATGACCAATTAAATGTACCAATTGTATCAAAAAATCACACAATTATAATGTTGAATACAGATAATGATCTGTCGAGATTCTCAACAATATTTCGAAGTGTTTCTCATGCTCATACCTTTCCCTTGAATACACAAATATGTCATCTAGAAACACCACCATGAAATAATCTAGATACCTTTTAAATATTTGATTAATCAATTATATAAAGACTAATAGTGAATTATTTACACAAAAAGGAATTACCAAATCATTATAATGACCATATCTGCTTTGGAAAGCTATCTTCAAAACATCCTCCTTCTAAACCCCCAATTGGTGATATCCTGAGCACAAGTCAACCTTAGAGAACCAATGATATCCTATCAATTGATTGAATAGACCATAAATGTATGTAAGTGGATATTGATTCATTATCATAACATGGTAAGATTATGATAATCCACCCAACCTTAGAGTTCAATATACCTTTTTCACAAATATAACTGATTCTTCCTACAGAGACGTGGTATGAAAAAGAACCCTTTGCTTTCCAGCTCTTCCAAATGAAATTTCAACTTCTTCAATTATATTGGGGAAATACAATAATAGAAAAGAAAAATAGGACTAGTCCCTAGAATAATATCTATCATAAAACCATATTCTCTAGTGAGTGGAAACCTCGAGAAATTTTCAGGAAAACATCTAGAAACTGATCAATTATTTCTGGAAAACCACTATTCTCGATATCTTCCATAGATTCTAAAGTCAACGCTTATAATTGGTTTGATATGGACCCCATTTCTAATGAAAATAATCATGCTTCACTGGACTAATGTGTTTTTTATTTATATGTCCCTTATTGATTTTTTTGTGCTTATACCATGTTTTTCATAAAAAAATCATAGGATTTAGAGATGGGTAAGGGAAAAGAAGAAGTAAAGTTGAAAGTTGTATAGATTTTTCATGAAAATAAATCACTATTTATTTTAAAAGTTTTATATTTTGGAAAAATAGATACTGATAAGAAGTGTCCACTTTGTATTATATTGTTTTTTTGTATGAGTTATGACATAATTCTGTAAAACTCTAAACGTAAAGATATCCTCAAATGTAAGTGAATGAATATTTGACTTAAAACTCAAGATTATGTAATTTTTAAGGTTGGGTCCTTATATTTGGTATAAATGGATGGTTTACAAAACATTAGAGGTTATTATAGTGTTAATATCATTCCATTGAAATATTTTAACTAATTTGTTAGTTGAAATGATATATAATTTTAAGATTACCATGTTTCTTCCTCTAAAATATGTCTGTTTGGAATGGTTTTACATAAATAAAATAGGGAATATGTAGTGGGAATGCACCAAGAGGAAAATATTTTCCCAAATTAGTATCCTGAGATGGTCATAATTAGAAAAAAATAGTTTATTGCAGTGATTTGTTAGTCAAAACAAGTTATTATTAGTATTGGTATCCATGCTAGATAAGAACCCAATCTACCATAAAGTAACATGTAAATAGTGGATAATTTCATGAGACAACATCCCCCATAATTTAGTGTCTCATATGACCAAGTGGTATCTAAAGGATTGATCACTGCCCTGGAGAATATATTTGAACTCATGGGATGTTCGGAACATCAAAATGAAACCCTTACAATTTATCATTTTGAAGATTGATATGATCAATTATTTCCTTTAGTTAAGTATACTAGAGATAAATATGATCATGATTTCATGGGATGTGAAACATTTAAGAATCCTTTCCTTGAGAAATATTTCCCTAAGGTTGTTCTACTTGGTATGGAGAAACAATTATTTTAATTGAAGTATAATAATAAAGATTCAGTGGTCCCGTATGAAGAAAACTTTATAATATTTTCCATATATGATCCAAATTTTATTTAGGGCATTGATAGTAAAATTAATCATGTTTGAAAAAATTTCTATGAAGTGTTTTTTCCTCATGATAATTAAAAAATAATTAAAAAGTGGATCATTATGCATAAAAAGTTGAGATAGATTTTACCGATACTTATGTTCCACAAGATGATAAGAGTAAGAAATAAAAATGGTGGTAATAAATAGAGAATAAACCATGAATTATAGAGGCAAGCACAAAACTTGTTCTAAGTACAGTGTTTATTGAATGTATTTCAGGATCTATAAAGTGTCAATGGTGTGATAATTTTGGTCACATGGTTTGTGAATATAAAGAAAAGAGTCCTATGTAATTAAGGAATGAGATAAAATATATAAAACCAATGGTGAATTTCTTTAACTGTAATGAGTTGGGTCATTATGATAATTAATGTCCAAATTTTCTTATCCAATGTGGAAATCAATATGATTAAAAACAAAAAATCATGGTAAATTCATTTTCTACTACTATAGTTGATGTTGGGACATCTGGTGAAGTTGTGGAAGCTGTAAGGATATCTGTATTTTTTTGAAGGTTAATCATAAGTTAGAATTTTTAGAAACTCATTTTTAGGTTTTAAGGGATGATATATTAAATCTATTAATGATTTTTTTGGAATGTTTAGTTGGTTTTATGTATTTGTAAGTATTTTGATTAATGTCAAGTATGCCTTTACTTTTTTTAGACATGAGTTTTAAGGTATTGATAACCTTTATGGTTTATATGATATTTAATGATTAATGTTATTATAAAGGGTGTTCATTATAATTATAGAAATGTTAGAAGGAATAAATTTTATGAAAAAGGATAGCTTGAAGGATGAGATAAAACCCATCACAACTGAAAAGGTCGAGGGGCTTGAACCCACCACTGAAGTTCAAAAAGGGTGTAACACCTACCACTAGCCCATGTGATTTACTGGTTAGCATGAAATCATTATTTTAAATTAAAATATTTAAAAGTTAATGATAAATTTTATTTTTAGAACATATTTTGTATTATATAGAAATCCATGAGATTAAAAAGTGATTTGGTGATTGGGTGATTAATGTTTTTTAGAATAGAATCACTATAAATTTTGTGAAACATCTTACCTTATACTATCTATTTTTAGTTTTATTTAATGTATAATGATATGAGGAATATCTGGTTATCCTTTTTGAGATTACATGATCCATTTTAAGTTTATTTTAGTGCTTCAGGCGTTAAAAAATTCATATTGGATACTTATCATTGGACAAAATATGTGATTATGGTGGAAATTGATTAATTGAGTAAATTACACTAGAAAAGTGAGTATGTATATTTATTATTTTAGTCATTATAGTAAAGGAATTCCTTAAATCAAAGAAAAAAATCTTTAAAATGAAAATATTACCCTATTATATTCAATTTTGATGAATCAAATTTTCTTTTAACTCATCAAAGATTTATTAGTTTGGGGTCCTTAATTCTCTATTTATCATTAACATTCTTGTGATCAATGATCTTTATCATACTCCATCATTGTTTGGACAATACGATTTTCTTCTATGTAAAAATCTTAACTTCCCACCTATGTTTTACTACTTGGAAATCTAGTTATGCAGTTTTATAGATGACCTAAAAACTTATTTTTTCTCTTATGAAAATGATGTTTTGTTGACCCTTTTTAGGATAAAGGTTACCAAAAAATGTATTTTAAAATATCAAACCTTTGATTACTAAGAATTTAATTTCATATTAATGTAAATTATAAAATAACACCACTGATATAAAAACCCACACTTATCTTTAGTATATTATATTCTTGGGAAAATATTTAACACCAAGATATTTTAAATTATTTTTTTTCCTTTGAAACCTAATTTTTTCACTAGATTTCTTAATAAGAAACACTAAACCAAAATAAACCGTGGAAAATTATAAAACCATTTAAATATTTTTTTAGAATTATAAGGTAAAAATATATGTAAATAAATTAGTAAAATAATATATAAATAATAAATTAAAGGTCATTATTAATACTAAGGAAATGGTGAAATTCAATTATTATAGCTAAATGATTAATAAGACTAATTTAGGCTTTGAAATGTAACCATTCAAAATAAAATATTTATGAACTTTATATTAATATACTAAAAATATTTTTGATATAAGAATATATTAACATAAATTTTATTGTAAATATATTTGAAATAAGAATAAGAATAGTTATTATCTAAACATTAATATTTCTATTAAAAACAGTTTTTCATTTCCACTTAAAATTTAAATTCTAAAATGTTATATATTTAATTTTAAAAAATGAACATAATTTTATTATTTATCATAAAAATATTACATGAATATAAGATTTTGGTAATTTTCAAAAATAATTGATTTTTACATGAATAGTGAAAAATATAGTTTTTACTAAAAATGTAGTGTTTCTGATTACATCAAGATGTTAATATCACATAAAATTTTTTGAAACGTTTTTCACGATAAAAAAATTATTTTTTATGTGAAATAAGGTAATTATAATACTATGTTTAATTTCTAAAACCCATATTTATTATTTTAAAAATTAAGTAATTTTTTATAATAATATTTGTTTTTATTCATTCTATTTTAATTAAGTTTTCACATGATGAAATTAGTATTTAGATTTATTTTGAAGTCAGAAAAATATCTATTGGTTATAAATGAACCAATCAATGTCA
The DNA here is from genome assembly GCA_963277665.1 of Viscum album. Lineage (NCBI taxonomy): Eukaryota > Viridiplantae > Streptophyta > Magnoliopsida > Santalales > Viscaceae > Viscum > Viscum album. The sequence goes on from OY728152.1 coordinate 1,503,274,772, forward strand.
TTAAAATAAATAACATTGATTATTTTATCCTATACATAACTTTCATGTTTCAAAACTCACGTTTTCTAAAATGAATTTGTACACCTTATATACACTAGTGTCAAAATTAATTTTCATTACACATATGAATTTTATTGTATGAAATTGATTTAATATTTTAAATCAATGGATCTAAACTATATAATATGTCTTATTTTATTTTAGGGCATTAAAGTTAAATTAAAATGGTAAAAATTAATTACAATGGTAAAAATAAAAAAAAATTGTAAAACTAAAAAAAATATTGAAAAAAGAATTGAACATGTTCAGAACATATATTAAAATAAATTTTAGTGGATTTATCAACCTCAAATCAGCAAAAAACATCATTATTTCCCACTTTTAGAGCCATCTAACCTTGAATGGTGTCATTCCCTTATTGAAAAAGTAATGGGTATTTAAAAACATTCCATTTTATTCACTTATAAATGGAGATAACTCCCCCCACATTTATCTACTAGTTAAAAATCCTTATACTGACCTAATACCTTCCTTATTATCTCATATATTCTCTCCACATGTACTATAATCCTTGTTCTTTAAAAAACACTAATCAAAGGATCTATAAAATGTTACCTAAGGGAGAATAATCAAAGAGAGATATAATGTTCTCAACAAATCTCCCTTAATTATCTTCTTTATTTACCCCAAAAACATATTATATCCCTAAAAATATGATAAAATTAGTTTTAAAAATATTATTAAAATTTATTTCACAAATGGAATTTTCATTTTATAACTTCCTCCAAAAAAATTCAAAAAATGAATACATTATAATGAATACATGTGGAATACCTTCTCCATGAACAACGTGCTTGATTTTTCCACACCGAATTTTATAGATAATAATAAAAATATATTTAATGTAATAATATTATATTTATAAAATTATTAATATTTTGTTATTATACACCATTCCCTATCTCCTTCTAATCTATAGAGAATGAACATGTCATCCTTATGTACGTGAGTAGTAATACATTCAATAATGTCATGTATTTTTTCACTATAGTGTTTCTGTATTTATAAAAATATATTATAATATGATTCATTAGATTAAAAAAATATAAATAATATCATTATAATTCTATAATAATGATATTATTCCATAATAATCCCTTTCTTAACCACACTCACCCATAGATTATAACTTGTTCTAATTTGGATCAGTTTAACCTCACACATGAACAATACTACATGGATGACTATGAAAACATAACTACCCTTGTTATTATATATAAATGAAAAACATATTTTTTTAATTGTTTTTTAATGATTTTATTAATATTTAATTTATTGTTATAGTTTCTCATTTTTATTTGTAATAAATTAATGAATCTATCTTTGCATCAAATTTGTCATCACGAGTAATAACTCTAATAATTATGAAATGAAATTATAAAAACATAAATCATTATAGAACATCTATTACAATACCTTTAATGATCTACTAATGATGAAATTTTAATTTATTAACTTGAATTGACAATACCATTATGAAACTAGTACTAAGAAAACAATTGATGTTGATAACATATGATGTTGAAAATAAATATATGTAACTTATATATTTTTAATAAATGATTATATATGGTGTTTATAAAATTATACAGGTATTAATAAGGTTCTATAATATGATAATAATATATTTATATTTATTATAGATAAGTTTATTGTGCATTTCGACTAAACAATAATAAAGTTAATTGTTTTTGTAAATAATTTTTCTTTCAATGAGATATAATTTGTATTCACAAATTGTGTCATTTTTTGGTATATATATTCCTTGGAAATCCATATATAATATTTTACAAGAAATATAAGTGATTTAAAAAACCATATCATATTTTTTCATGTATATGATTTAGATTAAAAAGATACCAATGTTTAAGGAATTATTTTTCTTAATGTTCAAATCCATGAGAAAAGATTGATATTGCATACCATTTTTTTATATGGTGTACATAGTAATCCATTTATTAGTATTATTTATATTAAATAATATTTAATGTGATTTTAATATATTTTCATAAGTCCCTACTTCATATTCATTTGATTCAATTTTTACAAAACTTCATAAGTGTTTTTTATCTCATATTCTTTTCCCAATGACAAGTTTTCTATTATACACGTAATTTCATGTACATGGTGTGTATAATACCTATTTGATATAATATACCATGACTTAAATTTCAGTCATATTATTTTTTGAACAATTTCATTATATCTATTTTCATGTTTTTTGATTGAAGTGTTACCTAACTTGTTAAGGATATCGGTAACTCAAATCTTTTTTCTTTGAGTTATAATGCCTCTTCTTATACATCATTCATCCATTAATGTTTTTTTTCACCCAATTTATTTTATATTATTACAATTTAAATAATCACAAACAGTTTTCTCTTCAAGAATTAAATTCATGGAAATCCATTACTTATTTTTTTTATTTCATATTCCTAACCCGTGTATTTCAATTATTTTTCCTCTAATGAAATTACTTTGTAAATACCCTATATTCATTTATTTGTTTGAAGGGTATTCACCTAGAAACTCACACATTGATTTATTTGTAAAAAAATGTTGAAATAATTGTATACTATTACCCTATACATGTTATATTGAGGAGTTATTAAATAGAATTCTATTCCAATTATTGATTAATGAAATACTAAGAATCCATATACTTTTCATTTCAATATGAATATTTATTTATTAACAAGGAAAATTGATTATTCCATGTATTTTTATTATTTTATTTAATATGATGGATGTATTTTAATTAAATAGTGATAGATAGGGCCCAAAATAAACCCTCGATACATTGGTTGGTCTCATGAGAGAAACATGAATGTGATATTTGGTGTATGTCTTCCAAATTATATAGATGTCTTGGATATGATTCTGATAAAAAGTATATGTTCTAGAACAAGGACTTCATTGTATGTAATGTCTTTGAATAAAACCTTGAAAACTCTATTATTATGCATTTGATAACCATGAATTTATTTATTCTTATCCATGAAATTATTTATGTGGTTATTTTATCCATAAATTAAATTCAATATAATGTAATTAGTTATACAGAATTATTTTATAATCATTTACTTTCTACTATAATATTAATTTTTTGATTATTCTATGTTACATTTGGGAATAAAATTTTTATTATTGAGTATTTAAACACACCCTTATTTTATTTCCATTTCACTAATTTGTAAATAAATATATTTCACATGATATGATTAGATGTATAACATCTATGGAAAATTAATTAGAGTGTTTGAATACATGTTTCTAATTAAATAGTGACTTGTGTAGTGTGAAAAAGATTCATTAGTTCAGAATTACATGGGATATATTATTTAATTATTTTTTCCTAATTCTATAAAAATCCAAGCCTAAAAGTTCATTGGATTTTATGTAATGAAATTTTATCTATAAATTATTTAATTATGGGATAATTATGTATACATTATTATATTTGGTATCAGAAAAGGGTATAGATAACATTAGAAATTATTATGTTATTGGATGATTATAATTTAAGAGATATAAATGTCTTCGAGTGTTGATATGTTAAGGTTATCCAAAATTTAAAATGTATACATAAACCTTTAGGTTTGTTGAGGTATTATTGACTATTTTATGTTATCTGGGAATATGAATAAGATAACATTAGTGAAAACCCTATGAATATTTCTATGTATATAAAAACATTATAATGTTAAGGTAACATAGAGATTTTTTGGTTCTCCTAGAAATTTCTTCCATGTCTTGATACTCCTTATTGATAAACAAAGGAACATATTCACCTAGGGGTAATCACCCTAAAAAAGGATGGTTGAGTAAAAAATTTATCCTCACTTGGTGTAAAATTATCAGGCCTTAGATTTTAAAAATAGATAGACTATCCCAGGGAATATTCTTTAGATGATTCATATATACCTTATGAAATTTTTTGAAGGATTTAAATATACTGGTTAGAGAACCAAATAGGATAATGAACACAAATAACATATATTAAAACATAAATATTAATATGTTATGGTATATAAAAACTGATATGTGCTTTTATGGATAAAGGGTATGTTGAATTATTGAGAGTACATATATCATTTATTTTTGGGTTTAGAATATAATAATAAAATTCATGAAAATATTGGGATATTTATTTTGGGGATTAGGATAAAAAATATAGGATAAAACTTTTTAAAATAAAACTATATTTAATTGCAATTATTGTAGGGTGATATTGAGTTTTCACAATGGAATACATCTTAGGATTGTGTTTCCATATTCATATAATCATTTACTCTGATTATAAGGGGTATTATCATAACCATTTTGGTTTTAGTATCTAGTATGAATTGGGATCGTGAGAATAAATATGTGATAGGTATATCTTTAGAAACCCCTATTCTATATCAATCAAGTAATTAAGCATGTTTTTCATAAATTTCATTAACAAAAGAAAATCAATATATAGGTTTATCGAGGGTTAAAATTGAGTTTCTTAGTTATAATTAAGATAATAAATTTATAGATTACTTTATTTTTCATGGATACACTTACCTATATTATTAGTAAGTGATAAATAAAACTTTAAGGACATGATTTATTTAAGTTTAGAGAGTTTCACCACCTGATATTTTAAATTATATTTTCCGATGAAACCTAAAGAGTTCACTAGAATTCTTTACATGAAACACTGAACAAAAATGAACCTTGGAACATTATTTAACTATGAAACTGAAGAAATATAATTTGAGGGAAAAATAAAAGTAACATAATTATGAAAAACATTTATAAATAATAAAATAAAGATAATTTGTAATACTAATAAATTGTAAAAATTTATTTAGTATAGTTAAATAACTAATAATAGCAATTTATGGTTTTAAATTTAATCATTGAAAAAATTGGATTTGTTTCACTTTATATTATCAAATTATACATAATTTTTATAATATATATTTTAGTTATAAATAATATACGAACACCAATTTGAATAGTAATTGATAAAAACTAAGAATAAGAATAGTTAATATATAAAAAGTAATTTTCCTATTAAAAATGTTTTTCATTTCCATTTAGAATTAAATTCCTAAAATTTTAGAATTTGAATTTTAAAAAATGATATAAATTTTATAATTTAAAATAAAAATCTGAGATTATGATTAAATATTAGTATATTTATGAAGTAGTTTTTTTAGGAGAATTGTGAAAAATATAGTTTTTTAGTCAAAATGTATTGTTTATGATTATATCAATAAGTAAGAATAAGGGGCTATAGATATGGTTGATGGGTGTGTGAATTTAGCCAACCCTTCTGTATAATTTATTTATGAAATGTTCCAATAGGTAAATTTTTACAAGGTTGGGATACTGTAGATATAGAGCTAAGTACATGGATGGGTTACCACATATTGGAGCCATTTATGGTTGGATCTATCATAGAGTTGGAGAGTGATGGATCACCAATGGATATGGGGCTTAGATAATAATAAGGGATGCCATATATGTGGATATTAGATGATAAGACTATCACAATTTACATAACAAGAGTCATGAGGATAATGATAGGGGCTACCATATATTCGGAGCCTAGATGATGGGGTTTTCATGGGTTATGTCCTTAGAGTCACGAAGATTTGATATGAGATTCCCCCGATTTGAATCTTGGTTAATAGGAATGTCTTGTGATGGGTCACCGAATTTGTGATGTAGAGATCTATTTTTTTCTTGTAAGACTTTGAATTACTTCTATATATATTTATAGAGCTAGGTGCTAAGGTGTTGTGTGATTCTGAGTCCCGATGTTCCCATAATTAATTTTATAAAAATATTAAGTATATTATATATTATGACCACATGATTTATTAAAGAAAATGGGAAAACTCATAAATATAAGCTCATATCAGAAATACAAGACCATAATTGAGTCTAGAATGTGTAGTTTACCCTAGGCATGAATTAAAATAGGTCATCATGGCGTGTTTTTAAATCTCACTTGTTGGCGGTACGTTCAGTGGATTGATTAACTATTAAATCTTTTAATTAATTCATTTTAAACTAAATGGAATTATATAAGAATAATTCCATTGATAATTCTTTAGGGTTATGTGCATAAGATCTAGGAGAATTCTATTGATTCACTTCCTTCTTTCACTGTGAAATCAAATCAGATAATGAAAAAATGCCGGATTGGAGTAGATCAGAGTGAAAAAAATGGTACAACACCCTTCAAACCTTAGAGGGTAAATTATTCATTGAATAAAAATAAAAATATTAAGAAAGGACTCATCAATTTTTTATTTACACCCCTATTTATTAAATTGATTGATAAGATCAACCTCTTCTACATATCTATGCTAATTATAGCCTTTTCATGATCCTACGTACCAGATTAATTTGATTATTTCTTATTTTCTAAAATCAAATACCCCTTTATTGATCTTTGAAAAATAACACTTCATAATGATCATTTATACTTTTGTTCTTTTGTACTTTCCCCTTAATTTCTTTGCTTTATTCATTGGTTGGACCCTATGGTCCCCATTTCAACATTGTTAGGCAGTACCGAGCCCGATCGAACCCCCAAAATTTCAATGAAATCATAATATATGAATGGATCTATGAAACAAGGGTAGATATTGTATTTTTGTGAATCGTGGTTGATTTTTTGACAAACAAAGATGAAATAAATGGCTACATGATTAACCAAGGTGTTTGATGCGTGCTGCGGAACTCACGTGGGCCGAAAAAGCTGTTTTTTGGCCACCAGATGGCCAGAAACAATCAACGATGCTATATCCAACTAAGATAATCATATTATAGGTAGTAATGAAACTGAAATAAATGTAAATAATCATATTTGATGCAGGGTAAGTGGATATGGATTAATGTAAAAAACTCAACTACACACTTTGTACAAGGATGAACAGATGGTGTATAGCCCCTTTGGTTGTGGCGGCTAAGGTTTTAGAAATTTATAAGGATTAAATTGCATGTAGATCTTCTACACACCCTATACCTTTCCCCTTGGTAGACAAGATATGTGATACATCACACATGTAGAAATCTGTGTGGGAGTACACGACCAGACACACGATTGTGTACCATAGTACATGGACACGGGTTCATGTACTTGGAAATCAGTTCATGTACACAAACACGAAAAGAAGGAAACATATCAACCATGGATAGATTGGTAATGTCCTATAGTCCACTTTTATGTTGTATACTCCTAGATGTCTTTGGATCCATGTGCTACCCAGGGACATGGCCTAGCAGTTGAGATGGACCACACACCATGTGGGTCCCCATAAAAAACAGTGTACCCATTGTTTCTTTTGAGGGGACTTCACATTTCAACATATCCTTAGTATGGAATCATATTTTGGACCATGAGTATACTATACAGAGTGATTTTTCAAATAGAACATGATAGTTACCTTGGTTGTGGATTTTGTGATCTGATTTGGAGTGTTCAAGGAACAACGATTGGTTAGGTGATGCTCATCAAGGACAATGATTAGGTGAGTTCACTATAGGTTTATTATAGAGTGAAACCCCCCATAAGCTTGATTTTGGGTCCTCTACCTACCAAGTGGTACCCTTTAGTAGATATGGTAAGTGGGTCCTCAATAACTTCCAAGTGGTATCCATTAATAGAGCCAGGCAGTGGGTCCTGGATGACTTGTGAGTGGTTCCCTCTGGTAGAGTTGGGGAGTGGGTCTTCAATGACTTCTGAGTGGTACCCTCCAGTAGAGTTGGGAATTGTGTCCTCGATGACGTTTGAGTGGTACCCTCCAGTAGAGCTGAGTAGTAGGATCTCGATGAATTCCAAGTTGTGCCCTCCAGTAGAACTTGGTAGTGGGTCCTTGAAGACTTCTAAGTGTTACCCTCCAGTAGAGTTGGGTAGTGGGTACTTGATAAATTCTGAGTGGTACCCTCCAGTAGAGATAGGTAGTGGGTCCTCAATGACTTATGGATTGGAACCCTCTTATCGAGAAGGGCATGGGTCCTCCATTGACTATCATATTGGAACTTTCTTTTTATACCAGGGCATGGGTCCTCTACCTAGAGATTTTGTCCCCTCAATTATGTGGCATAGTGACAAGGCATGGTTTTACGTGGATGATTAATTCTAGGTAGACTTTTGAGATGTTGGGAATCATGGATGTACTTTTGGAACTATTGGAAAATGTTATTCTTGGAATAAATTTTGATATGTATATTCCCTTACTCTATCCATTGGGATTCTTTTGACTCAGCATATATATATATATATATATATTCATCTTATCCATACCTTTGGATTTGTTTACTCTCCTTCCATGGGTTTTGAAGGTGCATAGGATATACCATGTGATTTCCATGTTTATCTTATCATGGTTGGATGAGTCTACTCTCCTAATATAGATGGAAAAGACTCGACGTTTAGTACATCTACTCAACATGTTGATCCCCTTGTTTTTTGATGAGGTTACCCTCTCTTTGTTTGGGTTGAGCTGTTTTCTTTCACTGTATCTTTAATCCTGTGTACTATCTACTATTTCTCTTTCCTGTTGTATCTCTTACTATAATTCCTTCAGCTATTGGGGTGTCCTACTAGGTATGTATATACTCACACCTACATGGTATTTTCTTACACACGTCGTGTCTTATGAAGATTATGGAAATGTCGACGATGACTTAAAATGATCTTAGGGATACTGGGTGTCGGGGACCATGTGTGATGGGCATAGTTTAGAGATCATGATATGAGCTTTCTCAGTAGTTTAATTTTCTATTTTTTTTAAGTTGGGACATATTTCTAGTTGGGAATTTATTTTCCCCCCTTTACTTTTCAGTTTTCACTATCATACTTTTGAACACCCTAGAGGTTTTTCATGCCTGGTTTACATTATAGATATTGAATCTTTTTATTATTATTCCTCTAAAATTTTCGATTGATATGTTAGGGTGTGTGTGTATATGTATTATAAAATGAATCCCATTTAGGATATTAATTTCAGTGCATATAGACACCACCTGGCCTATAGAGGTAGGCTTGGGGTAGTTGCGGCTCAAGCCTCTATTAGGGTTGGGTCATGATAGATTGGTATGAGAGCAGTTAATTCCATAGGATGTTGTTCAGACTAGTCCCATTATGAGGATTTAGTTAGGTTTAGTGCTACAATTTTGAAGTGATTTGAGTGTGTCTCTCAGGACAGGGAATCTAGGGATGGTGCGGTGGATGATGTATCCATTCACCCGGACCTTGATGACTCGCTTGTTGACTTTGCATACTGAGACATTGGTTTCATTGATCAATGGTACCCGTATCATGTAGGATTGATACTTTTATGTTACTTCTTGATTCACCTCTCCATTTTTTGTTTATATATATATATATATGCTCATCTAACTATGGTATGTATTGATAAATCTTCGGATGCCTTCATGATGACATCCAGTCATGATACGAGTTTTAGATCATGATGACAATCTGATGAGTGAAAGCCCTTAATTCCAGGTCCATCTTGTGAGTTCCCCCCTTCAGGTGGGCTGGTAGAATCACCAACACATGTTGAGTAACAGATCTTCCCAGTAGATTATGCTGAGGATGTGTGTAGGATTAGCATGCTCTATGAGTTATATCACCAAAGGCCACTGAGGTTCCATGGTGAGCCAGATCCTCGGGTAGTAACTAATTATCTAGAGTCGATGGTTCATATATTCATGCTCATTTAGATCCTGACAGTTTAGGTGGTTTCACTAGTAGTTAGCATTTTCTATGGAGCATCTGGGCACTAGTGGATACTTTTTCTATACATATGCATGATGAGTCAACACTATTGTGGCCGGACTTCTAGTAGCGATTCTGTGAGGAGTACAACCCTCCTAATTACAATCAGTTCATATTTAGGAGGTTTAGGAGCTGTAGTAGGGAGGGATTATGGTTTTTGAGTATGAATCAAGGTTTACAAACCTTATCAGGCACTCCATTGACATGATCCACAATGGATACTTCCGAGCATGAATGTTTGAGAAGGGGATCCAGAGATAGATCTAGGCTAGTGTGGTACCCTTGTGCATCCACACCTATGTTGGGGTGTTGGATCAAGCACTAGAGACAGCGATATTTCTATCAGAGGGATACCAATCTATTAGAACTAGAAATGGGTATCATAGAGATGAATTTTCTGCAATAGTAAGAAGGCACCCATCAAAAACATCTTGGCATATGATTCCATTTCATGACCAGACTTAGGAATGTGGTCATACAATACATGGAAATCGCATAGTACCAAGGAATCCCAGAGAGGTTCAGTGTTGTGATTGTGATTGGATAGCTCACATAGTGTGAGACTATCGGACCATACATGTTGAGGATCACAATAATATAGTTGGTGGACTTACATGGTAGAGGTAGCACCATGATCACGGATCTCCTAGGCTAGGGTAGGGTGGTCCCTTGGCAGGTGGAGATGGAAGTGAAGCAGTAGGAGCTATGGGTAGTGGAAAATGCTATGATATATTTTCACCACCACCACCACCAGGAAACCCGCATCAGGATTTGGGAGCTAGCATCTCAGGCCACATACAAATGAAATATTTTCAGACTCATGACCATTCAATGAATGATATGATTAAAGGTATGTTATGTGTTTATTATAATGTTTTTAGAATTATTAGACACAGGTTCCATCAATTCAATCACTTATCTACTTTTGGTGTGAGAGTTGGAACTCCTAATTGTGGTGTTATCCCAACTGTTTCGTCTTGAAGTTCCTATAAGGAATGATTCTTCTTTATATTTTATGTTTTTACAGTGAAATCTATCCCTTAGTGGAGATAGGTTCATGTGGGACCTTTTGGTCATAAAAATGGAACCCTATAAAGTCATCTTGGGTATGGATTGGGTTTTCATGCTTAGAGACCATATTTTTCATGACCCCCTCCCCACAAAGTGTACCCCTCCTGGGTCGGAAAAGTGAGAAGGGAGATAATGACCCCCGAGTCCCACCTCCAGTAGGCCTCGGGTTGGCGTCTAGCACCAAGGGTATAGTAAAAACACAAATGGGGGGCATTACACTCTAAGAGAACACATGCAGAAGAGAGAGAAAAGATAGACACCAATAAACTCCAAATCAGAACTGAAATATAAAAGTAACCCAAGTACACATATGAAACATAAAGAAAAAGTACTACAATTGGAAGGAAAAAACTACAAGTACCCAAAAGGAAGTAAAACAATAGCAACCACAAGCCCGAACATCTCCTTCAACCCCAAGCTAGATGAAACCATCTTGATCTTCAACTGGCTCCAAGTGACCTGAAAAACAGTTGATATATACATAGGGTGAGTATAACAATATGCTCAGTAGGATCCTCCCCTATGACTCTCATGCAAAAGTAAAGAAAGCATACTAAAGCACAGTGAACAACAAGTGAATCTAACTCATCACCTAAATAGGTATACTAAGTTCCCAACCTCACTATGGCCACTCTCACCAAGTAACGCATACAAGAATATAGCATATAGTAAAGAATATCAAGGGTACCCCACTACTACTGCTCCACTTTTTTGCCTCTTTTCCCCAACGTCGCACGTCCTAATCATCTCTCTCCAAAAGTATTGCCCGTGGACACCTAGGAAAAGTACCACAATCTGCACCTCGTGCACCACAAAGGCTTTCCCGCAGACACCTGGGCGAAGCACCACACCATCCTCACAACCAAAAGTAACCAGGTAAGTTCCAGGAGCCACCACAGCCCACATAATGTATATCATATTTTTGGTATTATACCTCAATCCATTACAACCCATACACCGAGTAGGGATCCTCAAGCCATCACAACCTATACACGTTACACCTATAGTAGTCCATAGGATACTATATCTAGAATATATGTGTGTGAAATAACCACAAGACATTACATCCCTCTACACACATATATGGAGAAACTAACCGTTGTGCCTATTGGCACAAGTATCTACCAAGAGAAGAGAGTGAGGCCAAAGGGGGTAGTCAGCCATTTTTCCTCCCACCGGAATGTTGGGGAAAATACCCCTAGGGCTCAGAATCCCTGGGGTGTCAGTTGCCCATACTGAAAGGGTGGAGTAGCGTATAGAAACATAAAAAGTACATAATATATTATATCTCACAACCACACTATGGGCATTACCTATTCTTAGACACAACTACAGCTAACGTCTCTCAGACTCTGGGCTTCTACTTCTAAGACTAGGTATCCTATAAGCACACAACCATCTGAAGAGATTTATTAGATTACTTCATCCCCTTTTTTATCAGTTCCACTGTACGTTAATTAATTCTTTAAACATTAATTAGAAATTAAAAATTTAACATTAAACATAATTAGCATCACACCCAATATCTACTGTACCATCCAAATTACAACCTTGTCATTATGTTCCAGAAAATCCAACCCCATGAGTTAACACCATTTATTAAATTATTCATTACAGAATTACTTTCCCATATTCCCAGGAATTCTAGAAAAGCATTCTATGCTACTAAACACAAAGGGATAAACATGGTGAGTAGATGTACTACCCGTCGAGTATTTTTTTCCTATATAAAGAGCAAATAACCATTCTCCCTTGAGAGGCTAAACACGGAAAGCACGTGGCATACCCCGCGTGTCTTCACCTCTTTCGGAAGAAGGGTAAGCAAGAACAGATTCATTGAGCAGTGGGGAAAAGTAAAATAGATAATCAAGCAAAGAATCAACAAGAATCTAACAATCAAATCCATCCCATTCCATCATCCCTGGTGTCCTCCCCGACACCCACATGCATAAACCGATGCATCTCGCCACTCTAGGAATCATCTGCAACCACCAACAAAAGTCTCCATGCCTCCACATATCTTAATAGCCATCCAAGATCACATCACAGTGCAAGCAGTAGGAAAACAAAAATCACATCAATGGGATCTTGGACCTTGAACAATCAAAAGGGTAACTCAGAACCCTTTTAGAAATTATCAAACAAGCAGTTCTTTAATCCAACTCAAATCTACAGATTTATTAAACGTAGGTTCCAAATTCAGGAAACCTAACCAGTAAGCTATCACAAATAATTAATCATGATTAATGTACTAATTTGATTAACATAAAATTACAATAAGAACCATATTCTTTATCATGACTCTTTATCTTTATCCAATAGTTATTAATTAATACCAGTTTATATTCTTTACCGATTTCCATCGAGAAAAAACAGCTAAACAAAGAAATCATAGATATCACACTATCAATAAAAACAGGAGGCAATAACATACGATAGATATCAATTTATTTATCCAGTTCAAATATTTATTAAGTCAATTCCATTGTGATCCCCTGGGATAAAATATGTTAACGATACAGTTGCATGTAAAAGAAGAGAAGTAACGAATCCCCTACACCAACAATTATTGACGTTCTTTATCCACACAACGGGTCACAATCCTCCTCTTGTGACAACTGCATCCACCAGAGGATTCCACAGTACGACAACACCAAACAAACCCCAAGAAAAACCCATTAGAATCTTGGAGATTACATGGTATAATATGGAATGGTGAAATAAGAGAATATGATCCCCAAAGGAACGATGATAAAACATACTTTATATGGAAGATTGACCGACACAGCTCAGTTGGATCCAAAATAGAGAAAAACCAATTGGAGGAGTAGGGTTTGAATGTGAAACTCCTACGGGAAGGATTTAAATGTTCTAGCATCTCGTAGCTGAGAACAAAGAGGAAGAACAATGGAGGATGATATCTTGTCGCTTTTGAAGATTTAATGGGGCGACGGTTTAAGATATGTTTAATTCTCCATTAAAATAGGATCAAATTATCCCACATGGTTTGAACAAGTAAAAACATCCCGAGCTATAGGTATTATTAATATAGGATTTATGGCATTTGAATCGGCCTTAAGGGTCCTTAAAATAAGGCTTTAAATGTATTTTATGTCAAAGGAAACGTCAAAGGGGCGAAACTGTTGGAAGCTGGAAACAGTGTTCACATACTCAAAACTTGGAAAAGGATAGAAAAGGTCACCTTTAGACCTCACCGTTAGAGGTTACCGATATACCTCACCATTAGAGTTTACCGATAGGCCTCACCATTAGATGTTACCGATAGACCTCACCGTTAGAGGTTACTGATAAAGCTCACCATTAGAGGTTACCGATAGACTTCACCGTTCTGGAAACACTGTACAAGTCTACCGATCTGGAAACATTGTACAAGTCTACCGATAGGCCTCACTGATAGATATAAACACTGTACACCTACTGATCTGAAAACACTGTACAAGTCTACTGATAGACCTCACTGATATACCTCACCGATAGAAACACTGTACAAGTCTACCAATCTGGAAACATTGTACACCTACCAATATGGAAACACTGTACAAGTCTATCGATCTGGAAACATTGTACAAGTCTACCGATCTGGAAACACTGTACAAGTCGACCGATAAACCTCACCGATAGACCTCACCGATAGATGGAAACATTATACACCTACTGATCTGGAAACACTGTACAAGTCTACCGATAGACCTCACTGATAGAAACACTGTTCACTAAACCTCACCGATAGAAACATTGTTCACCTACAGATACTATTCATAAAATAGGAAACACTGTTCAGAGAACCGGAAATTTGGCAAAGTGTTGGGGATAAGTAACCTTGACCTCCTGGAACACCCCCAACACCACATTTTCACAAAGTAATGGACCAGAGAGGTTCTGGACAATACATCAGATACCTCTCAAAACATTCTTCTCCTCTAGAATTCAAAACCAACCTAAAGAGTCAAAAAAAAAGAGAAACGGGGTCCGAACAACCACCTATCCAGATACCTGTCAAAAAGGACAAATCCACAAAAATAAAAAGATAAGTTCATAAATAAAACATGAAAGATCTAACCACAAAGGAAACATCATTACATGAAAAGAGTTAAACATCAAACAACTCTGGGTACTGAGCATGTATATGTGACTCACATTCCAAGGTACTCTCCTCCATGCCACTATGTCTCCGAAAGACACGAAATAAGGGGATAGAATGCCCACGCAAATCCTTCTCCTTGCGGTCTTGGATCTCCACAGGTCGCTCCTCGAAGGTTGCATCATCATCAACATCGATCTCTCCCCAATCGATAACGTGAGAGTCATCATGAATATAACGATGGAGATGAGATACATGGAAAACATCATATATCTGACTCATCTGAGGGGGAAGTGCTACACGATACACCACAACTCCAACACGAGCTAGAACCTCAAAAGGCGCAACAAACCGGGGAGAAAGCTTACTTCCACGACCAAACCTTCACTGACCGTGATGGGGAGTCACCTTCAGAAACACATGATCCCCAACATTAAACTCCAGGGGTCTCCTCCTTTGATCAGCATATGATTTCTGACGATCTTGCAATGTCTTCATCCTCTCACAAATCACCTGAACTATCTCTATTGTATTCTGCACTTGTTCCGGTCTGAGAATTTCTAACTCTCCCACCCCAGTCCATCACAACGTAGAATGGAAAGGCCGGCCATACAAGGCTTCAAACGGTGCCATACCAATGGTGGAGTGAAAACTATTATTGTAAGAGAAATCCACCAAGGGTAAGTTCCTCATCCATGAACCTCCAAAGTCAGGAACACAAGACGGCAACAGGTATTCAAGAGTCTGGATGGTTCGCTCTGTCTAACCATCCATTTGAGGATGAAAAGTAGTGCTAAGGCATAGTTGAGAACAGAAATCATGTTGGAGACCCCTCCACACCCTGGTGGTAAAATGTGTATCTCAATCAGAAATGATCATCCTAGGGACTCCATGAAGTCTCACCACCTCCTCCAGATACTGTCTCGACAAAACTATCACTAAGCTCGACTCCTTGATTTCTTTGAAGTGGGCCGATTTTGTTAAATGATCCACTACCACCCATATAGAATCATGTCCTCCCGGAGCTCAAGTTAAACCTGTAACAAAGTCCATTGAGATGTCCTCCCACTTCCACTGAGGAATCTCTAATGGATGGAGAAGACCACCACGAACATGGTGTTCGGCCTTCACCTTCTGGCGAGTTAAACATCGAGATACAAACACTGCAACCATATGCTTCATCCCAAGACACCAAAACTGACTCCTCAAGTATCGGTACATATTTTTCACACCAGGATGTACTGCTAAAGGCAAACTGTTGAACTCTCTTAGAATCATCTCGCACATCTCCAAGGGAACAAAAATCCTTCCTTGGTATAACAATCGGTGTTGTTCATCCTCAGACTAGCCATCAGGGGCCTCACCACAAACAACTCGGTCTCTCCAGACCTCCACCTCTAGATCTCCCAAATGGGACTCTTCCACCTTTTTCATCATGGATGATTGTACAATCATCTAAAAAAGACAACCTCTACCCCCAACTTCTCCCATATCAAGATTTAATGTTGATAGTTATTCCATTACTCTCCAGGAATCACTGGATTCCCGGATAGCATCACTACGTGACTTTCATCTCAGCGCATCAGCTACAACATTCCCTTTTCAAGGTGTATAGGATATTTCGAAGTCATATTCCTACAAGAACTCCATCCACCAATGCTATCGCAAGTTCAAGTCCCACTGAGAGAAAACATACCTCAAACTCTTCTGATCGGTGAAAACCAGAAAGCACTCACCAATGAGGTAATGTCTCCACAACTTTAGAGGAAACACCACGGATGCCAAATCAAGATCATGAGTGGCATAGTTACATTTATGGGGATGTAAATTCCAAGACCCATAAGAAATAACTGACCACTGCTGCATGATGACACAACCTAACCCCAGATGCGAAGCATCACAGAAAACATCAAACTGAAATCCCTCAGTCGGAAGACAAAGAACTGGAGCACTTACTAACTTCTCCTTTAGATACTCGAAAGATGCCTGACACTGATCATTCCATATGAATGCTTGATCCTTTCTAGTCAAAGCTGTCATAGGAGTCGCAACTCGGGAGAAATTGGATACGAACCTCCTGTAGTAGCCCGTGAGACCAAGGAAACTCTTCACCTCTAACACTATCTTGGGGGCTTCTGAAGACATGACTGCTTCTATCTTTGATGGATCCACAGATAATCCCTGTTTGGACACAACATTCCCCAAGAAACAGACTTCTCAAGACTAAAACTCACACTTCAACAACTTCCCGAACAACTGATGTTGGTGAAGAACTCCCAAAACGGCTCGCAGATGCTCTGCATGCTCCTCTTCAGATGTAGGTTGCACAAGGATGTCATCGACGAAAACCACCACAAACTTTTCCAGGAACTCACAGAACACAACATTCATCAATCCCATGAACACAGATAGAGAATTCGTCATGCCGAATTACATTACAATGAACTCATAATTCTCATGATGACAACGGAAAGCAGTCTTCGGGATATCCTCATTCTTTACATGCATATGATGATATCCTTACCGCAATTAGATCTTTGAGAACCAACTTGCACCCTTTAGTTGGTCAAATAAATCATCAATCTGTAGAATAGGATAGTGATTCTTTTTTGTCACTTTGTTTAAGCGATGATAATCGACACACAACCGCAAATTGCCGTCATCCTTCTTTACGAACAAAATTGGTGCACCCCACGGTGACACACTTGGCCGAACAAAACCACACTATAACAGACCATCAAGCTACATACGTAGTTCTCATAACTCATAGTGGGCCATACTATATGGAGACATAGAGATAGGAGACACTCCTGGCTGCAGCTCAATCCCAAAATCAATCTCTCATCGAGGGGGTAATGCAACAACCTCTTCGGGAAAGACATCAGGGTACTCCTCTATGACCCTAGGAAATGCCAACTGCTGCACCTCTGAATAACTTAGCATAAACTCAGCCATCATGGATGATAAGGACGGTATGCACCTACGACCCATCTGAGGATCTCGCTCACCAACAAACACCACTTTCTCTCCATCTGCACCAATGAAGATGACCTTTTTTCTGAAGCAATCCAGGATAGCCTGCACTGAATACAACCAATCCATGCCAAGGATCACATCATATGGTTGTATTCATAAACATATGAAATCTCCCCAAGAGAGGTGTTTCCCCAACACTATCTCACAGTCTCTACATACTTCAAACAAGTCAGATCGACCTCCAACTGGTGTAGTCAACACCAAGGGCACTAGAAGCCTCTCTACCTCAAGTCCCAAAGCATGGACAAGGGTAGGTGATATGAAGGAGTGTGTCACTCCTAAATCAAACAAGGCATACACCAAGGTATAAAACAAGAAAAGAGTACTTCAGACGACGTCTGGATCGCCTGGAGCTGGGAACGCTAGAGCATGAAGATGACTATGACCTCCTCCATGACCTCTCTGACCCTGATGAAGACCACCACCACAGTTGCGCTATTCTCTCTGAGGACGAGGAGCGTCATGGGGATGTCATTTTTCGGTCCCATATACCCTCTACTGATCTAAAGCTAGTGCAATTGGCTGCTTCTGCCTCTGATAGAACTGACTCAACGGAGGTACTTGGAGCGTAGTTCCTGGTGTACGATGGATGCTCTGAAAGGTCGGGCACTCTCGCTGCTGATGACCATGACCACCACAAGAAAAAAAAGCGCCTGATCCCTTGGCATAGGCCCGAGAGTTGCTGCCTCTGGTGAAATGAGATGTGAAGGGCTGGGACCTACCCCCAGGTGAATGGAAACTCTTCTTCCCTGAAAACCGAGAACCCCAGACCACAGCTCTACTTTGTGTAGAATCATGCCGATTCCCCTCTCATGATGATCTGGTCCTGGCCAAAGTCCTCTCGACAACCTCTTCCCTTTCCATCACCTCAAGATATGTCTTCAGCATAAATGGGGTGATCTAGCACTGGATCTCTGGATGCAAAGCCTCCTCAAAATGACTCGCCCTGGCCTCCTCATCTGGAAGTAGGTCTGAAGCATATCGTAGAAGGTTCCTGAAATGAATTACAAACTCATGAACACTGGATATTCCCTGTCGAAGGGTAAGAAGCTCCTGGCGACTGGATGCCTTCGTAGTAGAAGAAAGAAACTCGACTCTAAACCTGTCTCAGAACTCCTCCCATGAGATTGCTAACTCCTCACGATCCCCAAGGAACAAGAACCACCACTGCCTCATAGCTCCACACATCATTGTCACAACCAAGGACACCCAGTGCTCCTTACAAGCATGAATCGAACTGAAGCTAATCTCGACCTCCTCTAAACAGTCTTCCGTGAATGCATCTGAAATAGAGCCCCCATACATCTGTAGACTTTGGCGCTGAAACTCTCGATGTTTCTTCCTCCATGTGTCATCGTCGTTAACCTCTACCCTGCAGCGTTCTACTAGAATATCCTGCTGGACATTTTCCGCGCAAACCTGACGAGGAAGTCGACCTGGAGCCATATCTGTAAAATAACAAACTGTTAGAGCTCCTAAACCTAGAATATGGAAGACTCAACATTAATTAATTTATTTTTTTCTTTCATTCATTTTAGGTTAACCTATCCCAAGGTCTACCCATTCAAACACAGGAACAAGAAGAATGATGCATGATCCTTTCCTAGGTCTCTACCCTGCAACTAGTATTAACATGTTTAGTAGCCATTATAAACATAAAGGTCTGTACATAAGATCATAGGGGGCCCTAAATGCCTATGTCTCATCCGTTCTCCAGTTTTTACCTCACTTGCTAAGCATGAATGACACCATTTCCCTACCAACCCATGCAGCCTCACCTGTGCCTAACTCCAAACTCCATCCTATCCCTCAACCATACCTCTGAAACCACTCTGTCACGACCCCCTCCCCACAATGTGTACCCCTCCTGGGCCGACAATGTGAGAAGGGAGATAATGACCCCCGAGTCCTGCCTCTAGTAGGCCTCGGGTTGGTGACTAGAACCGAGGGTAACATAAACACAAAAATGGGAGGCATTACCCTCTAAGAGAACACATTCAGAAGAGAGAGATAAGATAGACACCAATCAACTACGAATCAGAACTAGAATATCAAAGGAACCCAAGTACACAAATGAAACATCATGAAGAAGTACTACAACTAGAAGGAAAAAACTGCAAGTACCCAAAAGGAAGTAAAACAACAGCAACCACAAGCTCGAACAGCTCCTGCAACCCCAACCTAGTAGAAACCAGCTTGATCTCCAACCAGCTCCAAGTGACCTGAAAAACAGTTTATATATACAGAGGGTGAGTATAATAGTATACTCAGTAGGATCCTCCCTGAATCCTATCATGAAAAATTAAAGAAAGCATACTAAAGCACAGTGAACAACAAGTGAAACTAACTTGTCACCAAAACAGGTATACTAAGTTCCCAGCCTCACCATGGAAACTCTCACCAAGTAATGCATACAAGAATATCACATATAGTAAAGAATATTAAGGGTACCCCGCTACTAATTCCCCACTGGTTTGCTACTTTTCCCCAATGTTGCACGTTCTAAGCATCTTTATCCAAAAGGCTTCCCTGCAGACACCTGGGCGAAGCACCACAATCTGCACCTTGTGCACCAAAAAGGCTTGCCTGCAGACACATGGGAAAAGCACCACACCATTATCACAACCAAAAGTAACTAGGTATGTTCTGGGAGCCACCACAGCCTGCATAACGTGTATCATATGTCGGGTATTATACCTCAAGCCATTACAGCCCATACACCGAGTAGGGATCCTCAATCCATCACAGCCTATACACGTTACACCTATAGTATTCCATAGGATACTATATCCAGATTATATGTGTGTGAAATAACCACAAGGCATTAAAACCCTCTACACACATATATGGAGAAACTAACCGTTGTTCCTGTTGGAACAAGTATCTACCAAGAGAAGAGAGTGGGGCCAAAGGGGGTAGTCAGTCATTCGTCCTCCCACCGTAATGTTGGGGAAAACACCCCCCATGGATCAGAATCCCCGAGGTGTCAGTTTCTCTTACTGATAGGGTGGTTTAGAATATAGAAACATAAAAAGTACAGAATATATTATATTTAACAACCACACTATGGGAATTACCTATCTTAGAAACAACTACAGCTAATGTATCTCAGACTCCAGGCTACTACTTCTAAGACTTGGTATCCTAAAAGCACACAACCATTTGAAGAGATTTATTAGATTAATTCATCCCCTTTTTATCAGTTCCACTGTACGTTAATTAATTCTTTAAAAATTAATTAACCATGAACAATTTAACATTAAACATAATTAGCATCACACCCAATTTCCACTGTACCATCCAAATTACAACCTTGTCATTATGTTCCAGCAACTCCAACCCCATGAGTTAACACCATTTATTAAATTATTCATTACAGAATTACTTTCCCATATTCCCAAGCATTCTAGAAAAGAATTATATTCTACTAAACACAAAGGGCTCAACACGGTGAGTAGATGTACTACCTGTCAAGTATTTTCTGCCTATAGAAAGAGCCTAGACCCATTCTCCCTTGAGAGGCTAAACACGAAAAGCACGTGGCATACCTCGCGCTTCTTCGCCTCTTTCAGAAGAAGGGTAAGCATGAACAGCTACCTTGAGCAGTGGGAAAATGTAAAGCAGATAATCAACCAAAGAATCAACAAGCATCCAACAATCACATTCGTCCCATTCCATCATCCCTGGTGTCCTCCCTGACACCCACATGCATAAGCTGATGCATCGTTCCACTCTAGGAATCATCTACTGCCACCGCCAAAATTATCCATGCCTCCACATACCTCAACAACCATCCAGGCTCACATCACAACACAAGTAGAAGGAAAACAACAATCACATCAATGGGCCCTTTTCCCTTGAACAATCAAGAGGTTAACTCAGAAATCTTTTAGAAATTATCAAACAAGCGGTTCTTTAATCCATCTTCAATGAACAGATTTCTTAAACGTAGGTTCCAAATTTGGGAAACCTAATCAGTAAGCTATTAAAAATAATTAATCATGCTTACTGTACTAATTTTATTAACATAAAATCACAATAAGAACCATATTCTTTCTCATGCCTCTTTATCTTTAGCCAACAGTTATTAATTAATCCCATTTTACATTCTTTACTGATTTCCATCGAGAACAAACAGCTAAGAAAAGCAAGAATAGATTTCACACTATCAAGCAAAACAAGAGGCAATAACATATGATGGATATCAATTTATTTATCCAGTTCTAATATTTATTATGTCAATTCCATTGTGATCCCCTGGGATAAAATATGCTAATGATAAAATTGCACATAAAATTAGAGAAGCAATGAATCCCATACCTCATCAATTCTTGACATTCTTTATCCACACAACAGGTCAAAATCCTCCTCTCGTGAAAACTGCATCCACCGGAGGATGCCACGGTACGACAACACCAACCAAACCCCAAGAGAAACCCATTAGAGTCTTGGATATTACATGGTATATTATGGAAGGGAGAAACAGGAGAAGATGATCCCCAAAGGAACGACGTTAAAACATACCTTATATGGAAGATTGACTGACACAACTCGGTTGCATCCAAAATAGAGAAGAACCAATTGCAGGAGTAGGGTTTGATTGTGAAACTCCTACGGGAAGGATTGAAAGTTTCTAGCGTCTCATAGCCGAGAACAAAGAGGAAGAACAAGGAAGGATGATATCTTGTCCCTTTTGAAGATTTAATGGGGCGATGGTTTAAGATACGCTTAATTATACATTAAAATCGGATCACATTATCCCACGCAGTTTGACCAAGTAAAAACATCCTGAGCTATTGGGAAAATTAATATAGGATTTATGTCATTTGAATTAGCCTAAAGAGTCCTTAAAATAAGGCTTTAAATGTATTTTACATCAAAGGAAACGTCAAAGGGGTGAAACTGTAGGAAGCTGGAAACACTATTCACATACTCAAAATTTGGCAATGGAAAGAAAAGGTTACCTTTAGACCTCACCGTTAGAGGTTACCGATAGACCTCACCATTAGAGGTTACCGATAGAACTCGCCGTTAGAGGTTACCAATAGACCTCACCGTTAGAGGCTACTGATACACCTCACCATTAGAGGTTACCGATAGACCTCACCGTTAGAGGTTACTGATAGAATTCACCATTCTGGAAACACTGTACAAGTCTACTGATCTGGAAACACTATACAAGTCTACCGATAGACCTCACCGATAGATGGAAACGTTGTACACCTACCGATCTGGAAACACTGTACAAGTATATTGATAGACCTCACCGATAGACCTCACTGATAGAAACATTGTACAAGTCTACCGATCTGGAAACACTTTACAAGTCTACTGATCTGGAAACACTGTAAACCTTACAATCTAGAAACAATGTACAAGTCTACCAATCTGGAAACATTGTACAAGTCTACTGATCTGGAAATACTGTAAAAGTCTACCGATAGACCTCACCGATAGATGGAAACACTGTACACCTACTGATCTGGAAACACTGTACAAGTCTATCGATCTGGAAACACTGTACAAGTCTACCGATAAACCTCACTGATAGAAACACTGTTCACCTACCGATACTATTCATAAAACTGGAAACACTGTTCACAGAACAGGAAATTTGGAAAAGTGTTGGGGAAAAGTCACCTTGACCTCCCGAAACACCCCCAACACCACATTTTCACAAAGTAATAGGCCGGAGAGGTTCAGGCCATAACAAGATTGGCTATCACCATAGATGAGTTAGATGCTGGCAAACTAATGGGATGAGATTCTCCTTTTCTATAATGAGAGATCGCATGGTAGGGAAAGTGGGTTTTGTAAGAAGGAGGCTACAACCCATCACCCATAAATTGGTGAGTATAGACCTTGGTGTAGAAGGATCTTCTGGCATCTAGATTCCATCAATTGTGGAGGATTATATGGAATTCTTCCCATAGAATGTTCCAGGACTACCTCCAAGGTGTGAGATGGAGTTTTTTCATAAACTTTCATCTAAGGACCAAGTCAATATCTTCTACGACATATCTTATGGTCCCTATTGAGATATTGGAGCTACATTTTCAGTTGTAGGACATTGAAGAGAATGGTTTCATTAGGCCTAGTATGTCCCCCTAGGTAGATCTAGTGTTTTTTGTGGAAAAGGAGGATGGGATATAACATCATTTCATAGATTATCATCTCCTGAACAAGGAAATGATAATGAAAAAGTACCCCTTATAATGTATTGAAAAAATATTTGACCAGTTTTGAGGCATGAGAGGGTTCTCAAAGATTGATCTCTAGTCTAGATACCACCAGTTGAGGGTTATCAAGGATGATATCCCAAATCTGACATTTCGATATCACTAAAGACACTAAGAGTTACTATTGATTCAATTTAGTGTGACACATTCCCCTTACTTGTTTATGGTTTTGATGAATATGACCTTCTAGCTATACTTGGACCAGTTTTTGGTTGTTTTCATTGAATACATACTCATATACTCTGTCTTATAGGAGGATCATACATAGGACTTGAGGATGTTTCTAGATTTTTTTCTAGAGAACTGGTTTTATGGGATCTCTATAAGTTATAGTTCTAGATTCATGAGGTTCATTTTCTAGGGAATTCCATTTTTTATCGTGGTTTATCCGTGGATCCAGTGAAGATCAAAGTAGTACTTTCTTGGGATCCAACCAAGAGTGTGTTATAGGTGTAGAATTTTTTTGGATTTGCGGTGTACTACATGAGGTTTTTGGAATACTTCTCTAGAATTGAATCCCCTTTGAACACCCTGATGTGGAAAGGGAATCTGGTTTTCTAGACTGAATAGTGTAAGATAGACCTCAGGTAGTTGAGTCTAAAGATGATGAATAATCCTATGTTGATACTACCAGAGGAGGGGGTGGAGGGAGTAGTGTATTACGATGTGTCAAGGGATAGGCTAGGTTGTGTTTTGATGTAGTGGAGGGAAATTATCACATACGGGCCGAGTAAGTTGATATTACATGAGAAGAACTATGCGACTCACGACCTAGAGCTGGAAGCGATAGTCTTCACCCTAAGGATGTAAAGGCACTACATTCTGGGGGAGTGATTTGTGGTTTAATCAAGCCACCAGAGTATGAGGTATGCTTTCACAAAGAGATATTTAAACCTGAGACAATGAAATTCGTTGAATTTCTAGTAGGAATATGACATTGAGATGGTCTATACTCCAATAAAGGGAAAAGTAGTAGAGGATTCCCTTAGTAGGATGTCACAGGTTTTCTTAGTTCAAGAGGCTTTGGAGCATATGGCTTCCTTGTAGTTAACCCTGGTGGACCAAGAGGGTAATATTTTTTTGTAGTCAATGGTGTTGAATTATCTTCTTATCAATCTTGTGAGAGATTATAGTCATGATGTTGGAGGGAATCGTGTTATATTATTATAGGGGTGTAAAATGGTTCCAGTCATGATGCAAGATAAGGTGATGTGAGTTTTCCACACTTATCCACTAGTTGTACATCCCGGTTTTGGTAAGATTTATAGAACCCTTTAGTGGTATTTTTGGTGGTCCATCATGAGATGAAGCGTAGCTGAGTTCATCTCTCAATGCCTCACCTATCAACATGTGAAGGTAGGGAACCAAGTTAAAAAAAGTTTGTTGTATCCCCTTAAGATCCTAGAGTGGAAGTGGGATGAAATATACATGGAATTTGTGATAGGGATTCCATGCACAACAATGGTCCATTACTCCATCTGGGTGATAGTTTATTGACTCATGAAGTTGGGAAACTTCCTTTCCATTAGGGATCTTAATTGGGTGGAGATTTTAGGGAAGTTGTACATATGGAAGATCGTTCTCTATCATGGGGTGCCCTTGATTATTGTCTCTGATCGTCACATGTTGTTTATGTCACACTTGTGGAGAGGACTAAAGAAGGAATTCATGACCCAAATGAGGATGAGTACAACCTTTCGTCCCTAGATCAATCGGTAGACTGAGCACACTATCCAGATGTTGGAGGATATGCTGAGAGATTTCAAGGTAGACTTCATCCAGAGTTAAGAGGATCACTTTCCCTTAGTATAGTTTGGGTACAACAACAACTACTACTCTACCATCAGCATGACAACTTTTTAGGCCATGTATAGGATACCCCATAGGTCACCCTTGTTATTAAAATTGATTGGTAAGACATATCTTGTGGGCCTAGAGATGGTGTAGGTGATGAAGGAGAAGGTACAGGTCACCCAGATTACAGGTGGAAATAAGGCTGAAATCAATGGAAAAGATCAGATTCATGGAACGGGTAGCAGATATGGATTTTTATGGAAAACTTGACTAAACACCATGAAAAAGGATGAACACATGGAATGTATCCCCTTTGGATGTGGTAGCTAGGGTTTCAAAGTTTTATAAGGATAACATGGTGTGTATCTCTACTACAAGCCATATACCACATCCTTGGTTGGATGAGTCATGTGATAGATCACATGGAAAGGAATTTGTGTGGGAGTACCCAATCAGGCACATGACTATATACCAAAGTACTTGAACATTGGTTCAAGTACATGTACATGGTTTCATGTACATGGATACAACCAGAAGGACATGGACCAATCCCAAATAGCTTGTACACACTGTGTATTCCACCTACATGACATGTTCTCTTACTTGTATTGGGAGATGTGTGCATTCCAGGGACATGGATGGGTGGTGGAGTGGGACAACAAACTGTGTGTGTCCCCTCACACATCATGTACCCCTTAGTTCATTTTTATGGAACTTCGAGGTTTTGTATCTCCTTCGATTGGACTCATATTTTAACTAGCGAGTAGCCTATACAAAGTGTTTTCCACATAGAACATGATAGTTCCCTTAGTTATGGATTTTTTTGATATGAAGTGGAATATTCTTAGAACAACACTTGGTTAAGTAATGCTCGATGATAGCAGTGATCGAGTGAGATCACCAGAGGATTATTATAGAGTGGAACCCCCCATCAGCTTGGGCATGGGTCCTCTACCTACCTAGTGGTACCCTCTAGTAGTTCTATGAATTGGGTCCTCGATGAAATCTAAGTGGTACCCTCCTATTGAGTCAGTTTTTCGGTCCTCAACATATTTTGAGTGGTACCCTCCAGTAGATATTCATAGTGGATCCTCAATGAAGTCTGAGTGGTACACTCTAATAGAGATAGGAAGTGGGTCCTGGACAACTTTTGAGTAGTACTCTCTAATAGAGTTTGGGAGTGGTTCCTTTATGACTTCTGAGTGGTACCCTCTAGTATAAATGGGAAGTGTATCCTTAATGACTTCTGAGTGGTACCCTCTAGTAGGGCTAGGTAGTGGGTCCTCACTGAATTTTGAGTGATAACCTCTAGTAGAGCTGGGCAGTGGGTCCTCAACAACTACCAAAGTGGAACCCTACTACCAAGTAGGGCATGAGTCCTCCATCGACTATAAAATTGGAAATTTCCTATTCTACGAGTTCATGTTTCCTCTACCTAAATATTGTGGATCCTTGACTGTGTGACATAGTTACAAGGTGTGTTTTAACATGGATAGTTACTTCTAAGAAGATGAATGAGATGATGGACATCGTTGATGGACATTTAGAATTGTTGGAGACTTTTCTTATTAGGATAAGTTATGAGATGAAGATCCTCTTACTCTCTCATTTTGGATTATTTTGAATATATATATATATATATATATATATATTCATTTTTATCCATACCTTTAGATTTTGTTAATCTCCTTCCAAGGGTTTCAAAGATTTCTAGGGTATACCATGTACTATCCATGATTAGATTATTATGGTTGGATGAGTCTACTCTTATGATATAGGTATAAAAGACTTGATGAGTATTTCATCCACTCACTTTTTTTAGAACCATATGTTTGGATGAGGTTACTCTCTCTTGGTTTGGTTTGATATGTTCTCTTTCACTGTATATTTCATCCTGTGTATTATCTACTATCTTTATTTCATATTTTATCTCTTACTTCTCTCCATCTAGCCTTTGGGACATCCTAATAGGTATTTATATAATCATCCTTTCATGGGATTTTCCCGCATGTTTTATGTTTTATTTAGATGATGGATAGGTTAGCGGTGACTTCAAAAGAGCATAGGGTTACTGGGAGTTGTGGAATGCATGCAGTGGACGTAGTTTGGAGATCAAGATCTAGTCTCTCTTAGAAGTTTACTTTTATAGCTTTTCTGATTGGGATATATTTATAGTTTATTGTGTATTTCCGCCCTTTTAATTTTTAGTTTCCATTTTCATACTCTTGTACACCTTATAGGTTCTTCATGATTGTTTTACTTTCTAGTTGTTTCATATTTTTATTATTATTCCTCTACACCTCTACATTTATATGATCGAGTGTGTAAATACATGTAATTAGGAAAATGCCTCCCATTTAGGATATTACTTTTGGATATTTTTGCCACCCCTGGGCCTATAGATGGATTCTTGGGGTAGTTTTAGCTCGAGCCTTAGTTAGGGTTGGGTCATGACATGTGAGGATTTCCTGGGGCCATCATGGACTTGGAACCAAATTTTTTTATGGGATAAATGGTCTCTAATATGTTCTTAGAGACACCCTAACACTGTTGAAATAATGTATGCTCAATTAGGCTCATGGACATATGGACCTATAAATGTTTTAATCTATATAATTTTTACATCTATTTATTTGAATTGAGAAGGTCAAATTGACATGTCAATGAATATGCTGGTTAGTGTGTGACCAAGTTTGTGTCTACCTAATGAGTTTTTTACCCACACCTTGTTCTATCTACCACTATACATTGGTTATCAATAAAATGTACACCTATTATCAAGAATATGTTAGGCTGAGTCCTAGGTTTGGTTTTTCATGATTTAGAGAGATAACTCGGAAGGTATTAAGAGTATGGATGAGTTTTGTCTCAGAGGTGTATTATAGAAATTTTTTTATTTACATTATTTATATTATGTGTATGTAACCGACCCATTCGAAGGTCTGATGAATGTATGAGATGGTTGTTTTGGCCACAATAAATATCCTATATTTTTAGATTGTTTTTATTTATTTATTAAATATTTAGATTATTTAATTATTGATATGGTGTTTAGTTACTGTTAATTATAGAACACTCTGATATATGTGGTATTTTCTCCCCAAAATATCATCACATTCCCCTATATCTAGTCAAAAACCTATGGTGTTTGGGGGGGGGGGTTCTCTGAAGATCACATGGAGAATAATTCTAGGTACTATTTCTAGACTGAGTGGGGGCGAGATGTTATAGAGTGGAATCAAAGATTTATCTCTTTTATTTTACTACTTTGAGAATTGGTAGATTAGAGATATAGGAATTTGTTAGATTCTATGATGGATGTAGGGCTGCTACATTGAGAACACTTGATCTATTAGATAATTAATGTCACCAGAGTTTGGAATTTTGTTTTGGTTTAGGATGTTATGGTTTTATATTATTTTCACTATGGGTGACTCATATAGACATTTGAGGTTTTTGATTTGTTATAGATTTATGGCTCTTGAAACACTGTTAATAGGCCAATGATCATATTTTTGACTCATGTAATATGGAGGGAAAAGGAATCTCTCGCATTATATTATGAATGTGGGGATCACATGACAGATATGCATACTAGTGTGTGATATAATTTAGGGATGAGTATTATTTGTTTAATATTTTAAGAACTTCTCATATAGATTTTTCTTATATAATTACCTGGTGGAATTATAATAAACTTATTCAGCATGTAAAGGGTTTACCTTCTAATGGAAGGTCATGTGGATCTATGATGAGATGCTTGATGAGGAGGATGAAAACAATTTTCTCATGCACATGAGGTGCAATGACCATGGTTAGACTAGGTGGGAATATGATGCCTAAGATTCAAACCCCCTATGGGTTTCAGTTGTTAGGTTTAGTTATTTAATGAGTCGGTAACAACCTATAAGTCATTTTAAAACATATCATGGAGTGGAATTAAATTTCACTAAATTGGGTCTATATCTTTATCCTAGTATGGATATTCTAGTAAAGTTTTATTGGTTATGGGAAGAGTCAATCTGTGAGACATGATCCTATAGGGAGTTTTCATATGTATAGATTCTTAGAGTGGATAGGAGATCTACTGGTGGATGTTGTTCATAATGTGATTTTGTTATATGTGATATCTCATGAGTGTTTTTTTGGGAATTTAATTTCCATGGGGATTTAGGATGGGAGCCAATATGAAGCCTCATGAACTATGACCTTCTGTGAGTTTTAGTGTTTGGGAAATGTGGTTGGACCTAGTGACCCTTCATAAGAATTGATTGGTAGGGTTAGGTGGGAGACTAAGAGGCCCTTAGTTATGACACATAACCCTAGTGGGTTTTTGTTTTTTTATTTATGATAACCTATCATAAGGGTTAACCAATGTCAGAGGAAACCCTAGAGAAGAAAGAACATATATGTACCTCAGTGTATGAGATTGATGCATATGATGAAGCTTTTGATTCTAGAGTAAAAAAATTAAAGTTCCTTAGGTTTTATAGTGTGGTTTTGGGGGGAGTTTTCAGTGTGATTTTTGGCCCTGTGTGTTTTGAATTCTCATTAGCTGTGTGATCAATGTTAGGATTGATTCTCATGACTAAATAGCTCTAGGTGATGGCTATGAAAGTGGGAGAAACTGACAAACCTTTAAATAAGGATAAACATATGTGGTTTTAGATGATTCTTACTAGTAGGAGGTCATGGGATGAAACATGGAACTAGTAGGGTTCCTAATTATAATAGCAGTTATAAGGGATCTCTTATCATGTTGATATTAATGTATTGTGGCACATGGTCATCTTGGATTTTTTGTTGTGTGATTCATATGACCATGATTTAGCTATTTTTAATCAATGATGACTATAATTAGGAAATGGTATGATGGTAATCAATGGGAAACTTATGGTTATTATCTTCTAGTGATCGGTTGAGGTTTCAAAAACGTCCCTCCATAAGAGAGAGGTCATTGAAATTGGATAGGGGGTTGTGGAATGGATGACATGAGTATAGACGTTTACATGCATTATTGAGGAGAGAAGGTGTTAGGGGTTGGTTAAAGGAAAGTATTATCTAGATAGAGTTGAGATTTAAATGGGAGGATTTACATAAATCTAGTGATGGAATATTATCAAGAATAGTTTGTGGGTGGTAACCACTATTTTTATTAGAAATTCAAGAAAGGTTGTGGATACTTTGTTTAGGGTCAAGAATAAGTGATAAATAATTTTTGGGTTGGTGCTCAAGAATGGATGGGTTTTATACATTAATGTTGTTATATATTTTTGTGTAAATAGAATAGTTCATGAATATAATGTTATAATTTTTGTAATATGATGAATATATTTCTACTAAAGTGGGTATAAGATATTGTTCAAAATTGTCTGACCAGCACTAGAGAATGGTAATTGGAGTATGGGACTGGTCATTATATAGACCTTTTGGATCTCATGTATAATACTGGGTAGAGTCCAAGAATGGGTGTTAGGATTGATATTTTTATAGTGATTTGAGCATCAATGGGTTTGGGATACATCAATGCTCGTATTTGATCATGATGGTGTAGTGGGTCGACTGAGGATCAAATGTGGTTTTAATTTAGAAGTTGGTTCAAGGATTCATTGGGTTTACTAAAATTATCTTGGGATTATTCCATGGGTAATAGAATCATTATGGAGTTATGGTGACACATCAATGGATGGAACTCGTCTTAAATGAATATTATCCAGTGTTGTATCAGCTTGTGTTCCTCTCGGTATTTGGACATAGTGGGATAGAATCTACCTTAGGAATATCATTTTTTATAGTGACATGAGTTTATTTTTTATTATATGGTCTTTTAAAATAACTAGATCATTTTTTTTAAAAATAATTTGAGTAATGCCTTGGTTTTTGGTAGTTTGAGTTCCATTTGTTTAAGTGGTTTTTCTGAAGTGCATTGGGAATTCAAAGGTGAAACACATACACTTGAGTTGGAATTCATGACTAAGGAAGGTTGGATTGTTAAGTTAGATAACCACTAAGTATTCTCATGTATGATATGTATTAATGTGGGTGATATTATAAAATTATATGTCCATAAATGTATAGAGTTTCTAGGTAAATTTAAAATTTTCAAATACTGGAGGGGTCAAATATTGAACCGGGATTTAAATTTTTGTTTTTATGTTTAAAACTCCTCAAAAGCACTGATTTAGATTTAGAATAAAGATATATAAATGGTTTATACGTTTTTATAGTGTCTTGAGGGTTTGGGTATCCAATTTTGAGTTTTTGGAAAGGCATTCTATGGTGCATGCTTGGAACATAGTTAGCATTAACCGTGCACCCTAACTATATGGGCTAGAATACATAGGAACATGATTAGAAAAACTTTTCAGAATGTCCCAAGAAACTATGTGAGTGTCTACTATAAATTATATAAATATTTCATATTTGAAATATTTTTATTTAAACCATGCACTGTGATCTTCTGGGGGGGATGGATTGAGGTTGTTCCACTTGCATAATTGGCGCACTATTTAGAAAACAGTGTAGCAAAAACCTATTTCTCATTTAAAGTGGGAAAATAATAGTTTTTCCACCATATTTATAAATAGTACATCCCTAAAACTTCTTCTTCACTCTCACATGTGGCCAATGAGATTTACTTCTTACTCCTTTCATACCTATTATATTTGGGGTGTTCTTGGTGTATTTCTCAGAGATTAATGGTAAGTCTTTGACTCTATTAGCATAAATTGAGCTTCTCCTTATCTTCCTCTAGTTTTATTTTTCTCGGTTAGGGTTTTTGAATAATATTCCACTAGAGAATGGTGGATTGAAAACAAATTATGAGGCTTCCACACTTCCCTGGAACAGGGTCACTTGATATGACATTATCAATTTGACACATTCCATTTCATAAAGTTATATCACCATAATGAATTATTTTATTATTTTTGATATTAAGTTAAAATAAATTATTTTTTGTTTTGAGGCCATTTCTTAGGATTTTTTCCCAGTTTGAGGACATGGTTATACCATAGGTTTTTGGTGAGTGGTTTTCTAGAGTTATGGAATAATGATATCAGTCAGTGAGTATTTCTTCATTTTACCTATATGGATAAAATAGTTTAATTATTTATAATTTTTTATGAAACATTAATTAATTATAATTTTAATATAATTAATTAATTTTGGCGATTTAGTTTTATAACAAAGACTTAGTTGTATTATAAAATAAAAATGATTTTTTTGGGCCTAAGTATATGTTTTCATCCCTTAAAGATAAATTCGAATCATTTTTATAATATATATGGTCTTATGTACTAACCCCATGACATTTTATGCTTTTTATTATTTTGAATGTGATGTGTGGGATCAGTACTTCAGTTAAATACCTTTATTAAAATGTGTTATTTTATCTAAATTGAATGTTTTAATTAAATTAAAATGTCTAAATGATTTTTATGAGACATAGGGGTCACAAAAAAATAATATGAACTAGCTTGAAACCTCATCCATAGATAGCCAAGGCTAGGACTTTGAGATATCAAGTGTCCTTTGGACCACACAAGAGGTGAGGTGAAAACAGAAGAGACTGACCATACCATGATTAAGGGATTGAGGAAAATCCAATCCTTGTGTGAGTTTGGGATTAGGTGACCTTGATCTTGTGAGACTTAAAAGGACCTTATGGATGTCAACATAATTTTATCATTGAGACAAAGCTGGTACGAGTGATACACTCCCATTCACTTTGTCCATACCTAAGAGAATAGAACATAGGAAGACTGATATCGGGAAGGGTGATCAAACCAACATAGAATGACCTTGAAGATAAAGATGGATCATGGTCTATATATTAACTATTTCCCATGTGGTGAGACCTTTGTATCCAATGTGGTAGTGCAACTTAGTTGACAATGTTGAGGGACAAGATGTCATTGCGAGTGAGGGAGTGACCCAATATCATGATCAAGATTGAGGACCCATGTGAGGGTGCCTCTGATTTACTAAGACTGAGGGACCCAATGTGTTACTCATTTATAGACCTAATCTATGCAAGTTTTTTCGATATGGTAGTAGGTTTCACCATGTAACCTATACCGAGTTGGTGAGCCTAAGGGGTTGTGGATAATGATGATGGGAATCAATGTTTGATTAGTCCTTGTGTTTTCTTTGTTAATCGAATGTTACCTCAAGGTAATTGTGATAAGGTTGGGCTATTATGGATATGGATATAGGTACATGGATGTGATTCCACGTTTTGGAGCTGGTTAGGTCTAGATATTCCACATAGTTGGATTTTAGCGTTGGAGATTCTATGGATTTGGGTCTCAGATGTTGATTGGGGATACCCTAGATTTGGATCCCAGATGATAGGACTTCCATAGGTTACATACCCAGATTCATAAAGATACTGATATAGGATACCATTTAAATGGATCTTACAAGATAGGTATGTGATAGGTTACATCCCTAGATTCATTACTATATGATAGGATCTTTTATAGTTTTAGAGATCAGTTGATCTGAATATTGGGGGATGGTTATCCAAAGTGATGAGGATTGGATGACGCTAACATGGAATTGGATCCTTTATTTTACTTGGGATTCAAGGTCTTAGAGATATGATCACAGAAACCTCGACACTGTTTGAAGTAGGTATGCTGGATCAGGTTTATGATCCTAAGGATCGGCAAAGGGTTTTATTTATTTATATTTTTTAATTATTTAATTATATGAGCACGTCAAAGTATAACTATATATTCTATTTATTAATGGAATACATTGGTCGTGATCTACTGAGTATTTTACTCAAACCCTGCTCATCCATCACTGTTCATAGGCACCTGAGAAGATATTAACTTGGTTATAGGAACAGGTTGGGATGAGGCTTGGGTTCAGATTTGTATTATTGGACATGATAGCTCAGGTGGGATTAGGAACCCGGGTGAGGAGTTTCTAATTGGTTTTGTGGATCCATATATTTTATTTCTTGTATTTATAGTCTATATATATAACCATACCATTAAGAAATCTGATGAGTGTATGAGGTTTCTATTTTTACCTCACTACATTTCATATATTTTCAGATGGTTTATATTTATTACTTCCATTTTAATATTATATAGTGTCGTTGGGGTTTTTTAGTTATTATTTATTATTGTGAACTCTAAAAGTGGAGGTATATTCTCCACACTATACCACCATAGACCCCAAATTCCATTCAGCATCCTCTAGTATACAGTGATACATGTCTTAGTTCATGTGGAGAACCAATCTGGAAACTATTAATAGATTAATTTAGGGAGAGAAATTAAAAATAACATTATTAATATTATGATATTATAAATATTAATTATCATCCTTATAATCTATAGAATACTGAAGGTACCCATCCTTAAACATTGCTTAATATTTAGTTAAATCAAGAATTAACATTGAAGATCTTTTCAATTTTAGAGTTTTAGAGAATTAGGCTATAACTATTACATAACATTTCAAAATTTACAAGTTACACTCTTCTACACAATACTAATTTTTTCATAATATTAAAAATCCTTAAATAAAATATGAATTATTTTCTTGGTAAATATCTTCTTGAATTTTTCCTTTCTCTTATCCTTCCTTATACCTTGTGAAAAACATTTCATAAACTTGGGATGAGAATAAAAAGCTCAGTAAGAAATATAAAATGAGAAATAAAACTATTAGTTCATGAATATTTAATACCCATGAAAACATTTTCCCAAAATCATAAATTTCTCCCATAAAACATAAATAACTTATCTTACATCATGTGATCATAATATTTCTACAAAATTTTATATAAATAATAAAACATAAAGGTAACTTGTGGTATCCATATCATACTTATATTGTAGATTTCACATCTACATAGGGAGTAACCTTCATGGTAATGTTTGGAATACCCATCACAGTATATTCCCTAAATCTCTTAGGAGAAACATTATTGTTTACCTCTGTCACGTTACTCAATGCATTGGAGAGCTATAACGGGCCCAAACACCTTTGGTTTATCATAGAACCACCCATATACTTAAGCAATGCCCAGGAACCATAACATAATTATAACACATAAAACATGCATAAATGGAAGATAAAATTTCCATATTTCAATCATTTCAAGATATTGACATAATCAATCCCTTCTTAAAACACAATTAATGAATTTAAAAATAACATTTTTGAATAAAAGTTTTCCATAACACTTTGAAACTTTTAAAGGAATTAAAATTTTAAAACATTAATTTCCATATATAAAAATCCATAAACCCCATTTAAAAACATGGAAATTACTGATAATTATTTAGAAAAATAAATCTTTAAAACATTCTAAAAATGTTTTAGTTAAAGAGTCCCTTACCACATGAGAAAATACGTGAGTAAAAATAATTAAAGAATAACTTAAAAAAACATACAATATCATGAGAATAAGAATATTCATGATATAATTTGTCAAAGTGTTGTATATAGAAAATTAAAGGGAATTGGTGCATAATAATAAATAAGTCTCAATGGATTGTAAATTGAGATGAAATACATTAAAAAGATCGTATCATTAGATTATGGATAAATCAATGAAATAATTATTTGTGAAAAATATAAATACACCCAATATAAGTGGATATTTAGTGTAAAACAATCAGATTTCATTCACACATATTATTTGAAAAACAAAACAATTGACATGGATATTTAACTCAATGAAATGAGATTGATTTAATATTTCCCTTACAAACATCATTTTGTTAATAAAACATATCGATTATGTATATTCAATGTAAATAAACATAGATAAATTATAAGTACAAGATATGATATCAAATTTTATTTCTCACATAATCATAACATGACATAATCATGAAGTAGAATATTAACCTAAATAATTGAAATTGGGTTAAGAAGTTTCATTACCTTGAATCCAACTTATCCCATTCATTATTTAATTTCATAAATAATAATATCAGTTTAATTTATAATTGATTTATAACATTTTTAAAGTTTATTATTAAATTTTATAACTTATTACCATATTATATCAATTATTTAATTATTTGAGTTCATATCGGACGTTTTGTTGATGTTTGGTACTTGAGTTCAAAAATAAACTTGTTTTGATGAAAATTATACATGTGGTCATAAGTCAATTGTTTGATGAATATTATTCATGATTTAAATATAATATATATATAGTTTATATGTATTTATAATATTCCATAAAATGTTGAGATAAGATATGAAATGCACCGTTCATGGTGACGGTAGGCCGTACGTATGCTTGAACGCTACATTCATTTCTTTGTCATATTAAAGGAATGAAAACTAAATGATAAATAGGTATATTATAATTAAAGTATAATATATATGTTATATATGTTACATAAGTTCATTTACTCCATCCTTTATACGTTCCATGTATGGTATGAACGAGTCATATTACTTTTAGGGGGTGGTAGTCCACCCATCCTCAAATGAAATTATTGTATTTTCACATTACGGAAATTTTAAAGGTATGTTGTAAATAAAAATAACATAATAATAGAGAAAAAATAAATATAATATTTATAATATATAAATACATTGACATCATAATTTCCACCTTGATAGGTGTTAGGAGAAAATTGAACAATCATCATTTATTGAGGCAACAGTTCGCCGTACACAGAAACAGTATGTTCATATCCATTAGATGGAGGTGAGTGTAAGTGTAGTTAGAATACTTTTCATAACAACATCATAGTATATTTATGATAATTTTTTTGTTATGTTATCAAATAATAAGAAGATCACATGGAGTGTATAAGGAAAATAATGGAAATAAACTTGAGAGAAGACGTTACCTCTAAATTGGGTAACTTCTTTGTATTTGACCCAAAAAGATTTCTTGAATTGCCTTATGACCAAAGTAATGATTCTAGGTTTAAGGGAGGAATGTTGGGAGATTATTGGAATATAATTTGGATGAGACTAGGGGATTAAGAGGTGTTAGTAAGTGGGTAGAGGTGGTGGTCTTTTCTAAGAGGGAGGATGGGCACTTTAGGAAAGTCTTGAAATATTAATTTTTTATAAATTAAATTTATATTTAAAATGGTCCAAAACTCATTTAATTTGAAGATAATATGATTTTTATTTCATTCCAATCATAAAATAATTTTTAAACAAGTTTTTAATATTTTTGTATCCTTCTATTTTTGGTTTAACCCTTATTTTACCTTTTTTAATCTTATAATGATATCATGTTATTTACACATTGTGGGTTAATTTAATTACTATATCATGTCAAAAAACCCATAAAAAAGTAATTTATGACATATTTGGATTATCCTGACCATTTTTATGAATATTAGATTTTTGGGAATTTAATTTCATTTAATAAACTATTTTATATTTTATGTTATGAATTATGTCAATTTTGGACACTATACACACTTGACTTTTTTAAAATTTCATAAAAACAGGATTACTTCAAACAAAAAAAATTGAATAAATACTATCAGTTCATATTCACCTAGATAATACTTTTATGACACTAATTATGTCAAATAAAATTTATTTTAATATTTATAATATCATTTATTTGAATCCTTTATTAATGAAGTAATCACTCCATCATCATTGTATCATGATTAAATTTATTTTTTTAATATATATAAATTATAAACAAAATATCATGATATAGGAATTATTTTTAGATTTATAATTACTATTTATAGTCTATGATATCCCTTATATAAATTCACATAGAAATTGTTTTAGTAAGAAGATACAAGTTTATGTTATTTTTCTCTTTACTTTAAAATAATTATTATAACATGTCATTATCACTCCCACGTAGATCCCAAATGCCAAAAGTTCAACCTATGTATGCTCATGGTTATAAATAACTCATAAAACTAGATTAAGAAACATTTTAGGGTAGTTTTATATTATTAAAATATTAATTTTTACCCTTATTTACCAGATTTACCCTTTAACCATGGTAAATAAAAATAATTACTGAAGTTACTATTCATAATGTCCAAAAATAAAAGGTAACTATTTACACAATTTGTACCTTCTGATTCCAAATATGGATTCTTTTTTTTTCAAATAAAAAATATATAAATTTTAGTTATTAATTTAATAATAATTCTTATTGTCAAAACTAGAAAGCGTGTTTTTAAGAAGTAAAAACTACCAAAATATTGGAATGTGTTTATGTCCAATTTTAGTGTGAAATTTCTTCTAATGACCAAAATTGGATTAAATGATAAAAATATTTTAGATTTATAATTTAAAACCATTAAATAATATTATTTAACCATATAAATTATATTTATGTAAAAATGTTTTTTCAATTAAAATTTAGCATATTTTTACTATTCATCAAAACATGATTGTTTTCATAAAAATATAAAAAATTCATACAAAGTAAATTTTGATATCCTGATTCTAAATAATAAGTTTATTTTTAAAATATAACATATAATGGTGTAAAACAATAAATTTAAAAAGGGTTCTCCACCAAAAGGTGGTAAAACTGCATTTTTAGAAAAATACTTCTTTTATCTAAAAAACTGAATTTGTTCTTATATCATATCTTGAAAACATATAATATTAATTTAAAACATTCTATTGAATAAATAACATATATTTTTCATTAAATAAAAATCCATAGAGTGATATGATTTTATAAACATAATTATTCTCTTTTTAAAAAGGTTTTCATAAAAACACATCCTTTATATTCAATTGGTTTTTTATTTATATTTCTAATAAATTTGGTAACTAATGAATCATTATTTAAACATGTGTAAAACATATTTTTATAATTCAGATCATATGATTAATTCTTACCATTCCAACGACTAGGTTATAATGGTAACATTTAAATAATAATATTTAGTTATTCATTTAAGCTCAAAGTAGTGTATCATGTATTCTATTTAAAATAGTGTTTATTTCATAGAACTAGGGATGTTGCGAATATATAGGAATCCCTCCAAAATATGTGTAGAATACTACCTCCAAAAATGTGATGCATTTCAATTTTCACTCTAATGTATTCCTTTTTATCGAAATCATTTATAATCGAATTAACTACCTTTATAATACACATGAGCCTCATCCCAGTTGGTGAAGAATCCTTAAGTGCATCTATGAGACCCAGGTTCAAAACCGAGTGGAGGCATATTTTCAGGTACTATAGTAGGACTGTAGCAGTTACTGTAGTAGGTACTGTTTGGTACTATAGTAGCCAGAACTATTCACCTTGGGCCACCAGTTTGTGATTAGAGTCCTTATGGCCTTTGGGAAACCCAGGCCTTTGGGTCAGTAAGGATTTTCGGCCACCTTTAAGGCCTTCAGGCCACCTCAAGGCCT
Organism: Viscum album; assembly: GCA_963277665.1. Lineage (NCBI taxonomy): Eukaryota > Viridiplantae > Streptophyta > Magnoliopsida > Santalales > Viscaceae > Viscum > Viscum album. The sequence continues at coordinate 1,503,315,207 of OY728152.1, forward strand.
TCTGGCCACATGATCAGTGCAGTTACCCCAGACAGACTCTACAAAAAGGGAGCATCCCCAGAGGAGGATTTAGAGAACGTACACTCACTAGATCAGAACCAGATGGATTTGGAAGAATGAGAGGGTATGGAAATGACATCAGCACCAGCTTGTGCTTGCACGGGAAGCCTAGCTAGATGTTCATGCGAAGGTGGAGAGATACCATCACGATACAAATGCTGGGGAGGGGCAGTTCCTTATAGTTATAGTCTGGTTGAATTCTCTAAGACCTTTGGGTCATGTAATATCCTAAGCCTATGGGCCATGTAATCTCTAAGACTATGAGCCTTGTAAGAGTTTCCCCTCATCCCTTGAAAGGGGTTATCAAAAATCAATAAAAATGAAGGCCTTCGGTCAATTCAGGTTGGGTTGGGTCATAACCTTTATAACATTAAAATGATAACATTATCCTTTTTATAACAATTATATTATGTAAAAAGAATCACATTCATAATTATAATCTCCCATATATTATAATATGTTATTGTTTTGGTCAGTGTAACTACCTTCCTGATCATTACTAAATATTTATATGATGGATGACTAGGTAAAATTAAATAATGGTGTTGTTAGATATTAATGAGAAAATAATGTTTGGTTTATCGTTATATAAATGTTATATTAATATTTAACTTATTATACATTATTATTGTTCAATATATATTATTGAAAAAATCTCATCACCGAGTTCGTCATCAATAATCAAAACTAAAATAGTTATGAAAATTAAATTATAACACCATAATTTATTATAAAACATATATTCCAATATCTATAATGACTTCTTAATTATGAACATTGAATTAATTAAAAATAATTGACACCACCATTATAAAATTAGTACTATATAAACAATCAAATATAATAAAATCTAGTGGTGAAAATAAAATTTATATAATTAATATATTTGTAATAAATGATTATAAATAAAGATGATATGGGATATAAGTATGAATAAGATTATAAAATAGGTGTTTAGGTGTAATGACCAACTACTTTAATATCACATTAATATAAATTTAATAGAATGGATTTCACATTTTTATATTTCCATGATCTTTTGGGTTTAAATTTTGAGAGAGTTATAAAAGCATTAAATTACAAAGTGGGCACTTCTACATAGTGTTTATTTTCTCCCACAAAAATAGTGATTTAAGATAACACCCAAGTTTCATTCAAGACACTTTTTCTTCTTTTAAGATGATCCAAAATCAAAACATTTGACTAAGATATAGTTCCTACCCATCTTTAGATATTAGGAAAAATAAATGAAAAATTGGGGTGGGCACAAAAATCCTAATAAGGGACATAAAACTAATGGAATCTCATTATCCTAGTGAAAACATGAAAACCCATGAAAATTATTTCCTTTTTCATGGTAAAACTTTGAGTATGTAAATAAAACATATTCAAATTATTAAATCTTAAATTTCACAAATAAATCTATTAAAAACCATTAAAAAGAATAGAAAAATCATGATGGTATCACGAGGCATGTGGGAACTCACAAAAACATTTCAAACCATTCCCCTTAAAACGTTCATAGTCATTCTTTAACTCATGAAATCAAATGGTTTCATTAAAAACCCTTTTAAAAAGCATAATATAATTATCTTGGAGAATAGTTTTCATAAACAATATTAATTCATTTTTAACCATGTCAGAATAAGTGATTATTAATTAATTCCAAATAAGTAACTCACTCAATTATCTCCCAAATTAGTTTCCTTCAAAGACAACATGACTACCCAATGAATTAAGGATCCATAACAAGATCACCCATCATCATATGAAATATATGGATAAATCATCATTATATATAATTATAAAGTATCATATCTTGATTTTTTTAATAAATAAATTATTCATAAATAGACCCTTGAAAAATTCATTTTAACCCATAAGAAAATAAAAATTCCATGTTTCACATAATAATAAGGAGGAATATAATTTTTCTTTAAAATTCATATAAATAAAAAATTATCCAAAGAGAGGGGATACGATCTACTTTTAAAAACTATTTAACTTGTATAAGAAGCTTGATAAAGAATAATTTCTATGATAGTGGTAAAAGGATGTCACATAGTATATGTTAAAACAATATTTTTCACTTTTGTAAGAAAAAGTATAAAATATTCCATACAGAAAACATTGAAAAGATTAATTTTTAATATATTGCAATGAAATTAAAATATAGTAAATAATTAAAATTAGAGACATTTGAATCATAATTATTAACATTATAGATAAATTTAAAATAACATGGATAAGGAGGATAATGAATTTTAGACATTTAAAAAAATATTTTGATGGAAAATATCTTACCTTGCGTCTCAACTTATTTTTTCGTATGTCCACACTCTAGAGTAATAAAATTATATTAATTATATACATTTTTTTAGAACTATATTAATTTCCATTCAATTATAATTATTCAATTTATTTCATTTGTTACTATATTTAATTTAGTTTCTAAAATGATTAAGTTTACATTGAACATTTTGGGGTTGTTCAGATTATAAACTCAAAATAACTTCAGGGTGTTGCCCATGGTCAAAAGAATTATGGCTACATTAACTCCAAAAATATTAAACATGTTATAATTATCATATTAATACATTAGATAAAATTTTAAAAATATCCATTTATGGAGGTTGATAAAATTTAAACACATCCTTTTGTAGACGTGTTATTTCATACGTACCCGTGAAGTTTTTTTTAATTTCTCTATTGGGTGGAAATGAAATAAAGTATATAATAGATTGATTTTTTAGAATCATAAATATGTTTTATAGGTCATATTTATTCATTATTTCTATCCTTATAACCATCCTTGTATGGTGGAAATAAAAAATTAATCAAATCACATTATGGCGGTGGTTGTCCACACATATTATTGAGTGATGTTATCATTTACCAAAGGATGCTAGGTATAACACCACAAACCAAACCACCACATCATGTTGGGAGACACAAAAAAATCATTCACTCCTCCCCATATATAGTAGGCTTCCAACTAGTAGTAATAATAATAATTACATTAGTGGGAAGTCTATAGCCTCACTAATAATATCCATACAAAATAAATATAAATAAAAAATAATAATCATAATATCAAGAGGATAACTCATTTTCATATTATAATAAAAAATTATACACAATTAATAAAACTAAATAGAAAAAACTCCCAATGTGGAATTCCAATCCAGAGTATATAATTTAAAATTATATAAATATAGAATCACATTATAATCTTTCAGAGTTTGTCCTAGTCCCACTACCAACCCCATACTTTATCACTCAACTATCTACTACAGACCCCTTACACTTACCAAGATCCTGAACATATATATATATATATATATATATATGCATTTATATTGAGATTCACATCTATGGTGTGAGTAATAAAACCTAGTAGTACATTACTAATTCATCCTTAAGATGTGTATACTGGTATAACATGTGTATTATATGATATCTTTAAATGAACAATCATGAAAAAATCACATGTTGAGAACCTGTGTTCTAATCAAGCCACGATGATCCTTGACCATACTTTGTTTTGATCCATGCCAAAAATACTAATCAAATTGATGTTAGATGTGAACATGATCTGACCACATGGATAATGAACATATATCTTGGAAGTTTAAAATCATTGATTTGGATTAGGATACAAATCTTTTACTTCTTATATTCATCATGGGTTAGGCCACAAGACTACCAATACCCTATCTTAGTGGGAGGTCAGAACACAATGCTATCATAACTAGTCTCAGTCAAAAGTTAGACCTCAATGTTATCATATAATTTCTATTCCATGGGTTAGGCTACAAGGATTCCACACCCTCCATTTCTACTTCCATGGGTATATCCTGAAGAATGTTATCCCCCTACCTTGTGCTTATACCCATTTTCACTATCATTGCAAGATGTGTGCACTCCCCCTTTCAGAGATAACCATGTCACAATGGTTCACCTATTTTGAGTATGAAAATAACACCTCCAATTCCATGCTAATCATGCATGATAAGGTAGATAATTTAATGAAAAAATAGAGCATGTCATCATGAGAGATAGCTGTAGAATAAAATACATGTGATGAGAATCAAACATGGTCTGTCAAGCTATAATAGTATACTCATAGAAAAGGTATCATCAATAGGTCTTCACAGGATAAACACACACATTCGACCACCTTCATGAATGAACAAATAATGCATGCCAACATAATAACCATATCAAGGAAATAAGAGTATATAAGGGAACTAAATGGTTAGGAACTTCATATATTAATATTTTCAACGATGTACTACAATATTCATCAAATTATTGAAGTCCAAATTATGATGAACACAAAAAAAAACTAGTTCAAACAAAAAATATTCCTATAATGGGTGTTTTCATCATATAATAGGTTTAATAAAGACACCCAATGATATTCTATGCCAATAAGGGTACATATATAATGACATACCCCAAAGAGTCTGTTAATGGAACTAGTTTTTAGATATTTCAAAGAAGGGGATTCTAATTAATCATATCTATTTATGAATAAATAATGAATCATGAATTCCTCATCCAAACTCAAATATAATATTAGGTCTAGATAATTAACCTATACCCACTATTGAATAATCATAAAAAATGATCCAATATGAGATTCTAGAAGAAGGTATCAATATTATTGATCTATGATAATATACCTAGAAACATAAAACCTTCATGAGAGATATATCTCCAGTCAAGGGTATGTCATTGTTATATCAGATCCAACACCAATATACCAAATGATTATTAATATTACATTAGACCTATATAGATCACTATGATCTCAAAAAGTAGATTATAATTACATCATCAATCCTATATCAATAAGAATTCTAGGAAGAATATCCATAATCACATACCCATAATATGCTTTTAGTCAAAGGTAAATCTAGATATGATCAAGATACATAATCAACTCACTATATATTTCACAAATATTTTAAGGAGGGAATAAATACTCATCGAATAAACATATAAATTCACTAATCCTTCATTTATCCACGCACATATATCAAGAATGAATACCAATTTGGTGTATATCTTGATAGAACATATCAATATACCATCAAAAGATTGATTTAATATCAATAATTTAAAATGAGGTGAATGAGAGATCTCTAGAATCTATATAAGAGGTATTTGGTTCAAAATAGGGTGTTTGGGGTTGGATTTCAGTATTAATTAATGAGTAAAATGAGTGTAATTAAAAATCCATCAGGTGAATTTAGTGTACACTTGGATAGGATACACCAACCAAACAATGGTTTATTCAGTTTTCTATTAATCTACTATAACACCATTGACTGTCTGATAGAATCCCACCATCAATTAAGTGGTAATTTATATCCACCATTTAGTCTAGCCTCAACTCACCTCTCTAACCTAAAGACCCCAAACAATTTCTTCAAAAAACCAACCTCCAAAACACCTATAACAGATATGAACCAATGTATATTGGAGAAATTAATAAACTTAAAACATCCCATTCCATGAATTAATAGATTATTTTACAATTCTATATATTTAAGTACTTATATTCCTTATAAAGTAACTTTAATGGTCTTTCTCAAATAACTCATTCTATTAAGCATGGACATTGGCCTCCTCCTCCCAATTATCCTAATGGAAACTTCCATGATGGAACAATATACATACGAGTAGTACCATTATCCCTCATATTATTTTCTCACTGTAGTCTAAAATATGAATTGGCTGTTACACATAATATGAATTAGAGTCTAGAAAAACATCCACTCAGTTGATAACATGCGTAGGATTGGACAAGTACCTCCTGGGATGAGACACATGAAACACATCCTGCAAAATTTAGTAGATATAAGGCATATCCATTTAGTATTCCATTTTTCTAATCCTCATAGTCACCATGAAAGGTCAAACATATCGAGATTCTAGTTTCCCATACATTCTCAAACATTTGTCACCTAATCTAAGAGTCACTATAAAAAAACTAGTTAAACAATATTAAACTCTAAAAGTTTTATCATATGGTTGATATAAGATATCTTCCTACTGTAATATATGATCAACCTCTTATAAATTACCTACACTCTATTAGAGGTCTCCTGTATTATACTAGGACCCATACCTAATACTTCACTAGCATCATGCCAACAAAGTGGTGAATGGAATGGATTACCATACATTGCCTCAAAAGGTTCCATCTCAATTGAATCCTAGATTCTGTTGTTGTACGATAAATAAAAATGTATATGTGGTTATCCAATCTCTTTAAAATCCAAAATGTTTTCCTAAAACATATCCTAGAATATTTGAATCTTCTTCTTTTATTATCCATCTATTTGGTGATGGTATGTTATGATACATCTCAGCTGAGTCTCTAAGTAATTTTGAAAACCCTTCCAAATCTATGACATAAAATATGTTTCTTTTTCAGATAAAATACACAATGGAAATCCATGAAAGTTTAAAATATAACAAAAAAATAAATTTAAAATATTATATATTAATTAATCTCATGTAAATTTAATAAATTTTCAAAATTACATAACTAATAAACAATCACCCAAACAACATCATGACTCCCCAGGATCTTGGTTCACCCATGAAAAAATGACATCGTTATGTCATCCCAATTTTACATTGGTGTAGGAAGTGGTTGGAGAAAATCACCTAATCACTGATGCACATCCTCTATCGTTTGGTAGGAAAGGAAACTAGAAAAAAATCCAGAAATTTCCTACTTCATCCCAAAATAAAAGAACTATTTCATGAATTCATGGTATATCTTGTTTAATCCAAGACACACCACACATTTTAAGGGATAGAAAACTCTCATCATCTATCACTTAAAGAATGAAAGGAATAAAACTCTCTCATATACTAGGGTCAGATCATCTCTATCCAACAACCACCTAGGTATCAAGTCAACACCCACTAACTATCTCAAATCAAAACACACTATTGGTCATATTCATGAATAGTCTTTATCCATTCTTCTAATAAAGATATGAAAACTAATTGGGAACACATTATAAAACCCTATTCCTTGAAGGATTCCATCCTAAAATTGTCCAATAATCTCATCATGTGCCAAATTTTCTCTTGCGGTTGTTCACCAAGCTCTTAAGATACTTGTATTTTACAGTTAAGAGAATCTACAATGTCGTTACCTTTACAAGGTGCATCAGCTGTCTCTATGTTGAATATTTGTAATTACTATACTCAGTGCCTCTACCTTAAATTTAGATCCCTATATATGAAGATATAGAAGAGGTGGTTTTGGTCTTTATAGAAAATAAAACTCTCCCCAAAGAGAAAATTTCACCAAATTTTTTAAGAGCAGACAGAAACAACATGCTCTAAGTCATTGGTATGAGAGTTCCTTCGATGGGCACACAGCTAATGGGACCCATAATCTATCACCTGGTCCTTTCACATCATAACCTCCACTAAACCAAATCTCGATGCATAAAATTATACACCATATTCATTAAAACCTTAGGAAGAATAAACATTGGAGTTGTATTCAACCTCCTTTTCATCTTATGGAGACCCTCCTCACGCTAGATAGACCATTGAAACTTTTCCCAGTTTTCATCAATGCTATCATGGGTACTAATAAAGTAGAGATGTCAAGGATAAAACACCAATAATACCATGATAATCCAATAATTATTATTATATAAAAAACATTATGGGGATGTGTCTAAGAAATCATTTTCTCAACATTCTCTTGGATCACTAATATACCTTTCTCAAAAACCAAATTACCCAATAAGTTCACTTCATAAATCAAAAAGTGAAACTTTGATATCATAATATAAGTATGATGTGATCAAAATTTACTCAGAGCTATCTTAAAATTTATATAATTATTCTTTATGGTCAGTGATTAAATGAATACATAGTCAATGAACACCATGATGAATGAGTCAAGATATAGATAGAAGATCATGTTTATGAGATACGTAAACACTATCGGTGTATTCATCTATTCAAAATACATCACCAAGTACTCATATTTACCATAATTGTTCCAAAATATTTTATTTGGAATGTGCTCTTATTTAACCCACAAATCTCGAATTTTTTTTGATATTTAAATCTTGGAGAACTGATGAGATCCCCACAACTGATCAAAGAGATCATAGATCCTTGTAAAATGGTAAAAATTCTTCATGGTAACCTGATTCAACTTCTAGTAATCTATATAGAGTCAATTTATACCATCTGAATTCATAGACAAAATATTAGGTACATCCCATAATGATGTACCCAAATAGATAAAACCCATATATTGAAAATCCTTATGTTGTGCTTTGAGCTCCTTCAACTTGGACGATTCTATTCGATAAAAAGGTATCAAATTTGAAGGTCCACCTGACATAATTACTATCTCAAAATCAAATCCTTTATCCGGGATAAGACATATAATTTACTATTGGAAGATGTTATGATATATATCCACTACAAGAAGAAATGTTGAGGTGCTACCACAGATCCTACTGAAAGAGATAATCCTATAATATGTATTATAATTTTCCTAATCTAGATCATGTTTGGACCCACACTACCAGCTTCCAACTCCAACTAACCGGTCATCAACAACTTATATACCATGGTTTATGTAAAATATTCCTATCCCCTATATAAATTAATGTGGTCTCAATAACTATTTAGTCATTCCAATCCAAGAATAAAATAAATGATCATTATCTCCAGAATCATGATGTTCCATAGAATCCCATAACTAGAAATTATTATATGATACTTTGGGAACTATTAAAGATGATCCACATTCATGAAAGCTTACATATCAGGGGAATGAAACATAAAATTTAACATGATTAGTAATTAAATAAAAAAAATTGTGAAGACATAAAGGAATAAGATACTCAAAAAACAAACAAATTTGTAGACAATGTATAAGTGATCAAGATCATACCTCCAATAGTAAAAAGTAACTCAATTCCATCTGTTGGAGTCTGCCTCAACTTTGTGACCCCGTCGCAGATCTATGTGACTCATATGAGTATAATATCTCTATTAAGGACCCCAGATAGATCCTTGGTTCTCCGACCACATCATCCTTCACCCCTACGGATTCCTAACATCAAATCTCTGGAGAAGAATTTCCAGTAATTCCACATATTATCACACTGTCGACACTTACAATGAGTTTCTAGGTAGAACTTGTGGTAATGTATAGCCTTCTCATAGTTGAAACACTATTTAGTTCTTCCAAAATAATCTATACTCTATCAAAAAATTTACCACTTCCTTGTTTCATGTCCAATGTATTACTCCTCCTAATACTATAAGAGACACTTAATGTAATATTTGGAGGTCCACCCACCTGAGTATTAAAGGATTTAAGAATTATAATTACTCTATCCTACTCCAACCCCTTATAAATAGTCAAATTCATGCATAGAACCTCTAGGTATTTCATTTGGTTAAAATTTCTAATATATAGTATGATATTAGTATGAATAATGTTATCAAAATTCATAGAATTGTTCCTCATATCCTACCAAGAGGGGAGAAAAATGAAGCCATTCGTTGAAATGAGAAAACTATGTGGGTACCCACATGGATCTATAATAAATATCCATTAACTCTTAAACCAATTATAACATCAGTGTTTTTGGGGGAAATTCACCAAAAAATAGTTCCATAAATGCCTCCATAGCGATAACCTCATGTATACCGGCATATCACATCATGCCCCACCATCTCCTGGAAGGTCCCTATAGTATGAATGATTCTAAATTAATATTTCTATACTTAGGTATATAAAAGTGTTAAAATACACCATCTATTATTTTTATCCATTCCACTAAATCACATAGACCTCCAATTCATTGAAAGGATGGTGGAAGCTAGAGTTGTAGCTCTTTAGAATATTAAAAAACCATGGACCCCAGTGCCCTCCTCCATAATAAGGCAAAAAAGGGACACATAACTAAGGTGGGGATACTACCTACACCAGTAGAGTATGTGAGAAAGAATTCACTACTAAACCCTCATGCACAATGGATAATGTAATAGGGAAATCCTCCCTTGTGGGAACATCTTTAACCATATCAGTTGGTGACCCCATCAATCATATTCAAGGAGGAATCTTCAAAAATTAAAAAGAAACAATTAAAACATATATAACCATTAAGAAAAATCTTAATCAATCTATGAGATTAAAAAAGTTTCTGCTATAAGGATTACCATAACTCAAGGTAGATACTTCCTAGAACTATCTATGGTTGTCCACCCCTAAAATTTAGTCACAGTCATACATGAGATAAATAATATGCTTTATACTATTCAATTAATTCTAATTCCAAACACTAATGTTTCATAACAACGTGGATATATAAAAACTCATGAATATATATATATATATATATATATATATTAAAAAATATAGATCATGTAATTAAATAATATAGCATACAGAAAGACACAAGTATGTATGACATGTGACACAACATTCCTATATATGATGCATGAACACACCAAAATCCTACAAAACTAAAAAAAATTCCTTCGATTGTAACTCAAAGGTCCATTAGGAAAGAACAATCCTAGAACATCTAAACTACCCAATCTGAGTTCAACATATCTTATCCCCAATTATTCTATGTCATGGGTTATCCAAAAAGCAAATAATATAAACTCAGGCATTAATACCATTTTGTAATGCCTCAACTTGAACCATTGGGTCTAATCTAGAGAGCCAAAAGACCTCACCCTCGCCTCCCCGTATACAAGAGGCTACAAACTAGCAGTGAGGGTCAAAAATCCATCATCGGGGAGACTATAACCATGGTAATCATAGACATACACAATAAAAATAAATAAAATATAAAAATAAAAATATCAAGTGGTAGACTAAGTATAAAAATGTAATAAAAATGTCACCAAAGAATAGAAATAAATAAAGCAGAGTCCCAATGTGATAAGCCAAACCAAAGTATATAAAGTGAAAGTAGATGAATATATAAACATAGTGAAGTCCTCTATAGGCCATCTTGATCCCACCACCAACTCCATTATTTATATATTATCAATATCATTCAAGCCCCTTTCCCTTACTTGGATCTCGATACATGATTTTTGGACACCCATTGAGATTCCAATACTAGGTGTGAGTAATAAATCCCTATCGAACACCACTAATTTGTAATCATATATATTTAAAATTTATAGTTTTTTTATTACATGATATTAGTAAATGTTCAAGAAACCGTAAATAATCATATGTTAAGAATTTATATTCTAACTATTCTGCCATGAGCCATATTCATACTAGCCTCAGATCTATACTATAATAATAATAGAAATAATTTAAGAAGTGACCAAGATTTATTAACAATTCTGGTAAATACATAATTTTATAATCTCAAGGGGTCAATTTGAATCAATATACAAATGTGTCACATGTTTAAATCATATGGGTTAGGCCACAAGACCGTTAATACTAAGTCTCAGTCATTGGACTGACTTCAAAATTTTCATACCCAGCCTCAATCATAGGTTAGGACTTAAAGACATAGAACCCTATATATGACTTGGGTTAGGAAAAATATTACATTTTACCCAAATTTCACTACCACGGGTCTAGCCTCGTGGTCTTCATCCCCCTGCCCAGTGTTTAGGTCAACAATCATCATCTTTAAAACACATACAAAATCCCCATCAATGGGATAACTATATCACACTAATTCACCTATTTTGAGTACCAAAACAATACCTTCAAGTGAATGGTGGTCACAAATAATAATCTATAGTATATAATAAAAAACATAGCATTTCATCATGATATTCAGTAGAAATATACAGTACATGTGATTAGAATCAAACATGGTATATCGAGAAACACTAGCATAATCATGGAAAAAAGAATCATAAATGAGTCTTGTAGCCCACACAAACACACATGTGATCACTATAAATAAATGAAATAAATACTATGTCAACAAAAGAACCATATCGGGGAAACAAGAGTACACAAAGTATTTAAATGGTAAGGAACTTATTACTATAATCTTTTTAATGAAGTATCATAATATTCATTAAATGATCAAAGATTTATTCATGTTTCAAAATCAAAGAAAACTATTTCTAAAATCAAGGTTGATGGTAGTGGGTTCTGGTTCATCAAATAATCCATTTTGAAAAGATACACAAGGAGTATCTATTCGAAGAAGGGTATTTTGAGAATCAAAAACCTCACAGAGTCTTTCAAAAAACAATAGTTATGAGATACTTCAATGAAGAGAACACAAATTCAATATATATGTTGTCGAACAAATAATGGGACATGAATTCATCAAACACCATGAATAGAATCTAATGTATAAAAAATGAATGTTGATCCACCATTGATATGTAATCTGAATAGAGGTCTAAGAAGAGATTCAAGAAGAAGAAGGTTTCATTATGATTGATCTATGATAACATACTTGGAAATGTTGACCGTTCACAAGAGATGTAGCTCTGAATAAGGGGATATCATTGACATGTCGCATAAACCACCAATATACTTAAGGGCCATCAATGTTACATTATATCTCTAAGGAGAACTTATATTTCACAATCTATTGATATTTTCATCATCAATATTCCTTCAGGAAGTGGTGTAGGAAGAATATACATAATCACATACCAATAAGATGCATATGGTTGAAACTAGATCTATATCTGTTCAAGATATTCCCTTAAATCTATATATCCTTCACCAATATACAAAGGGGGGAATAAATTTTTACTGAATTCACCTAGAAAATCCTTTTTCCTATACTGAACCATGCACATCACTTAAAAATAAAGATGGGTTTTGTTTATAACTATCGAGAACATACTATTCTAGCATCACCATATTGATCCAATTTCAATAACCCAATGAGAAATGAATGGTAGATATCAAGAGTCTAGGGAGGAGGTATCTAATTATAAATAGGGTATTTGGGTTCAGATAAGGGTATTTATTAAAGAGGAAAATAAGTGGAATGAAAAATTAATGGGATGAATTTCATGAAGAATTATCCAAGACCCATTGGTCTTCCAGTTTGAAAGGAAAAACTCTTGGGTTCTTCCAACATTTACTATCCATTAGAGTCTATAGTTTTACACTAACCTACTATAACCCCATCATCTAGTTGGTCGACTCCCATCGGTGATAAAATGGCTAGTTAGAACCACCATTTGACCTATCCTAAAATCATATTTCTATCCTTAAACTCATAAAACGTTTTTACTAAAAACAAACATCCAAAACACCCATGATAGAGATGATCAAAAAGATAGTATAGAATTTAATAAAATTAAAACATCTCATACATTGAATTAATTGATGTTTCTACACAATAATAAGAAAGTGAGAAATATAATTTCTTTAAATAATAATAATTTTGTCATAAATATCATATATATTCATTTAATATATTATTTTAAATAGACATATTATATGAGGTTGAAATTTGAAACAGATCACTTCGTGGAGGTGGTAGTCCACACAAATCCACAAGAGATCTATTCATTTCCCATAGTATGGAAGATGTGGTGAAAAGTAATTATACCACAGTCATAATTAAATTTAATTATATATGATATAATGGTTTTATTATTACATAATGTTGAATATTTTTTTAAGGAGGAATAATATGAACTAAACATGACACACCAGGTTATGAATTATACCACTTCTTTGAAAACCTCCTTTTTTACACCTAAATCCTTCTTAGAATGGTCTATTGGTGAAACCATAACCTCTATGACATGGATAGGGATGTTGGGAAGATATGTGGGTAGGTATTAGTTGATCTGAGTGGCTCAATGTGTGAGAATATTTGGGCATAGGAGGTTTATTTTTATAACTGAGTGGAGTGGCATACATTTAAGTACTTAAATATTTTAAATATATTATATGTCTTTCTCAATGGAAAGTGGAACCATAAGGAATTTTTTATTGAATCCTAAATATATTAAGGTATATATCCACTCAAAAAATCTTATTTATCAATGTTTTAGTGATATTTATACTTATCTCTTAGTTTAAACCCCCCATGTTAACTCTTTTAATCATTAATGAGGTGATAATGTTTTACCAAGGTTACTATTCATAATGACCAAAAATGAAATTAATTTTTTTACCAAATCTGAACCTCATAGTTTTTAATATTAAATAAATTTTATCATATTCAAATTTTATAGGTGGTAATGAATAATTTTTTATAAATATGAAAACCAAAATGAAACCCCTTTTTAAAAAATTGATATTTTTTAACCATAAAATTATTTTATACCAAAATAAAGTATAATTATGATTACTATATAATTAATTGGATTATAATTATTCAAAAAGGGATTATTACTCTTTAAAAAAAAGAATCTTGATTTATAAATTCTTGAAAATAATTGGCATTTTTAATAATAATCCATATTTTCACCATTCACCAAAAAATCAATCATTTTAGAAAAATAAAAGCAAAATTCACTTTAAGATTTTTTTAAAATTTGGATTTATAAAAGTAATTCCATTTTATCAAATTAAATTTCTAAAATCTAGAAATTTATCTTTTAATTAAAACCACGAAATATATGAAAAAACAATTTAGTTAAATAAAACTATTACTTTTTCAATTGAAAATTTATATAAAATTATTTATAAAACTATGATGAATAAGAATACAGAAAATGAATTCTTCTAAATCATAAGATTGATTTATTATTAAAATAACCTAGGTTGTCACATTACTCCTATGAAATAAATTATATCATCATAATTTTATACAATACTTAGAAAATTGAGTGTATTTTTATAGAAACCCCAAAAATTATACCATTGTTTTAAAAAAAACCTATATGTAGATCATTATAACACATAAATCATTTCAAAATCTCAGTAATATATTTTTTTTCTTTTAGATTTGGATAAATAAGAAACTTATTATACAAAACTTGTTAACATTCCTCCATAATAGATCCACACTAGACTCCTTTCTGGACTTCTCATAAGTTATAATCATCTTCATAACCTAGGAAATAGAAACATAAGAAATTAAATTATTATTAAGGAAAACAATTATCAATATATTTTCAAGGGTTACATCATAATAATAAAATAAAACTTGAGTGGAGGATAAATATAATATCAAAAAGAACATGAAATAATAAGATTTGTTGTTAAATCTTGATAAAATGACCTACAATTTCAAATGAAAAAATATATAAAATGAAAAAGAGTACATAATCATGTGATATTAAACATTATACATGGGGAAAATCATAGGAATATGGAATATAAATGTAACATTCCCTTAGAAATAGTATAACAAAGAACTTTGGTTCAAACATATGTATATGGAAATTATAAATTTGTGAACATAAAAATATACATGCTCAGAGTTGTGGACAAAAAAGTGTAAAAACTACCTATTAAAAATCAAGGCCCATGATATATATTATGAATAAAAAAATTCCCATTCCGCATGTTTTGAATAAAAAAATACCAAATCATTATGTTGTGAACCAAAAAAATTCCCGTGCTTAACACCCTTATCACATGTGATAACAATCCTTAACCAATTAAATAGAGGGAGATATGTGACCCTGTCCATAAATCATCCATAAATATGAGTGTAAATTTAAATCAATAATTTATTATATTGTAAAGAACCCATGTAAATAAAATTGGTTTCATTCATCACATCATAAAGAACCCAAGGAAAGGTAAATGGGTTTCACAAAACATCAATATAGTATCACTGAAATTTACCTAAAGCATGTAAATAGAAGATTTCAAAACATCAATCACCCAAAAGATTATTTTATAAGTTCATTTATAGGGTTATTCATGGAAAATATTTTCTAAGAAAATAAATCTTCCTAAGATAAATAAGGAATGGTAGTAAAATCATAAAAGAGTATTCAAAAAATAATTTTATATTTGGCATAAAAAATGATGTTATGAGTGCATTAAAAATTAATTTTTGGAAATATGAAGTGATAAAATTTGGATAATATTTAATTTTTATAATTAAATTCGAATTTTGGTGCCTTGAAAAAGTCCTAAAGGTTCAATATGGTGAAGTGAAAACACATTGAAAACCATAATTTTTAAAAATAATATTCAATAATAGAGCCTTTAAAATTTAAAAAAATGATTAAAAAATGTGATGTGAAAACACTTTGAAAGAATTTTTTTTAAAATAATATTAAATAATATATCTTTTAAAATATATAATTGTTTCCAAAAAGGAATGTGGAGTGTAATATAAAGAATATATTTTTTAAATGATAAAAACCCTTTGGATTATTTTTTAATACCATTATTGAAAGAACACATCGGAAAATAGTAACCAAAAATTAATTTTTTAAAAGGTGAGTAAGAAAATATGATGTTTAGATGAGATAAAAAATACTTGTATTTCCAAATTCAAAGGATAATATTGTTGGGAATGGAAAATATAGTAAAGGAGGTGATACAATTATTTAAAATGATAATAATTACTATCAATACTGATATACTTTTTATGTGGAAAAAATTCATCAAGGTGAAAGGTTTTTATTTAAAATAAATATTTCCATATATTGGAAGAGAAATTAAAATAAAATAGAATCACATAGTGGAAAAAATTACTCTTTGTAAAAATAAGTTTAATAAGAAGCATGTTAACTTAATAAAGGGATTTGAGTTTATTAAGAACCTTATGACCTCAATATCCTTTTAATCAAAACACTTTTAAATAAGGGAAACATATGGATCTTAGTAACATATGAATTAAATGAATATAGTAAAATAAATTTATTAATTATTAATCACACCATATTAATCATATCATTGTCCCTAATAAAAAATATATCTCAGAAATATACATTTTTGATCGAAAACCATTACAATAATTCTTGAGTTCCATTGAATCATGTTAATCTCCTTTATAAAAAATAACTATCATAATATACTATATTTAAACCCTATTAATATCTATAAACTTATATAAACTTAATTTATAATTATTCTTTACATGTATATTAGTTACTTATTATCTATTTTCAATTTTGGTTGTGGTTTATCCTAATCATTTTGAACTAATTTAATAACTACGACGTTGTTATTCATTAATTTACCAATTTTCAACATTCCCATATCATAAAAGGTACTATAATTAATTTTTCATGATTTCTTTTAAACTTATAATTCCATTCAATTATATTTTTATTCCTAGATCTTGTAGATGAAATTGACACTAATCATATTTTAGTGATTTTTAGAAAATACCCAATGGAAAATTAATTGAAGATTATAATGTATATATTATAAAACATAAATAATAAAAAATAAATATTTAATTATTAATATCAAATATTATGCATTCAATTCCATTCATGATAGAAATTTATAACATTTCAATGTAGGTGGTTAAACTGAACCAATAAGAATATGTTATAATCTATGTGTGACTATGGATATATAATATATTATATTTTTATAATATAATTATCAAAAAAATAATAGTTAAATTATTTATATTCTACTAATTTGATGAATTCGAATTGGAAATAGTTATAAGTAGAAGGTAAATTTAAAATACATTGCACCTATAAATAATCATTTTCCTCTTGGTATGTTCATTTTAGGTAGGCACTTGAGCCTTAGCTAGTTAGTGAGGAATCTTCAAATGCATCCATGAGACCTAGGTTTTAATCTGGGAAGCATCATACTTCTAGGAACTGTAGCAGTACTGTAGCAGTACTATAGCAGTTATAACTGTTCACTTTCCGGAAACTGGTTTGGGCCTAGAGTCCTTATGGACTTAGGGCCACTAGGACTTTGGGCCACCCATGCCTTCAGGATAGTAAGGCTTTAAGGCCACCTTTATTCCTTTAATAAACTTTAAGGTCATCGGGCCACCTGATGTGAAGATGCAAACTAGAAAAATTATACAAAGAACATTCTCCATAGGAGGATTAATGAAAGACAAATTCACCACATTAGAGCTATAAGATTTGAAAGAATGAGAAGGTATGGAATTTTCCATCAGTACCAGGAATGTGCATCCTTGCATTGGATAGCTATCCTAACAACCATGCTAAGGTAGAGAGCTGATCATGATGCAGACGATGGGGAGGGTCAGTTTCAAGTAGTCATAGTTTGAGATGTATTTAATTAAGACCTTCAGGTCCAATAATTTCATGAATCCTATAGGTAACGTACTGTAAGGGTTCCCCTTAAACCATTAAAAGGTGGATTATAAAAAATGAATAAAAAATGAAGGCCTTCAGGCCATTCATGCAAGTAGTTTGTTTTAAAATTATTTCTTATTGCTCATATAACTTATAGAATGATTAATATATACCTACATAATATAAATAATAACGTAAATAAAATATCTATTCTATATACCCATATCTATAACCATCTATGAATGATGGTTTTGAAAATTGAAACATGTCATTTATGGAGGTCGTAGACTACACACACACATAACCAACATTATTATTTTTTCAATAGAATGGGAAGAGAATAGATAATGGTTATGAGATAAATATAATAAAATTTTATCATATTATTTATAATAATTTCATTATATACATATGGCTATAATGGTATTGTATTAGGGTGGGTAAGATGTATAGAGAAAATGAGTTGATGGTTATTTAATACTTATGTTAAGAATTTGGATTTTCCCTTGAAGTATCATTTGAAAATTAAAGAACTGAAGAAATTTATTAAGGATAGAGGCTTACAAATGTTTATTGGGGATAAAAAATAGTAAAATTTGGTATTTTTTCATGGGAATTTAAAACTATGGGTCTATTATTTAAAGGTTTGAAGTGATATCCTTTTATAAGTGAAACTTGGAAAAATCATTAGAAAAGAATTTTAGGTAAGGGGTAAGAAAGGAACTGCTTGAGTGTTTGGTGAGTTAGGTGGGTAAATGCTGGCGAGAGATGTAGGTATCAAATTAAATCCTAAAAAAATTATTCTATAAGTCTTACATGTCAAATTGATTTGGTAAAATTAAATCCACAATAGATTACCTATTTTTCTAAATATTAATCTTGATTAAAATTTAACCATGGTAGTTATTTTATAACTAAAAATAAATTATATCCCTTAATAAAAACTTTTTATGTGTGGAATAAAAATATTTAATCCATTTAATCTATTTTAATAAATAAAATATTAGATAATTAACTTTTAAATCAAGACATATAATGTGTTGAAAAACTATTTTTGCAGAAATATGTTGTTTTAATTACTAAGTGTTTTTAATAATTTTTAATAATTATTACAAATTAATTGAGTCTTAATTTATTTGTATATATTTTTAAACATGATATTAAATTCATAATTTAAAATAAATCTGTTTAATTTAAAATAAATCATTATTTAGTAATGTATCATTCTTGGGAAAATAATTGGTTTACCATGGTAACTATTATTTACTATGGAAATATAATTTTATGTATAAAAAATAAAATTTAACTTAATAAATAAGAGGGAAATTTTAATTTAAAATATTAAAATCCTGTAATAAAATAAAAGTTTTAATGGTATAAAATATTAATTGTAACATTAGCACACATAACACATAAAACCATTTTTAGAAAAAGTGTGTTTTTAAGGTTAAAATTAATGTAGTGTGAATTTTTCATTGTTAAAAAATATGATGATATACATTTTTTTATTATAAAAAATTATTTTTATGAAGATTCCATGGCTAGCCTAAAAATGTATCTTTTAAATTGTTTAATTAAAATAAAATATTGAAAAATAATTTTTATGGTTGAATGAAATGATACTTATATTTTATAATATTATACACAATTATAGAAGTTGAAAATGCTATATTAAAATATATATTGTTTATATATAAATAAATAAATAATAAATATAAATGTTTTATAAAATTATATGTCTTTAAAATATATTTATAATTTCATGAAATTAACAATTATGCTAAAATATATATTTTTCACTATTCACATAGAAATTAATTATTTCAGAAAGATCCAAAAAATTAATCATAGGGTAATCTTTATATATTTAATTCTAAAATAAAATTAACATTAAAACAGTCAAATTCAGTATTTTATAAATTTATATTTTAGATTATAATAACAATATATATGAAAAAGTATTTTTTAAAAGACATTTTAAAACATCAAGCGTTCTTATGCAATTTTTTTAATTTCTAATTGATTACAATTATTTTATCGACACTGGGATTCATTATTCATAAATATTATTAATATTATTCATCTATTATTTCATAACACGTCTTTATTTAGATTTTCATGTTTAGTAAGCTATCAAATATAGTATTAGTTTATATAAAATTATTATAAAATCTCGAGGTCTTACATTCCCCCTAAAAAAATTTCATCTTCCGCAATTTAATTATCACATAGTAAAATAGTTAAGGGTATCTAAAATATTGACATGAAATAAGAAATAATTTCAAATAATGTCTTTAATATAATATCTTATGGAAACTAAGAGACATATCATTTCCCTTATTTTAATAACATATTATGATTGTAAACCATTTGTATCAAATTAGATTCTATATAGGGTTATGATTCACTAGAGTTTCTATAAGGATGACTTTTTTAAAATGAAGATCACCAGGTACTCCAATCCTATTGTCACTTTTGGAGACTCGAAGCTGCATCTAGTAAGATCCTTGAGTGGACACAGTGTATCAAAAGGATTCTGAATTCTCAAAATTATTTTTCCCAAGCACAAAGGAGACATCCTGTAATAACTCAATATTTTGGAACCTTTGAATTACTAATTTCATTAATAACTTGTGTCAGAAATAAAAAAAATAATGAAACACTCAACTAAAAAAACCATGAAATATTAAAATTACATAAAGAATATAATAATTATTAGATAAAAGGATAATAATAAACTAAAATGTTTACAAATTACATTTTTTTATTCATTAATAATTTGAAATGTATTCCTTTCAAATAAATATTAAAAAAGGTATTTAATTTTACCTTAATAAATTAAATTGATCAGAGATAAAAGTTTTTTATAAAAGTTAATATTTATATTTATAAAATAATATATATATTCAATTATTTTTAAATCCTTATATAATAATATTAAATAATTAATGTTTAAAAATATTTTTTTAATAAAAGTGGTATTATTTATATATAGTATTTTAATTTAAAATATAATTTATAAATTTTATAATTATTATTTGAAAAATTAAATTCATTTATTGATTTATCATGATAATATTACTTTATGATGATTTTTTTATATTTTCCTAAAAAAAATATTTTTAGGATAATAATAAAATATATATTTTTTATAAATACCATGCCTTTTATGGAATTATTTGTTTATAAGAATTATTTAAAAATTTATAAAACTCGTTCCTAGAAAAAATATTCATCTTATTAGTTAAATTATAAATTTTAAAAATTTAATTCTAGTTTATAAACTTATATTTATTTATTTTAAATATTAAGTAATATTTTTTAAGGAATTTATTTATATATTATATACCTATTATTTTTAAATTAGTTTTATATATTTCAGAAATTGAACTAAATTAAATATATTTCAAGTTTGTAATTATTAGTTTCAAATTATATAATAAGAACCATTTTATTTTTAATCATAAAGGATAATTTTTTGAGGTAAAAACTTGTTTTTTTATAGAATATAAATTAGTAAAAGTCAAAATATTAGAGTAAATGGATTTAATCATATTTTAAACATGTGTGGGAATGTGTGGCTGAAACTATTTCATGCCATTATATCTTCCCCTATCCATGATTTCCCAAATGATAGAGATGAATTACTTGAGGGTGAAATCCCATTACTAAAAGTTTTCTATATTTATATAGGTTCCCATCTTCTAAAAAATTATTATCTCAAAATATTATCCCCTTTGCGAAGGAGATAATCCATGAAGTGAGGTATAAATTTCTAATAGAAAATTTCTCATTTCAATATCATTATGTACAATTCATCTAACAAAAATTCCTTTACACCGTCTTAAAATGATAAAATATGTATAATTAGTATAATTTTATGTTATTATAATGATGGTATAAGCATTGAACACGATTCCCTTTTCTTCTTAAAAAAAATTGTCATTCGAGCATTGTTTGTACTATCACATCTATCGAATGATGGATTTACATTTTTCTTTTCATCACCACCTTAAAAAGATATTAATGATAATTTTTTTAATTTATAAATATAATTATTAGGAAATTATTATGGTCATAAAAAGGAAACTTTTATGGACTGTTAATAATATGTGAAATAAACAATTGTGGAAAATTCAATAGTCCAATAGAGCATTCTAAGAGAAAAAACGATTTCTTCATATTATGAAACAAAACCATATAATTTATTTATTTATTCTAATTCATTAAAATTTAGATATCTCACACTAATTAACACTAAATAATATCATTATACTACTCATATAATGATATTTCACTTAGGCCATCTCAAAATCTCCCATTAATTATGTTATGTTCATGTTTGTGTCGGTTTAACCAGCTTCTTGAAAAATGTTATAATTTTATTTCATGGATGACTATGAGAATATTTTAAAAAGTATAATATAATATAAATATTAAAATATTGTTTTGGTAATTAAATAGTTATATTAGTATTTAACTCATTAATAAATAAACCACCCTTCATTAGTTATGAATCAATAAAATTTTCTTATTTCAGATGTCATCTTCAATGATAAAAAAATGAAATTATAATTAAAGGAAGTTAAAAAATAATAATTCAATATAATTCATCCCTTAAATTAAGTTTAATTATATTATAATGATGAAATTTGGATAAATAATGTATACTGACACCACACTTATAAAACTAGTTCAAAACAATCAAGATTACTTACACCAGATGTTGAAAATATATAAAAACTAAATATATATATAATTATTATAAATGTGTAGTATAAGTGGTTATAATTTTGAATATGGTTCTAAAATATTTATTAAATTAACTCAATTTAATTACGATTGACTTTTTGTGTTTTTTATTATGAATCCAGACCAAGGTTTTCTTGTCTCAAATGTTCACTCCTTGAGATATATTTCTTATTATACACCATTTTGTCCATCTATGGTGTATCTACTACCCATTTAATATTTTGTATTACTATCCCCTTATTTTTCATGATATTTAATTATTAATTTTAAATCATATCCTTCAATGTGTTTTTGATTCATAATATTATAAGGTTCTAAGGGTTTTCATGGTCTTAATGATGACTCTTTAAAACATATGATATGTTCTGAACCGTGTTTTTTATGGTGTTTTTTTGATTTACCATCCCTTTAATTCTGTATAATTTATTTCTTTTTAATTCATTTGATATATTAATCCAAATAATTTTTTTATTCAAATTTATTTTTACTCAAGTATTATCCTGTCCGTTTGAGTTTTTGGAAACTCATTTTTGTTCCTTGTGTTATGATCATACTATTGAAATTATTTCATATATGTATGTTATATTATTCTTTTTTATTATATTTTGTGATATTATCTCATTTTTTACATTTTTACAATAGAATTACCATTTCAAATGTTTCATGCTTCATGTATTATATTTTCTATAAGAGATATTGATAATTGAATTATCATTTCATTTAGTTATAATCTTGAATTGTGCACTTCCATTATTGTGTTCTCAAAACCTAATACATTACTATATGGTATTTTATAATAATATTGTTGAAAATTATGTTTTAATATAATTAGTTTTTTATTACCCTTTTTACAACATATCATTTTAACAAAGGTAATTTCAAACAATTGAAAAGGTTTGATTCATAATCAAATGTTTTATCTTGGGATCCAAGTTTCTAGTAGAAAACATTATTTATTTTTTAAGGACCCATTATTAGGGATTATTTTTAAATTTAAATGTTTTAAAAACCATTCACTTTATCTTTTAAAAATTTAATTTTTAATGTGACATGTATGTTTTTAATTTACATCAATGATATTTTTTTTTTCTAAAAGGAGTTTTACATTTTCACCTTCATAGTCCTTTTAATATTCAAAAGGATTTAAACTCACCATATTTAGGTTAGATGATTTAATATAATATATATATATAACTATAGGTATTTAAATAATGATTGAAACCAATTATATTTTTGATCCCTTCTTAGGTTATGATATTCAAAGAATTCTTTTATAAAGATGGTTTTCATCTATGCTAACATGATTCTGAGATTCATTATTTATATTGGGGATATGCCCTTCTTCAACCATCCACCATCTTCATATGGATGTATTATGTGATTTCTTTATCTTTTGGAGAAGAATCTATAACTTCTTTTTTTTAATAATTGTCTTCAATATATAATGGTACTTTTTTCTTCCAATGCCTTTACTCTATGAATACCATATTTTTGATTCCTTTGATTAAAGGGTGTTAAACTAGGTGATATACATGTATTGGTTATGGAAATTATGATCATCATAATATATCCTTTATCTATATTTTTCAAATACCATATTCTTTATTCTATTTATTTTGTTGTATTTACATATAATGTTACTTGATGTCAATGGACACCCATTTTATTTCAATGGTTTCCTTATGATGTGTTATATGAAACCCATTTTATTTCCATGAGTTCTTTATGATACTATTTTATGTAGACAAAATATGTATGGTTAATCATTACGTGATGGGTGGGACCTATATTTCCCCCCAATGAACTTAGTAAATCTTTACATCTCATGAGATAATGGAGAAATGAGTAATGATTATTGATCTTTTAGGGGAAATAAGTTGTGATTCTTGATCTTCTATGGGAAACATGTGTGTAAAGCCTGACCACTCAAGGAAATAAGTGATTTAACCCTAAACCACTAAAGGAAATATGTTTTGTTACCTGATACATTATGTTATTATTTCTATGCTTATGTGTGTGCCATATTTATAAGTTATCCTAATATTACACTCGCATGGATCATGTTTATTTTATAAAGATTCCAAAAAAATTGATTCCTAAATTTTTCCTCATGTCATGATTTATGATCTATGCTTTTTTAGGTAAACGTTTCTCATGTATCATTATTACAAACATATTCTCATCTTAATATCACTTATTATATTTGATTGTTATCATTTACGTTTACCCATACGATGAATCTGAGATCACCTATTTATTATATTTCCTTTTCCTGAGTTTATGAATATCAGCGTAAATGATGAGAAGACTAAAAGGGTGTCTAGTATTGTTTAATTTATATAGAAATTCTCACATGTTTTTTAAAATATATTTCCAATATAGCTGGCCCTCAAAGACACTAAATAAAAAGGTTCTATGAGTATTGTGATATTATTTTGAGATTTAAAGCTAATGTGAAGTTTGTTTAAGTCTATCTTAGATAATCTCACTTGAAATCAATGTTAATTTTTAATACTATGTGTCTTTAGCACCAAAATTGAGAGTGTGGGTACAAGGTGCCTCATTTGGTATCAAATGAGTGTATAATTATTTTCAGAGATTAGTTCAGTTTTTTTCGATTAGGATAAGAGAACATTAGTGAAAATCCTCAGGATATATAAGCGATAATCCAATATATAGGATAGCCTCCCAATGTTTTAGTAAAGTAGATATTGGGTTTTTAACTTAATATGTACATCCCAATCCAGATACTAGTAAGTGGATGTGGCCATGGAATTGATTCACCTAGGGGTAATTACCTTGGAAAGGAGAGTTAATAATTGGATCGAACATCACTCTAGTGTATGATTAGTGGGCCTAAGTGTAAGATCTAAAGTTTTTATATGAGGTAAATTTGTATTTTATTTTTAGGTTAAATGTTTTTTATAACCTAATGTGAATACACTTTGAGGTCATGTGTCTATCGGGGGTGCTGAGGGCTTTATTTGAGCCCAAAACAAAACTTTTTGAAAAAATACGACAGTATGCATGGTTACTTCTAAACGTGTGGGGAAGGACAGTGGGGTGATAAATGATGCACAATTTGAGGAAAACATGTGGATGGAAGTGCACTCCCATGTGGGTAACCTTCAATTTTTAGTGGAGTCAAATTTCACAGTTTTCACATGGTAAGTAAATAAGTGTGTAGTGACCTTGTGGGTGCCCCTTAACACAAAAGAGGGTGTGTGGTTGGCATACAGTTTGGCCAACCGTGTGAAAAAACCATCTAACCAAAACATTTGAGAAAAAATTACCTCTTTTCCATTAAATTATGTTATAAATAACTCTTAATATATATTATCCTCCATGGATAGCTGTACACCCATTGTAAAGAATCTCTTGAATCCAATCTTAGGATTTGTGACCATTTCTCCATATGATCTTAGAATTGAGAATCATTGGTCTAGTTGGATTCACATCGATGAGTAATCTATTCCCTTTTTCCATTATTAATTATTATAGGTGTGAATGAAGTTATTTAGGTGCAAGATTATATGCCATATTTCTAGGTTCTTCATTTTTTTCTTTGTTTTTCTCCAGATCTGAGTCGATCTAGGAACTGATACAGGATGAGTACTCTACTATGGAGCTATGTTAGGTGGTCTATACTTTTATAGATAGGTTTGATGAATTATAGAGCTAGTATCCATTATTTCTACCATCATACATTCTGGTGTGGCCTCGAAATTAATTGAATGTTTAAATTGAGTGCAATAGAACCTGTTAGGGATTCTGAATAATTCCTTGAGACTTTTTGGAGGTTGTTTAGATAACCAAGGTCACCCTTGGGGTGTGACTCTATGATTTAACTTTTTATACCACCCATGGGGTTAGTTTTTGTACTTTATAAGTTAGAGGAAGCCTGTAATGAACTGAATTGATTGTTAAGATATGAATATTTCTTCCTTTTCATGTTAATTTTTTTGATTAAATGGTTTATATGGAATTGTTGTTTGAGAGGATAAACTCATGGATTGTGAAATGTTATGTAAATATATGGAATGAATGAGACGAATTGAGATGGTAGTGTATTCCTTGTTTGTATACCTTAGATCCTAACTCCATCAGATGCCTTGGATGTTACTCCCTGGATCTTGATAGCGGTAGTGGATGACTTGGATGTGATTGCACCTTGGATATTGATTTTGTGGGATTTCATGGGCCTTACTACCACTTGGATCTTGTTTTCTTGGGATTACAACAGTAATAGTCTATTGACATGCTCCTTGGACACCAATTCAAGTCTATCTCAATTTCCATCAAGTTGATCCTGGGACTCGATGAGGATGACTTGGTTTGATTTTCATGAACTACACCAGTGGGCCCCGTGTTGCGACTCCCCATTCCTGAATCTAATAGAACAGGGGATGGTCACTTGCATTGAGTAGGCTTATCACTAATATGAGAGTCATTTCCTAAGTACTTGTACACACGCACACATCTACAAGCCTAAAAAATGCTAAAATGTAAAAATAACTAAACAACCAATGCATGAATACATCTATATCCCACAAATAGAGTATGATAGGAAGTATAGGAAAGTAAACAGGTCCAAATATAATCCCACCACAAATATCCCATAACACAATTCAAACCTGAAAGCAAAGGTACTTGGATTTCTATCTGAAAGTCGCATGAACACACCTTGGTCTATCTAACCTCACTAAGGACCATCTAGTCCTAGTCCTCCTAGGACTCTATCAAAAGGTCGATCATATTCATAAGACAAAACATATGTGGGAAAATCTCATACCGGTGTGAGTACAACAATACTCAGTAGGACACCCCAAAACCACAAACCATATAAGAAAGGAAAGTACAGTTATCTCTACACAGGTATATGTCTAGAATACATATAATAAGAGTATCCAAATATACTCAACAAAGACACACAATCTATAGGTAATATACAACCATAATATATCGCCCTAGGACTCCAGGTTGAATATTCTATGAATCACTCATCTGGAATAACACACTCCTATGTCTAATAGTACTGATGATGTCTGTCCGAGAGGTACTACTCATCAGGTCTCATCACGAGAAATAACACACTGATAGTCTGAAGAGATATGATACTTAGATGAAGATCATTTCTTGCGATATGTGGTGATACAAAAAACTCAACCTAGATTAACCCTCTAAGTATTAAATTGGTAACCATGTAGTGTTTTTCACATCAATACCCAGAACTCCACATAGTGTATGAATATGAATAGAGGATCTCACTTTGGGCCTCTCGAAGGGATTCTAATGACTCTATCCAAGAAGTCATACTGAAGGGATCATTATCTTAGAAGTAGGTAATTCTAATGTACCAACCTCCAGGGAAATTATATGGGAAAAAACACAAACTAAACTTTTCCAAGTCACTAATGACAAGGGATATAATCCATGCAAGAAAGAGTACATGTCATATAGAAGGGTTACACACCATGTCCCTTGACATCGGGACTTGCCTGTGTAAACGACCTGTGTTGTCAAATCATTTCCATTTAGTATTACACATGATGTTGGTGTCCCGTGTACTCTACCCATGTTTCAGTAAATAGCTTTATCCCTTGTATCCATGTATGTGCAGTAGTACATGGTTTATCCCATATACTTAGTCAAAACCATGTCGTGTGGGGGAGTATACGTCATGTAGGCAACCCGTGTACTCCACCATGTGTCCGTGTACTTTCCACATGTCGAGTGTCCTGAGAGGGACCACACACCATGTGATAGGGTTCATATTTCCTGTGATGTTTAACTTCTTTCAGAACCCTAGCCACCACTCAGAGGGTCCCACACATTGTGTAGATCCAGTTTTCAAGTTAGGTTCTACGATATATCCTAGAATCCCATATTCTACTCCACGTATGATCTGGAACCTCCAGAAATTGATCTGGTGATTTCTTTTCCATGAAATCAAAGATAAAAGATCATCTAAGCCTTTTCTTCATCAAAAAATGTGTTCTATCTCTAAATTTGTTCAGAAAACAAATCAAATCATAGTTCTTCATTGTGTTCCAAAGAATGATAAAGAACATGAATTTAGGTATCATCTATCATCCAAATTGATCTTTCACTTTCATTGCACCTTAGACATGTACTGATGATCCTAGATCTATGATATCAGATCACTGTTCCAAGAATTGGGAGTGCAACAATTAACTGACCGAGATTTGTCAAGTTGCAGGCCAAACAAATAATGACCATGATGAAAAATGAATGGGGTGATAAAATCATAGAATCAATAAAGAGTAATGGACATCAATCGATGATAAGATTTATTTCAGTTCATTTCCATTAGAATGAAAATCAATGAATCAATAATTAATCACAAATAAAATTATCCCAAACCCTGATAATTCTAACCCATCCTGCAAGATGATTGAATCACGAATAAATATGTTTATTTATTGGTCTACTTCATTATAAAAATAAGTAAGGGGGAATAAAAAAATAAAAACACACCCCCTACCTTGATTTAGTTCGATTTCCAATGAAGAATAATTTATTTTTTCCATCGTTGGAAAGATCTATCGAATCTGAGGTGCATTGATCATTGATCCACGATCCATTTTCATTCACCTGAGAGAGAATCCTAGAATCTATCTCCAATGGATCTCCCATATTTCTAGGGTTATACGAATAACCCTATAAATTATCCATAATCTTCTATTTATAGATGTGTCAATTGCTACATCAATGATTCAAAATAAAATAATTTTATTTAAATAATTTTTTTAATTTCCAGGCTCATGATGACTTTTCAACAAATGAAACATGCTAACTAATGTTAAGTTGCACCTAGGTTAAACCTCATGTTATGAACTCAATGGTACCCTTGGATTTCTGATTCAAGAACCTGTTTAAAATTTATTATTATTTTTTGGAAAACTACAGGCACAAGTTATTTAATATATTTAATATATTTAAACATTTATTCGAGGCACGCCAGGAATCAGAATCTCATGTCTTCTCAGCTAATGGTCTTAAAAATAATCCATATAATATCCAAAAATAATACATGAAAAATACAAGACATTACATTGCTATACCTTGGATCCAGACCCGTTGGGTATGACATTTCCGATTATACTACATAACTGTGGTTAATGTGACATGGTTGATTATATGTCTTAGCTGTGGTAAATTTGACACATCTAGTTATACAGAATCATTGTGGTTTATTTGATATAAAAATTATATGGTAAGGCCATGGGTGATATGATATACATTGTATATAGAATGTATTTCGTGTTTTATTTCTTTTCCATTGTTACTACCTTTTTATAGGAGTTTGACACTTGTTTTACAGGGATCCTTGTTTGGATGTACTGCATCACTTTACAAATTTACTTTTTCCATGGTCATTTCAATTGTATTATTGTCAAGTCTATTATACCTTGCACTATGATTTAGCTTATATTGAATAGTCCTGATTTTTTATATACACTTTGGGTGGTGACCTATGGGGATTGTACCTCACACCATTTTAGGTCATCGTTGGGTACCCAGAAAAACTTTATGGATATATGTAGGGACTAGGGAAAGCATCCATAGTTCAATGATTTACTTTTTCCCTTTCTTAAAAGAAGGGGAGCATGAGACTGAGATAAGGATCATCATGCTAACTGGGATAGTTTTTGGTCTTTTTTTATTTTGATACATGTATCATAATGGATATTCATATACATATTTTAGATGCTCTGTAGGAATATTACATGATTATAATTGTACATGAGATTCATTATGGTATTATTTTATATACCTATGTTTGGATGTTATATATTTTCTAATTGATTTACTACTTCTTCTATATATTTGTATGATTTATACCACTATGTTACAATTTTATATGAGGTTATAATATCCCCATAAGAACACCCTAGGAACTCTCTTCTAGTTGGAAGTATTTGGAATTTTGGGAGTTGCGTTTGAGGCCTTGTAGCCAACCGGGCTCGGGGCACTATTCAGTGGCATCCAAGTCCAAGATGTTACAAAGTTGTATCAGAGGGGTTTTCTTATCTGCCTTACTATTTGGTGACAACAGAAAGTGGGTTATGAAGAATTTGTATTTAGTAATGAGTTGTGTATGGGAGTAGCTTACCCACGTACAAGAAAAAGGAAAATTTCCTTGAATGAAAATTTCTATTTTATGGATTTTGACTATTAATATTGATTTGATTCCCCCTTTGGGTGATACACTTGATTTTTGATGTTATCATTGATATAGTTGAGGGTTATATTTTGTTGTGACCTGATGAGATGATGGTCATCCATCCCATGCATCATTTTATAAACTTATAGGAATCACAATCCATGCATTAGGTCATTCAATATAGGATTCATTTCTCATTTTCATGATATTGTGATATGTGTCATGATATATATACCTACTATTGTGATTGAATTTTGCATGGGGAATTGAGAAACATGGTTGGTACTTAGATTTCCATTTGTAACCTAAGCAGTGTTTTCCTGAATAGGATACAACATACTCCCTAAACAACCAATTATGTCACATTGAGTCATGTACTATTAGTTGCATGGGTAGAAATGTGTAATGGTGTAGATTAGGTGGAAACCATATTTCAGTTCATGAGGAGTATGAACCATTATGGATCTGAATTTGGTGAAAAATTGGTTTAACTCTTTAAAATTATATGTGAAATAAATATGGGAATGAAATTCAAATTGATCTTGTGAAATAGAGAACAAGACCTTTACCCAGCTTTTGAGTGGGAAGTAGGTAGTGTCTCTAGTTACTTAATGAATGTTTCTTCTTACCAGTCTTGGATTTAGGAGAAATTTGTATGATAAAAAAAATTTCATCAAGGTTTTGAATTTTACAATTCTTTGAGATGTGAAATTTTGATATCATTATTTTCTGAGGTATACATTTGGAATTGTAGATACATTTTACCATAAAGATATCCAGTCATACACCAGGAGGCTAGTGATGACCATGATCCAGAGGTGGTGGGCCATGGGATATTAGTGGATCCTCCTTTAGTTACAGCTGAGGCACCAATAATTTTACGAGAAATAGGTTTTTATGTATTGTTCTATTATAGTTTTATGTGCTTTAAAAATATTTTTTAGGTATCACTGAATCATGCCTTGTCTATGGATGAGTTGATGTGTGTGTTCCCATAGTAGCATCCTCCCACATTTTTGGGGAATGGAGGTATATAGCCTGCTAATTTATTACTTGAGATGACTCCGTCGATATTAAAGCATATGGACGCACCTCCTGAGAGGAGAGTGATGCTCGAAACATATATGCATCGGGACCAACAAATCATTGGTTGGATGTTCAAAAATAGGCTGATGTACCGCGTGACATGGATTGCGTTGATTTCCAAACTAGGTTCTATGAATAATTTTACCCAGAGACTCTGAGAGTAGAGATGGATAGTGAGTTCATGTGTCTTGAGTAGGGAACTATGACGGTTATTGAGTATTCAAAATACTTTACAGAGCTTCATCATTTTACACCAACATACCTTGTTGATGAGAAATTGTGGATGAGATGCTTCAAAGAAGGTATTTAACATGTCGATTGATCTTAGCTCAACATGTTCAGATTGCTCTATATTACTGAAATATTAAACCAGTCACTAATTATAGATCTGATCCTAAGGGATGATTTAGTAGTAGAGAATAGTAGTGTAGTCTCTCAACCCAGTATTTTGAATTCCAATAATGGGAAGAGAAATTTTGAGTCTTCCCCTGAAATTATTACCAGCCATGTTCGGAGTGATGGATGTGCGATTTTCTATCATCAGTTTGCTAGATGGGGACACATGAGGAATCATTGAAATCAAAACCTGGTCGAGTGATAATATTGTAGTAGGATAGGACACATGAAACATTTATTCATGACCTTACCTCTAACAGTGATTGGTAGGGGTTAGTTATGATATCAAGTTTAGGAGTGGGTTTCAAATCTCTATGTCAGGCAAGGAATTGGAGTAGTATTGAGCATTCATGCTGAGGTGGTTGTTGTGGTTGTGGCCAAGGTAGTGAGACACCTGTTGCACAGAGAGAGAAGAGTGGGCCTACACTGGGTAGTGATGTTATTTCATAGGGATGTGTTTGAGGCTAGATATATTCTTAAATCCTACCCCTGACGAGGAGGGAATCGTACCGTCTATAGTGAGAGGTATGATCTTAGTATCTTATACTCATGTATATTCTTTTTTTGACATAGGTGACTCATATATTTTTATATTTATACCTATTATGGAGAGACTTGGACTCATTATTAATTTTTTAGAGGGATTTATGTTGCTAGAAACTCTGTTGGGGATTAGAATGGAGGATGTGTATCATTGCAAGGTGTTCCCCATTGAGATTGGTGTGTGTCACTTTGTATGGAATATTTTTTACATGAGATGACCATGTTTGATGTCATCCTCGGGATGGACTTGATAGTAGATTATCATGACTATGATAAATTCTATCATCATAGGGTGACTTTCACATCACCATAGGGTGCATATTATATTCATATGGGTGAATGGGACATCCAAGTGAGATGAGCTGGACTTTAGAATTGTGGGATTGGTGGGATGAAAACCCAGATAGCTAGTTTGTATCTGGATGATTAAGGATACCATCAATATGAATTTCCTCTAGTGGTTGATCATTTCAGGTATGTGCCCATGATTGAATATTTAGGTTTACCTCCTCATAGATAGGTTGGGTTCCCCATAGATTTAGTACTAGGAGATGCACCAATATACATTAATCCTTACATGATGGATACAATAGAGTTTCAGGACCTCAAGAGGAAGCTAGAGGACTTAGAGGAAAATGGGTTTTTATGACCCAGTACTTCTCCATGGGATCTTCCAGTCCTTTTTTGAAAAATGAGGATGGTTCCCTTAAGAAATATATAGATTATCGAAAATTGAACAAGTGGGTGGTTAATTATCAATATCCTATTCCATAGATATATTATCTTTTTGACCATCTTCAAGGAGATCAGATGTTCTTGAAAATTCATTAGAGATATGGATATCATGAAGTGCATTTTTTACCTACATACATACCTCGTATAGATTTTCATATTAGGTATGGTTTATATAAGTATATGATTATGTAGTTTAGCCTCACAAACACACTAGTGGTTTTCATGGAGATGATGAACCATGTTTTCCATCCTTATCTGGATTTTTTTGTGGTGGTTTTAAAAGACAATATCTTAGTGTATTCTAAGAGTTTATAATACCATGACAAAAATACTAAGATTGTTTTGGATACATTGAGAGAGCATTAATTATATGATAAGATCAAAAAGTGATAATTCTAGATTAAAAGGATTCACTTCATGGTTTATATTATCTCACAGACAAAAGTATTAGTAGACCTAGAGAAGTTGAGATATGTAGTTTCCTAGGAGAAACCCAATAACATATTTGACATATATAGTTTTTTAGGACTATCTGGTATTACATGAATTTCATATCAAAATTCTCACGCTTAATAGCACCGTTGGTGGTATTGACTAAGAAGGGTGTGAAGTTTTTATGGTTAGATACTTATGAGACAACCTTTCAAGTGCTTAAAGGGAGATTGACTTCAACATAAGTCTTGATTATTCTAGATAAGGGTATAAGATACACTATATATTGTGATTTATCAGGTATCGGGCTAGGAGCAGTTCTGATATAAGGGTATAGATTCATGGTGTATAGGTCCTGGTAGTTGAGGCCACATGAGAGGAATTTCCTAATGAACAAACTCATGTTTTCTGCAGTTTTTCATGATTTTCATTGTTGGAGAAATTTATTACTTGGAGAGTGTTTTGTGGTATACACAGACCACAAATGCCTCAAGTACATATTTAAAAAGCATGATCTGAATATGAGGAAATGAAGTTGGGTTTAGTACCTATATTATCTTGACATTGAGCTAGCCTATACATCTGGTAAAATAAATTCAATGGATGATGTACTGAGCATGAGTACTCAGATACTGGTAGTTTAGTAGGCCAATAGCATGAGGAAGCTTATGGATTTATTCTTTGAGATACAATTAGTGGTTAAATATGGCTAGGGAAATACTTTTCTTTCATCCTTAGATGTAAACTCCACCATAATGGATATGGTAAGGATGAGGCAGCTATCAGATTTAGAGTGAATAGTCTTATAGGAGAGTGTGGAAGGTGAGGACCCACCTCCTAGTTGTACTATATGCGATGATGAGATATTGTATATCCATTTCCACATATGGGTTCTAGTGTACATATTCAAGGAGATAATGTAAGAGTTTCATGCCTTAGTTTCAGCAGTACATCCTGGTATCACCAATAGGTATCATGACTTATGTTTTCAGTACTGGTGGCCAGGAATGAAAGTGTGGTAGATGGTTTTTTCACAAGGTGATCCACATATCATAAGGTGAAGGTAGAACATCATATATCATTCAAAATCTTATAGCAATTACCAATTCTTGATTGGAGGTGGCATAATTTCAAGTTGGATTTCGTGACAATATTTCTGAGGTTTCCTTGAGGTCATGGTGTTGTTTGGTTTATTGTGGATAGGATTATTAAGGGTGAACATTTCCTACTGATCAAGGATAATTTTAGTGTTGATGATATTGGTAGGTTGAATATATGTGAGATTGTATAACTTCATAGGGTCCCCCAAACTATTATTTCAGATAGGAACTATTTTTTTACATATATTTTATAACGGAGTTTGTAGAGGGAACTAGGTATATAGGTGCTTTTAAGAATATCATACCACCCATGGACTAGTACCCAATTAGAGCATATGATATAGGTGCTCGAGGACATTTTGTGACCATGTGTCGTTGATTTTGGGTGATCTTGGGAGAGGCATATTCCCATTGTTGATTTATCCTACAAAAATAACTATCAAGAAACTATATAGATTGAAATTTATGAGGCTTTGTATGGTAGGACATTCTGATCACCCCTACGCTGGCTAGAGGTAGGTTAAGAAGCTTTATAGGGACCACATCTCATGCAGGAGACTTCTGAGTAGGTCCAGTTGATTAGAAAGTGGATGGATACATCACAGTCTCAATATGAATCTTAAATCAATTAACATAGACAACCTCTAGATTTTGAGGTTGGGGATCAGGTATTTTTAGGTATCTCACCAAGGTTTGGACACAGATGGATCAAGAGATTGGGTAAGCTTTCATCGAGGTATGTTGGGTCATTTGAGATTTTGGAGAGAGTTAGGTAGGTATCCTCATGTTTGTAGTTACCTCAGAGGTACCGGGCCATGCGCAACATCTACCCTGTATCTTAGATACATCATTATCATTCAGACTTGTCTCATGTTCTGCAGCCTGAGGAGGTGGAGTTACAGATTGATACGTCCTTTGAGGAGCATCTTATTCTTATCATTGAAAGGAGCATGAAGGTTCTCTGAGTCTAGTCAGTTCATCTAGTATGGGTTCTATGGAAGAATTAATTCTTAAAATACGAGACTTGGGAGAAGGAGACCAATTTATGTGCTCAATGGCTTGAGTTTTTCTTTGACCATTCTAGACCACCCTTGAGAGGGAAATTTGGGGATGAATTGATTTAAGGGAAATATTGAAAGATCCTAGGTTTTCTTATGTGGTAAAGAACCCTTTTTTTGTTTTAAATGTTTTTACGGCCTAATTTTAATAACTTTTGAGGTCATGGGTGTACTAGGGGTGTTTGGGGCTTTTTTGGAGCCCAAAACCCGACTTTTTGAAAAAAAAATAAGGAAGGACGCAAAGTTAGTAGTAACCATGCGGGTCAGGCCACATAGTTACTTCTAACCATACAAGGCTAGATAGTGGGCTGTTACTGCCATCATGGTTTAATGAAACCATGTGGGTAGAAACGCAAGACCATGCAAGGAACCTACAATTTTTAGCAGAGCTGAATTGTATGGTTTTTTCATAGTTAGTCAAACTGTGAATGGTGACCATGAAGGTACCCCCTCAGCATAGTAGGGGGCACACACTTGTTGAACGATTTGTCCAAATGTGTAGACAAACCATGCGGTCCAGTAATTTGATGAAAATTACCATTTTCCCTTAAATTATGTCATAACTCTGACATAATTTCTATTATCATTAGTGTATAACCACACACCTATTAGAGATCTCCTCTTGAATCCAATATTAGGTTTTTCCATTGTTTGTCCATTGAAAATTAGAATAGAGTGTCATTGATATCGTTAGATTAATATTTCTTATTACTCCATTAATTTCATTTCGTTCTTCGTTCTTCTAAGTATCAACATAGTTATTTAGGTGTAAGAAAATATTACATGTTTCTAGGTTCTTCTTCTGTTCTTTATTTTCTCCTAATTTGAGTCAAATTAGGTGTTGATACTAGATAAACACTACTAAAAAACTATAGTAGGTAGTATATACTTTTCTTAAGTGGTTTAATGATTTGTAGATCTAGTTACCATTATTTTTACGATAAGAATTTCAAGCATGGCCCCCAAAATGATTTCAATGTTTAAATTGAGTGTCATGAACCTTTTATGGATGTCCACTAGTTCCTTGAGACTTGTTATAGGTTGTTTCCCCAACCAAGGACATCCATGGTATGTGTATCAATGATTTCCATTATTATACCACCCATGGGGTGAGTGTTTGTGCTTTTCCTAGTTAAAGGAATCCCATAATGAACTGAATTTAAATGAATTGATTGTTAGGATATAGATATTGCCTCATTTTAATGTTGATGCTTTTGATTAATTGGTGTATATGAAATTTTTATATGAG
This sequence comes from Viscum album, assembly GCA_963277665.1. Lineage (NCBI taxonomy): Eukaryota > Viridiplantae > Streptophyta > Magnoliopsida > Santalales > Viscaceae > Viscum > Viscum album. The sequence goes on from OY728152.1 coordinate 1,503,353,004, forward strand.
TGGGTAAACTCATGGATTGTGAAATTTTATGAAATGATAATGTATGGAATGAATGAGGTGAGTTGAGATGATAGTTAATTCCTTAGTGGGTATACCTTGGATCCTAACTCCATCAGATACCATGGATTTTACTGCTTGGATATAGATAACAGTAGTAAATTCCTTGGATGAGATTTCTACTTGGGTATTGATTCCATGGGATGATTTGGGCCTTTACAACCCTTAGATATGTATTTCATAGGATCACATCAGATAAGGTTTGTTGACATTCTCCTTGGACCCCAATTCATGTATGAGTATCCATCGAGATGACCCTGCGACTTGATGAGGATGACTTGGTTAACTGTACCTTGGATCCAACCTCATGGAGTCCGAAATTTATGATTATAGATCACAACATTTGTAAATGTGACATGATTGATTATATAGATCATATATGGTAAATGTGACACTTCTGGTTATACAGTGTGTCCATGGTTGATTTGATATAAAACTTACATGGAAAGTTCATGGGTGATATGATATGCTATGTATACAGTATGGCCATGGTGTTTACTTCCTTTTACTTTACTACATCCTTGTTAATGGAGATTGACACTTGTTTTGTGGTGATCCTTTTTTATCTTGACAGTATCACTTCACAAATTTAATTTTTCCATGGGAATTACACTTCAATTACTTTAATATTTTTAATAACTTACACTCTACGTTATCTTATATTACACAAACATGATTTTTTTGGGTTGTATCTTATTAGGATTGCATATCACACCATTTTGGGCCACCATTGAGTACCTAAAATTACTTTATAGATGTAATTAGGGAATGGGGAAGGCACCCACAGTTCAATGATTTACTTTGTGACATGGTTAGGAGCAGGGGAGCATGAGACCAAGTTGAGGGTCTTGATGATAGTGAGGGTAGTTTTTTATCTTTTTGGTATTTTGATACGTGTATCGCACTGAATGTCTGTATACATGTTTTGAATAGCTTTTAGACATATGACATGACCATAATTTTATATGGGATTCCTTCAAGTATTGTTATATATACCTATCTTAGGATGTTATCTATTTTCTGATTGATTTACTACTTCCACTATTGATTTGTATGACTGTTAAAACTGTGTTACACTCTAATAAGAGGGAATAGTCTCCCATAGGCACTCCCTAGTCCCTCGCTACAAGTTTTAAGCCTTTGTAATTTGGGGAGATGCACTTTACAGCATGTGGACAATCAGGATCGGGGAATTGTTTAGTGACATCCAGGTATAGGACGTTACACTAAGACTGGACACCAAAAGGAAACTTCACATGTATATAATTTGGTCAATCAAATTCTATTTATGAACCACGATGAAGGATTTATTTCCTATTTAATTCAATGTATATATTAAGAATTTTGATAGAACACAACTTAAAGTATCTTAGGTAGATATAAGAGAGTTATAGGATGAATCATGTGTGGTGTAGTGAAAATGAAGCTACCATTAGTTGAAGTGAATATTTCATTGATGAAGACATCTTGGGATTGAGATTTTATACTCATATGATCTTTTACAATGATTTTATTAAATATTTTTGGAATCATTTTTGTTATAGGATTTTTTTGAATTAGGATTAAAAAAATGAAGATAAGAAAACTATTTAAGTTGAAACCACTATCTATTATAACTGATTATAGGATCATACATTAATTATTGATGATTTTAATATATTCTTGTTATGAGATAAAATGGTGAGTTTCCATGTCTTACCTAAGGTAGTGAGGTTTTTATCTTAATAATAATTTAATCTTTCCACTCTAAGATATTTTTTTTAACAAACCAAACTTTTTAAATGATATTTTTCCCTGAAAATGTGTGTTAAATTACATTTTACACAAAAAAACCATATCTATTTAATAATGAAGTGTAATTTATAGAGTATAAATGGAAATGTGACAATTGGGATTCGACCGTTATATGACCATTGGTTAAATATGACTGTTTGTTAATATGAACATTGGAAATAATAATCTCGGTAATAATTTTAATGTTATAATTAGTGTTTATAAGTAAAAATGAGAAAGGATAATTAATACAAAAATGAGATGTTATTGCCTCAACTAGTAGATTCATGTTGTATAAAGCCCATTTTTTTAAAACTTGGGAGGGAGGTAGCATCATTAGGGTTCACCCTTGACCAATCCCAATATTATATTCAACAAGTGAAGCTTGAACTAAATCACATTTGGTAGAAGTTCAAATTAGTGGTGATTACCACTCGGTCGATATTAGCCGAGGCACCCCACAAAACTACCACCATCACCCACCTTACTCTTATGGTGTATGAAAGTGTAATAATAGATTATGTGTCTAGGAATTAGTTACTTATGGTGTAATTCCATTGTATAAATAAAATTTTTATTCCATCAATTCCATTTTAAGAATAGTTTTTCTAAAAAAAATATATATCAAATTCGATAAATTAATTTTTTTTTCAGAAACACATTGTAGTTTTTAGAAAATATATAAATTTTCATAATAAACTAAGGTATTATGAATAATATAAATTTTAATAAAATAGTATGTTAAAAAACACTTATTTAAACATAAATGAAAAATAATTTTTTATGACCTTTGAAAATTTTTAAATGTCAGACATTTTACTATACATTTTCGACCCACTATTTTAAAAAAAATAAGGATTATTATATTTAAAAGTTAAAATTATAATATTTCTAGAATTATTAAGATAAAATAAACATAATTTTTTAAGTCAATATTTTGAATTAATGTTAGGCTGAATTTATGAAATTTTGTTAAAATACTTTATTTTTTTCATGAATAGTAAAAATACAGTTTGGGTTTTTTGGTATGTTTAATGACTTCATAATTATTTCATATTTATGTAATAATTAATTAAACAAAATACAAGACACAAAATATTTTATTTATTTAATAAAAATTATTTTAATTTTTTTTAATCAATTTACAAACCTATAATTTACCTTCCAATGTCTAAAATGGAAACTTTAAATTTAAAAACACCATTTTGTGAAAACATTACTTCTCCATGCCAAAATAAGTAATATAAATTGATTCTAAGTTAATTTGGAATAAAATAAATAAAACTATGTCATAAATGTCCAAAACCATGGGAAATCCAATGGATTTGTATTTTCCATAACCAAGATTTTCAAGGCCTATATTTGGAAATTGATAAACAAATCATCAAATTTTTCTATTAATACCCACCCATTTCTCCATTTCCTTTAACTCACAAAACATACTATAATAATATCTGGAATTTTTACCTCCCAATGAGTCCTTAAAAGGTTTTCTCAAGCCCCCAAGGTCATAATCTTCAAGTATTAGGAGTCACTTTTCAAGGTAAGGGAATTATCCTGCTTTTCTATTCAATTCAAAAACCTATTTTTTGTATATATATTCTAATTGTTATTATTAATCTATTTTATTACCATTTAATTCATAAAATTACTTAAAAATTATTTTTATGAAGGGTATACCCATTTCCCCTCTCATTTTATCTTTTTTCAAAACCACATTTATACCTGTTATGTTGTCGAATTTACTTCTAAAAATTTCCCTCTTCTCAATAAATTCTCTCTTATTTTTTTTGTTAATACCCAAACTTATTTATTATCAAAGTTTATTCTCCTTGATGTAAAAATAATTTTTTTGATTCTTTTAATAACATATATGAACCCCACATTCCCTTTCTGTGGGCTGAACAATGATCATGTTTTAAGCACTTTTGAAATGCCTTGATGTTGATATGAACCCCATTTTATTATTATTAACAAGTTATTTATGAATTGTTTTATTATGATATATGTGAATCACACTAAATAATGAAAATTAAGGGTTTCCCCTTATATCAATCAAATGCATTTGTTAAAGAATCTAATCTCTAGATGTAACATGATTTATGTTACTTTGGTGAATAACCTTTGTAATATTCATTTACGACACCTTGGTTTTTAACTTTGGTGATATGATTATGAATTCGTATGTTAAATTTTGTAGCCACATTTCTAGGTTATTATTAATGTTTTTTTACTATTATATGAATAATATTCCATTTCTCATGCTATAATGATATTCCTCATGTTCATATTAATATTATTCATGATCACATGTAAACTGTTTTCCATTATTGGGCCTCATTATTACCCCTTTCCTTTGATGTATGTCCCTAGGATACAAGATACAGTAAATGTACTAAGGATGAACCCATGAGGATGTATTAAAGTTGATTTATATGAATATACTAAGATTTTATGTATTATGTACTTTATTTGCAATAAACTAATCTTTATAAGATCCTATGTTCGTACCATGTAAATGAAAAGTTTATGAAATAAAAAGGTGGGATTCCATAGTTGGTATCAAAGGATAGTTTAGTTATATGTGGAAATTAGGATTTAAAAAATTTAGGATGAACCCTATAGAAATTTTTAAATATTGTGAAACATCTTGGTATTTTTGTGAAATATTAATTAAGTGGTTTCCAAGTAAATAAATCCTTATCTGGATACGAACAAATAGATGTGGCTATAGAATAGATGTATATATGGGTAACACCCAAAAAACACCACTTTGATCTAGAATTGAATGAGAACTAGTGAACAAAAATAGATCATGCATTGACAACCCTATGACAGAATCCATAATGGAAAAATTTATGAGAATGATGAATCAACTGACTTGAGTTATGAACAATTACTTGAATCAAGCAAAGATATCAGATTCACCTCTAAGAGAAAAAATTTCCATTGAGTCCTTTATGAATTAACAACAATCTTATTTTAGAGGATCTACTAAACCATTGATTTATAAATAGTGGATAAGCTCTATAGAAAAGATCTTTTTGTAATCTATTGGTTAGAATAGGATGAAGTCACTTTAGATGTGTAAATCTAAGAGGGAGAAGCTAATCGGTGGTGGAAACTTATTAAAAACATGATTCCAAGAAGGGAGATTGATGTTACAGAGTGGGAAGAGTTTAGGGGATCCTTTTTTAATAAATATTTCCCTCGACTAATATAAATGAAAATGGATAAGGAATTACAAGAGTTAAATTAGAAGGAAATAAATATGTGGGAATCTATGAGATGAACTTTACAAGACTTTATCGTTAAACCTTTTGAATTTTTATATATCTTAATAGAAATTTTGATAGATTCTTCGGTGGACTAAGGCCCCATATATGGAGGAATCTAGAAAATCAAGACTGTGAAAGATATAAGGAGATAGTGCAGAGTTCTATAAATCTTGAATTGGATTTCATAGAGATGAAATGGTCACAAAAATTGAATGAAAATAAGAGTTATTTGGAGCCAAATGTAGGGAGGAACTTTTATCACAAAAGACGAGGAAAACAAGTGTAACTTCCTACATGAGAAAGATGCGTGAAGAAGTATTCGAAGAACTGCTTTCTCAGAAGTTAAAATTTTTAAAAGTGTGGAAGAGATAGACATATATCTCAAAACTATCATGTTGAGGTGATGCATCAACTTATCAACACTCACGACAATGTTAAGATGGTGCATGCCCAACATGAAGTCTAATGATTCAAATGTGGATAGCTTGGGAAATTTTCCAATCGCTGTTCAAATTAGAAGATATTAGAATGAAATCACCATCAACCTCATCATATGTAAAGAGATCAAGGTTAGAATTTTTCTATCATCACATCTGAATTAGAATCTCCAAATTATGTGGTGTCAGGTACTCTCGTTGTTATCTCAATGCTAGTAAGTACTTTGTTTGATTTTGGTTCTATGCATTCCTGTATTTCCTCCAAGTTCATAAAGAATATAGATTCAATACCTAAACTTATAGAAGTAGAGTTATCATTCAAGACTCTTAGAGGGATTATCTAAGAATCAACAGTGTGTAGAAACTCTAGTATTGACTTTGCTGAGCTCAATATCATCGCAAATCTAGTAGTCATTATGTGGTGGAATTTGAAATTATACTTGGGATGGACTGAATCTCAAATTAGAATTCTAAGATCAAATTTAAAATAAAGGCAATATCAGTAGTCTTGAATGGAAAACCTACAGTTATTTTCCAAAGATAGATATAATGACCTGGGATTTTTAAAGAAGCACCTCCCCATGCGTTATATATGGAGATGATCGGTGAATAGGAAGATAGAAATGAAAGTATAATAATAGAAAATTTCCCCATAATTTAGGAATACACTGACATATTTTCAGAAGAGTTACCTAGAACTCCCCTAGAATGAGAGGTAGATTTCTCCATTGAAATCATACATGGATCCAAGACAATATCAAATTCCTCATATAGAATGGAAAATATGGAGTTAGAGGAATTATACAAACAACATCAAAATATTTTGGACAAGGGTTTTGTCTGACCAAGTGTATTTCCTTGGGGATCACCCATTCTATTTGTGAAGAAGGAGGATAGATCAATGAGTCTATGCATTGATTATAAATAAATTAATGGGATCATAGTGAAGAACAAGTACCCTCTCAAAAATATTGATTATTTATTTGAACATCTCCATGGGAATAATTTATTCTCCATGATTTATCTTTGATTTGATTATCATAAATTAAGGTTGAAGTATGAAGATATTCCAAAGACTACCTTTTGAACAAGATATGGGAGTAATGATTTTTTATCCCATTCTTCTTGACTAATACTCCTATTATATTTATATATTTGATGAATATAGTATTTAAGGAACACCTTGATAAATTTGTTGTGGGTTTTATTGGAAATATTCTGATATATTCAAAAATTCATGAGGAGCATGAGAATTATATAAGGGTATTATTGAAAACTCTAAAGAAGGAGAGGATATTTGGAAAATTTATAAAATGTTAATTTTGGATACAAATATTTTATTTCTTGAGGCACATTAGAACCAATGAAAAAATATCAATTGAACCTACCAAGATAAAGGTTGTGGAGGAGTGGCCACAACCTACAACTGTAACTGATATTCTTAGTTTCTTATGTTTATCATAATATTATAGGAGGTTTTTGAAAACAATCATGATTTTATAATCCCCTAAACAAGTTAACTTGAAAAGGGGATAAGTTCATCTGGATAAAGTTGTGTGAAGAAAGTTTCCAAGATCTAAAGAAGATATTGGTTACTACAATAGTGTTAACACTACCCTCTATATGAAAATGATTCATTATTTTTAGTGATTCATCTCTGAAAAGGTTTGGGTGAATCCTCATGAAAAATGGCATGGTGATTTCTTATGCATCTTGACAGTTAAATCCTCATGAGAAGAATTATCCTACACATGACATGGGGAATGCTATGGTTTTTTTCTCTGAAAATATTGAAGAACTATCTTTATGGAGATAAATGTGATATATATAAAGACCACCTAATTTTGAAGTATAATTCACAAAAAAGTATGTTAACATGATAAAAATGTGATGATTGGAACTTATTAAATACTATGGTTATTCAATTCATTATCACCTTGGAAGAGAAAACAAATTTGCTGATGCATTATGTAGGGAAGACCACGTTGTGTTGGTAATGATGAGGATTCAAGTAGATCCTTTGATCAAATACCTAGTAAAACTGGATATTGGAATCATAAGGTAAGGGACATAATCAAACCCATCCCAAATGATTTCTCAACAATAATTATAAGAGAAGATCAAGAAATATCAAATTGAAGATTCTTTATTACAAAATAATATAGAGTCCATGAAGAATGGGAATCTTCCTAAGTTCAATATTGATCATTCATATGTAATAAAATTTCATACAAGGCCATGTGTTCTATATATTCTAGAGATAAAGAAAAAACTGATAAATTAAGCTCATAACTCTATATTCTATATACTTCCTATAAGTAATAAAGTGTATAGGGACCTTCATGATCATTATTGGTGGGATAATGTGGAAAGGGATATTTCTGACTACACTCCAAGGTTATTTGTATGTTAGAAGGTGAAGGTGGAGAAAAACATTATTAAAGATGTATTACAACCACTACTCATACCAAAATGTAAGTGATAAAATATCAATATGGAATTTTTCACTAGTCTCCCAAGAACATACAAAAGAAACAATATGATATAGGTTATAGTGGATCATCTCACTAAGACTACCCATTTAATTGCTATTTGGGATTATTTCTCACTAGAAAAACTTGATAAGATTTACGTAAAGGAATTTTTGATGTTGAATAGAGTTCCAATTTGTATCATTTATGATCATGATCAAAGGTTCACATTATTATTCTGGATAAGTCTTCAACATTCTCTCAGCACTGAATATAATTTCTACACAGCCTATCACTCCCAAACGGATATCCAGTTTGTATGGAATATTAAAATAGTTGAGGACATGTTGTGAACATTATCAATGTAATTTAAAGGTGTATGAGATCAACATATACCATTATTTTAGTTCTCATACAACAAAATCTTACATTCGAGTATTCAAATAGAACCCTATGAAGCTCTATATATCAAGCGATGTTTAACTCCTACATGTTCGGATGAATTTTGTGAGGGGAAGCTACTTGGGCTTGATCTTGTCTAAGAGATGAAAAAGGTTCATTCCATCCAACAATGCATAAAGGCTTCTCAGAGATGGCATAATATCTATGCCAACAAACATTGGCGGGACTTAGAGTTTGATATTTGTGAAAACAATTCCTTAAAATATCACCATGGAATAGATTCACGTGGTTTGGGAAGAAAGTGAATATTAGCCCCATGTACATTGGACCCTACAAAATCCTTGATCACAAAGGAGTACGGGCCTATCGTCTTACACTTACACCAAATATAGGTCAATTTTTTGAAGTATTACATGTATCTCTCTTAAGGAAGTATAGACCTAATCCCACCCACATACTAAATCTGAAGGTGGTATAATTAGAACATGACCTCTCTTACGAGGAGCATACAATAGAGATCATGGACCATAGAGATAAGGTTATAGGTAATAAGATTACCCAAATAATCAAAGTGTTGTGGAGGAACCATATTTTGAAGAAGCAACATGGATACCAGAGAAGACAATGAGACAAAAGTACCCAAACCTTTACTCAACTAAAAGAACAAGATGAAAATTTCAGGGATGTAATTTTTAAGGGGGGTAAAATGGAACGAACTGAACTTTATAAATGATATTTTTTTCCTAAAATCTGTGTTAAATAATATTTTACACAATAAAACCATATATATTTAATAATGAAGTTGTATTTATATAGTATAAAGGGAAATGTGATCATCAGGATTTGACCATTATATGACCATTGGTTAAATATTACCATTGTTTGATATGATAATTGGAAAAACTAATCATGGTAATTATTTTAACATTATAACTAGTGTTTATAATTAAAAATGTAAAAGGATAATTAATGAAGAAAAGAGAAGCGGTTACATAAAACACTAGATTATTACCTTATGAAGCCCATTTTTTAGAATTTGGGAGGGAAGTAGCATCATTGGGGTTTTCCCTCGATCAATCCAAAGTTTAGCTTTAATTATTAAATTTTGAAAAAAATTGCATATCCGAGATGTTCAAGTTAGTGCAGATTACCACTCAATCGATTTTAGTCGCGACACCCCACAAAACTACCATCATTGCACACCTAACTCTTAGAGAATATTCAGGTATAATAAGGGGTAAATTTCGAGACCTTATAAACATAAAGTGTAATTACATTGCATAAATAAAATTTTTAATTCCATCAATTCCATTTTAATAATAGTTTTCCTTAATAAAATATATAATGAATTTGATAATTTGATTTTTTCAGACACAAATTATGATTTTTAGAAAAGATATAAAAATTTATAATAAACTAAGGTATTATGAATAATATCTATTTTTATAAAATATTATGTTAAAAAATCTTATGTAAACATAAATGATAAAATAATTTTATTATGACCTTGAAAATTTGTAAGTGTTATAAATTTTACTATGCATTTTCAACCCACTATTTTTAATAAAGAAGGATTTTTATATTTAAAAGTTAAAATTATCATATTTATATAATTATTTGGATAAATTAAACATCATTTTTGAAATTATCACATAGAAATTATGTTAGGGTGAATTTATGAAAATTTTATAAAATACATTATTTTTCTATGAATAGTAAAAATACAGTTTAGGGTTTTCAGTATGTTTAATGACTTCATAATTATTTCATAATGATGTAATAATTATTTAAACAAAATATATGACTCAAAATATGTTATTTTATTAAATTAAATTATTTTAATATATTTTAATCAATTTTCAAGCCTATAATTTAATTTCCAAATTCTAAAATGGAAACTTTAACTTTAAATACATTATTTTGTGGAAACATTACTTTTCTATACCAAAATAAGTAATATAAATTGATTCACATTTATTTTGGTTAAAAATAACAGAAAATATGTTCCAAATATCCAAAAACATGGGAAAACCCAAGGTTTTCATTTTCCACAACCAAGATTTCCAAGGCCACAATCCTCAAGTTTTAGGAGTTACTTTTCAAGGTAAGAGAATTACCCTTCTTTTCTCTTCAATTCAAGAACATATTTTTCTATATGTATTATAATTTTTATGATCATTCTCTTTTATTACACTTTTATTCATAACCTAAGTGAAAAATTATTTTTTAGTATCAAGATACCCTTGTTCACTATCATTTTTCCATTTTTCAAAACCACGTTTTATAACTATTATGATTCCAAATTTACTTCTCAAAATTCCCCTCTTCCCCTCAATAAGTTCTTTTTTATTTTCTTTTTGTGAATACCCAAGAATCATTATTTTCTAAGGGTATTAAAATTTATGTATAAATTATTTATTTTATTCATGTATTAACATTAATGAATCCCACATTCCATTTCTATGGGCTGAATACTGGTCATGTTTTTATGCACTTTTGAAACGCCATGATTTTGATATAAAACCCGTTTTTTATTCTTCATGGGTTATTTATGAATTTTTTTATTATGATCTATGTAGATGACATTAAATTATTTATAGTAAGGGTGTTCATTTATAGTCTTCCAATTCATTGTGTAAATAATTAAATCTCTAAAGATCGCATGTTTTATAATACCTTTGTGAAAAACCTTGGTAATTTTCATTTACGACACGTTGGTGATTAAACTTGGTGATATTCTTATGAATTTATTTGTTAAATGTTTTAGCCTAATTTAAAAGTTATGATTCATGTTATTTTTTCTATTATATTCCCCATTTTAAATTTCTCATTCCATAATGATATTCCTCATTTTCTTATTGATATTTCTCATGATCATATGAATATTATTTTCCCTTACTGTGTTTCATGCACAACCCCTTACTTTGATGCATGTCCCTAGGATATGAGATGTAATAAATGTGTTTAGGATAAACCCATAAGTATGTGATCATGTGGATTTATAGGAATTTTTTAAGTTTTCATGTATTATGTACCTTATTTTCATGATACTAAACATTAAAAGATTCTCTGTTTGTACAATGTAAATGAAACTTTTATGAAATAAAAAGGTGGAAGGAGATATTTTTAATATTGTTTGATATTTGTCGAGGATATTCTAGTAAATTATAATTTTTTTAAGACTATGAGAAATATATATGGATTGTTCTTCAATAGTATTTATTTAATGGTATAAAAACATATATTAAATGATATCAATAACAATGAAAAGAAATTTTATAACAGGGTTATATTTTTGGAAAAACCTATTAAAGAATATATAATTGAGGTATAAATAAATCCTTAGTCTAATATATTATTTATTTTAAGGTAAAAATGGTTTTGATTGATTTTTAAAAAATTGAGAGAGACATTATTTATATCCATTGAATGGATTACTGATTTAATAAAAAAAGTGATCCATGATATTTTTAACTAATTTTATCTTATTTTTTTATCATGATATATATATAATATTGTGTGAATTAATGAAATAGTGGTTAAAAATAAGAGTAAAATTTCTTAAGTAATATATGATTTATCTATGGTTTAATGTCTTGGTGAGTGAAATGGTTTTATAAAAGGTATATAAAATAAAATATATGATTATGGTATATTCATACTAGGGTATATTTTTTTGATAAAGTTCATACTAGGGTACATGAATGTATGCATGATCAATGTTTCTTTAAGAATGATATGTAACTATATATAGACAAAGAGTTCCATGTTTATTTCATATTAGTAGTTATATCCTGAATAATAGGATTTTTAATATCACCCTATCCTCTTTTCATCAATGACTTATAATTAAAATTACAAGTAAAAAACTTATTTAATGGGGCTAAAATGTAATGACCTGAGATTTTGGTCTCATTTAATTAATACTATTTTTAATATCTTGTGTCACACATAACAGTGAACTAATGAAATTATAAACCAAGAAAACTATGAAATATTAAAATTACATGAAAATATAATAATTAGTGGATAAAAAAGATAATAATCAACTAAAATAGAAACATACTTTTTTCCTTGATTAATATTTTAAAAATAATGATTTTTTTAGAACCATTTTAAAAAATATATTGTATTATACCATAATAAATTAAATGAATCGTTATTAAAATTTTATTATTATAGTTAATATTTAAATTTATAAGCTAATATATCAATATTCAGTTATTTTAAAATCTATATAAATTTTGGTTAAAAACACTAGAATTTTAAAAATCTATTTTTAATAAAATTAGTTTTCTTCATATATTGTATTTTCATTTGAATGGTAAATTATAAATTTTAGAGTTTTAGTTTGAAAAAATTACCTTCATTTTTTGATTTATCATGACAATATTATCTTATGATTTTTTTTATTTTTCTAAAAAAAAGTATTTTCACGTGAATAATGCAATATAATGCTTTTACAAATGCCATGCATTTTATGGAATTATTTTTTTATAAGAATTATTTAGAAATTTATGAAACCCTTTTATAGACAAAATATAGATTTTATAGGTTATATTATAATTTTAAAAAATATTAATTCTATTTTAAAATCCTCTATTTAATTATTTTGATCCTAAGAAATATTTTTTCTAACAAAATTTATTTTTTTACATTATATACTAATTATTTAAATATTTTTATCACTTTAATAAGCTAAATAAAATTAAATAAATTTAATATTTCCAATAATTAGGTTTTAAGTTTCACACTTTGACCTTGGAAATTATTTTATTTTATTCTTTTCTTAGAGTTGGATCCTATGGTTAAGTTCAGGTTTTCTTCTATTTTTATTTATTTTTTGAGTTTTGGAAGCCTTCAGGCGAGTTTTTGATGAGAAATAGTGATTTTCGGTTTAACAGTAGGTGGTACATAGTTGACCCATGGTTTGGGGAAACCATGAATTTTTTCCCAAGAAACCATGCAGATTGAGGATTGGTGTTTGGGGCATGGTGCACAGCCTGTGCATGGTTAGGGAAACCATTTGGAAATTGTGCAAGAGATACTATCAATTTGGAAAATGGAAACCACATGTTTAGAGCATAGTTTTGAAAACAATGTAGCAAGTACTTCTATAACAGTGAGGGGCTCATGGTTGGAACATGGTTTGGAAAATCGTGGGGCCAAACTATGTGTGTTTCCCAGATCATTTAGTTTTTTAAATTAACTATTTTCTCCTTGATTATTTTAACACTATTTTAAAATTTCATACCCTTGATTGATCAAGGTGAAAAATGGGGTCATCCTACCTCCTATCCCTTTTATCCTTCCTCTATTGAAGCTCCTTAAAGGGTTTTATGTGATTTTCTTTTATTTTTGTTTGATTTTCCTCCTCTCTTCTCTTCGCTCTCTTGGTTCCTTGGTTTTTCTTTTGTGGAACCTCTTTTTTCCAAAAATTATGGGTTAGGTTTGATGCATGGATTACTTTTATTGGATTCTAGGGTGTGTGGATTATCTATCATGATCAGTTATTATATATCTAAAAGGTTTATTAGGTTTTCATATCATTGAGGTATGTGTTTCTATCCATTTCCTTTCTATAACATTTCATTTAATTCTTGATCTTTCATAAATGGGTTTTATATGTGGTTCCCTTTATTTTGATGTGTTGTTATAAATTTTATTGGTGTTTCAATTATAGAACATGGTTTTGAAATGGGATTTTCATGGATTCTTCAACTATGTTTGTATTAATATACACATAAGGTGTTTGATAAAATACTAATTGGGTTTCTAATGTAAAATTGGGTGTGTTGGGTGGTGTTGTCCGATTGTTCTATTTTGGTAGTGTGTTTGACTGTGAATTGGACATGGTATATTGATATTTGTAACTTTTATTGTGTGAAACTCATGTGTATCTTGTAATGTTGGTTTAAAGGCAAGTAAAATTTCATTAAAAAGATGTTTTCAAAGTGATTTGAAGTGAACATGTGTTAAAATTTGTTTTTCCAAGTTAAATGGGTTTTTTTGTAAGTGATCTTCTTTATTATTCTTCTTAAATATGTGTTATTAATTGTGTAAGTCGTGTAAAGCACATTTGAAAATGGGTTTGGTGTGTATGTGGATTTGAAAGAGGCTTTACCTATGAAAATGGTTGGGTTTTATGATTTATATTCTTGTTTTATTTCCAAATGGGTTTTATGATTTCTAAAATTAGTGTGAAATGTGTTTTCAAAGGTCCTTGGTGCTTCGAGTGAATTTAAATTTGGTTTAAAATGTGTTTCTTAATGCGTATCTTGTTTGTCATTTTGATATATGGTTTAGTGAAGTATTGGCATAAAATAACATTTTTAAGTTTTCATGTTGTTTCATGTTTTCACTTTAGCTTAGGAATGGTTCTGGATTTGAAATATAAAGGCCCATTTGGAACTTTTTGTTTCCTTTGAAATTTTGGTTTGATATGAAATGTTGTTAATTCTTTATCGGAACCTTGTGATATTTTGGAAATTGGTTTCGGAACTCATGTGATGTATGGGCTCAGTGGGACTGTTTTAATGTTTTTTATAATGGATTGAAAACATTGGTAGCATTAAGTACCATTTGGTATTTTGAAAATGATTTTGAAAGTGGTATTTATTATGGGAAATGGTGGTTTCTATGTGATATTTAATTTCTATATGACAATTATTAGGAAAGAAAAGAATTTTAATGTGTGTTTTTGTTTCATTTCTTATGTTTTCAAAAACCACTCAAAATTGGGATGTATTCCCCTATAGTGGCTCATACATGAGAATTTTGTTGGTATTGAGTCCATTAGAACTTGGGATGGGATCCCTTATAATGGCTCGTGCATGAGGACACTATTGGTTATGGTTGCTATACCATGTTTTTTCAAGCATTATTATCATTATCATGGGATTCCTGGGAATCATCTAGAGGGTCAATTGATAGTTTATTTTTGACCCCTATTAGATGGGTTGGTACCCCTTGGACTTGATGGGGCCATATAAGACATGCCACTAGATCAGCTAGTTTAGTGTGACCAGTAGGTTATTGAATAGGGAGCTACACCATAAGTTGATAGGTGAATCCTAACTGAGTACATCTAGGGACTACCTCTATATATGTTCAATACATTCTCATGAGTTTCTATCTATATGCTCTATTTATTTCCACTACATATTGGATATTGTATTATCTAGTTGTGCCTCCTTGTTTGTTTTTCCTTTACTTTCTACACAACTCTTTTTTGGTTATATGGCTTGAGTTTTTATTTGGGGTTTTAGTTTTTAAAGTGGTTTTCCAAAGTGAAATATTTTTTTAAAAGAAATTTTTTTGTGATTTCTCATAAAGGAAAGTTTTGGAATTTTTTGGTTGGATTCTTGAAATGATTAAAATCTTATTTGTGCATGTTTTTTAAAACTAGTGTTTTGGACTATTTTGGTAAAGGAAATTCATTTACTCTATGGTGATTACCTACTAAGAATTTTACACTCACAACTCGCTTGTTGTAACGCCCCGACCCCAGTTTCCCAGAGTCGGTGCATTAATTACATAACATTGGCATGATCACAAGAAAGATCAAATCCCGAAAGACCGATTGGTTTAGTAGCCTTGGAAACACTAGATATATTCATAAGTTTTACATTACATCATAAAATCAAAAACTACTACAACAACATAATGTTTCCACAGTCCACACTACAATCCCCTCATAATATCCCTGCAGGTCATTCATAACTTACATCTTCACTTCCTGGGAAAAATAAAACATAGAAAAGGGGTGAGCTCAAATGCCCAGTAAGGATAACAATATAGCGGAAACTTTCATCAATAAGAATAAACATTTAAGGCAATGTATAACTAAAACAAAAGCCCTTTTAAACATGAACTTTCAACATGGTATGGCATAAATAAAATGAAATAATGCCATTTACTTATTCACATGGATATTCCACTAATCGAATAATCACATGCAAAAATAAATAACCACTTTCATAATGTTGGAATGCATAATGCCAGACTATCATAACCACATAGCCAAGGCCTCGTGCCAAGACTACAAATAAGATTTTGTCAAGGCCTTGTGCCAAGACACTAGTTTGTCTCATGAGACCTACCGATGCATCGAGGAGCTATAGCGGGCTCCACCCGTCACTTATTAAGTCCAATGCATTCCCATATGAAAAGGTTTAAACATAACATAAACATTCGTATTAAAACTAGCATACGAAATGTCAATAATTTCACAATAAACTATGAATGGTATAAAAATAGCACATCCACAGTCAAACATATCACAAAACCTTCAATACAATATAGAAGTTTTGTATCATAATAAATCAACTTCAAATAATCTTAAAATCCATCAAAGGATGTTGACATAGATGAAATCAAAATTCTTTTTAAAGAAATATCTCCTTTTATTTTGAAATCATTTAAGATCCATATAAAATAAAACATTTTCTTTGAAAATATTCTTATAAGCTTGTAAGGAAAGCTTTGAAGATTTTATAACGGCGTAAAATAACCGCACCCGCCGTATAAGTAAAAAAAACATTCTTACCTCAATTCTGTCGAAAAGGTTAAAAAGGACCTTGTTTTGAAAACGACGGAAAGATTCCTTTTATAAACCTCTTATAAAAAGTCAAAAAAAGGTATAAATGACTTTAACCCATATTCTTGTAAATAGTAAAAATGTTTTGAAATACATTTTTAAGAAACATGGATGTGGATGATAAAGAGATCCCAGTAGATTATTACATATAAACAACCTCGGATAATGAAGAGATTGTGAAATAACCCTTACCTTGTACTTTTCCTTGGTTGGGGTAGGTTAACCTCCTGTATAATGGTGAAATAGTTGTTATTAAATTATACAAGAATCATATATATTAATATGATATCATATATGATCTTTTAACATTGATTTGTTAATAATATCTTAGAATTATCGTCGTTTCTGGAGTTAACTTACTCATTTTCTTTTATATGTTTTGTTACATAAGCCATGGTTGTTGTATCTTATTCATATCCAGAATGATATACAGTCCTTAAACATCATTTTTAAATCATCAAATGATAATTATACTTGAATGGATACGATGGAGAATGAATCTCATCGCGTTCGTGGAGACGGTAGTCCGTACGTACGCACGAGCGACAATATCATTCTTTTGATATTAAAATAATATATAAATGGATGGTATATCATATATACAGAATCATTAACATGTTATATTTATTATTTACATGAGTTACACATCATTATTATACCCATCCAAATAATATTATATTGAATAACAATTACACCACGACGTGGAGACGGTAAGCCGTACATACGCACGTATGGTGACATGTTATTCAAAGGGTGGATAGAATACTGAATATGATTGTACCATATTTATAATAACATCACAGTATATGTGAGATACTGGAGTTATTATTTCAGAATGGTAAGAACAAAGGAAGAAGAAGTGGAAGAAGAAATGAACTTAGAAAAGGGTGGTGAAATCATTACCTCTTCTTCGGGTTCTTCCTTTTGATTTGATCAAAAGGGCTCCTTAGGTTGGCTTTCTGATCAAACTAAGGCCTCTAGGTTGTATTGAGGGATGTTGGGAGAGTATTTGGGCAGAGTTTGGCCGAACCAAAAGGCTTTGAAGGTGTGATGAAATGAGAAGGAGGAGTGCCCTTTTATAAGAGGGGTGAGGGGCACCTTTGGAAAAGCTAGAAATATTAATTTATAATAAATTCATATTCGGTTTCTAAAGGCTCCAAAGTTGACTATTCAAATGATGAGGTGGGGATAGGTCGAAAGCAACTCATCAAATAGAATTTAGACAGGTTTGGGTACTTATATTAACCTTATCTTTAAGTATTAACTCTAAGTTAATTAGTTTCACTTTTACAATGTCTCTTTGTATTTTTATATAATATGGTTAATAAACTTACTATATACATCCAAGCGACCCCCAAGTGGTCCATTAATGATTAACCTATCATGATATAAGTCTCTTGGCCGAACCTTAGATTTTTAGGAATTTAATATCAATTAATAATATAATATTTGTTTTAAGAATTCTTTTATGTCAATTTTGACACTATTCATTAGTTGATTTTTGTGAAACTCATAACAGATTTATTACTTCGAACAAAGTCAATTAAATCAATCCTAATATATCATATTATCCTAGAAAATTAGTTTAATTCATTAAAAGTTTCATATTATATTTATTTGGGTATTTATAATATCACTTATTTTAATTTTTCACTATTGTAGTAATTACTGCATCATCATTGTGTCATAAATAAAATAAATTATTTAATGTCTAAAAATTATAAGTAAAATATCATTATGTAGGAAATCTTTTTAGCTTTCTAATGAATATTTATAATCGAAAATCCAACTTGTATAACCCTATGTAAAAATTGTTCTTCTAAAAGATGTAAGCTTATGCCATTTTTATTTTTATTTTAACTTTATTAATATAAAGTGTCCCTACCACATACAAGTGGCTCCAAGGGGTCCCCAAATTGACCCAAGGATGCCCATGGTCGGGTATGTGTCCACCAATAAGGTTAGGACACGTTTTAGGGTAATTTTGTATTATTATAATATTATTTTTTTAACCCTTATTTACAGGATTTACCCTTTAACCATGGTAAATAAAATATTTACCACAGTAACTATTCAAAATGTCTAAAAATAAAAGTTACCTATTTACACAATTTGAACATCCTGATTCCAAATATGGAATCCATTTTCCTAAATTCAAAACACAGAAGTGGCAGAAATTAATTTAAAATTAATTCCCGCTGTTAAAACAAAAAGCGTGTTTTTAAGAGATAATAACTATCAAAAGATTGACACTTGTTTATGTTCGGTTTAATTGTAAAATTATGTCCAATGACCAAAATTATATTAAATGGTAAAAATATATTCTAAATATACTTTAAAACCACTCAAATTCATAATTTATCACTAGTAATTAATTTGATTAAAAAAGTTGTTTTTAATTAAAATTTAGTAATTTTCACTATTCATCAAAATATGAAAGTTATCTGAAATGTACCAAAATTTCACCCTAGGCTAAATTCGATATTCCGAATCCAAAAATGAAGTCCATTTTCAAATATAAAATATATATAATTTCAAAAAGTAGGTATTACTATTCATAACGGCTAGTTTGATTAGTTATGGTGTGTTAGAACTCGGTGTTGCGTACAACACACGCTATCACATTATTCAAAGAGAAGCGTACCATAGAAGCTTGGGGTGTTACATTCTCCCCTCCTTCAAATAATTGCGTCCTCGCAATTTCTAGGGTATTACTGCATAAAAGGACTCGGGTGGTTCTTCATCATAAGTTCCTCGGGTTCCCACGTTGCCTCTTCCATCTTATGATTCCTCCACAAAACTTTTACCAGACGCGTCGTCCGGTTTCTCAGCACTTGTTCTCTCGTATCAAGAATCTTGATGGGCTCTTCGCAATAGGAAAGATCGGGTTCCAGTTCTAATTCCTCATAGGTGAGTACATGCGTTGGGTCAGGCATGTATTTCCTCAACAGAGATACGTGGAACACATCGTGAACTTTGGAGAGACTTGGCGGCATTGCCAATCGGTAAGCTACAGCCCCAATTCGTTCTAGAATTTCAAAAGGTCCGATGTACCTGGGACTCAATTTACCTTTCTTACCAAAACGTATGACTCCCTTCCACGGAGATACCTTTAGGAAAACATGATCACCGACTTGAAATTCCAAATCCTTCCTTCGATTATCGGCATAGCTCTTCTGCCTACTTTGAGCTGCTTTGATGTGATTTTGGATTACCTTCACCTTTTCCACCGTTTCCTCCACCAGTTCTGGGCCTACAAGTTTTCTTTCACCAATGTCATCCCAACAGGTTGGTGTACGACATCTCTTTCCGTATAACGCTTCATATGGTGCCATCTGAATACTCGAATGGAAGCTATTGTTATAGGAAAATTCTACTAGTGGTAAATATTGATCCCACATACCCTGAAAGTCAAGTGAGCAAGATCTCAACATGTCTTCTAAGGTCTGAATAGTCCGTTCTGATTGTCCGTCTGTCTGAGGGTGGTAAGCAGTGCTCAAATGAAGTTCAGTATCCAGGGATTTATGAAGACTTTTCCAAAATCTTGAAGTAAAACGGGGATCACGATCAGAAACAATCGATAGGGGTACTCCATGAAGTCTCACAACTTCATTAATGTATAGTCTTGCTAGACGTTCCAGGGGTAGATCTTCTCTTATAGCAAGAAAATGTGCTGACTTGGTAAGACGATCAACAATAACCCATATTGCATCGTTCCTTCTAGGAGTCTTTGGTAGCCCCATGACAAAGTCCATTGTAATATTGTCCCATTTCCACTCCGGTATGGGAAGCGGTTGCATGACTCCTCCAGGCTGTTGCCTTCCAGCTTTCACTTGTTGACAAACCATACACCTTGACACAAAATCAGCAATCTCCCTCTTCATGTTGTCCCACCAAAAATGTTCCTTCAAATCTCTATACATTTTGGTGCTCCCAGGGTGTATAGAGAAATTGGAACTATGAGCATCATCCAGCAATTCCCTTTTTAGATCAGGTATATTGGGAACACAAAGTCTCTTCCCGAATTTCAAAATTCCATCTTCATACACAAAGTCTCTCAATCTCCCATCATTCACAGCTTTAATCTTCTTTTGGAATTCGTCATCATCGGTCTGAGAACTCTTAATCCTTTCTAGTAAAGATGGTTTGGCAACCATTTGAAAAAGCATTGATGTTTCACCTTCCCTGGTTATTCCCATGTCCATTTTCACTAGATCCATGAAAATTGGATCCCTTTCAATTCTCATATTGTTCAAAACTCCATGGTCTTTTCTACTCAAAGCATCTGCCACCTTGTTTGCCTTCCCCGGGTGGTAGTGTATCGTACAATCATAATCCTTGAGTAATTCAAGCCATCTCCTTTGCCTCATGTTGAGTTCTTTTTGTGAGAAAATATACTTCAAACTCTTGTGATCAGTATAAATCTCACATTTTTCACCATAGAGGTAGTGCCTCCATATCTTCAAAGCAAAGATCACAGCTGCTAACTCAAGATCATGAGTAGGATAGTTTTGTTCATGAATTTTCAACTGTCGTGATGCATAGGCAATAACTCTATCATTCTGCATAAGGACACAGCCAAGTCCTTTCTTTGATGCATCACTATAAATAACGAACCCATCATTCCCCGATGGTAGAGTCAATATAGGAGCATTGACTAATCTTCTCTTCAGTTCTTCGAAACATTCTTCACACTCTTTTGTCCAAACAAATTTAACCCCTTTACGTGTGAGCTTCGTTAATGGGTTAGCCAATCGGGCAAAATTCTGGACGAAACGTCGATAATAACCTGCCAAGCCAATAAAACTACGTACCTCAGTTATACTCGTAGGTGCTGGCCATTCTTGGATTGCCTTGGTCTTAGAAGGATCAACAGAGATTCCATCTTTAGAGACAATATGGCCAAGAAAAGAAATCTCCTGAAGCCAGAATTCACACTTACTAAACTTTCCATATAATTCATGCCTCCTCAGAGTCTTCAAGATAATGCGCAAGTGATTTTCATGATCTTCGTAGGTTTTGGAGTATACCAAGATATCATCAATAAATACCACCACAAATTCATCGAGATACTCCTTGAAAACTCTATTCATCAGATCCATGAATACAGAGGGTGCATTAGTCAATCCAAACGGCATTACAGTAAACTCGTAATGCCCGTACCTGGTTCGAAATGCTGTCTTCGGAATGTCTTCCTTCTTTACACACAACTGATGGTATCCAGATCGAAGGTCAATCTTTGAAAAGTATTGAGCTCCATGCAGTTGGTCAAATAAATCATCAATACGAGGTAGGGGATACTTGTTCTTTATCGTTATAGCATTGATCTCCCTGTAGTCGATACATAACCTCATAGATCCATCTTTCTTTTTAACAAAAAGAACAGGGGCTCCCCATGGAGAAACACTAGGGAGAATAAATCCCTTATTACTCAATTCCTCTAGTTGTTTCTTTAGTTCGACTAACTCTACAGTGGCCATTCTATAAGGGGTCTTCGATATAGGCCTTGATCCAGGAATCAAATCAATAGAAAACTCAACTTCTCGTTCTGGAGGATGTCCAGGTAAATCTTCCGGAAATACATCTACAAATTCTTTCACAACAGGTACATCCTCTATTTGAACATTCCTTTCCTCACCGACAGTTATTTCATTCTCTTCCTCCCCAATAATTGAATTAAGTTGAGCTACTGGGGGTGGGTCTAAATAAGAATTAGGTGGTGACGATTCTGCTCTAAAAATAAGGTGTTCCTTATCATTATCATCAAGAATCGTAACCTCTTTCTTCTTACAATAAATCTTCGCATCATAGTCCGAAAGCCAGTCCATACCGAGGATTATATCAAACTCAATCATAGGTATGACGATGAAATCAGCAGATAAAGAAAATTTATGTGCTCTAATGGGGACTGATTCACAAAACTTTTTTGCAACGATACTTCCCTTAGGAGTTTTAACTGACAACTCCCTTATTAAATCAAATTGGAAATATCTAATTTTCTTAGCAAACTGGGAAGATATGAAACAATGCGATGATCCAGAATCAAATAATGCATTTGCTAAACTTGAGGAAACCATTAAATTACCTGCCACCACGTCTTTCGGAGTTTCTACCTCAGCAGTAGTGATAGCATAAGCCTGGCCTTGATCCCTTGGCCTTTTCTGAGGTAAGTTCTCCTGACTCTTAGGACATGCATTTGCATAATGCCCCATCTCCCTGCAATTGTAGCACTGAACGTTGGTAGCTTCCTTCTTCCCCTTGCAATCATGAGCTTGGTGGCCTTTTTCACCACACTTGTAACAGACTCCCATTCCCTTCAGGCAAGCACCGGGGTGTTTCTTCCCGCACTTACCACAAGATGGATATTCAACCTTTCCCTTCTTCCCCTTATTTCCATTCCCAGATTGATCAGCAGGTCTCTTCTTCTCTTGCTTTGCTTTAAAGTCATAAGACTTAGAGAATTCCTTTTCGGTCTTGATAGCACATGAGACAATGTCTTCGTACGATGAAAAGGATTGTGAGACTAATGCTCGACAGAGAAATGGTTTTAACCCATGAAAGAAACGATCAATCTTACTTCTTGGGTTGCGAATATAATCTCCAGCATACCTCGCTAACCTTGTAAAGTTAGCCTCATACTTTGTGACATTCTCATCCTCCTTTTGTCTCAGACTCAGAAATTGCCTTTCCATATCTGCTCGATGGTCGCGAGGAAAGTATTTTTCTAAAAACAGATCTTTGAACTCCCTCCATTCCATGTTTGATACTTCATCATCTTCCTTCATGTTTTGAATCAATGACCACCATTGATCAGCATCTCCAGTGAGGCGGTAAACTGCCATGGTAACTTTTTCCCTTTCACTACTCCCCAAAGCCTGAAATATTTTCTCTAGGGAAAATATCCATTGCTCAGCTACTAAGGGATTTGTACTTCCATTGAACGTTGGTGGTTGTTGTCTCATGAATCGATCTAACATTGATCCTCCACGCTGCGGATCAGGGTGCTCCATACGGGTAAGGTTATTATTCATAACCTGAGTAAGTTGTCCCAGTACGGTGATTAGCTGATCAGCACCAGTTGCATCACCAGCCCCACTATAATTATCTTGAGCAGGAGGGAAATCCCTACATGGAGTGCGTGCATTGATACGGTTTCCATTTCTTCCACTAGGCGCCATTTCTAAACAATGGCATAAACTAGATCAGTTTATGAATCAAAATACATAATTCCATACTTATAAAACACTTAACATAAATTGAACTATCTATGGATATAATCCATAATCATAAATATGTTTTCTTTGAGGAAGTATATACTCATAAACCCTTCATAATGATTTGTAAAGAAAGTGAGAGTTATCCTAAGCATATCCCCCGGGAGTGTCGTAACCAAGAGTGCAGCAAGGCCCGTTGTCGTGCACCAGTTCCCGTTCGAGTCTAGCTCAAAGCGGTGTTTTCGGGTTTTACCCCTAGGTACATCTGTGCCAGAGCCGCCTCTACCTGCTCGTATCCAGACAGGGATGTATTGCTCGCAAAACTCACAAAGTCTCTACAATACCAAAATTCTAGGAAGTTCTTCTATACTAATCCTCAAAGTTCATCTTAGGTCTACGTGCTCTAATCAGAGTTTATCTAAATCTAGCTTCCAAGGTTTGTACTAAACTTCCTCTGATACCAACTGTAACGCCCCGACCCCAGTTTCCCAGAGTCGGTGCATTAATTACATAACATTGGCATGATCACAAGAAAGATCAAATCCCGAAAGACCGATTGGTTTAGTAGCCTTGGAAACACTAGATATATTCATAAGTTTTACATTACATCATAAAATAAAAAACTACTACAACAACATAATGTTTCCACAGTCCACACTACAATCCCCTCATAATATCCCTGCAGGTCATTCATAACTTACATCTTCACTTCCTGGGAAAAATAAAACATAGAAAAGGGGTGAGCTCAAATGCCCAGTAAGGATAACAATATAGCGGAAACTTTCATCAATAAGAATAAACATTTAAGGCAATGTATAACTAAAACAAAAGCCCTTTTAAACATGAACTTTCAACATGGTATGGCATAAATAAAATGAAATAATGCCATTTACTTATTCACATGGATATTCCACTAATCGAATAATCACATGCAAAAATAAATAACCACTTTCATAATGTTGGAATGCATAATGCCAGACTATCATAACCACATAGCCAAGGCCTCGTGCCAAGACTACAAATAAGATTTTGTCAAGGCCTTGTGCCAAGACACTAGTTTGTCTCATGAGACCTACCGATGCATCGAGGAGCTATAGCGGGCTCCACCCGTCACTTATTAAGTCCAATGCATTCCCATATGAAAAGGTTTAAACATAACATAAACATTCGTATTAAAACTAGCATACGAAATGTCAATAATTTCACAATAAACTATGAATGGTATAAAAATAGCACATCCACAGTCAAACATATCACAAAACCTTCAATACAATATAGAAGTTTTGTATCATAATAAATCAACTTCAAATAATCTTAAAATCCATCAAAGGATGTTGACATAGATGAAATCAAAATTCTTTTTAAAGAAATATCTCCTTTTATTTTGAAATCATTTAAGATCCATATAAAATAAAAAATTTTCTTTGAAAATATTCTTATAAGCTTGTAAGGAAAGCTTTGAAGATTTTATAACGGCGTAAAATAACCGCACCCGCCGTATAAGTAAAAAAAAACATTCTTACCTCAATTCTGTCGAAAAGGTTAAAAAGGACCTTGTTTTGAAAACAACGGAAAGATTCCTTTATAAACCTCTTATAAAAAGTCAAAAAAAGGTATAAATGACTTTAACCCATATTCTTGTAAATAGTAAAAATGTTTTGAAATACATTTTTAAGAAACATGGATGTGGATGATAAAGAGATCCCAGTAGATTATTACATATAAACAACCTCGGATAATGAAGAGATTGTGAAATAACCCTTACCTTGTACTTTTCCTTGGTTGGGGTAGGTTAACCTCCTGTATAATGGTGAAATAGTTGTTATTAAATTATACAAGAATCATATATATTAATATGATATCATATATGATCTTTTAACATTGATTTGTTAATAATATCTTAGAATTATCGTCGTTTCTGGAGTTAACTTACTCATTTTCTTTTATATGTTTTGTTACATAAGCCATGGTTGTTGTATCTTATTCATATCCAGAATGATATACAGTCCTTAAACATCATTTTTAAATCATCAAATGATAATTATACTTGAATGGATACGATGGAGAATGAATCTCATCGCGTTCGTGGAGACGGTAGTCCGTACGTACGCACGAGCGACAATATCATTCTTTTGATATTAAAATAATATATAAATGGATGGTATATCATATATACAGAATCATTAACATGTTATATTTATTATTTACATGAGTTACACATCATTATTATACCCATCCAAATAATATTATATTGAATAACAATTACACCACGACGTGGAGACGGTAAGCCGTACATACGCACGTATGGTGACATGTTATTCAAAGGGTGGATAGAATACTGAATATGATTGTACCATATTTATAATAACATCACAGTATATGTGAGATACTGGAGTTATTATTTCAGAATGGTAAGAACAAAGGAAGAAGAAGTGGAAGAAGAAATGAACTTAGAAAAGGGTGGTGAAATCATTACCTCTTCTTCGGGTTCTTCCTTTTGATTTGATCAAAAGGGCTCCTTAGGTTGGATTTCTGATCAAACTAAGGCCTCTAGGTTGTATTGGGGGATGTTGGGAGAGTATTTGGGCAGAGTTTGGCCGAACCAAAAGGCTTTGAAGGTGTGAAGAAATGAGAAGGAGGAGTGCCCTTTTATAAGAGGGGTGAGGGGCACCTTTGGAAAAGCTAGAAATATTAATTTATAATAAATTCATATTCGGTTTCTAAAGGCTCCAAAGTTGACTATTCAAATGATTAGGTGGGGATAGGTCGAAAGCAACTCATCCAATAGAATTTAGACAGGTTTGGGTACTTATATTAACCTTATCTTTAAGTATTAACTCTAAGTTAATTAGTTTCACTTTTACAATGTCTCTTTGTATTTTTATATAATATGGTTAATAAACTTACTATATACATCCAAGCGACCCCCAAGTGGTCCATTAATGATTAACCTATCATGATATAAGTCTCTTGGCCGAACCTTAGATTTTTAGGAATTTAATATCAATTAATAATATAATATTTGTTTTAAGAATTCTTTTATGTCAATTTTGACACTATTCATTAGTTGATTTTTGTGAAACTCATAACAGATTTATTACTTCAAACAAAGTCAATTAAATCAATCCTAATATATCATATTATCCTAGAAAATTAGTTTAATTCATTAAAAGTTTCATATTATATTTATTTGGGTATTTATAATATCACTTATTTTAATTTTTCACTATTGTAGTAATTACTGCATCATCATTGTGTCATAAATAAAATAAATTATTTAATGTCTAAAAATTATAAGTAAAATATCATTATGTAGGAAATCTTTTTAGCTTTCTAATGAATATTTATAATCGAAAATCCAACATGTATAACCCTATGTAAAAATTGTTCTTCTAAAAGATGTAAGCTTATGCCATTTTTATTTTTATTTTAACTTTATTAATATAAAGTGTCCCTACCACATACAAGTGGCTCCAAGGGGTCCCCAAATTGACCCAAGGATGCCCATGGTCGGGTATGTGTCCACCAATAAGGTTAGGACACGTTTTAGGGTAATTTTGTATTATTATAATATTATTTTTTTAACCCTTATTTACAGGATTTACCCTTTAACCATGGTAAATAAAATATTTACCACAGTAACTATTCAAAATGTCTAAAAATAAAAGTTACCTATTTACACAATTTGAACATCCTGATTCCAAATATGGAATCCATTTTCCTAAATTCAAAACACAGAAGTGGCAGAAATTAATTTAAAATTAATTCCCGCTGTTAAAACAAAAAGCGTGTTTTTAAGAGATAATAACTATCAAAAGATTGACACTTGTTTATGTTCGGTTTAATTGTAAAATTATGTCCAATGACCAAAATTATATTAAATGGTAAAAATATATTCTAAATATACTTTAAAACCACTCAAATTCATAATTTATCACTAGTAATTAATTTGATTAAAAAAGTTGTTTTTAATTAAAATTTAGTAATTTTCACTATTCATCAAAATATGAAAGTTATCTGAAATGTACCAAAATTTCACCCTAGGCTAAATTCGATATTCCGAATCCAAAAATGAATTCCATTTTCAAATATAAAATATATATAATTTCAAAAAGTAGGTATTACTATTCATAACGGCTAGTTTGATTAGTTATGGTGTGTTAGAACTCGGTGTTGCGTACAACACACGCTATCACATTATTCAAAGAGAAGCGTACCATAGAAGCTTGGGGTGTTACACTTGTATCATTCGGTGTCAGTAAACGAGAGCTATTTTGCAGGTTTAAGATTCAGATTTTGGTTTCTAGTTTGAGTTTTCATTGGAGCAGGTTGGTCTAGTGGTTAAAGGTTTCCAAGAGGTCACATGGGGATCGTGCCTGCATGGTTCTATCCCAATTTTGTATTTTGTTCTATTTTTTTTATCTGCTTTTGTATTCAAATCAATTTTTTATTTATTAATATTTACTTATTGTTGGTTTATGTGTGCTTAATATGTCTATTTGATCCCATTTTATTTGGGAAAATCTATCTCATCATGATTACATTGATGCATGGAACTAGTTGCATGCCTATGGGGATCAGGAACACCCTTCAGGTCATGTCTCATACTAGGTTAGATTTTAGGTTGGATTTCATCCTGGCCTATCTCTGGACACAAATTCTATAACAATGACTATTTCATTTTTAATAAAAAATGAAGATTTTTTTAGTTAATTTTTTTACCCCAATGAAAGATAAAATGGTTAATGTAAAAAATATAAAATTAAATGACAGAAAAAATGTTTTTAAAATGTATTTGTATTTATAGTTAAGTCCTTGATCAACCATATATCTTCCCCTATGAATTATTTCTCATTTTTTGAGATACATTCCTTGATAGTTACATCCCTACATTCAATGTTTTGTGTATTTAAAGAAATGTTGTTCTCTTTCACTTATAAGAGGGTCCCTAAAATAATCACTTCCCTTCACACCAAATCCCTTATAGTTCATCCCAAACTCTACCAAATATCACCTAAACACTCACAAAAAACATATAGAGGTTCGTTTCTTCTCAAAAGGCAATCATCTAAAGGTTTAACCTATTTGGCAAGGAGATAATCCAAAAAGTGAGTTATAAATTCAAAATAACTAATTTCTCTTTTCAATTTCATTATGTGCACTTATTATTCCTAAAATTATAATAAAAATATTAAAATTCAAACCTTGAAATAATTATTATACCGGTATGTTATTATAATGATAGTATAATCATTAACTATCTTGCCCATTTTTGTTATGAAAAAATGAAACTGTCATTTGTGTGTTGTGCGGACTACCGCCTCCACGACATAATGTGTTTCATTTTTCTTCAACCACCATAGAAGGATGGTAAAATATGTAATTTATTATATAAGTATTATATCTGTGAAATATTTTATATTTTTAAATGATTAACAATATTTCTCCTTTAACCTGTTTTATGAAAAAAATCAATAATAATGTGTACGTGTGGAATACCACCTCCATGGAATGGTCTATTTTTGTTTTTTATTTTCATAACCACCATAAATGGATAGTCCTAAGAATAATTATAATAGATAAATATTATTTTTATGAAATTAATTTGTTTTTATAATGACAAATTGGTAATACTATTAACAATATGATCAATAAACCAAATTGGTAAATTCAACTATCCTAAATAGAATTCTAAGAGAAAAAATGAGTTATTAATACTATAAAATATTTTATATATTTTATCTTCATTTTATAATTATTTTACTGAAAAATATATCAGATCTCTATGATACTAGTATAATTATATTTCTACTAGTTTATCTGATTATCTTTTATAAATTATTTTATATTCATGTTTTGGTCTATTTAACCATATACACAAAAAATGATATGAATTTATATCATGGATGAATATGTGAATGTAATAACTATTATAATATTATAAAAATATGAAAATATTTTCTTATTTTTTTCTTTGAATATTATATCATTAATTAACTAATAAATTAAAAAACACTATTCAATGGTTAATAATCACGAAAATATTCTTATTGTTGATTTCATCTTAAAAGGTAAAAAAGAAACACTAATGAAAGAAGTTAAAAATTCATAATTCCTTATAATTAACCCCTTATATTATCTTTAATAATTTCATAATAATTATCTTTTGAAGAATAATGAATACCAATATTCTCTTTCAAAACTATCAAGATTACTTACACCAGATAATGAATAATGGTAAAAACTAGTCATATATATATATATATAATGATAATAAATAAAGAGAATAAATGGTTATAGTTATGAATAAGATTCATAATTATAAATTTAATAAACTTAATTAGGTCATTAAATAACTTTGGTGAAAGTATATAATGAATCAGGACCAAGGTAATAGAGTCTCGTCTAAACATTTCACTCCTTCAGTAATATTTATTATTATAAACCATCTTTTACTTGTATATTGTATCTACTATAACTTTAATATTTTTTTATCATGATCCTATAAGTTTTCATGAAATTTAATTTTTGATTTGAAATCATATCCTTCGATGGATTTTTGGATCAAAATTTTCTATGGTGGTAAGGATTTTCTTGGACTTAATTCTGATTCATTGAGACATGTTATATCTTATGAACCATGTTTCCTTTGTATGATGTTCTTATGATTTAATATTACATAAATTATACATATATTATTTAATTTAAATTAAATGTATATAATAAGGAAAATCAATTAATTTTCTTCAACTTTCTCTTGGATCAGGTATTACCCTAATTGTAATTGTTCTTGTTAACTCAATTTACATTCATTGAGTAATTATTGTTCAATTAAAACTATCTCATATAATTTTGTTACATTATTCACTTTTATTATATTATGTGTAATTATCTCATTATTTACCATTTCATTAAATACTCCTCTTTTAGAATGTTTTATACTTCATAGAGAATGTATCCCATAAGGGATATTGATAACTAAAATCTCTATTCATTGAGATATAATCATGACCTTTTCACTTTCATTCATGGGTTATACCATAATGATATTTAATTACATGTTATTTTATAAAAAAATTGGAAAATGTATTTTTAATAAAAATATTGTTTCATTATTCCTTTTACAATGTTTTTTTTCAACATAGGTAATTTCAAATTATTAAAAATGTTCATTTCATAATCAAATGTTTTAAATTTGGATAAAAATTTCTAATTGAAAAATTAATGTCATTTTCAAGGATCCATTATTATATATATATTTTTAAAAGTAAATTTTTTCAAAATTAATCACTTCACCATTTAAAAAAATAAAATTTAAATTGATATGTAAGTTTTTATTTTTCATTGATTTTAAAAACGTTTTCAGAAACTAATTTTAGGTTTTTAACCTCTATTTTCTTTTTCATATTCAAAATTATATACACTCTATGGATTTATGTTACATTATTTATTCTATAATATATATATATATATATATTTAATTTGGGTGATTTAACTTGAAATATTAAATAATTCAATTATTTATCCCTTCATGGGAGATACCCTTCGAAGAATTATTTTGAAATATATTTTTCATCTATATTAGTTTCCTTCTATGTTTCCTGTGTTAAACAAGGTGTTTTTTGAAACCATCCATTATCTTTCTATGTATGGATTATGTAATTCCATTATCTTTTTGATTAGTGATCTATAATTTCCTTTTCCTTACATAATCATCTTTATTTTATAAATATAATAATTTTTCTTCTAATTATTTTCCATTTCGAATACCTTATTTTTTATTACTTTAATTTAAGGGTGTTCACTTAGGTTCCATAAATAAATTGATTAGTAAAATTATTATCTTAATTATATACCCTTTACCTATAGAGTGAAAACAACATATGATTTATTCTTCATGTTGTATGGGATTTACTTGAAAAGTTACTTGATGTCATTGAATACCCTTTATCATTCCATGGTTTCTAAATAGTGTGTTATAAAAACCTGTTTTCATTCCATAGGTTCATTGTAATTTGATTAAATGTGGCATAGATGGGTGTAGTTAATCTTTAATTGATAGGTGGGACCTATATAGCCCTCCAATTAATTGGGTAGAACATTATATTTCATAAGATATTGGTTAACCAAGTAGTGATTCTCAATCCTCTATGTGAAATAGGTTGAGATGCTCGATATGCTATGGGATAAAGCTGGGTACTTCCTGACCCACTTAGGGAAATTCGTGAGTGGACCCCGATCTATAAAGAAAAACTGGTTGTATTACCTGATAGTCTATGTTATGATTTATATGGTTATGCTTATGCTATATTTCTAAGGTATCCTGATCTAATTCTTCCATAGATTATTTTTATTGGACAATGTTTCCACAATCATTTGTTTAATTATTTTTTCCTTAAGAAATTATTTTTGATATATTATTTTTTTGGGTATGACTTTCTAATATTTCCTAATTATAACCATAAGATCATCTTATTCTTAGTTATAATATTGGATTTTTATCACCTATTTTTACCCTTACTGAGAATATGAGCTCCCCCTTTATTATGTATCCTCTTATTCATGTTATGAAGATGACTATAAACTATGAGAATCCTATAAAGGTGTCTATTATAATTCAAATATTGAAAAAAATTCACATTTTTAGTAAAATATATTTCCTATGTAAATAGTCCTAAAATAAATTAAAACAAATTGTTTCATTAGTTGTGTGAGGTTTTTGGGAGATTTATTACTAATGTGAAGATTGTGCATGTTTATCATATATTTTCTTACTTTTTACAAATTTCATTTTTTTAAATTTAGTGTTTTTATCACTGAGATCAGGAATTCATGTCTCGAGTTCCACACATCCTTGTTGAAATATGTGTGAGTAATGGAAAATAGTTTTATGTAGTTGTGGTTTTTGAGCATAAGTTTTTAAAATTTTATTATAATCTTATTTTCCATAAAACCAACAAACATGATTCGAGGGGAATTTTTGAAAACTTGGTTGGTTTTAGAAATATTTAAAAAAACCTCTAATTTGTAAAATAAGGTTGATATATTCCTCTAAAATATTACCCTCCTCAGTAGCTTTATAGAGGAATGTAAGACCTCTTTTGGTTTGTGACATTATGAAATATCGATAATGTCCATTTTGGTAATTCCTAAATTATGTAATATGATAAATTTATTTATTTAAAATATAGATAAAATAATTGAAATTTCTATCATAATATCAAATAATAGGAGTCTTGGATATGTTTTAAATGAACTTTCAAGTGAGAGGATTTCTAAAAAATGTTGTAGGACCAATAAAACTATATTTTTAATAATTATTACAATTAAATAATCTAAGAGGGATATGAGATTAATGATTTGTTTCCACTCTTCCATATTTACAATATATATTTAATCTTTTGAAACAAAAAAATTAATACTTTAAATTGACTACCTACCACCTAATTATAATTTCACTTTCAACCTCTTAATTCTAGTCATCGAAGAAAACCAAAATAGTTACTCACGAGTGGTCAAAAATATCAAAATAGTGTTCGAGTAAATATATATAAAAATTTAGAATAGTATATCTTATGAATGTCTATGGTACAAAAATTTTAGACTAGAATACATTTAGTTTAACTTATATAAATTTTGGTTCAATCTAGGATTCTTTAAATTGGGTTCTCTCAAACTCTTTCTCCAAATTACTTAACATAATAAATACAACAAAATTGATTGTTAAGAAAAACAATATCCCCTAGGAGTATATATCTATGTGTATAGTGGTAATCCCATTGATATTTTACTAGAGTGAATTTTTAATTGATACTCAAATAACCTTTTCCCATGTAATTAATCCGAGGTGCATATTTCTCATAGCCACATGAAATTTCCAGTATCAAGACAGGGTTATAATTTCTAAGATAACTACACAATATCTACCTTACCAAAACATCATGATGATATCTTATAAATATAATTTTCCTTTAGAGTTTACTTTAGGGTTTTCACTAATGATCTCAAGTCCTATCTCCAAAATTATTAATCAAATCCTAAAAAATTACCAAAACACACTCTGATACCAACTATAGCCATCCAAGAAAATCATAACATTATTTTACCTGATTTCCATAAATCATACATTAGAACTCATAAATCATTTCACAATATTAACAATTAAATGTATACCATCTTTGATTACAAGTTACATAAAACATTATTCTATAAGACTTGTAAACATTCCTCTAGAGTAGATCTATGGTTGAATCCCTTCTAGACTTTCCATAAGTTAAAATCATCATCATATCTTGGGGATTAGAAACATAAGAAAGGTGTGATCTAAAATTATAAATCAGGTAAAAAAATTTAAAAATTTAAATAATGGTTTGATCATAATCATAAGATAAATATTGAGTAGGAAAGAAATATCATATCAAAAAGGACATGGAACAATAAGATTTTTCCATAAACTATAATATAAGGACCTATAATCTCAAATGAACAAACATGTTCCATGTAAAAGAGTAAAAAATATTGATATATTAAATTTTATCCATGTATAATAATAATAGGAATATGGAATTTAAATTTAACATTCGCTTGAGATATATAATAACAAATAAATTTGATAGAAACATAATTATGGAGAAATTATAACACTGTGAGAAAAGTCCATGCTTCATGTTTTGAGAAAAAAAATCAATGCTTATTATTGTGAATAGAAAAACCCATGATCTATATTCAGAAAAGAATAAATTTTGATGTTTCATATTGTAAAAAAATAAAATTCATATTCTATATGTTGTGAACAAAAAAATCCCTTGAAAAATATCCTTATCACATGTGAAATTAAAAATTTAAAAATACATTGAAGGGAAATATATGACCCCCTCATCAATAATATATAAATACGAGTTCCACTACAAATAAATAATTATTTATATCACAAATTACCCATGGAAATAAAATGGGATTCATTCATCACATTATAAAGAACCCGTGTAACGGAGAATGGGTTTTACAACACTTTAAGATGTTATCACTAAAATTAACATCAATCATATAAACAGTTGATACCCAAATTTAAATCACGATAAATAGTATTTTATAATGAAAATTAGAGGTTTATTGATGGAAAATAATTTTTAATTAAATAAAATCATTACAAAAAATAAAATAATTTTAGTGAAAAAAAATATTTTTCAAAAACAGTTTTATCTTTGGATTAAAAGGTACAATTATGG
Source organism: Viscum album (assembly GCA_963277665.1). Lineage (NCBI taxonomy): Eukaryota > Viridiplantae > Streptophyta > Magnoliopsida > Santalales > Viscaceae > Viscum > Viscum album. Next base: position 1,503,388,463 of record OY728152.1, read on the forward strand.
TAATATTGAAATTAATTATTTAAAAAGTTGAATTCAAATTTTGGAAAAGTTATTATTATTAAAATTTAATATTCTATTATGGATCATTTAAAATTATATCAATGTTTCAAAATGTTTAGGTGAAAAAATATTGATTTTTTTTACTTTTACAACAAGTATTTAATAATTAATTCCAAAAAATGATAGAATGGATTTAAAAATGTGGAGTCAAAATGTAAATACCCAAGAATAATGTACATGGAAATTCCATTACTTTTTTGGAATACTTAATACATTACAGAAACAAATTCCCAAATACTGTATTAGTTTAGTGCCTTTAGAAACATGGAACACATTCTTCTAATCTGGTGAAATATCTTTAACATCTCCCATTAAGATCTTCCCCTTTAGTACTCCTACTTAAAACCTTTCCTTATAACTTGGGGAAAGGAAATATAAAAATTAGAGAGCAAAGATTCTTAGTAAGGGTAAAAAAATAGTTACATAAACATAACATGAACATAAGGGCCTGAGAACATGATCATAACATTTTATGATCATTCCCTTCATATCAAAGGTAAACATGAATCATAACGAAATATAAGAACATAATCCATAAAATCATAAAATTGACATAAGGAATGAAATTGTGGAATACACATAAATATATAACTTTTTGAATATGTGTAAATAGTAATAGGTTCACTCATTAAGGACATGAAACCAGGACCACGTATTAACATATAGACATGAAAACTAGGTCCACACATAGAATTATAGACATGAAACTTGGTCCACACATAGAATTATGGGCATGAAATTAGGCTCATGTATAACATATATACCTCTTGAGTTTTAAATCTGTACCCAATTCATATAAGGTAGATATAGGTCCCACCCATCTCATAATTAAATATTACATACATGTGACACAAGATCATAAACAATCATATCATAACCAATATAATAGAATAGGTGTTATAAACATGAAATCATATAATAACCTATGAAAAAGAGAAAATATTCATAATAATTTCATTAAAAGAATAATCCATGAAAAGAACGGGGTTTCTTAAACATAATTCCATCAATACATAAACCATTTGGAGAAATAATATGAATGTTATTTTTGAACTATAACAAAGTATGTCATTATAAGGGGGGGGGGATTTTAAAAGATCACATGGAACATGAAAATAAACTTTTAAAAAATAAGACATTTTCAAACCCATTTTCTTTGAAACCACTTTGAAAACATATAAAGGTATCATGAATATCATTTAAAATAGTTCTTGAGGAAAATATCCTTTCTTCGCGGAAATAGTTTTCTTTTCTTAAAATTTTATACAATATTAAAAGAAGAAATTTTCATTGAAAATAACCTTGTAATATTTTTGGGTGATAATAAAGTAAATAAGGTGTCACAAAAGTGTAAAATTACATTCATTTCGTATAATTTAAAAAAACATTCTTCCAGTACTTTTTCTGAAAATATCAAAAAGTACATCGTTTGAAAAATGAAAGAAATATTTCTTTAAAACGATGTTGTAAAAAGTAAAAAAAGTTTAAAAATTACTTTAATAATCCATATATTAATAATAAAAAAATTATTATTTTTTTAGAAAAAATTAACATGGATGATAAATATTACCCAACAGACACTTAAAACGAAACAATTCCAAATATAGAAGAGATTGTGAAATCAACATTCAACACTTAATAATCAATATAAACATATGCACCATGTAAAAATAAAATTATAAGGATATGGAAATATCATAATATTATGGATAATACTCATAAAATACATTCATGGTTAGTATATACACCACATAGAAGAAACAAGCAGTGTTTGAGGCATGTGCCTCATAGAAATAAAGGTGAGACAAAAATCCCATTACCTTGTGTCTTAACTATCTTCGTACTTGAACAAGATTCCTGTATAATAAAAAAGAGTTTATTATAAATATTTTACAGAATATAATTCTTATATCTAATACCACATATGGTTTTATTATGACCTTATATTACCGTCTTGTTAACGATCTTTTGATAAGGTTTCACTTCAGGTAATATTCACATTATTCTTCGCATGTGTCTTAATTTGTTATATCATTGTTCCTTATACTTATATCATGATTACAGAATATAAATAGTGATATAATTATCTTGTGTACCTATTATATTTATATTATATTAATCTATGTCATAAATAAATATGAAATGCAATACACCATTCATGGAGATGGTAAGACATACGCACACATGAACGTTGTTTCCGTTTTAATTATCATATTGAAAGAAAGAATGTAAATTCATTATGGATATATATTTATAATTATTAAAATATAATTATTATATCATATATATCCTATAATTTCATTAAAAATATCCTTAATACATTCTATGTGTTGTGTGAACAAATCACATTGCTTTGTGGGGGCGGTAGTCCACACTTCCTGAAATGTGATTATCGTATTAACAAAAAATAGAAAGTAAAAAGGTATGTCTTGTAAAAGAAAATATAGTAGATTAAAGACATAATAAAAATTATATAATATATATATATATATATATATATATTCCATCATAATGGCCACAATGATTGGTGGTAAAGTAAAAATGAACAATCATCGTTTTGTGAGGCAGTAGTTCACCGTACACATAAATAGTATGTTTGATATCCATTTGATGGAGGTGTGTGTAAGTTTATATAGAAAACATAGAATAAAAACATCCTAATATATTTAGGATACTTTTTTTGTAATAAAATAAAATAATAAATATAGAGTAGGGGTGTAGAAGGAAAATAAAAGAGCTTGAGAGAAGACATTACCTCTTAATCAGGTAACTCCTTTTGGTTTGTTCGAAAAGGATTCCTTGAGATGACTCTACCCAAGAGAAAGCATCTAAGAGTAATAGAGTAACCTTGGGAGGATAAATATAAAAGATTTTTACAAGCCAAAAGGATTTAGAGGTGTTAATAAAAGAGAAGGAGTGGTTCCCTTTTATAAGAGGGGGGAGGGGCACTTTAGGAAACTCCAAAACTATTAATTTATTTAAAAAATGATTTTCAATTTCAAATAGCTCCAAAGTGATTTATTTCTAGGATAAGATTATGATGGGTCTAATTACTCTCAATAAATGAATTTTAGACATGTTTAGGTCACATCAGTAACCTTATCTTTTGTATTTAACCCTTAGTTAAATAATTTAACTTTTACTGTGACAACTTCTTTTTTTACACTATAGGTTTAATATAGTTACTATAAAATGACAAGAGAACCCCAATTGGATAATTTATGAAATATTTCAAACTATACAAGTTATTTTTACAAACCTTATATTTTTACGAATTTTATAACATTTAATAAAATATTATTTATTTTAATGTATCATTTATTTCAGTTTTGATACTATTCAATATTTTCATTTTATAAAATATCAAAACCGCATGATAACTTCTAACCAATACTTCCAATATATCACTAAAATTTAGACGTTGTCTATAAAATTCGTGGATGTCATTAATTAAGTAAAATTATATTTATTTTAATAAAGTTAATACCATTTATTTAATATCTCAATTAATTAAACAATTACTACTTCATTTTTATACAAGAATTTAATTAAGTTATTTATTCTCTAAAAATTGAAAATAAATTATCATGATGAATAAGTATTTCTTATATTTCTAATTAATATTTATATTCTAATTTTTCTTATGAATAACCCTATATTAATAATTATTTAGTTATATGTTTGAATATGACATTTTTAACTCTTCTTTAAATAAAATTTAATAAATGCCATAATCTTACAAAAGTATCTTAAAGTGGATCATATTTTTGACCTAAGGTTGTTTTGGGTCAAAATAAACTTATCCAATGAAATTAGGACAAGTGTTAGGGTAATTTTATATCATTATAATATTATATTTACCTTTAATTACCCTATTTACCTTTAATCGCGGTAATTAAAATTTAGAAGTCACTATTCACCATAAATTATTTTGATCCAATTAGAATAAATTTTTAATACCGATTACATCTGTGAATGTCGGATTTTCAAAATTTAAATCATGGAAGTTTTAAAATTAAGATTAACGATAATCCTGCAAATGTGGTTAGAAAGCGGGTAAAAGAGACGTTCAAATGTTCAATATTTTTTTATATCTTATTCTATTATAAAAATAATTTCAGTGACCTAAATTGGATTAATATATGTTTTATTTATAAATTGTGACTTTAAAATCCATTTACTATAAAAATAATTACTGTAAAGAAAAAGTCGGTTTCTAACTACTATAGAGTGTTTTTAACTATTCGTCAAAATTTAAAATTTTCATAAAAATACCAAAAACTCACCCTTGGATAATTTATACATTTTTAATTCAAAAATGAATTTTGTTTTATCAACTTCACTATCTAAATGTGTCTAAAATTAATTTTATTATTTTTCACATAAGGGAATTAAAATCGGTTCATTCGAGAAAACAATATTTTTAAACGTAAAAGGATTTTACCAAAAATAATATCTTTAATTATCAATATGTTTTATTTATATAAAACAATATTTGAAATTTTTTTATTACTATTCATATATTTATGTTTAATGTATAGGTTATAATTATCTCATTTAAACAAATATAATAGTAAATTATTGTTTAATAGAAACATGATGTTGTGTGTAATGATAGCCAAGTCAGTGTTGTGTGTAGTGGAAGCTTACTTTGGTATTTTGTATAACATAATTAAAAACATAATGATATTATATAATAAATTAAATCTATATGCAGTATCCTGTGAAGTGAAAATATCAAAAGATTAAATTAATGAAAAGTAAATAAATTCACAAAATCTCAAGGAGTTACATTCTACCCCCTTAAAATGAATTTCACCCTCAAAATTCGTCTGTGTTATAAAATTACTAATTCTTAAAAGGTTCATTCATATAAACCCACATAATAAAATTAATTATAAATCTTCCTTTTAAAAAGGAATAATTGGAAAATAATAGTTACCCAAATTAAATCATGATTAGGTATTTATGTAGGAGAACATAGGTGAATATTTGGTCATGGAAGAAAGGTATAAATAATCCTAGAGATTGATAAAGATCACTAATCACAAGAAAGTGGGTGATCTAGAGATAGTTAACTATCACAAAACCATAATCTAAAAAAGCATGAAATAGGTCATTGATATTATCAAGATTATGATGACATGATAACCTTTTACATCATAACCCCTTTTCCTAATGTTGAAAAATTTTTAGGACAAGACATACTTACGTGATTTTAGCGTAACTTAACCCTTTTTTGTTATATGATCATTTCCTACTTCATCTCTTATTCCAAGAAATGAATTTGAATTTTTCATTCCTAAATCATTATCAAATCTTGAGAATAAAGATAGGTCATTCTATACATCTTTATCGCAATTAAAAGGTTAACACAAGTTATAAAATAGGCATAAATACACTTATGGTGATGTAATACTTTAATCCAACAAACTTATCCGAAGTTTAACTTAATATTTTCATAAATGGATAATCCCACAATCCTTTCTATAGATGAAAATCCAAAAAATTTGAAAGAAGTACACTAAAACGAGATTACTATTATCTACCATATATCATAAGGTATATCCACTTGGTCACATTACAAACATATTAGTACCTTCATCATGAATTGTCTTAAGTCATGGTAATAACCATAATTAAAAAATATCATTATTTAAAAGATATGTGTTTCATTATTATAAATATTATTGGATATATTCCTTAAGTCCTAAAAATTTGTATGCTCTATCCATTATAGCATAACCATTGTTTAAATAAATCCATAATTTGTTCCCAAGAAATTCGTATAATAAAATTTACTTATTCATATCCAACATATATTTATCTAAATATCATTATCTTAACATAAGAGACATATTAAGGGATATCTTTCCCTTAATCACATGTTCTCCAAATATATTGTCTTACCCATAAATCACTTTTCTTGGTCTTTAAAACTATTCAACATATCCATTCCAATATTTAATGAAAAACTTATACTAAAAACACTTATATAATTCAAAATCTTTGAATTTCAAAACATATAAACCTCAAGCATCCAACTTTTTTCCTAAACCATTACTCAGGATCCATCATCTTAGTATTTCGTAAAATATAAATCATGTATTAAGGTTCCTCAACCTTAATCAAACCAAAATTCTTGGGATTAATTTAAATTATAATTCTATAACATCCTATACCTTTCATATGTCATTTTTAGTCTCTTTATCCTTATTAGTATTACCAATACTCATTCCAACTTCTTGATTATCTTCATGATATTTCCACTTAGGAAATTCAGTTTCATAATTCCTATACTTTCCACATATGAAACATTCAAGGTCTACTATGTTCCATCTAGTTATGACTATTGAATAAGACCAAAAGGAAAAGTGTAATAAATACATATTAGAGATTAAAAACTAAAAATTAAGGGAAATTACTTATAATATTTCAATCTATGATATATTAGGTTTAATCCTAGGTTATTCACGATTATCCCAAAAACTCTATGATATTAACCTATACTTATACTTATCATTTGGACATACATAGGCATAACATTAGATAATATCTCCATGGATCTCACTAAAGATTTCACATCCTAGTTTCCAAAGGTTGAATAAACCTTCGCTCTGATACCAACTGTAATGACCCAAGATTGATGTGCATAGACATTGCATTACTTTTTGCGGAATACTTAATAAATTACAAAAAGAAATTCCCAATGACTGTATTTGTTTAGTTCCATTGTAATCTTATAACACATTATTCTAATCTAGTTAAAGATCTTCAAAATTTCCCATAAAGATCATATCCTTTAGTACTCCTACTTAAAACCATTCCTTATAAATCAGAGAAAGGAAACATAAAAAGCATTGAGAAAAGATGACCAGTTAGGGTAAATAAAATATTTTCATAAACATAACATGAGATTAAGTGCATTATAATGTGATAATAACATTATAAGATCATGCCATTCATATCAAAGGTTAACATGAATCATATATAAATCAAATAGCATAATCCATACGGTCATAGAATTGAAATAAGGCATGAAATTGGGGCATACACATAAACATATAACATTTAAAATGTGTATAAATAGTAACAAGTTAACTCATTAATAACATAAAATCATACCCTTGCATAAATATATGGACATGAAAACCAGGTCCAGGCATAGAATTATAGACATTAAAACTAGGTCCCTAAATAGAATTATAGACATGAAATTAGGGTCACACATAACATATGTACCTCATGAGTTTTCTATCTTTACCAAATTCATTAGAGGGAGATATAGGTCTTTCACATCTCATAATTAAATCATACATACATTTTCCACATGATCATAAACAATAATATCATAAACAATGTAATTGAATGGGTGTTATAAACATGTAATCATATAATAACCTATGAAAAAGAGTTAGGATTCATAATAATTTCATTAAAGGCATAACCCTTGAAAATAAGGGGGGTTCCTAAAATCATTCCATCAAAACATAAACCATTTGAATAAATAATATGAATGATATTTTTTTAACTATAACAATGTATGTCATCATAGGTGGGAAAGTATTTTGAAATATCACTTGGAACATGAAAATAAATTTTTAAAACATAAAAAATTTTCAATAACATTTTCCTTTAAACCAATTTGAAAACATATAAAGGTATCATGGAAATTATTTAAAAGAGTTCTGGATGAAAATATCCTTTCATCGATGAAATAATTTTCTTTTCATAAAATACCATGCAATTTTAAAAGAAAAAAATTATTTGAAAATAACCTTGTAAAATTATAGGGGAAGATTCAAGGTAATAAGGCATCATAAAAGCATAAAAATACATTCATGCTTTATAAGTTAAGAAACATTATTCTCATACTTTTTCTAGAAATGTCAAAAAGTACATCATTTGAAAAATCAATGAAAGATTCATTTCAAACCATGTAGTGAAAAGTATAAAAATTGGGTAAAAATGACTTTAAACATCCATAGGATAATAATAAAAAAATTTATGAAAACATTTTCATAAAATATGGACATGAATGATAAAAATTACCCAACGAAGACTTAAAACAAAACTATCTCAAAATTGGAAGAGATTGTGAAATCAACACTCATCACTTAATAATCAATAGAATTGTATACCGCATGTAAAAATAAAATTATAAGAATATGGAAATATCATAATCTTATGTATAAGACTCATAATATACATTTATAGGTAGTATATACACCATGTAGAAAAAACAAGCAGTGTATGAGGCATGTGTCTCACTCAAATAAAGGTGAGACAAAAATTCCCTTACCTTGTGTCCTTACTCTCTTCGTACTCGAACAAGATTACTGTATAATAAATATGAGTTTATTATAAATATTTTATAGAAGAATATTCTTATAGCTAATTCCACATATTGTTCTATTATTACCTTATATTACCCGCTTGTTAACAATCTTTTTTTAATGTTTCACTTCGGGTAATATTCGTAATGTTCTTCATGTGTGTCTTAATTTGTTATATCATTAGTCCTTATACTTATATCATGATTCCAGAATTTGAATAATGATATAAATATAATTTATAGCTATTATATATATATTATAATAATATATAGTATAAATAAGTATTAAATGGAATACATCGTTCATAGAGATGGTAAGCCGTACGTACACATGAATGTTGTTTCCATTTTAATTGTCACATTGAAAGAAAGTATGTAAATTCAATATGTATATATATTTAGCATTATTAAAGTATAATTATTATATCATATATATCATATGAGTTCATTAAATCCATCCTTAACACATTCCATGTGGTTTTTGAATGAATCACATTGCTTTGAGGGTGTGGTAGTCCACACTTCCTTAAACGAGATTATCATATTAACACCAAATAGAAATTGATAAGGTATGTGTTGTAAAAATTAATACAAGAGATTAAATACATAATAAATATTATATATAACATATATAGATATAGCTTTCAAAATAATTTCTAACATGATTGTAGTTAAAGGTAAAATTAACAGTCATCATTTCGTGAGGCAATAGTTCGTCATACAAAGAAATAATATGTTTGATATCAATTTAATAGAGGTGTGTGTGAGTGTAGGTCAAACCATTAACATAAAAAAATAAAATTATATTTAGGATAATGGTTTTTTAATAAAATAAAAGAGAAATATAGAGTATGGTTGAAGAATGAAAATAAAGGAAGGAGTTTGAGAGATGATGTTACCTCTTAATCGGGTAACTCCTTTTGGTTTGTTCCAAAAGGATTCCTTGAGATGCCTCTTCCAAAGGGAAAAATTATAGGATTAATATAGGATTTTTTGGAGGACAAATGGAAATTTTTTCCTAATCCAAAAGGATTTAGAGGTGTGAAGGAAAGAGAAGTATAAGTTCCCTTTTATAAGAGGGAGGAGGGGCACTTTAGGAAACTCCAAAACTATTAATTTATTATATAATGATTTTCAATTTAAAGTAGATCCAAAGTGATTTAGTTAGAAAATAATATGAGTATGGGTATAAAAACTCTCAGTCAAAGAATTATATACATGTTTAGGTCATAGTAGTAACCTTATATTTTGGCTTTAGCCCTTAGTTAAATAATTTAACTTTTAGCGTGGCAACTTGTTTTTTTAAACTATAGGTTTAATATAGTTACTATAAAATGTCAAGAGAACCACAATTGGATAATTTATGATATATTTGACACTACCCAAGTTATTGGGAGGAATATTATATTTTTATGAATTTTTTAACATTTTAAAAAATATTATTTATTTTAAATTATCATTTATGTCAATTTTGATGCTATTTTATATTTTCATTTTTAAAAATATCAAACACACATGATAAATTCGAATAAATACTCAAATATGTCAACAATATGTCTTAGTTTTCAATAAAATTATTTTATTCCAGTAATTAAGACAAATTATTTTTATTTAAACATTTTTAATATCATTTATTTCATATCTCAATTAAATAAACAATTATTGCATCATTATTACACTAGCCTTTAATTAGGTTTTTTATTCTCTAAAAATAAAAAATATATTATAATTATGAATATATATTTTTTATATTTCAAATTAATACTTATAGTCTAATTTTTTTTATGTATAAACCTATATTAAATATTATTTAGTTATTAATGTTTGAATATGACATTTTTAACTCTTCTTTAAATAAAATATAATAAATGTCTTAATTATAAACAAGTGTCTTAAAGAGGATCATATTTTTTTACTAAAGGTTTATTTGGTCCAAAATAAACTTATATACTAAAATTAATATAAGTTTTAGGGTAATTTTATATTATTATAATATTATTTTTACTTTTAATTTCCTTATAAACCTTTAACCGCGATAAATAAATTTCAAAAGTTACTATTCACGAAAAATTATTTTGATCCTATTAGAAAAATGTTTTTATAAAACTTACTACCATGTATTTCATATTTTTAGAATTTAAATCATAGAAGTGGTAAAATTAAGATTTACGATAATCCCCCAAATGTGGTTATAAGGCGGGTAAAAGGGACGTTCAAAAGTTCAATATTTTTTTAATATATAATTATGTTATAAAAATTATTTTAATGAACTAAATTGGATTAATATATTTATTATTTATCTATTGTGACTTTAAAATTAATTTATTATACAAATAATTATTTAAAAGAAAAAGTTAGTTTTTAACTACTATGTAGTATTTTTCACTATTCATCAAAAAAATGAAACTTTACATAAAAATACCAAAAATTAACCCTATACTAATTTAGAAATTATAAATTCAAAAATTAAGTTTATTTTTTAAAATTAAAATTCTAAATGTTTCTAAAATTAATTTTATTATTTTTCACAGAAGGGCATTAAAAGTGGTTCATTTGAGAAAACAGTGTTTTAAACATAAAAAGACTTTATGAACAATAATATATTTCATTATAAATATTTTTTATTAACATAAAATAATATTTTAAAGTAGTTATTACTATTTATATTACTATGTTTAATTTATAGGTTATAATTATCTCATTTAAACAATTATAATAGTATAATATTGTATCATAGAAACTTGGTGTTGCATGTAACGCAAGCCAAGTCGGTGTTGTGTGAAGTGAAATATTCCCTTGGTATTGTGTATAACATAATCCAAAACATAGTGCTATTATATAATAAACAAAATCTATATTCAGTGTTGTGTGAAGTGAAAATATCAAAATATTAAATTAATTCAGAAAAATTAAATTCACAAAATCACTCGGTGTTCAGAAAAGATATATAATGATTTAAAATTTAAAAAAAAATTCAATAATAGATATTTTAAAATAAATAAAGGTTATCAAAAATGAATGTGTAGTGGAAGATAAAACATTTTACTTTAAACAGATGAAAAACATTTTGAACATTTTGTAAAACCTTTATTGAAATGACACATCATATAATTGTAATAAAAACATACACATTAAAATAATAGGAGGAAAATAAATATTTAACCTAATATAAGGCATAAAAAATTCCATGTTTTAAAGTGAACATTAGAGGGAATATAAAATACACTAAATGAGGGGATTCCATCATTCAAGAAAATGCGAATTATTCTCAATAATAATATAATTTTTACACTGAAGAAATTAAATAAGGTAAAATAAATGGATATAACATTAATATTTATCTATAGAGGATGATAAATTACATTTAAATATAATATTATTTTCTAGGAAATCAATCTTGGATGAATGATTTTCAAGAAGAATCATTTTAACGCAATGAAGTCATTTGAGTTAATAATAAACCTTATGACCTTCAAATCCTTTAAATAGAAATCCATTTAAATAAAGAAAACAATATGGATCTTGAAATACCATTAATTAAGTGAATACGGTAAAATAAATTGATTATTTATTAATCAAACTATATCAATGATTCTATGGTGTAAAATAATTAATATTTCTCATGAAGTTAAATTTTAGACATCAAATCCTTACCTTAATTCTTAACTTTCACTATGGAACCTGATTCTCCAATCTAACAAAAAATAACTATATTAATCACCTATTTAAGAACCTTATACATATATATAACCATTTTTAAATTTCATTTATAATTATATTCTACATGTATATTAGTTATGTTTTATCTATATTAAATATTAGGTGTGAGTTATCTTGATTATTTTGAACTAGTTTCATAATAGTAATGTTACTTTTAATTAATATAATTTTTTTTATCATTTATAGATCATAAATTTTACTTTAATATATGTTTAATTATATTTTATAAGGTTAGAATTTCATTAAATGATATTTTTAGTTAGGGTTCTTGTAGTCGAAATTAGCGACAAACATGTTTCAGTGATCTTTAACAAATAAACGGTGGTAACAAAATTAATTAGTCATATGTTTATATTACTAATACACAAAAAAATATTTACTTATTAATATATAATAATAATTTTCCAATTATATACTTGATATAAATTTATAGAATTTTCTTATAGGCGGTTAAACCAACCCAATTAGAATATGTTGTAATATATTTGTGAGTATGGTTATAGAAGAGATAATATTGTTATAATATCATTATCAAAAAAATATAAGGAAAGAATTTATATGATATTAAGATGATGAATTAGAATATGGGATATTTATAATTTATATCTAAATTAAATTGAAATTTTAAAGTATAAATTAATCAATTTTCCTCTTGGTATGTTTGTTTTTGGAGGTTAGTTTTATAATGATAGATTCTGACTAAAATTAATTATTGAAAGCCTAATTTATATTTAAAAAATAAAAATAATGACATAAATTACATAAGTATTCTATAAACCCATTTCTGGACCATCCCTAAATGTTGGTGGAGGAAAATGAAATTTTTCTTTCAAGGAGGTGTTAGTCTGCACATGCACATGAGCAACATTTTCATTTTTTTATTTAATGGGAGGGGAATATATAATGGTTATACCATAAATATAATAAATATTTAGTATATTATTTGTACTTATTTAATTATATTCATATGGTTATAATGGGTTTAGAGGAGTTTGGATGAGAATGATAAAAAAAGTAGTTAAAGTATTAGTAATACTAACATTAAGAATATGGATCTTCTCTTGTTATATCAAATGGAAATGATAGAATCAAGGAAAATTGTTGAGGGTAGTGGATTATAAAATTTTATATTATATTTAAAGAACTAAATTGGTTTTATTTTCAAGGGAATTTCAAATTAGGGGTGCATCTTGAAAAGGGTTAAAGTGAGATGCCTTTATAGGTGAAAAGGAGGAATGTTTTGGGTAAAGAATGTTAGTTTAGGGGTAAGAATAGAATTTCAGGAGGGTTAGGTGAGTTAGTGGTGAAATTATAATAATACATATAGTTATTAATTTTTTAACTAAAAAATTTATCATAGAGTGTAACGACCCGACCCGAGAGCCACTAAACTAGTTCCCTAAGCTAGTTCGCCAAATGACTTTAGGTGTGACTCCTTGTACACCAGAGACTTCTTATTAGTAGTGAGGATCTAAGGTAGTACTTTGAGGATAATATACCCCAATATTAAAGGTCCTACAATAATAAAAATAACCAATAATTATATACATTAGATTACACATAAATAATAAACAAATTGAACATGCTATGATAAAATAAAATGAAGTAAAGGCCCAAATATCCATGTCATACATATAAATTTACACCCACTTGGATGGTTACATAACATACCCAAATAAAATAAACCAATAAAAATTATCCATTACATCTCTGAGCCAATCTCATATAGTCACCTGATACCATCGAGTAATCCAGACCAATAATGAAAAACTCAATATGGGCCTCATCCTAATGTTGTTCCTGCAATAAACATATGAGAGTTACTCAGGTACCCATGTGCAGTGGTGGCCTGAGTTGGGTGTGATTAACACTCTATAGTCCACAAAAAATGGTGTCTAAATAAAATACCAATAATATCATCAATGTATACAGATGAAAAATGGAATAAATAAACAGTATAGACAAGAAGATACATTCCAAAGAAATCAACAGCTCATCTAGTATCCATTAGACCTTAAGGTATAAGGTGACACTTGGTCCAACCAAACCTTCATAGACCTATTATGGTCATCTAAGATAAAAAACATACATTGATACATATTGTGAACAAAAAAAATGGGGGTTTTCATTTATCATTTATCATTGGGAAACATAAATGTTATTCTCAACTATGTCAGGAACCTTAGTCCCACAACCAACCCATAACCAAAACTATCAATACCAGTATAGAACATCAGGTATATAATTATAATCATATAATATAAGAATAATGTTTGGGGCCTCATTCTATAACCTAATAATAAATGCAATAATAGTTCCCAAAGTATTAGTCCATCACCATTAAACCATGGATACTGATCATTAGTTCACAATCCATTTTTATCTAGTATACTAGTATTCCCAAAACATATATCTATCATTTAAAACACAGATCATACTATCAGTACCTAGACTCTCAATCTAGCACCTAGTCCATATAGTATACTACCTATTCCTGGAACATTATATTGGAACATGAACCATTCCATCATGTAATGAAAAACCATACACCTATTTCAAACCACATTTGAAATCAACTTATAAACCCCTTTTTATAAAACCACATGGAGGTTAAAAACCCTTTAAAAAGCATTAAAAAGCATGACCTTTTCCCTTTGATACCCAACACTGGGTCAAACTCACACACATGGTTAAACCTATTTCAATGGATTCATGGAATTTCACAAAATATTAACACATGAAAAGAACACATTTTATCCTCTTACAAATCACAACAATTTAATATCGATATGTACCCATTATCTCTTTAATAATTTAATTAATCCAACTAATGAACCAATCAGGGTAAGATCATTACCCAACTACATTACCCTTCCAAACCCAACATACCATTTTCATGTAATGAAAAACCCCATGGGTAGCCATAGGTTCAGTCTTATAAATACCAATGAATCAGATGAGATTTGTGGATGGTCTAAGGTACCAATTGAATGCTCAAAACCATTTACTTACACCAAGGAGGAAAACAAAACACACAAAGGCTTTAAGGAATATAACACATACACAAATAAATAATATAACAAGACCGTATTTAAATCTCTTATAACACAAACCTCATTAAATAATCTTTCCATATCATTTATAAAGGACAATGTCCTTTCCAAGACACATACAAGACTCAACCTACCTCTTTAGAATTCAACCAAGCTTGCAACAAACACCTGGGATATTAGCTCATGCCAAGGAACAATAATAAATTAATTATAACAATTATCACTACAAAAAATTATGCCTTTGATAGTGCTAATAAAAGGTATTTAATAGTTCTGTAGAAGCACTGATAAAGTAAGAGATGGTAAAGGGTTTACTTAAAAACATTTCTTGTGAAAAATCTCTGATAAAGGCCCCTTTTAATAGTGCTAAAAAAGAGCCGATAATGGGGTCCTTTATTAGTGAATTTTGTAGATCTAATAAAGGTTTCCTTTAACAGTTATTTTTTATCACTTTTAAACATTTCCTTTATCAGCACTCTTTTAGTGCTACTAAAGACCACCTTTATGAGTTCCAAAAAGAGCACTGTTAAAGGCCCTATTGATAAAGGGGTCAATTTTTTTCCGCACCACCATTTTATTAGAACATCCTCCCCCCACTTTATCAATGATTCCCACCCCATTTTATCCGCGCTTTAGATCATCCCACCCTCCCATGTATACATATATATATTTTTATATATATCATTATTTTTTATCCATATATTCATTTATATGTTTATATATATATAAATACATATATGAAATATGTTGTGTGTGTGCATGTGTGTGTTTATAAATACAAACATACATATATATTTGTGTGTGTGACTATAAATATAATTATACATGTTTATATTTGTTTACATATATTATATATTAATATATATATATATATATATATTAGAATATATAGATAGATATATAACTGTTTGTCAATACACACAAAGATATATATATGTATAAACATTATATATAAATTAATTGTATAGGTATATATATATTCACACATTCTTATTTTAAGTAAAATGCATATTAGTTTTTATTTATATAAGGTCTATACATTGAGAAATATATTTTATATATAAATATGTTTAAATATTTATTTATAAATTTTTTTTTTGTGTTAATATATAAAAAATATGTATATATTTTAATATATCTGATTATAAATAATAGTAAAATTTGAAAAATAATAAAATTAAAAAATCATAATATCAATATGAATGTAATCCCGGGAAATAAATTTAATCTCCACAAAAAAAAAATAAGACCCCCTTAAACAAGGCTGAAAATCCTCAAATGTTAAAAACTTGGGGTACCCTAACTAAAGACTCAGTTTTGGAGGCCTCTTGGCCTTTTTTCCTCAAAAAGTGAGAACATCCCCCCAAGCTATTGAGGCATAGATCTCGTTGCATGCTTCAATTTAATATATGGTAGATCCCAAATGGACACGAGGATCCAAACTTATGCTCATTTGAATTTTGAGTAATGTTTTCAACTTATTTTAGATCTATTAATAATTTTTTAATTTTTTATCTTCAAAATGTTATTAAATGACTATTAATCGATAATAAATAGAAAATTATTAATTAAAAATATTTTTTTAATTATTTTATAATCCATTTTCACTAAATATCTTATATATTATGTATAAATTCCTATTTAGCCTTATATAAAACATATTTAAAAAATATATATTGTACTTATATATTAATATATTATTTTTAATGAAATATTTTTTTTAAATATAACCTCTATCAATGCTAGAAAAAAATCATTGATAAATGGGGTTTCTTTATCAGTTCTTCCAAAAAAGCACTGATAAAGAGCCCCTATTAGTTCTTTTTTACTAGAATTGATAAAGTCCCTCCGTTATCATTGATTTTCTACAAGCATTGATAGGGAGTATTTATCAATTAATTTTTTTAGAACTGCTGATAAAGACCCCCCCCCCCCATTATTAGTGCTGATAAAGGGGGTCTTTATCAGTAATTTTTTTACAAACACTGATAAAGGGACCCCCTTAACAATACTTTTTTAGTGTTGTTAAAGATCCCCTTTAACAGTTCTTATTCTAGCACTAATAAAGGGGGGTTTTTAAAAGCTCCTTTAGCTAGAAATGGTAAATCCATATAACTAGATTAACCTATTTTTTTGTAGTGTATAATTAAATAAATAACCAAAACCAAATGCAACATAATACCAAAAAACTTGCTGATTGGATCACCTCTTATCAATACACCATGCAACCACCACAAGGGGACTACAACGAACTCCTAAACCCATTTTAGGGAAAATAACTAAGAGGAATTACCATTTCAAAAATTCATTAAATTAATCCATTAGGAAAAATAATGGAAAATTCACAATGAACACATACCATAATGAAACACCACAAAAAATCAATCAGAATCCATCTCGGGTCTCCTTTATACAAGACAACCAAAATACTAATGTGAAACAAGATATTCAACTAGGATATGAGGGAACCTTCATCAAATCCTAAACTATAAGACTCTAATTTTTTAGAGAAGGAAATTAAAGATGAAAGGATGTCATTTGAGGAGAATAAATCACCTCAAATTCTAATAAATCACCATGAACACACCCGAAAATCAAGGGGGGAGAGGATGAAAGGGGTTGGGAGTCCTTTGGTTCATGTGTACCAATAGGGGGAGGATGAGGGTGGAGTGGTAAAAAAGATCAAGGGGATATTTTGGTCATTTACCCATTTTTAATGAATTATGGGCAGTTTTATGGTTTGGATGCACATTTTTCAAAATTGTGGTCCAACTATGTGTTTGGAACTATCTAAACCAACACACCCACATGGTTTGGTCACACAATTGGCCAAACTAGGTGACAACTGTTCCATACCCCAATGTAATAAGTCTCACTGTTTTTCTATAACTATGCATATGTTGTGAACCATGTTTAGGTCCTCCTCATCCTTAGATAGTTTCCCCTTAAATCCCACACATTTTTTCTTTAACAATGTGGTAACCATACAACACAACTATGTTAAGTTCAAAATGAACTAAAACCTTAATGAGGATAAAGGTGTCGCATGGTTTTTCCTAAATTGTGCACACCAAACCATGCACCTTGTTTATAATTCCCAAAAAATCCTAAAACTTAATTCAAATCCTCAAAGCCTCCTTTGAACAATCAAGCTACCTCCAAAACATAATTCGTTGCCTAAAAAAACACTTTAAGGTATTTCAACTCTAAGAATTATATTCCAAGTCTTTATTCAAAATTCATCATATCAAACAAATGAAAATGAAAATTCCTTTAGAAATTTTTAACTCACATAGACACAAGATATTACAACCTCTCCACCATTATACTTTAAATCCCTGAGAAGTCTTAATGGTCATCTATCTGCACCTCCTGACCTATGTTGGTCATTAGTTATATCTAATAGCCTTCTTTTGTTTCTGAATTCTTGAAATAAAAACAAATCACAACCCCCAACTCAAGGCATTCAACCAGCCACCACTCAAGCCAATTCTCATTTCTAAAAACTGAAATACCAATATGACTCTTACCCAATCCCTTCAAACCAACACAACACTTGTTTCATCTCTCATACATTCATAATATCTATGGTTCTCCACACTATAGTTGGTACCTTACAACCACCAATTTATGATTCTTAGTGCCTCCACCATCATAAAACCCCAATGAACTTAAAATCATGCACCCTTGAAACTCTCAGAACTATTTCCAACATAACTATCCCCAAATCCCACAAGAACTACAATCATCATTGAATTCTATCCTCATAAATGAAAACCAATTTGAATATACACACACTTTCCACCCATTAAATAAATAAAAACATATCCACTTTTCCTCAAACACCCAACTCAAACCCAAAACACACCCTTAGTTCCCAAAATGTTATGTCAGACATGCTTTAAAACCTTCCAAAACTACATTACATGCTAACCCAATTCATACTACCCTCACCTTACATGTCCCAAGAACTCCTGGATCCAACTTCCAACCCGTAACCATCACACCTGATCACAATTTTCTCACACCCATAGGTATTCCATAACCACTCAAACATGACCACTGGGTCCATACCCGACCTCTATTGATTCCACATCCATATCCACTACTGTCTCAAAATCATATTCATGTACTAATTCACCCATCATCACCTCTAAAAAAAGAAACTCAAATTACTTTTTTGAACCACTTAAATCTTGAAAATAATGAATGGATAAATAATCCACCATAACCTATTTCTTGTTTCCTTCTCTATTGAATTTAATCATGAACATGGTTGGTTCCTCACTATAATCACTATGCCACAATGAAAAAGTCATGGTATATTCCACAAACCTAGGACCATTCAAGAAAGAGGGTCTCATATCCACAATTAACACCTTACTCCCCACCATAGGAGTGATGTTTTTACCACCTAACACATGAAACTCCATTAACCACAACGCATGCTCAAACCATTGTTATCCTAAGAATTGTACAAGGTTCTATCACTCTCAGCAGAGTGAAAAAATAAAACATCAACTATCACTCATTCTCAATACCTAATAATGTAACCCCTAGTATTTGTTGAAATATATCCCATCACAAGGACCTCACTCATAGATAGATGAAGAAGAAATCCCAACATATGAATTTACTTCAACCACTCCATGATAACTATCACTAAGGAGGACCTCTATTGAAATAAGAATACCTTTAGTCTACTAGGTGTATAGTTTTTTCCCACTTAGAATACTTTGGATGATGTTATGATATTGTACATGATCATCTCTAAACTGGGAGAACACTAAGTTTTTTTTGGCTAATTACCCCCCAAAATCATCACTTCCCAATTTTACCTCTATCATAAAGGAAATTTAAAACCCATTTAAATGTTTCTATCCTCCATACCAACATGTAACACCCAATTATCTTCCTTTAGGTATTCCTTCTCTTTAGTTTCTTGTTTCCCATTTTTTTGGTGCATATAGGGCTTCGTGGGAATGAATATCATTTTCAAGGAAAAATGTCCTAAGGTTTGGGGTGTATGTTTTTTGGAATTAATGGTGTCCAGTTATAAATGCGTCAAAGGCCTTATAAGGTTCTCCTTGAGTATGGAGGATGATGAAGGTGTTTTTGGGATTTGGTGTAGAACTAGCCAGTTTTCTATCTATTGGGCGATTACACATCATGTGAAGGGATTACATGTTGTGTAATGGTAACAAGATCGATACCATGAATTTAGTTTAGGGTTTGAAGCTTACATTCCATGTATTTAGATTTCATGTCATATAATGAAAAAATAGGGTTTATATAAAAAAGTGATGTGTTTTTCAGTGTTTTCAACCTTCATGGAATTCACATTGTGTGATAGGATTACATGACATGTATTTTTATATGTTTTTAATTTTAGGGAACTTTATGACTGATTTTCATTTTATTCAACCTTATACCTCAATCTTGTGTTCTATATCTCTCCCCATGTGATTTTTAAGATTTATTCTCCTTCTGGATCGCTCATTCAGCAATGGATCATTAGGGTTGTTGTTGTGTGCCTCTATAGGTAATATTAACTTATTTCCTTCTTTTTAATTGGTTGGGGATGTGACATTTGCTATAGTTATGTTTCATATTCATGATCTGATAATTTTTTCTATAAATACATGGGAGTTTCTTATCATGACTTATCTTTCAAAGGATGATCTCCTATTTCCCAACCACAGTTGTCAAAAGTGGTTAGGTTTATATCATTTTGAGGTATGTGTTTCTATAAAATGGGTAAATTAGATTAATTTCTTATCATACATTATAAATTTCTTTGGTTAATTCATTTAATTGGATTTATTTATGGTTTCAAGGGATTTATATGAAAGATAAAGTTTTTTAAAGGTATTTTCATTAAAAATATATATTTTTTGGTTCAGAAATGGGGTTTTACAACACCAAAGTGGTTTGTCTTGGATTTGAAAAATGTTTTATAAATGGTTGAAAAGTTTTTGAAATGTATTTTGACAAGATTTTCACTTTTGTAACCTTTGTTACATTAGGAAATAAATATAGAAATACATAGTGTGTGTAACCACTAGTGGTTTCTTTATTGATATTGACAAACTGTAGAAGGACTCGATATCAGTTGGATCCAAACTTTGACTTAGTTTAGGTATCTTTTTATGTATATTATGTATTTTCCCATATGATAGATCATAAATTATTATGTGATTTTTTATTTATGTATTTTTATCACATGATGGTTTTTATCAGGGATTTTCGCTCACAAATTTTTATGTGAGGCTGTGTCACATGGTTTCAAATCATGGTATTCCATGGATATGTATTTACATACTTATCATATGATGCATGGATATTCTTTATTATTTTATCAATTCTAATTTTTATATTTATATACTTGAGAATATAAATTGATTCTATAAAAAACAAAAAAAAAAATACATTACAAATGGGTTTAGATTTATGAAAATAATTTATAAAAATATTTTTTATTTTAAAATCTAGAACTGTTGCATTCTTGATATGAGACCATGTATAGAATCTATAGTGATATCCTACTAGGATTTTTTATCACATCCTAATTTTTCCTTTTGGAATTTGTTGATGTTGTATTGTATTATATAAATAAAGGTAAGGGAATTTTGTAGAATTTTGCCTTCTTTTAATGTCACTTCCTTAGTACTGGATAGTTTGGAGGTGACAGTTGGTCACATTGAGACTTGCAGGTCTTCTCTAATTCATAATTTTCTTGTGTAGCATATATGGCTTGGTTTTTATGGATCTAGTTGTATATTTTTCTTTTTCATTGTACTCTGGTTGTATGTATTATTTCGATTTTATTTAATCCTTATTTCCTTTATCTTGGTTATACCTCACCATGGAATACCGACTTGGGTGGCTTGTTTAGTTGTCTTGGGTTGGTATATTTTAATTTGTTGTTAAAGAAAAATCTCATATTGAAGTGTTCTAACACCACCTGAGTTTGGTTCTACATCTTGGGTTGATAGAAGTTAGGACCGCCATAATTTTGATTGTAAGTGTAGAAAAGGGGTTTGGACAACACAGTTATATATCTGAACCTGAGTTACCATGGGTGGATAAACAATTTTACCATGTTTGATACATGGGGTTTGACTTCATTTTAATGAAATATATGAGAGTTTTATTTAAATTGACCAATTACTTTTTAAATAATGTCATTCTTTGGTATAATTAAAAATTACTTTAAATTATTGTTTTTTAAAAGAAATTACTTTTAATTTTGAATGTTGTATTAAGATATTTGAATTTGATCATGATCTAATCTGTTATTGTATTATGTTTATTAGAAAATTACTCTAAGAATATCTCTTCCAAATTAGAGAGATGAAGATGTGAGATAGGATCCGTAGGTAAATCCTCTAGTGGGCCCTTCTTTGGTAGAATATTTAATCTATACTACTTATAATCTAGGTAAAGTAGGTGTTGGGAACCCATGATGTGTGTTGGATCATAAATAAGAGTTTACTAAGAAGTATCCCACCATATTTTTTGTCCATAAGCTACCATAGGAATTTGAGGAGTGGATTGAGTGGATTGATTGGATATTCAACTTCTTAAAGACTCATGGAGACTCTAATATGGGGTTTTACAAGTACATGATCAAGGGACCATGAAGGAGATTGTTGGAATCTATTGTGAAAGATATGTTTATCATGGATCTAACCTAGGATTATTTCAAGAGAATATTTACACATTAGTTTTACCATTATACATTATGTGAGGTGAAAAATTTGTAGTTTCTAACATGGAGTTGGGGGAGTGTCCCATTCTAGGGTATTCTACTTATTTTTATGATTTGGTATATCTAGAACTAGAGCTTGTCACTAATTAGTACCTAAAGTATTGGATATTTCTATTGGGACTAAGGAAAAATATTTGATAGATATTGATATTCATATACCTTCCAAAATTTGTGGAGGTGTTCAACAAACAATCTTTGGGTGAGGTGGACATAGCTGGGAAGATAGGTTTGGGTGGAGATTCAGTTGGTGTAGTTGTTAACAAGGGTATATCTTATGTCCAGAAAAGGAAGTGAAAAGGTAGACAGTTTTCCTTGGGATCAGTTTCAGGGGCTTTATCAGTACAATATTATATTTTTTTCTATCATTGTGGGTAAACTATTTATACCAAGCTAAATTTCATAAATGATCACATGACATTTCATCTTTTTGGAAAATCAATCCATCTGAAATGATTTTGTGATAGAATATCTAAGGGAATTAAGGTAGGGTCCAAATTCACCAAGGGATCCCAGGTTCATGCAGATACTTCCAAGGATGGTTGTTTCTATCCTTAGAGTAAGGGGGATGTTCATTTGGAAAATAAATCCCAGTGATGAGTTGGTACCATATGTCTTTATGTAATAGAGTATGTACCATATGAATTTGACAATGGGATGGCTGTAGTTAGATGTAAAATGTTTCTTTCATCGTCTATGGTACTATATTTGTTTAAAATAGGTTCTACTCATTATTTTTTATCTTTAAAGTTATTTGAAGTGTTGGGAGTGCGTTAGGAGCTTATTCCATTCTTGTTTTATATTTACACACCTTTGGTAAAGAGATCCAAACAAGGTTTTAATCACTCTGTATATCAAGAGATGATAGACAAATTCGAGGTGGTATGAGACTTTTTAGTTATATGTATTGTTGTCCTCAAATTTATTATAGACATGGATTAAATAATCAGTGTTAAGGCTTATATATAATTCATTCACCATCAAGTTCTGTTATTATCTTCCTATGGGGGCACTCATGTTTTTCAAGGTGAGTGGGACTCTAGATCGAGAATGGTGGGGAATATTATTTCTTATGCTAGGGTAATCTCATGCTAGTTTTTTGGAGGTGTTTCTTGATTATGTTGACCCTTGTTTGGGTGGCCTACTTCCGGAAGTGGTGTGTGCGTACCCCACGGTCTTTTTGGATGATATTTCTGGTTTACCACCACATAGACATGTCAATTTTACTATTGAAATTCTCCCTAGTTAGATTCCCATTTCTATACCATATTATCAAATGGAACCTATTGAGTTGGTAGAATAAAAGTTCCTACTGGAGGACCTATAAGCTAAAGGATTTATTCACCCTAGCATGTCACCATGGGCTTAAACTATCCTATTTGATGAAAAGTAATATGGGAACCTCAAACTTTTTATTGACTATCGAAAGTTAAAGCGGGTCAATTTTAAGAACAAATATCCTTTTACAAGGATTTATGACCTTCCTGACCATCTTTGGGTTGTATTTTGGTTTTCAAAGATTTACCTTTAGTCAGGGTACCACCAATTCAGGGTCTAAGAAGATGATATACCTAAAATTGTTTTTAGAAAATAGTATAGGAATTTTGGGTTTCTAGTTATGTCATTCAGTCTTATTAAATCTCTTACAGTGTTTATGGATTCGATGAACAAGATATTTCATCGGTTCTTCAAATCATTTGTTGGTGTGGATGATATTTTGATGTCCTCGAAGTCAGAGGAGAAGAACATGGACCATTTGGATATAATTCTTTAAACCATGAATGAACATCATCTATACGGTAAGATTTATACATATGAGTTTTATATTTAGAAAGTTAAATTTCGAGGACATGTGATAACTAATATGTGAATATCATTGGATCTTGAAAGGGTATATGTAGGTATGTCTTAGGTGTGTCATAGAAATGTGTCTGAGATCTGATGCTTCAAAAGGATGGATAGTTACTAAAGGTGGTTTTTTCATGATTTCTCCAAGATCGAATATTCGAGGACCACTTTAACTCGTAATGGTGTAATGTTTGAATAGAATGAAAATTGTTAGAGATATTTTGAGGAGATGAAGTTATGGTTGAATTCATCACCAGTTTTGGTTCTTCTGAAACTGATTTTGAGTAATGATGTATTTTGTGATGCTTATAGTACAAGTTTGGGATTTTCCTTGATTCATGGAAAATAAGCGGTGGGCTATAGGTCATTTGAGTTACCCAATCATGAGAAAGAACTACTCTACCCATGATCTTGAGTTGTAAGTTGTTATTAATGGAATCAAAATATGGAGAAACTACCTCTTTGTAGAGCACTTTACAATGTATTATGATCATAGGAGACTGGATTTTTTTTTACTAAGATGGATTTGAAGTTATGAAATAGACGTTGGGTAGAGTACCTTTAGAATTTTTATTTTGATATTGTGTACAACCCTGGGAAGGGAAATCTAGTTTTTGATGCGTTGATAAAAAATTACCAACACAAGTCGTGAAGGAATCAATTGAAGAGTGGTATCTGATGAGTTTCTTTTAAGAGATGATCTTAGGAGTATAATATTTTGGTGTATAGGTGTTCATGGATTTGATAAAAGTTGGATCTTGTTTTTATGAGTGAGTTCGGATCGAGCAGGTGACATACACCAAGTTCCAATTCTTGTGTAAAATCATTTATGGTTGGGATACCTTTTATGAGAGGTCTCAGTATCCAAGTTTTACTTTGTGCCTCCATAGTAGGTTAGTTATTTTGTTTTCCTTGAGGAAAGAGTTGAAGGATAGTGGACAACAGAATTGTTGGCCCATTCACCCTGGGGCTACCAAGATGTGTCATGATTTGAGACATTGATATTGGTGGCTATGGATTACATGAATGATTGAATTTTTTTTATCTCGATGTCTTAATTATTAGAGAATAAAAGTATAACTCCAGATACTTGTGGGTTTGTTGTATCCCTTACAAATTTTGCAATGGAAGTGGGATAAAATTTCCATGGATTTTTTTGTTAGTCTTATATAGAATCACAATGGGAAGTATGTGATTTGGGTGATCAATGATCAACTCATGTAGTTATAACATTTCATCCCCATAAAGGAGATGATGAAGGTTGAACAACTTTTGGAATTATTTTTCTGAGATATTGTGATCCTTCATGAGGTTTCCTCTATGGTTGTATCTGATAGGGACATGAGGTTCACATCCATGTTTTAGAAAGGTTTAAAAGAGGTGATAAGTTCTTAGATTAGATTGAGTACGGTTTATCTTCTACTAATGGATGGACATACATAGAGGCTATCTAGGTTATTGAGGATATTCTTTGGGCTTGTGTTATTGATTTTAGAGGTTCTTGAGAAAGGAATATTTATGTAGTTCAGTTTTCCTATAAAAATATTTATCATAACTTGAATAATATGGAACCTTTTGAGGATTTGTATGAGATTCCATGTAAATATACCTTGTTATGGGTAGAGTTGGGATAGTGGTACTTAATTTTTCTATGTCTTGATCAAGAGATGACGGAGATGGTGCAGTTGATATGGAAGAAACTGAACATGGCATAGAGTCACCAAAAACCTTATATGGACCATCGGTGGTAGTCAATAGAGTTTGAGGATACTGATCATTATTTTCATAGATTTCTAACTCACTTGGGACAACATTGGTTAGGTAGGTAGGGTAAGATTGTATCAAGGTTTGTGGGCCCCTTGAGATCATTGGATTATTGGGAAAGGTGGTCCATCAGGTTCAACTGCTGCCTTGTTTGAATTTTATCAATGCCCTATTTCATGTTTATCAGTTAAGGAGGTATATAACAAATCCTTCCCATGTGATCAAATCAGTGGATGTTGATCCTGATCCCTACAACACTAAAGTTGAGTATCCAGTTCATATTATCTCTCTAGGATATGGTATCCCACCATAAAATAATTCCAATGGTATGGGTACCATGTTAGTATGGATAGGAAATCCATGAGATATGGGAGAGGGAATCATTAATGATGCAGCTACTACCTTCTATTTTTTTGGACCTGATAATTTTAGGAATTTATTGGGATAGAAATCATTTATGTTGGGGAGATTGTAACACTGCATTGTCTTCCTTCAGGTATGCCTTTTCTTTAGTTTCTGTTTCCCCTTTTTTTTGGGTGCAAAGGGGGTTTTACAATAATTGTGATCCATTACTATGGAAAATGAATTCATGTTTAGGGATGTATGTTTTTTTGAATTAATTTAGTCTGGTTATAAATTTTTCAAATTCATTATAGGGTTCTCCTTGAGTACGAATAAGGTTGAAGGTGGTTTTGGGGATTTTGTACAGAACTGGATTGTTTTCTATAAGTTGGGAAAATAATCATTGTGTGAAGGGATTATACTTTGTTTAATGGTAAACGTGTCGATTCCATGAATCTGGTTTAGGAAATGAATTTTTATTTCCATGTATTTGGAGTTCATATTTTGTAATGTAAAAAAATAGGTTTTTATAAAAATGCATCACATTTTTTAGTATTTTCTACCTTTTCGGAATACAAGACTTGTAAATCTCTTGAGTTTTAATTTTTAGGGAATTGTATGAGTTATCTTCATTTCATTCAACCATATATACTCCATCTCATGATCCATATCTCTCCTCAGCCAATTTTGGAGATCTCTTCCCCTTCTGGATCTCTCATTTGGCGATCGATCATCATGGTTTTTGTGTTGTTCCACTCTAGGTAAGTGTTTATTATTTCATTTATTATTGTTGGTCACATCAGCTATATTGGTTGTGGTTATATTTCAGATTCATTATTGGATAGTTTTTTCTATCAATACTTTTTAATTTCTTATAATTATTTGTCTTTCAAAGGCTTATCTTGTATTTTATAATCACTATTATCGAAGGGGGCTAGGTTTATACCATTTTTAGGTAAGTTTTTTCATAAAATGTGTTAATTTGATTAATTTATTATCATTATTGATAAATTACATTGGTTTGTTCAATAAATTTAATTGATATATATTTTCAATGGATTTTTTGGAAAAATAATTTTTTTAAAGGGGTTTTCTATAAAAATGGATTTTTTAATTCATAAATGGATTTTTAAAATACTAAAATGGTTTCACTTGGATTTGGAAAAAAATTATAAATAGTGAGCATGGTTTTGAAATTTATTTTGAAAATCTTGGAACTTTGGGAATTTGGAGTACATCAACAAATAGACATAGACAACCTTAATGTGTGTGGCACTACTAGGGGTTGTTTTGATGATATCAATAGACTATAACATGACACAATATTAGTTAGATCCAACATTTGACCTTGTTTAGGACTCTTTTTATGTCTAGTGCATATTGTTTCATATTCTAGAGCCCAAATGATAGTTTGACTTTTCATTTATGTATTTTTATCCCATGATTTTTTTTATCATGGATTTTTCACATAGTTTTTTATAAGAGGTTGTATCACATGGATTCACCTGATGGTGTTTCATGGATATGTGTTTACTTTCTTACCTTATGATGCATAGATATGATTTCCTATTTTATGTCTTATAGTTTTAAATATTCTATATTTGAGAATATGAAATTATTTTATGAAAAACCAAAGGGAAAATGATTTTTAAATGGGTTTGGATTTATGAAAATTATTTGGTAAACATTTTTTGTTTTAAAATATATAACTATTTAATTCTTGATATTATATCTTTTATAGAATTTATGATGGTATCCTACTAGGATTTTTGCTCAAACCCTACTTTTTTCCTTTGGGTGATTTTAGATGTTATATTCAGGATATAGGTAAAGGAAAGAGAATTTTTTATCATTCTTGCTTCTCTTGTTGTCATTGTTTTGGTACGGGATGGTGTGGAGGTGACAGTTGGTCACATGGAGAATTTTCAGTCTTGTTTGATTTTTAATTTTCTATTTTAGCCTACATGGATTAGTTTTTATAGATATGGTTTTATTTTTTCTTCTAGGTTTTACTCTGATTGTATGACTTACTTTGGTTTTATTCGAGACTTGTTTCCTTTATATTGGTTATACCTCACCATGGTGGTATGACATGGGTGCCTTGTTTAGTTGTCCTGGGTTGGACTGTTACACTGAAAGAACCTTATCAAACCCACATTGGTTCTTATCTAAATCATGAATGCCTACACAACTCAATCACCTTAGGTTTATATTATTATAATGTCCAGTCTACAAGCCAAATGACACAATGTGTCACCATTATCTCATTCCTCTAAAATCATGTTACCACTTTACCATCACACACTCTTATGTGACCCAACCACATAACCTTCTCATAAATCTAGTGAGTCACATCTAATGAAATGTCATCTCACAAGACTGATCGACTAGACATGCCTACCCCACACCGATCACCCTCAGTGCTTCCCAAAACCAAATGCAACTTTCCAAGCCAAAACCAATTTCATAACAACTCAATACCTGAGAATCATTCTAAAAATTACACTAAGACCATTTATGCTCTTATTGAATTCATAAATAATCATCCAATTCTAACCAGGCTAGAAAACTAACAATTCCTACTATCAAAATAAACCACATGTGCCTCTAAAGCATCAACACATCAAGTGCTTTATGTCTAAAAAACCAGGCATATCCGTGTGTCTCACAACGTGAACACACTAGGTCAACCTTACCTATACATTCATCATCCAAAGTAAACATTGAAACTAGAATCCTCATAACCTTGAGAACCTATTATGCTCCCAATTCTAGTTCATGACCATCAGTCACATCCCATTTACACAACCCTTACATAGTCTAGACACCTGAATAAGATTACCCCTCTAGAAACCAACCATAAGGATGAATCACAAGAACACAAGTTCTTTCTATTAGAAAAAAAATTATATGACATTCCTAAACCTGATATGAGGTTTCACCCATATAGAACTAGTATCAAAAGTACATGGCCTCTAGACATTCCTAAAACACCAAAGGAACAAACAACTTGGTCGAATCCTCTCATGGGTGACCCTTGAAAACCACAAGGCACCAACTCTAAAAACTAGGGTCACAACAAAAAAGTCACTGGACTCATCCACCTAGCCCTACTGGTCAAGTATCATGACAAAACACTAGGTCAAACCACCTATATCTATTACAATTTACTAAAGGCTATAACTCACGAGGCATCAACTATGGTCCCATCCCTAAATCACATGAAATTATCATTTCAAAACATAGAGCCCTTAGGTATCACATACTAAAGACAAAATAACACAATAAAACCACCTATAGCTAGGTCTCCCATCCTCTTTGAGCATATTCACATTAGAGCACTTCCTAGAAGACTAGACCACATAAACTGTCACATAAACAAGTACCCTAACCTAAAAAAAAACCACCCACCAAGGTCTAGTAGCTGTAATCTTATACCACACTAACCCAACAAGGTCATTGCACCTACTTTTCATGAGGACCGTGTCAGCATCCTCATTATTGAGTGTCTCACCATAGATCTATAGAAACTACCATAATAAAGAAATCTATAATATCACACTCTATAAGGACTATAAAAAGTGGATATTATGGTCCTAACCTGATGAATGAGATTCCACTTTATTCTATAGCATGAGAGTAAAAACAAAATCACATGCCTATTTCCAACTTCCCAAGAGCCAAAAATCAATCAGAAGTTATGAAATCCAAACCACACGTGTGTCTTCCAAGGAGAAAATCATATACAACCATAACATCGGAAAAAAAATAATCTGAGACCTAGTAACATAAAATTTCCACTGGAATACATGTTCATGACGCGCCATATCAATATCCATCACAATCTCTGACATATTCCTATATGTTTATTCTTCCAAACTTAAATAGTAAAATAACAGGATTGTGAAATCCTCTGATACCGCTTTGTAACATCCCAGCATAGTAGCCACTAAACCAGTGCTCTGATCTTGTTCACCACATGATCTTAGGCACACCTCCTCATATGCAAGATGCTTCCGACCAGTAGTAGGGTTCTAGGGTTGTAATATCAGGAGATTATATCCTTATATCAGAGTACACAACAACAATACAAATAAATAACCATCATATAAATCATAGTATCATGAAATTATAAATAAATTGAACATTACATGATAAATTAAAATGTAGAAAAGGATTAAACAACCACGTCATACATATATTGTAACACCCAATGAGATGGTTACATAACATACCCAAATAAAATAAAATAATGAAAAATATCTAAAAAATCTCTGAGCTGATCTCATCTAGTAACCTTATACCACCATGAATTCCTTAGTAATCATGAAAAATTGAACATGGGCCTCCTCTAAAACAGGTGGAGATAATAAATACATGGGAGCTGTTTAGGTCCCATGTGAAGTGGAAGCCTAATAAGGGTGTGATTAGAACTCAATTGGCCATCACCAACGGTGTATAAAGAAAATATCATTCAAAACATTTTTGTATATAGATAAATAGTTTTATAAATAAATAATATAGAAAATAAGATACATTTAAAGAAAAACAATAGGTTATCTAGTACCCATTCTCCCTCAGGGTCTAAGGTGACACCTAGTCCAACCAAAGATACATCGACCTAAGATGATATGAGCTACAAAACATAGGGTGATACATACTGTGAATAATAAAAGGGGGTATTTTTATTTACCATTTATCACTAGGAATAATAAACATCAATTTAAACCATGTTGGGAACCTCATCCCTACACCCAACCAAAACCTGACACAATCGATACTGATATGAATCATCAGGTCTGTCATTATAATCTTATATCATAAAAATAGTACCCAGATCCTTAGTCTATAACCTACAAAAACATTCTACAATATTTCCTATAGAATATTCCAACACCATTAAACCATGTATATAGAGCATTAGTCCACAATCCATTTCCATCTGGTAAACTAGTTTTCCTAGAGTATTAGTCTAGAACATAAACCATAGAGAATACTAAAAGTTCATAGATCATTAGTCTAACTTCAAGTCCATATAGTATGCTACCTCTTCCTAGAATATCATTCTATCATCTGAACCATTCCATCATTTCTCAAATACTAAGGTTCAATATATTGACCTCAAAACATCAAAGTCACAAAAGCTTTTCAAAATATTATCATTTACCATGGTCCCTATGACCCATTAACACCAAGACAACTTCAAATCCATCTTTTCATTAAAAATCTAAAATAATCCATCACAGTATTTCTCCAAATAATTAACAACACACCAATTTCAACCCACATTTTAAATCCAATTATAAACCACTTTTTATAAAACCACATGAAGGTCAATGCCTCCTTTAAAAACAAAAACTATTTCAAATCATAACTTTTCTTCTTTGATACACAAAATCGTTTCAAAACCCATGCAAATGGTTAAGACAATTTTAAAGGATTCATAGGTATTTTAAAAAATTAAAACACGTAAAATAACATTTTATCCTCTTACAATTCACATAAATTTAATACCAAGTTCTACCCATTAGTTATCTAGTCATTTGATTAATCTAACCAATGACTTATCCATGTTAAGATCATATCCCAACTAATTTACCATTAAAAAACCAACTTACCATTTTCAAGGAAATTCACACCCCATGGGAGGAAAATGGTTTGGACTTATAAATAAGAATAGATCTGACATGATCCATGGATGGTCTAACATACCAATTTAAATCTCAAAACCATTTTATTACAACAAGGAGAAAAAAACCCACAAAAAGAATTTAAGGAATATAACACATACACATGTAAAAAATATAATAATAATGTGGATAAAGATATTAGACTACCAACCTAATTAATTAATCTTTCCATATAATTTCAAAATCATGGTGGCCTTGCCAAGACTTATCTAAGTCTCTCCCAACCTATTCAGCATCCAAACAAGCTATCTAAAACCACCCAGGATCTTATCCCATGAAAGGAAACAAAAATAAATTAATTATAACAATTATAGTTAATTAAATAACCAAAATTTAACTTGGAATTATTATAGACAACTCACCAAGATGATCACCACTTATCAATACATCACACAACTGCCAAAGGAGGTCCGCAATAGACTCCTAACACTATTTCAAGGAAACCCCTAAGAGTTGACACCATTTTCGAAATTAAAAAATCTATCAAATTAGGAAAAACCTTGTAAAATTAACCACAAACACACCCCTTATTGAGACTCCATGAAACATCATTCAAAATTGATCTTGGGATATCCTCTACACAAGATAACCAAAATTCCCCTGTGAAACAGACAATTCCAACATGCTTTGGTTGAATCTTCTACAAAACCTAAAATATATAAGTCCAAAATTTGAGAAATGTATGTGGAAGAGGAAAGGAAGTAATTAAGGGATAAGTAATCAAATTAAATGCTAAAAAAACCCCGTTAATGAACCATAAAATCATAAGGAAGAATAGGGGAAAATGGTTGGGGAGTCCCCTAGTTCGTGTGCACCAAAAGGGGGAGGAAGAGGGTAGAGTGGATAAAAATGAGTGGGTATTTTGGAAATTTCCCCATTATTAATGAAATATGGGTGGTCACGTTGTTTTCCTGCATTGGTTTCTAAACCATCCTACAACCTTTTTGTTGGAACTATCCAACCCAACACACTTACATGGTTTAGACACACAGTAAGCCAAAATATGCACCAATAGTGCCATACCCCTATATAATAAGTTACACAGTTTGTTTATAACTACGAAAATTCCATGAACCATGTCTATACCCACTTTATCCTCAAAAAATTTCCCCTCCAACCCCAAATATTTTTTTCTTTTACCATGCAGTAATCATGAAACACAACCATTCTCAGTTCAAAATGAACTTAAAACCTCCTGAGCATCAAGGTTTCAAACTGTTTCTCCTAAAATATAAAGAAAAACACATTCACTCATGAAAAAATTCCCCAAAACTCATAAAAATTAACCCAAAGTCTCCAAGGATCATCTCAACACTCATGATGCCTCTTGAACATCATTCCTTGCCTCAAAAACAAAACTTTTAGGGATTCTAACTCTTAGAATCTTATTCCATGTCCTGATTAAAAACTCAAACCATCCAAAAAACAAAAATTAAAATTCCTTCAGATACTTTAAACTCATATTGAAATGGGATCTTACATAGAGGGTATAAGTTTCAAATTAATTTAGTAAATTTGAAGCCTGATTAGATTACCCATTTGAACACTTATTAATTTTGATTAAAATTTAGACATAGAAATTATTTAATCACTAAAAATATAAGATCAACCATCGTACCATATTTAGAAAATATGAATATTAATTTTTACTCTATTTAATCTAATTCTATTTCATAATGTGAGATAATTAATATTTAAAATAAAATATATAATTTTTTGAAAAACAATTTTTAAAAAGTAATTTTAATCAATAAGTGTTATTAATATTTTTTAACATTGATTATAAAGTTAAGGAGTTTTAATATATTTTTAAAAAATTATTATAGAGTTAAATTAAAATATATCAATTTATTTAAAAAAACACAATATCTATAAATTTTTAATTCTTTGGAAAATAACAGTTTTACTATAGAAACTAAAATATACCTTGGTAAGTTAATTTTTTTCTTACAAATATAAATTTGAATTTACTACATTATATGATAATATTGAATAAAAAATTAAAATAATTCTATAAAATAAAATTTATAATCCATAGAAAATGTTTGTTAAATATTAGTGTACAAATTCAAAAAAACAGTTATTTTTAAAAATATTTTTTTAATCTTAAAATTTATGTAGTTAAAATTTATCAATACCATTGAATACCATGATATAAATTGGTTCATTAAAAATTAATAATAGTTATATGGATTCCAAATCATGTTAAAACTAAATATTATCATTAAAATATTTTATTAAAATAAAATAACGAGAAGATTTTTTAAGTTAGAATGAAATGTTACTTATGTTATGAAATTTTGAACACAAGTTTTCTAAGTTAAAAATGATATTTTAAAGTACATTTATCTACTCCTTTGATAAATATTTAATTTATTAAAATAATATATAATCTTATTTGTCCTTATCATATATTGATAAATTCCAAAAAATTGTAATTTTGTTAAAAAGTAAAATTTCACTATTCCCAAACAAATCAGTTATTTTATAAATATATAAAGAATTAATATTAGGATAATCCTAAAATACTAAATTAAAAAATAAAAATAATTTTAAAAAATTCAAATTCCTTAAATTTAAAAATTTAAATTTTAGATGAAAACTATAAAATATAAATAAAAAATGTTGTTTTTAAAATTATATTTAAAAATAATAAGTATTCTTAAAACATGTTTTTACAATTTAAAATTAATTAAAATTTTACTATCTCCTATGCGTTATATTATTCATAAAAATTATTAATAATTTCCATAAAATATGTCATGATATGTTGTAGTGCTATGAGGAATGTTGAGAAAGAAATTTTATATAGTATTAATTTAGAAATGATATATTAGAGAATCTTTAGGTGTTATAATTTTTCCCATATAGCATTTTTGGATTCCCATGTTGCTTCATCAATCATGTGATTCTTTCATAAAACCTTTTCCTGGTTAATCACCTTGTTTCATATAACCTCTTATATTTAATCCAAAATTTGAATCTAGATTTCTTTATAAGATTGATTCTCCTATAAATATACCAATTCATGACACAAATCATGAAATTAATCATGTATATAAATCCATAGGAAATAAATATGAAACAATTCATTTTCCTTAGATAAACTCGTAATTAAGTATATATAGTATCAATTTAACCCCACATTCTAGATAATTTCATAGGGTCCAATGAAAAGTGGGACCAATTATCCTTTTTAATCAAAACATGTTACACCATTATAAGGAGGAACTTTATGAAAAACATGATCTCCTACTCCAACGAGAGGTCTTCCCTCTGGTTATTTTCTAAACATTTATGACTTCTTTAAGATACCCTCATATGGTGCTTAATAGTCTTTATATGCTAAACTAAATATTCATAAAATTGTTATCCCAACGACTTCGTTTTACTAACAACATCCCAATATAATGGAGTTCAACATCTCTTTTCATATAATTATTAAAAAGGTTCCATCTATATACTAGAATTAATATAGTTTATTTAAGGGAATTAAATTAACGAAATATGATTAACCCAACATCCCAAACAATCTAAGGAGAAAACTCACATCATATCTTCCTAACTCTAAATCATTCACTCCAACTGACCATTAGATAGATTATGAAAAGCAATACTAAAATAAAATTCAGTACATAATTACTTTTGAATACCTTACATTAAATTTGAGGTAAATCTAAGATCAAAATCATATAAAATAGATAAAGGTACTCCATGTAATATTGTTATCTATTTATGTCAATGTATAGAAAGTGGATCAAAATATGTAATATATTCAATAGGATTATAATGGGAATATTTAGTCAAATGATCAACAATAAAACTAGTGAAATTATTAACTCAAGGTGTATTTGGTAATCTCCCCATGAAATCCTGGGATATATTCTCCTATTTCCATCAAAGCATTAACAAAGGATGAAGCATTCCCTTTGGTATTATTCCCCAACCATAACCAATTTAAAACTAAAATATTTCATGTTAAAATTATAAATATCTTTTTACATTCCACCCCATCAAAAATACTCAAAAATTGCTCTATATGTTTTAGTGTTGTTAGGATTGACCTGAAATTAAAAGTTCAAAACTTCACATAACAATTCCTTCGTTAACTAGGAATCAAATGTTACACGCAACCAATTTCATCATATTATATGACCTTATTTTTAAATTTTAAATTATAGAGACTCACCCTTCGTGAAACATTATACAATTTCTTATAAACCATAATATTATTTTTGAGTATGCATAATTATTTTTTAAAAATATGACAGCCCAAACACCTAAACCGAATGAGGGGGAGTCCCTACATGAAAAAAAAATATAGGATAATATTCGTTAAATCATTAATCAATGTACCATTTTTGAAATCTATCATGGTAAATGATACATTATATTTCTGACCCAAGGTACCAACAAGATTTTTCACTTTTCTTAGATGATATTGAATCATAAAATCATAATAGTTAAGAATTTCTAGATATCATATTTTTTTCATATTTAAATCCTATTAAGGAAATATATACTTTAAAATTCTATGGTAATTATATATTTTACATTTTACCTCATGTAAAAGATGCCACCAAATTTTTACAAAAAAACCCACTAAAACCTCAGGATCATGTGTAGGATAAATATGCTAACATATTTTTAATTGATATAAAGCATGTGAAATTACTTGATCAAATTGAATTAATAAAAAAAAGTACCTCCAGTAAAGCATCACTATAAATAAAAAATTCACAATTTCTACTTAGAAAGTCATGCACCAGAGCATTGTCTAATCATATTTTAAATTCATGGAACATTCATCACAATACTTTGTCAAATGAATTTAACTAATTTACATGTTATGTTAGATAGTGGGATAGATAGCCTAGTAATGATTTTAATAAATATATAGTAGTAACCCAATAATCCAAAAAAAAATTAAATATCAGTGAAATTTATATGTCTTAACCACTATTCCAATAATTTAGTTTTAGTAGGATAAAAAATGTACTATTATTTGAAATAAAATCCCAAGGAATGAAATTTTCTTTAGAAAAAATTTATATTTACTAAATATTACATAAAAAATGTATTATTTCAAATTAGATAAAACAATTCTAATTTATTTCTCAAGTTCCTTGTAAATTTTAAAATAAACTAGAATTGTATCAATGAAATCCACCAAAAATTATTACAAATACTCATTGAAAAATCTATTTATAAGATCCATAAATATAATGGGTGTATTCAATAACCTAAAAGAAATTATTATAAACTAAAAATACTAATACAAAGTATGGAACACCATTAGAAAAATTTATTTCTTCTTCACATATATCTAGTGAAACATGGACCTAAGTTCAATTGTTGGAAATTAATTAGAACTCAAGAGTTGATAAAAGGAAGTAATTTATATGTAGAAATATATAGTTTTTCTTAATAGTGATGTTATTGAGTTCTCTATAATGAATGAAAAATATCCTGGAACCATACATTTTAAAAAAATATAGAATAAGAGCTCCCCAATATGAAGTGATTGGGTAGATGAAACCCTTTTTAAGATACTCTTGTAACTAAATTTTTATTTTCAAAAGTTATACTAGAGCCATTTCATAAGGGGTTTTTGAAATTGTCTTATAATCAAGGTATAAGTTAAAAGTAAACTCAACATCCTAATTAGGAATAACACTGAAAATCATCTAGAAAAACATACAAATATTACATAACTACTAAAACACCACTAATTTGAATAGTTTGTTACATTTCAATAATATGTTTAAGATATCTTTCACTTCCATATATTATAAAATTCTTTTCTTTATTATATGATATCCGTGGTATAAATTAATTCTTATATAAAAACTAAAAATAATTTTTAAAAATAACTTTTTTATATCTATAATCCATCATATATTGATTATTTGAAATCCAATATATACCATGAATAACATCGAACTCTATAATGGGAAATAAAAAAAATAAAGTAAAACCCATTCAACAGATGATATAATGAAGATATTTATAAATTCATATAAACTTTATACAACTCCAATGACTTTTTACCAAAACTTATGAATTCAATTATTAATATAATATTTAAATTTTATTTGTAAATTTACTAGATATAAAATAACTTTTACATCCTGTATGAATAAAGGAAATGTCATAATCTTAATAAACAACTAATACACCTATCACTACATTATTTGAGGGTCTCACATCTTCCATATTAGTAGAGAAATACTTTACCACACCATTTTTTTCCAATCACGATGATTCCTACCTTGAGTAACTGGCTTCATAAATGTTTCATCATAATTACCAAATCATTATAATTAAATCGTCGTACTACTATATAACTATCAATTTTTGTAATAATTTTAGACCAAAACACTTTTATTTATAGTCATGAGAAAAATGTATTAGATTAACACATATGTAACATGTTTTGGATCCTTAAAAAATTATTTAAAATTTCTTTTTCTACATTTGGAACATTTCAAGGGCTTAACAAAAGATTTTTTTCTTGACTACATTTAAATTTCATTCCACCTAGACTAATTCTTACTCTTTATATCATGATATTAATAAGTGTTATTAAAAACTATCTTAGTATTCTCAGTACAATGACTAACCTCATTATGTTATATAAAATCATGAGAGACTAGTACTTATTAAAAAATTCATTTTAAACCTACATAAAATCTATCAATTTTACTCTTAGGGTCTAGAACAAAATTTAGTGCATACCTAGCCATTTAAGTAATATTTTCTCCACAATAGGCCAAATATTATTCTTCCTTTTTTGTAAAATCTAGAAATTTCATTCCCAGTCTATTTTGAATAACATTATGAATATTATTATAAATAAATTGTTCATTAAATACCATGAACTCCATAGAATAAATATTATCATTTACCTTAGTATTACTCACTAGAGATGACTATTAATCATATTTACCTTCAAAATGATAAATAAAATATAATTACACCTTAATTTTTTTATATCCCAAAACTAAAAATATCATATCCAATTTATTTTTCATTTATTAAATTCCACTAGTTGTATGTATGGAATGAAATCTAAAGGGTTTTATTTCAAGATATGGTCCACTACAGACATGTCCCTCTATAGAGAAATCAGTTATTCAATTTAATTAGTGAAACCACTAATATACTTTATAAACTATGTTAATATATCTATAAACTATTATATTCCCATTAATCCACATTGTTAATTTGGAAGGGTATTATCCTCTTGATTCCTTACTACTTTATCTACCCTAATTCCTCTATGAAAAAAAAACTCTAAATAGGCATAAATTAGATAGTAAAATATAGAAATAATAAAAAATATGTTATGATAATATAACCATAATTTATAGAAACTTTAAAGCACCTTTAAATATTCTCTTATCCTATAATGTTATCCAAATAATTTATCTCATAAAAACTATGTCGACCTATTACATTAACAACTCATAAATATGTTTTTAACTATAATGACTTCACAATTTTCATTACCATGATCTTTTTGGTATAAATTTTTAGTACATTAGGAAAAAAATTACATAAAAAAGTGTATATTTATACATAATATATATTTTTATTCCAAAAAACATGGATTTATGTTTACAACCATTTTCATTCAATATTCTTTTTATTCTTTTAAGATGAGCCGAAAGTATAATTTTTTTCATTTATATAGTTTATACTCATACTAGGGTCCTTTGAAAAACATTTGAAAATGTTGTATGAGGACAAAAAGTACTGTAAGGAACATTAAAATAATAGAATCATGTTATTCTAGTGAAAAAATTAAAACCCATAAAATGTTTTATTTTTTCATAATAAAACATCGAACACAGAAATAAAACATATATATATATATATATTAGAAAATCATCCAATTCTAAAATAAATTTTTTGAAACCAATTAACATGAATATAAAAACCATGGATTCATCATGAATCATGTGGGATTTCATGAATGTTTTTTAAACCTTTCACCTTTAAAAATCATTATCTTTCTTAAACTCATGATATCAAATGATTTCCATAAAAATCCATTTTCAATTACAATATAGGTATCTTAGAGAATCATATTCATAACCTGCGTTAACTAATGTTTAACCTATTAAAAATAATTGAAACCCATTTAATTACATAGGAGTTACAAAACATATTATCTCCTTCATTATTCACATTAGAATACTAAATCATTACTCAATGCATTAGAGAGATATATCAGGCTCACACATATTCAGGAGCTATATCGAGGTAACATTTCATGATATATAATTATAAATTTCCATATCATGAAAAAACATTATTCTTGTGGATTTTCATTATAAAACTCTTTAATAACTCATTTGAACCCATAAAAAAATTAATTTATACTTTCACATAATAACATTAAGAAATATTTTTTTATTTGAAAAATAATAAAAATGAAAATTTAATAGAAGAGTGGGAATATGATCTAAATTTAAAAAATTAAATTAAATTTTATAGGAAAATTAATAATAAATAACCATTATGATTTTGGGAAATGGTGCTCAAGCCATATAAGTTAAAAAATATTCTTTTTCACTTTTAAAAAATTAATCGAAAATAACACATATGGTTAACATTAAAAATATTTCCTTTTAAAACCTTGTAATTAAAGTAATATATAAACAAGAATGAAATTTAAAATCTTTTTAAGAATAAATTTGAACATTCTTGAAACATTTAAATGAATATGGATATAGAGGAGGAAGAGTTTAAAACTATTACATGAACATTTTAAAAGAAAACCTCTAACCTAGAGTCCTGAATCATTTTGTTTGTATGTATGCCCTACTGTGTATTAAAATTAAATTAGGTTTATACATTTTTATGAAACTTTTCATGTTTATTAAATTATCATTCATCCCTTTATTTCATTTTTTACCTTGTTTTATTTTATTTTTTCTAAATTTGTTATGTTCATGTTGGATGTTTTGGTGTCGTTCATTTTATAACCTCTAGATAAATTTTGTGTGTTGACTGTTGTCAAAGAGGTTGTGGTTAAATTAACTAAAGAATCTTAAAAAAAATAATTTTTATCATATTTATAATTATATACATTTTTAATACCAACCATGTAATCTGATCATGATAGTTGAACCATGTCGTTTAATGGAGATTATTTTCCGTATTTACAGATGAACGATGTTTTCATTTTTATAATTATTGAAAAATAAATAAATTAGATTATGAATTATATTTCAATATTCATAAATATGATATAATAGTAATATATATTTATTAATTACATAATTTTATAGGGAAAATGAAAAATTAATTGCATCACTACATAGAGGTAACATTCCCCATGAACGCACAAGCAACGTTATCATTTTCCTACAGATGGTAGGGTAACAAGGTAAATAATATTATATCTATAAATATAAATAATTATATCATAGATACTGTAAATAACTATTTTATCCATCATTTTAACCATCCATATTATTCATTGATGAGAAATGAAATACAACGCATCGTAGAGGTGGTAGTCCATACATAAACACTAACAATGTTTTTTCCAATAGGATGAAAATGAGATCGAAAAGTGTTATACCATAATCATAATAACATTAAAATTTATGGAATATAATTATTTTATTATTTTATCGTATTTTTTCAATTTTTGTAGTTAGAATAATAAAGAAACCTGAAACCCTTGATTAAGAATTATACCTCTTCTTTGAAAAAACTCCCTTGGCTTAAACCTCCAACCATCTTAAAATTGTTTTTTGGGGGGAACATAATCACTAGGATATAGGGATGGATTTTGGTAAGGTATTTGGGTAGGTATTGGTGAAGATAAATTGTTTAATGTTGGTGAATAAGTGTGTAGGTTATGTTACTTTTTAAATTCTAGGGGATTGTAATGCTTCAAAATACTTAAATTTTTTAA
The DNA here is from genome assembly GCA_963277665.1 of Viscum album. Lineage (NCBI taxonomy): Eukaryota > Viridiplantae > Streptophyta > Magnoliopsida > Santalales > Viscaceae > Viscum > Viscum album. The sequence continues at coordinate 1,503,430,977 of OY728152.1, forward strand.
ATATATTGTATGAAAAGACAGTTTAAGTTATAAATAAATGTAACATTACATATGTATTTTTAGTATTTGAGATATATTATACCTTATTTTTTATTTTAACTACCACCATGACCAATTTAAATTTTATTAGGGTGATAATGATTATCAAGGTGACTATTTATAATGATAAAAAAGGAAAGTTACTAGAATAAAAAATTTAAACTTCACGATTAAAATTTTTGAAATCCATTTTACCAATTAAATTTCTAGAAGTGGAAAAAATAAATTTTAATATATATATTCAAACCACAATGAAATGAATTATTTATAAAAATACCTTTTAAGCCTAAATTGATTTTATGTCTAAATAAAGAATAATTATTATTAATATAGAATTAATGGAATTTTTTAATCAAATGAGACATATTTAACTTTAAAAATAATTCAAAAAAATTATGATATATTTTATACACATGAAAATAAATGACCAATTTAATAAATATCAACATTTTTCATTATTAACCCAAGAATCAATCATTTTAGAAAATTCTAAAAAATATATCATAATCAATATATGTTATGATGAAATAAAAAGAATTATATTGTATAAAATTATATTTATAAAATAATAATTCTTAAATTTTAAATAAAACTATGTAATACATGGAAAAATAATTTATTAAAATAAATCTTTTACTCTTTCAATTAAAAAATAAAACAAAATTATTTATAATATTAAGATTAATATAATCCATAAAATCAATACTTATAAATGAGAATATTTATTAATTCCGTGGGTTTACTAGGTATTCACATTGAGATTATAATTTTTATTATATATGAGGTTAGTTCATATTTTGACTAAGTGGGAATAAATTTAAGGGTTTTTGTATCTCAATTTTACTTCATCAAGATACGATTTATATTCACCACTTGTTTCCTTTTTATGGTGTATATATTAGACTTAGATTTATTTCTGTTACAATTTTAATTAAATTTAATGGATTTAAAAATATGTCTCACATTTTATCTTTCCTGATATTTTTATTGAAAAGATACCAATATTATAAGGGTTTATTTTCTGATTTTTCCAATCCAAGATATATGATTGATATTTCACACCATGTTTTTTTTATATAGTGTATATACTTCATTATTTTATATTTTTATTTTTATTAATGTTTATTGAATTTTATTTTCATGACTTCTCACAAATATTTCCTTTATATCCATTTAATTATTTTCTTAAAAAAATCATACGGGTTTTCTGTCTCAAAATATTTTTAGGAAGAAATTTTTTATTATAATCCTAATTCCATTTATAAGACTTATATAATACATAACTTATATTTTATACAAATAATTAATTTTTAGTAATTTTATTTGAATTTAAATGTTGAACTCTCTCTTTAATGTTATATTTATCTATTTGTTAAATAATCTGTTGGCAATTTTGGAAACTCAAATTTACCTTATTTTAGTTATGGTGCATATTCTTAAAATTTTTTCATTTATAAATGGATACTTAAAAATTAATATTATATTTCATGGATTAAATTCTATGTATTCTCATTCTTACTTTTTTTGATCAGATTCATGAAATCTATTACTATATTGGTCTTATCTAATCATCCATTATGTATTGGAATGATGTTTTTCAATGTCTTTCCACTATGAATACCCTATTTTCCTTTATTTTTATAATAAAATTAAAAAAATTACCTTACATTGATTGATGTGGAAATATTATTGAATTAATCATAAAATATTACTCTATACAATATTCATTTGAGGTATGATTACATAGAAATTTATTCAATTAATTCATTTGGGAAATATTAAAAATCCACATACATGTAATTTTGATATGAATATTTATTAATTATTAAGGAATGTGGATTATTCATTGTAATTTTATTCATTTCATTCATATGATGAATGAATTAGACTTATTTTGTGATAGTTGGGGGAATTAATAGTCCCTTGATGCATAGATAGTTCTCATGAGTGAAACTAGTCTGGGTATTTTGTGTATTATCCCGCATTTGTTTATATGTATTGGATATAATCATTACAGAATTTATATGTCTTCGAATAAGGACTTAATGGTATGTAATGTCTTGGAATAATTCCTTTACAAGTTTTAAATTTCATTCCATATCCATGAATTTAGTTATTATTATCCATGTGATTATTTATATTGTTATTTCATCCATGGATTTATTTCAAGATCATATGATCAATTATATGACATTATTTTTTTGTCACTTACTTTGTACCTTAATATTTATGACTTTTTTATTCTATGATATCTTCTAGTCTAACCATTTCTTTACTAATACTTTGAGATCACCCTTATTATGATTCAATTTTCCTAGGTTATGATAAAAATTATTACACATGATATTCCTAAAATATTATCATGTGTCAATAAATAATGGGAGATATTGACAAAATATTATTGATTAAATGTATCTTATTTAGTGGTAAAATGATCCCTCATTCAAAAAAAAATTGCTATTTTTAGTTAATAATTTTTTATAATTCTCTAAATCCATAAACCTAAATGATCCTGGGAATTTAGGTAATTAAATATTTTCTATATGTTAATTATTATGTGACATTTATATCATTGGAATCCCAACTTAAAAAGGGAAAGGAATTTAATACATGAGGTGATTTATTCACAAATGTAATGTTTGTGTAAAAAATAAAAAAAAATTGACTTTGATCATCCTATTATAAAGAAATTTGTAAACTCCAAGAAGAAATAGTTGATGATTTATTTACTAGATTGAATGTGTTTGTTTCACCATAAGTGGTTTTTGAAAAATTGTAAAATATTCTATCATTTTTAATATATTCCATCATATCATTCTAAAAATGTATTGATAATAAAACTTTAAAAACTAAAAATTATTATATGAATTTAATTCAATTAGATAACGTGTTTGGTGAATTGGTCTCCTATGATATGCATAAAGGTTCTTCATTTTAAAAAATAATTAAGAGTTAGATAGAAATATCATTAATTACTAAAAGTATGATAAGACACCTAAAGAGGTTAAGAAAGTTAAAAAATATTTTGATTCATATGAAAATTTTGATTTGATGTTTGATATTATCATGTTACACATCAAAATAATTGTTAAAAAAAGGTCGGTTTCATCATAATTTTTTTAAAATATTATACTCTTTGAGGCATTTTAAACATTTATATAAATTTTCCAATACTAAATGAAGAGAAATGTGAAGACGGGGATGTGTTATCATGGAATATCTATATGAATAAGTCTTTAAAATTCTATATTAAGAACACTTATTTTAAGTTAAAGGAAAAAATATCCAATTTTAAAGTTTTAATTAATTTTTTGAGGATAAAGGTAAACTATTTTGATAACAGTGGAGTATATAATGAATAATAACTTAGGAATCATATTTATAAATTATTTATGACTATGATAAATGAGTAAATTTTCCCTTTTAATTGATTTAATTAAGATACAATAATGTAATCAATACTTAATTTTGAATTAAAGGAATTACTTTAAATGATTTTTAATTGGATAAGGATACTATTTAGTTTGTAAATGTACTAAAAATATGAAATAGTGTTTTAAAACCCAATATTGGATTGGTATTGAGGTTTTATAAAGAAATAGTGAGTGTTAATATCTCACTTAAAGTGAATGGAAAATGAGTTATTTTCAAATGTAAAATATCAACCAAAAAAGAAACAGAACATACTTAAATTTAGACAATTTTGTGGGAGGCTGAAGATGAGTCGAAAATTTTGATGTTAAATTTTCAAAAATATATAAAAAATATTATAAAATCTCAAGTAGTAGTGAGAATAATTTTGAAAAATCAATGAATTCTGGTGTTCATTCTATTAATAAGAATTTCTAGATTGTGGATTAATAATGTCAATAATTTGAGGAAACTAACAAAGAATATCTATTAAAGTGAAGGAATAATAAAATGGAAGCAACAAATTACCTAGTAAAAATTATTAAAAAATATATAAATTTTTATTTAAATACAAATATAATATTAATCATGAGGTGAAAAATTAATAGAAATTTTTTTTTATACAAATAAACATAAAAAATACACCACTTAATATGGATTCAAAAAATATATTTGATATCATTGGTAAAAATTTGGAATATGATTTTAATAATCAAGTTAACCATAATTTATTTCTTGAATATTTTAATTTTTTTGGTAATTATTGGTGTTTTAGTGGATATGGGTATATGAAAAAGAGTTTTTTAATGTGAAATATTTTAGAAAATATAGATGATTTAATTGGATTATTTTGAGGGGGATAAATTATACACACATGAGACAAGTTTTAGGAGAAAATAAAAACACACACACACACACAGATATATATATATTCAAGTAAAAAATAAATTTAACATTTTTAAATGAAGTTTTTTGAATATATTATTAATGAATTATATTAGATGAGAAGTGAGAAAACATTTTTATACCATAATTAATTATGAATAATAATCCATGTTTCTAGAATAAGTGGTAAAGATTATGTTATGGATGTATATTTGAAAGGATCTCAAATTAAAAATCTATAGATACTATAATGTGGATGTCAATCCCATAAGATGAGTGACATGAGGCTAATAAAAGTATTTGAGATGTATAAAGAATGATAAATCAGAATTTCTAATGATAGAGAGGTAAAAATGGTATTGATTTTATTTATGTATATTTGATAAAGGAAGATAAATTCAAATATTTAACTCATTATTTATATTTTTAACATAACATTTCTAGTATTTAACAATTAAAAAAAAAAATTAGTTTCCTTTTACAAATATAAATTATATTAATGTGGTTGAATATTGGATGTGTTGTAACTTGATGATAATGGACTAGAGGAAACATATTTTATGTAGGAGAAACTAAAAGTTTATATTTAATGTGTACAAAAGAGGAAAATATTTTATTTGAATAGAATAAATCACTAAATTTTTCAAAAGATAATGATTAAATTGACTCAATGAGAGAAAGATTATAATATTACATTAATTAATAAAGAGAATAAAAACTAGAATCTTATATATACTAAAAAGTAATGAGGCTGAATTATTTTAATAAATGGGAGGTTCTTTAAAAAAAACCTCCCTTATAAAATTTATATTCATATATTTTTTATCTTGTAATGAAATTGTTGAGTAGTGATAACTAATTTATCACAATTTTTTATGATATTACATTGATCACATGAATAATCTTCATAAGGAATAAATCTGAATAATTCATAAGATTTATCATTTTCATGAGAAGTACCAAAAATAAATGTGGTTGTTTCTTGAAATGAATTTTTAGGATAATTGGGATGAATATAAAAGTGAAATGTTTGAGGAATATATTTATATTTATTGTATTATTAATTTTTACTAAATACCATATAAACAAAATGGTGTCACTAAAAATAAGAATTGATGTTTTATTAAGGGGTCAAACCATATTGGTGGAACATGGAAAATCTCATTTATTTTGAAGGTAATATATTGGAATATTAATTTAAATTCAAAAACCATTTTTTATCTCATACAAATTATTTAAAATGTTATCTTATGTTTTATTATAGTATGAATCAATATATGAAGTGTTTGAGGGTGGTTCTTACTCTATGTATCATTAAATCCAAGTGTGTTAGTTTAAAAAATTTGTAAAAAATAGGATTCAATAGTATATTCCTTGTATTTATACTAAATATAAATGGATATAATTCTTATAATAATGAATAAAAAATGTTATCAATAGTTATAATCTTAAAAGAGTTATATTACTCATTATTTGATCTATTTGGTCATATTTTTTGAAAAAAAATTATCGTTGAATAGGAAAATATTATTTTGATTTATTATATAGAAATGACATGTGGAGTGATAATAGTTTCTAGTTGAAGAAGAAAAATGAGAAAATAATGACACTATGGTTTATTAATCAACATCATACGTTTTTATATCGAGTTCATGATTTTGAGAAAGTTATAATTTTTAGAACCATGGTCCAAATGCATACGTAAAATGATGGTTAAACTTTTTTAGTGGTTCTCTGTAGGATGTTGATTTCAAAATTAAAATCCATGATTTTATAGAATTTTGTTTTTTGATGACAATTGCTTCATAGTTTATCTCACCATGGCATATTTTTTCTTGAAATAAATATTCAAGTGATCTTTATTATTTTTGATTTTGGTGTAATTAATTATTTACCATAGGACCACCCAATTAGTGGCCAGGTTGTAGATTCTATAATACCTCATAGAAACCTCAATATACAGTATAGGTTTTTACTACTACTGAGTTTCTATAAACAATATTGAGGATTATGTACTCTCAATAGCAAAGAAACTAACAAAAACTAAATAATAAAATTTAATATAACCATTTCAAGATGAAAGTATACATAAATAATCCATAAAAAATACAATACACCCATGCCATAAAAATGAATATGTCCTCTATAAAACTTATAAATTAAATTTATCACCCATTAGTCTTATAATAAAAATATAAATGAGTGAATAAAATATAGTGGAAGATCTACTAAAAATGATTTTTACCACAACATTACCACTAAACCTATTTGAGAAACTCAGGTCAAACCCCCTATCCAACTAGTTCCCAAACCTACATATCATACAAAATTCTTAAAAATCTAAAAAAGTTTACATTTGTGGTATGATAAATATATCACACTAAGTAACCACTAATTAGGCCCCAAAATATACACTATAACATACTGGTTCATGGATGGGGAAATAAATAATGAAGTTACCCACACAGTATACAATAATATAGGCTATATATTCATTATTAAACTTGGAAACCATGACATTGGACTATATCTAGTGTGAATATATCTAGTGAAAACATCAATAATATAGAATAAGAATAATATATTTCATATTTCTTCCTATATTGACTACATTTTTGGCCAAATATATTAAAACATAGATGTAATTATAACTATTTAATAGTCTTACCATTGGTGATAAATTATATATTGAATCCTAGGATCTCATATAGTTTAACAAGGGGTGATGAAATCCAAATAGTGTCCCAAACAATTATTTTTACTTACTATGTGACCTAAATTATAGATTGATTTATTGGATCTAATCCGACCAGGGATTTAATAATAAATGCATTACAGTATACTAAAATTGCTATCGATAATATAATGGGTGTTAATATTCAAATGAATTACTAAAAAATCTATCAGTTTGACCATGGTCACTAAATTCTAGATGATTTCTCATACTATCATATAATTTACCCACTGGTACAAAATGAAACTCATTTAATGATACAAGATCTAGGGTGTTATTTCTTGCCTCAAAGTTTATACCTTATATTCTAGGCACTATCCGATGTGAAAGAAAATTCTTAACCCGTCAACATTTCAATATTTATCAAGGAGATAAAACCCTATGATCTTTAGTCTTAACTGATTCTTTATGTATATCACTATCACATATCCTTCACCTTACTAGTTATCTCACTGCCCAAAGACCTTACCTGATGCAATCATCAAGAGGATGAATACATCAATTACTAATTACCATCACCAATATCACAATCAAAATATCCAAGTATCATATAATTTATTATATGTCAAATATATCTTAATAAACCCTTTAGAAATCTACAAACACCCATATATAGTTCCACATTGGTAACCCCGTCATTAACTAAATCATACTATCCATTCTCAAGCCTTAAAAACTTTTCAATTAATAAAGGGCATGAAATATAACCATAATCCATAATGTAATCCATTTTATACATATAAAAATATTAGAGAGCTCAAATTAACCTCAAATTATAAAGGTTGTAAATCTACATCAATACACCATAGAATCTATGATTATGTAATGTACAGTCATGGACACTGACAAACCCCCTTACACAAGGCTCGTTCTATCACAATGAACCTATTTGGAATCTTAAAAAATTTAATAAGTGGAAATAAATTCACATCAAATATCTCATATGAAAAGAATTATTGTCTCACAATCACAGTATATGGTTAAGTATCATAGGGAAAAAATACCTTATCAATGGAGTTATGCTCCACAAGCCATGATCGCCAAGAATTGACCAAGCTAATAAAAAATGGTCCCTTCCACGATCCTCTATCTTGTTCCATGAAACACATATAATTACATATAAATATTTTAAATTAATCTTACTATTAACCCATGAAGTGTAATATAAAAAACTCAACCAAATATGTGGCATAACTGAAACAGTTACCAATGTAAAGATGAATTATCATGGTGGTTCTCTGATATTCTCATGAACAAAATCCCAATCATCCTCCAATTACACCCAATTAAAACCTAAATCATAAATAAATTTGTAATACTATATACCTCAATATAAATGATTATTAATAGTTTGGGATTATAATTTCCTAACATTCTCTATCCACTATATAAAAAACCTATATGAATCATGATGATTCCACTGTGATTAGGTATAAATGTTATCCAATACTTAACTTGATACAACAGAAATTATTAAAAATAAATAAATTGAATAACAATGAAATAATATAAGGTTATTATACCACATATTGGAATATAAAACCCTATTTATTTTCACAAAATGAAATGAGTGCATAGAAGTCTAAGAGAGGGAAAATTTGGACAATTAGTAGAAAAAATTGTCATTTCTTGATCCCTCTATCACTACAGAAAACAAGAAGTCCAATGGTGAAATTACCCTTATACCCTGCTAAAAAATCTTCCACCATCCTATTTGGTACATAGTATTATAGTATAGGGAATCCAATCCACTACCACTCACCTAGTCAAGTTCCACCTGACATAACACAACACACTATGTCCCCACCTAGGTTGGATATACGTAGAGGTTTCCACCCCAATCCTACATCCACTATGCTAGGGTCTGGAAACAAGCACACCAAAGGAATATCACACAAATGGGAGTCATTAGACTATACCCCTAAAAATAAACACATGAATCTAGTATAATATATAACAATGTACAAATGATATATAAGCAACTACAATGTAACATGAATGAGACAAATGGTAAATATTAAAATATTTTAATACCATGAATGCTAGTAAAAAAATATAAAAATATAAGGCCTAATATATTTTTATATAATACTAACTCAAATAAATAGAAAAACGAAATATGTGAACTGCATGTAATTTCAACACCCACGTGATCACCAAATGAAATTACTACCACTACTGAACAATCTTCCATCTTCAAAGAAAAAAACATTCATAGGAATGATTTCTAGGTAGGGGATAATAAAAATATATAAAATAAGATAACTTAATCTCACAAATGATAAATTAGATATTATTTCGGTCAATGGAAGTACAAATAAAAATATATTTAATTAATAAAGATATATATTTACAAAATGGAAACACATTCATTAAATTTTATCTCTAGGAAAGATAGGCCTTAAAGGTATCATAAAATATTAAAAACATCATAATGTTTAGTTCAATGAAACTAATAATATTTTTTTACATAAAAAACATCTCTTTGAAAAATATAGTGGTGAATCCCAACATTGTTGAAGAGTGTGCATCACTAGAGCCGTTAAAAATCCTTAAGGAGGACACAACCTCATTATATGGTATTTTTATAGACCCAAGGGTTACCAAATTAACAATTAATGGAATATTTCTATCTATGGAAGGGGTTTGGGGGTTACCTAATCCATTATATGTATAAAGGACTAGTAACCTATAACTCATTTACCAAAATGTCATTTATTAACCATATATATCCTCCATGTACATTTACCACTCCATGTCACTTTTTATACAAATATAAAATAGAATATATACCATAAATTCAATGTAATAACCCCTTCTTGATAGATATGTAATCATTATTTTGTTCATTATATAAAAACACTTAGAGTAGACTACATATGTGTTCAATTATTAAACCTAGGTGAGATATTGTCGAAAACACTAAATAAAAAATAATACATTCCATATACTCCTAAGTATATGGTATATAGGCCTTGGACAATATTTGGGGATCTATTTCAAATAAAAAATATATGTTTGGTCAACAAAAATGGATTTTTTAGTATATCACACTTTCTTTGGGACTAGTGGATCAATCAGTTACCACCCTTAGGTTCTGTGTTGTGTAACTAAAATACATAATATATATCTTGATCAAATAACTTGTGAAATCTATGAATGAAACAAATGTGTACAAGAATTTTTTCTTGAGTTTAGTTATCAAAATAAAAACCATGCCCACCCACTCAAATGGTATATAATGTAAGTTCACTAACATGAAATATACTCAAATTCACACCAAGGAACATAGTTTGGTGATAAATGGTGTGTGGACCATTGGAACCCCATGTATAATTTATAATTAACAAACCCTAGCATGTAGACATCAAGAGACACTGCATGGGACCTATAAGAATATAGTCTATGTAGTCAGGATTCCAAAATCTAGAATTAATGTTCACGATCATTTTGAACCTATGTTGTCATATCCTCTAGCCACACCTCTAAAATCATCGTACCATACACCCTTAGGGTCTTCATCACACCTTTACATAATTTCACTAGATAACCATTACCTATTTTTTATCTTTATTCCATTCCTTGGATGATATATCATCTAAAATTCTCAATAGATTCTTTTCATACTACCACTACCTCATTCTCACAAACACACCTAACCACTACTCACTTGTCTCATCACCTCCATACCATGATAGAACATTATAGAGAATGTTGTTAAATATGTCAAAGACTGGGTTTTAGAAGAGAATACAATCACTAAAATATGATTTTACATTCATGTTTATTGTGTAATGTGGTGATAAATTTTCCCTTAACATATTTATAATGGGTAGAGGCTATTGTTTGTGGGGTATAATGTGAAAATGATTTCCAAATAATATTATCACAGGTTTATCAATCAATCTCCACCAATATATAAATAAATCATTATTATAAATAATTTAATTTTAAAATATTTAAGTCCCATTAATTTACAAAAAAAATTAATTTTCAAAAATAAACTAGATTCATGGAATTAATTTTAAAAAATTATTTAGTAAGTAAATATGAATGTGTAAACATAAATAATTTTAGTTTAAATTTTTTTCCATTATAATGACATGAAAAATAATACACATTAAGTATAATCATATATATATTTAATATATTTATATAATTATTTTCTTTGAAGAATAATCATGTTTCTTCATGGGAGCAGTTTTTTTTCTGGGGATACAAAAATTAATCATGTGCACAAAGAATCAAAAAAAATTATTAAAGAGACCGACATCAAGGTGTATTTTCATCAATTTATGAATTCATATTTTATTTTTAAGAATTTTCAATTCCATCATGAAGAATTTTCATTCACTGTGCAATAAATGAAATGAATCTCCTATAAAAGTTTTCTCCCATTATAAATGGTTAATCCCAAAAAAAAGGATATAAATTTATACATATATCCAAATATAGGTTAAGGGTGTCAATAACTGGCATTTTAATAAAAAAATAAAATTAACTATCCTAGTCCCAAATCCCAATCATAAGGATTTTCCATCTCTTACGAAAATATCATTGTTCCAGACATAACTATGGTGTCATAATTTCAACTCGGGACTCCATTTAGGGAATATTAATTATTCACATGCACACATCTATAAATAATATATTATATAAATTCTATATTATTTTAAGACTCACATCACTAAAAAAAGAACCAACTTTGTAACCAAGTTTTAAAATTGTTGGTCGGGGTAAGTAACTCAAAAGGGGGGTGATTGATTACCTAATAAAATTTATGTTTAAAAAACATTAAAACAAAATCCACAAAATTAATTAAAAATTTACAGTTAATCAAAACATTAAAATAATATAAGTTTAATATTTCAAAATATTTTTCAATAAAGTATTAGAGATAAATTAAAATAATTTTTTCAATCACTTTAACTTTTTAAACCTATTTACCTAATCAAATCCTTTATATAAACACATGTTAAGACAAACTATCAAAGTATAAGTTTTGTTTATAGATTTAAAAACAAATGCAGTTTTAACTTTGATATAAAGAAAAGAAAAACTAAAACACCCAACTGAGTAAACAAGGGGTTCAGTCTTATGCTGAGACTTAATCCCTTTAACTTGAAAATCACATGATGCCTAGAAAATTGTTATAAAAATAATTTGATCTACAACCTGGGTCAGGTTTTGACAAGAAATAATGCACAGACTCTCTAGACTCAAATCTTCTTCCACAGTTATACATAGTAAGAAAAAAACAAAATAGGTCATGCAAGACCACTTCTAAAGTTTTTGTGGGTATACAAATAAAGAAATTTGTGATAATATTTCTAACACACTTTAGATAAAGTGCATGAGCCAGTATTTATAGATAAAATATAGTACAATAACACATTTTTCAAATATAAGTATAAAACAGAGTGAGGAAAAAATTATAAAAGAGAAAAGATGGCCCTACTCAGTATAAATATCTTCAGATGATCAGGGTCCTCATACATGTCTTGGTGAGGAACTCCAACTGGATTCATTGAAATTGAATTGAAATAGAGTATCGTAAGGTTATCTTTTCCTTCTGTATATGCTTAGAAAAACATCTCTTGATTCAATGTATGAGAGGTTATTGATTTTTTTTGTAAATTCCACCCTTCCACACTCGCATATATCTAGAAAATAAAAACACAGTAAGTAGTAGTGTGAACAAGGGATTCCTCTATAATATATAGATCTGTAGGTTTAATTACCCATTGAAGAATAATAATAATGATATCCTAAATCCTTATATAGATCAGCAAATCAAAAAACCTATGAATAAGTCTTCAGCGAATTTGTGTAGTGATTTAGGAATAATCATTAATAAAAACCATGAAAGTTTATCTTCATTAACTCTTTTAAACTAGCATTTGGAAGCATTAAATTCAAATGTAGTAGAATAAAAATGGTATCATAACTAATATTGAATAATCTCTAGCGGTACCACATACCTATGATAACATGGTCCAGTGGAAGCCCCACCATGTGGAAACACATTTGATGGTATCATGTTTGGTTGTATCATTTATGGAGGTAGCATGTATGAAAATAGCATGTAATTTGATAACACAGTTTAACTAATGGTATCACAATACGGAAGGTGGTACATGGATGGTGGTGGCATAGTTTAACTAACGATAGGACATGCAAACTAATGATAGAACATGTTAACTAATGGTAGTAAAGTTTAACTAATTGTAGTATATATGAACTAATGGTATAACATTTTAACTAATAGTAGAACATTTTAACAAAAGGTAGAAAATGTGAACTTATGGTATAACATTTGAATGAAAAGTAGAACATGTACTTAGCCATATTTTCTTTTTAAAATGATATATTGTCATGAAAAAATTATCTTATTAGAAACATAATAATAATGATTTGTGATAACTAAAATAAATATTTCCCAAAAATATACCCCTTTTGATGACAAAAAAATAATGGAATTTTATAAACCAAGTATAAAAAAATGAATAAGTAGATAAATAATAAGTAATGATATCTACTTAAAAGTTCAAATTGCTAATGTGAGATATTTTAAAATATAAGAACTTGAGACTAAAGTAAAAACTTAAACTTAAATATGTAAACTTAGAATTTTAAAAACATAAATGGTAAATTCCATAAACAATTTCTCCCCATTTTGGGATTATCAAAAATATAATTAATCAAAATATATTCAAATACATGGAGTAAAAGATGAACTTGAATAAATAGATCAATAAAAATATTACATCCTCAAAAAACAAATGCAGAGAGAATATATTATAGTATCTATCAAAGAATAATCCTAATATTAGTTACTCTCAGCACTATGGGATGTAGGATTGGTAGGGAAATTTCCTTTTATATACATAGGAGTCACTAAGGTAGAAGTTGAGGGGGATGAGGTAGTCTAAGACATATCTCGGATCACCACTAGAATGATATGTCTCACTTATTTAGCTGTATACATAATGAATGTCTAATAATGAGGAGTCATATGAGTAGAAGATGATCCAAAGGTGAAGGAATACATAGGAATGGCCTCAAGTTCTACAACTACAATACCAGATACATACAAGAATAGGTTCATTAGGTTTACAAAGTCTCTGATAATGTTGTTGTCTCTCTCTATGGTAATGAATAATTATTTCATCTCTTCCATAAACAACTTAAGTAGAGGGTACAAGACTTTCAGTTTTCCTACATATTTCTTTAAGGCCCTAGTGATAGGAGGAATTCTCAAGTTCTTAGTTAGAAACTTAAAACGAAAATTCAACTCATTTTCTATATATATTTCGGAAAGGTATCATTTGATAGCCTTGGTGATATTTCTCCAATCACTTCAGTCATTATTCAAAAACTTCCATACTAGTTTATATATATGATCACCATACTATCAAATTTGTTGAAGTCCCTCCTGTTGAGAAGTATGAAGATCACCCATAATGGAATGAAACTCATATCTGACTATAGATCGGATCACTTTGGCATCAATGGAAGGAGGAGGAGGTTTAGATATGGATATAGATACAACAATAGGTAAAGAATCCAATCTATCCTAAAGAGTGTCTTGAATAGAAAAAAAATCGTCACTCAACTCCTCCATAATAGACTTTATGGATTCCATATCACTAGAAAATTTTCTATTTTCAATTTGAACTTCTTGAATCTTTAAAATCATCTTGGGATGAATATGGAATATGAATATATCAAAGTTGTACGTAGTATTATATTCACTAAGATATGTAACTAGAGGATCCTAGGATCTCAGAATACCACTAAAATAACAAAGTAACATCTCTCTCTAAAGGCATCTAAATAATATATAGTAAGATACATTGAAAGAATATAAGAAGAAGTAGTAAGAGGTGAAGGGATTCTATCAAGACTAGGTATAACACCCTCTACATGCTCTGATCTAGAAATAGATGCATCAGAACAAATATCTTGAAGCTGAAAAAAATCATCAATATTATCTATAGGTGATCCCTTCAGATTTTTTTTAGTAACTGATATAGTAGTTCCACTATGATCTAGTGAACTACTATGATCATCATCATTTACATACTCTCCCTTAGAATCTAGATAAGAAAATACAGCAATTTAGAACCATAAGATGGCTCCCCCTTGGATAAAGCTCCATCATATCTCATGGAAGAAGGGTGAACTCTATAAACCTATATCTAGCTAGTAGAACTTTGGGATATATACCCCTCAATAGATGTCATCGGCTCACATATTATAAAGGAAGCATCATCAGTAATTTGAACTAAACCTAGTCTCTCCATAGACCATGGTTAAATAGAAGTTATAGAAGATGAATAATGTGACTGAACTCTCTCAAAATTATCATAACCATCAACATCATCATTACCTTTTGATTCATGAGTTCCACCACCATTTCCACACTCGTTATCATCTTTAGAACCATTATACACTTACACTACTTATTTAGATGTCTCAAAATAACTCTGAATTTGTTCTTATACAGAGCCTTTAGTCTACTTTTCATCTCTTCCACTCAAGAGGCTCTCTCTATAATGGATAGAAACATGTGGACTAACATATCCATAATACATTACTGGTATTTTAGAAACATCTTGATCACTTACCTCTTAAAAAGAAGTATCCACTTATTCTTCAACTTCATCCAATTCCTCTTAAACTTCTTCATATGAATAAACCACAATCTCATCTGGTTATAAGAAAGGGTCAAAATATTATTGGGTCTAGTAGGGTGTTCTAGAAGATTAAAATCCACATAAAGTTTATCATTATCATCTACCCACCTCTTATACTATGGATCCCAAATTACTTTCACCCTTTTTTAGTTAATCTTACTCAAACAATAACCACCATATTTTACATTTGTTTCTTCTTCTTCATCATCCAAACTCTGGGATTCTATCATAGCTTAAATCAGCTTAGGGTAAATTAGAAAATTTTACCTAGAAGATGACTTTATAATCTCCATAATTTTCACCATAATATATCTACAAAGATTAATTTTATCCCCGATTTTTATAAGGAATAAAAGATAGACATCCTCGTACCTCATTTTATTAATATACACTTTCTTATAACATAGAATATGCTGAATAAACATGAACAAGAGTCTACACTCACCATCAAATATAGTAACAGTGTGCCTTCTTACTGAACCATTTCTAGTTATCTCCAACAATTAATCCTCATACACAAACAACTCACAATCACTTGTTATTGAACATTTATAATCATCATAGATACCTTGATGGGATAAATTGATTCAATGAGACCATTATATTAAATAAAAGATAAAATATTTTCAATCTATCATACTCTGAATGAAATCTTTATTTTTCCAAAATTTGTTCTATGTGTATTGGTAGAACTGATGAACTAACCTTAGATAAAAATTTCTATAATTTCAAGAGAACAACCAATGAATTGATCGATAAAAAATATTCCACGTCTAATTCTTTATTTAAAATAACCACACAGTTCACAATCTTGGGGTCTCTAGGTTTGACTATTGTATGGCTCAATTCTCCCTTAGATTTATTTGTAGCCCTCGATCCTCCTGGATATGACACTAAAGGGAGATTAAATCTCACTATTTTACTAAATCAAAGGGTGAAGGAAGAGTATGAGAAGGTTAAAGGAAGAGAGATAAGGGAAGTTGAAATGGTTCAATGGGGTAGGAGTAGGTGAGAGTGTGACTTAAATTGGATTTAAGTTTTAATTTTATCTTTTAGATTTTTAAATCTAAAAATATAATAAATTATAAATGAATAAATAAAATAAGAATTTATCACATAAAATTAGGTCTTGTAACATAACAGAGACTCAACTGGTAGCGCACCAAATAGTAGATCATTCCAAAAGTAGATCATTACAATAATTTATAACCCAATGGTGGCTCACCCAAATGTGGATCACCAACGGTGGCACACCCAATGGTGGATCACCAAAAGTGGATCACCCAATAGTGGATCACCAATGGTGGCTTGTTCTAATGGTGGATATTTATAGAGAATGATTAACCAAAATTTATTATTATTAATTTATGTTTGATATAGTTTTATATCTTATAATTCAATGGATTTTCAAGAATATCAACAATCTAGGGTTCAAATCCTATTAATTCAAGAGTTACATTGCCATTTTGGAAATGATCTCTCAAAAAGTGATGTATTACATCAATATTATTTGTCTTATAACGATTCATAGGATTATTGAAAATATTTATCTAAATTGTGTTGTCACAATTTATAGGGGAATTTCTCAATTGATATCCATATTCTATTAGTATGTGTTTCAACCAAAATTTTTTTTCACAACAGCTTCCTATAGTAATGTATTTATCTTTAGTAGTGCAAAATGTAATATAATGTTTTTACAACACCAAGATACTTATGACTTGGCCAAAAGGTGACATGTTTTAGATGTGATTTTTCTTTCTAACTTACAACCACTAAAATCCACATCTGAATAAATCACTAAATCAAATGATTATCCTCAAGGATAGAACAATCCCAAATTTGTTGTATATTTTAGATATTTGAAAATACTTTTAACAAAAAATTAATTGAGATTCTTTGGTATTTTCTTCAAAATTAGTACACATACACACTAAAAAAATATCTTGTTAGCACGTATCTAACTGTTGAAATATTCTGACTGTACCTTTGTAAATGGTTTGATTGATAAATTTTCTAGTTTTATGAAGATCCAACTTATAGGTGGAAATCATGGGAGTATCGCTACTTTTAGTTATATCCAAACACAAACGTTTTAGAATGAGTTTAGTGTACTGATTTGGTTTTTAAATTTTCCCATATTTTTTTTGAAAAAATTTAAATAATAATAATAATTTTTTTCACCCATTAAACTCATTTAAAATTTAGTTTTCATCGTTTTTGAAAAATAAATACACACAAAAACTTTTATAAGATCCAAAAATAATATCATCAACTTAAATTTGAACTATTAAAACATATTTTGAAATTATTTCTATCAATCAAGTTGTATCAACTATTCCTTTTGAAAAACCATTAGAAATCCTAAAAGTGATAACTCTATCATACTAAGCTCTATAAACATGTTTCAAACCATATAAATATTTAGTTAACTTAAAAAAACATGATTTGGAAAACAAGGATTTTTAAATCCATGGGGTTGTTTAACAAAAACAGCCTCAACTATAAAACCATTTAAGAATTAACTTTTTAATTAACTTGATATACTTTGAAATCCAAATGTGCTATATAGGTAATTTGTATTCTAATGGCTTCATCTCTAGACACTTGTGAAATGTTTTCCTCGAATTCAATACCTTCTTCTTGATTATATCCTTGTGCAACCAATCTAGACTTATTTATGAATATAGTTACTGACTCAAAAAAATTATTTCTAAAAACCCAATTAGTTCCAACATTCAGAGTGAATTTATGTATAACTAGAAGTTCTGAAACTCTATTTATTTTAAATTGATTAAGTTCTACTTGAATTTCCATCATAGATAATTCATCGTTAATTATAATATTGATTTTCTAAGGTTCAATCTATAACAGGAATTCTTGATGTTCAACCTAATTTCTAAGAGAATATATAGTTTTTATACTCTATCTATGTCTCAGACTATTTCATCTAGACGATGGTATCTATGATTCCTAATAGTTTTAGGAAAATAAGGGTTGGTTACCAAATTGTCTTCTATTGGTTCAGGTTCAGGTTCAGGTTGTTCCTCAGAATTGGAGGATTTTTTTATTATTTTGCTAAATTTTTATAAGGTTTAGCATTGCTATTTAGGTTTTAAATTTAATACTTATGGTTTTATAAAGGGTTCTCAGGCTCATGTGGATATGTTTAATAAAATTTAACAAGAAAAAAATATTCCACGTTATTTTTTTCATTAAACACCCTGTATGATTTATCAAAATTTAAATAACCAACGGAAATTTCTTCATCACCCTTTGAATAAAGTTTTTCTAGGTTATTCTTGGTATTAATAAAAATAAATTTCAACCAAAAACTCTAAAATAATTGACCTTTTTTTTTCTACCATTAAATAATTAATAAGAATTATTATTTAAGAGAGGTCTAATTAAGACTATATTGATTATTTGACATGTTGTATTTATAGCCTCTTTTCAAAAATAAATAGGTAAGTCATACTCATTGAACATGGTAAAAGAAATTTCATGAAGAGTTTTATTTATAAATTCTACAACACCATTTTGTTGTGGGGTCTTAGGAGCATAAAAGTTTTTATTACATTCATTTTGTGAAAAAAAAGATTCAAAGTCTTGATTTTCAAACTCACGGGCATGATCAATTCTTAAGGTCTTAATTCTAAGTCCTCTAATATTTTCTACATATTTTAAATACTTGGTAATATAATAAGAGGCTTCACTTTTGTGAGATAGAAAGAATACACAAGTACACCTAGAAAATTCATCTATAAGAACATAAATATATTGCTTACAATTTTAACTAGAAACTCTAGAAGGTCCATAAAAGTCTATGTGGACCAACTATATGGGTTTATATGTTAAAACATCTTTCTCTAATATGAAATATATATTTTGTTGTTTCCTATTTTTGACATGGGATACAAAATTTGTCATTTTTGTATTTTAGTTTAAGTATATATTCGACTAATCCTTTCTTAGTTTTCTTTCTAAGTGAATTAATATTATGATAGCCTAGTCTCTAAGGCCAAGTCCAAGATTCTATATGAAAGTAACATAGATAGGAAATTTTTTTAGACATTAATGAATCTAAATTAACATCATATACATTATCATTTCTTAAAATAGTAAAAACTAAATAATTTTTAAAATCAAAAAAATTTAAGGAATTATTTCCAAATTTAATATGAAAATAATCATCACATAGTTGTGAGATTCTAAGAATATTATAATTTAATCCACAAATAATTAAAACTATATAAATTAAAATAGTGTTAGAATTATCAATTTTACCAAGGATAATAATTTTCCCTTGGGAATTATCACCAAAAGTGACATGTCCACCATCCACCTTGATCAATTTCATGAAAATGGAATATTCTCCAATAATGTGTCTAGAATATCCATTTTTGAGGTACCATAAATTCTTATTTGATATTTTCAAGTAGGTTTCCTACAAAATAATTTTAAACCACAAATAATTTTGGTGCCCAAATCTTCTTAGGTCCAGAAATTTTATTAATTAGGGATTTAAATAATCATAATTGCTTAAAAGGATTAGAATAAGAATATTATAGAATTTTAGAAAAAAAACATCATTAGGTCTAGAAGAGTAATAATTAACAGTATAACTAAAGTAATTGGAACTAGGAATAAATTTGTTTTTAATGATTCTTCTATGACCAGGCTTATAAAATTCAAATAGTGTAGTTTGGAGTAGTATACTTTCCAAGAATTTGGGTAAGAGTATTTATCCCTTTTGTAAATATTTATAGATCTTTATCTATTTTCTCATTAGATAAATTTATATCATTGTTCTATTTTAATACTTTATCATTCTTATCTTTATCAATACTAATATTATATTAAAAGCCAGTGGTCAAGGCATGTTTCTTCTTTAAAATATTATATTTATCTTTTACATCATTAAAAGTATATTAAATCAGATTATAATAGTCCCAAATTTCTTCATTACACAATTTCTCACCATGTTTTCATCTTTATAATGATTATAAATATTAACAAGAGAATTAGGAAAAATATTGGATACGTCAGATGTGTTTTTTATAAAACACATTTTGGATCTACCATGATTATCCTCTTAGATTATGTCTGAATAAATCATTATTTATTTCGAAGCACTCTAAGTTTCTTTCACATATTTATTATACCCCTTATCTTTATCATCATTATTCTTCATAAATATTAACATATGGAAGTCATCTTTGACATGACCTTTCCTTTTACACTCATAGAAAACTATCTCATTCATTATATTATCTTTATTACAATCCTTTATCTAGTTTCCTCTATTATTATATTTTTATTTATAACCATGTTTTCTAAAAAATTATTCCTATTCTATAAATTTTTTAATCTTTTATCCAACTGTTTCATCTCTTCATCACTTTCAGTAGGTGTCTCTTCATCACTTAAATTTTTAGCTTGGATTTTATCTTTTTTGAGGTAGTAGTTTTAAAGGCTAAATATTTTCTCTTTGGTTTATCCTCCTCTTCTCTTTTTACCTTGATTTCTTCCTCTTACATCATTCTCTTTCTTATCATCTCTTTAACATGTAACATTCTTACATCCTAGGACTCTTGTATTTAGATTGATGTTACTCTCTATCTATCTAGTAGATACCTCAATAAGAGAATCACCAAATCTCTGTCAATAATAGGTTTCCTCAATGAATGAATTGTGTCCATGATCTCCTTGAACCTAATATACATAATATAAATAGGTTTATCAAGTTTCATTTTAAAGGTATCATATTTAATTGTATAAGTATTTAAGCACATTTCTTTGACATTTTATGTTCCCTCATGAGAAATAGGTAACATATCCAAAATTTAAAAAGTAGCAGTGTAGGAAGAAATCATATTAAATTATTAATCACCCAAAGAAAAATAAAAATCATTCATGGCATTATAATTATTATTATAAGATTATTTATAAGGATTTATCCATGTAACTCTTGTAGTTTTGGGTAAATAATATGTGTCTTTAATAAAATTCTATATTTCAAAAACCATTCATTCAATATGAATTTTTATTTAAATTTTCCACAGAGCATAATTTGTTCCATTAAAATAAAGAGATCTATTTGTAGTAGATCCCTCCAATATATTATCCCTAAATAACTAAATTTATAAATAACATAAATTTAAGATCTTTAAAAGACAACTAAATCATATTTGAAAATATATTTTAAAAACCTCTGATACCAATGGTACCACATTATAGTGGTAGCACAAGACATCAAAAGCACATCAAAAGGTAGCACATCTGACATTAGCATGTATAGTTGTAACATGTATGGAGGTAGCATGTCTAGAAGTATCGCAGTTGATCTAATAGTGGAACAACACTAATGGTTTCACATGGATGGCGGTGGAATATTTTAACTAATAGTAGCACATTTTAACTAACAATAGAACATTTTAATTAGTGGTAGAACATGTTAACTAATAGTAGAACATTTTAACTAATGGTAGCACATGTGAACTAACAATAGAACATTTCAACTAATGGTAGCACATGTGAACTAATGGTAGCACATTTCAACTAATGTTAGAACATGTAAATAGATAGATTTTCATTATAAAAGTGTATACTATCATGAAACATTAATATTATTAAAACATAATATTCAGGATTTATGAGAAATAAAATAAATAGATTCCAAGAAAAATATTTTTAAAATTATTCAATGTATTTATTATAAAAATTATGTTCCCTAAATACTCTCTACTGTTAGGGGTTTTAATCCCAAAAACAACATATCACTCGATGAGGTGGGGGTACTGAGATCTCATTTGACTCTCACATTCGAATGAGATCTCAAAAAAATACAAATAATATGATTGGATTTGTAATAATGGAATCTCGTTCCCATGGAGATTCTTTTTTTGAAAATCATTTATAGAAAATGGTTAGTTCATAAAGGTAGCTTCATCCTTGATATCCATCTCACCCCAATTAATAACATGATATAGACTATGAACATACCACCTCAACCATAAAATATAGAAAACATTGTTCACCCAATCCATCTAAAGGGGAACACAAGGTGATAATAAACCTCACTAACCAAAAAAAATTGAAAATGCCTAATGAACCACTGGAATGGATAGATTCAATGAAAAAACGACCAAAATCGTTTTCCAAATGAGACCTTAATGAACACATATTTACCACCCTTAAAAAATAAAGTCCTTTTCATACAAACCTCATTAGATTTTTTTTAGTTTTGGGATACTCTCATATTCTACTAGATCACTTGAATTTTCTCTATCATTAATTGCAACATTATATACCCTAAGAAAAATGATCCATAGATCTCTATCCAAAAATGGTGAAACATAAAGTGACCCCCATACAATTCCATCAAAGCTACCATGCCAATAGTAGAGTGAAAGAAATAATTGTATCCAAAAATCAATAATGATTAGTGATAAACATGAATATTGTGAGAATTTTACATGAAATCCAATAACATATCCTAAATAATTTTGATGGTCATCTAGTTATTACCAACTATATAAGGGAGGAATTACATTCTGAAATATATATATATATCCCAAAACCCTCTTCAAAACTTCTCCATATCTAGGATTTGAATAGAGTATCATGGTTAAATACAATAATTGAGGGTACCCAATTAAATTATAAAATATGATACATGTATAGGGGTCCAATTCTCTCTTACTACACAATTCTAATGAGTGGGAAGATAGTGGAATGAATTTTTTAGTTGGTAAATGATCTCCTAGATGGTGTTATATCTCATCACTGAACATAAAAGTATCATAATTAAATATATATATATATTGTCCCAATCCCACTTGAGAACCTCAAGGGTTTAAATCAAACCTACAGGATCCTGGTGAACATAATTAACCTACTAATAAGTGGAGAATTGATCTCTAATTCATACCAAGATAAAAATACTATGTCTCATGATATAGGTGCGTATTTATTATATCTAAATGCACTGATTATGGGGATATGTGATGTTATCTTATCCCCTATTAACACATCACATTAAGAACTAATTTCTACCCCTATAAAAGGATACAAATATTTCAACCTTAAAATAATCAATTAGGTTTCTCATATGATGATATCTGATCATAAAACATATTACAATCAATTTCTCATAGTCATGCCTCTATTTCCCATTACAGAATGGTAGGGGACACCCCCATCGATCAAAGGTAAAAAAATATCTCATTCGTTTACATTATATAATCATAATGATATTAAATAATCATAAACATCCTCTATCTGCTGAGCATGATACATCTTATTATGGGTATCAACCACAACAGTTTCCTTCATTAGAGTATATACTAGCTTAAAAATCATAGTCTAGTAGAAACTATAACGGACACCTCTCTATTAGTTTTAGATATCTCTAGGAGAAGTTTTACTTGAGAATCCATTAATATATGATAACTGAAAATCAGTCTCTAAGAACGTAGGGTCTTCAAATATTTCTAAAAAATAACAGAAATAGAATTTCTATATCATGGGTCACATAATTATATACATATTATATTAGCTTCTAGGACCCATTATAAATCACATCCCACATCTACATCATTGCATAACCCATTAAAGACTTGGAAGCATCATATTATACCACAGAATCAAATCCCTCCTCTATAAGCTAAAAAAACTTGAGTGATGGTGAACCATTGATTATTCTCTTAAATTTTTATCTAACTATGGTTAGGATAAAAAATAATCCCCTTTTATGTAATTTCCCTTAAAATGGACATAACATGTGATAATTATACCTATATTATATAAAAATAACTTACCAACAAAAAACATAAACACCTCAAGAACTATATTGGGTTTCAACCAAGCTATCATGGCCACAAACTTTACAGGATTGACTACAACATCACACTCTATAACAACATAGAAAATAAAATTGATATCCTAAATATAGAATTTAACTTTAATAGATTTCACTAATGTAGTTTCTAATTAATTATGTTCATGAAAATCAAAAAATATTCAACATTATCCTCGTCTTATTTGGAATAAATGTAGAATTCATCATTGAAAACAGACATAAATCATGCATGTAAGGATAGTAAATCCAATTCTTTATTCCCATTAATATATTAATGCTGTTCATTATTCCAAAAAAACATCACCAAGAACTCATAGTGACCATAGTAATACCTGAAATCTGTCTTTGAGATATCCTCCTCATGGAATTATAGATATTGATACCCATACAAGAGACAAATCATTAAAAACCATTTATCTACTATTAGTCGGTAGAATAAATCATATATTATCAAATAATAGTGTTTTTCATGAATGTAACTAGGTGAATATAGTGATAATAAATATAATTCATCATTGCTCTTTTCTACCTTCTTTCCCAAATAGATTAGGATATTCCTAGGGGAATAATAGGTTAAATAAATCAATTATTTAAAAGGTATTCAATATACACCTTTACCTCTCTAAGCCTTCTAGATTCCATTTGATACCCTTCTAAGGATATCAGTGTGGTCTTAAGGTACTAGTTAATGTCAAAAATTATATATTAAAAAAAATTAAACCACTAAAAATTACATTTGAAATAATTCCTTCTAAACCTACACTGCTACAAGTATAAAAACCTCAAACCTGTACTCCTAGAATTGGTGTGAAAAAAATAATCTTTACAATTATGTCTCTGATTCCTATAAATGTTACCTATCATTTTCAATATAATATATACAACATCAAAAAAATCATCACTTACGTAACCAAGGAAATTTTATATTTAGAGTTTTATAGAATTAGGATAAACTCATACATAAAAATTTGGACATTTCCACACTTTATCCATTTTCCCACAAAAAAGTTCTTTATAAAGAGGAAAAACCTTTGTTCAAGGTAACTTATGTATCTAGAAATCGGAATTTATTAAATTTTATACTCATCATTAATCCCTATAAGAATCTTTTGAAAACATGGGATGAGAAAAAAATCTCATTAAGGGACATATAAAATAAAATAAAATAAACTCATTAGTTCATTTTGAAACTACAAGATAATATAAGAGAGTTTTTATTTAACATAATAATATTTGAGCATAAATAACCATTTAAATACAAATGAATTCAGAGTTACTGCCCAAAGTTTTTCTTAAAACTCTATAAAATAAAATATAAATGAAAATTCATAATCATGGTGTTTTCTTAAAAAATGTGATAATTCTTGAAAAAACATAACATTTACCCTTTAGGTGAACAATAATTATTTTAAAAAAATAACATTATCATTCTTTATTAAATTAAAATATTTCTACTAAAATTCATTTGAATGATAGAAAATTCATGTGGGTGCCTGGGGACATCATATTCATTGAATAATTACATATGGAATAACTTACTCAGTTAATTCCAACATGATTATTTGAAGAACATAATAATTACCCAACAGAGAGAGGTATTTTAGGATAAACCATCATCATAAAAATTTCCAAGGACCATAAAATACATAAATCAAAAATATTATTGTATTTATAACAAAAAAATATCATAATTTGTTTAACACATATAAAAAATAACTTTCAAGATTCATGTAAAAACAAGGAAATAAATACATTTTTAGAAGAATATTTAATAAATTTACTAAAAGAATAGGAAATGGGATACTATTTTTAAAAACCATAAAAATATTATAGGAAACATCATAAATAATAATCTTCATAAGGATGGGAAATTTTTCTCATGATCTATTTGATGAAATAATATGTGGTTCACACTATTGTATAGATATCAAATATTACCAGTTAAGAGAACATGTAAAAGTATTATTTTAAAAATATCATATAGAAAGTCAAACATGATTTAAAATGAGTTAGAACATATATTTCATAATATTAATAACGTATATGAAACATTTTAAAGATCGTGGACATGGAGGAGAAATATAATAAAAACATTAAAAATAGGGTGTTGAAGAAAAAACTCTTACCTCATCTTCGGACTGGCCAAGTAAGTTAATTAAATCATGTGTAATAGAAATATATTAATTATTTACTTTTATAATAACTATTTTTTGGTTTATTACCTTATTATAATCTCTTTAATTTCATTTATTACGATGTCTTATGTAGTTACTAAATTGATTTAGTTGTTGTCATACGTTTTGAGGATGTCTAATACATAATCACCAAAACATTTGTTGGTTAACCATGGTCAAAAGGGAAATAATTTCATCATATATATAATAATAATAATTACATAAATAAAATTTTATATACTAATAAAATTTTATTTTTAACTATGAAAATCATTTATGAAAAATAAAATTCATCGACTTGCGAGGGAGTAGTCCGCATATATTCACGAGTGGTGTTTTTACTTTTTTCATGGAAAATAAAGAAATAAAATAATATAAAATATTTTTGTAATAATTTTATCCTTTTAAAAAACATATAACATAAAAAAATCCATCCCCATAACCATAAATGATGGTTTTTTTTTAAAATTATGTACATCACTACATAGATGTGGTAGACCGTATGTACGCACATACGATGACTCCATTTTAAATGATTGGAATAGTATAAATATAGATGATATATTACATTTCCATAATAAAAATAATTTAATTAATTATATATATATGTATATATATTGAATCCATCATAATAACCATCCATGAATAGTGGTGATAAGAAGTGAAATACATCGGTACATGAGGTGAGAGTCTCAATATACTCACAAATGACAGTTTCACTTCCCATTTAATGGAAAAGGAGATG
The DNA here is from genome assembly GCA_963277665.1 of Viscum album. Taxonomy (NCBI): domain Eukaryota; kingdom Viridiplantae; phylum Streptophyta; class Magnoliopsida; order Santalales; family Viscaceae; genus Viscum; species Viscum album. Next base: position 1,503,458,527 of record OY728152.1, read on the forward strand.
AATAAGGTTATTAAATTAACATAATAACATATAAGTCAATGGTAGATACTAATTTTATTATATTATAATGGTTAGGACAAAATTAAATGTGGTATAATAATAAGTAAAATGAAAACACTCAATGGAGATGATTACCTTCTCCCTGAAGAACCTCCTTTGGATCTCTCCTTAAGGGCCATAGGGAAGGTATTTTAAGAAGACAAGAAACACTAGAATATATATAGAGAAGTTAATAAGATGTTTCTATGGGTTTTTTGAGCTATATGTACCTCTATTTGTAAATAAGATTTGAGAGGTGGGGTTCTTATATAAGAGATGAGAGACCACCGTTGGAAATTTGTAATGTATTAAAATAATATAAATTAATTTTCATGTTGAAGTGAAAAAATTGACATATTTAGAATATAGGAAATATATGAGTCTAAAAACTCTCATAAATCAAAATTTAGGCATGTTTTGGTTATTTTTTAACACTTCAATCATAGTTTTAACATCTCATTGACCCTTTTGGCGATTGTCGAGATATCAAAATTTTTACTTTTAGGGGTAAAAACATTATAATAAAAGTATAACAACCCCATTTATAAAGAATGGTTGATATTAAAGACCAAATCCAATTAAAGTTTCCAAATTAAATAATTTTATAAATTTTAGATCATTTAATAGAATATTATTTAACATAAAATACCATTAATTCAATTTTTGAGACTATTCGTATAATTGACTATTAAAAGAAATACAGTAATGAAGTTTGAATATATATATATATATCTAAAAAAAATTATATTTATCTAAAACATTCATTCTAATCCATAACTTACCAGAAAAAATATTATATTTAAAGTTTTAAATTCATTTTGTTGGTTTTTCTTCTGCCTACTTAATAATTTTATCATTGTTAAGTAGGAATCTAATCTAATTATTTTGATGCTCAAAATTAATAAAACATTTCAATAAAAAAATATTCATCATCAAAAAATAACTATTTATAACCATTTATAATGTGTTTTTATCCTTAACACAAAATATTATAGATATTGAATGTAAAAAAAGATATATTTTGGAATTTTCATTAACATAAAATAATACAAAGGTATTTACAAAATAAAAATGGAAAAAATTCCATATGATTAAATATAAGAATGGTCAATATAATTAAACTCCTAAAAATTATTAAAATATAATTTTGGGGTGATTTTAATGAATTTTCAGATTATTTTTAACCCAAGTCAACCCAATAAACCCTTTACTATGATGTTAAATTTTAATATTTTTATTAATAAATATGAAAAAAATGAAGTTGATCTGTTTACCAAATTTGGGAAATATGATTCCAAATATGGAATACACTTTATCAAAATAATTCCTATAATTTTTAAAAATTATTTATAATATGTATATTAAAAATACATTGAAAAAATGTATTCCAGAAAATTTATTTTTACGTATAAAAATATTTTATAGAAAAATTACACATAATATAATTTAAAATGATATTAGTTGAATTATTTTTAATAAAAATGCTCTAATTAAATTTTAAAATCAATTCAAATCTAAATGGGTCTTTGTAAATACTTAAATAAAAAATATAGTTTTATATAAAATCTTTATTTTTTAACTATTCATTGAAAAATTAATATTTGTAGAAAAATACCAAAATTTCACCTTATGCTAATTTTGATATTATTTTTATAAATTTCCAATACTTTTTTCAAAGTTAAGAGATGACCAATTCAATAGAAATAATCATAAGAAAAAAAAATTATTTAAATATCATTTTTTAGCATTGAGGGATTATTTCAACATCAATATAAAGAATATGAGAAATTATACATAATTTATTTCCTTCCATTTCATAATCACTATTTTATCATTGGTTTATGCTTCGATCAATTTCCACTTATATTGTATCTATCATTCAAAGAAACAAATATTCAAGACAAATTTTTCATGCCTTAAGCCCTAAAGTAATATTTCAATGTATCACATTATCTATAAAATGGTAAAAATTTATTCCTTCTATCTTTAAAAATTAAAAAATGGTAGAAAAAATGTAATATAATATACAATATTAATAACTAATACATCAATCATAGAAACCTCAACAAAAAACCCAATGCTAAACATTAAAAATTCCAAAAATAACTCACCTCAAAACTCTTCAAAATATCTCTGAATAAGTTCAAAACCCAAAAATATGTTAGACTTTATTACATATTCTTCTAATATTAATCTAAAATTTATCTCCAAACAAAAATAGTCACTCATGCTGTCAGAAAACAAAAAATCAATATTTCCTAATCATATTATCTCTAAAATATACTATTCATTTCCATAAATCACCTATATCACCATACAGTTACAATAAAATCATACATACTTATAAGATATAATTCAACATTTATTCATAAAATAAAATTCCATATTACCCAAAAGTATTTCTGTATAGTTTATTCTTATAATGTTCCCAAAATAGTAAACTTTTTAAAAAACATTAATCAAATAATCACTTAATAAATTTTCAATCTCATACTTATCTATACAATAAAACATATGTTCCCAAAATATAATAACCATTTTCCCAATTAACTGTAATTACCTAAACATCAAATATCATCTTAACCATAAATATTATCAATACATTTCAAATTATGTTAATAAAATATAAAATCTTTATTCCTAAAATAACATTTTCACTTTAAAAAAAGTTACTAAGGTATATATATACCTAAAACCTTGATCAAATGACATTAAATTTATCTAAAATTATCTTTAATAACCTTATAATCCCATTATATAGAACTTCACAAAGGGTGACTATACATTTTATCTAATAATGAAAATTAAATTTATAATCCCATGATGGTATCCATAACTTTTAAATTAACCAAAAATGAAAATATCATATTTTCCATATTTATCTAAGTCATGTTAGGATACAAATAAAAACAGCAATGAACCTATAGTCATGGATCAGGTTCTAAAAAAATAATTTTTACATTTCTATAATTCACACATATTAATGTAACCCACTTTTATCCCTATAAATCATACAAAATCAAACAAAAATATTTTTTCACTTAAATAACCATTAACTTTTTAGGTTCAGAGTTTTAGGGAATTATGAAAAACTCTTATATTGAGAATTGGACATTTCCAAATAGTAACTATTTTCCCACAAAACTAGTTCTTTATAAAGACACTTTATTAAAATTAAACCTCGTATCTGAAACTCTAATTTTATTAAAATTTATAATCATCCATAATACCTATGAAAAATCATTTTTAATGTGGAATAAAAAAACAAAACCTATTAAGGGAAATATATAAAAATAAAAGTAAACTCATCAGTCCATTTCAAAACCATGAGATCATATAAGAGAGTTTTTATTGAACATAAGAAACATTGAGCAAAGATAATTGTTTACTTATACTTGAAAACATCTTCAATGCCCAATATTTTTAACAAAACACTTTATAATATAAAATCAAGGAAAAATCATAATCATGAGGTTTTCTTAAAAAACATGATGATTTAATAAAAAAATCCTTAAAAACATACCTTTAACCCTTAAAAAATAATAATTCATTTAAACAAAATATTATTATATTACTTTATGAAATAAATTTAGTTCCATGAAAAGTAATTTTCAAGCTTAAAATTTTCATGTAGGTTCCTTGGGATCTCATATTCATATAACCATTACAATAACCCTTACATATTTAATTACCTACTCAGTTAATTCCAATATATTCTCAGAGAGAACATAATCATTAACTAATTTATTGGAGAACTATTTTGGGATCGTTCACCATAATAAAAATATTATATGTACTATAAAATACTTGAAGCACACATAAGATTTAATTTATATCATAAAATCTCATAATATACTATGTTTAACTCATATGAAAAAACTCTTTCAATATTTATGTGAAAATAAAAATAAAAAACATTTGTATTTGAAAAATATTTAAAAAAATCCCATAATAATGTGAAATGGGTTAATATTTTGAAAATACCTTAAAAATTAAGAGTATTCTTCATATAGAATAATAGTTATGATAGTTTGAAAATTTTCTCATGCTATATAGGTTGAAAAATGATTTCTTCCACACTTTTGAAAAAGAGTAAAAAATAACCGATTTGGAAAACATTAAAAACAATTATTATAAAAAAATCATAGAGAAAGTAAAAAATAGTTAAAAATATTTTTAATATACATTTAATAATATTAATAAGGTACTTGAAACACTTTATTGTAGATGTATATGGAAGAAAAATGGAGGAAAACTTTTATACTTTTAAAATAATGTTTTAAAGAAAAATCACTCACCTCATCTCAAAATATTACACATATGTTATTTAACTTCTATGTAATGAACATATATTAACTATTAAAATTCTTAAGAACCTTTTTAGATTTTATTTCCTTATTATAATATATTTTATTTTATTTATTATCACGTTCTATATAGTTATTAAATCAATTATGTTCAAGTAGGATGTTTTGAGGACATTCTGTTCATAATCCCCAAAACAAAATTGGTAGGATGATCATAGTAAAAGGGATAATTTTTCATAAAATATAGAATAATTATAATTTCTTTGTTATCATTTTTTACATCAAATACAATTTTAGTGTCTTCTATTAAAATATTTCATGAATAAAATACATCATCTCTGAAGGCGGTAGTCTACATGTACAAATGAGGGATGTTTTTACTTTATTTAGATGAAAAATAAAGAAATAAAATAAAATATTATCTTACAATAATAATTATAATGTTATAAAAGTAAAATCAAATCACTATATATAAATAACCCCTTGGTCATCAATGAGAGGTCCTTTATGAAAAATTATGTATGTCGCTACATAGAGATGGTAGTACGCACGTACACATATGTGATGATTCCATTTAAAATGATTAGATTATTATGAATATAGATAATTTTTTATATTTAAAAAATATTTATTATGTCCTTAATATTATATATATATATTCATTAAATAAATAATATTAATCAACCATGAATGGAGGTCATAAAAATACAAATACATCATTTAACAAGGCGGTAGTCCACACATATGGATGAACAATTGTTTTGTTTCACTTTTGATGGAAAATGAATCAAATAAGGTTATTGAATTTACATTACTTTTTATTAAAATATGTTATATAATTATGTTATTATTTTGGAATGCTTATGATAGAATTTAAGTATGTATAAAAATAGGTAAAAGAAAACGCTCGGTTTAGACGATTAAATCATCCTTAAAGAGCATCCATTTTATCACTCATTAGGAACCATAAGTATTCTATTTTAGTAATAAAACAACCTCTATAATGTTTATAAGGAATAAAAGAATAGGTTTTGTAAGGTTTTGGTCATGTTATGTGGCTCAAGAAGTGTTAGTAAGAGAGGATAGGTGGTGTCCTTATATTAGAGAATAGAGGGGAGCCCATGAAATTTCTTAAATTATTAAATTATTATAAATTAATTTTCAAGTCCAAGTTGGAAAAAACTGATATATATATATATATATATATATAATATAGGATAGTTATAAGTCCAAATACTCTCTTTAAATGACATTTATAAAAGTTTAGTTAATATTTTAATGCTCATCTCCTATTTTTATCCTTCAGTGAACCATTTTCATGATTACCATGATATTAAAGTGTTTTACTATTTATGGGTTAAGGAAGTTACAATAGTAGAAAAATTGACCCATAAGTGGATAATGGTTGATATTATATACCATATACTATTCAAATATCCAAATATAATATATTTATGAATTTTAAATCATTTAATAAGATATTATTTAACATAAAATACCACTAAAGTTGTTTTCTAGAATATTCAAATAATTTTCATTAAAAAATATAAATATAGTAGTTTAATTCTAATATATAATTTTAAAACATCAAAAATACATTATATAAATTTCAAAATTCTTAGAACACAAACAATAGCCAAAAATGTTTATTTTTAGTGTTTTAAAAACCATTTACTTTATTTTTCTACTCCTTGAACAACCTAGGTATTGGTGATACATAAGAATTTAAGAAAATTATTTCATCACTAAACATTAAAAATGAATTACCATAAAAAAATTATTCGTCATCAATGTAAACTCTTAGAACTATTTATAACTTGTTTTTATACCAGTCAATTTTTTTTATAAAATTGAAAGCCAGAAAGTGACATTTTGAATTATTCCTTTACATAAAATAATATAATGGTATTTATAAAATACCAATGAAACCAAAATTCCATATTTTTTAATATATGAAGTATTTTTATAAAATTAAACTCATAAAAATATTAAAACCAACTTTCAGGGTGATTTTAAATCCTTTTCACATTAGTTTTGACACAACTTAACCCAATATAACCTTTACTATGGTAATAAAATTTACTATTGTTATAATTCATTATTAAAAAAATTAAGATGAAATAATTCCAAAATTTTAAATTCTTATTAAAAATATGAAATAAATTTTATCTAATTCAATTCCTATATATTGTAAAAATTAATTTTTAAAGAACCCCACAAAATGAAATGAAAATTTATTTTCTAGAAAAATACATTTTGAAGTATAGAAATTTTTTTATACCAAAATTACGTAATTTAAATTACAATGAAATTAATTGGATTATTTTTAATTAAAATAAACTAATTAAATATTAAATTCAATTAAAAACATAATGGGACTTTGTAAATACTTAATTTCAAAATATATTTTTCTATAAAATAGAATGTTTTTATTATTTAGTGAAAAATAAATATTTTAAGAAAGATCCAAAAATTTCACCAAAATATAATTTTCTTATGATAATATAAAATAGGATATTCTTTTTATAGAATAAAATTTCTAAAGTGGGGGAAATTAATTATATTATCCACTTAAAAAATAAAAAATGTTTCTGAAGAAAATGTATTTTTTGAATCATATGATGGAATTACCAAAAATTAAGTGATTATTTCAATATAATTAATCAATAAATTTGAATTGAGTAGGAAAATTATACATATATTTCATAATTTAGTTATTATTATTCATACCTTCCAATTCAATGGCTATTTTATAATATATATATTTAAAGCATAGTATTTGGGGATTGTTAAATATTGGTGTTATGTGTCATGTATGCTATCGAAAATAATATTTTTTTAAAATATAAGAGTATTATATAATGTAACTACTCCACAAAAACATTAGTGGTGAAACAATTATATGATCACTAACAATTTTTTTAATTTTCTTTTATCTCCTTAGGTTTGTCCCTGGTCATATTTAATGAGGGTTCCACTCACAATTGATGGTGAATCTCAACCAGTATGCTAGATGAAATATAATCATATAATGTTTTAAATAAATAAGATAATAAATTATGTATAATATATCCATTCTTAAGATAACATAATTGGTATCCGTATTTATCAAATATTGATTCCATGAAAATGTCTCCCTACTGAGATTATTCTAAAACTGGCCATAAATGCGAGTAAGACATTGTTGGACACTAGTATAATACTCTATCCTAGGGGTAGGGATAGGGGATCTACTTATATATCCAGATCCAATATGTATTATTTAGTAATAAAATAATATATTACACCATTATTTATTTTTATGAGTTTTAATATAGGAAACAATCTGATCATACCTCAAAAAAATATTCGTCTCTTCCTACTGGAATCCCTCCATTGTCAGCATAAAACCTCTACCCTATTATCTAATTCCCTATGAATAATATGTATACCACATAATTCATGTATGTTTTTTTGGATCATAGTGTTGAACACCTCAATTGAATATTTCACCCATAAATCCTTTTCCTGAGTGTTCTATAGGAGGTCCACCATTTCTACTCTTGGGAGGTCCTTGATCATTTAAATGAATTTTTTTGGAGGTACCTCAATAAAACCAATTGAGATATCCTATATTTTACATATTGGGGGATAATTAAAAATATTTTATCCAATTATATCATATTTATAAATGAACCTATCCCATAAGTGAGTGAAATAAATTTTAAACCCCTCTACCTTATTCCTCTATGACTATGATGACAAATGAATCCATCTCTTATGATTGGATCTTGTTTTATAACTACAATGATACACTATTGATGAATATACTCCATAAAATCATAAACCCACTCTCTCACCCTGCTTATAATCTACAAGAAAACTATTAATCACTAAGGTTTGTTTTGGGAATCCTATGTAGGAATGAATTCATAATGGTACAGTCCCATGTCAAATATCACATTAAATGATATAATCAAACATTTAATGCCAAATATTTACATTTTGACCCATATCTAGAGAGTATATCATATGTTTTTTGAATAATGTTGTGTAATAAGATACATTCATGGTTCTCTAATAGAGTTATATCATATCAAAGACTCATATAATTATAAACATCATTGGATAATACTCCCTCCTAAAAAGATTAAAAATATAATTCTTGAATAGAGTTTCTTTTTTATGAGTATGGATGATAAATTAACACAAGTAGGATGTTTTACTCTGAAAATGATGCATATTAAGAACTAGTATCTATTCTGTGTGGGGCCAAAATTGATGGAAAATATAAGAAACCATGTTTATAAAATTCACCACTTGCCAAAGATTTGGATCTACTAGAGATCAAGGGGGGACCTATATCAAAAACATATAAATAACACTCAACCTATGAGTAATTTAATGAGACTCTTTGGGGATTACTATCTGTAACTTGGGTGGGTCTAATCCCTAGATAACTAGTGGAGTATCAACACTATTATCTACATACAGGGGAAACATTTCTCTTGATGGTCCTTATATTGTATCCTCCACCCTTTACTATTATATTATTGGTAGATGAATCATTAAAACAAACACAATATGATATTTCCACTAAATATTCATAGGTTTTCTATGTAGTATATTTCCCTATATTAAAAACTAAAGATGGTTTTATTAAGTTATATATGGTATATATAAATCAAATAATAAAAATATATAAAAAAACACACTACATGATGAATTGACCATATATTTATACCATATAACTAATATTTAGAAGCTTTAAGTAAATTAACATATTAATATAGTGATATTTAAAATATACATTGTCTAGCTCCAACAATAACTATTTTAAAAGGTTTGTTAACCTAACTCAAGACCCATTATCACTTTTTCCTTAAATATCATAAAAATATCAAAATAATAAAAATCCAAAATCCATACCTCCAGATGAAACTTAACATATACCATTATTACATTCCCCAACCCACCAGGACCCCACCTGAGATAGAATAAAGATGATTTTACGACCCCAATCCCACCTCAGTTAGGTAAAGGGTTGTATACTTATGGAAATAAGTAATATCACAAAAATAGGATTATTCAACATCTATAACATTTAAATAACCACATAACTCCATAATAATATATAATATTTCAAACAAAAAAAATAAATAATTATAATGTAACATTCATGTGACACTAGATAAATATTCGAATAGTATAACATCGTAAATCGTAATAAAATAAAGTAAATATACAATGTCCATTATCATATAATGTAAACTAACTAATAAGAGTTAAGAAATAGAAAATGGATACTCCAAGGAACAACAAAACAAACTTGATCATCGATAGTATAGACCATCATTGAACACCAATAGGATCCTTCAACATGAGAACCATAATCGGTAGTTGAACTAAAAAACTATTCAATATCTGTACACACACAAAATAATTTAGAATGAGGCTCATGAAAGGGTGGGTATAAATATTACTATCATAATTCCCTAAAAATAGAAAGGTGAAATGTGATTGTATGTTAGGTTGTAACTATGTAAATCATGAAATATTGAAAGAATAAAGGTAGCTAATGATACAAAAGAAACTAATTATTTGCATATCAAAAATATAAAATATATAGAAAAAATCTCCCTAGAATTCCTGTAATATCATTAGAACTAAATTAATCAACCTACCCAATTTTGGTTTCTTATAAAACATTATTCTAAAAATGTATTGGGGGGATTTCACTTCACTAAATAGTGCACATCATTTGAGGGGTACTGAACCCTATAGAGAACTCATTCTTCCTGTTAGGAAAAACTCTATGAAGGTAACTTTGTAGTGTTTTGGGTTGATTATGTTTGTAAAAAAAATCCAATGGATAAGGTTATTTTTGGAGTTCCATCATGGTTTTTGACTTGTTAGGTTGAAAAATATCAAATAAAAAGGAATGGATGCTCTGGAGTAGTATAGAAAATTATATATACAAGGTGGCTCTATTTTATAGTTTCTTTCAAATTTTTGCGGTCTAGATTTTGAGGATGAATCAATCATTTTGAAAGTTTTATTTTTTATGAATGACTCGTAACAATATGGAAAAAGAATGGATTTATTGAATATTATAGTTTTTTTAGGAATGAAGATTTTGTGAAGGATTCTGGGGTCATGAATGCTAGGTTCTATGAATGTTTGGTGCATCACAAACATGCTATGGAAAGATTGTAACTCTCGGTGACAATGAGGAGATTCACAAATGGGAAAATTTACCTGGTGATTCAAAAAAATAGAGATATTCATGAATGTTATTAGAGAGATTAAATAAAATGTGATGAAGAGGATAGATGATTCTGAAATGGGAGTCAATGCCTATAAATAGGCCTCTACCACCCTTGGAAAAGTAAAGAAAGAATTAACAAAGATTTAAAGGCTATTAATTATCAAAATTGATTCACAAATTTTGTTCTTGAGAAAAAGTTTTTGATGAAAGGAAGTTCACAAAGGATATAAAAATACAACTGAAAATTGTGAGCTTCATGAAGGATAAGTAAGCGTTAAGAAAGTGTTAGAGCTTTTCTAAATGAGTTTTCTTCATGAAGGATGTATGAGATTTGAAAAGGATGTGAGCTTCTCAAAAGTTATGGGGTTCTAAAGGGAACTATATACTTGTAAATAATTGGGTAGTTTTATGAGGGCTATGTGAACATAGTGATGGAAATGAGCATCTCACATGAGCCTTATCCCAGTTGGTGAGGACTCTTCAAGTGCACCCATGTAACCTAGGTTCAAAACCAGGTGAAGTCATATTTCTAGGTACTATAGAAGCATTGTATGGAGAACTATATAAGTAATTTAGTAGGAATTGTACTAGGTACTATTTGTTACTGTAGTAGCTGGAACTATCAACCTTTGGGATGCTCGTTTGGGCTTGGAGTCCTTAAGGGCTTCGGGCCACCCAAGGCCTTTAGGCCAGTTGAGGATTTTGGGCCACCTCAAGGCCTTAGGGCCACCTCAAGGCCTTTGGGCCACCTCAAGGCCTTTGGGCCACCTTATATAGACCATGAAGCACATATGAAACCATACACACCAAAGTAACAATCTCCAGATGAGGACTTAATGTAGGCGGTTTCACATGAACAACTAGATTTGGACGAATGACAGGGTATGTCAATTATTAATGGGACCAGGCCTGCGCACCTCTACATAGGTATTTCTAGCCAAACAAGAAATAGGAAAGTGGGAATATGAATTCAAAATCATGACACTTGGGAGGAGAATTTAAAAGTTTTCATGTTTGGGATGAATTCCTATAAGACCTTTGTGTCATGTAATCCATTAAGCCAATGGGCCTTGAAAAGGTCCCCCCATCCCTTGGTGGGCGGGGGGTTATCAAAAATTAATAAAAATAAGTCCTTTAGGCCATTCAAGCTAATAAAATGAGCATAATAAAATTATAAAAAATGAATTGCCTAGTAAATATATGGTAAAGTGATATTCATCAAGTGGATGAAATTAAAACTTCAAATGTCATCTACCTAAAAATGAGTATGTATTCATTATTTAAAATAAATGGACCTACAAGTCCATAAATTTTGTATAAATCCTTTCTGGAGAAGTTAGAAAAGGAATAGAAAGTATGTGATCCTCTCCACTAGTGGTGATCCATCAAATGAAACATTAAGGAATTGAACCTTGGGAAGTAGTGATTTGTCCCTAAATATTGTATGGTGGTGAGCCTGGGTATAGAATTTATCTATCCCAAACCATGAAATTGTAGTGACCCTTAATGAATTTGGTATATCGAGAAATTTTCATTATGTGTTCCTTGGATATAGACCACTAAGGGTGAACCAAGACAAAATATGTTTTTCCTTATTATTTATTTCATGATTTAATTTTTTTTCATGATAAGAAAAGCATAAACACTAAAAAGAAAAGTGACCTTTATAATGAAGAGTTCAAGATCCAGTGGGTAAAGAAGAATTTTGAAAAGAATACCCATACCATGATTCACCCCCCCCCATATGAGGGTATCTAAGACTCTTTTGGTCTTAACACATCCTCAGGGTATATGTGTCTTAGTAAAGGTGGTTAAATACTCTATAAGTGGAGGTACCACACCCCATCTCTATATGAGTTACCAACTTTACGAAACACTTAAATTACTCTCACCTCTGACCATGTTTATCTCCACTGGTATCTAATGTTGTGTTTTCTCCAACCATTTCATGTTATCCCTATTTTCATCTATATGTAGCCATGAAAACCCATCCATGAAAAATTACATCGAGAACTTTAATAGGAAAAAGTGGAATAGGATATTGTGCTTTATATAGAAAAAAATTAATATACTATTCAAGTGTTTGATTTTGTCACCTAAGTGAAACATTATTGAAAACACTAATGATATTATATTATATGTATTATAATACTATATAAATATAATGTTTTCTTGATCTAGTAATTGGAAATGTGATTCCAAAATAAAATATGTGTAAGGTCGATCTATATATAGTTTATAGTACAATACATATAACAACCCTACTCTTTATTTAATATTTAAACATGATTTATTATGTAAAAATGAACTCAATAAAACCCAAAATATCAATAGGTATAGTTTATTTTTGGGTTATGAATATTACATAACAACTTAAAACATGAAATACACAACTTTATTGAAAAATTATTTTACATGACCACCGTATTCCTTTGTACTTAGCATTGCATGGGATAACCTGAGGACATACATAAGAAAATGGTGAGCAATAAAGCCCAGTAAGCTAGTAAAAAATGCATAACATGAAGAATAAAATACATTTTAGGAAATTGAAATATCAATGAATCATAATATAAACATTAACATAAATACATGATATAGCATGATTATCATAACATATAAATGTGGAAATAACTTAAAACACCACATTATTAACATAAAAGAATCAGGTAAACCCCTATCCCAACATCATGGAAAAAATAAATATAAAGGAATAAGGTAAACCCCTATAAAAACATTTTGTATCATGATACTAAACATAACCCAATTCATTAGAGCACTATTAGGGTGCACCCTTCATAAACATTTAAATCTTATGGTTAAGTGTGCCACGTAGATCATATAACATGGTTTCATTCAACATCATCATTTATTACACAATAGAAAAATGTGTAATACATTAATGTAAGTCCCAAACAATATATATATATGAATAAATGTGAATACCCTTGATATATAAATGGGTATGGTATTCACTACACAATGATTTTGGCATAGAAAATCATAGTGCAATTTCGGCAGCATAACGACGTCATATAGAAATTTATAAAATGGGTAGATGAGAGAGAAAGGGGTATATCATAATTCATACATGAAATGGAAAGTTAGGGGATCATGGAACATAGTATTCCAGAATATTAAATGGAATTTATGAAGCATAATACAAATGAAGTTCTTGAAATGGAAATGTGAAGAGCGAAATCTATTACAAAATTTAGGCATAGTAACGACCTAGGTTAGGGTCTAAATGGTGGAGTATAAATGACCCCTAATTAAAATAACATCAAATGGAAAGTAGGTAATTGATTATAAATGGTTTAAAATATAACCAATTTAAATTAAAATGACTAATTTAAAATAAGGTTCTTGAATTGAAAGGAAGAGAGAAAGGTGAGGATCACTTACTTGGATGTGTGATCCCAAAGGATTGATAAAGGCTTCTTGGGAGCTTATGAGAACCTTTGGGGACTAAAGGGAGTAGATTTTAGATTAAGGTGGAGCTTTAAAGAGCTTTAGTAAAGTGTAATGGGTTCTATGGTGGGTTTATATAGGAAAGGTGGAGAAATTCTTTATTATTTTGGTTTTGGACCCTACACACTAAAATACTCAAAACCACAAACCATACAATAGTTCTTCCCATAGTTTCTAGAAAGGTGAGTTGTATACATTATTTTAAAATGATGAGGTCTAAATATATTAAAATATTTCCCTTTCTTATGTGGAGGTGAGTCACATTTTCAATGAAATGATTTTAAAATCATAAAATATTTTATATGTCTCAGAGGATTCACTAAGGCTTTATAAAATAAATAAAATAAACCTAAAATTATTTTATTTTAAATGAAAACATATATTTTTTTCAAATATACCCTTTATAGTATTTTATTATATCACTATTGGGTCATTTATGATATCCTAAAACACATTATATATTTATATGGTATTTAAATTTTACCCAAAAATGTGACTATTTTAGAAAATTAATAAAAATTCACGTTTGGATAATTTCAATATCCTGATTCCAAAAATAATATTAATTTTAACTAAATAATTTTCTAGATATTTTAATTTTCACTTTTAAAATAAAAACCGGCATTTATTGAAAATTGACGGGTTTTGATAAAAACATTTGTCAAAACTTAATAAAAATTACAATTGACTTCATAAAAATTATATAATCATTTATATTTAATAAATTTAATTTAATAATAATATTTTATTAAAATATTATTTAATTCAAAAATCTATTAATTCATCAAAATATATTTCTGAAATAAATTTTAATGTTGACCAAAAAATACTATTTCTTCTTTAAAAATCATTTACAAAGTAACAATAATAGAATTAAAATATATTAATTATTCTATAAAAAATTAATGCACATGATGCTATGGTCTTGTTACATATCCCTTTATTACACCATAAAACTCTTTTAGAGTAAGGTATGTGATGGTGGGGCATTCGTGGGGTTGTTCGGTGAACATGGCTTGGGTCGTGATCTCGATGAGATTGAACTTCTCCTATAAACAATTTCACTCATGCTTAAGTTGTTGGATATTGGATTGGGATTGGTCTAATGAAAATTTCAAAAATTCTATCTCCCTTAGAAGTTCAGATAAATGATCTTTATAGGGTATGATCCTACTAGTTAAGGCCATCACTTCCTTTGTCTGTGTCAAAAGGATTTTTTTAAACCATATATTTGTACTAGTCATGTGATCACTATTCAATAGCTATATTATCAATGTTAAGGATACTTAAAGTTCATTTAAATACAATTGGATATAATAAAACAAATGGAGTGCATGTGTTTTCTATATCTATAAGACATCTAATTTAAAGAAAGGGAATTTTATTCATAACAGTTTGGGTTGTTACAACCTTCCCCCTTATGAAATTTCACCCTCAAAATTTTCTTTTCCCAAAATAAAATATATTAGGGTAACTATGCTTCATCACTTCCTCTGGTTCTCACGTCACTTATTTATACGTTTTGTTTCTCCACAACACTTTTATGAGGGTCATTATCTTATTTCATAGAACTTTTTCTCTACGATCTAAGATATACACCAACTTCTCCCCATTAGGGAGTTCATTCTATAATATTACAACCTCTGGATTGAGTACATGTAATGGGTCTAGTAGGTACTTCCTTAAGATTGATACATGGAATGCATCATGTACTTGAGACAGGTTCAGTGGGACTTCTAGTCGATAGACCACTACCCTGATGCGATTAAGGATCTCAAAAGGGCCAATGTACCATGGACTAAACATTCCCTTCTTCCAAAATCTCATAACTCTCTTCCATAGAGATATGGAGAGGAATACCATGTCTCCAACATCAAACTCTATCTCTAATAGAGGATTGTCAGTATAGCTCTTTGTAGACTTTGAATAGATTTTATGTTCTGGTGGATGGTCTTAACCTTCTCCAATATTTCATCAACCATTTATAGAAATAGAAGTTTTTGTTATCCAACTTCATCCCAACATGTCAGTGTTCTTACCCTCTTCCTATAAAGGGATTCATAAGGAGACATTTGTATGTTTGAGTGGAAACTGTTGTTGTAAGAGAACTCCAAAAAAGGAAGATGTTGGTCTCATCTTCCTTTGAATCCCATTGAGAAATCTCTCAACATGTCCTCAAGTTTCAAGATAGTCCACTCAGATTGGCCATCAGTTTGAGGGTGATAGATCCGGCTAAAGTTCAAATAATTGTTCAGAGCATATTGGATACTTTTACATAAATTAGAGATGAATCTTGGAACTCGGTCAGATACAACCGATAGTGTTATTATATGATGCCTCACCACTTCTCTTATGTATATCTGTGCTACTTGATTTAATGAGAAATCCTATTGAATTTAAATGAAGTGAGAAGTATTTATAAAGAAATCCAAAACAACCTATATAGTGTTGTTTCATTTGGATGTATTCGGGATTCCAGTGACAAAGTCCATGGTGATGTTTTCCCATTTCCATGTTGGTATGGGTAATGGTTTCATAATCCCTATAGACTTCTTCCTCTCAGTATTCACTTGCTAACATACCTGGAACTTTGATGTATATTTAGTGATCTCCTTATTCTTGTTATCCCACCAATAGTTCTCCTAGCGATCTGGATACATCTTTTTGTTTCTTGGCTGAATGGAGAAATTAGAACTATATGTATCATCCAAAATTTTAGGCTTTAACTCTGGATTTGATGGAACACTTAGTCTTGACCTAAATATAAAAATTCCTTCATCATTAACATTTAACTCTGATGATTTCCTTTTTCTGATAGTCCCCACTTTATTCTAAATTCCCACATCATATTTTTGAGTATCATTTAACCTTTCCAAAAGAGATAGTAGTGAAATAATTTGTGAATGAATTGATGATGTTCCCTTATTTATGATTCCCATTTCCATATTTATAAAATCTAAGAATATTGGATCCTTTTAAAATCTCATCAATGATAGAATTTTTGGGTTCTCTCTACTTAGAGCATCTTACACCTTGTTTTATTTCCTAGGGTGGTAATGGATTGAGCAGTCATAATACTTGATGAGCTCTAACCATATTTGTTGGTGCATATTCATCTCTTTCTGTGTGAATATATATTTGAGAATTTTTTGATCCGTATATATTTCACACTTCTCCCCAAAGAGATAATTTCACCAAGTTTTAGACACAATGATCACCCATACCAGATGCATATCATTCATGGGATAGTTTTTCTCATGAATCTTTAACTTCCTTTAAGCGTAGGCAATGACCGTTTCATTTTGTATCAACACAAAACTCATTCCCTTCTTCAAATCATCACTGAAGATTACAAAAATCTACCCACTTCTGGGTAGTGTGAGAACAAGGGAAATGATAAGACTCTTCTTCAAATCCATGATGCTTTCTTCACATTCATCATTAAAAGAAAACTTAAATCCCATCCAAGTTATCCTGGTAAGAGGGTTTGAAAATTGTGATAAATTTTTCACAAATTAGTGATAATATCCTGCTAACCCTAGGAAGATATGGATATCCATCACAGATGTCAGCCTCAGCCATCCCTAAATTACGTTTTTTTGAAGGATCCATAGATATCTCATTGCTTCTGATGATATTTCCTAATAATGATACTTCCTTCCACTAGAACTCTCACTTGATGTATTTTTCATAGGGCTTCTCCTTTCACAAGGTCTCTAGTACAGTTCTCACATGTTCCTCATGCTCCTCCTTGGTTTTGGATTATATTAGAATATCATCTATAAATACTACCAAAAATTGGTCTACTTAATCCTTAAAGACTATATTCATCAATTCCAAGAAGATTTTTGGAGCATTAGTGAGTCCAAAAGGCATTACTATGAATTCATTGTGCCTCTAACTTGTATGAAAAGAAATCTTGGGGACATCCCCCTTCTTCGCCCTTAATTGGTAATATCCCAACTACAGATCCACCATGGAGAAATATTTTTCTTCATGTAGTTGATCGAACAAGTCATTAATTCATGGAAAAGGATACCCGTTCTTTATCATAATTTTTTTTATCTCATGATAATCAATGAAAATGCACATTGAACCATCCTTCTTCTTGAAGATGGGGACTGATGGACTCTATAGTGAAGCACTTGGGTGTATAAAACCTTTATCTAGATTCTACTATAGTTGTTTATTTTTCTCTTAAAGCTCTACAATATCCATTCTATATGGATTCTTGGATATTGGTAATGCCCCAAGTATAAGATCAATCTAGAATTCAACATCTCTTCTAAGAGGAAGACCAGTGTATTCCTCAGGAAACACATCAGTGAATTCCCTCACAATAGGCATGCCTTTGAGGATGGTAACATCCATAGACTCAATAATTTGAGTAAGATATGTGTGATTATAGGGAAGTAATATCCATTCTTGAGATAATGGTTCTAAATAATATTCATCCTCCACCTTCTACTTGTATAGAATCAGGGGTCGATTCTCCATATGAAGAGTGATTTTCCTCTCGTGACAATTTATGTTTTCTATATATAGGGAGATCTAATCCATGCTAATAATTTCATCAAATTACACCAAGGAAAGTATGATGAGTTTCCCTGGTAAGTTCAATCCAAAAATTGTGACAGGGAAGGAGCTATATTCATGGGATGCAATAATTTCTCTGTTTTCTATTTTCATTGACATCTCTACTTACATTCTTTTGTGGTGATGTTTGTATTGTACTAATAAACTTTCAGGATATAAAATAATTCGTAGAACCATAATCAAAAATTACGTTCGCTGTTATTAAAGGAATAACCGACATACCTATCAACCATTCGTTTTCAGGATTCATTTCGGTGGTAGTGATGGAAAAAATATCACCCTTACTACCTTGGAGGTTACTGGTTTCCTCTGAAAAACCTTGGATTAGGGTAATGTTTCTGAAATTTCCATTGTTCTTTGTAGTTTTTGCAATGAAAAATGTGTTGAGGATCTAACAGATTATTCCTTTCCTCTATTAAAAAAATGGGATTTTCTTTTCGACAATCACTGGCTAGGTTTCTTTCCTTCCCATACCTAAAGCATTTCCTCATCCCATTCATACAATTTAAAGGGTACTTCTTTCTGCACTTTTAATAAGGGAATTATGGAATTTTTTAGCAATATTGGACTTATCCATTGGATTAATAGAATTAAATTCCAATTTCTACTTCTTATCACTATGATATCCCTAATAATCACTGATCTCCATCTTGATTTTGAGGTACATTGAAAAATATCCTCATAGCTGTCAAAGTCACGGATCACCAGGGCTTTTGTAGGCTAGGTTTTATCCCACCAGAGAAGTGTTCAACCTTGAATTTAGAGGTAATGAAAAAACCATAGTCATATTGTGAAAGTCTGGTGAAGTTTACATCATATTACCTAACTGATGCATTTTCCTATTGCTTGAGTGCAAGGAAATATCTTTCCATATTAAGATGGAGGGTGTAGAGAAAATATTTATCAAAATACATTTTCCAAAAATCCTTTCATCCCATCACCTTGATATCTTCCTTAGGCGTCATATTTTTTTATCAATGTTCACCATTGATCAACTCACCCACTATATGATAACTATCCAGAAGAACCTTTTCTTTTTCGGAACATTGAATGATGTCAAAGATCTACTCAAAGGAGTTGATTTATTGTTTCGCGATTGAGGTATCAGATAATCCATTGAAATTAGGAGGACTTTGTCTCATGAAGCTCTTGATTACAACTTGTTATTTCTTAGGGGGTTTGGATGTTCCTCTTGACCTAGGTTTCTATTAAAAACATGAGTTAACTAAGAGATTATCATGACAAAGTTTGTGATTCTTGCTCAATCGGATTGGGTATCTCATTAGTGAAATCAACACTTTGATCTTCTCATCGGTTGTTATCCAGATTCCCCCTATTACCTGCCATTGTCTAGAATAAAAGGAAATATTAGGGGTAAATATTTTTAATATTAAACACATAAAGTGGAATCCAATGATAAAAATGGATAACTTATAAATTAAATTTGTCTCCTTAACTTATCAATTTTTAAGTTTCATTCTATGTTATCCATGATGTAATTCCTAATATATATTCATAGGGGGGGTTTTTATTCCCTTAGTAATGGTTCGTACTAATCTTACAAATTTACTGAAGCATATCCACTAGGATTATAGAACCAAGAGTGTAGAAAGGCCTGTTTTCATGCACAAGTTCCCATTCGATTCTATCTTAAAGGATTTTTTTTCAGGTTTTACTCCTAAATACATCTGTGCCAGAGCCACCTCTAATTGTTCGTATCCAGACAGAGATTTATTTTTTAGATAAAACACTTACTCTATACTCACCAAAATTTAGGGATTATTTTCTTATATTTAGTCTTATCCCTAATTCTTTAACTATATTTTTCTAATCACAATCCCAAAAAATAACTAAACTTATCCTTTGATACCAACTATAACAACCCTACTCATTGTTTCATATTTAAACATGATTTGTTACATAAACATTCACTTAATACAACCCAAATGATTGAAATTTCTAGTTTCTCTGGGGCTTAGTAACATTACATAACAACTTAAAACATTAAATACACATCTTTATTGAAAACTTATTTTACATGACCACAACATTCCTTCATACATAATATTTCTTGTCATAACCTAAAAACATACATAAGAAAAGGGTGGGCTATAAATCCTAGAAAAGGAGTGAACAAGACATAACATAAAAAATATAATACATGTTAGGAAATATACATATCAATATAGCATAAGAGAAACATGAATATAAATACATGATATAGATTGATTATCATAACATGGAAATGTGGAAACAAGTTAAAACACTACATCATTAACATAAAGGAATAAGTTAAGCCTCTATCCCAACTTGATGGACAAATTTCATATAAATTTATCAGGAAAATCTTTATGCCAACATGATGTATCATGATACTAAATATTACTTAATGCATTTAAGCTCGATCAGGGTGAACCATTAATAAACATTTCAATATTATTCTTAAGTGTGACACATAGATCATATGAAAAGATTCATTAAACGCCATCATTTATTACACTATATAAGAATGTGGAATACATAAATTAAATTCACCAATAGATAATTATATGTTCATAAAGGTGAATACCCTTGATAAGGGAATGGGTATGGTATTCACTACACGGTGATTTTGGCATGGAAAATCCTGGTGCAATTTCAGCAGCATAACAACGTCGTATGGAAATTAATAAAATGGTTAGATGATAGATAAAGGTTTCACTCATCAATTATAAATA
This sequence comes from Viscum album, assembly GCA_963277665.1. Lineage (NCBI taxonomy): Eukaryota > Viridiplantae > Streptophyta > Magnoliopsida > Santalales > Viscaceae > Viscum > Viscum album. Next base: position 1,503,479,904 of record OY728152.1, read on the forward strand.
AAATGGAAAATTATGGGATCATGGAACATAATATACCAACATATGAAATGAAATTTAAGATTCACAATACAAATTATGTTCTTGAAATGGAAATTAGAAGAGAGAAATCCCTTATGAAATTTCAGTATAGTAACATCATTGGTAAGGGTATAGATGGTGGAGGATAAATGATCCATCAATGAAATAAAATCAAATTTATAGTAGGGATTTTATTATAAAATGAATAAAATATAACCCATTGAAATTAAAATCACTACTTTCAAACAAGGTTCTTGAATTGAAAGGAAGAGAGAAAGGTGAGGATTCCTTACTTGAATGTGTGATCCCAAAGGATTGGGGGAGGATTATTTATAGATAAGGGGTTCCTTGGGAGGAATCTTGGGAGTATAGGTCATAGGTTGGTAAAGATTCAAATATATTAAGTAAATATTAATTGGTGCTTGGTAGGTTTATATAGGAAAGGTGGGGGAATTCTTTATTATTTTGGTTTTAGACCCTACATACTAAAATATTCAAAACCACAAACCATATCATGGTTTTTCCCATTGTTTATAGAAAAAGTGATTGGAATAAATTATTTTAAAAGTCTATGGTCTGAATTCAATAAAATATTTCCCTTTCTTATGTGGAGGTGAGTGACACTTTCAAGGAAATGATTTTAAAATATTAAAATATTTTATATGTCTTGGAGGATTCACGAAGGCTTTATAAAATAATTAAAATAAATCTAAAATTGTATTATTTTAAAGGAAAAAATATATTTGTATTAATATACCCTTTATAGTATTTTATTACATCACTATTGGTTCATTTATGATGTCATAAAGCACATTATATATTTATATGGTATTTAATTTTTACCCAAAAATTAGACTGTATCAGAAAATTATGAAAAATTAATAATCGGATACTTTTTACATCCTTATTCCAAAAATAATATTCATTTTATCTAAATAATTTTCTAAATATGTTAATTTCACATTTAAAAAAACTGACATTTATTGAAAATTGATGGGTCTTGATAAAAACTTTTTTCAAACCTTAATAAAAATTACAACTAACTTCATAAAAATTATAAGTTCATTTATATTTAATGAAAATAATTTTAGAGTAATATTTTATAAAAAAATATTATTTTATTCAAAAATCCATTAATTCATCAAAATAGATTTCTTAAATAAATTTGAATATTAACCAAAATTACTATTTGTGCCATAAAAATCATTTAAAAAGTAATAATAATAGAATGAAAGTATATTGATTATTATATAAAAAAATAATTCACATAATGTTATGGTATTGTTACATATCCCTTTATTACACTAGCGTGCGCCTTAAGAGTAAGGTGTGCGACGGTGGGGACTTTATGAGGTCGTTCAATGAAAATGGTTTGGGTCGGGATCTCGATGAGATTGAAATTCTCTCATAAATGGTTTCCATCATACTTAATTTGTTGGATCTCATCTTGGGCTTGGTCTATAGAAAATCTCAAAAATTCACTATCCCCTGAATGATTCGATAAATGGGCTTCATAGGGTACGATCATACTAGTTGAGGCCATAACTTCCTTTGTCTCTGTCAAAAGGATTTTCTAAAACTCTATATTTATACTAGTAATGTGATCAATATTAAATGTCTATATTATCAATAATAAGGATACTTAACGGTCATTTAAATCCAATAGGATATTATAAAACAAAAGTATTTCATGTGTTTTTTATATCTATAAGACATTTAATTAAAAGAAATAGTATTTTATTCATAATAGTTTGGGTCCTTACAACCTTCCCCCCTTAAAGAATTTCACCCTTGAAATTGCTTTTTCCCAATCTAAAATATATGGGGGTAACTCTGGTTCATCACTTCCTCCGGATCCCACATCGCTTCTTCAAACTTGTGATTTCTCCACAACACATTGACGAGGGGAATTGTCTTATTTCGTAGAAATTTTTCTCTACGATCTAAGATCTTCCCCATATTATCCTCATTGGAGAGTTCATTCTCTAATGGTACCACATTTGGATTGAGTACATAGGATGGGTATGGTATGTACTTCCTTAAGAGTGATACGTAGAATAAATCATGTACTTGAGACAAGTTCGGTGGGAGTGCTAGTCGATAGGCCACTACCCTAATGAGATCAAGGATCTCAAAATGTCTGATATACCAGGGAATAAGAATTCCATTCTTCCAAAATCTCATAACTATATTCTATAGAGATATGTGGAGGAATACCATGTCTCCAATATTAAACTCTAGGTCTCTTCAATGATTGTCAGTATAGCTCTTTTGTCGACTCTGAGCATCTTTGATGTGCTGCTGGATGGTCTTAACCTTCTCTAGAATTTTTTTGACTATTTCCAAACCTAGAAGTTTCCGTTCTCCAACTTCATTTCAACATGCCAGTGTTATGTGCCTCTTACTATAAAGGGATTCATAAAGAACCACTTAGATGCTTGAGTGGAAACTGTTGTTGTAAGAGAACTCTATTAAGAAATATGTTGGTCCCATATACCTTTGAAATCCATTAAGAGAGCTCTTAATATATATTTAAGTGTCTGGATATTCATCTCATATTGAAAATTATTTTGAGGGTGATAGGTCATTCTAAAGTTCAACTGAGTGTTCAGAGTATATTGGATACTCTTCTAGATCATATAGGTGAATCTTGTATCTCGATTGGGTACAATAGATATTAGTACTCTATGCAGCCTTACCAATTCTCTAATTTATGTTCATTCCAATTGATCCAACGATAAATCCTCTCCAATTGTAATGAAGTGTATAGTATTTGTAAGATGATCCACAACAACCCAGATAGTATTGTTTCCTTTGGATGTATTCGGAAGCCCGGTGACAAAGTCCATGGTGATGTTTTCCCATTTCCAAGATGGTATGGGTAATGGTTGCATCATCCCCTTAAACTTATTCCTCTCATCCTTCATTTTCTGAAATACCAGACACTTTGATGTATATTTAGCGATTTCTTTATTCATGTTATCCCATCGATAGTTCTCCTAAAGATCTCAATACATCGTCATATTTACAGGGTTAATGGATAAATTCTAACTATATGAATCATCCAAAAGTTCTTTCTTTAACTCTTGATTTGATAGAACAAATAGTCTTGACCTAAATCACACAATTCATTCTTCATTAACATTGAACTCCAATGATTTCCCTTTTCTGATAGTTTTTACTTTCTTCTGAATTCCCACATCATCTTTTTATTATCCTTTAATAATTCCAAAATATATGGTTAAGCAATCATTTGGTAAAGTATTGATGATGTTCCCTTATTTATGATTCCCATATCTATATTCATCAAATCTATGAAGATTGGATCCTTCTCAATTATCATCAATGATAGAATTGTTGTGTATTTATACTTATAAAATCTTCCACCATGTTCACTTTCCCAGTGTGGTAATGGATTGAGTAGTAGTAATCCTTGATGAACTCTAACCATATTCATTGGCACATATTCATCTATTTCTGTGAGAATATATATTTTTTAGACTTTTATGATCTGTATATATTTCACCCTCTTCCCTAAATAGATAATGTATCCATATTTTTAATGAAAAGATCACTGATCCCAACTCTATATCATGTATGGGATAGTTTTTTTCATGAATTTTCAACCACCTTGAGGCATATGCAATGGATTTGTCATTCTACATCAATAGACATCCCAGGCCCTTCTTCAAAGCATCATATAAGATTACGAAAACTTCCCCACTTGTGGGTAGTGTGAGCACTGGGAAAAGATAAGACTCTTATTCTAATCCATGATGCTTTCTTCACATTCTTAATTCTAATAAAACTTTAGTCCCTTATAAATTATATTGGTAATAGGGTTTTACAGTCATGATAAATTTATCACAAATCAGCAATAATATCCCGCTAACCCCAGGAACCTATGGATTTCCATCATATATATCAACCTAAACCATCCATAAATTTATTTTGTTTTGTAAGGATCCACTGATATCCCAATACTTTTGATGATATTCCCCAAGAATGAGACTCCCTTCAACTATAACTCATACTTATTGTACATTTCATAGATCTTCTCCGTTCGCAAGGTCTCAAGTACAGTGCCTAGATATTCCTCATGATTCTCCTTGGTTTTGGAGTATATTAGAATATTTTCTATAAATACTACCACAAATTTGTTGAGTTAATCCATGAAGAATCTATTCATCAAGTCCATGAATATTGTTGGAGCATTAATGAGTCTGAAAGGCATTACTTTGAATTCATAGTGCCCATACTATGTACGAAAAGAAGACTTGGTGATATCCTCCTTCACCCTTACTTGGTAATATCCCAAATGAAGATTCACCTTAGAGAAGTATTTTTATCTACATAGTTGATCAAACAAGTCATTAATTCATGGAAAATGATACTTGTTCTCTATCATAATTTTTTTGAGCTCACGATAATAAATGAAAATGTGTATTGAACCATCCTTATTGAAAAAGAGGATTGGTTCACCCCATGGTGAAACACTTGGGAGTATAAACCCTTTATCTAGATTCTTATGTAGTTATTTCTTTAACTCCTCAAGCTCCACAACATCCATTCTATTTAGAGTCTTGGATATTGGAAAGACCGAAGTATAAGATCAATTGAGAATTCAACATCTCTTTTAGGAGGTAGGCCAAGAAATTACTCAGGAAACACATCAAAAAAATCCCTCACAATAGGCATGTCTTCGAGGATGGTTCCTTCCTTAGACTCAATAATCTGAGAAAGATATGCATGCTCATAGTGAAGTAATATACATGCTTGAAATGATTGTGATAAATAATATTCATCCTCCTCCTTGCACTTGTATAGAATTGGGGGGTCAATTCTCCATATAGAGAGTGATTTCCCTCTCATGAAAATTTATGATGGATCTATATAGGGAAATCCAATACATGTTATGAATTGAATCAAATTCCACCAAGGGAAGTAAGATTATATTCACTTAGAGGTTCAATCCACAAATTTTAACAGGGGAGGAGTTATATTCATGGGATGAAATAATTGAACCATTTTCCATTTTAACTGAAATCTATACTTCCATTATTTGTTGTGATGTTTTGATTGTTCTACAAAACTTTAAGGATATAAAATAATGAGTAGAACCAAAATCAAAAGGTACATTCACTATTCATGAATAAATAACCAGCGTACTTATCACTAATTCATTTTTGGGATTCACTTCGGTTGTAGTGATGGAAAAACCTCACCCTTGATTCCATGGAGGTTATTGGTTTTCTCTAAAAACCCTAGGCTTAGGGAACTGGTTCACAAATTTCCCTAATTCTTTGTAGTTATAGCAATGAACAATGCTTTGGGGATCGAATGGAGTGTTACTTTCCTCTTTTTTAGTAGTGGTTTTTTCATGTCAGTAATCACTGTCTAGGTTCCCTTCTTTCCCACACCTAAATAATTTCTTTTTCCCCTTTTGTAAATTTCAAGGTTTCTTCTTTCTCACATTTGATAGGTGTGGTGCTGGAATTTTTTAGCACCGTTGGATTTATCCATCGGACCACCAGAATTAATGTCCACTTTCCACTTCTTATCCCCATGATACCCCTAATATTAGATAATCTAAATATCAACTTTGAGACCACATCAAAAAATCTCCTCATAGCTTTCAAAGTCGTGAACTGACAGGGCTTCTCGTAGGCTAGATTTTATCCCACCAAAGAAGCGGTCAACCTTTCATTTAGGGGTAACGAAAAAACAAAAGGTGTATCATGCAAGTCTGGTGATGTTCTCCTTGTATGCCCCAATATATTTTTCATCCTTTTTCTTTAGTGTAAGTAAATATATTTCCATATTAATATGGAGGGTGCGGGGAAAATATTTATCAAAAAACATTTTCTATAAATCCTTTCATCTCATCACCTTGATCTATTGCCCAGGCTTCATACTTTTGATCAATTTCCACCATTGATAAGATTCACCCTCCATACGATAAGAAGCTAGAATAACCTTCTATTCTTCATAACATTAAAGGAGAGAGAAGATCTTCTCAATGGATTTGATACATTTTTCAGAGATTGATGGATTAGATGATCCATTGAAAGTAGGGGGCCTTTTTCTTATGTAGCTATCAATTGAGACTAGTTATTTCTTGGGGGTGGGGGGTTGGATGTTCTAATTGACCTAGGTTTATATTTGAATCTTGAGTTAACTGAAATATTATTGTGTAAATGTTTTCAATTCCCTCTCCCATCGGATTGGGAATCTCATTAGAGCATTCAACTCATTGATCTTCACATCAGTTGTTATCCCAATTCCTCTTATTACGGGCCATTGGCTAGAATAAAAGAAAAAATTAGGTATAAATATTTTAAACTATTAAATACATAAAGTGGATTCCAATAAGAAAATATATAACTTATAAATTACATTTGTCTCTATAACTTGTGAATTTCTAATCTTAGATCTAATTTATCCATGATATACTTCCTAATATATATTCTTAGGGGCATTTTTTCCCTTAATAATGGTCTGTACTAAGCTTATGAATCTTCCAAATCCTATCCCCTAGGAGTGTATAACCAAGAGTGTACTAAGGCCTACTGTCTTGCACTAGTTCCCATTCAAGTATAGCTCAATGCGGTGTTTTTGGGTTTTACCCCTAGATACATCTGTTTTAGAGCCACCTCTACTTATTCATATCCAGACAGGGATATATTTTCATGATAAACCTCTTGATTTATACTCCCTAAAATTTAGGGATTTTTTTTTAATATTTAGTCTTATCCCTAAGTCTTTCACTAGAGTTTTCTAATCCTAATCCCAAAAATAATTAAACATATCATTTGATACCAACTATAACTACACTACTCTTTATTTCATAATTAAACATGATTTATTACATAAACTTGCACTTAATACAACCCAAAAGATCGAGAGTCCTATTGCCTTTGGGTATTAGGAACATTACATAATAACATAAAACATTAAATATATATATTTATTTAAAACTTATTTTACATGACCAAAACATTCCTTCGTACTTAGCATTACATGGGATAACCTGGGGACATAAATTAGAAAAGGGTGATCTATAAATCCAATAAGGGAGAAAAAAATGCATAACATGAAGAATACAATACATGTTAGGAAATAGACATATAAATGGAGCATAATAGAAACATAAACATAAATACATGATATAGCATGATTATCATAACATAGAAATGTGGCCACAACTTAAAACACTACATCATTAACATAAAGAAATCAGGTAAACCCCTGTCCTAAAAATATAGAAAAAATACTATAAAATAATTAGGTAAACACATGTCCCAACATAACGTATCATTATACTAAAAATTACCTAATTCATTGGAGCACTATCAGGGAACACCCTTCATAAAACATTCAATCTTATTCTTAAGGGTGCCATATAAGTCATATAACATGGATTCATTAAACATCATCACTTATTATATGATTTAATAATGTGGAATATATAAGTGTAATTACCCAATAAATAAGTATATGTTCATAAAGGTTAATACCCTTGATATAGTAATGAGTATGGTATTCCCTACAAGATGATTTTGGCCTGGAAAGTAGTGGTGCAATTTCGGAAGCATAATAGTGTCATTTAGAAATTCATAAAATGGGTAGATGAGAGGGAAAGGGGTATATAATCATTTATAAAAAAACTATACCATAAGGGGATCATGGAATATAATATACCAATATATGAAATTTAATTTAAGATTCATAATATAAATGAAGCGCTTGAAATGGAAATGAGAAGAGGGAATTCCCTTACGGAATTTCAGCATAGTAAAAACATAGGTAAGGGTCTAAATGGGGGATTATAAATGATCCCACATTGAAATAATATCAAATTTATAGTATGTAATTTATTATAAAAGGAAGAAAATATAACCAATTGAAATTAAAATGAATAATTTCAAACAAGGTTCTTGAATTGAAAGGAAGAGAGAAAGGTGAGAATCCCTTACTTGGATGTGTGATCTCAAAGGCTTGAGAGAGGCTTCTTGGGAGCTTGGGGTTTTATTTGGAGGACAATAAGGATTTTGGGGAATATTTTAGTCTATATTAAAAGTTCTTAGAGTGAAGAGGAATAGGTTCTTGGGTGGGTTTATATAGGAAAGGTGGGGGAATTCTTTATTATTTTGGTTTTGGACCCTATACACTAAAATCATCAAAACCACAAACCATTCCATGGTATTTGCCCATGGTTTCTAGAAAATGGGATTGTTATACAATATTTTAAAAGTATAAGGGATGGATATATTAAAATATTTCCCTTTATTTTGTGGAGGTGAGTCACACTTTCAAGGAAATGATTTTAAAATCTTAAAATATTTTATATGTCTTGGAGGATTCACTAAGGATTTATAAAATAATTAAAATAAACCTAAAGTTATAATATTTTAATTGAAAACATATATTTGGACGAAGATACAATTTATAGTATTTTATTACATCACTATTTCTTCATTTATGATGTCATAAAACACATTATATATTTATATGGTATTTAATTTGTACTAAAAATTCGAATGTCTTGGAAAATTATAAAAAATTAACCGTTAGATAATTTCAACATCATTATTAAAAAAAATATATTATTTTTATCTAAATAATTTTCTAAATATTTGAGTTTTCACTTATAAAATAAAAACCAACATTTATCGAAAAATGATGGGTTTTGATCAAAAAAAATTTCAAACCTAATAAAAATTACAATTGAATTCATAAAAAATATATGATCATGTATATTTAATAAAATTAATTTAATAGTAATATTTTATTAAAATATTATTTAATTCAAGAATCCATTATTTCATCAAAATAGTTTTCTTAAATAAATTTCAGCATTATCCAAAAAAATATTATTTGTGCTTTAAAAATCATTTACAAAGTAACAATAATAGAATTAAATTATATTCATTATTCTATAAAAAAATTATGAACATAATGATAAGGTATTATTACATATCCCTTTATTACATAATAATATTCCCCAAGAGTAAGTTGTGCGATGGTGGGGCTTTCATGGGGTCATTTGGGGATCATAGTTTTGGTCGTGATCTCGATGAGCTTGAACTTCTCCCGTAAACAATTTCTCTCATTATTAAGTTGTTGGATCTCAACTTTTTCTTGGTCTAGGGTAAATCCTAGAAATGATATATCCCTCGAAATCTTTGATAAATGGGATTTATAGGGTACGATCCTACCGGTTAAGGTCATCACTTACTTTCTTTATGTCAAAAGAATTTGTTAAAACCCTATATTTATACTAGTCATGTGATCACTATTCAACAGAAATATTATCAATGGTAAGGATAATTAATGGTTATTTAAATACAATGTGATATAATAAAACAAAATTATTTCATGTGTTTTCTATATCCATAAGACATTTAATTAAAAGAAAGGGAATTTTATTCATAACAGTTTGGGTTGTTACAATACATGGTGTATCTCTCTAGTGGAATAACTGGGTTTTTATCAATATATGATTTTTTATCAAGTAACTAACATACGTGATATATAATTCACTAACATAACATATAGACTCACTTAATAAATCCATATTTTTCTTGTAGATCCACCAGAATTGGATCAACAAAATATTTGTGGTGCTCATTGGCCTGTATAATGTGTGAGATAAACCCATTGACCTAGTTTCTACATAGTTAAACATAGTGTCATGTGGTCCCAATATACACGACTTGTAACTCATGGTAACAACTGATGTGATATTTAATAAAATATGGACACATTAACACTGATTTCTATTAGATAAGAAATGTGTGACCCAAAGAAATATATGTTTTGTATCCAGGATTTCCATATCTATAATGCATTTTCACCTATGTTTCATATTTAAATTGATATTGTCCATTTAGACATTGATGATGCCTTTGGTGGTCATCAACACTAACACCCCCATATCCTTGGATTTCCCAAAATGTATCTTCACTAACTAATAATCACCACTTTATAAATATTTTATCAATACCATGGTCAAATCTATGCAAAAAAAACTTCATTATAGAATATAAGCAGGACAACACTTACTTTTCCACAAAAAAAACTTGGCCACCACACATTGGACCCATCACTTCCATACTATGCTTAATCAGTACATAGAAGGTTGGTAATGATTAATTCAATGAATTATGTTAATATTAGAATCTAACCACTCATAAATGATTCCATATTCATGTTTATCAAAGTGCATGATGAAATAATTTCCCTTAATAAAATTAATGATACTAAAAGGTATAATTTTTTGGGTTCAGTGTAATAAAGTTCTACAAATAATATTATTACAGGGTTCATTAACCAACCACCACCAAAGTGAAAAAAATCATTCATATATATCATTTAATTTGAAATTCGTTATTTTACATAAATTTTACAGAAATGTAATTTCAACAAGGAAACTAAATTCATTGAAATCCCATGTATAAAATATGTATCTACAAAAATAACAGTCAAATATAAATATTTTAAGTATAAATATCTTCATTTCATATGACATTTAAAATATTCCACATTAATCTTAATAATTAATTTTATCTAATTATTGTTATTCTATAAATTTTTACATGTTTCCCTATGTGATACATTTATTTTTGGAAGAAATAATTTGAGAATGTGAAGAAGAAGGTGATAAAAAAATAATAAAAATATCCATATTATGTTGAATTATTATCGCTTTAAGAATTAAACATTTATTTTTAACTATTTCCGATACCACCCTAAATAACGATCCTTTAATGCATTAAGAATAATATGAATACATTATAGGTATTTCCTAGATTTTTAAATTTCTAATAATAAAGAAGACTCTATAAAATTATATTTATAACAAAATTTAGGTCCAGGTTGTCAATAACTTTCATTTCAATTAAAACCCATAAAACTTTCAATCTAAGTCATAAATACAAAAAATAAATATATAACTCTCAAAAGAAAAGAAATTTTTTCCAAACACAACCAAAATTTCATAATTTCTATTGAATAATGTTTTATTAAAATATTAATTATTCACATGCACATATAAAAATATAATATATTATGTATTTTAGATATATTTCAATAACCTATGTCATAAATTTAAAAAAATCATTATGAAAACATTTTTAAATATTATTAAAATAATTAAAAGAAATTTATTAAAAAAATATCACAACACTACCGTACAACTAGTAGGAATACATGTGCTATATCACCCTGAAAATAGATGATGCATATTTGGTGCTCCTACATTGGGCACCTAGTGGTAACCTACTTTTTCATTTCAATAGCATGGTATCCCAAACCATAATATGATCATTTTACAAAACCAAAAACACCTAGAGTACTTTTTAGTGACCTCAACTAAATAATCAACTCTAAAAAAACAATACACAAATGGCCAATTAAAAAATTATGTTAACCCCTGATTCATCACAAATAAAATTTTCACTGAATTTATCGACCCATAGTGACATGAGTCATTATAAACTACATTATATACACTATATCATACACAATGCGAATTAAGAAACATATTTCAACCTATAATTCATTGATCAAAATCTAATACCACTCTTCATTATTGATTTCAAATAGAATCAGATACAATTAAACTACCAAAGCACATAATGTAGATGAACGTGTTATTCTATTAATAACCTTGATCCAATATTCAAATCAAAGTATTTTCATCACAAATGATTCTCCTGGTATAATTCCTAAACCACTACATCTGATTACACATGAAAACACCAGTTGGTCCACCACTTCTATATTTCTCCTTAAGGCATGTGACCTTCAAGTTAAAGTAATCAACTCAACCTAATACCAACACCCTAACACTATGAGGCATCATTGAAACACTAAAATTAATTTCAAAATAGGTCCTGCCCTAAAACTTGATGTGATTTAATTTGAAAAATCTCAATCTAAGGCATCATCGATCACACCATGTCCATGGTTACTGAATTCTACCTGACTTGAGTCCCCGTCTAATAGGGTATATGATTACACTAAAAATATTTTACTAAAATACTATCCCTACATAAACCCCTATAACTAAATTCCAAACCTTACATTCTCTAAGGAACTATATTGAATTATTCATCCTTCAAACTAATATACCATGTGATATATTAACCTCGCCCCAATAAGTTTTAATATAACTTGACCCTACAAACAAGAGTATTTTACATGTTCTGATTGATATGATACTTCTCACCATAAGTGTACACATATAATCATATATCCTGAGGTGAACCAAGAATAACATGCTTTAAAACTACATGATTTTACAAGAATTGTCTTTAAAAATCATAATAAATCACACCCAAAACTTATAGTTTTAGTATCTTTAGAGATTAAATTCATAAGAAACTTATTTTACAACATTTTAAATATATCCCCAAAATATTATTCTCCCACGATATAATTTTAGAAACATAATACAAATGAATATTTTTATATCATGGGGAATGAAATACTAAAAAAATGTTATCCAAAAAGCTCAGTAAGGGTGATCATAAGAGATATTAGTTGAAAATCATAAGGTAGTATAAGATGAACATGTGGGTATGATAATGTAGTCAAGGTGAATAGTAATAATATAAAATAATCATAACAAAAAACACATAGTTCATAAATCCTATGTTATGGAATATGTATTACATCGTAAGGCACAAGTTAAAGGTGTGTGGAAAAAAATTCAATAATATATGAACATGACTGATTCATGGTGCATAACATAAGAATATGGCATGAATATAAGAAAATAACATGAATTTGGATTAATTAAGGATATTATAAAAACATAATCGTAATGGATTACCACAACCCTAAAATATTTTATCCATAGGGAAAAAAATCTGTGTACTATATTTGGCCTTGGAAAATAACATGTTTATCCTTTTTGGGCATTAGATAACAACTAATATACCCTCTATATTTGGATAACATCATATGTACCCTTGTGCATTGGATAACATCCCATATACCATTAGTATTAGGTAACCTATCATGCACACTTTTTTACTCATGAGATATAAAACTATACCTGATTCCCTAGAGGGATATATCTGACCAACACATCACATAATGTTAAACCATAAAAATGTGTTCCATGTGATCTTGAAAACATTTATAATTCTATCATATCTTGATTAACCTATGAGAAAGATATAGGTTCCAAATATTTTCACACAAAACATGATTATAATCCATCCAATTGAAAAATATGGATGATTTCATTAAAGAATTTTCCAAATGGTTCATAAGAATCATTAAAGAACATTAGCATATATTAAAATCAATTTATAAAATAATTTGAAAATTTCTATATAATAAAATGTAATTTCATTTATATTTTATATAATTTTTTTAAAGAAATTAATTTTTATAACAATATGAATATAAATTCTATTATAAAACATTGAAAAATTAGAGATGGAGTTTATTAAATAAAACTAATGAAGAAGAAGGAAAATTTTGTTCATATGGGAAATTCTTAAAAAAGAAATCCTTTTACACTTTTGAAAAGAAAGTCAATGTCATTTGAAAATAACTAGTGTATAACAAATTAAAAATATTCCATTTAAGAATCTATAATAAAGGTTATGTATAATAAAAGAATAAAATAAGTAAGAATATATGTTGAGATAAGGATATAAATTAAATGAAATAATTAATAATTACGTGAAGGAAATGACTCCAAACTGAAAATAATAGATTAGTTCACCTTCAATTATAAGTAACTTTTCTGTTTATTTGTGAAAAAATTGAAGTTTAAAATTTAATGAATAAATTTGAGCCCCATGAATAAATAGAGGAGAATACAATGGATAGGGTTTTATAGGTAATGTACATAAAATTACACTATATTTAATTTCAAACAAAAAAACTGGTTTCAAAAATGAGATTATTAAACAAAAGTCTTACCTTTAATCATCTGTTCCATGTAAGCACTTTAACCTCCTTTATTATAAATATAACTACTTAAATACCATATTTTATAAACATATCCATATCTATTACTTATAATATTCATCTATAATCATATCTAATTATTTAAATGTTAGATAGTTATTTTTTATTTTCATCATCAGATATTAGTAATTTTAATTTTTTTATATGATTCAAAATAATGATATATATCCTTATTGTTTTATACCAATTTCATCATTTATGGATTTTTTAAGGTAGTTTTATCATTTTGTTCCAATTATTTATGTATTATAATTTTCATTTTATTCATGGTATGGATATGGTTCATGAGGATCAAATCAGGGAAGAACATTTTTAATGTAATTTATCGATAATAATGAGCTATATTATTTTAACCATTAATGTTTTTTGTCACACTTACAGAGCCATAACAATAAAATAAGATATTATTTAATATCATATATCACCAGTATCAAAATATTTAGATATATTAATGATCAAAATTATGATTTTTGTATCACATTGTTTAGGCTGGTTGTTGGAATAACCCAAATAAGAACATGTTATACTAGTGAATGATTGGTTACTTAATGTTATATAAAAGTAGTATAATTTTATCATAAGTAAATTTATGTTAATTTAAAATTCTTATAGGATTGAAATTTATTTATAACGAGTTTATATGATAATTTTTATGAAAATGTTAGAAAATAACATAGATACTTTAATATAAATTCGCTTCTAAACACACATTGCCTCAGAATAATAGATTTAAGATTCCTTTATGGAACCAAAATATAAAAAATGTATATGAAGGATTTTGAATACATATTATGGGTTTGTATTCAATAGATAATATAATTAATGAATTTTTTTGGAAGGGGTACAAGAGATATCATTTTATTGGTGAAACTGAGGGATATTTCTTTTGAAACTTAAGTTAAGTGAATGGTAATGATAAAATCACCTAGAAGTTAGGTATATTAAGTGGGGGAATATTGCTGAGAAATTTAGGTTAGAATCCTAAGCCAATTTTAGGACATCTCTAATACATAAATATCATTTTAATTACCAATTATTTGAGCCACATTATTTACTTCTTTTTACCCTTTTTACATATTTTAATTATTTACCATGGTAATTGATTATTTTACTAAAAATACCATGTGACCATTATTACATAATTTCAATATGTTAATTCCAAATTAGGACTCAATTAAATCTAATTAAATTCATTTATATTAATAATTTATCTTTTAAATGAAAATATAATTTTTAGATAGAAATGTTTATATAGAAAATTGATTTTTAAAATTTTAAGTGTTCTTAATATTATTTTTTATTTATTAATAATTAAATTAATATTAATATATTTGTTATATATTAAAATATTTTATAGATTCATAATTTAAAAGTGATTATATTAATTTATTATGATAAAAATATATCATACTTAAGAATAATATTCTTTGAAAATTTTAAATTTTTTACGTTAAATAACTTTAACAATGTCCGATTAAAATTAATTATTCATCATCTATCAATTTAATTTTATAAATTAAATTGTTTGAAATTTTTTATTTCCATTTTATAAAAACATAAAAGTATTATTCAAAAATAATAATTATAAAAATAATATATAATACCATAAAATTTATAAAAAATTATTTGGATTAACTAATATCTTTTTGTTTCAATCAAAACTTATTATATTGATTTAATTTATGAAACTCAAACATTTTATATATCCAATGATCATATATCAAATTTACATTTTAATAAAAAGAATATATGCAATTTTCATATATATAATGGCCAAATTTCATTACAATATATTCATTTTCATTCATCATATTCATTTTCTTCTCACTAAACATGTCTATTATAATTAAAAATTCAAAACTTATTTTCAAAGTTTCAGTTAGGGTTATGATATTCATTGGTAGTCATAATAATAATTTCTTAATGTTTTTGGTATTTTTAATTTCTTATGTTTTTATTCATATTTTAATTTTCTTAATATTGTTTTATATTTCACTATCCCTAGGTATTATTTTTATCTTAATTTATATTATAATTTTTCAATAAAATGTATTGTGGTTCATTTTAGATTTTTATTTTTTGTGAAACAACATATCAAAAATAGTGTTTTTTAGTGGAAAAATTAAAATTAAAATCATTGGGTGTTATATTTTATCCCCTTTAAAATATTTTCAACCTCAAATTTTTTTAGCTTGATGATCGAAATTAGGTTACTTTTCCCATATTATATATTTAGGTTATAACATTGCTTCTATAAATGTATGATTCATTCATATAACTTTAACTAGTTGAGTGGTATTATTTCATTGTGTTTTATCTCTATGATATAATATTTTTATCTTATCTTCCCTATAAGAGAGGTCATGTTGAAGTTATATTACATCTAAGTTCTATACCTATGAAGGGTCTAGTATATTATTACATAAAAATGATTCATGGAACACATTATTCACTTAAGAGAGGTTTAGTGGATGTGAAAGACAATAATCTACCTCTCCCAAATGATCTTGGATTTAAAATATTTCAGCATATTTGAGACTAAAATATCACTTCTTTTTTAATATATTAACCTTTTTCAATTATGATATTTGAAGGACCTCTTCTTATGCACCATCAAACTCAAAGTCTCACCAAGTTTTAACATTGTAAATATTATATTGAATCTATTTAGTTTTAATATATTGATTTATAGTTTGAATATTATAAATCATTGTTTGAGAAATATATGGTCTAAGAATTTTACACTCTCTTACTTCATCAATAAATGTTATATTTCTTCACCTCTTTTAATACTGAGCCTTGTATTCTGCCACTTGATTGCTCGAATGGAATGTTTTGTTAAAGGAAAAGTCTACTAGTGGATGGTATTGATCTTAACCTAATTTTAAATCCATTTAACATGATCTCAACATATCTTTGGGAGTTTTAATGGTACATTGAGATTAACTATCAGTCTATGGATGTTATGCAGTGATGGAGATTAGGATTTTATCCAATGCATTTGAAGACTTTTCCAGAACAAATTGGTAATCCATATATCTCAATTAGATACAATTGTTAGTAGTATTATATTAAACCTTACCATATCCTTTAGTTATATCTGTCAAAGATCATTGAGTGTTATTTATTCTTGAATATAAATGAAATATATTGAATTCATAAGTCAATAAACTATAAAAAATGGAATTATAACCTTTAGAAGTCTTGGGATAACCTGAAATTAAATCCATGGGGATGTTCTCCCATAAGCATAGAGGTTTGAGTAATGAGTTAATTATACCCTTATAATTTTTTTCATTTTTCCTTAACATGCTATTATACCAAGCATCAATATGAATAATTTAAAATCTCTCTCTTCATGGTGGCCCATAAGAAATTATTCATGACATTTCTATACAACTTTGTGATTCCAGGATGGATAGTATATAATTAGATGTGTGTATCGTCCAATAGATTCTACATAAATTATATTATTTAAGGAACTCATGTTCATTTCTCGAATCATATTATTCCATAATTGTCATTTTTTATCTATAAAATATCATGTACAATATTTTGTATCCAAATATCAACAATTTATACCTCAATGATCTTTACATGGATCGATGATTGAGTAGTCATTTATGAAAGATAAGATTTCTCTTCATCTCTAATGATTTCTTGGTCTATCCTTTATAATACCATGAGTTTTGGGTCTCTTTCAATGATTATCATGGATAAGGTAGCATGATCCTTCTTCCTTAAAGTATAAACCGCATTTATGACATTAAAAAGGTGGAAATGTATCAATAATTCAAAGTCCTTGATCAAATCCATCCATATCCTTTAGAGCATGTTAAATATTTTTTTTCTGAATATATACATTAGGATCTTATAATCCATATATATTTTACACTTGTTTCTATAGGGATAATTCCTCCATATCTTTAATGAAAATATTATATATTTTATCTCTAAAATATACATTGGTTATTTTTTCTCGTGAATATTTAATTGTAATGAGAAATATGCTTCCACCATTTCATTCTATATATGGAAACATGTGAATATATTCTTTGAGGAATCATGGTATATTATAAACCCTTATTTACTAAATAATAGTGTGACTATAGGTGAAATTAAAACTCTTCTCTTGAGATCCTTGAAATTTTCTTTGCATTTATATGTACATAAGAACTATGTTCCCTTACGATTGAACTTGGATAGGTTAGTGGATAATAATTATAAATTCATCTCAAAGCATATATAATATCAATACAATTAATGAAAAATATAGATCTCTATCACAAAGGTTTTTCTAGATCATTATCTAATAACATATGTCATTTAAGGATCCATGGATATACCCTCACTTATGATTATATGATATAATAATGAAACTTTATGTAGCCAAAATTCACACTTAATGATTTTCACATATAGTTTCTAATTTCTCATGGTCTTCAAAAAAATCCTAAAATAATCTTCTTTCTCTTCCTTCATCAAATAATATATAATAATTTCTTATATATTAACTTATATTAATTGATCAAGGAAATATATAGACTCTATTAATTATATAAATGAATATATTTGTATAATTTGTGAGTTCAAATGAAATTATTATGAATTTATAAAGCCTATTTATTAAATAAATAGTTATATTTTATATATACTAACTTTTAAACCTTAATTTATAATATCAAGATTAAAGGTAAATCATTAAGAAGAATTGGTCCACTAATAGTTGATTAAAAAATTCATTAATATATGGAAAGGATACTTATTCTTAAATATAATTTTATATTATTAAAGATATACGATTCATAGATTCATTGATCCGTCATTATTATAAATAAAAAGTACAAGTGTTCCCTATTGTGAAGAATATGTGAACATAAAAAACATATCTAGATTCTCTTTGAGTTATTTACTAAATTAATTTAATTCCATAAAGTTAATTTCATAATGATTATTTGATATAGGAATAACACCATATATGATTTTTTATGAAATTTCAAACTCATAATTCAAGGGATGAACTTGAAAATCTTCTATAAATACATCGATATAATATCACACAATAAGAATATCATCAATAAACTATATTTTCCCAACCATTTGAGCTAAAAACACTCAAGATTGGGTATTAAAACACATATAATTGAACTAAATTTCATAAGGAGCTTATGGTTTGCCTTGTACTAGTAGATTATCATAGTTTGATGAATAATTTAGAATATGAACTCTTTAATCTATAAATTAATATAGTTTCAAAGAAGTGAGAGGCGCCCAATGAATAAAATCAAAAAAAAAGTAATTAAAGGTATAATAATGATATTTTTATAGATAAAATTCAGATAAACATTTATTTGAGAGGATTTATATTATTTTTATGAAATCATCATAACACTACTAATTTTTACTGTTAATTAATTATCTGTCCATTTTTGTGGTGATTTTATATCCATAATAAAATTTATAGATAAAAACGGGTGGGTATAACTAGAATCAAATATTAAAGTTGCAGTTCTAGAGTGGATGATAAGTGTACCTTTAACCACATCATTAACATGTTCCACTTCAATAGTTGTGATTTTATATGATTTTCCTTTCTCCCTTATCTTAGTAGTTTGATAATGTTTATTTTAATCAGTAACACATTTTACACTTGTTGGTGTAATATACATACACCATACAAAGAAAGAATTATTGTTTGGGTGGTGTGTTAAAATAACCATTATTTTAATCCATTCCAATATATGGCCTCATCATATCTCTTTGACAGTCACATGATTGATGGAATTATAGTTCACAAATAAATCATTTCTACATTCTATTGAGAAAATCTACCATGAGATTTTTCCTGCATCTTTGGAATGCAGTATGTTGAATCTGTATTCCTCAATAAATTTAGTCATTTTATTTTCCATGAAACACTGAGTTCATCTTCTTATCCTAAAAACAATGATAATAATGGGAGTCTACTATTCCATTTATACCCTGAAATAACATTGAATTTTTTTTATTATATCTTCCAAAGTACCTTATCACCAATTCCTTGTAGAGAATAGAAATTAATACACTAAAGAAACATTGAATTCAATTTATTAGTCAATGATAAAACTATAAGAATAACATGAAAGTCTCAAGAAGTTATTTTCATAGGTACAAATGGATTCATACACCTTCTTTTCCAGATCTATGAATTCCTAATTTATTTTAGTTTAAATATTTAATGGAAAATAATTATTGAAAAAATATTCTTAAACACATCCCATTCCATAGAGTTTATTTCATAAAATTACCTCATATTATCCATGATATTCCACCATTGGAAAGTTTCACCTTTAAAATGGTAGACATTTTAAAAAACATAATCATGTTCTAAGTACAGAAGAACAAACAAATATTTCTTATTATTTTAATCCATTTCATTGTAATAAGTGGGTTAGAAGACCAACCAAAGTAAGTTGTACATTTCCAAATGATTAACTCATTGAAAATTTATTCCTTTATTGGTGTGTTAGGTATTTCAGTATGATTCTTATTATTGTTCATATCTTAAGAGAGTTGGGTGAGAATAGACATAATAGTTTACACACCAAATACCATTATATTTGGTCTCTCATTGGAACAATCATTTCATTATCCATCACACTCATTATTAAAACATTTCATCCCATTACCAGTAATTATATAAAACCAAAAAAATGAGCATCTAGGAAATCTAATTTGACTATGAAATCATAAGTTAAAGAAAATAAATCCAAATATATATTAAATTATGACTCCTTAATTTATACCTATGGAATTTTATATCGGTCATAAATAACTTTTGGATAATCAAAAAAATTAGGTTCTATCCCCTTATTCTTCATAACCTAATCCAAAAAAAATAACTACACCCCTCCATGATACCAATTTAGGGGACCCAAGTTTAACATATGAATATAATACATAATTTTATGTTGAAAATCATTACATCACACAATAAATCACACTCTAGAAGCTATAGGTTTAGTTTCTTTGTCGAATAGATACATAACTAACTTATTTTAACACATTTTAAACATCTATCACAAACAGACTTCTCAAATTATTCCCTTTTAGAAAGATCATACATATTACTTTTCTTCATAACACTTTTAATGGAAACATAAGAAATGTATAGATCATATTTTCAATAATGGTAAATATTATAGGTATCAATTTAATATCTTATTTGAGTAAATGATTTTCATGTGGCTGTGAGAACATAAAAAAATTTATAGTGATAACATAAAATAATAACACCCAATGAAACATAGATAATAATAAATTATTCATGGAACAAGGATTCCATCATAAAATATGAGTAAAAGGGTTGTGGAAAATTGAGTCAATAATATGTGAACATGATATAGTCTATATGAATAACATGAGAATATGGTGTGAATATGAGAATATAACATGGTTCATGATTAACTACTAATAGAATAGTCACATAATGAGTCTAGCTAAACACCTTGTCATTATATAATAGGCATTGGATAAACACTCGTGTAGATTTTTTGCCTTGGCCAAACTACCCAATTACCAATTTTGGGCTTGGTCTAACTACTAATTTAGCATTGGGCTTGGAATTTAATCCCATGTACCCTTGGGATTGGGATATCCACTTGTACAATAAGTGGATTGGGATAACCTCTATTAAATCCATTTTACCTCTTGAGTTATATAAATTTACCTTATAATTATAATTATATATTATACCCACCAATAAAATAATGATAAAAAACATATTAGTGACACAAGTTCTTGAAAACATTCATTCTTCCATCACTTCATAATTAACCCATTTAAAATAGATGGGACCCATAATGATTCCCAACAAAAATGATCATAATCAATCCAAAGAAAAAAATTCATATGGTATCATTAAATAATATTCCAAATGTTTTATAAGAAGAAATTATTTATGTTTTCATAGATGAAAGGCACTTTAAAATATCCTCAAAAAAATTATTTGGAAAACAAAAAAAAATATCCAATACTTTTGATAAAATTTATTTTTAAAAAAATTAAAAAAATAGGAATACAAATTTTTATAGATAACCATGAAAAATTAGACATGTTGTTTATTAAATAAAACTGATAAAGATTTAAGAAAAATAAATTTATATGGAATTTTTTAGAATAGTTATTACATTAAAAATTTTGTAATGAAAGATAATTTCATTAGAAAATTACTCATGATGAAAATTATAACAAGATTCTGATCGATAGTTTGTAGAGAATGTTATGTTTAATAGAAAAATACATTAAAAAATTATATATGTATAAATAAGAACAACTATTAAACAAAATAAAGAATGTGTAAATGGATGAAAGGGAATCCCAACATTAAATAATAGATAACGTCCTCACCACTTACAAGTATAATTTAAACTGATCTATGAGTTGAGAAAAATTAAAATGATAAGAATACACGAGAACCCTTTTAATAAAAATTATAGAATAAAATAAATCGGTTTTAGAGAGAGAAAATTTTAAATTCCCTAGATGGTTGTTAAAAACTAACCAATCTCAATTTTTAAATGAGATTAGTAAAGAAATCCCTTACCTTTCATGTCATGTTTCATGAATGAAATTTAACATCCAGTATAATAAGATTAAAAATCATAATAAATTATTTAAAATTATATATCATATATGTTACCATTTATATTCTTCAAATATAATCATTCATTATAGATATATCAGTCATTTATTGTTTATTATAATCATTAAATGTCATTAATTTTGATAGTTTTGTAAAATTTTCATAATAGTAATACTGATACCCTTTCTTCAATACCAAGTTCATCATTCCCATATTAGTGAAGGTAGTGTAATCATTTTTTATAATGTTTTCTGTAGTCACATGTTCATTTGATATATATATAAATATATTTTTTATGGTTTGTGATAATGGAATTCATGATAAACATATTTCAGGTAATTTACATATAATAGTGGGTTGCCTTATATTTATCATTAATATATTTTTTCACATTTATATAGACATATCCATAAAATATATTGATATTTAATAACATATATTACCAGTATTAATGAATTTATACTTATTCAAGATGAAAATTATGATGTTGGTATAACATATTTCATTTAGGCGGTTCATCCTACAAAGAAATAAACATTTTATACTAGTGAATGAGTAAGAACAAAGAGATATATAACAGTATTACCATTTAAGTATATGAATAATGATTTTAACATAATATAATTATAGTGGAGATTGATATTTATAAAGGTTTAGAATGATAAGTTAATTGAAAATATTAGAAACAAGCATAGATACAAGATATATTCACTCCTTCTCTACAAAAGTTCCCTTATAATGAGGGATTTAGGATTATTTGTTAGAACCAAAAGCTACAAAATGTATTATAATGATTTTGGAGATGGTAAATAGATATATATTCTATGTAATTTATATTAAATTTAGTTTTTGGGAAGGTTTAATGGAAAGTTCCCTTTATAGGTGAAAATAAAGGACATTTATTTGGAAACTTATGTTTGGTGATGGGTTAAGACAAAATCACAAGGGTGTTAGCTAAGCTAGGTGAAGAAATTTTGGTGAGAAAATTAACACTAACACTCACACCTATAAAAATACTTATAGAACACATAAATATCATTTTAATTATCAAAAAAATTATCCACTTTAATTTACCTCTATTTACCCCTTTTTAAATTTCTTACCAAATTTAACTATTATCGAGGAAAATTAATTTTTATAATGAATATTAAATGTTTCCATTTATCCATAATTTTTATATTTTGAAACATTATATTAGATTCATCATTAAAATGTGATCTATATAATTTTTTAATATAAAAATACACAATATATAAAAAAATCTTTTAAAATTATTAATTTTTAACACTAAATAATTTTAACCACATCCTATTACATTTAAATATTAATCTTCTATCAATTTAATTTTATAAATATATTTTTATGAAAATCTTCAATTTATTTTTATAAATACATCAAATAATTTTTAATAATAATAAAATATAAGTTATAAAAAATATATTTTTATAATAAAATATTTAAAGTAACTATTAAATTTTTTTCCATTAAAAATTATTTTATTTATTTTCAATTACTCAATATACCCATTTAATACATCAAATGATCATATATCTAAATAAATTTTTTCTAACAACCATATATCTGATTGTAATATATATAACGATCAGATTTCATTTCAATATATAACGATTAATAATTCCTATTCATTTACTTATCTCTCAACATGTCTGTTGTATCTGAAAATATCAACTATATTTCCATAGTTTCAATTGAGGTTATGATCTTCATGTAAAACTACGATGATAAATATTTAATGTTCATGGAAATTTTTTTCAATTCTTGTTTTATTCCTCTTATAATTTTCTTAAAAATGTATCACATTTCAGTCTCATAATGAATTAATGTTTATCATAAATTGTAATATATTCTATCAATAAAATTTATCATTGTTAATTTTAGTTTGATTATACTTGTGGAATAAGAAACTCTATATAATATTTATTTAAAGGATGGACACATTGTAAAATCATGTGGTGATTCAAATCTAAACTAAAAATACTCGATTCAAAAAACCAATATCCTATTAATTTCCACATGTAATGATAGGGTTTTACTAAATAAATTATACCCAATAAATAATGAGAAACATTAGTCCTTATAATTTTTTTGGTTATTTGAAATTTCACCCTCGACATTCATTGAATCCCTCTAAAAAATGAGGGTTGAACACTTCAATAGTCAATGGGAAAATTTCCACCATATGGCATCCTTTATTATGAACTAAGTCAACCAAGTACCATTATTGATGGAGCATCATTACACACAACCCAAATAATAATGATCTCAATAGGATATTCATACATCTCCTACTAGGGTTTATGGTATAATAATTCCCCAAAGATGAAAAATCAATTTTTATCAACTAACTTGTACACTTCCATACATTGAAGGTCTTCTCTCATCCTAGATGGATAACACCACTACAATTCATCGCTACAATATTAATGCTATCATACTCCTCAGTATATCACACTGAGTAGTAATGAATCTACCAATCACTCTTGATCACACCCAAACTGTGATAATTTACCAAGACACATGAGAGTCATATGACTTATATCCCTAAAATCAAGAAATAAAGGGTATATACTAACCTTATAATATCACTAAATCACTTTATTTCTATTGAAATCCATATAGTTTCCAATAGACCCAATGCATGGTATGGTTTTCCAATTCACACATATAGGATAGGAATCACATGAAATTGTCATGGATTTTCATCCCATAAAATCTTAAATTTATTCTAATAAGCCATAAAAGAACCCAATTCAAGATTCCATTAATAAGAGATAATTTTTAAAGAATCATTTCCATGATATTTTACCAAATTAAAATCCATATACATTCCCACTAGATGCAGCTTACATTTAATGACCTGATCATAGTTCTAAACTTATGGTTAAATGACTTGTATCTCTTCAGTCATTAGCTCATATTCTTATCTAATATAAAAATAACAATATACTTGAAACCAACCAATCCCTTTATCAATTTAATCATAACTCATGAATATACCAATTATACAATAAATAATATGAATTATTTATATATAAATAACCTAAGGAATATTATATCCCCTTCTCAAAGGTATCTAAGTCATTAATAAATATTGTGCACCATCTGAACCATATCTCAAGAAAACATATCTTCTATCAATCTACACATGAGAAATCAAAATCCCTGTCAATCCCACTTAGGGGTAAAATATACCACATTTTACTAATACCTATATCATCATAATTACATAATAACACACAAACCCCTTACTATTGGTTTTGATAAAATAAGATAACACAAATATATTATTAAGGAAAATGCCGATTAAATTTTTTTTTCGCTTTAATTAATTACATCCATTCAAAAATCCATTATAAAAAATATTTTTTTCTTTTTGAAATAGGTTTTAAAATTTTATTTTACATTCACAGGATCTTAGGTGAATGTCTTAAAAAGATACATACTAATTTTGATTCATATTCACATAATGTGTCTCACTCTTGGATAAGAGTACAACCAAAAATAACAATTTCAAATCTAAACAACTTTCATGAAATTAATATCTTAATTGAAATAATAATAACCAAGAACCATTATCCCATATCATTGGTAACTATGGACTTCATAAAATATATGTTCTTGAATCAAATGACTGATTTGTATCCCAATCTCTACCAATAACTTAAATCTCATTCATTTATAAAATAATATGGAAAAATATGGATATGATGCAATTTTATAGTTCCCTGGACTAGGCCCCCTAAATAATGAATTGGTAAGATAATCCTCAAGACCTTAGGAACACCTCCCCATAATCCAGAGGCTAAATACTAGTATCTAGAGTATATACACAATATTAGGGTGATTATACTCTTGATTTTAAGTCCATTGATAATATATAAATAGCTGAAAAAATTATAACCACATCCAATATCACAGTAAAACAATGTAATTACAAAAAAAGTTCCATAACAAAAAAAATAAACATAGTCTATAATATATGATTTTTTCTCACCATAACTCATAAATAAATCTTATATCATATAAATTTGATAAAAAAATATTAATAAAAGAATAAAATACATAAAATTTCTGATTAAAAACCCCAAACTCACTTAAAATGCATCTCCAAATCTAGTCGAGAAACACTAGATCAGTCCCCTTTGAGATATTCTCTCAAACCTAGGTAACATACATAAGGACTATATATTCCTTGTTATTAATGTGTAAGGTGTGATAAATACATGTTATTATGGAATATGTGATTTGTAACCTAATATAAAACATGATATACAAATTTATGTACGAGAATGATAAATAATATTGGGGGAATATACTTCATATAACCTTAATTTTAGGTCATCTTGTTCCAACCTGAACACTACAACACCTAACCTTACTTAGTAATCATATTTGGCGATCTGCATTCATCAATAAAAATAATTATAGATAATTCTATATGGTATCTCTAACTAAATACCCATTATAATACCGATATTATATTCTACTTAGCTTACATAATCTATTTTTATCATACTATAGGATGTAAATTCCAAATGGAATCCCAAGAACTTAGTTGATATGTAGGGGAATTAAATACGATAAGAAACTACGGACTCTCTGCCAATATGATGATGGAAGATAAATATTATATTGTTTCTCAAGAAATAAATTTGTGTTATCCAGGGTAATAAATACCAAATGGATTTATGGACTCTCTACAATCTTTCTCATGGATGTTAAATGGAATTCTTTTCCCCAGACACTCTTTTGATCTAACTATATGGGTTCAATTCATGATGGGGTCCCATGAAACCAATCACCCTTACCATGGATACTAAAATATGTCTCTTGGGGATATTGATCAGTCTAACAATGTATAAAAGATAAAACTAATATGAGGATAAAATAACTTAGGTGGTGTACCTCCATACATTAGTTGTTAGGGCCCTATGTTATCATCACCATGAATACCTAAATCATTATTATCAGGGTGAACTAGAAAAATATGGTCATATAGTCCAATAATCAATACCTTAGCTAAGAATATTCACACATTATATATCCACTTCTTAATCTCATAAAAAAAAGATGTTTTCTAACCATGAAATAGATCCATTAACTATATACAAACTCATCATCTGCATATCTTCACAGACTAGACCTTTCATGTTAGACCCTATCACAAAAGGCACGACATTACCAACCCATCCCCATATCTATGTAAATCAAAATGATATAACACTAATATCCTTATACCTTAACAAATATATACTCATAGTGTTAACATATATCATCCACCCCATTGGTGATCTTATAGCCCGTATGCCTTACCAGATTCTAGCCTCAAGAGGGACGATATTTAAATTTCTAATTTCCTGCACCACTATCATAATCATTTAATTAAATTACCATATTAATCATACCATTCCAAATACCCCTTAATGAACAAATTTCTAAGCTACATTCACTAATAATGGTTCCCCTTGGGTGAACTCATCATCGACTAACTTATTATAACCATTTACAATCTGCAACCACTTATCTCTTAAAGGAGAACATAATACATACCCATAAACCCAACTGCATACCATATAATAAAAATAAAAATTTTGAAAAACTAAATTTTATCCTAACTAATCAACCTTGACATCCCCTTACTATTATAACATAATAACAATGGTTTGGATCACATTAAGGGATACCCCAACCCCCATCCAAATGGCATTTTCTACCACCTAGAATGACTCCATTCACATACAAACATTACGAAAAATAAATACTTGGATTCCCATGATACTACTTATATATAGTTGGTATATCACATAAAAAGAATATAGTTTTGTAACATATAACCCACCTACCTTAATAATGTAATTATGCTCCTAATGTATAGGTTTTATAGCCTTGACCAATCCCACACTAACATTCATCTGTTCCATGATCCCTTATCTCATGCTGAAAAAAATATATAATTAAATATTAATATTTATAATTAATTGATATAATTAACCCAATGAAGAATAAACTATCAAAAAACACTAAGAGATGTGGAAATTCTAAAACCATAAGCAATAAGGGGAAAATCTCATGTTGGATATCTAGTACTCCCATGAAAAAATCCATATCACTCAACATCTTATAATTTGAAAATTAAACAAAAAATAAAACAAATACCCCAAATAAATTAATATAAGAACATACCCTAGAATTAATGGTGAAATTGGAATGTGTTCATCAGCCATAAACATCCTTTATCAACCACATATATAAATCCTATATATTCATAATTATTCTAAAATTCTTAATTGGAATAATTATCAAATTCCTAACACAAAACCTTTAAAAATAATCCATAATTATGAAATAGAATAATATAGGAATAAATGGATGATATGATAACTCATTTTGGTGCCCCAAATCATTCCATATTTCATTGAACAATGAAGGAATTTAAGTGTAATATAGAAATAAAAGGTTTGAAATATCTATGAAAATGTTCTTTCCAAATACCTTCTCTTTTTTTGAACCCTAGGGGCCCAACATTGAAATAAATTTTATGCCCTACTAAAATAAATTGGCTACAAGCCTACCAGGTACCTATAAATCAACCATTAGGGAACTTGTCCCCAACTGGCCACTTGGACCTAATCCACAAGTTCACAAATGGACTTTCATAGATTACATCGTCCATGTATTGGAAACTGGGTTTCCAATTCACCTACAACAAGTACCATAAGGTCAAATTATTCTTATTTTAGTTAAAATACTATTATAATAAAGATTTTACTCTAAAAAACACTCAAAACACTTGAACCCCCTCCATTATATCCCTAATTAAATTATAAAGGCTTGATAACTAAAAAAAATTGGTCTGATCATGTTATATTAAAATGTAAATTTACCCTAAAATTATTAACCCGTGAAGATATTATTCATTACTTGTATATATATAGTACAAAAAATAAGTTTCTAAAGTCTATTACATATATTAATGTTGATTTGTGATTAATGATTAGTATTAAGTATAAAATTAAAGTGGGAGATAATTTAAAAGTTGTGATGTAATTTACATTGAAAAATTAAATTTTACAACTCAAATTGTTAGATGAAGTGAAATATTATTGGAGAGTTTGGAAAACTTTTAAGAGAATATTGATAAAAGGGGGTAAGAGAAGAAATAATACCCCCAAAAAAAGAATAAGGTATTTATATATATTAATCAACTTGATTATTATAACACCTAGAGATTTTGTAAATTATAATTTTTAAATTAATTTAATTTTTTGATATTTTGAATTTCACTCAAGACTAAAAATACATATTTTTTATTATTAAATCACTAAGTAAAACATTCCTTTCAAATAGAACTAACTTGGATTGTGCTACACGTGACATCAATATGGAGTACGTTATATTCAACACTAGTTTTTTATAAAGCATCATTTTATTTTTATAATTATTTAAATGAGATAATTATAAACTAGAAGTTAAAATTATTAATATTAATAGTAATAAATACTTTTAAAATATTTTTTATAATTGATTTATATAAATAAAATAGATTAACAATGAAATAAATAATTTTTGGTAAAGACCTTATATGTTTTAAAATACTATTTTAATGTCCTTATGTGAAAAAAATAATTTTATAAACAATTATAAATTTAATTTGATAAAATAAACATCATTTTTTAATTTAAAATGTTTAAATTATCTTAGGGTGAATTGTTTTTATTTTTCTAAGAATCTTAATTTTTGGATAAATAGTGAAAAATACTTGATTTTAATTCAAAACTGGGTTTTCATCTAATTTGTTTATAAGGTTAAATTTTATTTTAAATTTTCTTCAAAGATTAATTAGATAATATTTTTATCAATTAATAAAATTTAGTTCATTGAGATAAATTTATCTTTAAACTTGGGTATAAAAACTTAGCAAACTTTTGAATGTTTTTACATTAAAAACATGCATTGACGACTCGACTGTGAGATTAATCTTAAATTATTTTCTGTCACTTATGTGATTATAATTTTGAAAATTGGATTCTATATTTGGATTCAGAATAATTTATAATAATTTCAACTTAGTTTTTGACCAAAAATATTAATGAAATTGATTAAAATTAATTACAATGATTAAGAGAACAATTAGGTTAACCTTAAATTTAAAACCCAAAATGACCTAGAAAATTGTAGAAAACACATTGGAATGAAATGATTTATAAATTAACCTTCCATTATTGATATTTTTGGTTTTTTATTTTTAAGTAAAAAATCGTGTACTCCAAACTTGTTTTCAAAAATGCAATGTGTGTCTTTTCCCTTCCCTATAAAAGGTCACCACATCGTCATGTTCTTCATAACTCTAAAAAACATAGTTTAGTCCAAGATCTTCCAAATAAAATTCCAAAAATCTCTACCTTTCTCCTAGAATCCTCCCCTTTAACAGAAATCAATCCAAGGAATCCTTTTGACACAAACAAAAAATAGTTCCCTATTAATAGGTAATGTCTTCTCTCAAGATCTTTATTTTACCACTCCACTCTCCCTATTACATGCTTGTATAAAAAAACCAGTATATTAAATATATTAGGATTTTTTTATTTTTATGTTTAAACCTACACTTACACACACATCCATATAATGGGTAACAAATATACTATTTATGTGTATGGTGAACTACCGCCTCACTAAATGGTGATTGTTCATTTTTACTTTACCACCTCTCAAGGTGAAAATTATTATGAAAACTATATTTATATATGTAATATTTTATATTTATTATATCTTTAGTATTATTTATTCGTTTTAAAACACATATATTTTTACTTTCCATTTGGTTTAAATACGATAATTTCTTTTGAGGAAGTGTGGACTACCGCCCCGTCGAAGCGATGTGATTTGTTCACACTCTACTTGAAATATATTAAGAATGGGTTTATTGAAATTATATGATATACATAAAATAATAATGATAATTTAATTAAATTATATACATATATACATATATGTCATTTTCATTCTTTATTTCAATACAATAATAAAAACAGAAACCGCATTCATGCGTACGTATGACTTACCATCTCCATGAACGGTGTATTACATTTCATAATTATATATTATATATATTTTTATAATAAAAATATAATGAATATAAATGATGTTTATATCATGTTTTATATTATTTAAATCATGGTATAAGTATAAGTATCAATGATATAACAAATTTAGACACATGCGAAGAACAAAGAAAATATTACCTGAAGTGAAAACTAAATATAAGATTATTAACAAGCGAGTTATACAAGGTCATAATTAAACCATATATGGTATTAGATATAATAATATGGTTATTTAAATGATTTATAATAAATTTATGTTTATTATACAGGTGTTTTGAACAAGTACGACGAGAGTTAAGACACATGGTAAGGGGATTTCATCTCACTTTTTATTTCTGTGGGATACATGCTATATTCACCTCCCATTACTTTTGTTTGGTGTGTATAATAACCATGGATTTATTGAATTATTATTATACATAAATTTATTTTTATTTACTTATACAATCTTTGATATTTATTTCATTGGTTTAATGTTTCAAAAGAGACCAAATCGGTAAGATAGTTTTGTCTCAAACTTCTTTCTTTGAGAAACATGTTTTATTATGCACCTATATTATTTTTAGAGGTGTATATAATTCTATTTTACATGTAATATATTTAATCTATTTTATTTAATTATATTTTAAGCTTTATGTAATTTTAACTTATTATAAGGGGAGTATGGTTCAAATTAACTAAGTGGTAAGAACTTATTGAAACAATCTCATCACTTTTTGAGACTATTTATGTTTATGATTCCTTTGATGAAATATGATGATCCATCTCTCAAACACACTCATGAGTTTTCTTATATACTAGTTATTAATGATATATTCATGTATTGGTACCATTTCTCAAATATTTGGTATGTAAGATAGTTAATAAAGTGGCTTTAAGAAAGCCCAAATTTACCCTATCCTAGGTCAGAAATTTATGTTCCTTCAAAACAATGTTTTCTTAAAAGGGTTTCCAAGAATATTATATTATTCTATGAAAATATTTAAAATAAATTTTTACCCTTTTTTCCTTTTACAAATGTTTTCAAAGGAATATTATGGTCTCTTTCTGAATGAGTTGTTTTTCTAACATTTTTACCATGCCAAAGGAATGTTCTTTTTACCACGTATGACATATATAGATTTAACCATTATCAATTATTTGAATATTTATTTTCATATATAAAAGGTTAATTTTTATGAATTTTGTTTTTAAAATTTATTTTCATAGAAATTTTATTCAAAAGGTTTTCAAATCATTTTTTATAATATTTCAATTTTATTTTCAAGAAAATGGTTTTTCAGTTATTTTAATGTTTTGAAGATAATTTTTCAAAGAATACGAGTTAGTTTCCTCAAGAAATGTTTTCAAAACATCTTTCCAAGTTATTTTCAATCTAATATGACATCTTTTTATGTTACTCATTTCATTTTAATAAATTATCCAAAGATTCAATTCACATTCCTTCTTGAATTGTTTATGTTTTTGTGGAATGATTCTTATGAAACCCAATTTTTCTATGAGTTATATGATTTGGAAACACACTTATTTTCACAATTTATACTTTTAATTAAATTATTATGAAACCTGTATTTTTTTGTAGGTTAAGATATGATTAAATTTTTATAAAACCCATTTCATTTTATGGGTTATGATATTATTTTTTATGATTTTTTGGAACATGTATATATGATTTCATTATGATATGTGTGGGACCTATATCTCACACTAATTTATTAGGTAATGATAAGTTGTATATAAGATCAAAGGGTATACGGGTTGTAGCCCAAAACATAAAACAATAAGGTATTGGGGTTTTATCACAATCCTAAAAACAAGAAGGTACATGGGTTTTAGCCCAAGCCTAAAAGTAAGAGGGTACACAAGTTGTAACCCAAGGCCAAAATTAATATGGTACGTGGGATATAGCCCAAGCCTAAAATTAATAGGGTACACAGGTTGTTAGACCAAGCCCAAAGTAGTTACACAAGCCATAGCCCAAGACTAACATGTTATAAAGATCTTGGTAGGTATAATTGACATAATATTTTCTATTATTTTATTTATACCACAAAATTATATGTCTTATTCCTTAGTTTTTATTTCATGGATCATGATTTTTATTTTCTTATGATTCATGTCTTATGAACTACCAATATTTATCACATAACTCATGTTTATAATCTTTGATATGAAGGGTATGATCTTGTAATGTTACTATCACATTCTCATACCCCTATGTTTAGGTTTATACTTACATGTCTCCCTTGTTTACCCCTAATAAGAATCTGAACTCACCCCTTTTTATGCTTACTTATCTAGGTTATGAAGATATATTTCATGTATGATATGTAAAAGAGTGGTTATAGTATTGGGGAACCTATTATGAGACAATTTAGCTCTCTTATGTACAAGTTTTTATGATTCCATGTTTCCAAAGGAACGAAACCAATACAGTCTTTGGGAATCCCTATGTAAAATGTTTTTAAGTATTCTGCAAAAGTTATGTAATGGTAATGAATATCAATACTAGTTCTCTATAGTTGGAATCATATTAAAGTTTTAGTTAAACTTTGGAAGATAGGATGATAAAAACTTTATGATAACCCTAAGGACATGCCTAGGGATAAGTCTAATAATAAGGAAAAGTATTGGAAAAATCCCTGGAATTTTGGTAAAGTATAGAGTGAGCAGTTTCCTAGAAATACATCCATATCTTGATATTATAAGATTATGTGGATCAAGAGTAGATGTACATAAGGGTAACAGCTCTGAAATGATGTCCTGGGCCTAACATGGGGTAATACGGTACATGACAACGAGCATTGTTGCACACCTAATTTGACACTTCCGGGGGATATACTTTGAGAATTCAAAAACTCTTCACAAACCATTATGAAGGATTTAAATAAAATTTGGTTATGAATAACCTAGAATAACTCAAAAGTTTCATATATTAAGGAAGGTGTCATAATTAATACATCCTATAAGTGAATTTTTCATGATTATGTGGTTCCTCTCTATGATAAAATTTTCTAAGTATATGATTTTTGGATTTAGTCAATGGATAGAACCTAAAATAACCACATTAATAGTGATTATGATTGAAAATTCAATGAAATTTATCCTGAGGGTATGAATACATTGGGATATGGAATGAAAAACATAATTACTATGTTTACAAAACTTTCTCAAGATGTTAATCATGATTAAATTCCAAATGATAAAAGTAGGGAACAACATTTTTTTTAGTCCTTCATGAGGAAACACCCACCTTGTTTTAGAAGGTATTCTGATCCACTTTTTCTAAACACTGGATTAGTACCACTGAAAATATATTCTATGTTCTCCAGTGTTAGGATCATGAGAAATTCATTCTATCTGTTTATCGGTTAGAAGGTGAAGTAGGCTAGTGGTGGACTCTAATCAAGAATAAAATGAGGTAAGATTTAATTGAATCCATGGTTTGGGATAAGTTGAAGAATTTATTCTTCACTAGGTACATTTATAATTTTCTTCATACAAAGAAGGAA
The DNA here is from genome assembly GCA_963277665.1 of Viscum album. NCBI lineage: Eukaryota > Viridiplantae > Streptophyta > Magnoliopsida > Santalales > Viscaceae > Viscum > Viscum album. The sequence continues at coordinate 1,503,515,174 of OY728152.1, forward strand.
AAGGAGTTCCTTAAGTTGAACAAAAAGAATGACGAATCTTTCAGTTCCTATGAAGTTAATTTCAACAAACATGTGAGGTATGCTTCTAGAATTATCATCCAAACAGAAATTAAGGTTGATAGGTTATTTAGTGGCATAAATATAAGTATTAGAAGGGTGTTTTCCATAAGATAATTTTTTATCAATGAAGATATTGTGAGTTGTGAAATCAAAGTTGAAATGGAGGTTGGAGTTATTTGTAAATCTAATGGTTTTAACAATAAGAGGAATATGTAGTTCAAGGTACAATAAACAAACCGTGGACATAAGAAGATGATACTTCCTTTGTGCTCTAAGTGTATAAATAATCATGGTGGAAATTTTCAAAATGGGACTCATAAATTTTTTATTTGTGGAAAAGAAGGACATCTGACGAATGAATTCCAAAGTGATTCGAAAAAGTTATATAATGATGAAAATAATGAAAAAACACCATAGGATGCACCTCCCACACTTCAGTGTTTCAATTTTAGGGATTTTGGGTATTTCTCTAAAAAGTTCCCAAATTCAAGGGTTAATAATGGTGATCATCATCAACAACATCTGAAGATAATGGAAAAAGGGAAAGAATATGCAATCACAATAGATTAAGTGAAACATGATAGTTGGGGAGCTATTTAGTGGAGAATTTACTAGGGGATTTATTTAAAAATAAGATATATGAAAATATTATTGATCATTTAGTGGAACTTGTTATGAGTATAAGAATTGATTATATTTATCTACATGAATTTAGGATGAATAAAAACATTATAATTTTTTAGATTTACAAGGATGAACCCAAGATTCCAACAGAAAAGTTTTTTTAAGATAAGATCCTATTTAAGGAATAAAGGGTGAATTATCTTATAAAACCATGTATATTTTCCAAAAGTATTTATGAAAATTTAGATTATGAACATTTTTTGAAGAGAATATTTGATGATGGTATTCACATGTTTGGTATGTGATGATACATGGGGATCAATATTAAGCTAATTTCATGACCTTCTTCCTACTATTTTGAATTTTCATCATTAAAAAGGGTTATAAGGTTAATTATTCATGAAAAGTTTATGTTAAAATTTAGATGAAGTATTTTTTGTATTAATGTTTTATTAAAAACCTTATTTAATAGGATATTTAGTGATTAACCTTATTTCAAGGATTTATATCATATTTTGAAAATTATATTAGTATGGATTTAGAAAAGGACATCATGTATGTTGGGTGACAACCAATCAAGTCTGGAAAGGCCATGGGACTTGAACTTTTGATCTAAGGAAAAAAAGGGTTTCACACCTACCACTAGCCTACGTGATGTCTTGGTTAATGTATAATGATTTTTGATTAATAATTATTTATGATGAAACTATAGTGTTACTCTTTATGTTTAGAGATTAATGTATTAACCATATTTATTTTTAATAATATTTATAGATAAATAGTTATACTTTTAATTATTTTGTGGGCCTTAACATCTAGTAAAAGTCTATTTTAGAACTTCAGCCATAAAATTTAATTTATGGACGTCCATAACATGAAGTAATAGATGAATTAGAAATTGATAAAAGCACAACTAAATAAAGAATTTTTGTTTATAGAAATATATCAAGTATGTATATTTCCTTATATTCTTAGTCAATAAAATAATTACTCGACATTGGGATAATGATAAAAAGAAAATTTGTTTTCCAAATACCTTAATTTTGTTGAACCGATGCCCTTTTAAATCATCCCAGATTTATGAATTTGAGGCCCTCAACTTTTCTTTCATCATTCACTTGTTTGTGATTTATGACATCAATAACTCCCTATAAATATTTACACTTTCCCTCCATGTCTAATCTACACTCCCAACCTATATTCTCATATGTGGAAACCTGGTTATAAGTTACCTTTGGGTAACCATTATGATTCACTTTAATTTTTTAAGGGAAGTTTTAGTATCCATTTTTATGATGCGGGTTTCTATGAATAAAACATTGAAGTATTAAACCTTTAATAACCCAGATAAATTTTAAGGTATAAATTCATTTTAAGGGGAGTAGAATGTAACACCCCAAGATTTTTTGAATTATTTTTCTTTCAAATTAATTTAACATTTTGATATTTTTCATTTCATGAAACATTGAAAATAGTTTTTTATTATTAAATCACTAATTAAGACATCCATTTCACATGGAACTGACTTGCATTTCTCTATATGCAACTCTGACTTAGCATACATTACACACAACACCTAGTTTCTATGAAGCATCATTTTATTATTATAATTATTTAAATGAGATAATTATAACCAATCCATTAAAATTAGTAATATGAATAGTAATAAATTATTTTCAAATATTTTTCATAATTATTTTATATAAATAAAATAGATTGATAATGAAAGATATAATTTTTGGTAAATTCCTTATATGTTTAAAAATATTATTCTAATGTCGTTCTATAAAAAAATATCACTTTTAGACACTTTAAGAAATTTAATTTGATTAAATAAAATTTATTTGTTAATTTATAATTTCTAAATTAGATTAGTGAGAATTTCATTAATTTTTCTGAGAAACTTCATTTTTTGGATAAATAGTGAAAAAATAACAGATTTTAATTCAAAACTGTTTTTTCATCTAATTTATTTATAAAATTAAATTACATTTTAAATCAGTTTAAAAGTTTAATTAGATAATATTTTTATCAATTAAAAGAAATTAGGTTATTAAGATCAATTTCTCTTTAAACTTGAGTATAAAAACATAGTAAACTTTTGAATGATTTTAATTCAAAATCCTGCATTGTCGATCCGACTGCGAGAGTAATTTTTAATTAATTTCCATCACTTATGTGATTAAAATTTTTTAAAAATGGGTTCAATATTTTGAATAAGAATAATTTATAAATAATAATATGTTGAAATTAGTTTTTTTACAAAAAATATTAGTGAAATTGATTAAAATTAATTACAACGATTAAGAGAAAAATTTAGTTAACCTTAAATTTAAAACCCCAAATGACCTATAAACTTATAAAAAACCCCTTGTATGGAAGTTATTATTCCATGAAACTTAAATTATTTAGTGTTTTTGGTTTTTTATGACTTTGTTTTGGTAAAAACGTTGGTACACCTAACTTGTTTTCAAAAATGCCAAATGTGTCATTTCCCTTCTTTAAAAAATGCCACCACATCTCCCTCTTCTTTACATCCCTAAAACCAATTATGATCGGAAAATATCTTCCTAATAAAATTAAAAAAATACCTGAATTTCAACTATAATCCTCCCCTTTACAATAAATCAATACAAGGAAGCCTTTTGGCACAATTCAAAAGGAGTTACCTGATTAAGAGGTAACGTCTTCTCTCAAACTCCTTTCTTTTATTTTCTTTCTTCACCCCTCCAATATCTTTATTCCATTCTTGTATAAAATCACTTGTATCTTAAATTTACTATGATTTTTTATTCTAAGTTTTATAACTACACTTATACACATATTCATCTAGTGTATTACGAACATACTATTTATGTGTACGACAAAATACCACCTCACTAAACAGTGATTGTTCATTTTCCCTTTACCGCCAATCAAGGTTAAAATTATGATAGATAATATATTTATATATGTCATATATTATATTTTTTATTTCATTAATCTTATTTATAAATTTTTTAACACATTTCATTTTAATTTCCATTTGGTGTAAATACAATAATTTTGTTTGAGGAAGTGTGGACTACTGCCCCCTCAAAGTGATGTGATTCATTCAAACACTACATGTAATGTATTAATGATGGTTTTAGAAAATTATATGATATATATAACATTATAGTGCTAATTTAATGATATTATATACATATATACATATATTTCATTTTCTTTCATTCTTTCAATATGATAATAAAAACAGAAACAGTGTTTATGCATACATACGACTTACTGTCTTTATTAAAGATGTATTTAATTTCATACTTCTATATTATATGGATTATTATAATACAAATATAATAAATATACATGATATTTATATCATGTTTTACATTATGGAAATCATGATATAAGTATAAGTACCAAATATATAACAAATTAAGACACATGCAAAGAACAAAGCGAATATTACCTAAAATTAAAACATAACATAAGATTTTTAACAAGAGGGTAATACAAGTTCATAATCAAACCATATATGATATTAGATATAATAATATGGTTTTCTAACATATTTATAATAAATTCATAGTTATTATACAGACGGTTTGAACATGTACGATGAGATTCAAGACACGAGGTAAGGGGATTTCATCTCACTTTTTATTTTTGTGAGATACGTGCTTTATTTGCCACCCATTCTTTTTGTGTGGTGTGTATAATGCCGATTTATGTATTCAATGATTAATATAATTAAATTTATGGGTATTTAAATATCCACTAAATGATATTTATTTCATATGTTTAATATTTCAAAAGCTACAAAATTGATAAGACAATTTTGTCTCAATTTTCCTTCTTTGATACACATGTTTTATTATGCACCTACATTATTTTTTGAGGTATATATTATTACATTTGATATGTTATATCTTGAATATACATAATTTAATAATATTTAAAGCTTCATTTAATTTCACATTCTTATATGGGGAGTATGGTTCAAAGTTACCAAGTTGTAAAACTTTTTTAAAATAAATCTCATCACTTTTCGAGATTGTTTATGTATATGCCTCCTTTGATGAAATATTATGATAAATATCTCAAAAAAACTCATAAATTTTATTATCCTATGCTTATTCAATATATATTCATGTATTGATACCATTTTTCAATCTTTGGTACATAAGATAGTTAATAAATTATTTTTAAGAAAGCTCATCATTACCCACTCTTTGGTTGGAAATCTATGTTCCTTCAAAATAATGTTATCAAAAAAGGGTTTCCAAGAGTATTATACTATTCCCATGAAATATTTAAAATCCATTTTTACCCTTTTTTGTCTTTAAATTTTTTTTAAAGGAATATTCTAGTTTCTTTCTAAATAGGTCATTTTTCTAACATTTTTACCATGCAAAAGGGAATGTTCTTTTTACCTCGTATGACTTGTACGGATTTACCCACCATCAATTCATTGATGATTTATTTTAATTTTTAAAAGGATAATTTTTATGAAAACATTTTTAAAATATATTTTCAATTAAATGGTTTTCAAAATGTTTTCAAAGCTTTCTTTATAATCTTTCATGTTTATTTTGAAGAAAATATTTTTAAAAATGTTTTTATGTTTTAAAGATCCTTTTTCAAAAAAGAAAGGATATTTTCCTCAATAAATTTTTTAAAAACATTTTTCCAAGTTATTTTCAATATAAGATGAAATTTGATGATGTTACTCATTCCCTTATAATAAATGATACAAATTTTCTATTCATATTAATTCTTGAATGGTTTATGTTTTCATGGAATGATTATTATGACACATGTTTATCCTCTATAGGTTATATGCTTTGGAAACCCACTTATCTTAATGGGTTATAATTTTGATTAAATGGTTATAAAACCTAAATTTTTTCCATAGGTTAAGATATGATAACATGTTTATGAAACCCATTTCATTTCATGGGTAGTAATATGATTATTTATTATTTCTTGGAACCTATTTATATGATTTCATTATTAGATGAGTGGGACCTATATCTTCTTTAAATGCATTGGGTAATGATAAGTTGTATATGAGTTCAAAGGTTATAAAGGTTTTAGCACAATCCCAAAAATAAGAAGGTATATGGGTTGTATCCCAAGCCTAAAAACAATAAGGTACATGGGTTTTATCCCAATACTAAAAGTAAGAGGGTACCCGGGTTGTAGCCGAATCCTAAAAACAATATGGTATATGTTTTGTAGCCAAATACTAAAATTAAGAGGGTACATAGGTTGTTAGACTAAGCCTAAAGTAGTTACATGGGTCATATCCCAAGCCTAACTTATTATAAAAGTCTTAGTAGGTATCATTTAAATTTTATTTTCTATTCTTTTATGTATGCCTGAAATTCTTTGTCTTATTCCTCAACTATAATTTCATTTCTCATGATGTTTATTTCCTTATTATTCATATCTTATGAACTGGAAAGATTTACCAAAAAACTCATTTTTATGATCTTTGATGTGAAGAGTGTGATCTTATAATGTTATAATCACATTCTCATACCCATATGTCCATGTTAATGCTTACTTGTCTCCCTTGTTTACCCTTACTAAGCATCTGATATTACCCCTTTTATGTTTAATTCACTAGATTATGAAGATATATTTCAGGTATGATATGTATAAGAGGGGTTCAAGTCTTGGATATCCTAGTGGGAGAAATTGTATCTCTCTTATGTACTAGTTTTTACAATTCCATGTTTCTAATGGAACTAAACTAATACAGTCTTTGGGGGTCCGTTTGTAAAATGTTTTTAAGTATTCGGAAAAAGTTATTTAATGTTAATTTATGTCAATATTGGGTTTCTAAAATTATTGATTTTATAATTAGTATAATTAAATTATTGAGGGTTTAATTTCAATTATATAGCTACTTTGGTTGTATAGTGATTTATAGAGGCACTTCTTAAATATTGATGATAAATGGTTCATCAATACATCAAAATATGTTAGTGAGAAATGAAATATTATAAAATATAACCTCATGGATTAATTCATTCATTAATATTCAATGTTTTTATTTTGTTAATGAAATTATATGATATGACACACCATTAACCCTATATATAGATATTTTAATCAGTTATAAATTATTATACTTTTTATACTAATGAAGAGTTTTTTATCTTTGTTGGATCATATTTTATTTGTTGGGATCCATTTTCATTTAATTAGATACTTTTATTTACATGAATTAGTATGAAAATTGTAACCATTAGATTACTCTATTTTATTATATTAAATTAATGAAACCATTATATAGAAAGGAAATAGATATTATTTTTTAACAATAAAACTTAAACATCATTATTCTCCCTATTATTGTGATTTTCATGAGAGATAACTGAATAAAATTATTTTTCTTTATTAAATATAATTCAATATAATAATGGTTATCAAAAATATAGTTTATATTTAATATTAACCAATGATAGAGGATATTTTTAAAATGAATTTTAAATATTTCAATTCATTTATTACCCCCACCCTTATTGAATATTATGGGACCTCCGTGAAATTGTTGATAATGAATCTACATTGGTTTTAAGGTTAACTATAATCATATTTATTGGTGTTTTTATTGAAATATTATTCAAAAACACTACTCATGAACATAACATCATTATCTAATATATATTTCATTAAGGGATGACCACATTCTATTCCTACACTTTTTTTAAAAATCTTAAAAATGTTTTATGTATTAGAATTATATTTCATAAACATGTTACAAGTGATGTGAGTGGTTTCCTCAAAAAATTAGATAAAATACTTATCATTTATTGTTTAAAGTTTTATTTATGGGTCCATATATATTTGAGAGGATAAGCTCCAAAAGTTGAGATGTTTTAATATTCATTTTCTTATAAAAAGAGTTACTATATTTCCATTGATATATTTTATGGAAACCTAATTTCTATAACTTTTATAAAAAGTAACATCATGAACAATGTCATACAAATTTATGTTTTTCATATTATTTTTTAAAATTTCATTAAGTATTTTATTCTGCAAGTAAGTCTCTTCATACATTCCCAAACAAAATCAGGTTTTTTAGTCCCAGACATTGGAAATATTTCCTCTAGTTCAGCAAAACAATTATCACAGGAACATATATGAAATTATTAATTAGTAAATAATCCTTTCTAAAAATAATTTCATCACCTTTATTACAATTTTAAAAAAAATTAACAATATTTTCTTTCAAGAAACTATTATATTCCATCCACTTTACTATAATTTCAATTAAGAAAACATCATTGATTTTAAGATATGTATTCTATTAAAATTATATTGATCTATATTTTCACTTTAAAACACCTATTAAAATTGTTATATAATTAATTACATTAGATAAACATTAATTATATAAAATACATATATATAAATTTGATGAATCATTGAAGGAAATATCAACTGTATATGAAATATAGGTTTCTATCATCTTATATATAACATTTTTATTATATTTATCCATATTACTATATGTTAACTTAGAAGTAATATTCTTACTATAACAATAAATAATTTTCTAATACCTTCTATATAATACATTAAATAATTTAAAATGATACCAAACATTCACTTTAAAAATGTTAACCTTCTTTTAAATTTATCTTCTATAAATAGATGTTATCTCCCTTAATTCCCAACATAAAGTATTTATTTTAAAAATAATTCCATTAATAAAGAAAATCCTTTCCCTATTACTAATTCCTTTTAGCACCAATAAAAATCCTAAAGTGAAATTAATTATGTAAATATTATCTTAAATCACTCTTTTCCATGAAATTTTTTTATTTTTTTATTAAACATATACTTTTTTAGAAAACAAATATTATTGGATTCACTAAAATTATCCCTTAATATTTTATACACATTTTCAACATTTTAATAATTCCACTTAAATAAAATTTTTCCTCATTGTCAAAATACCCAAATTTAATAGATTTTTGGACATTGAATTTGGATAAATAATTCGCATTCTTTATTCTTAATTGATCTTTAATATTATATTTCAGAATTATTAGTTAATTTTTAAATATTTAATGACATAGTTTATTTTTTATACAATCATCAGTATTCGTGTATGCCTCATCAACTCTCTCATTAGTCTTTTAACTTTAATAATTTTTATCACTATACTTTTTCATAGTATAATATGGAATTATTTATATGATTATTATCCTTTAGTACCCTTTAATGTTTGGTTTGAAGTTATGTTTTAATTTATTTTAACCTTTTATTCAAATTATTCCCTCATTATATTTTATTATCAATTGATAAATTAAAACATTAAATGACATTTTATAATATTAATTCAGTTTAAATTAAACATAATTAATATTATTTCAACTCTAAGACACTTTTTAGTCAAATTACTATTGTAATTGATCATTGAAAGAATTGATATATACTTATTCAACTTATATTTTAAAAATGAATTAAGTATCAAAATACCCATTTTCTCCATCTCCAATTAAATTGTCATTTCTACTGAACTATTCTTCATTATGTTTTGAAATTAATAATTTATAATCAATGTCCCTCAATAGGCCTTCATTAAAATCACTTTAACCAATTTCATCATTAGTAAATTTTGAAAAATAATAATCAATATATCCATTAGAAAATTAATAGAGATTATAAGTGTGTTTCATTATAGAATTTCATTGTTTATTTGATCATTCCACTGATATATAAAATTTAATTAAAATATTAACATGATTTAATTACTAGTTGTATATAATGTCTCACATTTCATAGATATCATTCAGATTCCATCTGATTCACATAAAATATATTTACTTATTACATGGTCTTGAGAGTTACATCATGTAATATTTTTCAAAATGATTTTATCACTATATTATGAGTACTATAGAATAGAATGATAGTGAATTATATTAATTTTGGACTATGGGTTGAAATAGAATGAAATAAAACATTACCATAATTAAGGGATAATGCTTGTAAACATTGAATGTATTTTATATACTCAAATAAAATATGTTATTTTGGAATTATTTCCATCAAGATCACATATTATGGTTTAATAGTAAAATATATTTAAATATAAAATGAAATATTCTTTAAAAACTAAGAAAAATCATATAATTTATGATCAAATAAAAAAATGTACCATTAATTGTATTTTTTAGTCATAAATAACAAAACATGTAATGGTGTAAGATCGCATCCTTTTCTAGAGACATCTCAGGCATGTTTTTTAGAGCTTTTTGGAGGGATTCAAAGGTGATTAGAACACCGTTCTTTCAGATTAAAAGCCTAGATTGAAGATCTGCTCTCTTCTCAAGATTTAGATCTATATTATGAATAACATCATTCTACCACTAAGATTTTGGGGATTTCCACTAGGAAAACATCTTTTAACAAACTGATGTAGGTGGTATAAATCAAACTACCATAGTCTTGGATTTGATATGTGTAAGTGAGATTATTGATTTTCTAATTTCCCTTAATAATCTAAATTGGAGTATTTAGAGATGTGAAATTGACTTGTTGATGCCTTGGTAATTAAATATTAGATTGAACCATGATGCTAAGGGGGTTGTCCAAATAGATGTTTTATTTGGGGAAATTGTTTATAGATTGAGATATTGTAATTGAGATATTGAATTTGGTTCAGTTTGAGATAATTAATTATGGGGTATTAATTATGAGATAAATATTGGATATGTGAGATAATTAATGGTGGATTAATTATGTACCATGTTTTTTTCATTATGATAATTAATTGTGAGATTAATTATGATATTTTGATATTTTATTTGGATAATTAATTGTGGAGAATTAATTATTGAATGAGATTAATTTTGAGTGATTAATTAATTGATGAATTAATTAATGGGTTGTGAACTTAGTTAAACATGGGTTAACTAATGGGTTTTGATGTATTTAACTAATCATTGTATTAGTAAGGTATTGATGTGAATAATTATTTATAAATTAATAATTGATGTAGATGATTTAGAATATGGGTGATAGACATAGTGTTCTAGAAAAATAGAGAAGTTGGGGCTAAGACATGGCATTCTACCCTAATAGTTATCCAAGATCTTGTGATTTGAGGTGGTAGACATGGCGATCTACACCAGATGGGATTTGTGGTGGTATATGTGGTGATCTACACCAGATAAGATTTGGGGTTTTAGGCATGGGGACCTAAACCGAATGAGATTTTGGGAGTTTGACATGGAATTCAACACCAAATTAATGAAAATAATGAATTATTAAATGAATGGGAGACCTAAATCAAACCCAAGTTTAATGTGTTTAAACAAAGAATAAATGTAAATGTGGTAACTATTTAATTATGAATTGTGCTTGTTGCTTTTAGAATTGCATACATTGTATTTTGACTGGACTTTTTTTAAACATTGTTGGTGTTATCCTAATAAGTCATACTTACACCCTACTCGGGCCGCCTGATCAGCACCCGAGCAGACTTTTTTGTTGTAGGACAAGATATGGGAAATGCCCTGGGATAGGTTGTTGTTTGATAATGGAGAATGAGTGAGGGAACTGGACATGGTTCAGAACCCACTATGGAGTCGTTGTGTCTTTAAATTTAGTTTCATTGTAGACACTTATAACTTGCATTGTTACAACATGTTTTCCCTTTCGGTTGAGTATGGTATTTTCTATTTTGACTATATTGTGGAATTGGTATTTTTTTGGTGATTTATATGCTTCCTCACTTGCTTATTGTTATTTTCTTATGCTCGTAATTTACTCTAATAAAAGGTGTTATAGTCTCCCCACAAATAAATTACCAGAACCTCGATGCTAGTTGGAACCCATTAGTGTATGGAGAGGCACGCTTGAGATCATGTGACCAACTGGCTCAGGGCCCCGTTGCATGGCACCCGGGTCAGGACATTACAAAGTGGTATCAAATGGGTTTTATTTCTTTCTTCTTTTGTCTTAATATTTTGGTAAATGTAGATAGGAGACTATGATGAGTTGGGGCTTGGAAATGATCACATGCATGGGAGTTAAAAACCCATGAATGGTGGAAAATTAGGGTACTTAGGGTGGCATTGTTGTGATTGTTATTTGTTGTTACAGTTGGATATTATTTCACCTTGAGTGATGCACTTGTGGTGTGATGTGATAATTGTTTTTTAGAATTATATATAATTGATGCATCCTTTTGGGGGTATCTGATAGCTATGTTGGATCACATTGAAAAATTGTCGTGGGTAAAGATTGTGCTGATAGCTTGTGTGTTATGGAAATATAGATGTGTTCGAGAGGAAACTAGGTAATTAGAAGCAGACATGAGGGCATAGTGGCCCAATTGTTTTGGCTCAAAATCTTAATGAAGTTTAGGAGTGAAACTCAGTGATGAGATGTTATAAAGTGGGTGGACTATAAGATCCTGGCCTTTTCTGGAGTCATCTCGGACCTGTTTTTCAGATATTTTCTTAGGAATTCCAAGGCAATTCAAATGCCATTCTTCAATATCGAAATCCTGGATTGAAGATCCTATCTCTTCCCTAGATTTAGATCTGGATTTTTATTGACATCGTTGTGCAACATGGATTTTGGGAATTCCTGCTGGGAAAACATCCGTCAACAAACCGAGATATATGGTTTAAATAGAACTCCCATAGTCATATATTTGATATGTGTATGTGAGATTATTGATTTTCTAGCATCCCTTTATAATTTATTTCCTAAATTGGAGTAATTTGGAATTAGAAATTGGCTTTTTGACACCTTGGTGATTAAATAGATTATTAAACCATAAGGTTAAGGGGGATATCCAAATAGATGTTTGATTTGGGGAAATTGTTTATGGGTTGAGATATTGTAATTGAGATATTTAATTTGGTTGGGTTCGAGATAATTAATAGGGGAAATCAATTATGTGATAAATATTGGATATGCGAGTTAATTAATGGTGGATTAATTATATGCCTTATTGTTTCATTAAGATAATTAATTGTGATATTAATTATGAGAAGTTGAGATTTTATCATGATAATTAATTGAGGAGAATTAATTATGAAATTAGATTAATATAGAGGGATTAATTAATAAATTAATTAATTAATGGGTTGTGAACTTATTTAAACATGGGTTAACAAATGGTTTTTGATTTATTTAACTAATCGTTGGATTAGTAAGGTATTTATGTGAATAATTCTTTATGAATTGATAGATGATGTAAATTATTGAGAATGTGGGTGATAAAAATGACGTTATAGACCAATAAAGAATTTGGGGCTTAGACATGGCGTTCTACCCCAATAGTTATCCAAGTGCTTGTGATGTGAGGTAGTAGATGTGGTGATATACACTGGATGGGATTTGGGGAGGTAGATGTGGTGATCTACACTAGATTAGATTTGGGGTGTTAAGCATGATGACCTAAACCGAATGAGATTTGGTGTGTTTGACCTGGTGTTCAACACCAATTGAATGAAAATAAAAAATTATGAAATGAATGAGAGACATGAATCAAACCCAAGTTTAATGTTTTTAAACAAAGAACAAATGAAAATGTGATAACTATTTAACTATGCATTGTACTTTTTGATTTATAGAATTGCATACAATATCTTTTGACTGGAATTTTTTTAGGAATCGTTGGTGGTAGCCTACTAAGTCGTACTCACACCCTAATCGGGCCACCTAATCAGAATCTGAGCAGACTTTTTTGTTGTAGGACATGATAAGGTAAAGGCCCTATAATAGGTTTTTGTTTGGGAAAGGAACATGGGTGAGGGAACCAGACGTGGTTCGGGACCCGCTATGGATTCGTTGTGTCTTTACTTTTAGTTTCATTATAGACACTTGGAACTTGCATTGTTATAGCTTGTTTTCCATTTCAATTGATTATGTATTTCCTGTTTTGACTCTCTTGTGGCATTGGTATTATTATGGTAATTTATATTCTTCTACACTTGCTTATTATTGTTTTCTTTTTCTGCTATTTTACTATAATAAAAGTGGGTATAGTCTCTCCATGAATGACTTACCAGACCCTCACTTCTAGTTGGAACCCTCTAGCATATGCGAAGGTGTGTTTGAGGGCATGTGACTAACCGGCTCGGGGCCCCATTGCATGGCACCCGGTTCGGGACATTATAGGTGGATTGAATAAAGATTGTATTTCATATTGGATTGAAACATATAAATCCATATTACTGTATCTTAAATATTTTTATACTTCTTTATAGATGTTTTATTAACCATAGAAAATAAGTTTAAGCAAAATTGTAGATATGTGTTAAATTTTATGGATTATAAGATTTAAGATTCAAAATAAATATTATAAAGAAAAAAATTATTGAAATTGTATATTGGTCTATTAGTCAATAAAATTGTAAGTATAAAATATACATATGATCAAATTAATTCTATCGCATGAAATTATTTTCATATTGATATTTGATTAAAAAAATTCAATTATATATCAATTTTTTCCAAAATGTTTTTTCAGATGTAGTGAAATCGAAATATATAGAATATATGTTCTAAATTAAGTGATTCTTAAAAAAAATATGGGGTACATCCATGTTTTTAATAAAACTAATAAATGATCAAAAATGTATTATATAATTGAATAATAATTATCTTCACAATTTTATTATAAAAAAATATTATTGATGAAAAACATTTTTTTCTATAAACTATTATAATGATCACAATACAACATAAATTGGTATTAATTATTTTATCTTAGGGGAGAATAAAAAATATTATATAGTATTTAATGTAAAAATAGATTTATAAACAAGAATTATCCTTCTGAAAATTAACCAATTAATTATTTTCTTATTGACACATATCATTGAAACACGATTTAATAGATTGTGATAAGTATCATGTTGGATGTTATTCAACGACATATCTATCTCTAACCATGATCCTTGAATGTTTTGAAACTATTATTGGAAATTAATTGAATATATAATTCATAAGATAGTTCCTAAATTAATGAGTGATATCCACTCAATATATAAGTATCTTATTATATTATTTTATATTGATTTATAATTTCTAAAGACTAAACTAGAAAGAAAAGGACCATGTTATAATCACTACTATCTAGTATATATTATCTAAGTTAGTGAATCTTATAAGAGAAACATATTTTAATCAGCATTCTATTTAATCACTAATATCCTTAACACCTTAACCTTCATCATTTTTATTCATTCTATACATACACTCACAGTAATGAGACACATATAAATATAAGTAGATAGAAATAATATTAATTCATTTCAAATTATCTTTAATGAAGTAATAAATTTCAATATAACCCACTCCCCAATAAAAATTAGTTAACCCAGAAATGGTATTAAACCGTCCAAAAATCAAGAATTAATTTTAATGGGTTTTCATTTTTTCGGTGGATCTATTACTATGTTTAAATCTTGAATAAAACAATATTCACATTTAAATTACACTAAAAATCAGTGAGAAAAATATTTTCCATTATCTATGTAACTGAAATATAGATTAATGGAATTGGTTCACCCCTCTTATCTCAGCTCTTAGAATGATCATATGGGTTCTATAAATTTCTTTCAATTCATTTAAAATTTTATCTAGTCTTATTATATTGAAATGTTTTATTTATTTTAAATTTTTAACAAATCATTGATATCATTACTTCTAAACATTTTAGAATTATAATATTTTTAGAAAAATTGGTAATTGTTTAAAAATTAATTCATTTCAATAGAAAAATGATATGATAAATAGGTTTTATTTTTCAAACATCTATTAATGTAATGAATCTAAGTTTATAAAATCCTAATTAAACATAATTATTTTAATCTTTTTTTTCTTTGTTTTTGAAATCATTTTGAATTATCTCATGATTCATTATGTTAAAATAACTTCCATTTTTATCATAACTCTACTTCATCAATATATTTCCATTAACTATCTCATAGGAATTAAATGTGTTATATAATTCATCTAAAGGAAATGAATTTAATTCATAGTCTTTATGTTCCAAATTTTCTATACAAAAAGATATAAGTCATTTTTTAACCATCTTAGATTCCTATATAGTATCTATAAAATATATTATAGGTATTTCAACTTCACTAGATATTGTAATGAATTCATCTTCTTTATTCAATTTTTTTTTTATATATTTTATTTTCATATTTACCTCATATAAATTTTTTAACATATCTAGAATAATGTTTTTCACTTTAATACTAATAAATGTAATATATTCCTACTATAAAAATTATTACAATATATCATTTATATAATTACCTTAATTTTTAATGTTTATTCTATAAATATACAATATTTTTCCATATTACACAATATCTATCAGTGAAAATTTCTTACATATCCAATGTTACAGGAAGAAATCACTGTAGTATACTCTGTTTATATACAATATAATTCATTATATAAAATATAATAATCACTTTGGTATTGAATTAATTGATACCACCAATCCCTATGACTTTTAAATTTTTATTTTTTATCCCCTTTTTAATTGTGTTTAAGGGTAACCTTATGTGGATCGTGGGGCTAGAGGAATATAGGCCTAATACATGACCTTGAAGGCCCTAGAGATCTAATGTAACACCCGAGACTTTTATGACAAATATTTTGTTTTTATGTTATATACATCATAAAAGTAATATTTCACTACACACAACACTAGCTTGGCTTTCTTTACACGCAATCGCGACCTTCCTCAATAGCTTGCGTCGTACGCAATACCGAGTTTCACTAAACAATGATATGCTATTAAAATATTATTAAAACTAGCCGTTATGAATAGTAATAATCACTTTTTGAAATTTTGTAAATTTAATTTTTCAAAATGGACTTTATTTTTTGATTCGTAATATCGAAATTATCCTAGGGTGAAATTTTGGTATTTTTCTGAAAACATTCAATTTTTGATGAATAGTGAAAACACTGGGTTACTATTTAAAATCCGACTTTTTATTTAAATAATTATTTATTTTATTTAAATTTATTTTAGTTCAAAATTGATACATAATACCTTTATAAGTTCAAAGTAATTCATTGGAGTCATTTTATAATAATTTTAGATATATAAAAATTTTATTGAACTTTTTACCGTCTTTTACCCACCTCCTAGGAGAATTTGAAAATTTACATAAAACTTAATTTTTCTGCTTCTGTGAGTGGAATTTTAAAAATTCGAGAAATGCGGTTAATATCAAGGACTAAAAGGTGGTTCAATGAGATGAAAATAATTTTTGGTAAATAGTAACTTTTTACTTTTTTTACCACGGTTTAAAGTAAATAGGGTAATTAAAGGTAAAAATGTTATTATTATTACCATAAAACATGTACTAATTCTATTGGATAAGTTTAATTCGACCAAAAACAACCTTATGAATAAAATATGACCATTTAGGCCCACATGTATTAGATTAGGACATTTATTATTAATTTATTTAAAGAAGGGCTCAAATAGTTAAAATCAAAGTTTAATAACTAAATCATTTTTAATATAGGGTTATACATAAGATAAATTAGACTATAAATATTCATTAGAAATCTAACAATCTTTCCTACATAATGGTATTTTATTTGTAATTTTTAGACATTGAATAATTTAATTTATGTATGACACAATGATGATGTAGTAATTATCTTATTAATGAAATATTGACATAATTGATGTTATAAATACCCAAATAAATGTAATTTGAGACTTTTTATGAATTCAAATAATTTTCTAGGTTAATATTACATATTATTACAGGTTTAATTAACTTTTTTCAAACTAATATTTCTGTTATTATTTTCACAAAAATCCATTACCAAATAATGTCAAAATTGACATAGAATAGTTTTTAAACAAAATATTATATTATTAATTTTTATTTTATTCCTAAAAATCTAAGGTTAAGACAAATGACTTATATAAGGTTATATATATTAATAATAAACAACTTTGGGTTCGTTTGGAATGTTATAGTAAGTTTATTAACCTTATAGTGTAAGAAAACAAGAAGACACGGTAAAAGTTAAATTATCTAACTTAAAGTTAAATCTAAATGATAAAGTTAAAATAGAAACCTAAACTTGTATAAATTATATGGGATGGGAGTATTTCGACCCATCCCCACCTTTTCTTCGAAATTAATCAATTTGGAGCTATTAAAAACTGAATATGACTTTAAAATAAAATAATATTTTTAGTTTTTCATAAGGTGCCCCTCTCCTCCCTTATAAAAGGGCACCTCCTCCCTCTCTTCCTCACACCACATTGAGCCTTCAAGCTTGTCCAACCCCTGCCAAATTCTCTTATACACTTCCCTAGAAACATCCTAGAGGTCCTTGTCTTCTTCAAGACCAAGTTTATTGCCCTAAAATGAGGTCTCAAATAGGCGCTTCAAAGAAGAGGTACTGTCCATTACCGATTCTTTCAACTTTATTTCTTCTTCCACTTCTTCTTATTTAGTTGTTTCATTATGAATTAATAACATAAGTATCACTCATATAATGATATGTTATTATAAGTATGAAACAACCCTATTTCACCATCTATCCATCCTGCGGAAAACGAAATCACCGCGCGTGCGTACGTACGGAATATCGTCTCCACGCTGTGGTGTAATCTATTTTCCACCACCACCTTAATTGGAGGGGTATAATGGTTTAAAGAATAACTATATTTGATTATTTTAAAGTTATATTGATTCTGAAAGAGTATACATACACTCCAATACAATTCCACGATCATGGGAACGATATCATCGCTCGTGCATACGTACAGAATACCGTCTCCACGATGTGATGCGACTCGTTCTACATGATCTTCATTGCATAATGATTATATAAATGAATTTAATGAATTAATATGATATATATTACACTAATAACATTCTGTAGATGATGTATCTATAACCTAAAAAGAAAAATAATATTTTATTCGACAAAACACTCATAAGAACAAAAAGTAATAAACACCCGAATAACAAGTAGTAATGAACTAATACTAATAAGAAGCCAAGAATATAATCATATATGATATCATAAAAATAATTATGATTCTGGAATAAGTCAATAACATTATTTAAATCATTATATAGGAGGTTTGGACACTTACGAAGCAAATCGGACCTAAGGTAAGGGACAATCTCGCAATCTCAATTTTTATCCAAGATTGTTTATACTTCAGAATTTACTAGGGAATATTTATCATCCACATCCATATTTCCTCAATATGTAATATTATTTATATCCTCCTAAAATTGTTTAAATCCAATTTTACCCTTAATTTAATTTTTAGTAAAAGATATGAAAGGAATCTTTTGTCGTTTTTCATACGAGGTACTTTTTGACTTTTCCAACATAAGTACGAGAAGAATGTTTTTTTAACTTATACGGCATGAATGGATTTTTAGAACATTATTTCCATGAATCTTCCTTTACAATTTTTCAAGTTTATTTTTAATCAACTTCTTTTAGTTTAAAATTGTATGACATGTTAATAAAGGAAAAATGTTTTCAAAGTAGAAAGGATATTTTCCTCAAGAATGGAGTTTATGTGTTTTATCAAAATTATTTTCCATATAAGATAATATAGGGTTCTGTTTCTATCCCTATTATTACATTGATATAATTATGTTGTGATGGAATTATTTTTATGAATTCCTTTATCTTATATGAATTGTTTTATGATGTCACGATGTTTAAGAATCCCATTTTTATTACATGGGTTATGCAATGATATATGATTTATGATTTTGTGGAACACATAAGAATGGTATCATTATGAGATGGGTGGGACCTATATCTCCCTCCAATGCATTGGGTAATGATTTATATCTCATGAGATAGACATGGCTGTAACGGCAGGTTAATCCGGTTCATTTAAAAAGGACTGAAACGAGGAGTAAACTTGGTTCAGAAATGGACTTTGTCCTCTAAGATAGTCTTGGAAATGAGTCTTGACTACTAAGAAATGACTCTCTATGATTATGTGTGTATGCCACAAAGTTTCATGTTTTATGTTATAATTATTGGGATTATATTTCACTACTATTATTTATCCCATGTTATGAAATTATGATTTCTTTTGCAGGTTAAGATTTCCAAAATATTATGTTCTTATGAATATGATGTGATTGGTTTTTCTTTTGTTTACCCTTACTGAGCATTTGAGCTCACCCTTTTGTATGTTTTCTTTCCCCAGGTCAGGAAGAAGGTTATTAAGTAGGATATGCCAAAAGGGACTCTATATATGATGAAATAAATGGGTGGCAATGTAGATGCTTTATGAAGTAGTTTTTTATGTTTCCCAGTTTCTCAAGACACTATACCTATACGGTCCTTTCATGGTTTTGTTATATGATTTAATAAGTGTACTTCAATTTTGAAGTATTAACAATGTATGTAAAGTATGGGTCGTTATAGTTTGTATCAGAGGAAAGGTATAGTCAACCTTTGGAAACTAGGATATGAAAGCCTTAGTAAGAACCCTAAGGATAAGTCTAAGCGTAGAACACAATCTTAGTGTTTTAGAAATGGCCATGAAAAACCTATGATATGACCTTAATTGTGAAATTTTATTCTTGATTATGTGCTTTTCCTATTATAATTAGTTTTTCTCACACTATTATTCTTGGTTTTAGTCAATGGCTGGAACCCGAAGGAACCATGCTAATGCGGAATGCGACAGGCAAGGCAATGATTGTCCCCCTGAGCAACCAAACATTATGGGAGCTAGAATGAAAAATCTTGTATCCATTCTCACACATCTTTCTCAAGTTATGAATCATGTAGGACTTCCAAAAGAGAAAAGGAAGGAGCAACATTCTATTGAATCCTTCATGAGATAGCATCCACCTTCATTCAGCGGGTCTTCTGATCCATTAGTGGCTGAACAATGGATTAGTACCACTGAAAAGACATTTTCAGTTCTTCAATGTTCTGAACATGATAAAGTCATCTTAGCATTTTATCATTTGGAAGGTGATGCTGATCAATGGTGGAATATTATTAAAAATACAAGGCAAAGGGATGAAATTGAGTCCATAGAATGGGACGAGTTCAAGAACTTATTTTTCAATAAGTACATCCCTCGTATTCTTAGAAAAAAGTTGGAGAAGGAGTTTCTTGAACTGAAGCAAAAGGACGATGAATCTGTTGGTACCTATGAAGAAAATTTTACAAGACTTTCAAGGTACGCTTCTGGTATTATTATCCAACCTGAGAGTAAGATCGATCGATTCTTTAGTGGCTTAAAACCAAGTCTTCAAAGGGCGTTAGCCATAAGGGACTTCAATAGCTACGAGGAAATTGTTCGATGTGCTCTCAAGGTTGAGATGGAGATTGGTGTAACCCATCAGTCACATGGGTTTGATAAGAAGACGAAAATGGAATTCAAAGGAAAATCTAAAGAGTACACTGAAAAGAATATGAGTTTTCCCTTATGCTCAAAGTGTGGAAAGAAACATAGAGGGAGTTTTCTTAAAGGGACAAGTAAATGTTTCAAATGTGTAAAGGAAGGTTATTGGGAATTTGAATGCAGCTATGATGGGAAGAAGATGTCCAGTGATGCGAACAAAGAAAAGGCCACACAAAGTGCAGCTCCTACACTACATTGTTACAAGTGCAAGGAAATGGGGCATTATGCTAATAAATGCCCTAATTCAAGGGTTGTTGATGATGATCGACGTCAACAAACTCTTAAGGAAAAAGACAAAGGAAAGTCACATGCAATTTCTATCAGCGATGTGGAGTACGATAACGAAGTGGTGAAAGGTACACTTACCATCCACTATAAAGTAGTAAATGTTTTATTTGATTCTGGATCCACTCACTCTTTTATTTCTAAAGAATTTTCTAAGGGTATCACTGTATTACCTCAACAATTAGATGTTGAGTTATCTGTGACAACTCCAAATGGCACAACAGTCGCATCAAAAGTTTATAATTCTTCTCCGATTGAAGTTTGTGGGAAAGTGCTTCCTGAAAATCTTGTGATCCTTCCTATAGTGTAATTTTATGTGATTCTTGGCATGGATTGGCTTTATTTATATGGAGCTCATATAAATTTCCAAAGAATGGAAGTCACATTTCATATTCCAGATCAATCTATGATCGTCTATCGATGCAAGGATGAACATAACCTTCCTGTGGAAATTTATTCCATCTTATGGGTCTTGATTCCACTAAATGAAGCTTATTTATCTCAAATGGTTGGAGAGAACCTCACGATTAAGAATATTCCCATTGTATGGGAGTTTGATGATGTCTTTCCTGAGGAATTTCTAGGTCTTCCACCAAATCATGAAGTTGAGTTTTCAATAGAACTCGTACCATGTGCTTTACCTATTTCAAAGAAACCTTGTAGAATGGCCCCAATTGAGTTGCAGGAATTGAAGAAGCAACTCCAAGAGAATATTGATGAAGGATTCATACGCCCTAGTGCGTCACCTTAGGGAGCACCTGTTCTGTTTGTTAAGAAGAAAGATGGATCAATGAGACTCGGCATTGATTATCGAGAACATAACAAGATTACTATCAAGAACAAATATCCTCTCCCACGCATTGATGACTTATTTGACCAACTACGCGGAGCTCAATACTTTTCCAAGATTGATCTTCGTTCATGGTATCATCAATTACGGGTCAAAAGGGAGGATATACCAAAGATGGATTTCCTTACAAGGTATTGACACTATGAATTTATAGTGATGCCATTTGGTCTTACTAATGACCCTACTATCTTCATGGATCTGATGAATAGAGTCTTTAGAGACTATATTGATCAGTTTGTGGTAGTATTTATAGACGATATTCTTGTCTATTCAAAGAGAAAGTAAGAACATGAAGATCACTTGAGAATTATATTGAAGACCCTGAGAAAGGATAAGATTTATGCCAAATTTACCAAGTGTGAATTTTGGCTTCAAAAATTTTCATTTTTGGGTCACATAATCTAAAAAGAGGGGATATATGTGGATCTAGAAAAAACAGAGGTTATCGAAAGATGGTCGAGACCGACAACAGTAACCGAGATCCGAAGTTTTCTTGGTTTGGCTGGATATTATCGACATTTTGTGAACGATTTTTCATGATTATCTAATCCACTCACCAGGTTGACTCGAAAAAGGAGTTAAGCTCGTGTGGATGGAGGAATGTGAAGATAATTTCAAGGAGTTGAAAAGAAAGTTATCCAGTGCACCTGTACTCACACTTCCTTGTAGTGGAGAAAGGTTTGTGATCTATAGTGATGCATCCAAGAAGGGGTTGGGTTGTGTTCTTATGAAAAATGATATGGTGATATCTTATGCCTCCCGATAGTTGAAAATCCATAACCAAATTTACCCAACTCATGATTTGGAGTTAGCTGCGGTAATCATTATATTAAAGATTTGGAGGCATTACCTTTATGGTGAAAGGTGTTATATTTATACTGATCACAAAAGTTTAAAGTATATTTTCACACAAAAGGATCTGAATATGTGCCAAAGAATATGGTTGGAGTTGATTAAGGATTACGACTGCTCAATTCATTACCACCCTGGGAAAGTAAACAAGGTGTCAGAAGCATTAAGTCGACAAGACCATGTCAGTTTATCCATGATGAGGATCACAAAAGATCCAATATTTATGGATTTACAAAGGATAGATCTTGGAATTATAATGGAAGGGGAAAATCATATCTTTCTCAAATGAATGTTCAACCATCTATTCATGTGAAGATTAAAGAGGCACAGAAAGAAGATGTAGAGTTACAAAAGAAGGTGAGAAATGTTCCTGAATTCAACCTTGATTGTGATGGGATAATAATGTTCAGGAATCGGGTTTGTGTTCCTCCCATCCCAGAATTAAATAAGGAGCTGCTGGATGAGGCTCATAATTCTTCATTCTCTATTCATCCTGGAAGCACGAAGATGTATAGGGACCTGAAAGAGTACTTCTGGTGGGATGGCATGAAAATATATGTTGCTGAATATGTCTCTTGATTTTTGGTTTGTCAGTAAGTTAAAGCTGAGAGACAGAAGTCTAAGGGGATGTTACAACCATTACCCATACCTAAATGGAAATGGGAAATCATCACTATGGACTTTGTCACCAGACTTCCTAAAACATCCAAAGGCAATAATGCTATCTGGGTCATAGTTGATCATCTTACAAAGTCTACACACTTCATTGATATTAGAGAGGATTTCTCTCTAGATCATCTTGTCAGGATATATGTAAAGGAAGTGGTAAGATTTCATGGAGTACCACTTTCCATTATATCTGATCGGGATCCAATATTTACCTCAAAGTTCTGGCGAATTCTTCAGCATACTCCGGATACAGAGTTGAGTTTCATCACTGCTTATCATCCTCAAACATATGGTCAGTCTGAGAGGACAATTCAAACTCTAGAAGATATGTTGAGAGCTTGCTCTATGGATTTTAAAGGTGGTTGGGATCAACACCTACCTTTGGTGGAATTTTCTTATAATAATATCTTTCACTCCAGTATTCAGATGGCTCATTATGAAGCTCTCTATGGAAAGAAATGTAGGATTCCAACTTGCTGGGATGAAGTTGGGGAAAGAAAGCTATTAGGACCTGATCTTGTTGATGAGATGGTAGAAAAGATCTGATCTATTCAACAACACATAAGAGCAGCTCAGAGTCGACAAAAAAGTTATGCCCAAAACCGAAGAAAAGACCTAGAGTTTGAAGTGGGTGATAAAGTGTTCTTAGGAATATCTCCTTGGAACAGAGTAATGAGATTTGGAAAGAAGGGAAAGCTGAGCCCTAGATATATCGGTCCTTTTGAAATACCGGATCGTGTTGGGAAGTTAGCTTACCGATTGGATCTTCCACCGAATCTCTCTCAAGTTCACGATGTGTTCCATGTATCTCTCTTGAGAAAGTACATACCTAATCCTTTACATGTACTCAGCTCAGAAGTTGTACCGCTGGGGCAAGATCTTTCTTATGAAGAACAGCCGATATAGATTCTAGATCATAGCGAAAAAGTCCTACGGAACAAGACCACTCGCTTGGTGAAATTTTTATGGAGGAACCACCAATTAGAAGAAGCTACATGGGAGCTTGAGTATATGATGAGTATCGTCATCTATTTGTTACAAAGTGACGAATTTCGAGGGAGAAATTCATTTCAAGGGGGGTAGAATGTAACACCCGAGACTTTTATGAGAAATATTTTTTTTATGTTATATACATCATCAAAATAATCTTTCACTACACACAACACTATCTTGGCTTACTTTAAACGCAATCGCGGCCTTCCTCGATAGCTTGCGTCGTACGCAATACTGAGTTTCACTAAACAACGATATGCTATTAAAATATTATTAAAACTAGCCGTTATGAATAGTAATACCCACTTTTTGAAATTTTTTAAATTTCATTTTTAAAAATGGACTTCATTTTTGGATTCGGAATATTGAAATTATCCTAGGGTGAAATTTTGGTATTTTTCTGAAAACATTCAATTTTTGATGAATAATGAAAACACTGGGTTACTATTTAAAAAACGACTTTTTATTTAAATAATTATTTATTTTATTTAAATTTATTTTAGGTCAAAATTGATACATAATACCTTTATAAGTTCAAATTAATTTATTGGAGTCATTTTATAATAATTTTAGATATATAAAAATTTTATTGAACTTTTCACTTTCTTTTACCCACCTCCTAGGAAAATTTTCAAATTTACATAAAACTTAATTTTACCGCTTCTGTGAGTGGAATTTTGAAAATACTAGAGACACTATTAATATCAAGGACTAAAATGTGGTTCAATGAGATGAAAATAATTTTTGGAGAATAGTAACTTTTTACTTTTTTTACCACGGTTAAAAGTAAATAGGGTAATTAAGGGTAAAAATATTATTATTATTACCCTAAAACACGTCATAGTTCTATTTGATAAGTGTAATTAGACCAAAAACAACCTTAGGAATAAAATATGACCATTAATTCCCACATGTATTAGATTAGGACATTTATTATTAATTTATTTAAAGAAGGGTTAAAATAATTAAAATCAAAGTTTAATAACTAAATAATTTTTAATATAGGGTTATACATAATATAAATTCGACTATAAATATTAATTAGAAAGATAAAAAGGTTTCATACATAATGGTATTTTATTTTTAATTTTCAGACATTGAATGATTTAATTTATGTATGACACAATGATGATGCAGTAATTATCTTATTAATGAAATATTGACATAATTGATGTTATAAATACCCAAATAAATGTAATTTGAGACTTTTTATGAATTCCAATAATTTTATAGGTTAATATTACATATTATTACTGATTTAAGTAACTTCTTTAGAACTAATATTTCTGTTATTATTTTCAAAAAAATCAATTACCAAATAGTGTCAAAATTGACATAAAAT
Source organism: Viscum album (assembly GCA_963277665.1). NCBI lineage: Eukaryota > Viridiplantae > Streptophyta > Magnoliopsida > Santalales > Viscaceae > Viscum > Viscum album. The sequence continues at coordinate 1,503,541,280 of OY728152.1, forward strand.
AGTTTATAAAACAAATATTATATTATTAATTGTAATTTTATTCCTAAAAATATAAGGTTCATAGAAATTACTTAGATAAGGTTATATATATTAATAATAAACATCTTGGGTTTCGTTTTTCTTGCTATTGTAAGTTTATTAACCTTATAGTGTAAGAAAACAAGAAAACACGGTAAAAGTTAAATTATCTAACTTAAAGTTAAATCTAAATGATAAGGTTAAAATAGAAACCTAAACTTGTCTAAATTATATTGGATGAGAGGATTCCGACCCTTCCCCACATTATATTATAAATAAATCAATTTGGATCTATTAAAAACCTAATATGACTTTATAATAAAATAATATTTTTAGTTTTTCCTAAGGTGCCCCTCTCCTACCTTATAAAAGGGAACCTCCTCCCTGTCTTCCTCACACCACTTTGAGCCTTCATGCTCGTCCAAACCCTGAAAAATTCTATTCTCCACTTCCCTAGAAACATTCTAGAGGTCCTGGTATTCTTCAAAGACCAATTTTAGTACCCTAAAAGGAGGTCTCAAAGAGGCACTTCAAAGAAGAGGTAATGTCCGTTACAGATTCTTTCAACTTTATTTCTTCTTCCACTTCTACTTATTTAGTTGTTTCATTATGAAGTAATAACATCAGTATAACTCATATATGGATATGTTATTATAAGTATGAAACGACCCTATTTCACCATCTATCCATCCTATGGAAAATGAAATCACCGCGCGTGTGTACGTACAGAATACCGTCACCACGCCTTGGTGTAATCTATTTTCCACCACCACCTTACTTGGATGGGTATAATGGTGTAAATAATAACTACATATAATTATTTTAAAGTGATATTTATTCTGAAGGAGTATACATACACTCAAATACAATTCCACGATCATAGGAACGATATCATCGCTCGTGCGTACGTACGGAATACCGTCTCCACGATGTGATGTGAATCGTTCTACATGATCTTCATTGCATAATGATTATATAAATTAATTTAATAAATTAATATGATATATATTACACTAATAAAATTATTGAAATTAGGTATATATAACCTAAAAAGAAGAATAATAATTTATTCGAAAAAACACGCATAAGAACAAAAAGTAATAAACACCCGAATAACAAGTAGTAATGAAATATTACTAATAAGAAGCCAAGAATATAACCACATATGATATCATAAAAATATGTATGATTATGGAATAAGTCAATAACATTATTTAAATCATTATATAGGAGGTTCGGACACTTACGAAGCAAATCAGACCTAAGGTAAGGGACAATCTCGCAATCTCAATTTTTATCCGAGATTGTTTATACTTCAGAATTTACTGGGGAATATTTATCATCCACATCCATGTTTCCTCAATATATAATATTATTTATATCCTCATACAATTTTTTAAATCCAATTTTACCCTTCGTTGAGTTTTTAGTAAAAGATATGAAAGGAATCTTTTGTCGTTTTTCATACGAGGTACTTTTTGACTTTTCCGACATAAGTACGAGAAGAATGTTTTTTTAACTTATATGACATGAATAGATTTTTAGAACATTATTTACATGTAGCTTCCTTTAGAAGTTTTCAAGTTTATTTTTAATCAACTTCTTTTATTTTAAAATTGTATGACATGTTAAGAAAGGAAAAATGTTTTTGAAGTAGAAAGGATATTTTCCTCAAGAATAGAGTTCAAGTGTTTTATCAAAATTATTTTCCATCTAAGATAATATAGGGTTCTATTTCTATCCCTATTATTACATTGATTTAATTATGTTGTGATGGAATTATTTTTATGAATTCCTTTATCTTATATGAATTTTGTTATGATGTCACGATGTTTAAGAATCCAATTTTTATTACATGGGTTATGCAATGATATATGAGTTATGATTTTGTGGCATACATAATAATGGTATCGTGATGAGATGGGTGGTACCTATATCTCCCTCCAATGTATTGGGTAATGATTTATATCTCATGAGATAGACATGGCCGGAACAGCAGGTTAATCCGGTTTAGTTAAACAGGACTAAAACGAGGAGTGAACTCGGTTCAGAAATGGACTTTGTCTGCTAAGATAGTCTTGGTAATGAGTCTTGACTACTAAGAAATTATTCTCTATGATTATGTGTGTATGACACAAAGTTTCATGTTTTAAGTTATGATTATTGGGATTACATTTCACTACTATGATTTATCCCATGTTATGAAATTATGATTTCTTTTGCAGGTTAAGATTTACAAAATGTTATGTTCTTATGAATATGATGTGATTGGTTTTTCTTTTGTTTACCCTTATTGAGCATTTGAGCTCACCCTTTTGTATGTTTTCTTTCCCCAGGTCAGGAATAAGGTTATTAAGTAGGATATTCCAAAAGGGACTCTAGATATGATGAAATAAATGGGAGGCAATGTAGATGCTTTATGAACCAGTTGTTTATGTTTCCCAGTTTCTAAATACACTATACCTATACGGTCCTTTCATGGTTTTGTTATATGTTGTAATAAGTGTACTTCAATTTTGAAGTATTAACAATGTATATAAAGTATGGGTCGTTATATCTAACACTAAAAGAATAGTTCCTCCCTAGAATATTTAATATATTAACCCAAGATTCTAACCTTTCTAGGCTGCACAGCTAGCAATACCCCATATAGAGATGCAGGATGCCTGGTATCGATGGTTGAAGTCATACCATCTCATTCATAACATCTAGTATCCTTACAAAGCTGGGTGTTGGTGCTCTGAAGCCCTCATCTAAAAAAGATCCAGAGGAATAAAGACCCATATATTTCTCTTATTTTTCCAATATCACTACTACATGACTCTCCAATTCACGTCGAGTTGGGTTGGCCACCATCGCGCTACCCCTCATCAAACGAACACCCCCCACTGCACACGCTAGTCACTGATGTCGCGAGCATAGCCCCCGACCAACACCGTTAGCCCGCAAAAACTGACGGATGACTCTACACCCCATCATGTACACCGAGACATACCACCGCTAGTGCCACCACACCTCCATGTTTCTCCCCTACCATAATCCTTCCCAAACCTTCAATTCCACCCACCTAAAGAATTCTCATAGTCATAGCCATCCACGTTTCATACTCAAAGTTTCTCACATTACTTTACCCATAAATACCCAAATTTGAGGCTACTAAGGATTGAACCATGGATTATGTATTATTACAAGGTAGCCTTAGATTAATTTATAAGATTCATTTTCGATATCAAATTCAAAATTTACCACTTCAATAAAAATAATAACAATATCTTTTTTATCTTTTAGGGTAACCCAAACTCTTTTATGATGATAATTGTTGTTGTCCCTCAACAGGTTCTTGTAATAGAGGGGGAAATTAGGGAAGTTCTTTTCACTTCATAGTATTTAGAAACTCTCCTTTGAACTATGGTTATTTATTAGGAAAATATAATATATTTTATTCCATTTTAATGTGAAAGGAAGTGATAAAAAATATTCAAATATACATTTATTTATATATATTAATACTCATAATAAATGTATTTATCCCAATAATGATAATAGTTAATTCATTATAATACTTTACACAATAATAATATAGTTAATAAATTGAAGGGGTATATCCTTTTAAATTTTGTAAATAAAGTATTGTATATTGATGTATCTTTTTAGAAAAAAACAAATAATATCTAATAACATTGATAATCTATTATACTTCTTATTGATTGTTTAATCACAATTTAAAAATCTACAAAACACAAAATCTTTATCTATATATAATTTGGCCATAATTTTTTAAATTTAGTTTTCACATATTTATCCCAATATAAAACATTAAAATTTAGTGACCCTTTTCTTGATAGGAAAATACAACTTCCTTAACCAGAATCTATGACACCACACTTTAGAAATTATGATTTAATCTTACATGGACAATTGACAATGAAAAAAAACATTAGATTAATTAGGAAAGATTTCAAAATCCTCAATATAACTATTTGGATTATAGATCCATGTCATAAAATATGAAAAACAAATAATGGTTTTATTCTCTTAATTATCTCATATATTGGGTCTCAAATTCCCCCTTATCTATTCATGAACACCACGGTGCATTCTTCCCCTCACATAACCCTTAATCATGCATCCATATCTTTAAAATTACAATTCAATTTTAGAATCCATAGGGCCACCATCAATCAACCTTGATGTCAAATTGAATTTGATCCCTTCATCATCAAACAATATGGATATTTCAATATATATAAAAATATAAGTCATGTTTTTATTGTAATATATCCCCATTTTAAAAAACTATGAAACATCATAAAAATATAAATTTATGAAATAATATCTATATAAACCCTAATTTTTCATAACTGAGACTTCTTTAATTTTTGGTTTTCAATTTCCAAGTATTTTAAAGATAATAAAATAGTAAATTTATCCTAGAAGTTTAAATTATAATTTTTTTCATTTATTGACCAGAAAATCATTTTTTATCACTAGGATTATTTTTTAAAAAATATTAAATTAATATAAATTTTATGGTATATTTAATAATCATTAAATACTTTTTTGTCTTGTTTGTGTGGCCATTGAAATATCATAATTGGAATATATAATTGAACTTTCTAGACTATGGTTTTTATCAAAATAAAATATTTTTCTATGGTAATTTATAATTTATATTCTTAGATAGTGATCCATAAAAATTAGTTTATTTGAATCACTAAATTAAAAAATTCAGATAAATGTTTTTTATTTGACGTTTTTAATGTTGTGGTATTGTGTATTTCATTTGGTGATGATATATATTTTAAATATATTTGTATATCATGAATATTTAATTATATTACCTAACCTTGATTATAAAAAATAATTTTAGGATTTATGAAGGGAAATAATTAATGTTATTTAATAGGGAATTGCTGGGATTAATATTATGGGGAGAAATAATATCTTTTTAAAATATTATTATCCTCCATTGGAAAATCAATATAAATGCACATTGTCTCTTTTCCATTGGTAGAAGCAATACTCAGTGAGTATCTATCTCCCTCTTGATGTAATGATGGACCAATAATCATGTATTTCATATTCACCATAATATATGTTAATTGATTCTTTACCAATGTAAGAATAACTAAATCCTAGTTAATTTAATAAGAGTAACAAACCTCATTATGTCTCTCATTTTTCACTTTTGATGACAAAATATTATCCAATTCATATGAGAGATATACTAAGATCACCTATAGTCATGAGATATGTTGGGATCACCATTAATCATATATAATGTTCAAGTACCTTATCATGATAAAAAAATTGTATGATTTAACTTTTTCTCATAAACCCCTTAAAAACTCATTTTAACCCATATGAAAAAGCACATTCCATTTTTGAATAATCATAATAAGAAATATCCTTTTTCATTAAAAACTCTTCAAAGTATAAAATTATATGAATAGTGGGAATATGATCTAGGTTGAAAACCCATAATAAATTTTAAATAAATCTTGATTAAAAATGGATATAATATTGGGAAAAGGAATCCATTTCATATATGTCAAAAAACATTATTATTTTTTCTTTTGAAGAAAATATTCTAAAATATCCCATAAGAAAAAAATTAAAAATATTCTATCTTAAAACCTTTTAAGGAAATTAAAATTTATTTTAGAATTAAATTTATATACCACTGAAAAATAAATATTAATATTCTTGAATCATTTAAAATAACATGGATATGGTAGAGAAATAGTATAAAACATTTAAAATAATGTTTTAAAGGAAACTTTCGTACCTCAAGTCTTAGTCTATTTTGTTTATATGTATACCATCCTCTGTAATAAAATTATATTAGTTTTATACATACTTATGAACCTTTTTTATATTCATCCATTTATCATTATTCTAATTAGTTCATTTTTTACCATGTTTTATTTAGTTACTAAATGGTTAAGTTCAAATTGGACATTTTTGTTCGTTCAATTTATAATCTCAAAATAATATGGTTACATTGACCATGGTAAAAGGGGTTATGGTAACATTAAATCCATAATATTAAACATGTTATAATAATCATATTTATACATTTTATACACTTTTAAAACTAACTAGGTAATGTGTTCAGGAAAGATGAACCACATCATTATGGAGATGACATTTCATACTTACACATGAAATTTTTTCCATTTTTATATTAACTATAAATTAAAGTATATAATACTTAAATTTCTCAGAATTATAAATATTTTATACCGTTCATATTTACTCATTATATCCATAATTATGACCATCAAATAAATTTGTAACTGAAAATATTATCTGATGATGAACAATGAAACAATTCACTTCATGAAAGTATCCATACACACATACACACGAGAAATATTTTCATTTTTGATTGAATATAAAAGGAGATAAAAAGGATTTTAACATAATCATAATAAAATTTAAGTATATTTAATAAAATTATTTTATTTTTAAATCAGGTGAAAAAATATTTTAATTAGGTAGAAGAAGTAATAAAAATGACACACTCAGTTATGAATTATACCCCTTATTTGGAAAACTTCAATTTTCTTACACATTAATCCTTATTATTTTAGTAATTTTTTGAAACCAAGTCCTCTAATACATGTGTAGGAAATTTTGGTAAGGTATTTATGTAGGTAATGTTAAAAATAAATGGTTCAATATGTGAGAATAAGTGGGGAGATAATAAGATATTTTATAATAGACTGGAGTGATACACTTTAAAATACATCAAACTTTTAAATATATTATATTCCTTTATCAAAGGAATGTGGAACCTAATAGAAAAGTGTTGAATAAAATATAGTTTAAGGTCTAAAACCACTAAAAATCATATTTATCCATTTTTTAGAGATATTTTATTCTATATCTCTTAGTTTGACCCTATTGGTAATGCTTTTATCCATTTTGAGGGTGAAAATGTTTTACCAGGGTTACTATTGATAATGAAAAAAAATGACTGACCATATTACCAAATTTAAATCCCATGACTCTAAATATGATATCCATTTTACCATATTCAATTTTCAGAAGTGGTAAGTATTTTTTTTAATATAAATATATAAACCATAATGAAAACATATTTTTTTTGAAAAATGAACTTTTAATGCATAAAAATGATTTTATACAACAATCATGTATAGTTTTGATTAATAAGGAAATAAATTTTTTTTATTATTATTTAAATTCTATAATTTCACTTCAAAAAATACAAAATAGAAATTGTATTTTTAAATTCTTCAAAATAATTTACCATTTTAATAAAAATTGATATTTTTTCCTATTCACTCAAAAAAAATATTTTCAAAAAAATAAAAAAATAACCCTAATATATATTTTATATATTTATATAAAAAATGGTTTTCATTTTATAAAATTATATTTCTAAAATATATAAATTTAAAAGTTAATCAAAATCGATTAATACATGTTAAAATAATTTAGTAAATAAAACTATTAATTTTTCAATTGAAACTTTGCATAAAATTATTTATAAAACAATGAAGAATATGAATCCATAAAATAAATACATATAAATCATAAAATTTATTTATTTTTATGGTTACTTGGGGTGTCACATTAAGCACTCCTTCAAAAAATTAAATCATCATAATTTTATTCAATACTTAAATAAGTGAGGTTATTTTTCCACAATCCTAAGAAAAACAAAACTTTATTTTACATAATTTCCATAATGTATTCATTAAAACCTATAAATCATCTAAAAATCTCAATATTTTAGGTTTTACAGTATTTTAGGGATATTAATATAAAAAAAATATTCTTCAACACCTAGGAAACTGTTTCAATAATTGAGCTACTCTAGCCCCCTTCTAAACTTCACATAAGTTATAACAGTCTTTATAACCTTTGGAATTGAAACATAAGAAACTCATGAGACCAAATTATTGGTAATGTAAAAAAAATATCAACATGTAATCAAGTTTTATTTCATAATAATAAGACAAAAAAAGGTTAGAAGAGATATATATTATCAAAAATAACATGGAACAATATGATTTATCCATAAATTAAGATAAAAGGACTAACAATTTAAAATTAACCAGAATTTACCATGAAAATTATTATAGAATTTTCAAATAATAAATATGATAAATTGGGTATAATCATAGGAATATATAATTTAAATGTTATATTCCCTTGGGACATAGTATAAAAAAGTACTTTGGAACAAACAAAATTATATGGAAATTATAACATTATGATCAAACAAAATTTTCATGATTCATTTTGTGAACAAAAAAAATGTCTAATATTTTTATTCTGAAAAAAAATTATCATGATATTTATTGTGAAAAAATAAATTACAACACTGCATGTTGTGAATAAAAAAATACACATGCTATATGTTGTGTATAAAAACAATATCACACTAAACCCCCATATAACTTGTGATATCAAACTTTATCCAATTCATTGGAGTGTGATATAGTACCCCACTAAAAAATAATCCATATTAATGTTACATTAAATAATTAATTAATTATTTTATAAATAACCCCTAATAAAAATTTGTTTTATCCATCACATAATAAAGAACCCATGGATGGGAAAATGTGTTTCACAATACTTGAAAATGTAACCATAAAAATTGACATCAAGCATGTAAATTAATGATACCAAAAATTAAATAACCCCAAAAGTTTTATTTATAATTAAATTTAATTGGTGATTCATGAAAAATAATATCCGAGGAAAAAAATCCTTTTTAGATAATGATATAAAGCTATAAAAATAGAAAAATATATTTCAAAAAACTATTTTATCTTTGGAATAAAAGATGAAGTTATGGTCACGTTAAAAATAATATTTGAAACTAAAAATTGAATTTTTTATAAAAATATTTAACATTGAAAAGAAAATTTAAATAGTGATTATTCTACAAATATATAATTTTTTTTAAAAGGTTAATTAAAAAAATTACAAAAAATATTTTAAAAAAAAATCTTCAATAATAGAGTCTTAAAAATTACATAATGGTTTCAGAAAGATGGAGTGAAAACATTTTTTAAACTTTTACTTGTAAAATGAATCTTCTATAATATATCTTTTCAAAAACATAAATTTTATCAAAAATTAATGTGGAGTGGATGATAAAATATTAAATTTTTAATGGATTAAAACCCTTTTGAACATTTTATAGTAATGTTATAGAAAACCCACATTAGAAAAGAGTAACAAAAACACCCTTTCAAAAATAGAAGAAGATAAATATATAGATCAAATGATATGAAACATAATTGTACTTAAAAATATAAAATATAATATTTGTGGGAATTGAAAATATGGTAATGTAGGGGATACCTTCTATTAAGATGGTGATCATTATTCTCAATAATGATATAATTTTTACGGGGAATAAATTAATTGAGTTAAAATAGTTTTATTTAAATTTTATATTTATATATATATGAATAAAACTTAAAATTAAACTAAATCCTACCAAGGAATAAATAAATATATGGTAATAAATCAAGAAGATTAATTTTAACTCAATGAAGGGAGTTGAGTAAAAAAATAACCTTATGACCTTAGTATTCAATGAATCAAAATCTATTTAAAGAAATAAAAAAAATATGGATATTCAAACCCCATGAATTACATGAATATGTTAAAATAAATTAATTAGGTATTAATCACACCATATCAAATATTTCATCATCCAGGATAGGAAATATTTCTTAAGAAATTAAATTTGAGACCTAAATCCATTACTTTAATTCCTGAAATTCATAAAAGATATGGAATCTCCTTTATAAAAAAATAACTATCCTAATAACCTATTTTAAAGCCTTATTAATATCTATAAACTATTTTTAATATCTTTTAAATTTATTCTCTACATGTATATTTGTTAGATATTATCTATTTTCAATATTGTGTGTGAGTTATATTGTTCATTTTGAAATAGTTTTATAATAATAATGATGTTATTCCTTATTCTTACAATTTTAATCGTTTATAGTTAATAAAAGGTTATATGATTTATTTTTAATGATTTTTTACACAATTATAATTTTATTCAATGAGAAATTTAATTATGGATCTTGTAGATGAAATTGGTGACAAGCATGTTTTAATGATTTTTACCAAATGAATAATTGTAACTTAATTAATATTATTACTATATATATTATCGTTAAATAAAAGATAAAAAAATAATTATTTACTTATTAATATCCAATATTAAGTTTACAATTCCTTACATGATATATATTTATATCATTATTAATATAGGTGGTTAAACTGACCCAGTAAACATATGCTACAATCTATTTGTGATTATGGCTATGTAAGATATTATTTTTTTATAATATCATTATCAAAAAAAATATAATGAAATTATTAATAATTTATTAAGGATATGAATCATAAATGTGAATAGTTATAAGATTAAGGTAATGGGTAAAATATTTTTTCAATTATAAATAAGTCGGTTTTCCTCTTGTTATGTTCATTTTAGGAAGTAAGTTTTACATTGATCTCTTATTGTTAATGTTATATAAATAATGAATAAATTATATTTATAGAATAAAATAATAAAATAAATAAAATATATATTCACTAATAACATTTATATAAAATTTATTTAATAATGCTGATGAAAAACAAAACTTGTCATTCATGGAGTTGATAGTCTTCACACACACATGAGAAACATTTTCCTTTTTTGATTGAATGGGTGTACAATAGATAATAGTCATAAAATAAATATAATAACATTTAATTATATTATTTATAATTATTTAATCCTATAAATTTGGTTAAAATGGGGTTGGGGTAGGTAGGATGATATCGATAAAGAAAATAAGTTAAAGGTTAAGTAATACTTATGTTGAGAATTTTGATCTTCTCTTAAAATAGCATTTTGATATGAAGGACTTGAGACACTATTTTTGATGATGGAGGCTTGAAAATTTTAATATGTGGCCTTATAGGGGGTAAATTTTTAATATTTTCTAGTAAATTTAGAACTAGGTGTAACGAATGAACATGGTGGAAGTGAGATCCTTTTATTGGTGAAAACGAGGGACAAATCTTTGAAGATAAATGTTGGGTAGGGGGTACAAATGGAATTTTTTGGGAGTTTTTTGAGTTATGTGGGAAAATATTTGTGAGATATTTAGGTATTACTTTAAAAAAAGTTATTATATATGATCTATGTGTCTAATTGATTTAAAAAATGTTGAGACACATTAGATTACCCATTTTAACAGTTAATAATTTTGATTAAAATTTATCAATGATAATTATTTTATTACTAAAAATATAATACGACCCTTAATAAAAAAAATTATACATGATGAATAAAAATTTGGGCTCAATATATTCTATTTCAATTTAGATATATAATAAAATAAACCTTTAAATTAAAATATATTATTCATTAATAAATTATTTTTTTAGAAAACGGCTGTTTTAATCACTAAGTAATGTTAATATTTTTTAAAATTTATTACTAATTAAATGAGTGTTAATTTATTTTTATATATTATTAAAAATAAAATTATGTCCTTAATTTAAAATATACCTATTTCATTTTAAAATACACAATATTTAGAAATGTATCACTATTTGTAAAATTACTAATTTACCGAGGTAAATAATATTTAACTTGAGAACGTAATTTAATGCCTAAAATGAAAATTTATATACTACATAATATGAAAACATCTATCCAAAAATATGATATTAATTTTAGAAAATAAAATTTTCAATATTTATAAAAGTTAATTTTAATATTAGCACACAACGCATAAAACCTATTTTCAGAAAAAGTTTATTTTTAAGATTAAAATTTGAGTAGTATAAATTGGTCAATGTCATAGAATCTCATGACATAAATTAGTTTATTATAAAAAAATAATAGTTATGTGGAATCCAAATAACTCTAAAAATTAATATTACCATTAAAATTTTTCATTAAAATAAAAAAGTTTGAAAACATTTTTTATATTAGAATAACATGTTATTTATGTTCTAAAATTTTGAACATTGATTTTATAAGTTCAAAATGTTATTTTAAAATATACAATTTTAATCCTTAAATAAATATTTAATAAAATATTTTTTTTTGAAACATCTAGGTATTATTCATATGTTGATAAAGTCATAAAATGTATAATTTACCTCAAAACTATATTTTCACTATTCATATAGAAATCAATTAATTCTGAATGATCCTAAAAATTCATATTATGAAAATCATGATATGTTGAATTAAAAAATGAAATTCATTTTTCACAATTCAAAATTTAAAATTTATAAATTTATCTTTTAGATGAAAATAAAAAATTATAAATAAAAAAATCTAAATAAAATTAAATTTTATAACTTTAAGTCAATTCTATATTGAAAGAATTCATAATTGATTAGAATATTTTTTTTACTATATGATTTATTATTCTTAAATTTTCTTAATAATATTTATATCATATTTTACACCTTTTTTTACTTTTATGTTTCGTGTAGAGTAAGCTATAGAAAATAGTATCAATATGGTAAAAAATTCATATTTTTTAGGTGTTCATTGTCCACCCCCTTAAAAAATTGATTCCTCACAATTTTAATTATCATTAAATAAAATAGTTAAGGGTATCTGAAATAAAGACATAAAACAATATATTATTTAAAATGTGGTCTCAACCATAATATCTTATGTAAAACTAATAGATATATCTTTTTTCTTATTTTAATCATATATTACTATTATTTACCATTTTTCTCAAATATATTTCCATATATGGTTTTGAGTCATATGGATTTCTAAAAGAATACCGATTAAAAATGAAGATCATCGGTGCTCCAATTTGTTTGTCTCTTTTGGATGCTTAAAAGTGCATTAGGTCCCATCCATGAGTTCACACAACACATCATAAAGATTATTAATTCTCAAATTTATAGTTCCCAGTCACAAAATTGACCTCCTTATTGAAATTTTTGCGAGAAATGGAAAATTATTTTATGTATTTATTGATTTTGATCATGTATTTTTGAAATGTAATTCCAAAAAAATCCACAAAACCTTCCTACATGATCCATGTGGAATATTTAAACATATGGTTTTTTGCAGAAAAATATATAACATTCAATAATTTTTAAAATAAGGTAGATATGTGCTTCTCATAGATCACCCTCGTACAAAACTTTATAAAAGATGGTAGGACCTCTTTTGGTTTTTTACACTCTAAAATATCAATAAAGTAACTCAGGGTAATTAAAAACATGGGTAATATGAGAAATGTTTGTCTTTAAAATTTTATATAAAATCATTGATTGTCCTGTCATAATATCATGGAATAGTATGAGAGTTGGATATGCTGTAAAGTAACTTACAATTTATCTGAATTATAGAAAATGTATAATGATCACTCAAACCAAATTTTGATATAATTATTTCAATTAAATAATAAAGGGTGGATAAGAGTTTCATGTCAGATTTAACCCTTACATATTTATGTTAGATCATTAATATGGTGAAACATAAAAAAATAATTCATGAAATGAACTACCAAGGAGGAAGAGGAGTTTGTAGCTATGTCAAACCTCAACCCAGACAGTTCCTTGGGCCCCGATGGTTTTCCTGGTTTTTTTTATAGGATATCTTGGGATGTGGTGATGGTGGATATAGTCATGGCCATCCAGGAATTCTTTCGTGGAAGCACTCTTCCCAGGATCGCAAGTGCCACTACACTGATTCTTTGGCATAAGATCAATGATTTGTCCTCCATTTCCCATTACAGGCCAGTGGGTATGTGCAACTTTTATTATAAGATTCTTTCCACCATTATCAATTCGAGGCTATCCAAAAATACTCCACGGTGGCTATCACTTGATCAGCATGGTTTTGTGAAAGGCCGGTCGATTCAAGGTGCTATTGCTTTGGCACATGAGATGATTAGAGATATCAACCTCAAGATGTATGGTTCTAACATGGATATCAAATTGGACATGGACAAATCTTATGATAGAATTGAATGGGGTTTTATCAACATGGTTCTCTCTATCATGGGCTTCTCTATCTAGGCTACTGATATTCTATTTAGATGTGTGTTTTCTCCATGGTTGGAGGTATCTTTTATGGGTAAGTCCCATGGAATCTTCAAGGCTACTCGGGGGATCAGGCAAGGTGACCCCCTTTCCCCAACAATTTTCATTATCATACAGGACACACTTATCAATTTTCCTCAACAGAAAGGTACTCTACAGGGAAATCCTTCCATTTCATAGGAAAAGGAATCTACCCACAATCTCCCATATAATGTTTGTGGATGATTCCTTGATTTTCAGTAATGCTAATAGACGAACAATACATAGTGTAAACAATGTCCTTGATGAATAATGCTCTTGGAGTGATCAGGTGATCAACAGAACCAAGAGCACTGTGTATATCTCCAACAAATGTCGGTCAAGTCAGATTTCCCTCTTGTGTAGCGAGCTGAACATACAGAAGGCATACTTTCCCTTGGAGTATTTAGGAATTCCAATTTCTCCAGGTAGAACTTTCATTAAATACTTTGATAGGATTATCAAAAAGATTTTGATCCGGGTGATCAACTGGAAAAACCATTTCCTTTCATTCAGGGGATGCATTACCTTGATTAATAGTTTCCTTTCAAGCATCCCTATCCATGTTCTTTCATCAATTAAAGTGCTGAAGGGGGTCATCCTGGCCATTGATAAAATCCTGGAATGTTTTATATGGGATTCTTTATTTGAAGTCAATCACCATTGGATTTCCTAGAAAAGGATGGCAAGACCGGTCATTGAAGGAGGGATCAATGTTAGGAACCTATTTGATACACTACAATGCATAAAAGCGAAACTTGCTTGGGAGGTTATGGAAGAACGTACTCTGTGGGGTAAGGTTATTTCTTCAATCGACAAAGAGAATAATGATAAAGATTGATCCCATAGTTCCCCTTTATGGTCCATGTTATTACCTATAGTGTTGGATCTTCAACAACACTCTTGGTAGATTGTGGGAAAGGGAAATATTCTCTTTTGGCATCACAATTGGGCAGGATCCACGATTGGATTCCCAGGATGTCCTTCCACCTAGATAACTTTCAAGGAAGCCAACATGCATCCAACCTTTCTTCATGCGCTTTTAGATGAAGAATAGTGAGGAGTTTTTTATCTCATTAGCAACAACTGAGAGCCAGATCGTTGTGTGTTCACTCCATCGGCTTCGGGGATCTTCACTACAAGGGATTTTTGCAAAACTGATATCCAACAGGATAAACTAATAGATGGAACAATGTTGTGTGGAGAAACATAATTCCAACTAAGTATAATTTCTTAACCTGGAGAATAAGGAACCACGCAGTCGTGAAGGATGAAAAAATAAAGCATCTGGGTGTTAGTATTACCTCCAAATGCTGTTGTTGCAAGTGTAATCAGGAGGAGGATATGAACCATTTATTTTTTGAAAATGACTGGGCATAGGAAGTATGGAGTTTCCTTGGGGTGTTTCAGGTGCCACATTGTCTGAATATTATAGAGGAAAACTATCTGGATTAGTGGTTTTACGGCACTAACATCACAGCGGTGGAAAGGACAGCTCAAGCAATTATTTTGAACTCATCTTGCTAGTGTATTTGGCAAGCCAAAAACAAGGCCAGGTATGAAGTAATTCCCGCCTCTGGAAGAGCAATTATTGTTAGAATTAAATATCTGTTCATGGATGTGGTCAGTGGTATTAGAAATTAGCGTGAGGTTCCTTCTTTGCGGTGTTTGCAGGGCAGTACTTCACCCCATACTCATAGCAATGTAAGTGTTGGCGGACAGTGGGTGCGGTGTCACCCACCAACTTACGACTTAAAGTTAATGTTGATGGTTCGTGTAAATAAGGGAACATCTTTGGGGGAGGAGTTGTTTGGCATTACAGAGGCAATGTCCTTATAGCTTTATTTGCATATTATGGCCCAATAAAGTCACTTTAGGCAGAAGCTAAAGCATTTCTTAATGGCCTAAAATTATGTGAGCAAGAGAACATTGCTCTTTCTCAGGTTGAGACTAATTCCAAGATCATCCGTGACTCCATGCAAGATAAAGGTATCACTCCATGGTCAATTGTATATGACATTAGGAGATCAAAACATATTCTTGATAATAATACTGAGCTAACCCATACTTTTATGGAAGGTAACAGGGTGGCTGATCACTTTGCATCTTTCGTTGTGGTGGACCAGGGTATTAATGTCACTTGCTTTCCCAGTTGTCTCCTTGTGAAACCTGAAGGGGTTAACTTGATTATAGGTGTCGTTCTTGGACTCCATTACTTTAGACCACCTTAGGTCTTATGTTTTTGTTTCATCCTTGTATTTTGTAACTCTTCTCTGTTTTATATAAAAATTTACCTTTGATGATGATGAAGAACCTATAAGAAACCATGCATAATGAGACAATAGTTAAAGGTAAGGAACATGAAAGGCGCACGATTTTTCCAAACCATGCATCCACCAATATAAATTTTGCATCTTGATATAGTGGGATTTTGCATGGTTGGAATATGTTTTATTAACCATGAAAGGAAATCATGTGAGGTACATCCTTGAGGTAGTGGTTGGTGAACAGTTAGCTCATGGTTTGACTAACTATGAATGGGTTAAAAGTGGGTTCCTAAAATTGTGGCTCTCACACGTTTTGATCTTTAACTGCCTATTTTTACCTTACTTGCATCCCTAACTCAAGATTCTATCTTTAAAAAGTTTAATTAAGCTTAATCCATCGATTTAAAGGTGATCCAAAGGCTTAACTTGGTGATTTGAAGTCAGATTCTCAAGGTAAGTGATTGTTCTTGGTTGTTCATGGTGCTTTTTCTTAGATCTACATCACTATCTCTCTTAGTTTCATAGATATACATTCCCATTGGGTAGATATAAGGTTGTGGATTCCAAATAGGATTATTTTTTTATTTTTTTATGATAGGGTAAGATATCTAAGGAAGGTTTTTAGAGATTCAAACCAGTATCAGGGGCATTTTCATGTTTTTTTTCATTGTCATCATAAAACTTTAGGTAGGTGGGTTCACACTCTAATCCTCTATTTATAAATTGAAGTCTTGATTTAAAATTAATTTTTTTTCTTGAAATTGGTTGTCAAATTGATATGAATTGCTTGTCTAAAACCTTCTTGAGTGATGGTTTGAGAAATTGGGAAATGGTATGTTTTGGTTGGAAAGGGTATTTGGTAACATGATTTCTAAATGATGAATTTAAAATTTTTGGTTGGTTTTTCTACATAGAACAAAATGTTTTTCAATAAAAATGTTTTTTATTGAAACTAGTTTGAACACACTTGGGTTTTTTATGGGTTTAGCATGGTTTTTTGGCATGTGTCCATATGTATTGGGATGAATAAGGGCATAAAGTACCCCCATAAAAAGGATGGGATGGATATGGGCATAAAGTAACCCCATAAAAGTGGTTCAATAAGTTATGGATTAGTGTAAGGATTAATCACCATTCATGAGTATAGGGATATCAAGGTTTCATACATTTTTGAATGTGTGGATGTGTGGAACGGAATGGGTTCTTCTAAAATAGAACTTGTGATATGGTTTTATAACATTGTTTGGTTGTTTTCCTTGGAAATTGTGGTTATCTTGAGAAAACTATTTTATTGGAACTTGTTTATATTTTTATATAAAATATTTTAGAAATTTTTTTATATAAATTGTTTTATAAAAATGTTCTAACTTTTTCAATCCCAGTGGAATGCGTAGGGAAGTCATTTGGGGAAAACCTATTGAGTTTTAGTACTCACCCTTACTTTGGAACTTGGGTGATTTTTCAGATGTCATTTATTGGTACAGGGGAAAATTTAAATAATCACACTTCTCTAGTGGCTCTTACAGATACTTGATTGTTTTGTGGAGTGAAGCATGGATCAGGCTGGATATTTTGAGTTATGGTTGTCTTTTAGTTTGTTGGCTTTGTAGTATTCCATTGTGTACATGGTTGTTTTATAGTCCTCCATTGTAATAATTGGTTTTAGTTTATTTCAATATCAATGTGTTTTTTGTGTTGTCTTTAATTGATATCATTCATTAGGTAGTGGGTTATTTTGTTATGATATGTTTGGTTGGTTGTTTTATTTTCAAAATGGAAAATCATCCCCGAACTATTAATGAATCCATTAGAATTTATTTTTAGCCTTTTTCATCTTAGGGATTGCCCTTAATGATAAGTAATGTTCCTCCATTTTCTAAATCTAATGATAAGATGGGTGGTATGTTACAAGTGGTATCATCTTTTTTAGTCCTCGAATAACAAGTGGTCATCAATTTTGATAGTCTTAGAGTTGAAATTCATCCTACTCTATTCCTTGTATCAGGTGGGTAGAAAGGGGTAGGACTGTTGGGACTTTAAATATAGAGCATAAAATGATGTAAATAAACTTTTTATATAGAACTTCAAGTTACCCAGGAGTTTGGTACATAAGTCTTTTGGAGACACTAATAGGATTTGGAATCTCCTTATCATGGGTTTATTCAATGAGGCGATAATGACATGCATTTGAGGAATGAGTTCCCACTAGGAGTGAAAATTTAATTTTGAGTAATTATTTGGTTTAATGTGTTGATTTTTGTAAAATGTGGAAATTATTTTCAAATGAAATATTTTGAAAAAGCACATGGTAGTGGTATTTTGAAAATGGTTTTATTTTCAATGAATGTAAAGATTTTAAAAAAAATGGTTGAATGTGGAAAAGTTGAATTTGGAAATAATTATTATGGTATTGTGTTATGATTGAATTTGAAATGATAAACATTCAATTACTAGAGAGTTATACTTATGATGTTTTTTGTGTTTTTAGAAAATGGAACCCAGTAGACATCATAGAAACCGACCAGAGAAAGGTGCTGAGAATTTGGTTGCACCTAAGATACAGGTTAACCAAAAACTGGTTCTGATTATTTTTCAAGCATTTCAGGCTTTGGATAGAGAGAATATAAGGTATAATACAAGGAAAGTGGATCATTCCATCCAATTCCAGAAGAAAAATATACCCATCATTTTGGGTGATTCTGAACAAGAAAATATTGTGGTGTGGCTAAATAGGATGAATCATATCTTTGATTTTATCGGCACACTAGTAGAGTTGAAAGTCAAGATGGAAACTTATATGCTGTAAGATCTTGCATGCCTGTGGTTGGATTTAACTCTTCAAGCTAAATTAGACAACAACCTTTCATGGGAGGACTTTGAGTAATTGTTCGAAAAACAATACTATCCTCACTTTTTCAGAATCCAAAAAATTATGGATTTATTCATCTTGAAGAAGTAAAATATTTCTATCATGGATTATGGGGATAAATTCATGAATTTAGTGTGATTTTCACCCAAATTTTATGCTATTTCATCCTTAAAGGTGTTGGAACCAGGGTCATCTATGAATGAATTGGAGTATGGTTTGTGTTTTTTGTCAATCCTCATAGTAATTTTAGAATGTGTGCCAGCAATGTGCTCATACAAGTCAAGCAGATTACAGTATTGAAGGTGGAACCATTTTCTAGTGTTTGCCAATTTCTTGGGCCTAGATATCAACAAATAGAGAAAAGTTTTTTTGGCAAAGAGACTTGCGCACTATGTACTTGAAGGAGAGATAACTTGCGTGCCTAGTGTTTTTCATGATTTGAACATGGAAAAATGGCAAAGGGATAAGGGTCGCGTAAGTATTGGTTAGGTCGCGCAAGTGACCTGCGTGTCGAGAAGGGACTTGTGTGCAGGTGCCTAGGAGGTTTGGAACATTCACGCCTATTGTTCTTCATGATCGGAACTTCAAAATATGGAAAATGAAAGAGGTTAGCACAAGTATTGGTTTGGTCACGCAATTGAGTTACGCGACAGAGGCTAGGGCGGTTGGAGCTGCGTGCCGAGACCTGTGTGCCATGAGGATACTTGTGTGCCACCACACAGCGGGTCCAGTTTTCCTATAAATAGAAGACCACCCTCCTCATTTTCAATGAAGTTCAAGACTTTTTTAGAGCTCCCCTCATGCAAGTAGTTGAGTCACGCAAGTGGTAGTTGGGCCGCGCAGGTAGAAGTTGTGTGCCGGTTGTTGGCTGCGCACCCAAGGCAGTTTGGGTGAGAACGGAATTGAGTCGTGTAGGTTTGAAGTTGAAGTAGGTGGTGTTGCACAGGTGGTTGGTTGATACATGCATGAAATTTTGAACTTGTGCGCCGAATTTTTGTCGCGCAGGAGACTTGCGCGCCAGGCATTAAACAAGTGTGCCAGTGTTTTTGAGCTACGTGAAAGTTGGGAGATTGCCCGGTACCCTTAAAGGGAAGTGAGATTTGACTATAGGCGAGATTTGGAATTCAACAGAGCATCTATACACAACATAGGATGTATTCTTTAGCGATGATGAAGAGACCTTCACGTCTATAAACTGAGTGTGACTTCACCAAGGGCAGTGAGCCAGGAGGAGTCAATGGGAGTGACCCAAGGGAAGCAGTGAGCTATCCCTGAATCTTTGTCAAGGTAGTGATTTTGGGGAAGAGTGACTGTGTCCGTTCCTTTGTAATCCACAACTAGTGATGTTTAGTGGAATTTGGTACGACCGACAACCTTTCAGCATATGATCCTTGTACGTAGCCCTTAGTGGTGAATCAAGTAAAAAGTGTGGTGTCATATATCTTCATGTGAATGTTTTCTTTCTATTCATATCAATCATACAGGTTTAACAAGTTCCTACCAATGTGGGAACAATATCCATACTTTAAAAGGAAAAAATTGACACCTCGATTCACCCCTCCCCTCTCAAGGTGTCACGGGGTCCTACTAGTGCTATCAGAGGGTAAAGGTTGCTGGTGTTGAATCTTTCCTTTGACGTTATGAAGAATGCAGTAAATGTTAGGGGAGTCCCTCTCTTCAATGGAAGTAATTTCCAAATCTAGAAGAACATAATGAGATCTCATTTAAGATATCTAGGAATGGAATTCCTCTTTTCTACTGTGCAAGTAATACATGTTACCGATCCAACAGGTCTGGCTATGACTGATACAGATAGGAAAGTTCTTGATGTAGATTCTAAATCTCAGAATGCTATCACTGTATCTCTTTCTAATCAAATTTATCTAAAGGTGATGAGTTTCACCTTAGAAAAGTCTATGTGGGATAAACTTGAAAATATCTATGAAGGAGACAACAAAGTGGAAGAGGCAAAACTTCAAGTTCTGTACAACAGGTTTGACGATGTAAAGATGCATCCTGATGAGAATACAGATTAATTATTTAACTGAATCATTGAAGTAGTGAGGTAAATTCGAGGGCTTAGAGAGGAAATTAAAGACATTGATATTATAAAGAAAATCTTTTGAAGACTTCCTCCTATGTACAATGCAAAGGTATCATCCCTTGAAGAAAGAGATCTATCTAAACTATCTCTGGATGATCTGCTAAGTAGTCTAGTGGCATATGAGATGAGATTCAAACCCGAAGAAGCTAAGACTCATGTCAGCAAGGAAATGGCATTCAAATCCATGGACAAACTGAAAATTTCAGAATATAGTGGTGATGAATATGATGAGGAAAAATAAGTTCTTTCTTTTATTTCCAAGAGGCTGAAGAAGGGAAAAGGTAAATTGAAATATAAGTTACCTCTGGCATTATTTCATTGTGGAAGAGTTGGGAACATTACCTCTCAGTGCCAAATAAAGTTCAATGATGAAGAAAGTGAAGAAGAAGACATTGAGAAGCCTTAAAAAGGTTTTTCAAAAAGGGTGACTTTAAATCTGGAAAGAAGATACAGAAGAAGGTTTTTGTCTGTGAAGAGGAAGAGGATGATATTGAATTCTTTGAAGAAGAAGAACCCGAATTTAAAAATGGAAACCATGATTCCATGATGGCTACCGTGGAAAAGTTATAACCCTCTATCAACAAAGATATAGACAATCATATGACTCATAATTGTAATCCCAAGTTGAAAATTAAGGATGCCTTTTCAAAGCTTGAGAACAAATGCAAGAAATGTAGTAAGTGGAAAGAAGTGGTGAAAGAATCATCAGAATATGTGGATGATCTTAAAGCTGAAATTGAACGACTAGAAGATCTATTGAGAGTTCAATCTTCAATCCTTGAAAGCACAGACGACATTTCAGAATTGAAGCTTAGAATTTAAGAACAAGAAAAGTTCATAAATGACCTTACATCTAGATTGGAAGAGAAGTCCAAGACTGTTGAGGGTCTTGAGTAAGGAGTTGTTATTCATAGAATCAAACTAGAGTGTCGATCAACCACATATGAGGGTGAGAAGAAAATTCATTTTAGAAGATTCTCAGATGCAGAGTTACTGGAAAGAGCCAATAGTGGTTCAGATGGGGTTGGAAAAATCATGAGTGATCAAACACCAGCTTGCATGTGAAAGAGTGGAATTGGATGTGAAGCTGAGACTTCAACTATTGGAAGTAAAGAGAGCCAAAAGAAAGAAAAGATTAAAGTTGGACTTGTTGAAACGTTTCCTAAAGTGCTGAAAAAGAAACCCTTAACCAAACTAAAAGGAGAACTGAAAATTATCCTTAAACATTTATAAATGACAGGCAGTCCAACTATTATCCCAAGGAAGAAAGTATGAGGAGAAACTCAAGTGAGAAGACATTTCTTCTCATGAAGTGTCAGTTCTATGGATATCTGGGCCATACCATGTCATATTGTGAAGAGGTAAGGAGCTATATGAATAGGGAAGATCTGGGACATCAAAAAAGAAGACTGACTTCATATCCTCCATCTTATATAAGAAACAGTTTCTATGGATACTGTTTTCATTACTCAAACATTGGTCATAAGGTTGTTAATTGTAGGTAGAGAAGGGACATAGACACCTCATACCGGAATTCAAGACAAGTCAAATCTCATCTATAAGATAGTGTTTCTCTTTCAAACATGATTTCTCTTCTCGGAGAAGACTTCAACTATGAAGAACCAATGTACACAGATGAGCTAATTGAAAGGCCATCAGTGCTCTATACTCATTCCAATTTCTCTTGGAATGAAAGGAAGAAGATTGATAAATCCAACCTTGCAGAGGTGGCCCTTAAATCTACAAAAAGCAGCAGAACCTAGATTCTTGATAGTGGATACTCTTCCCATATGACGGGAAATGCTGACCTTTTAAAAAACATTAAAAAGAAGGTTGATGGAAAAGTGAGGTTTGATAATGATGGTGCTTTGAAGATTAAAGGCATTGGTAATACTAATCTCTCCAATGGAGAGCTAAAGAAGACTGAAGTTTTTTATGTGGATGGTCTGCATCACAATCTCCTTAGTGTGAGTCAACTTGGTGACTTAGGGATCATAGTAACTTTCAATCAAAAAGGTTGCACTATAAAGGGAAAAACAGGGAATTCTCTTATGAAAGGTTGTAGAAAAGATGGAAACTTATATTAGGTCGACAGCAAAGTGAACTCCTGCTATTTGTCTGTTGAAGAAGAAAACAATTTGTGGCATCGAAGGCTGGGGCACATTAACCAACAAGACATGGAAAAGATATCTAAGCTGAATATAGTCATGGATATCCCCATTCTGAAACGTAAACGGGAAAAATCTTGTAATGCTTTCATTCGTGGGAAGCTAGTCTGTAGTTCATATCATGCAAAGAAGAAAAGGGAATCGCATCTTGTTGATCTCATTCATACAGACGTATGTGGCCCGATAAATGTTACTGGAACTCATGGAGAAAGGTACATCATCCTTTTCAAAGATGATTACAGCATAATGGAATGTGTAATGGTTATACATAGGAAACGACAAGTGCTTGACTGCATGAAAATGTATTGTCGAATCGCCGAGAATGATACTGGACGAACAATAAAAGTATTATGATTAGACAATAGAGGGGAATACACATCCATTGAATTTGAAAACTACTTGGAGAAGAATGGGATATAACATCAGGTAGCTGTCATGAGAACTCCACAGCAAAATGGAGTTGTTGAGTGCAGAAATCGATAGCTTAACAATATGGCTAGGACTATGCTGATTGAGAGCGGTATCTTTCACCATTATTGGAAGGAAGTTGTTGAAGCTACAATGCACATTCAGAATCAAACAGGGATTTATATGGGAGAAACGAAGACACCATATGAATTTTGGCATGGAAGGAAGCCTTTGTTGAAATACTTTCATGTTTTTGGAAGCAAATGTTTCATCCGAAAAAAAGAAAGAAATCAAGGGAAGTTTGGGTACAATGGTGATGAAGGAATTTTTCTTGGGTATCCAATGAACAGCAAAGCCTACAAGTGTTTCAACAAGTGATTATGAAGGATTTTGGTAAGCAGTGATGTTAAGATAATTAAACAGAATACCACAAATGCTTCAAGGAAGTCATATGATGATGTAATAGAAGGTGAGGAAGAAAGTGAACATGGAGAAAATACAACTACAGAAATAGAGGAAGCTGTACAAAACACTCAGCAGTCACATCATGATGTTGACTCAGAAGAAGAATCTAAAGAAAAAACTGTGGCTGGAGAAAATGCGAATGGACCACATAGGAGAAATCTTAGAGCTAATATTGATCCATCTAACATAATTGGGTACAGGAATGCACCCACTGAAATAAGGAGGATGAGAAATAACACGCAATCTTCATTTCTGTCAGTTGTGGATCCATCCTAATTTGAAGAAGCTGCAATGGATGAATCATGGGTGAAATCCATGAATGAAGAGTTAGATCGGATTGACAAGAATCAGACATGAGATCTTGTCCAGAGACCTGAAGGTCACAATGTGATTGGTACAAAATGGATCTTCAAGAACAAGTTTGATGAGAATGGAAGTGTTATTAGAAACAAGGTATGACTGGTTTGTAAGGGATATTCCTCGATCGAAGGTGTTTATGTTGAAGAAACCTTTGCTTCAGTGGCTATAATGGAGTCAATCAATTTGTTCCTTGCCATGGAACTCCAAAGAGGATATAAAGTATATCAAATGGATATCAAGACAACATTCCTAAATGGTGTACTCGAAGAAGAAGTCTACATTGAACAACCAGTGGGTTTTGTTCTTGGTACTGATGAAACAAAGGTCTACAAACTGAAGAAATCTCTATATGGTTTGAAGCAGGCACCACAGGCGTGGTACTCCTAGTTGTATTCTTATCTCAAGAAGCTAGAATTAAATAAAGGAGTAGTATATAACAATCTATATGTGAAGAAGTCTCCAAAAGATCAATTCATGGTTCTGGTCTACGTTGATGATATCATATTTGGTGGCAGTAGGCAGAAATCAGTGGATGAATTTTCCAATCACATGAAATCAGAATTTGAAATGTCTATGATTTGGGAGATCACATATTTCTTGGGGCTATAGGTGATTCAAAAGAAGGATTACACTTTCATTTCTCAGGAAAAGTATGCAAGAGAGCTGCTGAAGAAGTTTAATATGTAAGAATCCAAACCAATGTCAACTCTGATTGCATTTGGAACTAAACATGGAAGTCATGAGGATGGGACCTCTGTAGATCCCACCATGTACCAGAGGATCATTGGAATCTTACTGTACCTGACAGCAACACAGCCAGATATTGTCTTTTCCACATGTCTTGCAGCCCGCTTTCAGATTAATACAAAATAGGAACATATGGCAGTAGTAAAAAGAATCATGAGGTATATTCAAGGCACTCACAATTATGTATTATACTTTGCTGCAGGAAGGAATAGTGAATTATCAGCATTTTTTGATACTGACTGGGCTGGCGATGTTGTGGACATAAATTCCACCAGTGTTTGAGAATTCTATATTGGAAATAAATGTGTTGGATGGTTGAGCAAGAAACAAGAATGTACTTCTCTTAGTACGGTTGAAGCTGAGTATATATCTTCCACAAAGGCATGCACTCAACTGCTATGGATGAAGCAGCAATTAACATATATTGGTGATGAGTTGAAGCAACCAATGGTGATTTACTATGATAACAAGAGAGTAATTGATCTTACGAAGAATATAGTCCATCATTCTCATACAAAGAATATTGAAATAAGGTATCACTTTATCAAAGAAAAAGTTGATAAAGGGGTGATTAGAATGGATCATGTGGGAACTGATGAGAAAGTGGTTGATATCCCGACCAATCCACTGTCAGCGGCTGTGTTTGAGAAGCATCGGTTGAACATCGGTGTTCAGCCACCTCCCAGTGCATAAGGAGGTTTCACAATACCCCTCTCCCTGATTATGATAACCGTTTTTCTATGTTTATGGATGTGATGTAGGTTTGTGGGGGAGATACTATCTAGGGGGAGTATGGTTTGAGCTGAACATTGATCAAATTACTGGTCTTTGGGTTTATTTTCAATGGGGGAGAAAAGAATAAATTTAGTCATGTTCAGGCTTGTAATGCTCCTGTGACACATGTTCAGGAATCTAATGCTCATGTGACATGATGAGAATTCAGTGTCAGTGATAGTATGAGAAGGATGAGAAGGAATTCATCGGTCATGTAATGCTTCTTGGGCATCATTGAGAATTCAAAAACACTATAACCCAATTCAAGCTTCCTCTCTTGTTTTCTACACCAAGAATTTCTCACGTAGACTTAGAGTGTTGGATGAGTTGATTCTTTCATTTTTTTTTGTTTTAATATGGATAGGGATCTATTGAATTTATTTTCTAATTGCTAACAAACCCAAAGGGGGAGATTGTTGGAACCAAGGTCATCTATGCATGAATTTGAGTATGGTTTGTGTTTGTTGTCAATCCTCAGAGGAAGTTCAGAATGTGTGCCAGCAAAGTTCTCATACAAGTCAAGATGATTACAGTATTGAAGGTGGCACCATTTTCCAGTGTTTGCCAATTTTTTGGGCCTGAAAATCAACAAATGGAGAAAAGTTTTTTTTGGAAAAGAGACTTGCGTGCCATGTACTTGAATGAGAGAGAACTTGCGCACCTAGTATTTTTCAATATCTGAAAATGGAAAAATGGAAAAGGGATAAGGGTCGCGAAAGTATTGGTAGGGTCACACAAGTGACCTACGCGCTGAGAAGGGACTTGCGTGTCGGTTCCTAGGAGGTTCGGAAACTTGAACGCATATTGTTCTTCATGATCATAACTTCAAAATATGGCAAAGTAAATAGGGTTTCGCAAGTATTAGTTTGGTCACGCAAGTGAGTTACGTGATAGAGGATAGGGCGGTTGGAGCTACATAACGAGACCTGCACGCCATGAGGATACTTGCGCATGACCACGCAGGGGGTCTAGTTTGCATATAAAAAGAGGACCACCCCTCCTCATTTTCAATGAAGTTCAAGACTTAGAGATTTTTCAAGATCCCTTAGTGCAAATATTTGAGTTGTGTAAGTGGTAGTTGGGCCGCACAGGTAAAAGTTGTGCGTCGGTTGTTGGTTGTGTGCCCAAGGCGGTTTGGGTGAGAACGTAATTGATTCGCACAAGTTTGAAGTTGAAGTAGGTAGTTTCACAAAGGTGGTTGGTTGATACCTGCATTCCAGTTTGAACTTGCGCGCCGAATTTGTGCCGCTCAGGAGACTTGCACGCCAGACAGTAAAGAAGTGTGCCAGTGTTTTTGAGCTGCGTGAAAGTTGGGAGATTTCCCGGTACCCTTGAAGGGAAGTGATATTTGACTACAGGTGAGAGTTGGACTTCAACAGAGAATCTACACGCAACAGAGGATGTATTATTTAGCGGTGATGAAGATACCTTCACATTTATAAACTGATTGTGACTTCACCAAGGGTAGTGAGCCCAGGGGAGTCAATGGGAGTGACCTGAGGGAAGTAGTGAGCTATCCATGAATCTTTGTAAAGGCAGTGATCTTGGGACAGAGTGAATGTGCCCATTACTTTGTAATCCACATCTAGTGAAGTTTAGTGGAATTTGGTACGACGGACAACCTGTCAGCGTATGCTCCTTGGACATAGCCCTTAGTGGTGAACAAAGTAAAAAGTGTTGTGTCGTCTCTCTGCATGTGAATGTTTTCTTTCTATTCATATCCATATTAGAGTTTTAAGAAGTTCCTACCAACATGGGAACAAGATTTGTCACTTTAAAAGTAAAAAGTTGACACTTTGATTCACCCCTCCCCTCTCAGGGTGTCCCGGGGTCCTACAAGAGGCACGCATCTATGAATATGAGCTGAGACAGCAGATTCACTCGAAGATTGTTTTTCTCTATATTATGGAGTATACAGAGATGGTTTATAGAGAAATGGTACCTAAAATATATATATCATGGGATATGGGAGGAGTAAGTATATTCATACCCATACGAAATGGTGGGAACTCTAATTCTAGGAGAAAGTAGAAGAGGGACACCTATTTCCAAGGTGGAGGTATGAATCAAAATCTGACAGCTAGATCAGTAAACCT
This sequence comes from Viscum album, assembly GCA_963277665.1. Lineage (NCBI taxonomy): Eukaryota > Viridiplantae > Streptophyta > Magnoliopsida > Santalales > Viscaceae > Viscum > Viscum album. The sequence continues at coordinate 1,503,569,668 of OY728152.1, forward strand.
TCCTCAATGACCAAAGAGAATGGTTGGATGTTTCTAGTGTGGTTTTCTAGACCACATAAAGTGAGAGTGTATGGAACAACCTTGATCATTCCACAACTACAATCAAATGGGTCATCTATAGCGTTATTGTTATAGTGCTCAAAGTTTAGGTGTGTGGGATACTTCTCAAGTGCCGCAAACATCGTATGCTTTGATGGTATGAGGGAAGCATAATAACTCTCATTAGTAGAACAGATTTATCCATTATGATTCTAGGAATACCATGGATACTCAAGTAGTGAAATCTCAACAGGGACACAAGGAGAAAAGTTTTGCGATGAAGTAATTATATGGAGCTGATAAGGTTATTGTGGATGATTATCCAGAACCATCTATAGTGCAAAGTACAATTATTTTGAATTATACCCTTATAAAAGTGTTGTTTGATACAGGTGCATCCCATTCCATTATTTCTTCTAGTGTTGTTGATTTTCTGAGTTTAAAAGTTGAGATGATTCCATCTCTAATAAAACATCAAACTCCTATTGGTCAAAGATAATGTCATGTCTTTATATGTAGAACATATTCTATAACCATTGATGGAGATGAGATGAAATGGAATTTATCCTTTCCTGAAATGGATTTATTTTATATAATCTTTGGTATGGATTAGTTAAAAATTTCCAAGGATCACATCGACTGTTATACCAGAAAGGTCGGTTTTACAACTAAAGATGGCGTCAAGCATCTCTATCAAGGAGACCAGAAAGTAAAGGTGAGTGCAATGGGATTTTTGGCACCATCATTTGGAACAATATCATACTTTTTGGAAGATTTTTATTTTTAATCAATAAACAATATTGAGAAGAACAATTTTCCAGTAGTGGTGGATCAGTTTCCTGATGTGTTTGCTGATAATTTTTTAGGGTTTATACCAATGAGATAAGTGGATTTTATGATTGATCTACTTCTAGATACCAATAATATTTCCATTTCATCTTATCAAATTGTACCGACATAATTAAGGGATCTAAAAGTGGGGTTGGAACATATGGAAAGTAAAGATTGCATTCGTACTAGCATGTCTCTATGGCCAACACCAATCTTGTTTATGAAAAAGGAGTATGTAACTTTAAGTTTTTGTGTGTATTATCATAATATTAACCAAGATAAGATAAATAATAAGTATCTACTATCATTAATTGATGATTTTATTGATCAATTAAGAGGACCTCATTGTTTCTCTAAGATTGACTTGCAATCAGGACATCACTAATTGCATATTCGGAAGGAGGATATTCCAAAGATAGCTTTCAGAGTAGATATATCCATTATGAATATATCGTAATTCCTTTCGGTCTTAGGAATTCACTGGAAATATTTATAGAATTTATGAATTAGATATATTATAGATATCTTGATTCCTTCTTGGTGGTGTTTGTGGATGATATATTGGTGTATTAAAGGACAAGAAATGAGCATGAGAAACACTTGGCAACAGTGTTGGGAATCTTGAGGGATCATCATCTGTATTCCAAATTATTAAAGTGTGATTTTTTTATACAATTGGTATGATTTCTTGGCCATGTAATATCTAAAAAATGTTTTTATAAGCATCCATAAGGGTTATAATTTTTTATCTTTTAGAAACCACCAAAGAATGTATTTGAGATATAGGGTTTCCTTGGACTACCTGGTTAAAACTGATGCTTTTTTCATGAATTCTCATGACTAGCTTCACCTATGAAAGCTTTTAAAAAGATTAATGTTCCATTCCAATGGGAAGAGGAATGTCAGAATTCTTTTCAAGATCTAAAGGATCCCCTTACATCCAAATGGATCTTGAGTTTTCCAAAATTAGGACAAGTGTACCTAGTGTATTGTGATGCATCATGATTTGGGATAGGGTGTGTTCTCATGTAAGGAGATTATGTTGTCTTTTATGGATCAAGGAAGATACGAGTGAATGATTATTACTACCCAACACAAAATTTGGAGTTAGCTGTCATATTTCATGCTTTGAAGACTTGGTATCATTATCTCTTTACTGAGAAATTTACTGTGTTGATAGATCATAAGATATTGAAGCATATTTTATTATAATAATATTTTAACCTAAGAAAAATAATATGGATGGAGTATCTCCAAATGTTTGGATTTGACTTTATGTATATGGTGTCTAAGAGAAATTAGTGGAAGATGCATTAAGTAAAAGTTCATATGCTCAAATAGAGAAATAATCTTCATATGAGTGAAGGTTGATGTCAGCCCTAGCTAAAATGAACTTGGAATGTAAAAACTAAGGTGATTTTTTAGTTTTATTTCCAGTTTATTTGATTCTTGATATGGTAAATATAGTTAAAGAAGCACAAACATGTGATTCAGAATGCATAGAGATGAGATCAAAACTCATTGGTGGGGAGACCATTGAGGGCTGGATGTTGGATAGGAGTTTAGTGTTCTCATTTAGAAATCAGATGTTTCCACCTATTTCTTGTTCGGAAAAAAAATCTTCACATTTACCACCCTTCAAGATGGGTTGTTCACCCTAGAATAAAAAATATGTATACGGATTTAAAAGAAAAAACTTTGTAGGTTGGTATGGAAAGGAATGTGTATGATTTTTTTTAATATTCTTAAATTGTCGCAGGTTAAGGAAGAACATCAGAAACCATCAGGTATGTTTTATTCCTTACCTATTCTAGTGTTAAAATGGGAATATATTGAAATGGATTTTGTAATAGGCCTCCCAAGAATGGTTCAGAAACATTATTCCATATGGTTGATATTGGATCAGCTCATAAAGTAATCTTATTTCATCCCTATTCATAAATCACGTATGGTAGATGACTTTTAAAAAATATATATCTGAGAAGTGGTAAAGAAAAATGGAATACCATTTTTGATAGTGTCAGATAGATATCTAAGGTTTACATCTGGTTTTTGAAAATCCTTTCAGAAATACCTTGGTACTCAATTGAATATGAGTATGGCATATCATCGTTAGATATATGGGAAATCTTAAAGGATGACACAGACCTTGGAAGACATGTTCTGGGCTTTTGAAATGTATTTGTGTGGCTTGTGGGAAGATCATGTATCATTAATGGAATTCTTTTATGAAAACATTTATCATTAATTGATACAAATGGCTCTATTTTAATCATTGTATGGGAATCCTTGTTGTTCTCCACCTTTTTAAGTGGAAGTAGGTGAGACTTCACTTGTTGAGCTGATATTTTTACAAGAAACAATAGAGAAGATTCAATTGATCAAAAAATGGATGGATATGGCTCAGAGTCATCAAAAATTTTATGCAGATCATTGTCGATGGCCATTGTCATTTTTAGTGAGTGATCATGTGTTCTTGAGTATATATTCAAGGTTTGGACATCATCATTTTTGGAATTAGGGGAAAGTAATCCATTTGATACATAGACCATTTTTAGATACATCAATGGGTTAGAGAGGTGGCATATCGGTTGCAATTACCACCATGGTTCAGTGTTGTTCATAATGTGTTTCATGCATCTCAGTTGAAAAGGTATTATATTGATCCTGACCATGTGATTTGATGGGGTAATTTTGAACTAGAGTTAGATTCTTTTTTGATACATATTTTAGGGAAGATTGTGGAGAGGCAATAAAATTTCTTTCATGGAAAAAGAATCAGTTTAGTGAAGGTTTTGTGTAAACATGGTCAAATTTAGGATAATAATTGGGAATGAGAGAAAGAAATGAAATATAAATTTCCAAAACTGTTTTAGCAAGATGTGGGTTTTCTACTTTCTGAGGATGGAAAGACCAATGGTTGGGAGAATGTATCACCCCTAGTTTCAAGAAAGTAACCCTTTCTTTATAATTTTTAACTATTTATGTATATGGGTGAATTTTAGGAGATTTTGGAGAAATTTTCGATTTTTTTGGGTATTTTATTTAGATTCATGATTGGTGGATGGTTTGGGAAAATTTTGAAACACATACATGAAATCATGCACAATGAGACTATGGAAAAAGGGAAGGCTCATGGGTAGTGAACAGTTTTTCTAAACCATTCATCTACTAAGAAGAAACTGTGTACCTTGAGATAGTGGTATTTGGAATGGTTGGAGCATGGGTTTTTAAACATGTGAGGAAACCATGTGAGGTTCATCTTTGAGGTATTATCTAGTGCATGGTTAGAGCATATATTTCTTAACCATCTGACTAACCGTGCACGAGTTAAAGGTGATATCCTAAAAATGTGGATCTACCAAATTTTGATTTTTTTAAATCCATTTTTTGTTCTATGTGGCCCTAACTCAAGATCATATCTTCCCAATGGCTAATAAATATTCTCACATTGATCTAGAGGTGATATGAAGGCTTCTTTTCATGATTTTAAGCCTAATTCTTGTGGTAAATGATCATTCTTGGTTGTTCTTGATGTTTTTTCTTAGATATACTTTTCTATCTATCCAGGTTTCTTAGATCTATATCTGATGTGGGTAGATATAAGGTTTTGGATTCCAAATATAATTTTCTTTGGTTTTTATGATGATAGGGTAAGATTGCTAAGTCTGGTTTTTTGAGATTCAAACCAGTTTTGTGGGTCTTTTCGTGCCATTTTTCATTGTCTTCATAAAACTTGAGGTGGGTGGCTTTACTCTCAACTCCTCTATTTAGAAATTTAAGGTTTGATTTAAAATTGATTATTTTAATTTAAATTGTTTTTGTAATTTATATTTATTTCTTATTGAAAACCCTCTTTAGTGATGGTTTTGGGAAATTGGGAAATGGGATGTTTTGTTTTGAAAGTGTATTTGGTAACTTGATTTTAAAATGATGATTTTAAAATGTTTAGTTGGTTTTGCTTCATGGAACAAAATGGTTTTTTAATAAATTTTTTTTTTATTGAAATGGGTTTAAATACACTTGGGTTTGGCATTGGTTTGGAATGGTTGTGTGGAATTTTTTCATATGCATTGGGATGGATAAGGGTGTGAAGTACCCCCATCAAAAGGTTGGGATGGATATGGGTGTGAATTACCCCCATCAAAGTTGTTCACTAAGTGAAGACTTAGTGAAAAGATGACTCACCATATACGAGTATAGAGACTTCTAGGTTGCGTACATGGTTTAATGTGTGGTTGTATGGAATGGAATGGGTTAGGCCAAAATAAAACTTTTGATATGGTTTTAGAACATGTTTTGGTTGCATTCCTTAGAAATTGTGATTATCATGAGAAAACTATATTATTAGAACATGTTTATATTTTCATATAGATTGTTTTAGAATTTGTTTTATATAAATTATTTTATATAAATGTTATAACATGTTCAATCCTAGTGACATGAATAGGGAAGTCAATTGGGGAAAACCTAATGATTTTTTGTACTCACCCCTGCTTTGGAACTTTAGTTCTTTTTCATATTCCATTCATCGATACATGAGAAAAGGTAAAGTATCACACTTATTTAGTGTTTCTTAGTGATACTTGGGATGTTTTATGGAGTAGATCATGGAGTGGATTTGAGATTTAGAGTTATAGTTGTCTTTGAGTTTGTTGGATTTGTAGACTTCCTCTGTATTCTTAGTTATTTTGTAGTATTCTATTATAATACTTGGTTTTAGTGGATTTTAATATCAATGGGTTTCTTTGATTTTTATGTCATTGATATCATGCATCTTGTAGTGGGTTATTTTTCACTGAAATGTTTGGTTGGTTGTTTTATTTTCAAAGGTAAAATCATCCCACAAATGTTAATGAAGCCCTTGTCATTTATTTCATACTTTTTTCTCTTGGGGATTCCTCTTAATGCCATGTAATTTTCCTTCATTTTATCAATACAATGCGAAGAGGGGTGAGCTGTTACAACAATCATCAAATAAGACCAAAATAGTTAATCGTGAGTGATCAATAACATCTATAAAGATTCAAAGTAAACCAATATATAAAATAATAATAGTATATCTTATTAATGTATAAGGTAATCATATTTTAGAATAGTAAAAATTCAATTCAATAATTATCACTCTTGGTTCAATATATATTTCTTTAAGTTGTGTTTTCTCATACTCTTTAACCAAATTCATTAAAATAATAAATACATCATTATAGATTTTAAAGAGAATGTGATTTACTAAATAACTTACCCAGTTATTATCTATTCATTTATGTATTATTAGGATTAATTATTGTGGATCATAGTGAATAAAGAGTTGATACTCAACAAACCTTTTTTATAGTGATTATCCCTATGCAAATTTCTCACATAGGCACATCCACTTGCCAATATCTAGACAAGTATGTGGTTTCTAAGAGAATGAAAAAAAATTATTTATTTTAATAAAACATCATGATGTTATCTAATATATATATTTTTACACCCTCATATTTTTAAAAATGAATTTATGGTCAATAGTTTACAAGACACGCAACATCATTCTTAAACAAACAATGAAATAATATTATTTTAAATATAACCATTATAACTAGCTGTTAAATTGGGGGGTGAACAGTATCAAAAACATTTATGAAATATATATATAAATTAGTAATCAATATATGTTTTTTGATAAATTATTATAAAATAATTAAACAATTTTTAGTTAAGTAATTTTATTAATCAATAATATGTTTTCTTCAAAAATGATTTTTATTACTTTTTGTGAGAAAATATTATAATTAATTTTTAGAAAATATAAAAAAAATTATTTTAACTAATTAAATTAATTTTTTAAATCATCATGTAAAAGTTTAATTTGGTTTAAATATTGGCATTTTTTTAATATTGATTTTTCAGTGAATAGTGAAAAATACCGATTTTAGTAAAAATGTAATTTTTCTAATAAATTACGAAACTTAAGACAAATTATGTTTTGAATATGATTTAAAGTAACATAATTATTATTTTTAAATATTTAATCAAAAAAGTTAAATTTTAATCATATTTATATTTTGTTTTGGTATAAGTTTAATTTTGGATTTAAAAATGGTTTTTCCTATAAAAAATTAAAGTGCATACATTTTATCCATTTTAATAAATTAAAATAATTCATAATTAGGAATTATTTAAATTATTTTTATAGATTATATATATATATATTAATTTAAATTCATATAATTACTATTAAAAATCATAGAGTTAATATAAAATCAACTTTTCTTAAAAATTACACTTCCTGAAAACATGCTTCTTCATCATGTCTATGTTTAATTTTAAATTAATTTCTAAAATTTTTGTGTATTTAATTTTATATAATGGATTCAATATTTTAAATAATAATAATTTATATTATATAATATGTTCAACTTAATTTTTGGTCATAATGAATAGTGAAAACATTAAAAATATGTTACTATAGTTAAGGTGAAAATGAGTTTATTAGGGTGGTTAAAATAAGAAGATAAGGGTTTAAATAACCTAATAACTTGTATAAATTCTATTTTATGGAAATATTTTGACCTTATATTATCTAAGTATTGATAAAGGTCAATTTTGGATCTTTTTGGAATGTAAATAACATGGGTATCAAATTTTCTTTTTGAAAATTCCAAGTGTATCCTCCCCCCCACTTATAAAAGGCCACCCCACCTCCTCTCCTCTTCACACCATAAAATTATTTTGTATAATACAATTCCTACCCATATACCTTACTTACTTTCTTAAACACATAAATTTGGAATTTTTTATCATAACTCTATTCTAGGATGTCTTTATGTATAATTATAAATAGGTTTTTTAAAAAATAGGTAATGTTATTAACCAAGCATTTTTGTTTTGTTTATTATTCCACCTAAGTCAAATATTATTAAAATTTTATTATATAATAAAAAATTATCTAACATGTTTTTATATGTTATTATTTTAATTTAATAACCTAAATACACATTATTTTCCATCAAATGGGAAATTAAACCATTGTCTGTGTGTATGGTGGACTACTACCTCGCATACTGATGTAATTAATTTTTCTTAAGTACCTATAACAACTTGTTATAATGATGAATTTAAAGTATATATAAGATATTTTTTATATAATTATACTTATGGAATTATTATATCATATATAAATTCTTACCTTTCATTATGTGGTGGATATTATAACGTTGCTCGTGTGTACGACGGACTACCGCCTCACACAGCGATGTGATTTATTTTTCACTAATGCTTTACACAAAACGTAATAAGGATAAATTTAATTAATATATGTTATATAAATCACATAATTATGATATTAATTATATATTTATCATTCTTAGAAGAAAATATATCATTTTATTTCTCACACTGAAAAATGATAACATCGTTCGTGCGTACGTGTCGATTACCGCATCCATGAAGCGACGCGATTTGTTTCATAACCAAATAACAAGGATGATAAGTATATATATATATATAAGTATTATAAAAGAAATAATATTTTATTTATGTTATTATGACCATTCTACAAATAAAAAATTTCACTTACCTTCTTTATATAATGATTGTTGAAAAATAGAAACATTACTCATGTGTACGTACGACCTACTGTCTCTATGACCATAATGTAGTTCATTTATTATAAACATCATCCATGATTGGTTTTAAAAGTATAATTTATGTATAAAAATTAGAATTATTTCATTATTATTATTCTGGTAATGTTTAAATAATGACTTATTTGACCATAATCAATATACCGAAGTCATTTTGGACATATAACCCAAATATCATCAAAACATTCGTCGTAAACTTAATTGATTAAGTAATTTTATATAATAATAAAATAAGTGAAATAAAAGGAATAATAAACTTTAAAACCATTCTTAAGTAAGTAAATAATTAATATAAGTTTAACATTCAGGACTATAAAGAATATACAAGACGAATCAGACTCGAGGTAAGAGACCCTTAGTAACACCCCATTAACTTTCTGTCAGGTATTCTTTAACCATTACTTTTGGTTTTAATTTTTTTTGGATCTATAATTTCAAAAATTAAATTTAGAGGATATATATAATTGTGAATTTGGGGATTTTTGGGAATTTTTTAGCTTAAACCTATAGTTTTTTCTATTCGTTGGGTAATTACATGTCACGTAATTGGAGTATACACCATGTAATATCCATCAGGTATAATCTATGAAATGGATTCATAGTGTTAAAGGATTACAAGCCTTATAAATCATTCATATAGTGTACTGAAAAATATCGGGGTTTCTAAAACATTTGATGGGTTTTTTGGCGTATTTAAGCTTCATGGATTACATTATTTGTAGTGGTATTATAAATACATTAATAGTAAAAAAATTATATTTTAGGGTGTTTCATGAGTAGTTTTTCATTTAATTCATTTCATGTTTCCTTTCACTCAACCTAGAGGCTCTCCCTAGGTTATTTTGGATGATTAATTCCCTTATGGATCGCTTCATTCAGTGGTTGATCACCGTTTCAATTGGGTTTATTCTCTCCGAGTATGTGATCCTTTATGTTCTTCTTTGGTATTAGTTATGACTATGATTTTGGATATGGTTGTGTTCATATTTTTGATCAGATAGTTTTTTATATTGATCATTTTTAATTTCATGGAATATCTTGTATTTCAAAGGTCATTATCTTGGTTTTCGATCATCATTGTCAAAGGCATCTAGGTTTCTACCATATTGAGGTAGGTGTTTTTATAAAATGTATTAATTTTATTAATTCATGTTTTTCTTGATAAATTCAATTTATTTTTTCATTTATTTGAAGTGATAAGTGGTTTCAAATGATTTCTTGTAAAGGAAAATGTTTTTAAAAAATATTTTTTCTTTGAAAATGTATTTATTGATTTAGAAATGTGTTTTCAAACTTCAAAGAAGATTGGATTAGATTTGAAGATGTTTTATGAAAATATGAGCATGATTTTGAAATGAATTTAGAGAATTACACATTGGAAACCTTGGTTGTATTGAGAAAAAGACATAGGTAGCCTTAGTGTTTTTATAGAACCACAAGGAGGCAACCTTTTGTGATATCGACTGATAGCACTATATATCATTTGGATCCAATTTTATGATTGTTTAGGATTTTTAGTGTCTAGTGTGTACTTGCATATAGGATAGATCCCACACGTTAGGTTCTTTTTCATTTATGGTTAGTTATCACATGATTGTTTTTATCATGTATTATTTCTCATGGGTTTTTATATGAGTTCGTATCACATACCTTTTCATGATAGGTTGTTCAATGGATATGTGTTTATATATTTACCTCTTGATTAATGGTCATGATTTAATGTTTTATCACTTCTACTTGTCGTATTTTTGGTTTTATAATATGAAATTATTTTATAAAAACCAAATTAAAATTATCTACAAATGAATTTAATTTATGACAATTATTTTTAAAAATGTTTTTATTTTAAAATATAGAATTGTTGCATTCTTGATATTATAATTTTTATAGAAGTTGTGGTGGTATAATACTAGGATTTGGATCACACCCTACTTGTAAATATATGAATTTTTAGATGTTTTATTAGAGGATTCAGGAAAAGGGAATTGTAACTTGTAGAATGTTGGATTCTCTTGTTGTTTCTGCTTTCGGTTCGGGTTCATTTAGAGGTGATTGTTGGTCACCTGGGGATCTTATATACTTTTTAGTTTATCCTTTTTTGGATGGGATTGTATTTATTTTTGGTATCTCTTTTTTCCACTCTATACTATGATTTTATGTCTTGTTTTGATTATATTCAAGACTGGTTTATGTTATCCTATTTTACCTTTATCACGTGATAGGATGATCGGGTGGCTTTTCTAACTGATCTGGGTTGGTTCGTTGCAATTTTATATGTAAGTGATGTTCAACTTGAAGTTTTTTAACATTTATTGAGTTTTTTTATATATATTAGGTATAAAGAAGTTGATTCCATCGGTATTTGGAAGGTAAATGCAGAAAAGGGGCCGAGACAGCTCACTTCCATGACTAAAACTGAGTTACCATGGGTGGTTGGGGATTTTTACTAGGTTAGAGTCTTGGATTTGAGGTCATTTGAATGAAATATATGGGATGTTTATTTAAATTTACATGTTACTTTTAAAGTAATTTCTATCATGGTTGGTTTAAATTATTAATGTTTTAAATATTTTTTATCCATACCTAAAGTTGGTCATACTATTTTGAAAATTGATCATGACTGATTGTTTTTTGTAATTTGTAAGAAAATTTATCTAAGAAGAGATCTTCCAAATATGAGAGTGGAAGCTATGAGATAAGCTTTGTAGGTTAATTCTCCAGTGGAAGCTAATTTGGTAGAATATGGTATCTGCATTATTCAGGTTCTAGGTCAATTGGGTTTTGGGAACCCAAGATGCATAGAGGATCATGGATCTGAATTTATTAAAAAGAATCCACCCATCTTTTGTGGTGATAAATTACTCTAATAATAGAAGGAGTGTATTGAATAGATAGCAAGGATATCTAACTTCTTGAATACTCCTGAAAACTCGAGGGTGGGTTTCACAATGTATATGCTCAAGGTAATAAGAAAGAGATGGTCGGACTCTATTGTGGAAGAAAAGTTGCATGAGAATCTTACCTGGTATTCCTTCAAGAAAATATTTAACCAAATGTTTTCCCAGATACATTGTGTGCAGAGGAAACCCAAGATTTTATGACCTTAGAGTAGGGGGAGAATACCATTCTCAATTATTCCACCCATTTAACTGAGTTGGTTCATATGGTATCAGAGCTAGTCACTAATTACTACATGAAGGATTAGAGGTTTGAGTTAGGTCTGAGGACTGATATTCATTCATCATTAATACTTAGGTGGCTTACAAAATTTTGTGGATTTAGTTATCATTGAAGCTTCTTCTGAGGTAGAAATAACCGGGAAGATATGTTTGAGTGGAGTTTTAGTTGGTTTAGTGGTTATCCAGGGTGTATCTTTTTTCTATAAGTGAAAGAATAAGAGTGGTTAGTTTTCTTCAGAACCAATTTTAGGGGATTCAATAGCGAAGCATCAAGTTTTCTACTACCAGTGTGTAAGGTGATGTTATACCAATCCTAAATATATGGAGGCTCTTAAGACTTGTCATCTTTATGGATGATATGGCTATCTACACTTTTTTTAAAATATATCTCAATGTGGTAGGGTTGGATCTACTCTCACCAAGGGTTTACAGGTTCATGAAGATGCTTCCAAGGTCTATGGGTCTGTTTATTAGGCCAAGGGATGTGTTCATGTGTCTAAGACTGAACATATTTATATATAATAGTATGTTCCATAGGAATCTGAAGGAGGACCATCTACTATTGGAGGTATGGTGTTTATCTCTTCTTCTATGGTGCTAGTTTTTTTATATAGGTTCTACTCATTTGTTTGTATTTTCAAAGTTAGTGGATGTGTTAGATTTGCGTTCAGAACTTATTTTATACTTTTATCATCTTTCCACACCTTTGGGAAAGAGGCTTGAACAAGGTTTTAGATATCCCATGTATTAGGTGATGATAGCCAACTTTAAGGTCGAATGGGGATTTCTATTTCTTGATCTTGAAATATTCAACTTGATTATCGACATGGATTGGGTTATTAGTTTTAAGGCCCAGATAGACTATTATCACTATCAGTTTTAGTTCTTATTTATGGATGGGTTCACTCATGTTTTCTTGGGTGAGTGGGACTCTAGATTGGGAAGGAATGGGCATGTTGTTCCTTATGTCGGGGTAATCTCATGCTAGTTATTAGAGATGTTCCTAGATGCATTTGACCCTTGTTTGGGTGGTCCACTTCCTACAGTGATGTTTGAATACCCCAAGGCATTTCTAAATTATCTTTATGGTTTACCACACCCCCCCCCCCCCCAGAGAGATGTGAAGTTTACTATAGACCTACTCCCTATTATGATTCCCATTTCTATTTCATATTACCATATGGAACCTATAGAGGTGGTGGAACTTAAGGTTCAGATTAAGGACCTAGAGGATAGAGGATTTATTAATCCTAGAATTTCACCATAGGATTCTCGAGTACTATTTTCTTAGAAGGTAGATGGGAGACTTAGACTATGTGTTTATTATAAAATGTTGAATCAGGTAGTATTTAAGAGAAAATATCCTTTACCAAGGATTGATTATCTATTTTAACAGATTATAGGGGATTTTTGGTTTTCTAATATTGACCTATGACTAGGGTATAACTAGTTGAGATTACGGGAAGAGGATATACATAATCCATCATTTAGGATTCGATATGGTCATTTTAAGTTTCTGGTTATGTCATTCTCTCTCACTAATACTCAAGTGGTCTTTATGTATTTGATTAATTGAATATTTCATCATCACTTGGAATCTCTTATGGTTTTGTTTGTGGATTATATTTTAGCATAATCTAAGGTAGATGAGTAACACATGGACTATTTTGATATCATTATTCAAAACTTAAAATAACATCATCTATAAGTTAATATTTCTAAATGTGAGTTTCGGATTTAGGAAGTGAATTTTATGGGGCATGTGATATCTGAGAGTGGTGTCTCAGTAGATCCCATAAATTTATAGGAAGTTATATAATGGAAGCATCCCAAAAAAAATTGAGATATGGAGCTTCTTGGGTTTGGATGGTCACTATAGATAGTTTTTATAGAACTTATCCAAGATCGCATATTTGATGACAAATTTAACCCATAAGGATATAAATTTTTAATGGAATGAAAAGTTCTAGAAATATTTTGAGGAGATAAAGGTGATTTTGACTTCATCACCATTTTTTATTCTTATGGAACCAGGATTGGGTTATGATTTTTTCTTCAATGCTTTTGGTATGGGTTTGGGATGTTTCTTGATATAGGGAAAACAGGTTATGGTATATGACTATTTCTAGTTACACCCACATGAGAAGAACTACCCTACCCATGATCATGAGTTGGTAGTGGTTATGAATGCACTCAAAATTTGGTTTCACTATCTTTTTAGGGAGAGGTTTACAATATATTCTAATCATAATAGCTTAAAATATATTTTTTCTTAGAGGGATATTAATTTCAGACACATATGATGGGTAAAGTATCTTCATAATTTTTATTTTGATATTTTTTATACCCATACGAAAGGGAATGTGGTTGTCCATTTGTTGAGAAAAAAATTACCAACACAATTTGTGAAGGAGTCAGTTGATGTGTGGTCTCCGATGAGTTTGTTTTCTGAGATGATATTGGAAGTAAAAAGAGTTGGTGGAAAGGTATTATTAGATTTTATGAAAGATAAATCATCTTTTTATGAGAGATTTTAGATCAAGGAGGTGATAGACACCAAGTTCCAATTATTTAGTGAAATATTTTATGTTGGGGAGACCTCAAAAGAGTGGTCTTGGTATCCTAGTGGATCCTTGTGCTTCAATGGTAGGTTGGTTGTTCTATTTTCCTTAAGGTAAAAGTTTATGGACAATGGAAACCATTCATTTTGATCCATGAACCTAGGTATTACGAAGATTAATCGGGATTTAATACATTAGTATTGGTGGTAGGGAATGAGATGGTCGATTGTAGATTTTGTTTTGCGATGTCTTACTTGTCATATAATTAAGGTGGAACACCAAAGACTAGAGGGGTTTTGCAGCCCTTACACATTCCAGTATGGAAGTGGGAATATATTTTCATGGAATTCTTTGTTATTTCTCCATAGGCTCCTAGTGGGAGGGATGTGATTTGAGTGATCATTGATCGACCCATGAAATCAGCACATTTATTACATACCTAAGAGAATTTTGAATATCTTTGGGACTTGTATATCTAATAGATTGTGAGAATTCATGAGGTTAACTATAAAGTTATTTCTAATAGGGACCCAAGGTTCAAATATAGTTTCTAGAAAGATTTTTTGGAGGCGATGAGTTCCCATATTAGATTGAGTATGGATTATAATCTGTAGATGGATGGATAAACAAAGAAGACTATCTAGCTTCTAGAGGATATGCTTCAGGATTGTGTTCTTGATTTCAAATGATCTTGGGGAAATAATTTTACTTTGGTTAAATTCTCCTATAAAAATAGTTATCAGGATTTAATAAATATAGTTCCCTCTGAGGCTTTGTATGGGAGGCCATGGTGATATCCCTTGTTCTAGGTAGAGTTGGGAGATCGGTCCTTGGTTGGGACGAGTGCTGTTCGGGAGGGGAAATAAATGGGTCAATTGATCTAGAGAATAAGGGTCTCAACATAGATTCATCAAAAATATTATATGTTATGTATTTACCAGTATTTGGGGTACGAGGTCAGTGATCGGGTCTTTATTAGAGTTTCACCTCACTTGGGACATCATCAGTTGGATAAGTAGGGTAAGTTGGCACCAAGGTTTGTGGGGCCCTTTGAGATAATTGGATGACTAGGGAGGGTGGACTATCAATGGGAATTGTCATCTTGCTTAATATCTATACATGATGTGTTTCATGTTTCTCAACTATAGAGGTATATACCAGATGTTTCCCATGTGATCAGATGGGAGGATGTTGATCTTGAGCTCGATACTACTTTGGCTGAGCAGCTATTTCATATTATGGATCACCAAGATAAGGTATTAAAAGGTAAAATGCCCCCCCCCCCATCTAGGAACTATGGAATTTTAGATAGTATAGCCATATTATTTGGGAGTAGGAGTTGTCGATGAGGGAAAAGTGGCATTCTCTTTTCACATATCCAAAATTTTGAGGGATTTCTAGGGACAAAAAGCATTTATAGTAGGGAGATTAAAAGGCCCCATTACCTTTCTATTAGGTATGCTTTAACCATTGATTTTGGTTTTCTTTTTAGTAGGATATATAATAATGAAAACTAAATTTATGGGATACCTATAATGGTTCGGTTAGGGATTTTTTGGAGTTTTCCAACTTAAACCTGTAGTTTTTTTATTTGCAGGATGATTACACACTGTGGAATTGGAGTACACACTATTTAATTCCACTGTGAAGAATCCATGAAGTGGATACTTAGTGTGAGGGTTTTTCACACTATGTAAATGGAAAACATCTTATACTGAGAAATATTTGGTTTTTAATAAAAATACAATGGGTTTTTTGGCATATTTTTAAATTTTTATTAAACGATGCTTAGTTACATTACACGTAGTGTAATAGTCATAAACTGGTATTTTAGGGTGCTTCATGAGTGGTTTCTCATTTAATTCATTATAAGCTTCAGTTAACTTGACATAGAGGCTCTCCTTAGGTGATTTTGGGTAATTCCCTCACTTTTGAATCGCTTAATTCAGTGATTAATCACCATTGTGGTTAGGTTGCTTCTCTCCAGGTATGTAATCCTTATGAATATTCATTGGATTTTTTTACAAAAATGGTTTTGGCAATGGTTGTGTTCAGTTTTGTGATTGGATAGGGTTTTTATAGATCCTTTTCAGTTTCATAGAATGACTTTCCTTTTGAAGGACGTTCTCTTGGTTTTTGGAAACCTTTGTTGAATGAAGCTAGGTTTCTACCATGTTGAGGTAGGTTGAAACGCGCTATCATGGGTACTTTCAAATGATATGTGATTGTTGAGTACTTGGGCACAGCAAAGTGGCTAACCAAGTTCGTCTCTCAAAAAAGAAGGTAAATTTAACAACATATTAAATATATTTTGAAAATAAAATAAAAGGAAATAAGAACACTAATTAAAAGGATAGGGGTTGTATATCATTTATAAATCTAGAAGAAGTTTTCTAGAAGAATATTGTACCTTTTTGTTTTCATTTTTTGAAATGAAGTTCGATTAAAATGACACAATAAGAAGATGTTTTTTAGAAAATATTTTAAAAGGAATAATTGATATAAATCTACCTATTCACTCAATTATTTATCATTATCATTTAAATAAACATCCACTTAATTATAATCCCCTATTTGTTTAACCCTAGAAACCTACATGAGTTAACTCAACCACAAAGATGAAATTACTTAAACCCTAAGCTAGCTTTGGAACATGCAATTACAGCACCCTGCTTTGATTGATGTTCTTAGGTTGGATTATGGTTAGTGGTTAATTAGAGAACATATCCAATCTGTAAATAAGGATTAATTTAGTTTAGGGATTATATTTTAACTCTTCAAATTTATCTCGTGTAGCCTTGTATTACCGATTAATATCGTGCTCTCATGATTCACACAATTCCCGACCTCGTGTGTTTTGTGTTAATTGTTAAATTTATTACATAGTTTCTTTTAAATTAAAAAATAAATCCATAGATAATATTAATTTAATTAAAGAATCTAATTGATTAAAAATAAATTAATGAATAATGGTATAGGTAGATCGATTTCTAAAAATAACTATGCTTCCATGGGTGGTGTAGTCATTATAGAAACGTTTTGTATGTGAAAAGGTTTGGAAAAGGTACCATGCAATATTGTTCCTACTATTTAATTCTAGACCAATGAGGAAGAATAATTAGGAAGAGAAATGAACAAAACAGAGGAAAATAGAATAATTTAAAGAAGAACTAAGTAGTTTATTATGCAAACAAATGTATTACAACATGAAGAAGAAGAAGAAGGCTTCATCGAAGGGATCCTTCCTTCAAGAGCTACGCTTATTGAAATGGTTGGATAATTGGAGCGGATTTACTTCTTCTATTCCTTAAACTTCCCAATTCACGTCCCAACCCCTCCAAATGAGAAAAAAATAATTTATAGAGTGGAGGGGAGGCTAGGTTTAAAGAGGTTTCAAGTATGATTGGGGAATCTCAGAAAAATATTTTAATCCAAATTTCACAGCCCATTTGACCTCCAAAATGCATTAAACAGTAGTTCTTTCAGAATAATTATTTGTGAAAATTTGGTTTGTAGATCACCTCTCAACATTTGGGCCCAATAAAAGCTCGGATGAAGAAGTTATGGCCAAAATACAGAACCAATGTCCAATCTAGCAAGTCCATCCCACCTTTGATTTTGTGGTACATTTAGTCCAACCAAATTCATGATTTGTCTCATATGTCCTGAATGAAAGTTTTATCCCATTATGTCAGGAACATATTTACAAAATTTAAGTTCAAATAATACATATCAAAATACTTATGTCTGAAATGCTATAGTGAATTTTAAAGGGTAAAAATGGATTTCTCATCAAATTTTCAAATGAGTGATCTAATCCCAAATATTTCATAAATGAACACATTTACCAGAATGTGAGGAAATTATATCATTTATTATCAATAAAATATTCAATAAAAATGTTTTTTATCATAGGTGTTTCTATACATTGGGTTAATTTGATGAATTTCATGTTGTTCTTGATAAATTAATTTAGGATGTTCATTGATTTTAAGTGATAAGTGGTTTCAAATTATTTCTTGGAAGGTTAAAATGGGGGTTTTCTTTGAAAATGGATTTTATAGATTTTGGAAATAGGTTTTCAAACTTTTAATAAAATTTTCTTGGCTTTGAAAATGTTTTATAAAATTGTAACCATTGTTTTGAAATGAATTTCGATAATTTCACATTGGGAAAATTAGGTGCATTAGGAAAGAGACACGACTAGCCTTGGTGTGTGTATAGAACCACTAAGAGGTAACCCTTTGGGATATTGACTAGAAAGAACCAATATCAGTTTGATCCAACATAATGTTTGTTTAGGATTTTTTTTGTCTAGTACTTAGTGTCCCATATGCTAGAACCTATATTTGAGGTGATTTGTAATTTATGGTTATTTATCACATGATTGTTTTTATCATGGATTGTTTATCATAAGTTTTTATATGAGTTCTTTTCACATATCTTTGTATGATAGGTTTTTTCATGGATATGTGTTTACCTATATACCTATTGATGCATGGATGTGATTTCTTGTTTTATCACTTATACTTTTTATATTTCTGGTTTGATAATATGAAAGGATTTTATGAAAATAAAGTTTAAATGATTTAAAAATGGATTTAATTCCTGAAAATTATTTCTAAATTTTTTTTTAAAAAATAAATAATTGTTTAATTATTGATATTAGACTTTGTTTATAAAATGTGGTGGAATATTACTAGGATTTGGACCACACCCTACTTGTGCCTTTGGGAATTTTTAGATGTTGTATAGCATGATTCATATAAATATAAGAGAATCTTGTAGACTTATGACTTCTCTTCTTGTTTTTTCTTTTAGTTTTGGGTTGTCTAGAGGTGAATGTTGGTCACGTGGGTATCAGAAATACTTTCTGGTTTAGCCTTTGTTGGCATGGATTATATGTATTTGTGGCATCTCATTTTTTTCCACTCTATACTCTAGTTGTATGTATTGTTTTTATTATATTAAATATTGGTTTATATTATCATATTTTACTTTTATCACATGACGGGTCAGTTTGGGTGGTATTTATAGTTAACTAGGGTTGTTTTGTTACACCATTTTTCATAAAACCTAATTTTAAAAAATATTTAATGATTTAATTTCTAAATATTTTTCTTTTATTTTATTCAAAATATTCCAAAAAAATTATTATTTATGTTTTAATGGATGATAATGGTCATTTTTTTACCATATTTGACATTACTTAAATTTTTTTTAAAATAATAAATCCTTTTAAGGTATTATGTGAGAGACACTTTACTTTTAAAACATTATTTTAAAATGTTTTAATGATTTATTTTCTATTAATTTTTCTTCTGTTACTATATTCTTAAAATTATTATTAGGGTTTATTTATATGGATATAAAATAACTATAAATGAAATTTTCTATATATATTTAATTTATTTAAAGGGTTTTAAAAATGAATCTTTTTACATGTTTTATATGAAATGTTTTGAAAAAATCCAAAAGGAATATTCTATTTTAACATATATAGTGGTAATTATTTTTCCCACTATCACAACCATTATTTTTTTTGGATTATTTTAAAATATTATATGTTTTATTAAATGAAAACCTCTCTTTATTTTTTTTCTAGATATTTTGGTTTTGAAAATGGTTTTTTAAAATAAAATGGTAATTTCATGTCCCAAAGAGTTTTCTTATGAGTTTAAATGAGTTTTTTAAGGGTTTTATGATGAAAAGTTTCAAGAATAAATTGTTTTATTCATTTTATGGTTTTTATAAATTATTTATATGATGGTTTGATCCCCATTATATCTCATGGGTGATCTCGATATAGATTATATGATGGGTTTGGTCAGATAGTATTGTAACAGATTGGGTAATGATTATATTCTTTAGAGAATTATATTAGAAGTTAGTATTATGGTTATTCCAATTTGTAAGGGTTCTAAAAGATTTAAATTTTTATGATATCCCAAGGAACCTACATGAAGTTTCTAGTCTTACTAATGAGTTTTCATGGTAATCATTTGTTTTCAAAAGGTAAGATAAATTTTTTTTTCAAATAAAGATGATTCCCTTTCCAAGTAAAATTTTATTTTTTTTTAGAAATCGTTTTTCATAGGTTTTCATGTTTTTCAGTGGTCTAATAGATTTATTCATTTTATGTCCCATATAGAGCTTTTTTTTATTATCCGATATTTAAAAAAAATCATAGTGTTTAATAATGGGTAAGGGAAAGGATGAAGTCAAGTTGAAAGTCATGAATATTTTTTATGAAAATAAATAATTTATTATATTAAAAGTTTTACATTATGGAGTAAATGGATACTGAATAAAAGTTACCACTTTGTAATATATGTTTTTTTATGTAATATTTATGAACTAATTATATAGAAATCTAAGACTAAAATATATATGTGAAAGTAAATTTAATTATAGTCTAAAGACACCAGATTATGTAATGTTTGTGGGGGGTCCTTATAGTAGGTATCATAGAAAATATTTAGATAACTTTAGAGGTTGGGATGTTATTTTAACATAAGTTAAAAATAAAATATAACCACAAAGGTTAGTATTCTAATTATAATTACTGCTATTTTGGATAAATAGAAATAATTGAATAGAGGATGGCATGGTTAAGCATATCTTAGTATTTATCCTCCACATAAGATGGTTTATTATGTTTTTTTGATATACTAACACTAAAATTTTTTGTTTTAGTAAGTGGGTAGATCTATAACGTACCAAATTAATAGTTAATTTTAATAAAAATGTGGTGGTTTCATGAATGAGAAATTGAATGGAATTGTTAATGTAGTGAAAACTCATTTAGTTATTCTTAACCAGCTATCGTGAGTTATGATTGAAAACTTGGACCTATGTTAGTTTCCTAATGAACAAAAAAAAATAAAAATGGACTTAAAAACAAGTTTAGGTGATAAATATCACAATGGTAAAAGGATTTAATGACCTATGTGAAAAATGTTATTTAAGGGAGAATTATCTTTTCCTTTTATGGACATAAGTTTAATGGTATTGAAACATTTAGGTTTTATATGATCTTTTATTATTAAGATTATTTTTTAGGATGTTCAATATATTTATAGAAAGTTTATAAAAATTATAGTATTATAGTTTTAGAAAAAGTATAACCTACCAAATCTGGAAAGCCTATGGGGATAGAACCCACAACGAAAGTGCGATAATGGTGCAGTTCCAACCACTGGCCTATGTGATTTCCTAGTTAGTATGAAATCATTTTTTCACTCAAACGATTTTAAAGATAATGATTTTGTTTATTTTTAGAGCCTATGTATTATTATATAGATAATAATGGGATCTAAAAGTGATTTAGTGATTAGTTAACTAGTGTTATTTTGGAGGATTTTCACAATTTTAGGAACCATATATGATTAAGGTAAACCAAACATTATGGGATCTTATTTGAGGAATAAATATTCAATTATCTTTTTGAAAAATTTATGATTTTAATGTGGATAAATAGTAATAAGGGTTATTTATAGAAATTATTAACCATATTTTTTAGATTATATGATTAGGACAGATGCATTTTTTGGTATATGATTTTATGAGTGACTAATGTGATTGGAGAAGAATGTTAAATTAATCTCAAAAGAATATGTGATCAAATACTTCTTAGTTTTGGGTTTTTAAGTTGGTTGGGAAAATTTTCAATAATTTTGATTTTATTTATTTATGAAAGGTTCAAAGATTATATTTGGGTGTTTAGAGATTAATGATGTATGATGTTTTATTATTTTGGGGAATATATTATCTTGTGCTAAACATTTTGGTTTATTGTTAATGTATAAGGATGGTAGGATTATATTATTATCCTTTTCTGGTTATGAGATCATTTAAAAGTTTATATTAGTGCTTTGGGAAAGAAAAATTCATCTTGAATACTTATCGATTGGACTAAATGATGTGATTGTGGTGTAAATTTAATAAAGAATGAAATTCAACTTATCAAGTAAGTATATTTCTATATGTTATTAGTTTATATGGTAAGTAATTCCTAAAGATTATAAAAAGGCTCATAGAAATAAAAATTGTGTCTTATTTCATTCATTTATATTGAAATGATGGTCTTTTAACTCCTCTCAGGTTTATGGTTTTATGGATGTAGCCTTTCTCAGGATCATTCACATTCTTGTAATCAATGATCTCTGTCACAATCCATCATTATTTTTGAATTATGATTTTATTAGATGTCCAAATATTCACTTCCCACCAATTTTCTCCTATTTTAAAACCTATTATGTGTTATTATAGATTACCTCCATATTTTCTTTTTTCTCTTATCAAGTGGATGTTTTATTAACCCTTTTTTGGATGTGGATTTCCAAGAAAGGTATTTTTAAATTTCCAACCATTTATTACATAGATAAAGTTTAAATTAAGAGGAATAAATTTATTAAATGGGGATAATTTAACTCCCTGATATTTTAAAACAGTAATCAATGCTCTATATCATACAAAACATGCAACACCGAGCTTAAATGAACCATGAAATAATATCATTTTAAATATAACCATTATAACCTAGACATTAAATTAGTAGAAATGAATAGTATTAAATAATTTATTATATATATATATAAATTTCTTACTCAACATAAATTTAATGATAATTTTTTAGTGAATAATCAGTCAATTTTTAGTAAAATAATTTTATTCATCAAAATATGTTTTCTTCACAAATGATTTTTATCGCTTTTTGTGAGAAAATATTACAATTAATTGCCTGAAATTTTAGGAAATTTATTTTTAAAAAATTAATTAATTTTTTAAATTGTCATATCAAAATTAACTTAGGCTGAAATTTTTGGATTTTTTGAAAAATATTGATTTTTCAATGAATAGTGAAAATTACCGATTTTTGTAAAAATTGTAATTTATTTTTAATAAATTAAGTAATTTGACTATCATTGTGTTTTGAATATTATTTAAAGTAGAATTATTTTTATTTATTTATATTTAATCCAAATAATTACATTTTAATCATATTTATAATAGATTTTAGTATAAGTTTATTTTTGCCTTTAAAAACGATTTTTTCTGAAAACTATTTTAAAGTGCATAATGTTTCTCCATTTTAATAAATTAAAATAATTACTAATTATTAATGTTTTAAATTTAATTTCTAGATTATATATCTATGAAAAATTAATTTAAATTCATATAATGATTTTTACTAGTCATAGAGTTAATATAAAATCATCTTTTGCTTGAAAAATGCACTTCTTGACAGATCACTTTTTCATCAAATCTGTAGGTGTAATTTTAAATAAAATTATACTCTTTATATGAATTTAATTTGTAAAATATATCCCATATTTTTAATAATCATAATTTATATTTTATAATAAGGTCAATTTAATTTTTGTTCTTAATGAATAGTAAAAACAATAAAAAATTATCATGCTTAAGGTGAAAACAGGTTTACCAGGGGTTAAAAAAGATAAAGGTTAAAATAACCTAAAAACATGTTTAAATTATATTTTATATAACTATTTAAACCTTATAAAATCTAAGTATCTTCAATTTTCCATTTTTGAGTGGCATGAGACAAACGTGGGTATCACTTTTTCTTTTCCAAAATTCTAAGTGTGTCCTCTCCCCCACTAATAAAAGGACACCTTCTCTCCTCACCTATTCACACCTTCAATACCATTTGGTTTTTTCAAGACCTATGAAAATACCTTCCTTAATTACCTCCTAACATTTTAGTTTCACTTTTTTATCGTAAATCCCATATAGTATGGATTTAGGTATAATCCTAACAGGTGGTCCGAAGAAGAGGTAACATTCTTAACCGAGCATTTTTGTTTTGTTCATTATTACACCTACTTAAAATATTATTCAATCATTATTATATAATAAAAAAATTATCTCCCATATAATTATATTTTATTATTTTAATTTCGTAATCTAAATACATCTTTATTCTATCAAATGGGAAATGAAACCATCATTCATGTGTACGACAGACTACTACCTCAAGGAATGATGTAATTCATTTTTCCTCATCACCACTCATGGATTTTTATAATGATGGATTTAAAGTATATATATTATATTTTTAATATGATTATACTTATAAAATTATGATATCGCATATACCATCTTAATTTCCATTTGGTGGGGTTTATAGTAACTTCTCTCATGTGTACGGGGGACTACCACCTCACGAAGCAATGTGATTCATTTTTCACTAAATATTTACATAGAAGGTAATAAGGATAAATTTAATGAATATATTTTATTTTTATGAAATAATTATGATATTCATGACATATTTTTCCTCATTAAAAGATAATATATCATTTAATTTCTTACCCAAAAAATGATAATGTCTTTCGGGCGTATGTGTGGACTGCTGCCTCCATAAAGTGATGTGATTATTTTTTCATTAAAAATCATATGGATGAAATATATATGTATATTTAAATAAATAACATGGTATTTATAATATTATTATAATTAATTAAATATAAAATATTACTTTATCTCTTTCCATAATGATTATTGGAAAAGGGAAACGTTACTCATGTGTATGTATGGTCTACCATCACCCTGGTTGTAAAGTAGTTCATTTTTCATAACCATATTTCATGATTAGTTTTGAAATTAAAATTTATGTATAAATATTATAATTATTTTATTATTATTATTATATATATGTTTATATAATTAACTATATGACCATAGTCATCCTACCAAATCCATTTTGGACATATAATCCAAATATCATCAAACCATCTGATATAAAATTAATCAATTAAGTAATTTTATATAACATTGTAATAAGTAAAATAAAAGGAATAATAAACTTTTAAAATTTTATTAATTAATTAATTAATTAACATGATTTTATTATTAAAGAAAATTAATAATTTATGTGTCGAATTGGACTTGATGTAAGGGGCCCTTTTTCTTAAAACCTCGTTTTAAAAAAAATAAAGATTGAATTTATAAATATTTTTATTGGATGTTCTTATAAATTTTTTAAGATA
Organism: Viscum album; assembly: GCA_963277665.1. Classification (NCBI taxonomy): domain Eukaryota; kingdom Viridiplantae; phylum Streptophyta; class Magnoliopsida; order Santalales; family Viscaceae; genus Viscum; species Viscum album. The sequence continues at coordinate 1,503,594,924 of OY728152.1, forward strand.
ATTTTTATTTATTTTTCAAGGAATTATAAAGGTTATTTTTTCCATATTTTATTTTCTTTAAAAAAAATTAAAAAAAGTAATATTTTTAATTTTTTATGTAAGAGAAACTTTTCATTAAAAACATTATTTTAAAATGTTTTAAATTTTTATTTTATAAGTCCTTTTCATCTATATCCATATTATTGAAATTAATTTATGGGTTTATTTATATGGATATAAAATATTTTTAAAGGAAATTTTGTATGTATCATTACTTTATTTCAAAGGTTTCAAAAGAAATATTTTTACATGTTTTATATTGTATGTTTTAATAAAAAGACAAAATGAATGTTCTATTTTAATGTATAAGGTGACAATGAATTTTCCCACCAAAATAATTATTATTTGGTTTTTATATTCCTTTAAAATATTTAATGTTTTATTCAAATAAAAAACATATTTCCCATTTTTGGTATTTTGGTATTCAAAATGGGGTTTTAAAAGAAAAAGTTATTTTGATATCCAAAAGAGTTTTGATTATGGGTTTAAAAAAGTTTTTGAAGGGTTTGTGATGAAAATTTAAAGATTAAAATGTTTTATTCATGTTATATTCCTTGTATATTTTTTATTTAATGGGTTTATCCCCATTTTATCTCACTAGTGATCCTGATATAGCTTATAGGATGGGTGCGCCTAGATAACGCTCCAATGTATTGGAAAATGATTATTTTTTATATAGAATTATATTGGAAGTCAGTTGTATAGTTATTATAATTTGTAAGGGTTCTTATAAGGGTTATGTAATAGTTCTATTATGATGATGTACCAAGTAACCTATATGAATATTTTATTCTTTCTAATGAGTTTTCATGGAAGTCGTTTGTTTTCAAAAGGTATGATAAATTATTTTTAAAAAAAGAAAGACGATTCCCTTTTTGGGTAAAATGGTATATTTTTAAGAAAAATATATTTTGTGGGTTTCCATGTTTTTCACTATACTAATAGATATCTTATTTTTATGTCTCGTGCTAATATTTTTTTACTCATCCCATGTTTTAATTTTTTCATATGGTTTACAGATTGGTAAAGGAAAGGATGAAGTAAAGTTGAATGTCGTGAAGATTTATCATGCAAAGAAATCTTGTCTTATTTTAAAAGTTTTTCATTATGGATGCATTAGATACTAATCATAAGTTTACACTACATAATATATGGTTTTTTATGTATTAGTTAGGACCTAATTCTCTAAAACTATAAATCTAAAAGATATAGAGGAAATAAAATTGAATTCTACTCTAAAGACACTAGAATATGTAATGTTTAAGGTTGGATCCTTATATATACATATAACATATACTTATATTTAGTGTTATCTATAATTTTCTCAATTATTATCACTAAAATAAATAAACTAATCCAACATAAAAACTAAACCTTACTCTGATACCAACTATAGTGACCCAAGATAAACATATATTTATTTTACATCATTTACATAAATTAAACATTATAACTCATAAATAATATCAACATACTATGAATGTGAGGTTTATTATCTTTGAGGACTATCTATATAAACAACATATTATATAACACTTTTGAACTTTCCTTTATAATTAATCCACACTAAACTCCATTCTAAACACTCCATAAGGTATATTCTTCTTTATAACCTCATCATCATTATAATATTTTATAAATAATAATAGAAAAATACCAAAATAAGGCATAGGGAGGAACCCCCCCCCCCCCCCCGCACCAAAATAAGAATATACAGGGGATAGAAATGGTGAATCCCTACTTAATACCCTTTAATAAATTAAATCCCATTATGTTTAACACTTCCTTCATAAGACAGAAACACCTTCTCCAAGCCATTAAATTCTACCAAGGCCAAGTAGTCTAAAACCTTGTTCCCCTCTCTCTAGGTATGAAGAACACAAACCTTGTTCTTGATTATGATTTTACATTTTATGATGACATAGAAAATCAACCAATGATCATCACCATTATCTTTCAATGAGATGTGGGAAATTAACAAGTCTATTTCAATTTCAGAGATATCTAGACTTTGTTTCATGTATAGTCTGAGCCCAGTGAGAATTACTATTACCTCCACTTGAAGGGAATATCCTTGGCCCAGTTTGGCCGAGAATGCTAATAAAACTGAGCCATTACTATCCAGCACCACACCTTCTCCATGAATGCTCCCATGAACACAAGAACCATCTGTATTGAGTTTCAATTCACCATAGGGAGGTCTCTAGAAAACCCAGTTTCCCTCCCTATTACTGGATGGAAAGACCTCATTAGATCCAGTTTATAAACAAAGAAGGGAAGGCACCTCCCTCCAAGACCTCATTGCCTTGTTTAAGTCCAACAACGTATATTTTCCCAGAAAATTATTACACAAGATAATACTTCCACTCCCTCATGATTCAATTTGTTCATTTCCTACCAAATACACCAACACCTGCATACAGCACAACCGAGTGGGCCACCCTCTCCGGGACTCCACCCTATGAACCATGAAACCAATTGAAAATAAAGGAGGAGATATTCTCATTCAAGGATATGGTTACAGAGAACTCCCCAAGATCTTTCCATAACTCACATGCCCAATCGTTGCTGAAGAACAGATGAATAGATCTCTCCTCACTATGTACACTATAGAAGACACACCTAGATGCAAGTTGAATACCACATCTTTGGATATTATCTTCATTCGGAAGGGCTCTATTTTGAATCCTCCAGTTTAGAAAATTAAGCTTGGTGGGAATGTTTTTGACCCAAAAAATATCATCCCAGCCCCTATCTTGGACCTGCTCATTAATAGTGTGGCATAAATCCTTTGAGGAGAATAGGATTGAGGAGGAAGTAGTGAAGAAAAATTTATCCTCCTCTATATTTAAATCAATTATCTTAAAAACCTCAAGATGATTCTCATCCAAAACCATATTGATGAAATATGGGAAAAGGCTAGCATCCTTAAATGAAATATCAGTGACTGAACATCCAGGGAACCCCATCACTGAACCACTCCAATCCAGTTTCCAGAAATAAAGATTGTTGTTTCCAATAATCCATTGAGACAAGGGCCGAATCATTTCAACAATGGGGAAAATCAATGACCAAATGTAAGCAAGATTCCCCTCTACCAAGACCTTAAGGCCCGAAGCTTACGCATTCATGGTAATCCCCCAGAGGGTACGACACTCCAAAACACTCCAAGATAGCCTCGCATGTATATAGTAGAGGGTATCTTCCAAGTTTTGGACGTTTATTCCTCCTTCCCCCACTGGCCATGCCATTTTTTTCCACGCAAACTAGTGTTTATTTCCCTCCAAAAATAGATCCCAGGGTAAATTTTAAAGGATCATTTCAATGGCTATGATTAAACCCTTAGGGACCTTGTTAGATGATAAACCATGGATTGAAGAATCCACCAGCACACTTTTCACCAAGGCGATCCTTCCATTGAAAGTCATTAATTTATTTTTTTAGTTCAAAACACTATCTAAGATCATAGTATGAATATTGTCGAAGTCCTGAATGCAAAGCCTTCCAGACGAGATGGGAGCGCCAAGATAAACTATAGGAAATTACCCTCTCTAAATGCCAAGTTAATTACTAACAGCCTCCACTCTTTATGTGGAGCACCTATTGGATATGTATAAATCACTCTTACCTTTGTTTATCATCTAGCCACTCCACCGGCAATAAACATCCAGAACTCTATTTAATTTTTGAGTGTATTTATTCTTAGCATTCATAAATAAGATGGTATCATTAGCGAACATTATGTAAGAAATTGTAGGGGCCTTCAGCCGACGCTGATATGGAAAGATGCCTCCATTTTTTATGCTTCTATGAATGAGATGGCTCAAGATATCATTAATGATAATGAATAGAGATGGTGAGATGGGGTCCCCCTGCTTGAGGCCTCAAGTGGACTTGACGAACACATATTATTTTCCCATAAAGGATGCTGATAACCATTAATAGATAAAGAAAAGGAAGATAATATCAACATTCCATGATTTGATACCCATACCTGATAGAACTATATTAATTAATCTCCATTACACCTAGTTATAGGCCTTTCTCATGTCGATTTTAATGACCATGTTTGACCCTCTATTTCTGAAGTTGATGTCATTGAGTATATACTAAGCCAAATAGATGGATTCCTTGATCGATTGGCCTTTAATGAACCCATGTTTTTTCAGTTAAATGCACTGAGGGATATGGATAGACAGTCTAGAGTTGTTGATACTATCTAAGATCTTGTATGGAACATTACACATACTCACTTAGTGGTAGTGTAAGATGGAAGAGGGGATTTTGGACTTAGGAAGAAGAACTAGGGTTGTTGTGCAAGATACTCTGGGTAAGATCCCCCTTAAATAAATCTTGAATGGAATTGATCTGGTCCTCCTTCACCAAATCCTAGGAGGTCCTGTAGAAAGAATCAGGGAATCAATCAGGACCCATTATGCTATCTAGATTAAAATGCATGAGTGCATCCTTAATCTCTATCTCACCAGGCACGGCCCCCAAGTTGTCATTGATCTGTCTTGAAACACAGGTAGGAATCACATCAAATATTTCAAATGGTTCTGAAGGGTAATCGGTAGCCAAGTATTCATTAGGACCAGCTAGAAGCTCCTGGAATAAGGAATCGGCCATGCCTCCCACCGTGTCTTTGTTCTCTATGATGGAACCATCCTCCAGTAGGATGTTCGGCATGACCAAATTACCCCTCTCCTTAATGCATGTTTGAAAGAGCTTTGAGTTCATGTCTCCCTCTTTTATCCACTTGATCTGAGCCCTCTCCCTAGCCATGCGCTCCTGTTTCAGTAAAAATCAGATAGAATACCCTTCTTCTCTATGAGTTTTGCAAAGGTATGCCCATCCCACTTCTCCTCCAAACTAATCTCTAATATCTTAACTTCCTTAATAAAATATTGAAATACCTTTTCAGGGGGATCCATGTGAGTCTCCCATGATTGGAGTTTTAGTTTCATCATCCTCAGTTTACTGTGAAAGATATGCCACTTATTTCCTTGCAAAGGGATGGACCAAACAGAGCTAACCAGGTCACGGTATCCCGATTTGTCCACCTAGAACTGACTAAATCTAAAACACTCTGGAAGGTTCTATGAGGAGTCCAAAAACACAATAAGAGGTTAGTGATCCAAGATTCCCCAAACTAGATGTTCCACCTTAGTGCTATAGAATATCAATATTGCATGAATATTAGTCAGGCAATGATCCAAACGACCCCACAAACGACTTAGCCCCTGCTGGTAATTACTCCATGTGAATTTGTCTCCCACAAAGATGAGGTCCAAGAGATCCTTTTCTTCCATGAAACGAACAAAATCAAGGCTGCATTGCCTTGGAAAACGTCATATTCCCTACCTTTCATCCAGGTCAGCCACAAAATTAAATTCCCCCTCCCCCCACTATCTACAGCGTGGGTCCAGGGTTGAACATGCCTAAGTATCTCCATAAGGATTCCCAGGAGTTCCTATTGTATCTCCCATACACAAAATAAACATATAAGAGAATGAGGTTGAGAGTTACCTTAACTATGAGGATCTGATCCCCTACTTGAAGCAAGTCTGAATGGCACCTCCTATGCCAAAATATCCATATATGCATATTAACTAGCTCATCCTGGATGCTTCCATGAATCTGTAGCCTTCTAAAAAACTCCCCAATTCTGTTGGGTTGTTGTTTGTGTTCAAGAATGGCCACCACTACCACTTTGTGACTAGAGATTTCTGAGGATAAAAATTATTACTCTCGGGCTTCTAAACCATGAACATTCCAAATTATAAAGGGTATCATTTGAAATAGAGTGACCTTAGACTAGCTCCAAATCTCTTTTCCTTATCAAAGTGGGAGGAAGAAATCCCTTGATGAAACTTGGCCTTTGATCTTGTGCACACCCCTGCCTCTTTAACCAACAACACAATGGGAGTGGCAGGGCTGCCTATCTGGAACATGTTGTGTTTCCTCTTTAAGTGATCCATGGAAGAGGCTTATTATTATTTGAATCTCTTTATCCAAGGGGAAGAACAAACTAAGGGTAGTTGTGGAGGGGAATCCGAGATAGAAGGGGAGAAGTCCTCAGAGGAGGATCTGGTGGTATGGGATAACACCACTATAGCCCACTGGTTCTGCTCTTATCCTTTACCCAAAGCAACCGTGGTGAGGGAAGATAGAGAAAATATCCCCAGACCATTCAACCTTGACCGACAGCCTTCTAGAGAAAGCTTCAAGAGGTTTCCATGAGAAAATATATAAGGGGATACCGAAAAATAATAAACACTCCTTGGGAAAAAGGGAATGAGGTCCATGTCCCCCTCTGGTGGATCTGAAACCACCACCACCGAAGAGACCTTTGGGTGGCCTTAGAGGGATTAGGAGGGGGAGATAACAAGATATTATAAGAAAACTTCAGAGACACCTCATAAGAATCCAAGGGAGAAAGACACTCACCACCACCTCTCCTTGCCTCCATGTCAATAACCATACAATAGACCTTGTTTCCATGATGCTAACAGACTTGAATAGAATGGACTTGAAGGAGGAAATGCGAGAAAAATCAGGGAACACCAGATAAACTAGATCCTAAACCCATGTGAAATAATCCTCCACCTGAATTTAAATCTTCTCTGGTAGGAGACGGGAAAGATTAAGATCAAAATAGATGTGAGCCTCTGAGGACAACAAACCATGCCTCTTCCCATCATCGTAGCATAGAAACATACCAATAGAGTCACTTATCAACCCCAGGAAGCCCTTGTTCTGAAACGGCAGAAAAAACCCTGGAATAAATATCTTAACATACTCCAATACGCTCTCCTTGCCTCTGTGTGCTTCTAGGGACCATATGGCCAAGATAAAGCTCCAACAGCCCATGGAACGTGGGACCTTTCACCATACGTGAAGAAAGCTGACCTTCGAAGAAAGAATGATGTATAAAGATTTCCTACGAAGGATCGAGACCTACACCGGCTGATGGAGGCCCCAGGACGAAACCCAGTGCTAGAAAACTACTAGCGGTGTTTTGGTCACCACAAAGCGAGCTACCAGAGTCCATTTGAGGCAAGATTTAGCCTCCTCAAACGCAGAGGCCGGTACGATCAGCCAAATCCTATTACCCACATGAGATGACTGCATAGATGTCATAGAGATCACCAGAAACCATGGGGAAACAGCCCATAATGATCCACATATGGAATCCCAGAAGGAAGGTCTAGTACCAAAGGAGTGGGACAGGCTGGGAGAAGATGGGTCCTGAGCCACTTGGGAAAGAGTGGGGAAGGAGTAAGAACCAGGGTCAAACGTTGTCGAGAGGGGCAGTAGAGGCCCTGAGGAACTAGAAGTAATGGTCGAAAACATTGAAACCAAAGTCATTGCATGGGTATATGATAAATCATGAGTAAAGGTGAAATATATTATCAAAAAAACATGGAGAAATTTTAGTTGTCTATATATTATGATATAAGGGCCTATAATATAAACATATACCAAGGAAAAGAGTATAGAACCCGAATATAATAAACATGATCCAATGGTAATAATCATTGGCATATGACATGGAAATGTAACATTCCCATAATACATATAATAATAATAAACATTGGAATTAATAAATTAAAACATTTTGAACAAACAAAATTTTTATGATTAATGTTTTGAACAAGTAAAATTTACATGCTTCCTCTTGTGAAAAAAATAATAATGTTATATATTGTGAAAAAATTCCCATGTTTTATGTTGTGAACAAAAAAAATACCTACACTATATATCATGAATAAAAAATGACCATAATAAATATACTTATCACATGTGATATCAAACATTAAATAATGAATTATAAATAAATATAGGATCCCACTCCTTAATCATCCATACATATGAGTGGCATTTTAAAAGAATAATTAATTATATCATGAGGATACCATGGATTTAAAAAGTTTATCTTTGATCACATCACAAAAAACCCTTTGAATGTTATATGGGTTTCACAACACATCAAAATGGTATCACTAAATACAACCTCAAGAATTTAAATAGTTGAGAATTGAAACAACATCACCCCCAAAGAGTATTTTATAATAATATTTATAGGTTAATTCATTAAAAATAATTTACAATGAAATAAATCCTTTATATACATGTAGAGAATTATAGAAAAATTGTTAATGATTTTTCAAAAAATGACTTTATCTTTGGTGAAAAAGATGAAGTTATGGGCACTTTAAAAATTAAATATGTATATAGTTAATTGAAAAAAAATTGAAAAGTAATTATGTTTAAAAAATAGCATTCAATAGTTTATACTTGAAAAAGACATAATGTTTCCAAAAAGATGAAGTGAAAACACTTTGAAAATATTTACATTTAAAAATAATAATCAATAATTTATTATTAATAATGAAATAAACATTTCATAAAGGTGATGTGATATAATTTGGAAAACTTTTAATTTTAAAAAGAATCATAAATAGTATATATTTTAATGGACATAATGGTTATCAAAAAATAACATGTACTGTAAGATAAAACATTTTATTTTGAAAGGATGAAAATCCATTGGAAAATTTTCTAATACATTTGATGAAATTTTACATCATAAAAGGGTAACCAAAACATCATTTTAAAAAGAGGGTATGTTAAATATGTAGGTAAATTTAGATAAAACATAATTGTACTTCTAAATATCAAGGATATCATTGGAAGGTAAGGAAAATATAGGCAAGGAGGGGGTACCACTATTTAAGAAAATGGGAATAATTCTCAATAGTGATATCCTTTTTATGGGGAAGAAATTCATCAAGGTAAAATAATTATATATAATTTTTATATTTATCTATAAATTAATATAATTTGCAAGTAAATAGAATATCTAATTCAAATAAATCAATCTTAGATGAAATAATTTCAAGAAGATTCATTTTAACTCAATAAAGGGAGTTGAGTTAATAAGGAAACTTATTACCCAGGTATTCTTTATATCAAAATCCATTTACTTGTAATCACAGTATATCATAGATGAATATGGTTAAATAAATCGAAATTTTATATACATATTAAATAAATCCAAAAATTATATACATATTAAATCCAAATTAATTAGATGAATATGGTTAAATAAAATCATTAGGAAGTAATCACAGTATATCATAGATGCAATGGATCGTAATAAGAAATGTTTCTCTAGAAATTAAATTTAAGACCTGAAAACCTTACCTTAAGTTGATACTTCCACTAAAGAGAATGAATTTAATATATAAAATAAATAACTATATTAATATCTTATTTCATAACCTCTTATATATTTATAACCTTTAAAACCATCATTAATAATTATTCTCAACCCTTATACTAGTTATTATCTATTTTCAGTATCAGGTGTCAGTTATCTTTATCATTTTAGACAAGATTCACAATAGAAGTGTTGTTCTTATTTATTATAAAAAATTTAATCATTGTAATATAATAATAAGTACATAAATTTATGTTTTAGGATTATTTATAATGTTATAATTTCATTCAAATATATTATATTTCATGGTTCTTGTTGACAAAATTGGTAAAAAAATATTTTCGTGATTTTTACCAGGTGAATCATGGTAACTTCTTAATAATTTAAATGTCCATATTACTAATACAAATAATTATTTATTTACTTATTAATATCAAATATTAATTATATAATTACACAATTGATATAAATTTATATCATTTTTTAATGTGGATGCTTCAACCGACCCAATAACAATATGCTTCAATCTATTTGGGAGTATGCATATAAAAGAGATTGTTTTTATAATATAATTATAAAAAAGTATAATTAAGTTGTGTATATGTTATTATGTTTATTATTCATAATTTTTAATAGTTATAATAAGGTAAATGGAAATTAATGTTTCACATATAAATAAATCTCTTTTCATCTTGGTATGTTCGTTTTAGGCGGTTAGTTTTACAATAATCACTTATTGATAATATTACTTATATAATTCCTATTTTATATTTATAGAATTTAAATCATAAAATAAATAAAACATAATATTATTAAACCCATTTATAGAACCATCCATCAAATTTCGTAGGAAAAAATTAAAATTTGTGTTCATGACGGTGATAGTCTTCGCACACAAATGAGCAATCATTTCAATTTTTTCAATTGAATGGGTGGGGAATATATTAGGGTCATACCGTCAATATAATAACATTTAAATATATTATTTATAATTATATAATTATATCCATATATCTAGGATGGGTTTTATTGAGGTTGGATGAGAATTATAATGAAAAGAAGTTAAAGGGTAAGTAATACTTATGCTGAGAATTTGGATCTTCTCTTGAAGTATCCTTCGAAAATGAAGGACATCAGGAAATTTTTTGAGGCTAGAGGATTCCAAAATAATATTAGTTCTCTAGAGGAAGAAAATTTGGTAGAGTTTCATGTTAATTTTGAATTATTTTTATGGCTTGAAAATTGTGGAATTGAGATCATTTTATTGGTGAAAATAAGGACAAATCTATGGAAAATAATTCTAGGTAAGGGGTTAAAAAAGATTTTCATAAGTGTTAGGTGAGTTATGTAGGTAAATGTTGTTGAAATATGTAATTTTGACTTTAAAGACTAATTTTTATTATATCAGGACTTTGTCTCAAATTTATTTTTTAAAATTTGATCCACATTAGATTACCCAATTTAACACTTAATAATCTTCATTAAAATTTATTAGTGGTAATTATTTTATCTCTAAAATTATATGAACACCCTTCATACGAAAATTTTACCTGAATAATATGAATTTATACTCCATTTTATATAACTAAATTTCTATATATTATAAAATTAACTTTTAATTTAAAACATATAATTTTTGGAAAAAACTATTTTTGTGGGAAAAGGTAGTTTTAAGGTTTTCTAATATTATTTAAGAATTATTATCAATTAAAATGAGATTCAATCTATTTTTATATATGTTTTAAAAACATGTTAATGTATTTATTTTATTTATATCCAATTAATTTAAAAATACACAATATTTGTAAATGTATCAATTATGGGAAAATAATTATTTTACTGCGGTAACTAATATTTACCTTGGTAACATAATTTTATACCAAAAAAATATAGCACCCTGAGACTTTATAATATTTTCATTTATTAATAAATTTAGTTTTTTTGGTTTCAGTATTTTTATGCAACACCATTTTAATATTACACTTCACACAACAATGAGTTGGCTTGCGTTACACGCAAGACCCAATTTTACCGAACAACAATATATTAATAAAATATTATTATTTAATATAATGTATTACCTAGTCATTAAATTTATGGTTATGAATATTATTAACCAAATTTTTAATTTTATATCTTCCATATAATTTTAATATTCATATTATATATTTTATAGACATGATATAATAAAAAATTCAATTTTTCATATAAAATATGTATTTTTCAAAAAAATTATTTTTGACTCCTTTTAATGGAGAACCCTTTTTTAAATCCAATATTTGACACTTTAATATGTTAAATTTGAAAAAATAAACTTATTATTGAGAAGAGGGAGATAAAAATTTAGTTTGGACAGATTTTTGGTGTTTTTCTGATAACTTTCAAATTTATTAAATAATAAAGAAATGCATCATTTTAATTCAAAACGATTTTTTCATCTAATTTATTAATATTGTTAGATTATAATTTTAATTGGTTTTGAAGTATAATTATATTAATTTTTTATAATTTAATATAATTTATTTCATTTGAATTTTTTTCACATTAAAATTAGATATAAACACATGACAATCTTTTGATTGTATTTACTTTTGAAAAACTCGTTTTCTCATTTTGTTAATGGGAATTGATTTTAAATTAATTAATTAAAATCATATGTTTTCAATTTTGGAAAATGGATTCCATATTTTTAATTTTTGGGTCCAAATTATATTAATAGGCAACTTTTTTTGGGGCATTATGAATAATAACCTTAGTTATTATTTTTATTACCATGGTTAAAGTTAATTAGGTAATTAAAGGTAAACATAATATTATAAAATTACCTTAACACCTATAAAAATCCTATTGGACGAATAAATTAGACTCTTATCATCTATGGTTAGAAATAAAATTACTTAATGGAAACTTTCCCATGAATATGAAATGAGTATAATAAAAATTAATGAAAATACAAAATGTCACACTCTCATTTTATATAAGTATATTAATATTAATATAGAGATTAATGGGAGATAAAATAGAATATAGGTAGTCTATAGAAATATAATGAAATTAAATACATCATAAAAATTTATTTATAACTTTTATATATTAAATAATTACCATTATCGATGACTCAATAGTGACGCATAAATTATTTTGTTAATAGAAATTTCAAACAAATGGTATTAAAAATGTTAAAATAAATATAATTTGAGTGAATTAATGTCACCCACTAATTTTATGGATTAATTCGACATGTTATTGATGGTTTAAATGAGTTTTTTAGAACATATCCATATGTTATGATATTTTTTAAAACTCAACTAATGAATCGTGTCAAAATTGACACTATTGATATTTTAAAATAAATAAAATTTTATTAAATTACATAAAACTCATAAAAATATAAAATTCAAAAACTAACTGTTATTAAGTTAAATATGTCACCAATTGTCCATTTATGGATCCTTTGGTATTTTATAGTGAATATATTAACCCTTAGTAATAAAATGACATGTTGTCATGGTAAGAGGTAAAGGAATTAATTAAGGGTAAATCAAAATTATAAGGTTTAAAATAAAACCAAAACATGTCCAAAAAATGTTGGATAAAGAAAATTCAATACTTATCAAATTATGATATATTTTTAGTTTTTTAATGTACACTTTTACATGAAAATAAATTATATATTATTTAAATCAAAGATAGTTACAAAATATCACTATCTTTTATTTTAATATCTTTTATGTATCCACATAGAGAAAAAATCAAGATATGAAAAAATATAAATGTATATTTTGATATAAATGAAATTATTTTTATTATATAAATTTATTTTTAATTTTTTGAAGTTATATAATTACCTGAAAAGTCTCTTTAATTCTAAAAAAATATTTATTCAATTAACATAAAAATAGAATAAGTGATTTTAATAACATAATTTTGTTTTATTTTGGATCATTTAATGTGTATAAAAAATTTGTAAGATATATATGATATATTACAGATGTTGGAAAGCATTATATTTGAATTACCACTTTGTCTTATTGTATTTTAAGTCAAATTATATGAATAGTGTTAAATTTGGCAATAATAATATCTTATTGAATAAATTTATTATAAAATTATTTAAAAATCACAAAAATGTTCACAATAGGATAATATATGGTCTAAAATTTATTATAATTTTCATTTATGGGACATTTTTAATTATTTATATCCATAATAGTCTTACTGTATTTTAATATTTTGAAATTTTCCTGAAGTGCCCCTCCCCTCTCTTATAAAAAGGAATCTCCCCTAAAATTCCTCACAACTTCTTGAGGATTATAACTCAACCAAACCCTTACCAACCCTCCTATAAACATTATTAGTTAACTTTTGGAGGTTTTTGTTTTCCAAAAAGACCATCCCTAGTGTCCCTAAGAGAAGATCCAAAGGAAGTCCAATGAAGAAGAGGTAATTGTTTTATCACCTCATTCAAAGTTATTTTCTTCTTAAACTTCCTCTTTTTATGATGATTACATACTAGATTAATAAATAAATTATATTCTACATTATTTTATTTCATTAAAATTATGGTACAAACTTATTCCTCATTTTATCCATCATACAAATAACAATATCACCATGCGTGTGTGCATACGGCTTATCGTCACCACACTGTGATGTAATTTTTTATTCAAAACTACCTTAATTGGATGGATATAATGATGATTATAATGGATATAAATAATTAATATAACATGATAATGATTTTTTATAATTAATATACCATCCAATTTCATACCATTTTACCATTAAGAGAATGATATTTTTGCTTGTGCGTAGGTACAGCCTACCGTCTCCATGACAAGGTTAGATTCCTTCTTCACATTAACAATTCAAGAATGATTATAAAATTTATTAGATGAGTATAAATAATAATTATGAACTTAATTTCATTATGTACATGATTAAAATACATGTTATTCATAACAAAAATGACTTACACTGAAAAACAGGAGAGGGAATAATGAAGAAGTTAACACCCAAAATAATGGTAATATTGAAACAATATGATATAATAGGATCATATATGATATAATAGATATGTATATAGAATTAGTATAATTTAATAACATACTTTAACCATTATACAGGATTTTAACACACCCTCTACTAACATAAAGTACCATGTAAGTATTAATTTCACAATATCATTATTATTTGAGGTTGTTTATATGTAAGTATCTACTGGGACATCTTTATCATCCATGTCTATATTTCTAATAACTTTTTCATAAAATATTTTACTATTATCATATGAATGTTTTAATTAATTTTTACACATGTTTTACTTTTTGAAAATTGTTTTGAAAAGAATCTTTCGGTTGTTTTCTAAAAGATGTGCTTTATGACCTTTTCGACAAATTAAGGAAATAATGTTTTTTTTACTTTTATGGCGCAAGCAGCTATTTTCTACCATTATGTCGCCTTACCATTTTTAAGTTTCCATTACAAGATTAAAAGGTTATTTTCAAAAAAATCTTTTATAATTTAACGGATTTTAAATGATTAAAGAGGATATTTCTTTCAAAGAGTTTTAATGAATTTATTAGATTATTTTCATCTATGTTAAAGTCCTTTGTTGTGTTTTATACTTAATTGAGGTTGATTTATTATGATACAATATTCCATATTATATTTAATATTTTATGATATGTTTGAATGTATATGTTCTATTTTTATACCATTCATGTTTTATGGGTAAAGTATTAACATTTCGTATGCTAGTTTTAATTCGAATGTTTATGTTATGTGTCACCCTTTTAATATGAGAAATATATTAGACTTAGTAAGTGACAGGAGGGTCCTTCTATAGCCCTTGATTCATCGGTAGGTCTCATGAGTGAAACTAGTGTCTTGGCACAAGGCCTTTATGGTATGGTAATGGTCTTGGCATGAGGCCTTGACGTTATGGTAATGGTCTTGGAATGAGGCCTTGATAGTATGTTTACAATGTCTAGAATTATGCATTTCCACATTATGAGATTAATTATTGATATTACATGTGATTATTCGAATAGTATAATATCCATGTGAATGTTTAAATGGAATTATTTGATTTATTTTTTCCATATTATTCTGAAGATAATATTTTAAAAGGCTTGTGTTTTAGTTTTATACCTTTTATTAAGAGTTTATGCTTATTTATGATAGCTTTCGCTATATTGTTTATCCTTACTAATAATATGATCTCACCCCTTTCTTATGTTTTATTTTTCTATGATTACAATAAGTGTATTATGATTTATATACTGTGTTAATATAGGAGAATAATGGTGTTATAAAATAATTATTTGTGTTTCATTTTATGTTTTGAATTGTAATGTAAAGTTCATGTGTGTAATATATTTTCCAAGACTGCTAAACAGATCAGACCTTTGGGATTTTATTCCTTGTAATCCTTCTAGTGTATTAAAATAAGTCACTATCTTTGGTCTTCTGGGGTCAAGGAATTACAGTTGGTATTAGAGGAATTTTAGAACAACCTTGGAAATAGATTTAGAAAAATTAGATTTGGGATCATAAACCTAAGATAGACTTTGAGGGTAAGTATAGAGGAATATAATAAAATTTTGTTAATATAGAGATTATGTGGGTATTCCTAGAAAATAAATCCATATCTAGATACTACAAGTGAATATGGTTCTAGAATAGATGTACCTAGGGGTAATAACTTTGACAAGGTGTTATAGGATTGACTCGAGGTAACCCGGTACACAAAAATGAGCCTTACTACACACCTAGTTTGACACTCCTAAGGGATATGATTAGGATAATTCAAATTTTATTTATAAATTATTACGAAAAGTTTATGATTAAATATTTTTCCAAAGAATCCATTTTTATAATTATGAGACTAGATATGTGTAAATCTTCTACTAATATTGATAATTTCTCTAGTTTTTGGATTATAGATTATGATATGATCTAACCTAGTGTATGTCATCATTTAGAAATGGTGCCCAGTATAAGGAATGAGAAACCTAGAAATACACATGATCCAAAGAGTAAGAAGGATCATATCTTTCATGGTCTTAATCCAACATTTCAAAGGGAAATAGTCTCCCACATCTTCTCATCATATGAAGAAACTATATCATGTGTTAATAAGATAAGTAAATAATTCTATGAGTCCTTTGGATTTGAAGGGAAGCAAGAGATTAAGTGGATGGAATATAAAATGATGGATAAAGGAAAGAAGGGAAAGAAATATTTTCTCACATGTGATAATTGTGGAAAAATCACCCTAGTAAATTCTTGAAGGGAATGGGATTTTGTTATATGTGTGGAGAAAAGGACACCAAGTTCTTGATTTCAAGGGTAAAAATAAGGTTTCTAATATACAATGCTTCAACTACAAAGAGATGGGACACTATGTGAATCAATGCCCCAATCATCAAAGGAATATACACCAGATGATTCTATTGGATAATGATTAAGTTATGATACTACTACAGATGAAGAGTAATGATTAAAATGACTATTCAATAATTAATTGAATTATAAATATACAGGTTATAGGAATTATAGAGTATATAAGGATTTTACTATAGTACTATTTCATTAAGGATTTGAGATTGTATGGTACCATGTAAAGTGACATAGTTACTAATTCAAATTTTTTGGAAAATATTGAGGGAAAGATAACCCTTAATATGTTTCTGAGATAGATATAATGATTTAGGAATAAAGATATTATTGTTTTGGATAAATTATATTGGATATTAGTGAATACATTAGAACTGATTAATGGTATATTTATTTCATCATTTTTTGAGTTTACAGCATTTTTGGATTTAAGGAGTATATCCAATATTCTATGTTTTACATAAAAAATAAGGAAGCCTGAACATATTTAATAAGTTTTTATAGTAATTTAGGTTATTACCATGTTTTAAAAGAATACATGATAAATATATTGGAATGTTTGGTATGTGACAAAAAGTGATATTAATTATGTTATGTTGATTTGATAAATTTAGTGACCTTATAAATTTTTCGATTATGGGTTTGGATAGAAGTATTTTGGACAAGTCTAAAGGTTGGAATGAATTAAGTTGAACATTGGATAGCACTATTTGTGGTTAAAATATTTATTAATGTTATTTTGGAATGTTATACTAATATAGATTTATGAAAAGGATAACCCATAGGCCGGGTGAAAACTCATCGCATCCGGCAAGGCCATGAGACTTGAACACGCAACTGAAGTGCGACAAGTCTTTATCACTTACCACTGGCTTGTAGGAAGTCTGGTTAATATAACATGGTTTTATTTATTTAAATAGTATAAGTTTATTTTTTAATACTTATAATATTAATTTGAAGAGAATATTTTTTAGTTCTATTATCTTTTTAAAAGAAATATAAGTTTGTGGTGGGAATTAGTTAAAGGATGAAACTCTACATGTCAATTATGTATGCTTCCTTGTGTTCTTGGTCTATGAAGTAAATTAATTATTTAACACTACAGAAAGGATCATAAAACCAAAAATATTTTCCAAGTACATTTTTTCTACCAATCAAATGATACCTTGGATCATTCATATATTTATAGCTTTTTGGATGTGACCGTTCTCCTAATAATGTTCTCTATCACTCTCTATTAGAACTTGATGGTTATTTTTCCTTTCATGTCCTTGTTTTCTTACATGGAACCCTAGTATATTTTATCTCTGTTGAACTCCGTACTTCCCTTTATTTATTTTAAAATGGTGGTCTCATTAATTCATTTTACAATGTGGTATTTCAATAAAGATATTTTTAAAAGTCCAACCCAATAGTTTTCGATTTTGAGTTCAAATTGTGAGGATGCAGTTTATTGAAGGAGGGGAGAATGTAACACCCTGAGACTATAATATTTTGATTTCTAAATAAATTTAATTTTGTTTATTTCATTATTTTTATGCAACAACATTTTAATCTTATGCAACACACAATAATTAGTTGGCTTGTGTTAAACACAAGGCCCAGTTTTATCGAACAATAATATATTAATAAAACATTTTTATTTAATATAATATATTACCTAGCAATTAAATTTGCAGTTATGAATATTATTAACCACATTTTGAACTTCATATGTTCCATATAATTTTAATATTCTTCTCATGTATTTTCTTGACATTATATAAGAAAAAATTCAGTTTTTTAGATAAAAGATGTATTTTTCAAAAAAATGCAATTTTGATGCCTTTTAATGGAGTACCCATTTTTAAATCCAATATTTGACACTTTTATGTGTTAAATTTTAAAAATTAAACTTATTATTGATAATATGGACATAAAAATTTAGTTTGGGAAAAATTTTGGTGTTTTTATGATGATTTCATATTTTAATGAATAGTAAAAAAAGACATCTTTTTAATTCAAAACTATGTTTTCATATAATTTATTTATATTGCTAGATTATAGTTTTAATTGGTTTTAAATTATAATTCTATTAAGTTTTTATCATTTAATTTAATTTAGTTCATTTGAATTGTTTTCACATTAAAATTAGATATAAAATATTTTGATGGTTTTTACTTTTGAAAACACGTTTTCTCATTTTGTTAACGGGAATTAATTTTAAATTAATTACTCTAAATTTTTTGTTTTAAATTTTGAAAAATGGATCCCATATTTTTAATTATTGTTTAAAAATTATTTTAATATTATACTTTTATTTTTTCACATTATAAATATAAACTTTAGTAATTATTTTTATTACCATGTTTAAAGGTAAATCAGGTAATTAAAGGTAAACATAATATTATAAAATTACCATAACACCTGTAAAAAACTTATTAGATGAATAAATTATACCCTTATCATCTATGTTTCTAAATTTAATCACTTAATGGCCACTTTCCATGAATATTAAATGAATATAATAAAAATTAATGAATGTGACAAAATGTCACACTCTCATTTTATGTCAGTATATTAATTTTAATATAAAGATTATCAAGAGATAAATTAAAATTTAGGTGGTATATAGAAGTATAATGGAATTTCCTACATCATAAAAAATTATTTATAATTTTTAGAGATTAAATAATTATCATTAACGATGACTCAATAGTGACGTAGAAATTATTTTATTAACATAAATGTCAAATAAATGATATAAAAATATTAAAATAAACATAATTTGAGTGAATTCATGTCATAAACTAATTTTATGGATTAATTTTACATGTTATTTATGGTTTAAAGGAGTTTTTTCAGAAATATCCTTATGTTATGATATTTTTAAGAAGTCAACTAATGAATACTGTCAAAATTGACATTATAGATATTTTAAAATAAATAACACTTTATTAAATTATATAAAATTCATTAAAATCTAAAATTCAGAAAACTAATTTGTATGAATTTAAATATGTCACCAATGGTCCATTTATGGATTCTTTTGTATTTTATAGTGAAAATATTAATCTTTAGTAATAAAATGACATGTTTCTATAATAAGAGTTAAAGGAATCAATTAAGGGTAGATCAAAATTATAAGGCATAAAATAAAACCAAAACACAAGTACAAAAAAAATTATCAGATGAAGAAAATTAATTCTTATCACATTATGATCTATTTTTTGTTGTTTAATGGACACTTTTACATGAAAATAAATTATATATTATTTAAATCAAAGATAGTTACAAAATATCACTATCTTGTATTTTAATCTCTTTTATGTGTCCATATAGGGCCAAAATCAAGATATGAATTAATATAAATGTCTATTTTGATATAAATGAAATTATTTTCATTACATTAATTTATTTTTAATTTTTATATGTTATATAATTACCTAAAAAGTCTATTCAATTCTAAAACAATATTTATTCAATTAATATAAAAATAGAATAAATGATTTTAATCAGATTAATTTTGTTATATTTTTGGATTAGTTAACGTGTAAAACCAATTTCATAGAACTATATGATATATTATAGATGTTTTAAATCATTATATTCTAATTACCAATTTCTATTATTGTATTTTACATTAAATTAGATGAATAGTACTAAATTTTGAAATAATAATATCTAATTGAATTAATTTATTCTTAAATTATTTAAAAATAAAAAAAATGTTAAATAATCACAAATGTATAATATATGATCAAACATTTATTGTAATTTTTATTTATGTCCAATTTTTAATTATTTAGATCTAGAATAGTCTTACTATATTTTAATATTTTGAGAGTTTCCTAAAGTGCCCCTCCCCTCTCTTATAAAAAGGAATTTATCCCCACACTTCCTCACACCTACTTGAAGATTATATCTCTACAAAACCCTTACCAATTCTCCTAAAAACATTCTTAGTTAACTTCTTATCATCTTGGATTTCCAAAATGACCATCCCTAGTGTCCCTAAGAGGAGATCCAAAGGAAGTCCAATGAAAAAGAGATAATTGTTTTATCACATCTTTCAATGTTCTTTTCTTATTATACTCCATCTTTCTATGTTGATTCCATACAAGATTAATAAATAAATTATATTATACATGATTATATGTTACTATAATTATGTTACAACATTATTCATCATTTTATCCATCATACAAATAACAATATCACCATGCGTGCGTACGCACACCTTATTGGCTCCACGTCGGGATGTAATTTGTTATTCAACACTACCTTAATTGGATGGATATAATGATGAGTATAATGTATATAAATAATGAATATAAAATGATAATTATTCTTTATAATTAATATACCATCCAATTACATACCATTTAACCCTCAAGGGAAAGTTAATGTCACTTGTGGGTACGTACGGCCTATCGTCTCCATGACACGGTAAGATTCATTCTCTACATTAACAATTAAATAATGATTATAAAATTTATAATATGGGTATAAATAATAATTAAAAACACTAATTTGATTCTATACGTGATTAAAATTCATCCTATTCATAACAAATATGACTTACATGGCAAAATAGGAGTGGGAAAAATGAAGCAGTTAACACCCGAAATAATGGTAATATTGAAACATTGTGATATAATAGGATCTTATATAATATAATAAATATTTATATGGGATTGGTATAATTTAATAACATAATTAAACCATTATATAGGTGTTTATCACACCCACAACTAACAAAATGTACAAGGTAAGGGTTAATTTCACAATCTCATCATTATTTGTGGTTGTTTATTTGTAAGTATCTACTGGGACATACTTATCATCCATATACATGTTTCTAAAAATGATTTAATAAAATATTTTATTATTCTCCTATGGATTTATAAATTCATTTTTACCCATGGTTTACTTTTTATAAAAAATTTTGAAAGGAA
Organism: Viscum album; assembly: GCA_963277665.1. Classification (NCBI taxonomy): domain Eukaryota; kingdom Viridiplantae; phylum Streptophyta; class Magnoliopsida; order Santalales; family Viscaceae; genus Viscum; species Viscum album. The sequence continues at coordinate 1,503,616,527 of OY728152.1, forward strand.
TATTTCGTTTTTTTCTAAATGATGTACTTTATGACCTTTTCAAAAAATTAAAGAAATATTGTTTTTTTAACTTATACGGCATGGGCGGCTATTTTATGCCATTATTTCGCCTTACCATTTTGAAGTTTCCCTTAAAATTTTACAATTTTATTTTCAAAAAAATGTTTTCTTTTATAATTTCACGGTTTTAAAATGATTAAAAATGATATTTATTTCAAAGAGTTTTTACAAATTTATTAGATTATTTTCATCTATGTCAACATCCACTGTTGTGTTTTATACTTAATTGAGGTTCATTTATTATGATACAATATTACATATTATATTGAAGGTTTTGTGATATGTTTTAATTTGGATGTGCTATTTTATACCATTCATGGTTTATGGTTAATGTATTAATACTTTGTATGCTAGTTTTAATATAAATGTTTATGTTATGTGTCACCCTTTTCATTTTAGGAATGAATTATACTTAATAAGTTATGGGCAGGCCCACTATAGCCCCTCGATGCATTGGTAGGTCTCATAAGTCAAAGTAGTGTCTTGTCACAAGGCCTTGATGGTATGGTAATGGTCTTGGAACAAGGCCTTGATGGTATGGTAATGGTCTTGGCATGAGACCTTGATAGTATGTTTATGATGTCTAGCATTATGGATTCCCTCATTATGAGATTAGTTATTATTATTACATGTTATTATTCAACTATTATAATATCCATGTGAATGTTTAAATGAAATTATGTGATTTATTCTTTCCATATTATGATGAAAATAATGTTTTAAAAGGATTTTGTTTTAGTTTTATACCTTTCCTTAAGAGTTTATGCTTATTTATGATAGCTTCCACTATATTGTTTATCCTTACTAAGCATCTGAGATCACCCATTACTTATGTTTTATTTTTTCAGGAATATAGGAAGTGTATTATTATTTATATGTAGGGTTAATCTTGGATAATAATGGAGTTATCAAATAATTATCTATGTTTCATTTTATGTTTTTAATTGTAATGTAAACTTCATGTATGTAATTTATTTTCCAAGACTACTAAACTGATTGGTCCTTTTGGATTTGATTCCTTGTAATCCTGCTAATGTAATAAAATAATTCACTGGATCCAGGATTCTAGGGTTGGGGCATTACAGTTGGTATAATAAGAAGTTTATAAAAAACCTTGGAAATAGATTTAGAAAAAATAGATTAGGGATTATAACCCTAAGATATACTTTGAGGGTAAGTATATAGGAATATAATAAAATTTTGTTGATGTAGAGATTATGTGGGTATTCCAAGAAAATACATCCCAATCTGGATACTACAAGCGGATGTGGTTCTATCACAGATGTACCTAGGAGTAATAACTCCAACAAGGTATTCCGAGCTTGATTCGAAGTAACCTGGTACATGATAAAAATCCTTACTAAATACCTGGTTTGACACTCCTATGGGATATGCTTAGGATAATTCACATTTTTTACAAACTATTATGAAGGATTTATGAGTAAATATGTCCACAAAGAATTCATTTTTATGATTATAAGTCTCAATATGTGTAAATATTTAATTAATACGGAGAATTTTTCTAGTTTTTTATTATACATTATGAAATGATATAATCTATTTTATGTCATCATTTAGAAATGTCACCCAGTATAAGGAATGAGAACCCCAAAAATACACATGATCCAGAGAGTAAGAAGTTTCGTATTTTCATGGTCTTAAGAAACCATTTCAAATGGAAATAGTCTCCCATATATTCCCATCATATGAATAAATAGTATAATGTTTTAATAATATAAGTAAATAATTCTATGAGTCCTTTGGATTTTAAGGGAAGGAAGAGATGAAGTGCATGGCAGAGAAAAAGATGGATAAATGGAAGAAGGGAAAGAAGGATTTTCCCACATGTGATAACTGTGGAAAAAATCACCCTAGTAAATTCTTGAAGGGAATGCGAGTTTGTTATAAGTGTAGAGAAAAAGGACACCAAGTTTGTGATTACAAGGGTAAAAATAAGGTTTCTAATGTAAAATTCTTCAACTTTAAAGAGATGGAACACTATGGGAATCAATGTCTCAAACGTTAAAGGAATATACACCAGATAACGGTATTGGATAATGATCAAGTTATGATACTACCGTAGACGAAGAGGAATGATTAATATGACTATTAAATAATTATTTGAATTTGAAATATACTAGTCATAGGAATTATAGAGTATATAAAGATTTTATTGCATTGCTATTTCATTAAGGATTTTAGATTATATGGTACCATGTAAATTGACATAGATTCAAATTCAAATTTTAGGAAAATATATGGTTGAGGGAAAGATAACCCTTAATATGTTTCTGATACAGAGATAATGATTTTGAAATAAAGAGATGATTGATTTGGATAATGTATATTGGATATTATTTACTACCTTGGAACTAATTAATGGTATATTTATTCCATCATTGTATGAGTTTACAACATTTTTAGATTTAAGGAGTATATCCAATATTCAATGTTTTACATAAGGAATAAGAAATCATGAACATATTCAATAAGGTTTTATGGTAATTCAGGTTATTACCATGTTTTAATAGAATACAAGATGATGGTATTGACATGTTTTTCATGGGACAAAAAGTGATCTGCATTATGTTATGTTGATTTAATAAATTTAGTGATGCTCCTTATAAATTTTGGGACAATGAGTTTGGATGGAAGTATTTTAGATAAGTCTAAAGGTTGTAATTGATTAAGTCGAACATTGGATAGTATTGTTTGAGGTTAAAATATTTATTAAGGTTATTTTTTGAATTTTATACTAATATAGTTTTAATAAAAAGAAAACTCATTGGTTGGGTGACAACACATCATGTCTATAAATTTTGTGAGACTTGAACACACACATGAAGTGAGACAATGCTTTATCACCTACCACTAGCCTATAGAAAGTCCCTGGTTAGTATAACATAGTTTTCTTTATTTAAACGGTATAAGTTTATTTTTTTAACCTTATACGTTTATGATAAAAATAATTTTTTGATTTATAATATCTTTTGAAGAGAAAGATGAGTTTGTGGTAAGAATTATTTAAAGGATGAAACTTTACATGTCAATTATGTTTGCTTCCTTGTGTTCTTGGTCTATGAAGTAAATTGATTCTTCAACCCTAGAGAAAGGATCATAAAACCAAAATTGTTTTCCTATTTCTTTCTTTTGAGATGAATCAAATGGTCCCTTAGATCATTCACATATTTATAGCTTTATGTTTTTTAACGTTCTCCTAATAATGTTCTCTATCACTCTCCATAAGAAAATAATGGTTACATTTTCATTCATGTCCATGTTTTCCTACATGGAATCCTAGTATGTTTTATCACTAGTGAACTCTGTAATTCCCTTTATTTTTTTTAAATGGTGGTCTCATTAATCTAATATTTGATGTGGGATTTCAATAAATATATTTCTAAAAGTCAAATCCATAGTTTTCAATTCTGAGTTCAAATTGTGAAGATGCAATTTATTGAAGGAGGGGAGAATGTAACACCACAAGACTTTATAATATTTTCATTTCTAAATAAATTTAATTTTGTTTCTTTCATTTTTTTTATGCAACAACATGTTAATCTTATGCTACAGACAATAATGAGTTTTCCTTCATTACATATAAGGCCAAGTTTTACCGAACAATAATATATTAATACAATATTATTATTTAATATAATATATTAACTAGCCATTAAATTTGAAGTTATGAATAGTATTAACCAAAATTTTAATTTTACATTTTCTATATAATTTTACAATTCATATTATGTATTTTATAGACATGATATAATAAAAAACTAAATTTTTTAGATAAAAGATGTATTTTTCAAAAAAAATCTATTTTGACACCTTTTAATTTATAACCCTTTTTAAATCCAATATTTAACACTTATATATGTTAAATTTTACAAAATAAACTTCTAATTGATAATTAGAACATAAAAATTTAGTTTAGACAAATTTTTTCTGTTTTTTTGATAACATTCATATTTTAATAAATAGTAAAAAAATACAACATTTTAATTCAAAACTATTTTTTCATCTAATTTATTTATATTATTATATTATACTTTTAATTGGTTTTAAATTATAATTATATTAAGTTTTTATCATTTAATATAATTTATTTCATTTTAATTTTTTCACATTAAAATTACATATAAACACATGCCAATCTTTTGATGGTTTTTACTATTGAAAAACATTTTTTCTTGTTTTGTCAACGGGGATTAATTTTAAATTAATTACTAAAAATACTGTATTTTAAATTTTAAAAAATAGATTCCATATTTGGAATTATTGGGTTCAAATTATGTTAATAGGATACTTTTATTTTTGGTTATTATAAATAGCAACTTTAGTAATTATTTTTATTACCATGGTTAAAGGTAAATCGGGTAATTAAAGGTGAACATAATAATATAAAATTAACTTAAAACCTATAAAAATACTATTTTATGAACTAATTGTACCCTTATAATATATTTTAAGAAATTTAATAACTTAATGGCCACTTTTCCATGAATACGAAATGAATATAATAAAAATTAATGAATATGACAAAATATCACACTCTCATTCTATATAAGTATATTAATTTTAATATAGAGATTACTAGGAGATAAATTCGACTTTAGGTAGTCTATAGATATATAATAGAATTAAGAAAATCTTAAAAATTTATTTATAATTTTTAGAGGTAAATAATTACCATTAACGATGACTCAATTGTGATGCAGAAATTATTTTATTAATAGAAATGTAAAATAAATGATATTAAAATATTAAAATAAATATAATTTGAGTGAATTAATGTCATAAACTAATTTTATGTATGAATTTGACATGTTATTGATGATTTAAATGAGTTTTTTTGAACATATCATTATATTATGATATTTTTAAAAAGTCAACTAATTAATAGTGTCAAAATCGACACTATTTATATTTTAAAATAAAAAATATTTTATTAAATTATATAAAATTTAAAAAAATATATATTTCATAAAAATAATTGGTATGATGTTAAATATGTCATAAATTCTCCATTTATGGATCCTTTGGTATTTTAGAGTGACTATATCAACCCTTATTAATAAAAGGACATGTTATCATTGTAAGAGTTAAGGGAATTAATTAAGGGTAAATCAAAATTATATGGTTTAAAATAAAACAAAAACATGTCGAAAAATTTATTTTATGGATAAAGTTCAATCCTTATCACATTATAATCTATTTTTATTTATTTAATAGACACTTTTAAATGAAAATAAATTATATATCATTTAAATCAAAGATATTTACAAAATATCACTATCTTGTATTTTAATATGTTTTATGTCTCCACATAGGGCCAAAATCAAGATATGAACGAATATAAATATCTATTTTTATATAAATGAAATAATTTTCATTATATAAATTTATTTTGAATTTTTATAAGTTATAAAATTACCTTAAAAGTCTCTTCAATTCTAAGAGAATGTTTATTCAATTAACATAAAAATAGAATAAATGATTTTAATAATATTAATTTTTTTATATTTTGGATTATTTAATGTGTCAAACAAATTTACTAGATCTATATGATATATTATAGATGTTTGAAAGAATTATATTCGAATTACAAGTTTTTTCTAATTGTACTTTAAGTCAAATTAGTTAAATAGTGTTAAATTTGGCAATAATAATATCTTATTGAATTAATTTATTATTAAATTATTTAAAAATCAAAAATATGTTAAATAAGAACAAGGGGATAATATATTTTCGAAAATGTATTATAATTTTCATTTATGGGCCATTTTTAATTATTTAGATCTATAATATTCTTACTATATTTTAATATTTTGAGAGTTTCCAAAAGTGTCCCTCCCCTCTCTTATAAAAAAGCATCTCCTAACACACTTCCTCACACCTCCTTGAGGATTATATCTCGACAAAAACCTTCAAAATTCTCCTATAAAAATTCTTATTTAACTTCTCAAGGTCCTAGCTTTCCAAAAAGATCATCCCCAGTGTCCCTAAGAGGATATCCAAAGGAAGTCCAACGAACAAGAGGTAATTGTTTTATCATCTCTTTCAAAGTTATTTTATTATTATACTCCCTCTTTCAATGTTGATTCCATAATAGATTAATAAATACAAAACCTTATATATTATGATATTTTATTATAATTATGGTACAACCTTATTCCTCATTTTACCCATCATACAAATAACAATATCACCATCCGAGCATATGCACGACTTATTGGATCCACATCGTGATGTAATTTTTTATTCAACACTACCTTAATTGGATGGATATAATGATGAGTATAATGGATATAAATAATTAATTTAACATTATAATGATTCTTTATAATTAATATACCATCCAATTCCATACCATTTAACCATCTAGGGAAAGATAATGTCGCTCGTGCTTACGTAAGGCCTACCGTCTCCACGACACGGTGAGATTCATTCTCCACATTAAAAATTCAAGAATGATTATAAAATTTATAAGATGAGTAAAAATAATAATTATTAACTTAATTTCATTCTTTACATGAGTAAAATACATCCTATTCATAACAAATATGACTTACATGGCAACACGGTAAAAATAATAATTATGAACTTAATTTCATTCTCCTATGGATGTTTAAAGTCATTTTTACCCATGTTTTAATTTTTATAAAATGTTCTGAATGGAATATTTTAGTTGTTTTCCAAATGATGTACTTTATGACCTTTTAGAAAAATTAAGGAAAGAATGTTTTTTAAATTATATGGTGTGAGCGGCTATTTTTTGCCATTATGTCGCCTTACCATTTTGAAATTTCCATTACAATATTATAAGGTTATTTTCAAAATAAATGTTTTCTTTTATAATTTCACGGCTTTTAAATTATTAAAAAGGATATTTCTTTCAAATATTTTTAATGAATTCATTAGATTATTTTTATCTATGTCAACATCCTTTGTTGTATTTTATGATTAATTGAGGTTGATTTATTATGATACAATATTCCATATTGTATTGAAGGTTTTAGGATATGTTTGAATGTGTATGTGTTAGTTTTATACCATTCATAGTTTATGGTTAAAGTATTAACATTTCATATGCTAGTTTTAATATGAATTTTTATATTATGTGTTACCCTTTTCATATTAGTAATTAATTAGACTTAATAAGTGACGGGCAGTCCCTGCTATAACCCCTCTATGTATCGATAGGTCTCATGAGACAAACTAGTGTCTTAGGACAAGGCCTTGATGGTTTAGTAATTATTGGACCATAGATACTATTGGCCACTATCTCTGACTATAATGGTTTTAATTATCACAAATCATGTCATATATTAACATATATATTACCTCATGTCAGATCCTAAATCATGTCAAATATTAAATTATGTCAAAGATCCTAAATTATGTCAAATAATTATCTTATATATTAGATCATTTCAATCATATAACTATTTATTTGTGTTTAAGTATAAACAAGCTTAAAACTAATTATCTATGTTTAATTATGAGTATTAACACTCTCTGATTTTGCTAAACTATAATACAGACAGAACATCTAAAATTATTTAAGTATGAGTCACTAACACCAATAGACAGATGACTCACCAACAGACATATGACTCCCTGACAGAAAATTCAAATCGGCATATGTTCTAAGTATGTGAAGTTGACACTGTTGGAAGGACTTTCTGTTGAAAGGCCTCACCATTGGAAGGACTCACTGATACATATGAATCACCAATGCAGAAAAATCACCGTTAAATATGACTTACCGATGCAGACGACTCACCATTGCATATAACTCACTGATGTAGATGACCTACCATCAGTCCAAGTGACCTACCATTGGGTGGTGCTACCGACGCAAGGACTCACCATCAGTTGAAATGAGTCACTAATAGATCAACAGTCTCACCAAAAGAAGGAAGGAATCACCATTGAAACAAGTCACTGATATAATGAGTCACCAATGTATGGAAATACCAACAGAATGACATAATTATAGGTTGAGTCACTTACAAAAGGAAACACCGATAGAATGAGACATCAACTGAAAAGTCACTGATATACTATTTAAATATGTATTTATTAATATTATTTCTAAATTCATATTTGTGTCATTTAATGATTCTGACATATTTTATAATATTTTTTAGGACTTTTAGCATACAGTATGAGGTACGATGAACCTATTAACATGGAAAGAACATTCTCTTTTCCAGCCCTCAAAAATAAGAATCTTTTTTAAAGAGAGGAGATATAAAGAAGAGTGTGGTTGTGCTTGACTATGTGAGAGAGAGACATATTGTAGAAAATCTAAAACTCTCATGCTACCACTAAAAATTCAAGAACAAAAATAAGAACACACAACACAATATCAACTGAGTTGAACTTCTTACTGAAAAACTACTTTAGCATATCAAAGAAAGAGAATAATATACCTGAAAAACCATACTTGTACCTGGAAACTAGAATACGACCCTCTTTTTTTGGGTCAACTTCAAGAAGGGGAATCAGACTTCATCTCAGCTACATCTGAAGAGTCAAGACCTGTATCTCAAGACACAAAGAGCCTTCCAAATCCTTTCTAATATTTTTTTGCTATGTTGTGTACTTTTTACATACTTTTGAGGAGTGTGTGTATATTTCTATTAATCACACACTATATCCTATATCAAACTGAAGGATACAAGATATCCTTCTAACCATACCTTCTTACACCTGTTAATCCCACAGAAAAGTGTGGAAGAGGTCCTTGTGTGACCTGGTAGTTTGTACCCACAAAGAACTGTGGTAGAGGTCTCGTGACCTGGGCAACCTGTGTGCTGTTGTGAACCCCAATCCAGGGTGTAGATTAAACTATTTATTAATTTAAAATTATTGGTGGAATTTTATCACTAAGTTGAGGGTATTAAGTCTCTATTTGAGACTAAACCTCTTGTTTTATTTCCGTTGTGTTTTTTACCTTTTAGTTTTACTCTGTTTTATCACATATTTTATAAAACTAAATTAAACTCTGGTATTTATTCTTAGAAAGTGTTTATAACATTATTTACTTATTATGTTAGTTTCAAAAGTTTTATTAATTATCAAATTGATATAACTGAGAACTAATCACACTTTTTAGAAATTAATCGAATAGTCAAGCTCTTATAAATTCACTACTGGATAAATGGGAAATTGAATTTTTAATATTGGGTAACTTCATATTTTTCCCTTTGTAATATAAATTTTTATAGATAATCAATTCATCCCCCCCCCCCCCTTATTGAGTACTCTACTCCGACCAACATTTACTATCAGAGGTTTCGGAATTTTTAGTTTTCAAATATTTTTCAACCTTTTTCAAATGTGATTTTAGTTATATTTCAAAGATCATAAAATTTCTGTTAATACTAAATTTTTTATCTCTTTAAAATCTTGTTCTAAAATTGTATTATAGATAATAGGTTGGATGGTGATTCTACCAATATACCTCCATTATTTAAAGGAACATATTTTACAAAATAGAAAATTAAAATGAAAATGCATTTAAAAAGTATGGGTTTTGAAATTGGGTCTTCAATTGTAGTGGAATATAAGATTTCTACTTCTTATAGAACTACTTGGGATGACCCAAATAATACTGATTATAACAATAATTAAAAATCCATGAATGCCTTATACTATTCTCTAGGAGTTGAAGAATTTAATAGAATTTCTGCATGTAAAACATCCCATGCTTTAAGATGAACCCTAATGAGCCTATTTCTGACATGTATCTCAGGTTTAATGAAATAGTGAACACTATGATCTCTCTATGAAGAGATTTTACTACCAAAGAAGAAATTATGAGTATTTTCAGATTATTACCTAATAGATGGAGAGGAACTTCTGTCTCCATTATAGAATCATGTGACATCAGAAAATTACCTATCAAAGAACTCATCGAAAAACTGATGATGTATGAGGAAGAGATAAAAATCAAAAAATAAGATGATGATGAAAAACAATATGTAGCCTTCAAGACTAATACTTCTAATAATAAGGAAAAAAGAGAATGTTCTGGCCTCTGTTGAAAGCACCAGTAATGATGAATCTGCATCAGATAGTGATGAAGAGGCGGCTCAACTGGCCAGAAGATTCACGAAATTCTATAGAAAGAAGAAGTTCTTCAGGAATCCCAATTATAAAGGAAGATATGATAATAAGGGAAACTTGAAAAGTACTATAAAATAAATAACAAATCATAGGATATTGTCTACTATAAATTCATGAAAATATGACATGTCAAAGATGACTGTCCGAAATTAAAATACAAAAAGAAGTATGAAAAAAAGACAATAAGTATAAGAAAGATATGAAGGACACCTGGAGTGCCTCTGAGGATAGCTCCAGTGAATCATCATCATATCATGAAGAAAAATATGACATGGAAAATATGTGTTTTATGAAAAACACATCTGAGATAACCTTAAATTCTCCTGCAAACAATTCCAATTATTCTGAATATGAAAGTGATTCTAAAAATATTACAAGTGATGAATTATTTGAATATTGTAACATGGTGTAAGACACTTGTAATGAACTAAAAGAAAAATATAAATATTTAAAGAAACAAAATACTCTTACTAAAACTATCAATTATAAACTTACTGCTAAAAAGGAAAATAATTTTCAACTACTCAAAGAAAACAATGAATTAAAAATGTCTAATGAGCAATTAAAGAAAGATCTAGAAAATTTTACCAATGGTAAAAATAATATTACTCAAATTATTGGTAAATAGATAGGTCCTAAATAAACTTCTAGTATTAGATATTATCTTGGACAAAGAAACCTATCTAAAACACATTTTGTAACTAAATCTGGAAAAAAAATTACCTAAAAATAAAAATTATAATACTAGTTCTAGTTCAAGAAAATCTTTTATTACCTCTAATTTTTTTGGACTAAATAGAGTTTATTTTTCAAAAATGTTACATAATTATTATAGGAAACCCATAAGAAAAATGTAGGTACCTAAATCACTGATTACTAATGTCACTGGACCCAAACAATTCTGGGTACCAAAATCTATTTTTGTTTGATTATTTTGTAGGAAGGTAGTTTAAAGATCTCATGCAAGAGTCAGTGGTATTTGGATAGTGGATGTTCAAGACACATGAAATCATACTATTCAAGCTTCAAGAACCTAATTGAGATTGATGGTGAATATTTCACCTTTGGTGACAATGCTAAAGGAAAGATAATTTTCTTAGTCCAAATTGGTAATTCTAACTCAATTTTAATTTATAAAGTACTTTTTATTGATGGATTGAAATATAATTTTCTTAGTATTTCACAATTATTGGATGATTTATTTCATGTCAATTTTTAAAATGATTCTTTAAATGTTTTTAACTCTAAAAATGAATTAGTATTTTCAAATTTTATAAATGAAAATGTATATTCTGTTAACTTATATTCTTTAGTTTCTCAAAATGTTTCTTTTTGAAGTTCCTTTCATAAAGAGTCCTGGATTTGTCATAGGATATTAGGAAACTACAATATACACTCTCTTAGAAATCTTACTAGAAAAATTACTAGTCAAGGATCTACCCAAACATGAGTTTTCAAATGATAAAGTATCTAATACTTGTCAAAAAGTTAAAGAGCACAAGTTATCTTTAAAATAAAAGAAAGAAGTTTCAACTTGTCAAACTTTAGAGATGTTTCACATGGATTTGTTTGGACCATCTAGAGTTTCTAGTTTAAATGGTAAGCACTATGTTTATTTTATTATAGATAACTACACTAGGTATACTTGGACCTATTTCTTAGATCAAAAAATTGAAGCTTGTACTTACTTCACCAAGTATGATAAAATAGTGGATAATCTAAGTGGAATTAGAATAAAATCCTTAAGAAGTGATCATGGTCGTGAGTTTCAAAAATAAAGACTTTGAATTTTTTTTCTCACAAAATGGCTATAGTCATAACTTATCTTCCCCTAGGACACCTCAACAAAATGGAGTTTTGTAATGAAGAAATATAAACTTACAAGAAATTTCTAGAACAATGCTTAATGAGTATGATCTAACTATTTACTTTTGGGCTAAGTCTATGAATACAGTTTGCTATATAATTAATAGATTCTTAATTAGACCTATTCTCAAGAAGACTCCTTATGAGTTGTGGAAAAATAGAAAACCCAAAGTTAGTTACTTCAAATTTTTTGGTTGAAAAGTATATATTATTAATACCAAGGATAATCTTATCAAATTTGCATCCAAGAGTGAAGAAGGAATCTTCATAGGTTACTCAACCTCTAGTAAATCCTATAGAGTCTTTAATAAAAGAACCAAGTGTGTGGAAGAATATGTGATTATAAAATTTGATGAAATTGATCCACATGAACCTAAGTCCTCTCTAGACAACCTTGAAGATGATGTGTCAAACCTGAACATAAATGCAAAATCTTCTAATCCTCTTGTCCAGAAATCTATTAAATAAAACTATTCTGAAAATTCATTAGAATATGAACATGATGAACCCAAACCTATAGATGAAACTGAATTTACTAGCCCCTCCTTTTCTTGACCAACTAGAACACTCAAGAAAAATCCTTTAGATGCTTTTGTTGGAGACTTAGATAATGGGAAACAAACTAGATATTCTCTTAGAAACCAGGTTCAACATCAAGCTTTATTTTCACAGATTGAACCTAAAAACATCAATGATGAAATTAAATATGTATTTTTGGTGATGGGTATGCATGAATAACTTAATAAATTTAAAAGAAATAAAGTTTTAAAACTTGTGGATATACCCAAATACACCTTGACCATAGGCACTAAGTGGGTGTTTAGGAACAAAGTAGATGAATCTGGTAATATTGTTAGAAATAAATCCAGATTGGTGGCACAAGGTTATAGTTAAGAATAAGGAATTGACTATGAAGAAACCGTTTCACCTTTTTCTAGACTCAAGGCCATCATAATCCTTCTTTCTTATGTTGGCCATCTTAATTTAAAACTTTATCAAATGGAGGTTAAAAGTAAATTCCTAAAGGGGTATATAATTAAGGATGTTTTTGTTGAACAACCCCATGGTTTTACAAACCCTAATTTTCAAAATTATTTTTTCAAATTAACAAAAGATTTATATAGTTTAAAATAATCTCCAAGAGCTTTGTATGATAGACTAAGTACTTTTCTCATTTCAAAAGTTTTTACAAAAGGAATTGTTGATCCTACTCTATTTATAAAACAAATTTTAAAGATGTTTTAATAGTTAAAATTTATGTAGATGATATCATTTTTGGATCTTAAAGAAATTATTTATGTATTTATTTTTCTAAAATTATTCAAAGTGAATTTGAAATGAGTTTGATGGGTGAACTCAAATTCATTCTTTGATTTTATATTTTTTAAAATAAAAAGGTATCATTTTAAATCAAATTAAATACACAAAAGACCTTTTAAAAAGATTTGGTTTTGATAGAATCAAAAGCAGTGACACTCCAGTGTGTACTACTTGTAATTTGTATCTTGATAAAGATGGTAAATCTGTTGACCAAACCACTTACATAGAAATGATTATAAGTTTTCTCTACTTAACTGATAGTAGTCCAGATATAATTTTTAGTGTGTGTATGTGTTCTTGTTTTCAAGATAATCCCAAAGAATATCACTTAAATTTTGTTGAAATGATTTTCAAGTACCTCAAAAATACTATCAATTTAGGTTTGTTTTACCCTAAAGGATAATCATTTGATATAGCGAGTTATTATTATGCTAATTTTGGTGGATGCAAGTTTGGATATAAAGAGAACCTCTGGGACTTCTCACTTTTTGGGAAAGTATTTGGTTTCATGGTGTAGTAAGAAACCAAATTTTGTTGCATTATCTACTGCTGAAGCTAAATACATAGTTTCTGGTAGCTGTTGTGATCAGATTTTGTGGATGAAACACACTCTGTAAGATTATGGATATCAATTTAAACATGTACCTATAAATTTTAATAATAAAAGTGCTATTAACATTTCTAAGACCCCAGTTTCTCATTCTAGAACAAAAAATATTAATGTAATACATCACTTTTTGAGATATCGTTATCAAATGGATGATATCACTTTAGAATTTGTTGTCACAGAATATCATCTTGTTGACATATTCACTAAGACACTGAACTCTAAAATAATAGATTACATTAGACATGAGTTAGGAATGATCAATCAATAAGACCTTGTGATGCCTTTACTTTGATCCTTTTAAGTAAACTTTTTCATGCTAACACTGAAACCGTTTTCATGATGACACCATTGTCATGCTGGCACTATTGTCATGCCAAAACCATTGTCATGCCGACATTGTTAGTGTTATAAAAAATCTGTCATGCCAACACCGATGACTCACTACTTCTATACATTATATTTTTTCACAAAATTATAATTTTTTCATTAATTTTGTTGAAATGGGTTCATGTTTTTACAATTGTGTAATTTCAAAATCCCTAAATGATATAAATTTGAATCGATCCACTCTACTCCTTTACCGCTACACTATCTTGGTCGTTGATCTCTCTCTTTACCCATAACCTTTCATCTTCTGACCTCCAGAATTAATTGATTTGAATGGCATGTTTGAAGCGAGCTCTTGAAGATGGTGAGTCTCATGCTTCTAAGTAACAGAAAGGTGAATCGAGAAAATCTTCAGCTCCTATAAATCATAGTCTGGAAAACTGTATTGTAACATCAGAGAATGAATTATTGGTGGAATGTCTCTTAGAGAGCAAGTCATTGTTGTTAAAGGTGTATCAAGATCAAGGATGACTTGATTGGTTCACATACAATGACAGAGTCTTCTACCCAAATCTATTACATGAATTTTACATGAATATGGAACTTATGTTGGAAGTAAGTGATATTTCTTGTGTCAATTTGATATTAAAAGGGAAGAGAATCTCTTTCTCTTCAAGACATTGGGATTAATGTCTTAAGGTTAATCATAAAGGAATGTTTGATGATTATCAAGGTACTTCTTCACCTGAAAGTGAATTATTTTTTTATGAGACAGCTCTGAAATAGCTAACTAGAAATGAGGAATATAGGAGACCCATTGCATCATAATTAAATGGTGAGTGCGGAAATTTATTTAAGTTTACTCAACACTAGATTTTTTCCATGAAAGGGGACTGTACTTCTTGATAAAACACTATTTTATTGAATATTTTAATGATAATAAATGATATAATTTCCTCAAATTTTGTGATCTATGTTCATTTATGGAATATTTGGGATTTGATCATTCACATGAAAATTTGATGAAAATTCCAGTTTTACGCTTTTAAAATGCACTGCATTATTTCACACAAAAATATTTTAATATGAATTATTTTAACTTAAACTTTTGTAAAAGTTTTCCTTAATTATTTTTCTACAACTTTTATTCATGATATTGGAGCTACATTGTGTATTTGGTTGGTGGAAATGGTCCATGAATTCAAAATTGGGATGGACTCCCCAAATTAGACATGGGTTCTGTATTTGGGTCATAACTTCTTCATAAGTGCTTGTATTAGGCCCCAATTTTGAGAGGGTATAGAAAACCCAATTTTTCATGAATAATCCTTCTTGAAGGATAGCTGATTCATGCGTTTTGGTGGTCAAATGGGCGGTTAGTTTTGGCATAAAATATTTTTCATAGATTCCCCATTCACATTTGAAACCACTTTAAATCTAGCCTCCATTCCACTTTTTAAATTAGTGTTTTTCTCATTTGGAGGGTTTGGGACGTTCATTAGAAGATTTAAGGAAGAGGATAATTGGTTTCACCCAAATTATCCGACCATTGTAAGAGGGGTAGCTCTTGAAGCAAAGATCCCCTCATCGAAGCCTTCTTCTCTTCTTCATGTTATAATGTTTTCATTTGTGTAATAAAATTCTTTGTTCTTATTTTATTTCTTCTATTTTATTATATTTTGTTAAATTATCTTCTTCTTTACTCATCCTATTTGGGTTGGAATCAATAGTGGAGATGATATTGGGTTCTACCCTTTCAATCATTTTCTCATGAAAAACGTCTCTACGATGACCACACCGCCCATGGAAGAGTAGTTATCTCAGTGATCGATCTATATTATACCCTATTAATTTAATTATTTTGAATCATTGATATTCTATAATTCACTTAATATGATCCATGAATTGATTTTTAAAATTATAATAAACTAAGAAATAAATTGAACAATTAACACAAAAACATGTGAGGTCGAGTATTGTGTAAATTGTGAAAGTGAAAACTTAATCAGTTAAACAAGACCACACTGGATAAATTTGTAGAGTTCAAATATAAAACCTAATCTAAATTCATCCTCATTTTCTAGAATTTACATGTTCCTTAATTTACCACTGACCACAATCTATCCTTAGAACATCAATCAAAGAAGGGTGTTGCGATTGAATGTTTCGAAGAGAGCATAGGGTTTAATTTTCTTCAGATTTGTGGTAAAGCTAATTCTCATATGGTTTGGGGGTTAACAAATTAGAGGATCATAATTAAGTGGATAATAATTTAAATGATAATTATTATTAAGTAAATGAATAGGTCTATTTAGATCAATTATGACTTTTAAAATATTTTCTAAAAAACATCTTCTTATTGTGCCTTTTTAATCGAATTTCATTTCAAAATTAACAAAAAATGCAATCTTATTCTAGCAGACTTCTTCTAGTTTTATAAATGATAAACAACCCCATATCCTTTCAAGTAGTGTTTTTATTCTTTTTTATTTTATTTTTATAATACCTTTAAGAAGTTGTTTTAATTTGCTTCCTCCTTTGAGAGACGACCTTGGTCAGCCACTCTCCTACACCCAAGTACCCCAAAAACCCATTAATCATTTGAGGGAACCCATGACTGCATCTTTAAAATTGGTTCCATTTTTGGGGATGCAAGTAATTATTTCAACCAATTAGAGGTATTTATTTTATTTTACATTTTATTCTCTTCTTCTCTTCTTTCTTTCTTCTTTACCCAATCTGTTTTTTTTTTCTTTCTTTCTTCTTTTACTTATATTATTTTCTTATAATTTTTGGACCATCAACTCAAACTTCTCATTTTTATTTTACTATGGTCCATTTTCCTTCTTTTAATTTTTATTTGATTTATGACATGAATTAATCTTGAATATATTTTAGATCTTGACCCTGAGATTGAACGTAGCCTTAGGGCTCGAATCAGACATTCTCAGTCTACGGGAAGTTTCAACAATCAACCAATAGTAGAATTACTCCACTCCAAAAACATTGAAATTGGAAACACCTCTACTTAAAACCTAAAAAAAGAACCAATGGATAAAAATAATGGAAATTAACTTAATAGAACCATTCTAGAATTGGATTCACCTGAAATTAATTATAAACCAAATTGTATTGCATACTCGAATCTTGAATTGGACTTTGAACTGAAATCTGGGTTAATTCATCTTCTTCCAAAGTTTCATAGATTATCTGGTGAGGATCCGAAAAAAACATTTAAAATAATTCAATGTGGTTTTCTCAACACTTAAACCAAGAAATGTATCTGAAGATCAAATCAAACTAAGGGCATTCCCATTTTCACTTGATAGAGCTACAAAAGACTGGATGTATTATTTACAACCTGAAGATGTCACATATTGGAACGATTTGAAAAGTCTTTTCTTGTAGAGTTTTTTTCCAGCATCAAGGACCACTTCCATTCATAATAAGATATCGTGGATCAAACAAGCACAAGGGGAGTCATTGTATGAGTACTGGGAGAAATTCAAGAAGTTGTGTTCAAGATTACCACATCACCAAATCAGTTAGCAACACCTCATCCAATAATTTTATGAAGGAATCACACCTATGGAGAGGATCATGGTGGATGTCGCGGTTGGAGAAGCATTGGTGGAAAAAACACCATCAGTTGCACGTGCGTTGATTGACAAGATGGCCCAAAACTCCCAACAATTTGGTGATCGAGGTACACTACATGTGAGGGGAGTACATCAGCTAAGTCCTTCTTCTATTGAGATTCATTTGATTGATACCAAGTTAGAATAATTGACCACTATGGTGAGACAAATTTCTTTGGATCAAAATACATCTCAACCCACTCCTTCAAGGCCTTTTGGCATTTTCACTGAGACAAGCCACCCAACTGACTGTTTCCCCCAACTATAAGAAATAGAAAACTGTCCAGTAGTGTTTCCTGTGAGGCCATATCAGCAGAAAAAAAAACCATATCCACAAAAGAAACTTGATTCTTTTTCTAAAACATAAAACCAAGGGTTGAAGTATCAATAAGACATGAGTTATGGATATGAACAACAACAAAGGCCCCCTTTTCAACAAAACATCCAGCAGCCTCCACCTTACCAACAGGGTTTCCAACAACCCAAAAGGCGATTTGAATCTCAAGTATCAAAAAGTAAACAACAAGGGAATTCTCTACCAAAGATAGATTCTAACATTGATGATCTTTTGAAGAAAATTGTTCTTAATCAACATAATGAGATGAAGAGTCAAGGTTTGGAGCTAAGGGAGTTAAAGACTAAAATGAGCCAGATTTCCACCACACTCCATGAACTAGTAAGTAAGAAATATATAAATATTCCTTCCCAACCTACTCAAAATTATATGGGGAATGTTAATTCTATCACATTGAGAAGTGGGAAGCAAACAACTGATATATCTTCACCTATCATTCCACCAGGATTCACCTCAACTCCGGAGAATCCCCATTCAAAACTGGCTGATGAGAAACCCAAGGAGAAAGATAATGGTAAGAAAAATATTAATTATGTTCCACTCTCATCAAAAAGTGTTGGGATTCCATAATCCACCACTCTGATGCCTTTTCCTATGTCATTAAACTCAAACACCTAAAATAAAATCTCAAAATTTGGTGAGTGATTAAATCTAAGAAAATTGATAAGGACATTGTCTCCTTAGAAGATGACCTCAATCCCATTCAAAACACCACAACTAATGCTGACTTCGCATTAGATCCCCATGATGAAATCAAAATTTCCTTAAAACTTAATTCCCTTATTGTGCTCAAGGATAACATCTGTAAGAAAGTCTTCAAAATGAAATGGATTGCTGATGGGGATAGAAATTACAAGTTCTATAATGCCTTGTAAAGAATTAGGAAAGTCTGTAGACCTCTTTCCCTCATCAAGGATAATGACACACTCTTGGACACTGAAGCGGCCATAGCTAATCATGTGGTCTCATATTTTGAGAACATTTTTAATGGTCTTCCCATTAACAAAGACCTCATTACCGGTATTATTCCTGCTCTTGTTGATGAGGAAAATAATTTCTCTCTTCTGAGAATCCCTCTTGATCATGAAATTAAAGCCACTATTTTTTATCTTAATCCTGACAGTGCCACGGGTCTGGATGGTTTTAATAATGGTTTTTATCAACAACATTGGGACGTTATCCATTTTGATGTCTGTAAGATTGTCAAAACTTTCTTTTCTCATGGTTTCCTCCCTCATGGTCTCAATTATCAATTCCTTACTTTTATTCCTAAAGTTTTGAATGCTTCAGAAATTCATTTATTCTAGCCCATCACTCTTATCAACTCTATTTATAAAATTATTACTAAGATTTTGGATAACCGTCTCTCACCTCTTTGTAACAAAATTATTTCTTGGAACCAATTTGGATTCATTAAAGGTAGATCCATTCAAGATTTCATTTTCCTTTCCTCAGAATGTACCAATGTGCTTAATAAAGCTTTAAGAGGCAGAAATGTTTCCATTAAGCTTGACCTTAGGAAGGATTTTGATACCGTGGACTGGAATTTTATCTTTAAGGTTCTCTATCACTTTGGCTTTAATGAGGTCTTTATTAATAGGATTCATTCTTTGTTCACATCTTATGCCATTTCTATTACTGTAAATGGCTCCCCTAAAGGAAATTTTAAATGCTCTAAGGGTATCTAACACGGTGATTCCTTATCTTCCATCCTTTTTTCCATTGTGGAATAATATCTTAGCAGACTTCTCATTAATTTGGTTTATCAAAACAAGCTAAAACTGATATAAGCTACTCATGGCCTCAATGCCCTGACCCATCTTCTTTATGCAGATGACATTATCCTTTTTCTTAATGGGCACAATAGAAATATTCTGAATCTTAAAAATGATTTAGCTTATTATGAGGAGGTTTCAGGTCAATTATTTAGTTGGAATAAGTCGTTTATTTTCTTTGGTAAAGGATTCTCTGCCAACCATAAAACCAACATCATTGAAAGACTTGGCATTAAGGAGGGTATTTTACCTTTTACTTATTTAGGTGTTCCTTTATTCTAGGGAAGACCTAAAGCTGTGAATTTCTCTTCTGTGGTGGATCAGGTTCTTTACCAACTTTCTTCCTAGAAGGGGAAATCCATATCTATGGTTGGATGTATTTTCCTTGTCAAATATACCATTATATCCAAAATGGTATACGCTCTAATGATTTAAAAATGGCCTACCTCTCTACTTACAAGAATTAATGGTTACATTAAAAACTTTGTTTGGTCTGGTAGCACTGTTGAACAAAATCTTGTTACCATCCCTTGGTCTACGTGCTATAAACCGTTGGAAAATGGGGGTCTCGGCATTAAGAATATCAAACTTTTTAATGAATCAATTCAATCCAAGATCACTTGGAATTTGATCAATCAAAATAATAATTCCATTGAGTTTCTTCGAAAAAGATTCTTGGAAAAGCTTAAGAAATTTAACTTGAGTTATGCTAGATCCTCTATCTGGCCCTCCATTAGAGACTCTTTTTGAAACATTATGCATAACACTAGATGGTTGGTCAGTAAAAACTCCTCTTTGAATTTATGTCTTGATAAATGGTCTGGATCCCCCCTGATTTCCATGTTATCTCCACACTCCCCTCTTAACAACATAAATCTCTCAATTCAGAAGGTTATGAATGCCCCCTGTCCCAATCTCCTGGAGGCCATTATTCATGTGGTTGATAGTCATACCTTCTCTATTAAGGATGATTTCCTTGTGTGGGAACCTATACATAATGGTATCTTGGATTCAAAATCCTTCTATAATCATAATTTTTCTTCATCTGAAAATATTTTGGGTGGATCAAACATTTTGATAATCATTGGATCAAGCCCTCTTGACTTAATCTTATTTGGAGTATTGCGCATATTCATATTCCTATTGATGTTTGCCTTAAAACCTTTGGCATCCAACTTTGTTCTAAATTTCATATGTGTCATCAGTATATAGAGGATACCAACCATCTATTCCTATCATGTTCTACTACTTCGGATCTTTGGAATTTTATTACTGACATTTTTGATTGCAGATGGCTTTGTTCTGACTCAATTCTTATACATCTGAAATGTTTTGTAGAGATCAACTCCTCAAAGAAAATCAAGAACCTTTTTCTTGTGGTTGTTTCTGAGCTCCTCCATGTTGTATGGTATGATGGTAATAATATTTAACATAACAAGCACTCACTTAATCTCAATGCAGCTTGTTCGAGAATTCTCACTGCTATCAGGGATGCCGCATCGATTCAAAAGGACTTTTGTAACAATTCCGTTGAAGATTTTATGATTCTCATACGTATTTAGGTTTTCAGCCTCTACAAAAATCTTTGTCAACCTATTGAGTTGTTATGTAAATCCCCTATTCCTAGATGGATCAAAATAAACATGGATGGAGCTTTAAAAGGGAACTCGGGTCTAGCAGGTTTTGGAGCTGTCTGTAGGGATTATCTGGGCCACTGTCATGGGTGTTTCTTTGGAGGTTGTGCCAACTCCACTTCCTTAGAAGATGAGACAATGGAGGTGATCCATGCTGTTGATT
Source organism: Viscum album (assembly GCA_963277665.1). Lineage (NCBI taxonomy): Eukaryota > Viridiplantae > Streptophyta > Magnoliopsida > Santalales > Viscaceae > Viscum > Viscum album. The sequence continues at coordinate 1,503,638,415 of OY728152.1, forward strand.
TTGTGCAAATAAAGGGTTGGAATGACATTTGGATTGAAAGTGACTCTACCTCCATCGTCCAAGAAATTTGGAATGGCGTGGTCCACCTTTCTTGTCCCTTTACATCTCGCTAGATGAGATGCATTGACTCTCTTTGGGATATTAGATATATTTCCACACATGCCTACCGGGAAGCGAATATGGTGGTTGATGCTCTTGATAACAAAGGTATCAACCAGAGCGTTGCGTGGGTTGATAATCTACTAGTTGACCTTTTTTCTCTTTATGAAAGATATTGTAATAAAATCCCTTCTTTCAGACTTTTGTAGTTCCCTTCTTTGATTATTAATAAATTGTGTCTTTGTCTTTGACCAAGACATTAACTTTTAAAAAAATTGAAAAGGGGTCAAAGGAAATGAGAGGATCAATCTTGGAAGGAATGTGTCAGTGCTAATTACACCAACTCTAGCAATGCCAACAAAGTGCAAGGATCTGGGGACATTCACCATACAATACACCATAGGGGAGTTGCACTTTTCTGATGATCTTTGTGATTTTGGAGCTACCAAAAATGTGATGTCTCACTCTGTATTCTCTTCTTTATAGTTAAGTGAGTTGAAGCCTATGAGAGTAGTGGTGAAGTTGTAAAATAGAGCTACGACATATCCAGTGGGAGTCCTTGAGGATGTACCAGTCCAGGTAAGAGACATTATCTTCCCATAAGATTTTTATGTGCTTAACATGGAGGATAATCAGGTAAGTTCACATGCACTCATTATCTTAGGTAAACCCTTCCTCAAAACTACAAAAACAATCATAAATTTCTATTAAGATACACTTTCCATGGATTTTGGAGATGAATTTGTGATATTTAATATTATGGATTCCATGAAGTACCCCTCGGAGGACCATTCTACTTCTGTTATCTCCCATTTTGTACCACCAAGTAAAAATCCCATGGATTTTGATTGTCATATGATTAGGTAGATTATGAGTATTAGTTCTAGTTTCATGTCTAAGAGTACTTCCACACCTATTTCTATTACACAATACTCTCTTAGATTTGATTTTTAAATGGAATCATATTCTGATTTTGATCATGTGAACTCTGATTATGAAATGGATGTTGAGTATAATGATGGATTTGATGCTTTATTCTCAGATTTTGATGATGTGTATTCTGATACTGATGTTCATTGTGAATATATTTTCGTTCCATCAATTCCTCCATCCACACACCACCCCCCTACACTGGAACACAATCCATTTCCACCAAATATCAAATACTCATACTTGTTGGGTGGTGAGAAATTACCTGTTATCATTTCTAACAATCTCCCTTTTGAACATGAAGAAAAACTTTTGAATCTTTTGAGGGAGAACATTAAGGAAATCGGGAGTACCTTGGCTGAGATATTAGGTATTAGCCCCTCTATTTTCATGCATAGGATTCTTTGGAAGTATGGGGATAAATTGGTTAGGAAGACACAAAGGAGACTGAATCCAACTCTTCTAAAAGTCATAAAAAAAGAAGTTGAGAAATTTCTTGAGGTAGGTATAATCTTTCCCATTTCAGATTCCTAGTGGGTGAGTCCTATTCTGGTTGTTCCTAAGAAAAGTGGTTTTACTATTGTTAAAAATGAGAAAGATGAGTTAGTTCCAATGAGGGTACAAAACAGTTGGCGTGTGTGTATTGATTATAGGAAACTAAATCAGTCCACTCGTAAGGACCATTTCCCCCTCCCATTTATTGATCATATGCTTAAGAGACTAGCTGAGAAAACACACTACTGTTTCTTGGAAGGATTTTCTGGATATTTTTAGTTTCCTATTGCTCCAGAGGATTAGGATAAGACAACATTCACCTATCCATTTGGTACGTTTTCCTACTGAAGGATGCCATTTGGACTTTTCAATGCCTTAGGTAACTTTTAGAGATGCATGGTGAGTATTTTTTCTGATTTTATTGAGATCCGTATGGAGGTATTTATGGATTATTTTGCAGTTTATGGATCCTCATTTGATGAATGTCTAAGTAGTTTGGGAAAGGTGTTGAACCATTGTATTGAGAAGAATTTGGTCTTGAACTTTGAAAAGTGTCATTTCATGGTAGAGCATGGCATTGTCTTAAGGCATGTAGTGTTAAATCATGGGATAGAGGTTTATAGATCTAATATATACATTATTTCATCCTTACCATATCCTTCATGTGTGCATGATGTTAGATCTTTCTTAGGGAATACAGGATTTTATCAGCGCTTTACCAAAGATTTTAGTAAGATTTCTCTTCCTATATCACTATTACTTCAAAAGGATTATGATTTTGTGTTTGATGGTTATTGCAGGACTTCCTTTGATGAGCTAAATAATTGTCTGACTAATCCACCGATCATACATCCCCCACGGTGGGAGCTTCCTTTTTACCTTATGTGTGACGTCTCCAACTTCGCAATTGGAAATGTCTTATCTCATATGGTGGAGGGATGTCCACATGTGATTGCCTATGCATAGAGGACACTGGATTCAGCCCAATCAAACTACACAACCATGTAAAAGTATTTTCTTGCTATCATATTCACTTTAGATAAATTTTGTTCATATTTATTGGTCTCTAAAGTAGTTTTTTTTCTCACCATGCAGCTCTGATATACCTTTTAAAGAATCCAGATGCAAAGCCCAGGATAATCCGATGGATTCTCCTTATTCAAGAATTTTTTATTGAGATAAAGGACAAGAAGGGGTCGGAAAACTTGGTGGAAGGCCACATGAGTAGGCTTACTCACACACTAGAGGATGACACCTTGGGTCAGGTACCACTTTGGGACACTTTCCCCGATAAGCATCTTTATTCCATCTCAGGTATGCAACCTTGGTATGCTGATTTAGTGAACTACCTTATTGCATATGAAATTCCTGTGAATTTAAAGAAACATGAATTCCAAAAGTTAAAGATTGAGTCTAGATTTTATGTGTGGGATGATCCCTACTTATGGAGCATGTGTAGTGACCAAGTTATAATGAGGTGTGTTCCTGATCATGAGTTTGAGTCTATTCTGCAATTCATTCATACACTTTCTTGTGGTGGACACTTTGGATCTCAATGGACAACTAGGAAAGTTTTAGACTCTGGATTATATTGGCAGATCTTATTCCATGATGCACATTTGTATTGTAATTTGTGCTCACATTTCCAACACACGGAAAACATTTCTAGGATACATGAGATGCCTCAACAACCCATATTATTCTGTGAGGTTTTTGATGTGTGGGGCATCGATTGTATGGTTCCTTTACCTTTTTCCTTTGGTTTTTTGTATATTTTGGTTATTGTTGATTATGTGAGCAAATTGGTGGAGGCTAAGGCCAAGAAGACTGATGATTCTCATTTTGGTGTGGACTTTGTCAAAGCACATATTTTCTGTAGGTTTGGAGTACCAAAGGCCATCATTAGTGACCAAGGGACACACTTTTGTAATCGGAATTTTTCTTCCATTCCTTAGAAGTATGGAGTGACACACAAAACATCAACACCATACCACCCCCAAAAAATGTTTAGGATGAGGCTTCGAATCGTGAGTTGAAACAAATTTTGGAGAAAACCGTGTAGCCAAATATGAAGGATTGGAGAAAGTGCTTGGATGATGCATTGTGGGCTTATAGGATAGCATACAAGACCCCCATTGGTAGGTCCCTATTTTGGATTTTTTTGGGAAAGCGTGTCATCTCCCTGTGGAAGTTGAGTATCGGGCTTATTTGGTTATAAGGAAATGCAACATGGATTTGGCCCAAGATGGAAGACAAAGGAAGATGAAAATTCAGGAGCATGAGGAGATTATATTTTCTTCATATGATAACTCAAGTATCTAAAAGGAAAGATCAAAAGAAGCTCATGACAGAATGATCCAGAAAAGAGAATTTCAAGTTGGATAGAAAATCTTGCTCTGTAGTTCACGAATGAAGCTGATGTCTGGTAAGTTGCGTTATATGTGGTTAGGTCCTTATATTGTATCTAATGTTTTTCCTTATGGTGTAGTGGAGATCGCACTAGAGGACACTAGAAGGAGCTTTATAGTCAACGGGAAATGTTTGAAGAAATACATTGAGGGACTTCTTATTGATGTAGTGGATTTCATCACATTGCATGACCCCATCATCACTTAAGCATTTCAAGATATTCCTAACCCTTTCACTTCTTTATTATTTTTCCTATTTAAAATTATACATTTCATGTGCATGTATCATCTCATGGGTTCACATTGAGGACAATGAAATATTTTAAGTGTGGGGGAGGGAACCTTTTTGTTTAGTAATTTCAATTGTTTTCTTGTTTTTCAATGATTTTAAAAAAACCAAAAAAAAAGTTTGTTTTCCAAATTTTGTTTATTTATTTTTCAGTTTTTTTGTGTTTTTTAAACTTTTGAGATGAAATGATTCTTATCACCATTTTGAAATTCATATCAATAAGTGAAAAAATTTATCCCTTAAAACTGAGCTTAAATGAATGCTGAAAATGACTTTGTTTCAAGTTCAAATATTTAGTAATTTCATGAAAAGTACTCTGAAATTTGAATCTCATGCCACATCTCACTATCTTTATATTTGAAATCACTTTACTTTGAGGATTTTGAACCATTATTTTAATATTCTTTATATTTACTTCATTTCTTGAGAGAACCAAACCATTCTAGATTTAACCATAATTTGATTTATTTTATCAAAAAAAGAGGGTTTAAGGTACTTTAGTTTTAAATGATTGAGGCATTTGTTTGGTATTAAATCCCCTATTTCAAAGAATCTTTTTTTATAATGTCCTACCTTGAATATTTAATCCTTGTATCCCTTAGAATCCATGAACAACCTATTAGGTTAGCCACATTACAAGCCAATTTTCCCTATCCAACCAACTCTTGAAGTGAAATTTCTTAATCTAGTTGAACTTAAGTGTGGGGGGGGAGTTGTCTTGTTTTGTGATACCACATTCTATGATAATTTGGGAGGAAATTAAATTCTAAATAGATGTTTTTTCTGCTAAAAAAATCATTATATTGAAATTTGTGCCTTTTCTAGAGCTTTCATGATAAGTGAAGTTGTGCCTTTCTGGAGCTTTTAAGAGAGGGACAAAGTTGTGCCTATTTGGAGCATTCAAGAAAATCATGATTGAGAAGATTGAAATTTTTAATGGTGTGAAAATTCCTTTATTTTTCATGATTATGAACATGAATCAATGTTATGGGTATTGTGGAGGATACCGTATTTAAGTGGAAATTAGATTAATGCAATTTTTGTTTTAAAGAGTCAAGCCCTCCTCATTCAGCCTCATAATTTTTCACATATAAATCCTACCAACTGAAAGCCACAAAACAACCCTAAAGATTACTCATGATAAACATATTTCCTTAACTCAAATAAAGTGTAAATGTAGGAATTTATCAAGCTTATAGTGACCCTTTTATGAGTTTGGATGAGAAAGACATTGCTGAAAAATTGACATTTGTGTGATAAGAGAAAATTCAAGTGAGGTAAGTATTTTTTGAATGGGAAGATAAATGAAGTGGAAATATACTGAATGATATAAATGGAGAACTTGAAATAATAGTTTTTTATGATGCATAATAACTTTTTTTTCTTGGTTTCTAATTGTTGGATCTCAAGGATATGTGTTTTAAAATATGTTTTGATTTGATATTGATGTTTACTTGATATGAGCTTTTTCCCAAGAGTGCAAAAGGGTAAGTGTGGGGGAGTTAATAAAACACTATTTTATTTAATATTTTATTGATAATAAATGATATAATTTCCTTATATTTTGTTAACTATGTTCATTTATGGAATATTTGGGATTAGATCATTCATTTGAAAATTTGATGAAAATTCCAATTTTAACATTTTAAATTGAGTTGTAGTATTTCGCCCATAAATATTTTGATATGAATTATTTGAACTTAAAATTTGGTAACAGTATTCCTCACATAAATTTACACAACTTTTATTCAGGATATTGGAGCTAAATCGTGCATTTGGTTGGCTCAAATGGGCCATGAAGTCAAAGTTGGGCTGGACTCTCCAGATTGGTCATGGGTTTTGTATTTGGGTCATAAAGTCTCCATCCATGCTTGGATTAGGCCAATATTTGGAGAGTGTATCGAAAACCCAATTTTTCACGAATCATCCTTCTGGAAGGATAGCTGTTTCATGCATTTTGGTTGTCAAATGGGCGGTGAAAGTTGGCATAAAATATTTGTCCGAGATTCCCCATTCACACTTGAAACCACTTTAAACCTAGCATCCCCTCCACTCTATAAATTATTTTTTTTCATTTAGAGGGTTTGGGACGTGCATTAGGATATTTAAGGTATAGTATAATTGGTTTCACCCAAATTCTCCAACCATTTTAAGAGGTGTATCTCTTGAAGCAAGTATCCCCTCATCGAATCCATCTTCTCTTCTTCATGTTGTAATGTTTTCATTTGTGTAATAAACTTCTTTGATATTCTTTTATTTCTTCTCTTTTATTCTATTTTTTTAAATTATATTCTTCTATACTCATCTTATTTGGGATGTAATCAATAGTGGAGATGATATTGGGTTCTACCCTTTCAATCCTTTGCTCATGAAAAACATCTCCACGATGACCACACCGCCCATGGAAGAGTATTTATCTTAGTGATCGATCTATCTTATACCTTATTCATTTAATTATTTTGAATCATTGAGCTTATATAATTCAATTAATATGATCCATGATTTTTTTAAAATTATAATAAACTAATCAGGAAATTGAACAATTAACACAAAAACATGCGAGGTCGAGTATTGTGTAAATTGTGAAAGAGAAAACTTAATCGGTTAAACAAGACCACACGAGAAAAATTTTTAGAGTTAAAATATAATCCCTAAGCTCAATTCATCCTCAATTTATAGAATGTATGTGTGCCTTAATTTACCACTGACCATAATCTATCCTTAGAACATCAATCAAAGCAGGGTGTTGTGATTGAATGTTTCAAAGAGAGCATAGGGTTTAATTCTCTTCATAGTTTTGGTAAAGTTAATTCTCATAAGGTTCAGGGGTTAACAAATTAGGGGATCATAATTATGTGGATAATAATTTAAATGATAATTATTAATAAGTAAATGAAGATGTAGAGCTATATCGATTATGCCTTTTAAAATATTTTCTAAAAAAACATCTTCTTGTTGCATCTTTTTAATTGAATTTCATTTCAAAATTAAAAACAAAAAAAATACAATCTTCTTCCAGCAAACTTCTCCTTGTTTTATAAACGATAAAAAAACCATCCTTTAAAGTAGTGTTTTTATTCTCTTTTATTTTATTTTTATAATACCTTTATGTAGTTTTTTTAATTTGATTCCTCCTTTGAGAGATGACCTTGGTCAGACACTCTACTACACCCAAGTACCACAAAAAACCATTAATCATTTCAGGGAGCCCACAACAAAACCTTTCACTTCTCTAAAGTATTAAGATGTGTACTTGGTGTGTTTTATAAAGAAAGGATTTAAATGGAATCTATGAAGATGTCTGATGGTTCACATTAATGATATTATAAAACCCAGTTGTAAGTAAAATTCTATTTTCTACGTAATAATGATTTCAGAAATGATAAATTAGAAAGGATGTGTAAGTGAAGTTGATTATGTAGTGGTTACTAAATTTAATGGAATATTCTTAAGTTCTAACATATTCAATATATTTAAAATTAACTAGAACCCGTAGAGGAAGGAATGGGTTGGTGATGAAGATAGACTGTATGAAAAGTTCAATCCTATAGATCATCCTATTAGACCAAGGAATCTTGTGGATCCTGGCCTCGGTCCAGATGATCAAGTGATTTATTCTTCAGATGATTAGGAGGAGCATGCTTCTCCTTTCAGAGATGAGGGATCACCAATTAATGATAAAAGTGACCCATACACAACTGGACTAACAAAAATATTTTCCATTTGACCTCCAAGTCCACCTTTGGACTTACCTTCCCATGAACTTGTTTTCTAATCTAATGGAAGTGAAGAAACATAAGTTGAAGGAAGTGTAGAATGTGTTAGTGAATCTAGTGAAGAAGAAAATGAAGAAGAGAAAGCTGGTAGTGGTGATAGTGGTTTAGAATTAGGTAGGGAAGAAGAATATGAGAAAGTCGATGATGAAATTGGAGATGAAAAGGATTAAGATGGTGATAATGAAGAAAGTAGTGAAATTGGTAGTGATAGTGAATTTGATCATCCTAATGTGAATCTAGATGCTATTAATATGGAGATTGTTGAATCTAATGTTGGTGTATCTGTTGATCTTGTTGTTCAATATAAAAATATTTCTCTTGTCAAACCAGTTTCTCAAGCTATATATACTAGAAAAATAACACTACATAAGGATAAGAAACCTAGAATGGAAGAATTAAGTGAGGGGGAGAAAAGTTCCATGAATTCTGACACTGAGGGGGGTCCTCAAGAAACATTATCCCAAGATGATGAAGAGAATCAACTTGGAAGAGTAGTTATTAATACTCTTTCTCTTCTGGATTCTGATATAATGGCTGAATGAGTGAGGAATCTTGGGTATGTGGCACTGGGATTAGATTATGAAGATTCAGATGATGAAGTCTATCTACTTTCTAAAAGGGAACCAGTAGATGAGATTTCTTCTAGTAACTATGTCACTAAGTATGATTTTTAAAATTTCAAGCATGACATATGTTCCACCATAAGACACTCAGTACAATATTAGATGAGATATGAGATTTATGAATCCATGAGAGATAACACGAAGGTGAATAATAATTTGAAAGCTATTGGGTCTATAGATGAAGGTGTAAAGAAAGCTGGAACTGCTAGTTCTACTCTTGCCTCAACCAATGTATCTCAAGATGATGATGCTTCAATTTCCATGATGGTGATAAAATAAATTCATCCAAATTTGATTGAAACTACAAAAACAATTGTGATAAGAAACACTAAGATTTGGAATGAGATGAAGAGGAAACCACTAGAATCAATGCGTTAACCACTGAGTACAGAAATTAAATGGATAGTGTCATGAGAGGAATTTAGAATATTTTTTCTCATCTTAAATCTCTTTAACTTGCCAAACTATGAAAAGAAGATAAGGAAATTTCCTCCTCTACTATTGCTTCAACCTCTGCTCCACTTGTCAAGCCTTCACACTCTGTGGATCTTTCTACTATCAGTTTAGTTTTTAAAGAAGAGTTGTAAGATTTATTTTCTAGTGTTTCCAAGGTTGAGGATAATTCAGATAAAGTGCATGACCATGTAAATTATTATACAATGATTTCTTCATAGACTCATGAATATCTGACCAAAATGATTAATGATTTCTCCTCCAAAATCATCACAAAGCATCAAATGAACAGTATGTTTAAGTATTTTTACACCAATATTACTCTTCCTCTAGTGAAAAAGTCCTTTAAGGATCAGATTCAGAAACTAATATAATTCACTACCTTGTTAGAAAAGTTCATAAAAACAAATATTATTTTGAAAAGGCAATGAAATATGGTGGTGAAATCACTGAAGATTTCATCAAGATATTAAAACCATATCTACATGTCCAAAGTGAATCCATTGTTGTGCCTGCTGCAGCACCACTTGGCCCTACTAGTTCAGTACCATCCTAAGATCAGATGTTAGCTTCTCAGGACTTATCTCAAATCAGACCCATCATTACAGAGCCTGTTTAGCCTTTTCTAATTTCTTATCAAAGACTTTCCCAAACTTCTACAGTTCCTGAAGGAGTGCCTCTACCTCCTCTGAAAATGCATTCAGACCATGCTACTTCTCATCCTAACCCTTCTACTAGACCATCCCTTTATCCTTATAATAATGGTAAAAAACCCCTTGACCCTACCAAGTAGTGTGGAGTTAATATTTTTGATATGGATGAGTGCTTTTACTATTGGTATTTCAATAAAATTTTCTTATGAGTGAAATTTCGTTGTTTTCACTTTTCTGTTTTTTTTTTCCTCTTCTACTTTTTTCTAATCCCAAAAGGGGGAGAACATTACTAAAACATTAATAAGGAATTATGAATTACATAATTAATCATTCTCTAATTGTACTCAATAATTCCATGATTCGTGATCATCAAAACGAGGGAGATTGTTGGCCCATAGAGATGGTTGGCCACTATCTCTGGCTATGATGGTTTTAATTATCACAAATCATGTCATATATTAACATATATCTTACCTCATGTTAGATCCTAAATCATTTAAAATCCTAAATTATTTCAAAGATCCTAAATTATTTAAAAGCATTATCTTGTATATCAGATAATTTCAATCATATAACTATTTATGTGTGTTTAATTATAAACAAGATTATAAATGATTATCTATGTGTAATTATGAGTATTAACACTCTATAACTTTTCTAAACTATAAGACAGATAGAACATCTAAAAATATATAAGTATGAGTCACTGATACCGATAGATAGATGACTCGCCGACAGACATATGAATCACTAAAAGATAGTTCAAACAGACATATGTTCTAAGTATGTGAAGATGACATAGTTGGAATGACTTTCCATTGGAATGACTCGTTGTTGGAAGGACTTTCCGATGCATAAGACTCACTGACGTAGATGACTCACCATTTCAAATGAATCATCGATGCAGATGAATCACCGTTGTATATGGCTCACTGTCACAGATGACCTATCGTCAGTCCAAGTGACCTATTATTGCATGGTGCTACTGACTGAAGGACTCACCATCAGTTGAAATGAGTCACTGGTAGATCAAATATCTCACCGATATAAGGAAGGACTCACCATTGAAACAAGTCACAGGTTTAATTATCCACTTACGTATGGAAAGAATGACAGAATGACATACCGATGGGTTGAGTCACCGATAGAAGGAGACACCTACATAAGGAGACACTGACAGATGAGTCACCGATAGACTGTTTAAATCTACATTTATTAATATTATTTCTAATGGTTTTATTTGTGTCATTTTATGATACTAACATATTTTATAATATTTTGTAGGAATTTTATCAGATAATACAAGGTATGATGATCTTATCCACTTGGAAAGAACATTCGCTTTTTTGGAGCTCAAAAATAAGAAGCTTTTTAAAGATAGAATATATAAAGAAGAGTATGGTTGTGCATGCTTGTGAAAGAGAGAGACATACTGAAGAACATCTAAAAACGCATGCAACCACTAAAAATTCAAGAATAAAAAGAAGAATGCATAAGACAATATCAACCGAGCTGAACATCGAATTGAAAAACTACTTCATCATATCAAAGGAGATAAATATACATACAGAACCATACTTATACCTGGAAACTAGAAAATGACAGTCTATTTTTGTTTCAACTTCTATAAGAGGACTCATAATTCATCTCAAATTCATCTGAAGAGTCAAGAGATACATCTCAAGACACACAGAGCCTTCTAAATCTATTCACATATTTGTTTGCTCTTTTTTGTGCATTTTTACATACTTTTTAGTAGTGTGTGTATATTTCAATTAAGAACACATTGTATCCTGTATAAAACTGAATGATACAAGATATCCTTCCAAAAATACCTTCTTACACCTATTACTCCCACAGATAAATGTGTAAGAGGTCCTTGTAGGACCTGGTAGTTTGTACCCACGCAGAACTGTGGTAGGGGTCTTGTGACCTGGACTGCATGTGTGTTGATTGTGAACCCTGATCAAGGGTGTGGATCAAACTATTTATTAATTTAAACTACTTGATGGAAGTTGATCACAAAGTGGAGAGGATTAAGTCTCTTCTTAAGAGTAAACCACTTTTTTTGTTTTTGCTATGTTTTTTACCTTTTAGTTTTTCTCCGTTTTATCATATATTTCATAACACTAAATTGAACTCTAATAGTTATTATTTTCAAGTGTTTATAATAGTATTGACATATTAGGTTAGTTTCAAAAGTTGTATTAATTATCAAATTGGTATAATAGAGAACTAATCACTATTTTGATAAATTAATCGAACAGCCAAGCTCTTATAAATTCACTACTGGATAACTAAGAAATTGAATTTTTAATATTGGGGAACTTCAAATTATACCCTTTGTAACAAAAATTTTTATAGATACTCAATTCACCCCCCCCCCTATTGAGTACTCTACCCCAACGAATAGTAATGGTCCTTACACAAGGCCTTGATGGTATGGTAATGGTCTTTTCATGAGGCCTTGATGGTATGTTTATGATGTCTGGTATTATGTATTTCCTCATTATGATATTATTTATTGATATTAAATGAGATTATTGGACTAGTATAATATCTATGTGAATGTTTAAATGGTATTATTTGATTTATTATTTCCATATTATGCTGAAGATAATGTTTTATAAGGCTTTTGTTTTAGTTTTATACCTTTCCTTAAGAGTTTATGCTTATTTATGATAGCCTCTACTATATTTTTTATCCTTACTGAGCATCTGAGCTCACCCCTTTTTTATGTTTTATTTTAGCATGATTCCAAGAAGTGTATTATGATTTATATGCAGGGTTAATCTAGGATAATATTGGTGTTCTAAAATAATTATCTGTTTTTCATTTTATGTTTTGAATTGTAATGTAAAGTTTATGTGTGTAATATATTTTCCAAGACTTATAAACTGATCGGTCCTTCGAGATTCATTTCCTTATAATCATTCCAATGTATTAAAATAATGCACTGGCTTTGGGCTTCTAGGGTCGGGGCATTACAAAAAATGAAACAAAAATTATTACATAATATAATAATTTCTATATAAAATATTAAAATCATTTTATTAAAAAAATATAAAGGTTAGAGAATTTAATTTCAATATTCTCACACAAAATAAATAAAAAACATTTTTCTATAAAGTGTGTTTTTAATATTAAATATTATGTAATATAGATTTCTCCATATCATTGACTCTCATAATATAAATTGGGTTGTTATAAAAAATAAGGCTTATATGAATTATAAAGAAATCCCAAAAAAATATATTACTATTAGGATTTTTTAATTAAATGAAACAAATAAATATGATTTTTAAGTGAGAATAAAACATTACTTATGTTCTAAAATGTTGAACATAGGTTTACTAATTTCAAAAAGATATTTTAATGCACATATATTTTCTCTCTAAATAAATATTTAAAAAATTAACTTTTTTTAAAACCCTCTAGGTCTTTCTCATATATTGATAATGTAATCAAATTTATAATTTTGGTAAAAAATATAATTTTCAATACTCTAATAAAAATAAATTATTTTCAAAATATTCTAATATTTTATCTAAGGATAATCTTAATATACTTAATTATGAAATTAAATTCATTTAAAAAAAATATAATTCAAAATTTTATAAATTTAGCTATTTTGATAAAAAAATTAAAATATACAAGGAAAAATTGTTATTTTAGTTTCCATTTTAAAACATTAAGTGTTCATAATCCTATTTTTATGGAATTTTTTATTGAGTATAATATTTTTATCAACTACATATTTTCTTATTCATAAATTTTCAAAATAATATTAATCTAATATGTAATGGATCATTTTATTTGGATGTTGTTTATTGAGTAAGATATTGAACATAATATTATTTTTGAAAAAATATTATGAAATATCAAGGCATTATAAATTTTTCCTCATATATTTTTATGATTCCCATGTTATTTCATCAATCATGTGATTCTTCTATAAAACCATAACCTGGTTAATCATTTTTTCACAGTACCTTCTCTCTTCGATCTAAAATCTAAAATGAATTTTCTTCATTCGAGACATTATCCTCTAAGAGTACCACTCATAGGATCAGAGAATGAGATGAATTAGTTACATACATCCTTTAAAAATACATTTAAAATACATCATGTACCTGAGATAAAAACATAGGTAAATATGGCCGGTGAAAAAATGACCCCACTTTCTCGATAATTTCATAGGGTCTAATGAACTATGGGTTCATCTTTCCTTTTTTTTAAATGAAATATTGTTTTTTAAGGAGATACATTAATAAATAAATGATATCCTACATCAATAAATATAACCTTCCTAAAGATATCTACATATCATTTCTATATACCCTAAGATACCCACATATGATGTGGAATCATCTTTACTTTATCAACAATCTCTTCCACCAACTATTTTCTCAACAACTTCCTTTCTACAACTTCATCCCAATAAGATAGAGTTCAACACTACTTTCTATATAGTGCCTCTAAAGGGTCCATCAGTGTACTAAAATGAAAAATGTTATTATAAAAAAATTTAACTTATTAAATATCATGATCCCAACATAATTGATAATATAATGAGAAATATCAATTCAAATCTTCCAATGAATTAATTCATCACCCCAACTATCCATAAGATTGAGGATAAAAAGAATAAATGTATTTTAATTCAATGAAAAATGAATTTTTAATCAACTTTAAAAAAATTGAGGTAAATTTGAGATAATGATCATATAAAATTTTAAGAGGGACTCCATGTAATCTTAACACTTCATTAAGATAATGTATAGAAATTGAATCAAATGACATAGTATCTCAAATATTAATAAAATGAGAAGACTTACAAAAAAATCATCAATTAATGTAGTGATCTCAACTCCAGTAATCTAGAGTTGGTGTATTACTTTATTTTATTGGAATAAGATACAAGGAATCACATCCCAAATGACCAAATAGTTTAGCATTATTCATAAACTAGATATATACATGGTTTCTATATTAAATTTTAATGCACAAATTAAAATATAATTTTTTTTATAATAAAATAATTACCTCTATAATATATGTGAATATAAATCATATTACACTTCATGTATTGTTGGGGAAGTAAAAAAAATAAGGGTGAGCTCAAATGATCAGTAAGGGTCAAGTATAACAAAATCTATCAGTAATAAATTATCATAATCAACATGAAAAGGTAAATAACTAAACACACATGTCATTTGAATAAATTGACAATCATGATAAGATAATTCATAATCAGTATAGAAAGGTAAATTACTAATAATGCATTCTATTTAATAAATAAATTAGGAATGACATGAATCTGAAGATAATATTATTTCAAAAATTTCATGGATAATAAGATAAGGAATAATCAATATGGCATGGTAAATAACTAAAAACACATGACCTTTAATCAGTAAATTGAAGATGAAATGAATCCATAGATAATATCATTTTTAAAATATCATGGATAATAATAATAATTGAATTTTCAGTGAATAAGGTTCTTAATTTTTGGACATCATTTTCTCAGGAACATGGTACATATATCATCAATACCTTTCACAAGAAGGTTTAAAAATATAGGTAGAAACTCATTTAATGCTAGCTTACTGATTCACCTCATGAGACAACCAATGCATTGAGCGTATATTTAATTTTTCCCACCCACCACTAAATTTCTAAATCATTCCTAATATATCAAATAATTGATTTAATTCATGATCAACATGCCTTATCATTAAATATATGTATTGATTAAATAATATATATTTATATATATATCCCAATACAAACAAATAACTTTCAATATAGAACATTTAAAATAAAAATTATATAGGATTTAATAAATAAATATGTCCATGATAAATAATAAGGATATTTATGGGAAATGCAATGTCTAGTAATCATAGGAAAGTGAATATTTCAAAAGAAAGTTAATGACTACAAAAATGAATCAAGAAAGTGAATGTCAATAATTTATTTGGTAAAAATGATCATAAAGCATCAAAATAAATAATAATAATAATATTAACACAATATATCCCTAGTTTGTTATAATTATAATAAATGGTTGATGTCGTTGATAAATAGAAATAACATAAAAATGTCACTAAAAACATTATTGGGAAAAACCCTTTCTATATTGAAAATTATTTTGAAATTAAAAGTTAAAAAAACATTTTGAAAATAAATTTATTTGAAAATAAAATTTAAAACTTATAAAGTAAGATTTAAAATATTGATTAGTCATGACCTCATGAAATTTTTTACATGCTGAGTACGTTAAAACAAATATTCTGTAAACGTTTTTTGTAAAATCCAAACAGACCTTGTTTTTAAAAAGACATAAAGGTTACTTTAAAAAAATTGAAAAATAGTTATAATGGATAAATAATTATTTAATAAGTAATTTTTAAAGTTTAAAAAATTTTGAAAACATTTTTAGAAAACATAGTATTTGAAAAATGGATTTTTATTCGAAGAGATAAATAAAGTCATATTTTATTTAAAAACTATCAGTTATTTTAAGTAACAAAGAGTGGGGGAAATGGTTATATTTCCTTAAAATATCAGGAATAATTATAGTAAAATAAAATTAAATGGGTTTACTATAAAAATTATCAAATAATTTCCTTCAACTAAAGTTCAATAATAAATAATCACGATTAGAATGGGATTATGAAATAAACCCTTAAAATGATCATAAAATTTAAGTGCTAATTAATAAATGAATAAATTATGTGTTTCAAAAGTAAATATACCTAAACCTAGTGTAAATAAAACATTATATAATAAAAATTTATTACATGCATAATCTTATAAAATCAAATATGATGAATAATTAATATAACCCAATGAAAATAAATTGAGTTATGAAATTCTTTACTACTTGGTAACATTTAAGTAAAATAAACTTAAATGAAATAATTCAAAATAAAACTTAAAATACCATGAATTATTAAGGAATCATGATATTACATTTAAAATGGTAATTATGTACACCATATAAAAGAAATTAGGTGCACAATAATAAAATATTCCTTAATGAAGTTAAATTGAGACAAAGTCTCTTATCCCACCCTTCCTTTTGGTTGAATGTGATTTAACCTCCTGTATAAAGGTTTTAAGAAATTTATTAATTTATAAAATATTCATATTCATATCTATAATATCATATATTATCCCCTTATAACATTTTACCACCCTTTTGTTAATAATATTTCATTATTTTTATTATTTTGGGTGTTAATTGCCTTTTTTTCTCATGTATGTTTTGTCATGAATGTTCTGGTTATTGTGTTTAGGATATAGATCTATCATCTCCATAATAATATTAATGTTATAATTATTATATTGAATAATTTATAAATTTTTATAAACTTTCTTGAAGGTTGGACATGGAAAATTAATAGCATCGCTTCATGGAGATAGTAGGCTATATGTATGCCCGATCGATGATATCATTCTATTACTGGGTGAAAGGGTAAGAAAGTAGGTGATATATTAATTTTAAAAAATAAATATCATGTTATATATATCACATATATTCATTAAATTTATCCTTATTACCTTTCATGTAAATAATATGTGAAAAACTAATCACATTGCTTCGTAAGGCGGTGGTCCACCGTACACATGAGCGACATTATAGTAATTTTAATGACTTATAAAATAAAAAAAGGTATATTTGATATTATAATTACAGGGGTATAATAATATCATAAATATCATATAAATGTGTTATATCTATCCTTTAATGGTGGTTATGTAAAACAAATTACATTGATTCGTAAGAGGTAGTCCACCATACATGTGATTGATGATTTTATTTCCCATTTGATAGAGGAAGAGATGGATAAATATTATTCCATAAACATAATAACATTTCAGTATATGGTATATACTAGTATTATTATATTATAATTTTTAATACATAATTGAATGTGGAAATGATGAAAGAAAATGAAAGAGATTGGTTAAGACAATTACCTACTCTAAAAATAACCTTCTTTGTATATCCTAAGGACCCTTGGTTTAGTATTTTGGGAATACCAGAAGCTCTAAAATTTGCCTAAGGGTGTTGGGGAGGTATTTTAGTAGTGTTTATTCAATAAAAATGTCTTGATATGTGTGGATAAGTAAAGGGAGTCACCTCTCTTTTATAAGTGACGAAAGGGAGCCCTCTTGGAAATTACTTGGATGTTTCTAAAAAGAATCCAAAATGGTAAATTAATTCCCATTAAAAATGCATCCAAATGTAATTATATTCTAATTTGGGATGGATAAGGTTGAAATATGGTTATCCAATGAGATTTTTATAAGTTTACAGGTCATTTTAACCCTTATCTTCTTAGTTTAACCCCAGGTAAACCCATTTCTATCATAATCAAGGTAAATAATTTTTATTATTTTTACTATTAATTATGATCAAAAATTAATTTGAACTTATTATATAATATAAAATTTTCTGATTCAAAATATGGAATCCATTTTTAAAATTACATTCATAAAAGGGAAAAAACTTAATTTAAAATTAATCTCGCAGACATGATGAGAAAGTGGGGTTTTAAAGATAATTGAACTAATTTTACTTTAAAACCAATTTAAAATTTATTTTAAACTTGTGAATTAATTAAACAAAAATTCTATTTTCAATAAAAATAATTTGTTTCCCTATTCATAAAAAAATAAAACTTTTCAAAAAAATATCAAAAATTCACCCTATGATAATTTTGATATGTTGATTTCAAAAATTAAGTTCATTATATTAAATAAATTATTGAAAAGTGGAAACAAATAATTTTAAATTATGTGTAAAAATCGTGACTAAATCATCTTTTAGAAAAGAAATATAGTTTTTCATATAACATTACTTTTTCTTTTAAATGATTCTTATTTTATTTCTAATCAATATATAACTATAATTTTCACAATTTAGTTAGTAATATTCATACCCACAAATTTAATGGCTAGGTTATAATAGTATACTATATTATGGTTCATTTATACTTGGAGTTCCATATTCTAAAAGCTATTGATGATATTAAATTAAAATAAATATATTTATTGGGTTTTATGATCATTGTTTCATGTCACATATGTTATCAAATACAATGTTCTTATTTTAAAATTTCAAGGTGTTATAATTACTAAAAAAAGTATTACCTTGAGATATCTTTTTTAACCCAACCAAAAAATCCATGGATATGTTCTCACATTTAAATTCAATCCCAAGAAGAGGCTAAATTATCTCCTTAGGTAGTCATCTCTTAGATTTAACCTATTGAAAATTCAAATATTTCATTGGAAAATTAAAAATATTTTTTTTCATTCCACCCCACCAATAATAATCCTAAAGGTATCTATAAATTTTAGTGTTTAAAGGATAATCAAAAAATATAGAGCTATGATATTCACCTAATAATTCCTTTTTCAAATGGGAATCACTTTGCAACACGAACTCTTTCAAAATCTCATAAAACCTTAACTTTCAATGTTAAATTTAGGAAATAGACCCTTCTTAAAAATTTCTTTCATTTATTTAAAATCACAATAATATTTTTGAGCATGCATAATTTTGTCTAACAAATATGACTACAATGACACTTGAATGAAAATAGAGGGAGTTCATGCATGAACAAATTCTAGGGGAAAATTCATTAAATAATTAATCGTATGATCATGTTCTAAATGTAACATGGTTAATGATACATTATATTCTCAACTCATGGAATAATATACATTTTTTATTTTCCTATATGGTAGTGAATCATGAAATCATAATCCTTAATTAGTTTTTTCCATATTCTCTACCTCATATTCAGATGCTTTTGGGTGAATATATACTGTAAACTCTCATATACTATATATATTTCAAATTTTATCCCATATAAAATATGCCTATAAATTTTTAATGATAAAACCAACACTTCAATATCAAGATCCTTTGTAAGAAAATTCTACTAATTGGGTTTTAATTGGCATGAAGAATATGAAATTACTTGATAATATTGCATCAAATCACAATTCAGTCTCTTCAATAAAGCATCAATGTAAGTAAAAATTTCATCATTTCTTGTTTCAAAGTCTTACAATATATCATCAACTAATCTTATTTTACCTTCCTATAATAATTTATCAAATTAAATTATCCATAATAATTAACACTATTTTAAGTTAACCTAGTTATTCGGCTAGATAACAAAGTATGTTTTCAACAAACTATTGGTAGTAACCCACTAATCCATTAAAATATTGAATCTTAGGGAAATTTTTAATCTTGTCTACTCTTCCACAAATTAATTTTTACAAATATAAAAAACTATTCCATTTTATAAATATATTCCCAAGGAATGAAATCTGTTATAGACAAAATTAATATATACTGAATTATCCATACTACTTCTTTTCATTTAAATTGTATAAATAAATTATTATGTATTTCTCATATTCCACATAAATTTTAGGATAAAAAATAATTTCATCACTAAAAAACACAATAAAATATTATAATTATCATGTAAAACTATATTCATTATATACATAAATACAATGGGTTTATATTTTTTACCCGAAAGGCATAGAAACAAACTCCTAATGTCTATACGTAGTACGGAATTTCATCATTTTAATTTCATTATCCTTAACCTTTATCTAGTGAAATACATACCTAGGATAAATCTTAAAAAATATTTATCACTATAGAGAGGATCAAACAAGTCATTAATATAAGTAAATAGGTACTTCTTTTTAAAATTTATGCTACTAAATACTCTATAATCAATGAAATTCCCTTGGAACCATACTTTATTTTAAAAAATTAAATAGTATCACAATAAGGTGTAGTTCTTGTGAGGATTAAACCCTTAACAAGAAACTATTATAACTTATATTTAAATTCAAACATTTATAGTAGATCCATTAAATATGTGAGTTTTGAAATTGGATTAGAATCAAGTAATAAGTTAACAGTAAATTCAAACACCCAATCAAGAATAACACCAAGAACATAATCTAGAAATACATCTAGATATTAATTAACTATATTTTCATTACTAATTTTAATAGTTCCATTCTTTTAAAAAATACTTTCTTAATATCTATCACTTATATAATTTATTAGTTTCTTAGCATCCTGATATGATATCAAATTTCTAAATTCATGCTTATATGAAAAATAAAACTCAATCTAAAAAATTACTTCATTAAATCTGGAATCTACCCTATCATAATAAACTAAAATAAAATCCATACCCATAATAACATCAAACACTAAATTAGTAAAAAATAATTTTTATAAGAAAATCCATTCCATAGGTGATAGGATGAATATTTCAATAAATCCATATTTCATTTATACAAAACCAATGAGTATTTAACAAAAATTTCTAACTTCATTTCATTATATGATATTTCCATTTATGTTATAGTTTCACTATATATAAAAAAACTATGTATATCCTAAATCAAAAAAGACATTGGAAGAATCTGAGTAAACATGTAAAGTACAAGTCCCTACTTAATTTGAGGGTCTCATATTTGTTGTTGTAGAAAAAATAACATTACCAGACCATTCTATGTCTGATATTGATAATTCCTAACTTAATTAAATAACTTCAAACATGTGTTAGTATAAGTTCCCAAATCATTTCTACAATAATATCTTATTTCTGGATTACAACATATTTTCTCATTACTTTTATGATAAGAACACATTTCCCTATAGTCATGAGCCAAATAATTATCTTACCACATCAGTAACACATTCCCGATCCTATAAAAAAATTTATTAAATTAAATTTTACTACATTTTAAACCTTTAGACAATTACCTATAGATTTCCTGATTTATTGCTTCACTATTTATTTCCACCTAGACCACTTCTTACACATGTTGTCGTGAAGTTCATATATATTGAAAAAATACTTCTCAATTTTATCATGACAACAAATAACCTCCTCATAAAATTAAAATTCATGAGAGGACAACACTCTTTATAAACATGATTTTATAAATGTGTATAATCTATTACTTTTACTCTCATTATTCAAAAAAAATTGGTTCATACCTATCCATTTTGTTAAAATATTCTTCATAAGAATACACTATGTCTTTTCCCTTTTTCTTCAACTCAATAAATTTCATTTTCATTCTATATCGAAGAACATTAGGAAATTACTTATTTAGAAAATGATCTTTAAATATAGTCAAGTCCATGGTCATAATCTCATTATTTTCCTCAGTATTCCTAATCAAAGACCACTATTTATTGACTCCACCTTCAATATGATAAATATAAATAAGTTTTTTTTGATGTTCTATACATCCAAAAATATTGAATATCTTCTCCAATGCATTTTTTCCATCCTTTATCATTCACTGGTTTTAAAGATCCAACAAATGTCGGAGGGAGTTTTTTCATTAAATGATAAATTATAGACATGTTCCTTAGTATAGAATTTAGTTTTTATCCTTCATGGGTGCCACCATTATTTTCCTATGTCAACTAGATAATGATTTCCCAAAAAAAATATGTTTTAATCATTCTATGGTGTTGAGTTAGAATTTTATCATCCATTTGATGCCTTCATACTTTAGTTTCCATATTTATTATATGGATAACCATTCTGAAAAAACAAGGATTATATGAAGAAATAGAGAAATATTCTAATGATATCTTATATTAATATATACAAAAAATGGAGTGTGTTAAAATTCTCTTTTAACATTATCACAATCTATAAATTTATTTAAATTTATTCTATAATACAAAACTATATCAACCTATTACTTTAAAAACCCATAAATATGTGTTTAATAGAAATTATTTTACATTTTTTATGTACCCATGATATTTCAGATTAGATACTTATAGAAATTGTAAAACTATTACATAATAATGTGGATTCTTCCACATAAGGTATATTGTTTTCAACAAAAAATGGATTTAAGATTACACCCTTATATCTATCAATATTCCTTATCTTTTTTTATGATGATCCCAAAGTAGGATTTTTTAACTTTTTATATTTCCTACTCATTATTATATACTTTTAAAAGCATTTGAAAATGTGGGGTGAGTATAAAAAAATAGTAAGGGATGTAAAAGCCTAGAGGAAACATTAAAACTTGTAGAAATGTTTAATGTTTTCACAATAAACATTTAATACATAAATAAATCCTATACATGTTAGAAAATTAACCTTTTATCAAAGAAAATCATTAAAACCAATTAAAGATAATATAAAACCCATGAATTCATTATGGTTCATATGGGATCTCATGAAATAAATTAAAACCCTTCACCTTTAAAATATCATTAACATTCCTTGCCTCCTAATTTAAATTCATTTCCATAAATATCCTTTTCGTGCATAATATAGGAATCTTAGAGCATCATATTCATAGATTCTGTTTACTCGTGTTAAACATTTTTTAGAAAAACTAATTCCCAATTAATTTCATAGGAGTAACCAACCTAATTATCTTCCTTATTTTTCACCTTCAAAGACTAAATCATTTCTTAATTCATTGTAGAAATAAATCAGTCTCACCTATCATCATGGGATATATCAAGATCAACCATCATCATCTATAATTATATATTACCATATCATGAATAAAAAATTATAATCTTTTAGTTTTTTGTCATATAACCCTTTAAAAAATTATTTGATCCCATAAGAAAAATCACTTTCCATTTTTTCATAATCAGAAGTAAAAATATCATTTTTCATTGAAAATTATTAAAATTGAAAAATTCCTAGAATATAGATAGTATTATTTGATTTAAAAACCATGTTAACCTATAAAGGAATAATGGTAACAAATAATGTTTATGATATAAAGATAAGTTTTTTGATCTGTATATGTTAAAAACATTCATTTTACACTTTTGAAAAATAAAAGTAGAAAATAAACCATATGGTAAAAGTCAAAAATATTAATTTCTAAAACATTATAAAAAAATAAAAAAAACATTATATAATGTTCTTTAGAATCCTTTAGATCATAAATAATAAAATTATTGAAATAATAAAATAATTATTATATGGAGTAGATGGAGTTTAAAATAGTTAAAACAGCATTTTGAAGGAAAATCCATTACCTCCAGTCCTGACACATTTAATTTGTATGTATACCCTCCATAATCATAAAATTATATTAGTTTCTATATTCATAAAAAAAATCATGTTCATTACACTATCATTTTTCTCTTTATTTTATTTATTAGAATATTTTTTTAACTGACTAAAATGGTTATGTTCACATTGGACATTTTGGGGTTGTTTGGTTTATAACCTCAAAATAACATCGGTGCATTAACTGTAGAAAAAGTGGTAATGGTTAAATTAAAAATAAAATCTTAAAATTTATATAATTATCATATTTATAAATGAAATACACTTTTAATTCCAACTATATAAGGCAGTCCATAAAAATGAACCATGTTATTTCATTGAGATGGTAGTCTATACGCATGCTTGAATGGAATTTTATTTTTTACATGGTGGAGTGGAAATAAATTATATTATAATTTTATTTTAAATATTCATAAATATGTTATAAAAGTAATATTTATTTATCAATTCTATCCTTATGATCAGTATTTTAGGGTGGAAATGAAAACCAAATCATATCGCTTTATGGAGGTTGTAGTCTCCACATATGCACGAGCAACATTATCATTCTAAAAAATGTAGTAGGGTAAGAATGTAAGATCCAGACCATGAGATAAGGTGCATTACGATTTCAATTTTGGTTAATAGAATTTTTCCTGAGCATATGGGGTGCCTCGGGGGTGTCCCAAGGGTTTGGGACATGAAAGGAGAATAAAAGAGACCAAACAGTGTGTGGTGCATAGTGGGTGTATAGTTAGTAATAACCATGAACCTAGATAGGGTAAACTATGTGGCCAAGAATACTCTAAAATAAATTCTAGTGAATGAGTACCACATAGTTTTCTAAACCAGGAAGGTTACCTAGGAGACTGTGAGACCTATCCCATATTGGACAGAGGGAGCCACACAGTTTCTGCATAGTTTGGCCAACTGTGAGGCCAAACTATGCAGCCCTTAAAAAGTGGGAACTTCCAATTTTTTATCTCTTGGGATTTAATGGATCTAAAAAAATTTCTTCCCTATTCCCCCTTCAATAGATTGGGTCAAGAATAAAACCCTCCTAAACTTCTAAGGGATGTTTCTCCTTAAATATTTAGGAATTTGGAGTGACATTGGTTGCAAATCGAAACTCCAAGTAAGTCTTTGACTCCATTTATTTCCATTTTCTATAAGAGTCTTGGTGTGTTATTTTATCTTTTTTCAAATCTATAAACCCTCATTTTTTAGGGTTTTTGTTTCTATGGTGTTTGAGGCCATTTTAGTTCTAATTAAGGGTTTCTTTTAGATAGGAGGTTTCCTACAAATATGGGGTAGGTGGTCTTAAAGATATTTCCCATAGTATTGATGTTTTATATATGTATGTGGTTGTGCTAATGTTTTTATTTGATACATTTTTGTTTCATTGGTTTAGTAAAGTAATTTGGTTATTATTGAGAGATGTGAAACCCTTTACAAACACTGTTTATTCCATTAATGATTTGATATCGGACCTAGGGATACCCATGGGGTATGCCAAACCATTGTGTGTGGTGAAATACTGTTAAACATTTATATAGTCTAATTATGGAAGGAATTGGGATATTAATTGTGATTTTGAAGTAGTCGTGATTAATGGGTTAATTGAAGTGGTTATTGGTTTGATTTTTTGAAATGAATAAGATGATCTGGAAATTGTTTAAATGATTTGTTTTGGGTTTTGACCCATCCATGGTTTTTCAATAAAGGAATGTGGTGATTTGTAATTGGGTAATGTTTATAAAGGGGGATTTGAATCCAATGCGATTAAAAGGGGTATTTTTATTGGATTTCAAATAGTTCTTTGAGTTTTGTGTGTGGCATACCCTTGTGAAAACTCTATGATGTATTCTTTTAATAAATTTATAGAAATGGTTTGACTTGGGCCATGTTTTTTGTTTAAATAGAAATAACCTTTCCTAAGGATAGTTTTAAAACGTTCTACTAAAGTGGGTTGTTTTGTTAAGGCCCTCGTGATGTTTCAAGTGGTGTAAATGAACTTGTAAAAAGGGGGATTTTTCGTTATGGGTTTCAAATGATGATTTTAAATGAGGGTGTGGTTCCCTTTTTCTAATTTTTTTTATTAATATTTAAAATTTTGGGAAGTGTAATGGAATCCTTTGGGGCTTGGATTAGTTTTTTAATGGGTAATGCCATGTTAAAAGGGGTGGCTTCGAGCTAAATTTTAAATGGGTATTTGTTTTTATTTGTAAGGTCCATTGGGACTATGGTAATTGATGAATGAGTAAGGATACTAGGGTTTTGATAAATGATGTGATAATGGTAGAATTTTTTATAATGGAATGGTTGGGGATAGTCGTACATGACATTAGAACCCCAGTTGGACTCATGTATTGATGCTTAATTCTTAATGGCCTATGAATAATGGTTTGGGATGTTGGATTGATGATCCTATTTTGTGTTTAAGTCAGGCTAGACTGATTATCTAGGCCCATCGATGTATTTTTTTTAGGATGTTAGATTGAGTCTCTATTCTCCTAACCTAGGGATTGAGGTTCCCTATTTGGTCTGATGATCTAGACCCCACTGGTATAATGTTTGACCTAGGATGTCAAGTTGAGGCTATATGCTCTTATTTTTGGTATGTTTTGGGATATCGGACTAAGGATATATGATTCCTAGACGTGGGGACATGGTTTGA
This sequence comes from Viscum album, assembly GCA_963277665.1. NCBI lineage: Eukaryota > Viridiplantae > Streptophyta > Magnoliopsida > Santalales > Viscaceae > Viscum > Viscum album. Next base: position 1,503,664,941 of record OY728152.1, read on the forward strand.
TTATTAGACCGAGGTTTTGAGGTAAGTTGATAAATTGTTTAATTGTGAATGCCACTTTTTGAAGAAAAAAACAAGTATGTTTCCCTTGTGTTGTGGTTGAGGATTAAAACATGGTTGGAGATAGTATGGTTTCCTAGTTGAAATTATGGGTCCTAAAAGATAAAATTGATAAACTTATAGTTGTTTAAATGTGATGTATTATTCCTTTGTTGTCTTGTTTGTTTTATTGTACCTGGTTACCTACAAACACTATTGCACAGACTGGTTATTTATTTAGACACCATTGGTGGTGGCCTACTGAGTTATACTCATGCCCTTCTTGGGATACCATGGAACTTGGGTACTCTAGCAACTACTACTTGTTTTCTGTTACAAGTTTGGGATAGGGACCTGAATTTTGGTTGTGCATAGGATGATGGGTTGGATCATGGGAGGTTAGGACTGGGATGGGAATGTGGTCCATGTTCAAGATCTTTTGGTAGTTTTGGTTTTAGGGTTTTATTTCTATGAATGTCTAACATGTAGTGTATTAATCATATTTTTATATCATGTGCTACTTGTTTATCCATTGGTTTTTTTCGTATGTTGTCCGTTATTTGTTTCTATTGGTTTCCATATATTTTGTTCATATTTATTCTATGGTTTTACTCTGATATGTGGGTATAGTCTCCCCAATGTACCCTTAGAAACCCATGGTTCTAGTCAGCATCGTCTGGAATATGGGAAGGTATTCCTAAGGTCATGTGATAACCCATCTTGGAGCACCAGATATAATGGCTGTCAAGTCAGAGATGTTATAAAGTGGTATCAGAGTAGGGTATTTTGTCTTACTATTTGGGTCATGTTAGATAGTACACTAGGATATTTTTGGGTTTTGGTAAAGTGATCACGCTCGGTGCCTACATCCCCATATATGATGGAAAACCCAACTTTCCAAGGGTAATAATTGATGTACTATTTTTTATATTATGGTTGGTCGATAGTTCCATCTTTTGTGGTGCACTTAGATGTGATGTTATTAATTCATGAGGTTGTATATCTTATCCAAATATGGAAATATAGGGTGTTTGGGTTCATGATTCATGCTAGGAACATAGGATTGATATGTCATTTGTATATTTCCTTTGATTGATTTGTGGAATAAAAATCAAATATGAAAAATTTTAGAAAACATAATAAATTAATGGTTTGTTAAAGAAAAATGTTATGAAATGTGAATTTGAGAAAAGAAGTTACTTTTTAAATGTTAGTAATAATAAGGGTTTTGAGAGTGAAAATCCTTGGGTTTTAAAATGGAATGTTTTGAAATGTGAAACCATTGGTTTTAAGTGGTAAAGTATAATTAAAAAGGTAAATGTGAAAATGATGGTACCTTTAGGGATTATGGTGTGGGTATCACTAGTGTTGTGTTTTGACCCTGTGTATGGGTGGTTTGGGTAGTGAAAGTTCCCAAATATGATACCTTTATTATGGTTCATGAGGATTTGTTGGGTTTGATGTGTGGTTAGAGGGTTTTTATTATTAAACCTTTGGTAGGGATGTGGTATTTGAGTTATGATATGTTGTTTCATAATGTGAGTGTGGTAACCCATATGGGTTGTTACTATGTGTGTGGTGTTTGAAACCCAAGAGTGGGTTTTTGGATTATGGTACTGAAGTGTTTTTTAGGGTATCCTTGGAGTGAACCCTAGAGAAAATGGTTTCTTGGATGAGTTAGACATGGTGTGTTCTGGAATGGGGGCAAGAGTGAATCCCATAAGCAGTGAGTTGTTTGGTGTTTAATGTGTGTGGATTAGCAGAAAATCTTGTAGCCTTTTCATACATGACTTTAGTTTAGGTATTTGGTATCGTTTGATTTTTGAGGGTGACCCATGAAAGGGTTTTTTTAAGTTTTTAGTTATTTTGGGTGGGTAAGTCATATGTGTAAGTTTTGGTTTTTTGACAGTGGTGCACTTGGAGTAATGTCTAGTGCGAGTTTGACCTAGAGGAAAAAGTGGGAAAGTTAATAGTTTTGGAGATATGAATTGAGTTGTGGTTTTTCATTGGTGGGTTTTTGAAACTAAGAGTAACCTCAAGGGATGTTGGCCTAGTATTGAATATTTCTTAGGATGTGAAGCACGGGGGGGGGGGGGGCTTTGATAGTGTTTTATGTAGGAATTGATGATGATTTTGGGAAAACAAGACAAGGGTGATGAAAGAGTAGATGGAATATTTTGATATGGAAGTGACGCCTGGGGTGGAGGCAGTCATTTGGTTGGGTTTGCTTGCATGAATGGTTGGTTTTTTGGATGAGAACGTTGAGAATTATTGAGGTCCATTGAGGTTGGAATACTGGGAGGTAAGGTTAGTAGTGTAAGAAGGTTTTAGGGCCTAGATTTTGTTATGTGTGAATCATAAATTCAATTTCACTGTGTGATCATAGGAAAGTGAAAGACCTCACAGGCTCTGATGAGTTCTAGATGTAGGTGTGTTCTGGGAATTCATAATGAAATTTGGGATGGATGAGCAGGTGGCTTGGGATAAGAACCTATTGTTTATAGTGAATCCAAAGTGGGAAGTATTGGATATGTGAGAGACCAGTTTAGGTTGTATTGATGTGATGGATCATTGTGTTTTTCATTTGGGCCACCAAGGTCATGTTGGTAGGACTTGAGAAGTGTTCCAGTGGTAGTTTCACAGAGATCATTGGTTCACAGCTTCATGGTAGAGAGTCGTAAAGTGGTGGTGAGTTCATTTGAAACCCCATTTGAGTTATGGTGGTCATCTGTTAATGAGGTGTCAGTGGGTAGGAAATCTCAATACTTTTGGAAGGTTAAGGTGACCCTATAGCAGGAGGTGACATCGATGATGTATAAACTGTGGTGGTATTCTTTGATAAATTCTTATCATACTCTGAGTTAGTGATGATCATGCTCAATATCTTGACATCTTCATGGGTATAATGAGAGATCTATGCCTTCATTCCTAGATACCTAAAGGTGATTTAGTTGTTTATGGGGACTATTAGTAGTTATTCCATGGATCAATGTATGTAGATATGTATGGTGGGAAGTAAAGCATCGAACAAGTATGGGAGAGGTCCACGAGATGAACTGGATGTCGAAAAATTCCATGGGTGATATTCTTGGAATTCAGGAATAAGTAGTGGGTGATTTTTCTTTTGTTTCTCTAGTGGAAGCAAGACGGACACATCCAAGTTTTGTGGTTCAACTTATAATTGAAGCATAAACTGTGTTTTTTGGAACTGCTTGAGGAGATTTGTGATGATGACTCTCCTAATTTGTGGGGTGTTATTTCAGTCAAGGATGTGTGGAGTATACCATGAAGTAGATGTGGTGGTAATGATATTCCAGTGAGAAACCTATGAGGTTCATGTTATGGTTCCTCGAGAAAAGGAAATTTGGACCTTGGATGTGGTGATTGATTGATCCAAGCATTGGCTTTGGGATCGGGTTGGTGTTTTTGGGTGGCCTTGGAATGTATTTAAGTGTGAAGGCATATAGGTTAATGATATTTAGTGATGTTTCAATAGTGAAACTGGGCATCCCTGGATGAGTGTAAATAGGTTTTGAATAAAAACCAATTTTTCCTTAGTTGATGTACAGTGACAGAGGTGCTTGTTTTAGGAATGTTAGTGGGTATGGGAGAGAATGATGATGGATTAGAGAGTAGTGGATGCCTTGACAGTGGGGTTATACTATAAGACGAGGATGTTCTGACATTTTGAGGTAAAATAAGCATACACAATAAGTTATAATCCACCTCCAGTTTGATATTTAATGGCAAGTGTGTTTTGGAAATGAAGGAAAACTTTTGAAAGGTCATGTTTTTTTTAGTCTGCAAATGGATGGTGTATGTATGTACTTTCCTGTTGATTTCAATGGAAGATATGGATTATAATGTTGGTATGGTGTTCTTTTTTATGATTGGGAATGGTGAATTTCGAAGCGGTTCAGTTATGTTTCGAAAGTTGGGTTGAGGTTTTGGTGGTCCTTTTGATGATGGATATACCAAACACCAGAAGATGGTGGTCGTGAGTTAAATCATATGTTTGGGAACACCATAGTAGGTAGTAGTGAGTTAATGTAATTACCATTTTTATGGGTTATATGGGATTGGGTAAGATCCATCTTGGTATTTCAGTCTGGGTGATGGGATTAGGCTTGGGTTTTGATCAATTGAGTACCTTAAGATGAAAGTTATGCGTGGGTTATGATTTAGATGTATGGATATAGAATAATGTCATGGGCCTTGAGTTATAAAATTTTGTAGGTTGGGGGAGTGTGGTTAGAAAATTTTTATATTCCTTGTGTTATATTTATCATGGTTCATGATGGAATTTTGAAAAAGTGGGTGAGATGGCACCAAGAGATTTAGTCAATGAGTTATGGAGAGGATTAGACCAAATGTATTCTGATTGTCTCTCCCAAGGTAGTGTAGTGATTTTGAAGTATCCTTTTTTGTGTGGTGGTTCACTGATGACAAACAGACTTTTCTCTTTTGTTTTATGTTGGTAATAATGAGTTTGAGGTGGATGTGTCCTTTGAGGAGCATCGGGTTCATGATTGTCAATCACAGTGGGAAAGTTCTTTGGGGTAGGACTGTTTCTTTGGTTTGAGTGTGGTGATGACTGGGACATGCTCAAGAGGAAACTTGGGAGATTAAATTTGATAGTTGGGACCCATTTACTGACCTTTTTTTATGGCTTAGTGGTTCATGGGGAGTATGGCTCATGGATGAACCATTATAAGGTGGGGAGGTTGTAAGATCCCAAACCTAAGATAACATGCATCCCGGTTTTAATTTTGGTTAATGGAATTTTTTTTGATCTCATGTGGTTCCTTGAGGGTATAATAATGGTTGGGGACATGAAATGATAAGAAAAGAGTCCAAACAGTGTGTGGTTCATAGTTGGCACATGGTTAGTACTAACCGTGTGCTTGGATAGGGTAAACCATGTGGTCTGGAATCCTCTTGGATAGAGGTCAGTGCACGGGTACTACATGATTTTCCAAACCGTGCGAGGGCCCCATAAGACCATGTAACCTGGCCCCTCTTTATTAGAGGTATTTTCACAGTTATAATATAGTTTTTTCAACCGTGTGGCCCTTAAAAAGAGGGAATTTACAATTTTTTCCTATCAGCCTTTAAGGGTTCTAACCAAAATTACTCCCTTTTCTTCCTCTATTAGCTTTGGTGACAAACCAAACCCTCCTAAACTTCTAAGGGATGATTCTAATTCGATTATTATAAATTTTTATTGTCTTTGGTTTTGAGTAAAAGCTTCAGGTAAGTCTTTGACTCTATTTCCTTCCATTTTCTAGAAGAGTCTTAGTGTGTGGTTTCCTCTCCTTTTGGAGCTCTAAAACCTTTTTTTAGTGTGTTTGTCACCATGGTTTTTGAGTACATTTTAGTTCGAATAAATGCTTATTTTTTGATGAGGTATTTCCTATGAATATGAGGTAGGAGGTCTTAAATATTTTTCCCATAGTCTCAATGTTTTTTATGTGTATATGGTTGTGCTAATGTACTGATTTTCTACCTTTTTTATTCATTGGGTGATGAAAGTAATTTGGGTCTGAGAGGGAGGTGTTAAACCCTTTACAAACACTATTGGTTCCATTTATGATTTGATATTGGACCTAGGGATAACCATGGGGTATTCCAAACCCTTTTGTGTGGTGAAATACATGGTAAACATTGAGATAGGTTAATTATAAAGGTAATTTGGATACGAATCGTGATTTGTAAGTAGGCATGGTTAATAAGTTAATTGAAGTGGTTTTTATTTAGCTTTTTTAAAATGCCTAAGAGGATTTTGAAATGGTTTAAATGATGTGTTTTGGGTTTTGACCAAGCCATGGTTTTTCAAAAAAGGAAAATGGTTTTTTTTAATTGTGTAATTTTCAAAAAGGGTGCGTTTCTCCAAGGTGATTAAAAGGGGGATTCTTCTTAGTTTTCAAATGGTGCTTTTAGTTTGTTGTGTGGAATACCCTTGTGAAAATTCCATGATGGTTTTTTTAATTAATTGAACAAAATGGTTGTCCTTGGTCCATGTTTTTTGTTTAAATAGAAATACCCTTTCAAAATAGTAGTTTTGAAATGTTCTTCTAAAGTGGGTTGTTTTGTAAAGTACCTCATGATGTTTTAAGTGGTGTAAATGAAACTATGAAAGGGGGTTCTTTATAGGGTTCAAATGATGATTTGAAATGAGGGTGTGGTTCCCTTTTTTTAAAATTCTTTGATAAATATTTGAAATTCTAAGAAGTGGAATAAAATCCTTAAGGTATTTTTTTAGTTTTTCAAAGGGGGAGACCATGTTTTAAAGGGGTGGCTTCAAGATAAATTTTAAATGGGTATTTTTTTTTATTTGTAAGGTCAATTGGGAATGTGGTAAATGATTAATGGGTAAAGGTACTGGGTTTTTTATAAATGATGTGATAATAATAGAATATTTGATGATGGAATGGTTGAGGATGGCCAGACATGACGTATCGAACCCCGGTTGGACTCTTGGACTGATTCTCCATGATTTAAAATCTATGAATAATGGTTTGGGTTGTTTTAATGATGCTAAATTTCTATATTATAGCTAGTCTATATTGATTCTTTAGGCCCACAAATATATTGTTTTGGTTGTGATGTCAGACTGAGGCTCTATGCTCCTAAACTAGGGATTGAAATTCCCTATTTGGGTTGGATGGAATTATTATCTAGACCCCACCATTGTAATATTTGACCTATTATTTCATACTCACACTCTATTATCCAATGGTCGTTATGGTTTTGGATATCGGATTGAGTCTTTATGCTTCCAAAATGTGTGAACATGGCTTGATTATCCGACTGAGGCTCCTAGGTAAGTTGAAAAATTATTTAATTTTGAATTCCCCTTTTTTTTTAAAACCAAGTATGTTTACCTTGTGCTATTGTTTTGGATTCCAACATGGATAGCGATATTGTGGTTTCCTAGATGACAGTATGGTTCCTAAAAGATAAAATGGATAAAGCTTGAGTTGTTTAAATCTGATGTATTCTTCCTTTGTTACCTTGTTTATTTTATTATACCTGGTTAAATGAATACACTATTCCATAGACTAGTTATTTAATTAGACACTATTAGTGGTGTCCTACTGAGTTTTACTCACACCCTTCTTAGGCTGCCATGGAACTAAGGTACCCAAGAAGATGCTACTTGTTTTCTAGTACAGGTTCAGGGTAGGGACCTAGCTTTTGGTTGTGTAAAGGAAGATGGGTTGGAGCACAGGAGGTTAGGACTATGATGGGGCTCAGATCCATGTTCATGATATTTTGGTAGTTTTGGTTTTGGGGTTTTATTTAAATGATTTTTTGACACATATCATATGAATCATATTGTTATAGCATGTTCTACTTGGTTACCTATTGGTTTTTACATCTATTATCCCTTATTTTTTATGTTGGTTACTAAATTTTTTTATCTTATTTATTTTATGGATTTACTTTTATATGTGGGTATAGTCTCCTTACTATACCCTTAGAGACTCTCATTACTAGTCAGAATCCTCTGACTTAAGGGGAGGCATTCCTGAGAACATATTATCACCTAGCTCAGGAAACCAGATATAGTGGCTACTGGGTCAGGGATGTTGTATAATATAATATATATATATATAGTCTAAATTATTTCACAAATAGAATTTATATTAATTTTATCCATTATTTTAACCATCCATATGATTTGTTGATGAAAAACCAAAAATATCCCTTCATGAAGGTGGTATTTCACATGCATACACAAGTGATGTTTTCATTTCCTATAAGATGGAAAAGGAGATAAAAACATATTAAATCATTATCATAATAACATTTCAACATATGAAAGAACCATGTGATAATATTTTATCATGATTAATCAATATGTTATGGAAGTATAAGAAGAAATAAACAAGAAACACTTAGTTATTAATTATACATCTTCTTTGGAATAACTCCCTTGACTTACACATTAAGACTTCATAGGTTGTTATTTGGTGAGCCCATGACCACTTGGATATAGGTAGGGATGTTGGGATAGTATTTTGTTCCATATTATTGGAGTTAAATTGCTTAATATGTGTGAATAATTGGTTATATGAGGTTACCATTTATGAGTGATGGGAGTGACACACTTGTAAATACATAATACTTTTTGATATATTAAATGGAATTCTCAAAAAAAAGTGGTTACAAATGGGAAATATTTGAGGAAAATATTGGTTAATGTATAAATATACTCAACTAATCACATTTATCCAAGTTTTAGAGACATTTTATCTCTTATTTCTACATTTCACTCCCCCCCCCCCCCCCCGCTCTATGTTAACCCTTTTAACCATTAACAGAGTGATAATTTTTTACCAAGGTTACTATTTATAATGACCAAAAATGAAATTAAAAATCAAAAAAATCTAAACATCTTGATTTCAAATATAAAGTTATTTATACCAAATTCAATGTCTTCAATGGTAAAAAATAATTTTTTTAAATAAGAAAACCTCAACAAAAACAGTTTTTAGAAAAATATCCATTTATAGCTTAAAAATAATTTTTTTATCAACATAAAGAAAAATGATGACTAATATAGAATTAATTATATTATTTTTAGTAAAATGGTAATAATTTAAATTTTAAAATAATTTAAAAAAGAATTTTACTTTTTAAATATTAGAAAATGTTGATAGCTTTAATAAAAATTGGTAATTTCCAATATTCACTTAAATATCAATATCTTTAGAAAAATCTCATAAAATCACCCATGGATATATTTGATATGATGATATCCAAAATTTGATAAATTTTATAAAATTAAATTTCTAAAATCAATCAACATGATATTAATATAAAACTATATAATACTTGGAATGAAAATTTAGATAAATAAAATTACTTCTTTTTCAATTGAAAAATAATAAAATTTTGATTCATTTAATCCAAAAAATTAATAAATATAAATTATAATATTTATTTATTTCTTGGATTACATGGGTTTTCACATTATTATATTTTTTTATGCATGAGTTTAGTTCATGTTATGACTAGGTGGGAATAAAGGAAAGGGTTTTTTATATCACAATTTTCATCATTGAGATATGATTCATATTCACCAATTTTTTCCTTTTTGTGGTATATATATTATTCAAGGATTTATTTTTATAATAAAATCCATCAAATTTAATGGATTTATAAATATATCTACTATTTCATCTTTCACGAGCCTCTGATTCAAAAGATTACAAAATTGTAAGGGATTCTTGATCTTAATTTTCAAATCCATGAGACATGTTTTATATTTCAGACTATGTTTTATTTTATATAGTTTACATACTTTCCCATTGTATTTTATTATTTTTATTAATTTTTATCTAATGGTATTTTCAAGTGTTTTTATATATCCCTCCTTCATATTTTTTTGATTATATTATTGCCAAAATTCATAAGGGTTTTCCATATCAAAATATTTTCATTATTAAATGTTCTATATTATACAAATAATGTAATTAATATGGTATGTATACTAATTATTTGATATATTATATAATGAATTACCTTTTAGTCATGTTATTTGATGTTCAATTTTTATTTCTCTCTTTTAAGGTGATTTGACCGATGTGTTGCTTAAGCTATAATAGATTTTAGTAACTCAAATCTCTTTTATTTAAGGTATAATGTATATTCATTAACTTCTTTCTTCTAGAAATGGTTACTTACTCATTAATATTTTATTTCATTAATTATCATCTAAGTATTATCATATTATTTTTAGGGGGGATTAAATTTAAATAAATCCATTACTATTTTGGTATTTCTGAATCATTCATTTTACGTAAGCACAATTTTTATTCTAGTGACTTTACTCAATGAATACACAATTTTTAATTTCATTATTTTAAGTTAATTCACCCAGATTCTGATAAATTAACTGGTGTGGGAAAATAATTGATTTAACTATATACCATTATTTTATACAGTGTTAGTTTAAGGGATAATTACATATAAATTTATTAGATTTATTGATTAAGGAAATATTGACAATCCATGCTCTTTCCATTTTAATATGGATATTTACTAATTAACATGTAAATTTGATTATTCATTGTATTTTTATCAATTTATTTCAAATTAGGAATTCATTACACTTAATTATTGATGGTTGGGGCCCACAATATCCCAAAGATTCATCCATAGGTCTCATAAAAAAACTAGACTTTTAATTTAGTGCATTACAACCCATTTAATTGGATGTCTTCATTGCAGTCATGAAATAAATTATATATCTTTGAATAAGGCATTGATATTTTATATTGTCTTGGAACAAGGATTTTTTTAAGACTGAAATAATTCATTCCATCACCATGAATTTAGTTATTTTGATCCATGTGATTATTTATATTGTTATATCATTAATAGATTTATTTCAACATCTTGTGATTAGTTATATTCCATTATTTGATTATCAATTACTTCATACCATAATAATTATGCCTTGTTTATAATATAATAGTTTATTGTATATAAATTACCTTACTAAGAATTTTAGATCAACCTTCTTATGATTCCACTTCCTCATATAACGATGAAAAGTATTTCACATGATATATCTAGAAGAATAACATGTGTGGATAATTTATTTGAGATATTAACGACTTAGTATGGATTAAATAGTATTTTATTTAGAGTGAAATTTTTCATTCATTAGTAAATTCATCAACTTTAATATTTAATGATTTTTCAAAATTATTTAAATATTTAAACCTACAAATTTCATGGGAATTTATGTAATTAAAATTATAAAAGATTCAAATATTATGGTACATTTATGTTCTGGGAATCATAACATAAATAGTAAGATAGATTTTATAAAATCTATGAAATATTAAGTCATGTAATTTTAGAGTAAAAAATAAAAGTCTTTGAATTTATTATGCATATTATGAAGAAATTAATACACTTCAAGAAGAAATAATTAATGATTTATTCACTAAAGTTAATGATTTTATTTCCTCATAAGTTATTTTTGGGAAACTCTAAGTGATTATATTATTTTTAGGATATTGAATCTTATCATTATGAAAATTAATTGATGCTAAAATTTTATAATTAGAATATTATGATCTAAATTCACTACCTTTGGATAACATGTATAGTTTTTTGGGTTCGTATGACATATGAAAATGTTCTTTATTTAAGAAAATAATTAAGGGTGAGAAGGAAATATATTTATTTCCTAGAAATATGAAAAGATACCTAAAAAGGTTCAGAAAGAAATAGAAAATTTAGATTTAAATGAACATGTTGGTTTGAATTTTTATATTACCATGTTACTCATTTTAATATTTGTTAAAAAAGTTAATTGCATGTTTCATGGTAAATTATCATTGAAATGTTTTAGTTTTTGTGGAATTGGAAATTTTATTAAATTTTCTGAAGCTAAAGGAATATAAATGTTAATTTGAGGATGTTTCATCATAGAATTTATCTAGGAATAAGACTTGAAAATTTTGTAATTAAAATTTATATTTTAATAGAAATGAAAAAAATTATCCAATTTAAAAAAATTAATTTAACTTTCAATGATGATGTAAAAATAGTGTGATGATAGATAAAGATATTATGAATCATCACTTAGGGATCATAATGATAAATTATTGATTAATAAATTTAAAGAATAATATTTATATAGTAATGGAAAGAATAATGAGAAGGTAATGGAATTAATACTGAATTAAGAATTTAATTAATTTGTTGTTAATATTTCTAACTATATATGGATAATAATAATTTAATAAATGTACCATAAATATCATATGGGGTTGGTAAATCCTTTAGTGAGAGGGTATTTTAGTCTGTGAAAGAAATAATAAGTTTTAATATTTCACATATATAGAGAATATATTTAACTAATTAGAAATTTAAAATAACAGTGAAAAATAAAATTATATCTTTATTCTTTGAAAAAACAATTGTGAGGTTGTTGGTCAGGAAAAGAAAATGATGTCCGGTTTTCTAAAATCTAAGGAATATGCAACTAAAATCAAAAAGGTTAGTAGATTAATAATGAAACATCAATGAATTATAGTGATCATACAATTTAAAATAAATTCCAGTCTATGGATTTATAAAGTCATTAATTTGAGAAAATTAACACCAAATAATTGTTAAAGTAAAGGAATGATAAAAGGTAGAAAAAAAGCTAAATTAAAATTTATTTAAAAATATATAAATAGTGATTGAATAATAAATATACTATAAATAGTGTGGTAAAAAATTAATGGAAAATATTTGATGTATAAAGAAACATATAAAAAATACTATATAATAAGGATTCAAAAAATAGAGATGAGATCATTGGTAAAAATATGGAATATGAGTGACAAAATATAGTTAACCATCATTTTTTTATTGAATGCTTTCATTTTTTATTATTTAATGGTGTTATATTAAATATTTATATTTTAAAATTATTTTTAATTTAATTTTATGTATACTAAAAATTGTAAAAAAATTAATTATATTATTTGGTGGGGGAGAAAGAATACTCAAAGGATACATGTTTTATGAAAAACTGAAAACATAAGTATTCAAGTGAAAAATAAATTTTAAATTTTAAATGAACTTTATAGATGATATTATTATCAATTTTAGTTAGTTTATAAGTTACACACTATTTTTATACCATAGTGGATTGTGAATAACAATACATCTTTCTAGAATAAATGATAAATAGGAATTCTGAATCATATGTTATGGAAGTATCTTTTAAAGAATCTAAAATGAAATATCCATAGATACTTTAAAGAGGGTGTTTACCCCACAGGATGGGTTATAAGAGGATAATAAAAGGCTCTTAGAAGAGGAAAGTACAATGAATCACATATTTTAATAAAAGATAAGTAAAAATAAAATGGATTGTCTTTATAGATATTGGAGAAAATAATATAAATTCAATGATTTCCCACATCATTTATAGCTTTAAATATAACATTATTAGTATTTAAAAACTACATAATTAAAGTAATTAAGTGTCCTTAAAAAAATAAAAATTATGGATATATGGTGGAATTTTAAATGTGTTGTAACTTGAAGAAGATGCATTAGGGGAAACCTATTTCATGTTGTAGAAAATGAAATTTCTATTACATGTGTATAGAATAGGGAAATGTGTTTTTGAATAGAAGACATCACTAAATTTTCCAAAATATAATGATTAAATCAACTTGAGGAAATATTTTTTGTGATGTTCCATTAATGAATAATGTGATACAAAACTAGACTATTGTATATACTAAAAAGGAATAACTTTGTACTATTTTCATAAATGGGTGTATCTTCAACAAATCCACCTTTATAACATGTATATAAATATATTTTTAGACTAGTAAAGACATTTTTGAATAGTGATAAATATTTTATCATGTTTTTTTATATCTTATATAGATCAAAAGTATAATTTTCATGAGGCATAAATATAAATAATTTGTATGGTTTATAATATTCAATATAACTACTAAAAAGTGGTGAGGTTATTCCTTGAATGTTTTTTGTTAGGATAATAGGAATGAATATAAAAGTGAATGGTTTAAGTATTTTTTATATATAAGGGATTATTTATTTTTACTATACAATATATAATCAAAACATTGTAGCTAAAAAGAATAATTGATATTTCATATAGGGCTTAAACCATGTTGGTGGAATATAGAACATCTCATTTCTTTTATAGGTAATCTATTTGTAAAGTAGTTAAAATTTTAAACCATTATTTGTCACATACAAACTATATTATATATTAATTTTTGGTTTATTATAGGATGAATCAATATATTATGTTTTTTAGGGTGTTTTCTAGTCTATGAATGATTAAAGTGAAGGGTGATAATTTAATAAAGTTATAACAGAGGATTCAATAGTATATTCATTGGATGTCGACTAAATTAAAATTAATATCATCGATACCATAAGAAATCAGAAGAGTGTATAAATAGTGATGATATTTAAAGGGTTATATTACTAATTATTTCATAGTTAATTTTAAATGAAACATTGTAATATTGATAGAGAAGATAATTAGTCGGTTGGGAAGAGTACTAGAATTCCCAAAAATATTGAAATTCAAATTATTATAATGAATAAGATATTTATTCAACCTTATAGAGTGATTTTAAATGAATATATTTTTTCATCCTATGTTGAGGAAGCTTGTATTTTTCAATAATATCATTGGTGATCATATAAGAATAGTTCAAACATGGATTTCATAGAGGAAATAATCTCATATCTTAATGATTTCTAAAGTTGAAAAATGAATTATAAATTAATATTTAAATTATAAATTTTTTATTCATTATATAAATAGCTATTTATAATATATTAAGGTGAAAAATACTTCTATCACTAAAATACTGACTATTTTTTTAACAATGTTATTATACTGGAAAAAGTTAAATAATAAATGGGAAGTGATAAAACATATTTTGATGATTTTATGTTAATTGTATTATTATTTTAAATTAATTGACATCAATAATACATATTATTTGGTCTCTAATATCATAATAATATTAATATTTCTTACTATCTAAAAGAATATTAATGATTTTCAAAATGGATTTTAAGTTGTTATTTTCAACTCATAAGTCAAAGATAAAGTATACATTGAGAACCCTGAAGAAGTTTTTCTTGTATATGATGAGAAATTTGTTTCTTAGATGAATAAATTATTATATATAATAAAATGTTCATTGAGATTATGGAATTAAAATCTTAAATAATGTTTTATTTTATTTCAATAGAGGGGTAATGTATTGAAACCTCTACATCAACTATACTAGGGATAAATCTATCACTATTATTTTTTATTTTTATGATACAATATTTTCTTTAAATTGAGAAGGTTTTTACTAGTAATATTCCTTTTAAATGAAGTATATTTTTTATATTTCATTATTATGAGATGCTAAATACTTCTACAAATTTCAAATGTTATACCAAAATACTACATTTCTCTTCTTAAATTGAAATATGTCTGACATCTGCTAAATATTTTCTCAATAAAATATGTTTATATGATTTCAACCATAGTTTTAATTGGAATAAAAAATTAAAAGGATAAAATTAGTTATTAATTTTATAAAAATGTGTTCCAAAAAATTATTTTAAGTTTTCCCTTCTAGATGGTTTCAAGTAAAATTGTTATGTATTTCATTTGATTTTATGAAGGATATCAATGAATATATAATGAGTATAATTTATTATTATAAATTAGAATATTAAGGTTAATTAAATCCACCAGTATTTATGGATTTAATTAAAATATTAATGGAAAGATAATTCATTTTGTATATGATAATTCATATAGGGATATAAGTTTTTATGATGAAAATTCTATTTTTGTTGGAATGTTTTTTGGGAGAGAGGTGTATAAGTTTACACTTAAAGAACCATAATTATAATACCTTGAGTATATTAGATATAAATTATGTTTCATCCATATAAATAAAATGATAACTGATATAGATAATGATATTACTTTAATATCTCAAAGAGGAGGTGAAGTTTACCTTATAGGTGGGTTGTGATAATCAAACTGATAGAAATCCTTCATGAAATATAAGGTAATATTATTGATCAATGATCATTGATATCAAGTAATATTTTATCATTGAGAAGGTTAATTATGGTTTACTAATGATATAATATGTTTATATAATTGTGTAATTACTAAATTTGTTTAATAATGAATTATGTAAGGATTCATTACAATACTGAGGTTCATTATTAAATTTTTCATCACCATTCTATAGGATATGTTTTAGCACTTCCATACCCTCTCTCAATTTTTTGGGATTATTATTTTAAAAATATGATAAAGTTAATAACATGAATATAAAGGAAAATATTTTTACTAATGAGAGAGAAATATATTACAAAAGTGAAGAAAATATTTAGGTGTATTTTTTCAAAAGGTGAATATTGTGATTATAGCTTATACATATTGGTGTTTTCATCTGTGTCAAGTTTTTAGACTATTCTAATGTTTCGGTTGTGTATTTTTGTTTGAAATAAATTAACATAAACAATTGTATATTTATTATGATAATAGAATAATGAGTAAATATTGTAAATGAATTTAATTTACTCTTTGGAACAATATTGGGATTTTCACTCCTTATTATTCTATCATAAACTAAGTATATTCATGAATGATTATAATTGTTTAATAATGATCTATTTTTATGTTTTATGGTGATTTATTTTCATTGGATGAAAAAAAACATCACAAGGGGTATATTTCTGTGACTAAGAATATGTTTTGTAAGATAATTTTGTCCTATGAGATGTTTGATGAAATTGTGGTGATATGTGTTTAAAAATGATATTTATTTGATTATTTATACTTTTATCACCTTTTTTATCAATAGATACATCAAATTAAAAATAAAATTATTTCTGTTGTATTAGATTATTTGAAGAGTTCTTAAAGGATCATCAAGTGATGGTTGAAATGATGGGAGGATATTAGGGTGAATTTTGTAGTTAGATGATTTTTGGGGTGAAATTGAACAAAAAAGGTGTCATATAAAACCAAAAATGTCATGTATCATGAACTATTAGAATAAAGTTAAAGGATTAATAAAAACAGTTAGAGTGAAAATCATGGTCACTAGTGAATTTTGATAAAATCCAAGGACTGTACAAGTAATTAACCCATGTGATTGATTTATTTTTCTGGTCATATTTTGTGAAAAGAAACTTATATTTGAATAAGAAAATGTTATGTTGATATATGATCTTGAAATTAAATGGATAGTGATCCTAGTTTCTATATGAAGAATAAAAATGAGCATATGAAAAAACTATAGTTAATCAATATAGTTCATATTAGTTTATGTCGTGGTTAAAGTTTTGAAAACCATTTAATTTTTAGAACCCTAGTCTGAATAAATAAGGAAAAATGATGGTTAAAATTTCCAATTGATTATTTCTGGGTTGTTGATTTCAATATTAGAAAGAAAAACATTATATAATTTGGTTTGGTTAATGAAAATTATGTCATAGTTTTCCTCACCATGACATTGTTTTTCAATATATATTTATGTGATCTTAATGATGTGTATTTTTGTAATAAATTTCTTTTCCCATTCCCACATAATCAATATCCAAGTTGGAGATTCTACAAGACCTCAAGAAAACTTCCATATACACTAGAGTTTTTTGACTAGTACTGAGATTTAATAAACAATATTAGGGATACTTCACTATCAATAAAAAGGATGGCAAAAAAATAAATAAATAAATATCATTTAACGATTTCAAATATTATATCATATATAAATAAACCATTAAAAAATAAAATACACCCATGCTATACCAAATGAATTTATCCTCCATAAAAGTCATACTTTAATGTGATCACCAATTAAGATGATAAATGAGTGAATAAAATAAAATTTAGTTTCCCCTATAAACCTTGATCATTACCTCAACATTATCAAAAATACTTGTCAAGAAATTATAGAAAAATCCCCTTTGAAACTCTTGCTCAAACCATCATAATAGACTTAAGGAATTCACATGCTGCATAGTGCGCATTTGGTGCATTAGAAATATATCTCGATAGGTAACCATAAATAATGCCCTAAATATTAAAAAAATAAGTGTGTGCCCAATAAAAATAAATAATTATTGTTCCCACACTACATAAATTCATATATTTTGTGATAACATTTTTAAACATGGAAACCATTACATTGGACCACATCGGGTGTGATTATATCTAGTGAAAAAAAAATCCATCATACCAAAGAATTATAATGAATTAAATATTAATTCTTGGATTGATTGCAGGCTAGACCATAGATACTAAATGATAGATGACATCCCAACTGCATACCATTCTTACAATGAGTGATAAATTTTAGAAATAATCCTAGGATCCTATACAGTTTAACCAGGGGTTATAAATTTCTGATGGTGTCCCAATAAATTATTTGACCTTACCATGGGTGATAAATTGTAGAACGTTTCATGGGTTCTTAGTTGATCATAACCTTAGCAATAAATATTGTATGGTATCTAGAAATTATTTTTTGACTGACCATTGATGTTAATTTTCTAATGAATTCATAAAAAATATGTTACTTTAACCATGGGAGCTAAATTCTAGATGTCTTCTTAGACTATCATATAATTTTATAATTGGTGGTAAATGAAACACATCCAAGGAGACAAGTACTAGATCATTGTACCTCCACAACCTAGATCATATGGCCCCACACATCCATCATTATCCTTACCAAAATTCATATTTCTAAGGTAAACATAAACAATATGGGAATACAGTCTCGAAACAATGACCTATTTTAGAAATTCACACATAATATTTTTCATATAACAATTATAAAAAACTATATTCTAGTCAACCATGACCTACCTCATTTACCTATACCACATCTTATCATCTACATAGCCTCACAAGATATTTATTTCATTATAATACCTATCACATATGGAATATAATTCATATACCATGGACATATTCATATTTCTCAAAGGGATACAACCCTCCAATCCATAAACCTAACTAATTCCTTATATAAAGTAATATCACATATATTTCACCTTTCTAGTGATTTTATAGCCTAATGACCTTACATGACACTATCATCAAGAGGCTTGATACTTCAATTACTAAATACCCTCACCACTATCTTAATATTTATGTTCAAAGAACATATCATGTATTACATTCCTAATTTATCTTAACAAAACAATAGTTAACCCACATACACCATTTATGATTCCCCATTGGTAAATCCATAATTACCCAACTCATATTGGCCATTATCAAGCCTCAAAACCTTTTCAATTGAAGAAGGGAATAGAATATACCCATAAACAATAATGCAATCCCTATGATTAAAATAAAAATATTATGAATCCCAACAAGTCCTTAAATTATAATGGATGAAAAACCATCACCATTACACAATAAAAATTATGGTTATGTAATGAACAATAAAGGACACCCAAGTCACCTTTTCCACAAGGATAATTCAATAACATTGAGCCTATTTGGAAACCTAAACAATTTAAGTGGTGGAAATAATTTCATATTCAATCCTCCACATTTAAGAAAGTATTATCTCACAATCATAGTGCATAGTTAATCATCATAGGGACAAACTAAATCATTAATGGAATTATTCTCCTTAATCCAATCCAATTAAGAATTGACCAAGCCCATGAAAAATCCCATCCCTACCCTGAGTCCCTATATCATTCCATTAAAGTCATAAAATTAATTATAAATATTTAAAATTAATTGAACTATTGAACCTAATAGGTGTAATATCAAAAAACTAAACAACATATATTATGACATTGAAGTAATGAACAATGGAATTTAGAAACCCCATTACTAGTTTATAGTGATACCATGATGAAAATCCCAATAATACTCTAATTATACCCAATTGAAACCTAAAACATGAATAAATTTCCTATACTATGTACCTAAAGAGAAAAAAATGAATAATGTTTTGTGTTTATAATTCCCCAAAATCCTATAATAATTGTATACAAAATCCTTATGTTTTTTGATGATTCCACCATGATTTTGTAGAATTTTATCCATTACATAACCCATAATCACAAAAAAAAATGATACAGTGAAGAAAATGAAGAGAAATGGAATAAAGGAAGGTGACTATAACTCATATTGTCACAAAAAAACCACTCTGGTTTTCTCTAAATGAAAGGAGAACATGGAAGTGGAAGATAGGAAAAGGTGGATAAATAGTAGGAAAAAATGGAATTTCCCATGACCTCTCATACTAAAGAGAATAAGGGGACTGATGGGGATATTTCCATCAGACCCTATTAAAAACAATATTCCAATTTCCTACCATGTACCTAGTCATCAAGAATTGGGAATCCAATCCCCTACCATTCACTTAGTCTAACTCCACCTAACATGACTTGGACAATCAAGATCCCATCATATCTTGAATTAAGTATAGTGTGCCACCCCAATTACACTTCCACTACAATATGGTCTAAAAACAGGCACAAATAAGAAACATCACATATATAGGAGGCCTAAAACTATTTAAAATGAAAATAAACTCATGTATCTAGTATAATATATAGAAAAATATATATATAACCAACTGTAATGTAACATTCAAGAGACACATGCTAAACATAATAATAGTTTAATAACATAAATTCTAGTAAAAAAATGAAAATTTCAAGGCCTAATATATTGAAATGTAAAAAAAATTTAAATATCAAGAAAATAAAACATGTTAACTCCATGTCATTCCAACACACACATGATCATTGATAAAAAAATATCACCACTATCGAAATATGTTTCATCTTTATAAACACAACATGTATAGGCATGACATCTATGTGCGATCTCATCTTCTTAAACGTATGTGTCTCTTTATGTTATTCAATAAACCTCCTTGAGTTTGGTTGTTCTTGGTTTAGACATTGGAACATAGAACTTTTACTATCTATGTTTGTGCTTCGTGGGTGTTGAAATGGAAAAATAGGGTTAAGTGATGTTTCGATATAGGGAATATTCATTCCATGAATATTCAATTCATGACATGAATGTCCCTAGGTATACCTTGGGAAAAAAATAAAAAAACATGAATTGTAGGAAGACCACATGAAATTCATGCAAGGCATGATATATAATTCATGATAACAAAGTTTTTTTCTAGGGTTTCAATCAAATTTGACCACATTATTAGTGTACAAGAAAAACTTATGATTCATAATGTGAATAATTAATTCATGTCCTGAATGGGGTATGTTTAGTAGTTAAACTTATCCCTCGCACCTTTTGTTTCTCATATCACTCACTATTTAATTTATCTCATTTTCTTTCCCTCCCATATGTGATTTTGAGAGTTCTATTTGAAAAAAAAATGTGAGTCTATGTTGTATGTTTTTGTTCTAGACCTAGAGTTGGAAGGTAAACCTTTCAATTTTGATTCTCCTTTTAGTTTCATTAACATTACCTTGAGGATAACCCTAGTTCAAGTTGTCCAAACACTAATATTGGATTGATGTCATGTGATGATATGGTTTCTTGGTTTTCATTGAAGGTAAGGAAGGAGGAACCCAAATTTTACCATGGTCATTAAGGAATCTTTTTCTTCATTTATGCCTTTGAGTTGGATGGAATAGAATAACTCTATAATATATGTTTACATTTTGTGCATGCACAATAAGTTTGATCACATTGGAATGTCATGAAAATGACCTAACCAAATTGGTAACCCACTTTTTTTATGAAATTCATATGCTTAGACTTCCCATGGATCATTTTGGGCCTGCTGGTGTTAAGGTTGGGATATGAAGCCTCCTTAGAGGTTTTCCAATATTTGACCCTAGGATGAAACACAGTTTGGTTGAGCCATGATCCCTTTGATTAAATGGAAATTTTTGGATATTTGAATTGATAATGTGAATTTTCATGACATATGAATTATGAAAATTGGTAAATTTGAATAGAGGATTGAATGGATTGTTATTTAGTAATTAGATGAATTGACCATTGGGGATCATAATGACATGTTTGGAAATATTTATGATTGGTATGATTTTGTTTTTTTTTTGTACTTGCTGTTTGGTTAATTGTTTCAAAACATCATTAAATCAACCTAGGAAGGTGAATACACTAATTTATAGAGATAATTTTCCCTTGGAATGGTATTTCACCCTAGGAACATGTAAGTGTCTCTAGCATGGTAATTTTTAAAGATTCTATTGTGATATGGAAACATTTCCCTTTTCATGTACTTGAGACCTAGGAAAACATAAGTAGCTCTATAATGGTAATTCTCATAGAGTCTAGTATGATATAATTACTTTTTTCCTTGGCATTCTCATGCACCTTGGGAACACATAAGCAGATCAAGCATGGGAATTTGTATAGAGTCTAATTTTCTTGGTTACATGATGCCTGAGGGTGATACAAAAGGTTACATGAGACATGATATGGGTGATTCATTATAAATAGGAGAATATT
This sequence comes from Viscum album, assembly GCA_963277665.1. NCBI lineage: Eukaryota > Viridiplantae > Streptophyta > Magnoliopsida > Santalales > Viscaceae > Viscum > Viscum album. Next base: position 1,503,687,010 of record OY728152.1, read on the forward strand.
TCAATAAAATGGGTGATCCATCCTGATCAAGAGTATCCACCACTTGATAGAGGTATTTGGAATTATGATAATGTGGGTTTGGATGACCCCATGTGTCTACTCATAGATCGAGGGTTAGAAGGCTTTTTTTATGTTTTATATTAACTTAAAAATAAATATCACTTTTTATTGGAATATTTAATAAAATATACTTTCATACTATATTTATTTATATGTATTGGGTTTTGGACTACTGATTTGTACTCACACCCAGTTTTGGGACCATTTAGTACCTAGGAAGATGTCATGGATGCAAGTCTAGACAAGGTTATAGGGCTTATTTTTTATTGATTACTTAAAATATAGGTTGGATCATTTATATTGTACTAGAATAGGGATTAAGATCTAGGATTTGGAGTCTTATTTCATTTCTTTAGTATGATAAGTCTTTTAATTATATGACATTCAGTACATAATTTAGTTACATTCATCCTATCATTAAATGGTTTCTGTAATTATTTTGATAGATCAGTTTTTCACTATATTCTACTTAGTTTCATTCTTGATTATTTATATTATTTTATAAATTATTATAACTCTATATAAGAGGGTAAAGTATCCCCACTACGCTCCATACAACCTTTCTTCTAGTCGGTAGCCACTAGCATACGAGGAGGTGCGCCTGAGGTATCATAACTACCTGTCTTAGTTACATGAGGGAGTACTATGATAGGGATGTTACAAAGTTATATCATAGATATTGTTTCTATTGATTTAATATTTGGTAAATGTAGAAATGATACTAGGATTTGTAGGGTCTTGGTAATAGGATCATGTATTAGAGTAGATAACCCATGTGTAGGGAAAAACATGGGTTCCCATGGGGGGGAATTGTTGTTTATATTGTTCATATTTTATAGTTTAGATATCATTTCACCTTGGGTGATTCACTTATTATGTAATGTTACTATTTATTGATATTTTACTCATGGGATGGTATGGAAAGATATGAGAATGCTTAAATCATGGTAGGAATATAGGGATATATATTGACATGCATTTTTTATGCTATGGATGCATTTATTTCATGTGACATATCATCCTATATAACATGTTGAAATTAATACCTTGTTTTATTTGATAAAATTAAATTAATGAAACTATTATGAAATTCAAATTCACTTATTAATCCATGTTTAGTTTAACATTAATCTAGTGGTTGTTTATTGTTGTTACCACCATTGAGATTGATCCTATTGTAAATCCTTTGTCCTAAGAACCATGTTAACCCTTAAAGAGAAAATGAAACCATGTTTTATTTCAGTTGACAATCAGGAAATTGGAAATCAACACACTCCTAATGAATATGAGCCTAAAATTACTACAACTCTGGGAGATTTGGTGGAAAAGAAACTTCAGAATAGCTTCTTGTGGGTTATGTGATCCATATAGAGGGATAATGCTCATACTGATCCTTTGATACCTGATTTGAATATAGATTTTTAATTGCAGAATCTACTATATTCACTAGGGAGGGAGATCCCAAGGAAGTAGAGTTCTTAATAGAGTTATTATAGATGATCTTTATGAATCTTGAGACACCCACTGATAGGAGGGTGAATCTTGTTGCTTATATTCTATGAGGATGGAATGAGTTCTACTGGGACATTATGGATAAATCCATAAAGAAAGATGAGATAAATTAGAAGGACATTGAGGTGAATTTCTGTAGACACTTACATCAAAAAAAATTAATGGATGAGAGGGATCAAGAGTCCATGAACATGATATAGGGGGAATATCTATGATGGATTATTCTAGATGATTCAAAAACCTACAACATTTTTCTCTATCCTTGGATGTAGATGAGGTAGCTAGGAAGAATCATTTCTAGGATGGACATGTTTTTTAGAAAAAGACATAGGTGAACATATATCACCTTATCAAGTTTATAGATGTGACAAATTAGGCCCTCATAGTGGAAGGGAAACTAAGGTACGTACCGGGTGGTGTCTTAGAATTTTTAATAGGGAGATCATTGATCTCTTGTTATGGTAAAAATAATCAGCACTATGATAGTTACCACTAGGATAGTGGTGGGTGGAGTAGCCAAGGTAGTGGACAAAAACCTCAAGAATATGGTCTGGTGGTGTGATTTCAGTGTGATAGGGCTAGCTACAAGTGTTTTCAATGTCCTTAACTCACTGTAGAGTTCCACACTTTTGGGAGGATTGGTCATCTCCATTGGTTCTATAGGAACCCCCGATAGTTGAACAGTGGAAGAGGATCAGGGAAGGCACCAGGATATGGGATGAACTTGGCTACCCATCACCAGTCTAGAAGATGTAGTTCAACCAGATGCTCGGGATGAGCTAAGGGATATTTTACTCTAACATTAGAGGAAAAAATCTAATTATAGGAAGCATCAAAAGGGAGTCAAACTAGATCCTAAATAAAAGGGGTGAGTCTGTGACATGATATAATGTTTACTCTGTTTGGTCTGTATGTGGGACATTCTACCATCAGAGGTATGATTCTCATATAATCTATAGTTGTTGATATTTTTTTGATACATGGGAATAATATTACATTATATCTTCTCAGTTTTTCAATTTCATTTGATTAGAAGCGGAGATTTTGGATGGAATTATGACAATCAACACACCTCTAGGAGCATGATCAAAGGGTATTAATGGTTGAAAGGATTGTTCTCTAAATGTGGGTGGCTTCCATTTCCTTTGGGATATTTTCATACAATAAAATAAATGATTCAATTTCATTTTTTGGAATAAATTTTATTTTCTAATACCAGGATCAAATATAATGTTATCGGATGAGAGTAATTTTCTATATCCAAAAGGGGGTATCATTTTCAATCAAGGAGAGTAGGATATTTAGACTGGTTTGCAATACCAATTCAGTGAAGATTGGATTCTATCACAACTAATATAGCTATACATGTTCTATATGATGGTGGGATGCATCATGGTACTTTTCCTCCAATATTGGACCTTTTATTGGATGTTTTTTAGAATAATTTGCTAGCTTACTGCTAGAGGGGGATATTGGGTTCACAATCGAGTTAGTTCTAGGAGATAAGAAAATTTATATTCCTCCATACAATATAACACCAATAAATTTTTAGGATTTGGAAGTTTGGTTGGAAGATATAGAACCATAGGGATTTATAAAACCTAGTACTTCACCATGGGGTTCTCCCATACTTTTTTCTATGAAGTTTGATGGGACCTTACTCTTATGTGTGGATTATTAGTGACTGATATTGATGATAGTCAAAAAAAATTATCCCCTTCCACACATTTATGTTCTCTTTAATCAGCTAATATGTTCTTGTATTTTATCTAACATAAACTTGAGGTTAGGGTACCATCAGTTGAGGGTGAGATATTCTGACTTACCCAAAAATGATTTTAGTAATAGATATGCATTTTACAAGTTCATGGATATTTTTTTCAGTCTTATGAATGAACCAAAGATATTCCTAGACTAGATTAATTTAATTTTACATCCATTTCTAGATCACTTCATGGTGGTTTTCATTAATGACATCTTGGTTTACTCTAAGTTTATTGATGATCATTCACAATATCATAACATCGAAATGATTACACAAATTGAGAATCATCATTACACCAAGATATCTAAATATCACTCCTAGATCTACAAAGTGAACTTCATGGGTCACATTATCCCATTTGATGAAAATCCATTGGATGTAGAGAATTTTGAAGTCAGGGTATCTTGGGAGTGACCTAATAATAACTTAGAGATTTAGATATTTCTTAGACTTGTAGGATATTATATGTGTTTTATCTAGGACTTCTCCCATTTGGAAACACCAATGATCAAGATAAAAAATTAATGGGTGAATTTTTTTTGGTCAATTTCTTATGATATTTCTTTCCTATAGATGAAGAGTATGATAACCTTATCACAAATCCTCACATTACCAATTCATGGAAAGGAATATACCATGTACATCAATTCGTCCATATATCATCTCAGTGAAGTTATGATACAGGTGGATCGAGTGGTTGACTATAGCTCCAATTAATTATGACCACAAGAGATGAATTATGATCTAGAAATTTATATGGTGGTACACGGCCTAAGATAATGGCAGCATTTTCTATTATAATAGATATTTTTGGTCTACACAGACCACAAAATCCTAAATAAAATATTTTCTAAGAAAGACCTGAATGTTCTATAGAGGTTGTGGGGGAGTATCTTTAGTTCTTTATCTTTGAGCTAGCATACACTCTAGGAAAGGGAAACGTTGTTGTTGATGCTGTAAGAAGAATGGAATAGACAGAGTTATGAGAGTCTTATAAAAAATGGTTGTTAATTATATAGAAACCCAAATTTTCATTACATGATTATTGCATAATTGTTAAGATAAAAAAATGTAATATTAATACAATCAAATATCCAAAGGTTTAGTATCTTGGGAAAATTAGGGTCATACAACACCTATAAATAATAAAAAATGAACATTTATTTAAATAATTATTCTTTATCCTTCTAAAATATCATGTTATCCTTATCACATGTAATCACCTAAGGATATACATCAAATAAAGAGGTGAGATAAAATCCTGGTAAGGGGAGGAATAAGGTAAATTAATCAATAGTATATGGGTGAGAATAATAAACATCGTCGTATCATAAGAATAGGATCATCATCATAATCATGATGGAAATATTTTATAAATTAATAAAATACATAATATGAATAATAATGAAACACCATAACATAGTGTTCAAATACCACACATAGTTATGAACAAAACTATCATCATGTTTACGCATAACATCTGTGAATAAATCTTAACATCATAAATGTTAAAATAACTATCATCATGTTCATGCATAATATACATTATCTCCTGAGATATATCACATTACCCAATGCAATGGAGTGATATATAATTATGAGCCCACCTATCACATCATAAAATAATCATAATCATGCATGCCACATGGAATGGTAAACAATCATAGTCATTAAATAATCCCTTGTAAAATAATGGTTTTTATAAATTATTTCATATAATACTTCATAGAATAAAATTTTGGGTTCATAAATTAATAAGGGAAGTTATATTTTGTAATAAAAGATCAATTTTATTTAAATAAGAAACAACTCAATAGGAGTCAAGTGATGTTTTGGAAAAATATACCTTTTTGAAAAATCTTCATAATTGGATTGTAAATAATTTTAATAAGGTAGGAACTTGTATAACCTAAAAGAAAATGGGAAAGATAGTGAAAAGTTATTTTAGAGACATTATAGGGATATCAATTCTGAAATTAAGGTGGAAGATAAGATGGATCAAAAAAGGGAGTAAGGTTGGACAATCCCCCTTACCTTTAATCTATCTTTATTTTTTGTTTTTATATCTCCTAAATAATAAACTTAGGTTAATTAAAACATGGAACCATAATTTAATTATTTTCATTTTTATCACTATTTACCAATTATAATCATTAAATTATATTTCTCAATTCCCTTTGTTAAATGTAAAATGTTATGATAGCATGTTTTCCTTAAAAAATCATAATTTTATTTGATTTTTCTATTTTCTTAAAGGTTATTTATCCATAAGTTGAGTTAATTAGAGAATATTAAAATAAAAATATTTATAAATTTATATATCATAAATAATTTATTATATAAATTCATAAGGTTGGTGATAAGGAAATAATTGGTAACTTCCTTGTTGGCGGTTAACCGGCAATTAACAAGTCATTTTTTGAAGAGGAGGCGTGAGATGTATAATATATGATTATATTAAAAATAAAATTTTTATAGTATATTAACAATATAATGTTAATGTAAAAAACTATATAATTTTTTTGATAGGGTTTTAATTATACAATGGAAGAGGGATATGAAATAAGAAAAGTAAAATGAAATAAATGGATGGAAGGACATTCCCTCTTCTTGAAGTTGTTCCTTTTCTATAACCCTTATCTTATTGAAAGATTTTAGTTTTATTATTAAAAAACATACATAAGGATTATAAAGGGATTAATAGATGGTATTTAGGAAGATTTTTGGCTTTGGTAAGTGAGGGTGGAGTAGTTCTCTAAGGAGTGGGAGAGGGGTTATTCAGAATAAAATATTGAATAAAATACCATATAAATTGTAAACCTTGAAATAGTGAATTTTTTAACACTATAAATCATATATAAATAAAAAAATGGGTTTATGACTTTAATTTACTTTATAAATCTAATTAAATAGTTTATTAAAATTTAAATTGCGAAAAAAAAAAGAAACAATTATTTTAAGGGAACACTTTTGACTTTAGGCTTTGGAAAAAAAATTAGGTTTGGAAATTAAGTTTATTATTTTTAAATGAAATGTTTATTTTAAAAAAAAATAGGCCAAAATAAATAAGTTATTATTTATTAATTCATTATTGTATCATACTTATTTCATAGAACATGTGGTATTTGAAAAACAATATTTAACTATTCACATAAAAATATATGTGTTTAAGAAAATTACCAAAAACTCATCCTTGAAAAATTTCAATGTGATGATTTCAAAAATGGAATTAATTTTATAAAAATAATTTTATAAAATAAGATATTATAATTTTTAATATGAAAATTATGATTTTTACGAAAAACCTTAAAATAAAAATTATTAAAAATGTAATTGTATTTTATTTGGGTTTTTAATCTTGATATTTATTTTAAGGAATTATAATACTTCAATTTTATTAAATTACTCATTATAAATATTATTTATATTTTATTCTATTATTTTGATGTAAAATTACTATTCAAATAGTCAGGATACTATTCTCAATGGTCAGGTTATTATTCTAATAATCACATTACTATTTTAATAGTCGCACTACCTTCTATAAATACCACTTAATTAATCCATTAATTATTCACCATAATTCCTCTCAAGGTTCTAAATTTCCATTTTCTATAATATTGGCTAGTTTACTAATATTCTATTTGTTTTCTATGGTATTGTTCATGGGAGTGATTATTCTAACATATTGGGGTGATCCATATTTTCCCATTGTAGTTTTTCTATTTTATATTTTGTGACCCCTTGTAATGTTTTTCATTTTTATGGATTTATTTTTGGACTAATGTAATAATTTTCATTAATTAAATAAAGTTTTGTTGATTTTACTATGTGAAATATGTGATTAATACTATATAATACAATCTAACACAAATTTATTCTAGAAAAAATATCATTTATAAAATTTGGTTTGTTACATTATTCCCCCCTTTATAATTTTTTTCCTTGAAATTCCTACTCATATTCTCAGTTGAGAATAAGTGAGGGTAATTCTGTTTCTGTATCACCTCTTCTTGTTTATGGTTCCTCCATAACACTTTGACAAGATTAGTTTCCTTATTGTGTAAAACTTTTTCTCTAAATTCTAAGATCTTAACTGGATTCTCTTTATATGAGAGGTTATTATCAATTTGTAACACCTTAGAATTTAGTATATATGGGGGATTTGGTATGTACTTCCTCAAAAGAGATATGTTGAACACATTGTGAATGTGAACTATATTTTTTGGAAGCTTTAGGTGATAAGCTATTTCTATTATGTGATCAAATATATCAAGGGGGAAATATACCTAAGGCTAAGATTCCATTTCTTTTTAAAATTCATGACTCTCTTCGATGAAGATATTTGAAGGAAAACTTTGTCTCATACTTCAAACTCGAAGTCCTTTCAATTCTTATAAGCATATCTATTTTTTTTACTCTAAAAATCTTTTATATGTTGTTGAATAGATTTAACCTTCTTTATCATCTATTTCATAGGATTAGTTCCATGTATCTTCCATTCAATAACTCCATCTCAACATATAGGATATCTACATCGCTTCCCATACAGAGCTTCAAATGGATCCATTTAAATACTTGAGTGGAAATTGTTTTTGTATCAGAACTCAAATAATGAGATATACTGATCTCATCCACCATTAAATCCCATTGACTAGGATCTTAACATTTCCTTGAGTGTCTGAATGGTCCTTTTAGATTGGAAATAAATTTGGGGGTGATAGGTCATTCTAATATCCAATTCAGTATTCATATCCTATTTAAGACTACTCTAGAATTTAGATATAAGCCATGGATCATTATTAGAGATAATAAAAAGTATTACCCTATGTGGCCTCACCACTTTTCATATGTCTTATAAATTTTTTCATGATAGAAATGTTTTTGAATAATGATAAAGTGGGTAGTCTTGGTGTGTCGACCCACCACAACCCATATTACATTGATTCTTTTAGATGTATTCTGGAGACCAATGAAAAATTCCATGGTGATGTTTTCCCATTTTCATGAGGTTGTGTGAAATGGTTGCATCATACCATTAGATTTATATCACTCTGATTTATCTTGATTACATGCTAATCACTTTGATGTGTACTAGGTGATCTCATTATTTATGTTATTCCAAAAGAAGTTCTCTCAAACATCACAAAATATCTTGGTACTTCCGGGATGGATGGTGAAACATGATCTATACACATTATCCAATAGATCCTTCTTTATCTCAAGTTATGAAGGAAAAAAATTCTAGTTACAAATAAAATGACACCATATTCATCTATATGTAACTCATTATGATTCCCTTCTTATACCAATTTTCACCACTTTTGAAGTTCCAAATTATCCCTTTGTGCCTCCTTGATCTTCCCATGGATATATGGTTGGGAAATAATTTGGTAAAGGTATTATTTCTTCAATACCATTATTATTTCCAAATATATCCTTTTCATATCCATAAAGATAATGTATTCTACAATACACATCACGGATAGAGAAGTAGTATCTTTTCTGCTAATATCATTAGTTACCTTATTCTTCTTACCTGGATCATAGTGAATAGAGAAATTCTAGTCCTTGATCATCTATAACCATCTTCATTGACACATATTGATCTCCTTCTGTGTGAATATATACTTTAGACTCTTGGGGTTTGTATTTATATCACACTTATCACCATAGAGGTAGTTTTTCCTAGTATTTAAGGTGAAGATCATATATGATAACTCCAGATCATGTGTCATGTATTTCTTCTCATGGATCTTTAAATTTTTTGAGTAATAGCCTATCAATTTATCATTTTGAAAGATTAAAAACCCAATACATTATTTGAATCATTATTATATTTTTAAAAACCTTCTCCACTTGATGGAATTGTTAGTATATACATAGTTATTAGCCTATTCTTAAGCTCCTTAAATATTTCCTCACATTTTTTAGTATTGGAATACATTACCACTTTATGTGTTGATGTAGTCAGCAGGCTAGACAATTATAAGAAATTTATCATAGAACATTGATAGTACCCCTCTAATCCATGAAAAATATGTATTTCCATGACACTAGTTCCATTACTTAATTACATTTTTCTTTGAAGTTCTAAATAAATTCCTTCACTTGTGACCACATTCCCCAAGAATGTTACTTTATGTATCCAAATGTCACACTTTCTAAAATTAGCATATATTTTCTCCTTATTAAATTTTTATAGTACAACCCTTATATGATCTTCATGTTCCTCCTTTCTCTTAGATTAAATGCCAATATCATTGATAAATACTGAAAAAAAAAATTGAGGTAGTCTCTAAATACTCTATTAATAAAATCCATGTATATTTTAGATGAATTAGTAAGTCTTAAGTACATAACTATGAACTCATAGTATCCATACCTTGTACGAAAGGCTATCTTCTAAATAGATTCACTATTTACCTTTAGATGATGATATCTTCGGTGAAGATATAATTTTATGAATTATTGTACTCTTCTTAGTTGATTGAACAAGTCATAAATCCTTGGAAGGGGATGCATGTCCTTTATAGTGATCATTTTGATCTCTCGAAAATCTATACACACCTGCATCGATGCATCCTTTTTTCTTTACAAAGAGCATTGTCACACCCCAAGGTGATTCACTAGGGAATATAAACCCTTTATCCAAATTCTCTTATATTTTCTTCTTTATCTCCTAAAGTTAGATTGGGTCCATCCTATAGGGGAATTTATATATAGGTGTGGCTTTGGGTATAAGATCTATAGAGAAATCTACCTCATGATATGGTGGAAGTTTGGGAAACTCTTTAGGAACTATATAAGTGTGTTTAATAACAATTTTAATTTCCTTAATTTTGATTCTTTCCATTGACTCAACCATTTTTTAAAGGTATTCATCTTCATAGGGTATCATCACTCACACCATTAAGGGATTCTCCAAAGGAGATTCATGGTTTTCCATGCATTTATATAGAAGCATCGACTATTTCAGATTATGAAAAGAGATTTACTTTCTCCAATATTTAATGTGTGATATATATAATGAGATCCAATACATTATTATTATAGAATTAAATTCCACCAAGGGAAGTATTATTATATTCTTTGGTAGAATGCTCCCACATATAATAATATGAGGAGATTCCAACACTTGGGTTGCATTGATCACACCACTAGGTGTTTTTATGGATATCTATACACCTGGGTATCATATTTATTCATTAAATAGTTTTAAAAAACATTAAATATATAAAGGAACAAATAAAAAAATTATATTATATAAATCACTTTAAGAAAATGTGCTTACCAATAAACACTGCCGCGAAGAATTATAAGCAGGCTGACCAAGGAATATTAAGAACCATAATCAAGTAAAACTTTTTCATTATTGAGTGGATAGGAAGTGTAAATTGTATGAAATAATTTTCATGATCCACCAAGGATGTGGTGATGGAATAAGCTTTAACTTTATCCTTTTTCATTGGTGTTAATTGACACAAATTACCCTCAATGGCCCATTATTTAGTGAATTAGATTTCATAGGGTCCTTTCTCCCTATAGTTGAAGCATTGAAACATGGGTGGTGCCTTCCTTTCCTCTATTACATTGTTCAGGTTTTTCATGTCTCTTTGACATTCATGATCTTTGTGGAATTATCTCCCAAACTTAAAGAATTTTATTATCTCTTTGAGGCAATTGCCATAATTCTTATTCCCACAATTTTTACTTGTTGATGTTTGGTCCTTCTTTCCTCTATTTTCATTTGATCCCCCAATATAAAACTCCATCTTTCATTACATATCTCCATAACCATAGGACTATTCACTAAACTCCACGTCTAATTTGATAGAACATTGAACTAATTGTTCATAACTCCTAATTTCTCTAATAGATAGAGCCTTTTGGAGTTGTGTTTTTAAATGATTAAAGAATTAATCTACTTTGTTATTATTGCTGATAACAAAATTTGAGGTGTATCTTGAAAGCCTTGTGATGTTTTCCTTGTAATTTGTGATTGATTCACCATCCTTTTTCTTAAGATATAAGAATTATCTCTCCATCATTGTTCAATGAGTTAAAGTGAAATACTTGTTAAGAAATATTTTTTTAAAGTCTTACAACTCTATCTCTTTTATTTATCCCTTTGACTTGAAATTTTTTTTCAACACCCACCATTGATTAGCCTCTCCATCTAAATAATATATTTATAGAGTAACCTTATCCTTATCAAAACAATTGAGCATATAAAATAACTTCTCTATTGATTTATCCCCCTATTCAATGATAATTGGATCATAGGACCCACTGAATTTCAGTGGTCATTTCCAAATAAAAGGCTTGATAGCTAGTTACACCTTCTTTGGAAAAGACGAACATTCCACATGGTTCAGGTTATTGTTCATAGCCTAAGATAACTGGGTAATAATTTCTATAAATTTTTAAACTCCACCTAAAATTATATTCGAAATATCAATTGTAAAATAATTTTATTGTCCCTCACATAGGTTTTTGGCCTTATTTCTTTTGGTTTCCACCATTTTCTAAAGTATAAAAGGTTTGAAAAAAATTAAGTTAACAAAAGGATGAATAAGTAATTCATTATTATATGAAAATTAATTATAAATTCAAATATTATGAGATCCCTATATTTAGACTTTTTTATAAAATGATTATTCTAGGATCATGTGATTTAATCCTTCTCTATATTTAAGAGGAATAGTTACTTTTGTTATTTATCTTTTATAATGGTTTGTATAAAAAAAATTATTAACTAAAGCATATCACTCGAGAGTATCAAATCATGTTTGTATAAAGGCTCATTGTCTTGTACAAGGTAATGATTTATTTAATTACCAATGAAATATTTTAGGTGTTATTACCCCTAGGTACAACTGTACTATATCCACAACCACTTGTATCATCTAGACATGGATTTCATTTCATGAAAACCACACACTCTCATACTTTACCAAAACTTAGGATATTTCTCTTAAAATATGGGCTTATCCCTAGGGTTTTCACTAATGGTTTCTAATACTAGTTCCTAAATTAACGAAAATATGTTATGATACTAACTATAGTGACCCAAAATTTCCTTACATGACTATTACAACATTTTTAAGGTAAAAACATAATATTAATACAATCTAGGATCCAAAGGTTTAGTATCTTGGGAAAATTGGGCTTATAAAATACTTATACATAATAATACTTAAATATTTATTTAAATACTTCTTATCTATAATCCTAAAATATAACATTCTCCTTAGTACATGTAATCACTTGAGGTTATATATTAAATTAAGGGGTGATATATAAGCCTAGTAAGTGGAGAAATAAGGGACATGAATCAATAGAACATTGGTGAGAGTAATCAACATCATCATATAATAATAATAGTACCATCATTATAATCATGATAGAAAATTTTGATATAGGAATTGAAAGTGGCCAATGCGTAATAATGAAACGTCATAACATAGTGGTCAGATACTGCACATAATTTTGAACAAAGCTAGAATCATGTTCACCCACAACATATGTACATAAAGTGTATCATCATAAATATAAAAAATATATTGCATCTTTTTCATGAATAATACACATTATATTATGAGATATATAACATTAACCAATGCATTTTATGACTATATAATTCTAGTCCTACCCTTCACATCATAAAATGATAATAATCATACATACCACATGGAATATAAAATAATCAAAGTTATGAAACAAATCAATGAAAAGAAATGGGTTTAATAAAGGATTTCATATAAAAAATCATGTAATAAACTTGGGGGTTCTAACATGAATAAGAAAATATATATTTTTGAATAAAATATCAATTTTCCTAGAAGAAGAAACAACTAAAGAGGATTCAAGTTATGTCTTGGAAAAATAAATGCATTCTTTAGAAACCTTTGTAATTGGCTTAGAAATAATTGTTATAAGGTAGGAACATGTATATACTAAAAAAATTGAAATTATATTGAAAATTAATTTTAGGGACATTATATGAATATCCATAATGAAAATAAGGTGAAATAGAAGATAACCCAAAACGGAGATTGGTTAAAGAATTCCCTTTACCTTAAATACCGCTTTATTTTTTCTATTTTCCACATCCTAAATAATAAATGTAGGTTCATTAAAACATGGAAAAAATTAATTATTACAATTTATATCAATATTTATCAATTATAATCATTTTATTGTATTTATTAATTCCCTTCAGTAAAGGGGAAATGTTTTGATATCATATTTTCCTTAAAAGTTTCCCTTTTTTCTTTGGTTTTGATATATTGATCAAGGTCATTTATGAATAAGTAAAATTAATTACAGAAGAATAAAATACTTATATTTATAAATTTATATATCATAAATAATTTATTATATCCATCCATAAGGTTAGTGATAAGGAAATAATTGGAAACATCCTTATTGGCGGTTAATCAGTCGTTAACGGGACATTGTCCGAAGAGGAGAAGTAAGATGTATAATATTTTATTATATTAAATTTAACATTTTAATCATATAATAACCTTATAAAGGTTGTTTTAAAATACTATATAATTGTTTTAATAAGTTTTTAATTATAAAATCAAATAAAGATATGTAATTAGAAAAGGAAAATGAAATAAAAGTATGGAAGGACATTGCCTCTTTCATGAAGTGGTTTCTTTTTAAGGCCCTTAACTTATTAAAATATTGGAGTTAGATTATTCCATAAATTCTTAAAGAATTATAAGGGGATAAATAGAGGGTATTTTGTAATAGTTTTGGCTTTGGTAAGTTAGGGGAGAGTAGTTTTTCAAGGAGAGAGAGGGGTTATTTAGAATAAAATATTGAATAAAATGCTATATCAAAGGTAAACCTTGTAATGGTGATTTTTTTAACATGATAAATCATATATAAATAAAATAAAATATAATTAGGAAATTAAACACATTTATAATTATAATTAAAATTTTTATTAAAAATTAAAGTACAAAAATAAAAATTGTCATTTTAAGGGAACAGTTTTGACTTTAGACGTTGGAAAAAACTTTTTAAGGTTAGAAAGTTATGTTTATTATTTTTAAATGAACCATTTATATCATTAATTTTTTTATGAAATAACCAATTTAATATTTATTAATTCATTATTTCATCATCATTATTTCATATAAAAAGTTTTATTTGAAAAATGGTATTTTTATTATTCATGTAAAATTGAAGTATTTTAGAAAATTTATAAAAAAAATCCTTAGAAAATATTGATGTACTCATTCCAAAAATGATATTCATTTTATCAAAATAACTTTCTAAAATATTTTATTTTAATTTATAATATAAAAATTTATGATTTTTATGAAATACATTAAAATCTAGTATATTAAAAATGTACTAATATTTTTTTTGACTTTTTAATCTTGATATTTATTTTAAGGCATTATGATATTTTTATTTACTTAAATTACTCATGATAAATATTATTTATATTAAATTTTATTATTTAGAGGTCAAATTACTATTTCAACAGTCAGTTCACTATTCCCAATGGTCGGGTTACTATAATCAATGGTCAGGGTACTATTCCAATTTTCATATTACCTCCTATAAATACCAATTCATTACTTAATTCATATTCACCTCAATTCCTTTCAAGGTTCTACATTTCCATTTTCTAGAATGTAAATTACTTTACTAATATTCTATTTCTTTTATATAGTGTTTCTCATGGCATAAATGATTCTAGTAGATTGGGTTGATCCATATTTTCACATTGTAGTTTTTCTATTTCATAATTCATGTCTCCTTGTAATGTTATTAATTTTAATGGGTTTAGTAATAAAATAATATAATGATTTTCAATAATGAAATAAAGTTTTTTTATATCACTATGTTTTGTATATGTATAATAATATATAATATAATATAACACAAATTTATTTAGGAAAAAATATCATTTATAAACTTTGGGTTGTTATAGATTACACTCTTTACAAAAATGTATCTGGATGTTCAAGAGTCTCAAGGATGAGTAGCTTGGACTTTAATATCTGTTATATCAGTGCTTTTATACTATATCAATAGATATGAGATGTCTAATATATAGGTTTTATCTCTGAGGGACAACTTATATAGTGAGAATCCACCATCAAGATGGTCTCTTAGTATATGTAAAGTTCTTCTTATCCATGGCTATGAATGGATACCTACATGATTATGTATAGAGATGATGATGTTGTTTCATGATTCTAAATGGTAAATACATCATGGTTTGATAAAGATGAAATTTAACCTCCATTATCAGTACTGGTGTCCAGGGATGAAGAATGAAATAACAGTATTCATGTTGAGATGTTTTTCCTTTCAATAGGTGGAGGGAAAGAAATAAAGTATGGTAGGACTTTTTCAGCCTCTACCCATTAAATAATGAAAAAAGGATTATTTATTATGGATTTCTTAAAAATATTACATAGAACACATTAAATTAATGGTACATTATCAATGATCTTGAATCAACTTAGGAAGGTAGACCACATCTTGCCTATTAGGGATACCTTCAACATCGATGATCTGGGTATTATATACAGGCAGGTGACAGTTTTATTGAACGGTGTTTTGAGGAATATGACTTCTTTATGAGATCCCCATTTCCCGTTTCATTTATTTTAGGGACTTTGGAAGGATTTAGGATCACAAGTTCTTCTATGTATAATGTATCATCCTCAGAATGACTATCAGTCTGATCAGACGATTCAAATTCTTCTCGATGTGTTATGAGATAGTGTTTTGGTATTTGATGGTTCATGGGAGAAACATTTGAAAATATAGAGTTATATTATAATAAAATATTATAGGAATAAATCTAAATGAATCCTTTATAGTCTCTATATGGAATAATATATAGTTCAACTATTTGATAGTTAAAGGTAGTTGGTTCAGCACTCATTGGACCTAGTATCATACAGGAGACATCTGAACAAGTTCAATTGATTAGGAAGTGGTTGGTAACCACACATATTGGGAAAAAAATCATATACTAACCATCAAAAACTTTATATAGTGTTTTAGGTTTGTCATTTTGTTTTTATTCATGTGTCACCAAGTCTCAGGAAACATCATCTCGGGATATAAGGAAAGGTAGAACCCAGGTGTATTAGGATGTTTGATATAGTAGAGTGGGTTGGTCAAGTGGCATAGCGTTTGGACCTTCCATGGTTCTGGAGTAACATTCATGATTTTTTCATGTTTCATAACTTTTTATATATTATCCTAATACTTATCACATGATATAAGTTTAAAACATTGATTTGGATTTTGATGTTTCCTTTTAGGTGCATTCAATTGGTATCATGGACTGTAGTGAGAAGAATCTAAGAGGGGTGAAAGTTTCTCTAGTAAGAGTCTAGTGTAAGCATGGGTGTGTGTAATAGTATACCTGTGAGAGTGATTCTACCATGTTAACATAGTTTCTAGACTTTTTTTATGATATTCCATAGTGATGATTGGTACTACAACTCAGGGATGAGTTGTTATATGGTGGGGGTATTGTGAGATCCCATCTTTTCCTAATTATGTATCTCTTTATGTTCTTAGTTAAAAAAATGATTCAATTTTTTTATTTAAACCTTGTTAATGGATCCCTTGCATCATCTTCTTTTGTGCTTCGTAGGTGTTCAGAGGGGAAAATGGGGGAATTGAAGACTGTCTACAAGAAATATTCACTCTATGAAATATCATATCATTATTTGAATGATCCTAGGATGACCCCATGAAAGAATATATGGATTTAATGGTTAATAAAGTCCCCATGAAATTCATGAATTTATTTATATGTACTTAAAAATGTGAAAAAAAAATATGGTTTTTCAATCTGGGGTGATGGGTTTTTTAGTGTGCATGGAAAACTGAGGATTCATGTCGTGAATAGGGTATATTCAGCATGAATTTTTTTCCATCATTCCCTTAATTTACCAAATATATCACTCTATATTTTCTAACATTTTAGATCCCTTCGATAAGATATTTATGGATTCACCTTCAAAAAAATCATGTATTCATTGGATATTTGTGTTCTAACCCTAGAGGTTGAAGGTAAGACTTTCAGTTATGCTTCTCTTATTTCAATAGTTTTTCATTATAGAGAACCCTATATTGGTAGTGGAAAAACATAATTTGGGATGGATTCCATATTTTTATATGGTTTCTTAGTTTTATTTTTAAGGTAGGGAAGGAGGAAACCAAATTATACCCTGGTCATTGGAAAATATTCTTTATATTCTCTTCTTTTGAGGTTGGTGGTCTAAAACAACTCCATAATTTTTGTATTCCTTTTGATTATGTTCAATAATTTTTATCATGATACCATTATGTTCATTGTATATAACCAAATTGTCAACCCATTTTTTTATGATATTCATATGCTCATACTTCCCATGGATCACGTTGGGCCAGTTGGTGTTATGATAAAAACTTTTGACCATCTAAGAGGTGTGCCAACCATCAAACCTAATATGGAACTTGGTTTAGTATGACCATGATCCCTTTGATTAAATTTAAATTTTTTGATAACTGACTTGATAATTTGAATTGTAAAAACATGTAAATAATGAAAATCAGTAACTTAGTATAATGAAATAAATTTCTTGTCAATTGGTAATTTGATGAATTGACCATTATAGATTATAATGACATGATTGATATGTTTTATAATTATAATTATTTTTTAGTTCTTGTAATTGAATTTTGGTAACTTGTTTCATACCATAGGTGATTCTTCCTTGGAAATATAATCCACCAATTAATATAGATACTTTTCCCTTGGCATGGACTTACACCCTAGGAACACATAGGAAAATATTGTATGGGAATTCACATGGAGTCTAGTATTATATGGTTACCTTACCTTGGAATGTTATTATGACTTAAGAACATGTAATTGGATCTATCATTGGAATTCACATAGAGTATAATATGATATTGTTACTTCTTCTCTTGGAATTATCATAGTCCCTTGGAACATGTAAGTGTCACTAGAATGGTAATTTAAGTAGAGTCATGTTCTTTTGGTCCCATGATGCCAGAGGGAGATACACACAATTACTTAAGACATGATATGGGATATTCATCCTAAGTATTAAAATATATGAATGATATGGGTGATCTATCCTAAATAGGATGATTATACACTTGATAGAGGTATCTAACATTATACTGAAGTATATTAGGCATACCCTAGGTGTCAACACAATGCTAAAGGTTCAGTAAGTTTATTTTATGTTTTTAATTTACTTATAAATTAATTCCCATATTTATAATACTATTTCATGCACTATATTTTTAGACTGGATATGTTTAGACACCCTGGATATCTTCCTATTGAGTGGTACTCACACCCTATTTGGACACTATTTGGTTCTCAAGAATATTTTTTGGATGTAGGTCTAGAAAATGGAAAGGGGACCAATGTTTGATTTTATTCTTGATATATAGGTGGTATATTGGATACAAGACTGACATAAGGAACAGTATCAGGACTTTTAAACTCTTATTTATTTTTTTAGTATGATTAGTCTTTTATTTGTATGACATTCAATGCATCATTTTGTTACATTCATCCTATCATTCAATGGTTACAATTATGATTTTAATAGTTTAGTTTTACTTTAATATTTCATGTTTTCATGCTTGATTATTTATATTATTTCCACTATTATTGTAAATCTATATGAGAACTTATAGTCTCACCACTATATTCTGTAAAACCCTCGCTTCTAGTCTAAAGCCTCTGGCATGTGGGGATGCATTCCTGAGGTCTCATAACTACCTATCTTGGTCACATGAGTGATTACTATTTTAGGTACATTATAGTGGATAGGATAGAGTATAAATAATAATAATAATATTCCCTAAAAACACAAAGCATAAATTATGTACTATTCCAGCACATAGTAGTGTAAATCAAGACATATTGAAGGAATAAAGATAAAAATGATATAATGGAAATTAATTCATTAAAAATAATCCCTATGAAATATTTACATTAAATAAATCCTATAATATCCAAAACAGCACAATATCTAATGAAATAAAACTACCCATATTTTTTCATTTATAAACATCTCTTTAAAAAATTTTGGTGAATCCCCACCTCATTAAAGAGTGTGCATCAGTCAAGGGGTACAAATCCTTAAGGGTGACCCAACCTATTTTTGTGAAGTTTTCATCAAACTAGGGTTTACCAACTTAATAATTGAATAATTTTCTCCCATATATAGAGGGGGGTTAACTAATATACTATATGTAAAAAAGGACTAGTACCCTCAAAGTGGTATATAATAAGGAGGTTTATTAACCCTATATTAGCTCAAATTACCTAGCCTTATCCTTATCATTGTCTATATGAATCTAAGGGACTATATCTACCCTATATTCCATGTAATAATCCCATTATTATATATATGTAATCATTATTGTGTTAATTTTATAAAAACACTTATAATAGGATACTTGTGTGATCAATTATGATACCAAGGTGATATATTTTAGGAAACACTGTTTAAGGAATAATTTGTGCCATGTAATCCTAATTACATGGTGTTTCGACCTTGTAAAATATCTTAGAATCTATTTCAGATATAAAATCTATGTGGGGTATACCAAAATTGTATTATTAGTAGATTACATAGTTTTTGGGACCATTATACTAATAAGCATGTACTACCATCATATTTTTATTGTGTAACCAAAATAAACAGTATATACCTAGCTTACACAATATGTAGAGTATTTTAATGACTCAAGTGTGTACTATAATTTCTTCTAGAGTTGATTTATCAAAAAAATACATTTCCAATTACCCACATGGAATGTGGGGTAAGAAAATTAACATAGGATGTACTCAACTAAACCTCGTGGAACATGGATTGGAGATTCATGGTGTGTGACACATAGTCACATGTTTTTTGATATTTAAAAAATCTAGAAACGAAATAATTCTAAACAAAAAAAGATGAGGTGTGTGACTTTGAGAACTATAGTCTATGTAGTCACAATTCCCATATCTATAATGTATTTTCACCATCGTTCCACACCATAGTTATCATCTCCTCTAGCCATATCTATGATATCATCACATCTGAATCCCTTGGAGGCTTCATCATAGATTTTTATAATTTAACCATCCAACCATAACTTATTTTTTTATCTCTATTCATTTCCATGGGTGATATTTCATCCAAAAATTCTCTAAGTAATCTTTTTGTACTACTGATACCTCATTTTCACAAGCACACCTAACTACTACACACTAGTCCCATCACTAAATTACCATGATCGAACCTTGAATAAAAGGATGGGGAACATGTCAATGAATTTTTTTAAAGAGGGAATTAACTCACTCACAAATTAGTTCACATTCATGTTCATTAAGGAACATGTTAATGTAATTTCCCTTAATAATATGAAGAATGGGTGGAGTATAACACCTGTGAGGTTCAATGAGATAATAATTTCCAAATAATATGATTATGGGTTAATTAATATATTTCTCTTAATATTAAAAAAAATAGTATAAATTGATATATTTTCAATTAGTTGTGTCCCATAAATTTTATACAAATGCAATTTCCAAGAAGAAACTAGATTAAAAATAATTACTTATCTAAACTATTTACTAAATAAAAAAAGAATTTGTATACATAAATAATTTATGTTAAAATTTTTACCTTTAAAATTAAATGAAAAATAACCCATAATAATCACAATCATATATTTTTTAAAAATATTTAATTAATTATTTACCCATAAATAAAATCATGTTTCACCATGGGATATATTTGTTCTTGGGTTAAAGAATTTTTGAATATGGAGAATTAATAAAACACAATTATTAAATATCTCTAACTCAAGGTGAAGTTTCATCACTTCTAGAATTCAGCTTTGATTCATAAGAATTTTCAATGCCATCATGACAAATGGTAATCCAATGTAAAATAAAATAGATTAATATCCTCTATATATTTTATACCATTGTCGAGGTTCAATCCCATGAAAAATGATATAAATTTATTTGTATAAAAAAAATATAGGTTAGGGGTGTGAAAAGCTGGAATTTCACTAAAAAACATGAATATTGTCAATCCCAATATCAAAGGAAAATCATAATGATTATCTATCTTCTAGGAAAATACCACTATTCCAAAAATAACCCTAGTGTAAAAATTACCACCTAAGACTCTGTTCTGAAAATATTAATTATTCACGCTCACATCTAAAAATTATGTATTATATAAATTATATATTATTTGAGTACCCACCTTAGTAATAAAAATGAACCATCATCCCAAGTACATTTCAAAATAATATTAAAATTATTCAAATATATGTTTTTATAAAAATAAAATTCCCTAAATCCTCCCCATCATCAATTATTTTCTTCTCAATAATCACATATCACTCTATTATGTGGGGGTACTGATCTCTCATTTAACTCTCACTTTCCAATAAGATCTCTAAAAAATTAAAAGACTATGCTTGGATGTGTAATGATATAATTATTTACCCATGGTGGTTTTTTTCTAAAAATACTTTACAAACACTAATTACTCCATGAATATAGTGTTTTCCTCAAAATTCAACTCACCCCATCAATAACATGAGGTATATTTTACTCATACCACTTCTATCTCAAAATGTAGAAAAATTGTGCACCCAATGCAGATAAAGGGGAAACTAAATGTGATATGAATCCTTTATTACCCAATAAAGTATCTTAATAGGACTAATGAACTTCTATAATAAATTTCTTCCCTCAAAAACTCCTAAGCCTATGTCAAGGGGATGCCTTCAAGGATACATGGCCACCAAAATTAACCACTAAATAATTTTTTATTCTATCATTAAAAGATTTATCATAGCTCTAGGTAACCCTCATACACTCCTAAATCACTTAAAATATCACTTCCATTAATCATAAAATCTTATACCTCGTGAGAAATGAGTCACCAATCTCTGTCTAACAAATTAAAAACCTATAATTTCCCCCACACAGGGCCTCAAAAGGTACCATACCAATAGTATAGTGGTAAATTGAATTTTATAAGAACTCTAATAATGTTATATGATCATATAGAATCCTATAATAATATATTATGAAATCCTATAACATATCCTCAATACTTTAGATAGTCCTCTTCATATGACCATATATATAAGGGTCAAATCCCTTATATATTTATATATCCCAAAAACCTCTTGAAAACACCTCCATAATAAGGATTTGAATAAAGTATCATGGTTGGAGATATTTATTGAGGGAACCCCATGAAATTATATAATAATATCTATGTAATATTTTCCCATGATATCTTACTGTACACTTCTACTGGATGAAAAGGAATTGATTTGACATGGTCATCCAATAAACAATCTCATTGATATTTCTATATCCCATCACCAAACATCAATGTATAATCATAAAATCCTTCTATATATTGTCACACTCTTACTTTAGAACATCAAGGGGTCAGCACAAACTTGTGGGATCCTAATTCTCATCCACATCCCACTGATAGGTTGAGCATTGATCTCTTCTTTATACCAAGACAATAATACTATAACTCATGGTATAGTTATATCTTCATCATACATAGATGTAGTGATAAGGGAGATATGTTTAATTCTATTAACCACACTTTACACATCACTTAAAGAACTAACTTACACTTATAGAAACTTATGACATGCTTTCAACCATTATATAATCCATCAGGTGTCTGACATGAGGATATTCAATCATGAAAATTATCACAATAAATGTCTCCCAATTGGGCCTCTTTCACATATTAAATAAGGGTAGGGGACACCCTTGTTGATCAACGGTATGAAACTACTCATTATTACACATTATTTAAACATAATGAGTCTAAATACTCATTAAAATTATCTATCTACTAAGCATGATACATCATACTAAGGGTATTGACTAAAAAATTTCCCTTCACCAAATTATAGATTATCATAAAATACAAATCTTGTACCAAATCTAATGAACACCTCTGTATCAAGTTAAATATATCTAAGAGAAGATGTTCCTAATACTCCTCTTATCTATGATGATAAAAAAAATATTTATCAATAAGGTAGTGTCTCTAAAATTTCTTGATAAATGCCTTAAATAGAATTTCTAAGTCATGGTTCATATAATTATATACATCTTACTTGAGATTCCAGGACCCATCAAAAATCACATCCCATGTCTAAATCATCACACAACCCATTATAAACTTCAAAGAATAATATTATACCTTATATTAAACTCAAACTTCTAGGAAATAAAGAATTAGATTGATAGTCATCCATCACTTCATCTCCTCAAATGTTTCATAATAGTGTTCAAAAAAACCATTTACTTTTATATAGGGTCCATAAAAAAGGATTAAATTTGGGAGAATTATACTAACATTTTATGAAAATATGTTACCAAAAACACACCTCAAACACTATCTTGGGTTGCTTCTAATCCATCATGGTCATATCCTTTTCAGTATCAACTATAACATCACCCTATGAAATGGAATAACCATGGAAATAAAAATCATAAATCCATATATTTCAAATCAAGATATTTAAATAATGTGATTTCTTTGAAGTATTTCTAGGAAAATCCTCAAATGGTCAAAATTTTCCTCCTCTAATTTGAAAAAAATAGGATTTAATAATTGAAAACAACCTTGAATCAGTCCATATATGGGTATAAAATTAATTACATGATTCATATTAAATTAATAGTAATTTTTTATTCCAAATATCACCAATAATATATAATGACCATTGTAATACCTGAAAACTATCTATGATATATCCTCCTAATGAAAACAAAGTCATTGATACCCATAACTGATATCAATCATCAAGAACCATTTTTATCCTTTAAGTTGGTAGAATAAATCATGGATTACTGAAAAAGGTTGTTTATTTTTCATTGTATCCGGGTGAAAGAGGTCATAATAAATAAAATGTCTTTATCTCTCATCCACCTTCTTCACAAGTAAATTATGTGATTCTAGGGGGGAATTTTGGTCAAATAAATCCTTTAAAAGGTCTTACAGCTACACATTTAGCTCCCTGAAAAGGTCTTACAAGGATATATGTGTGTTATTGAGTTTCTAGATAATATCAAAATTGATGTATTGAAAAAAGGAAAATCCTATAATTTCTTTTAGGAAGAAATAATTATAATTCTCCATTGTAATAGTTAAATTATCTACCAAAGAGTTAGTAATGAATAATGATATTCCCACCAAATAATTTTTCATTGGTTGAAATATACTTAAGGCTATCTCTACTAATATTTCATAATGGTCCCACTCATTGGTGAAGTTGAATGTCAATTTGTCTTATTGATGACATATAACATTATAATGTTTTCAGTCAATAAAATCTTGAACTGTGGATAATAGAACCATTCTCAATATAACATCATAAGTTATTATATTTATCATATTGTAATCCCATGATAATGTCTCCCTACTGAGAGTATGTTCAGAATGACTGTAAATTTGAGTGAGAGAATGACATCCACTAGTAGAATTATCTAATATAAGGGTTTGGGTTGGGGGATATAATTGTATCTCTAGCTCCCATATTCATTATGAAGTAATAAAAGAATATCTCACACCAATGTTGATTGGTATGATATAAAATATAGAAAATAAATTTATCATACCTTAAACTATATAGGGTTATGCCTACTTGATGCCCTCTATTTCATGCATATAACCTCTTCTGTATCCTCTTGTACCCAGTTCCTGATATGGATTATATGGAGGTGGTGGTTGTGTTGGTGGATCAAAGCATCAATGACCCATATCGACTATTCCACCCACAACTCCATTTATATAGTTTCCTATGGGATTGAAACACTATCCATTATAGGGGTGACCTTAATCTTTACACTACCATTGTTAGTGAGGTCCCTCAATATCCCCACCCAGGATATCATATGTCACCCATCTAGTGGGATAGACAACAATATGGTGTCCTCTACTTCTAAAAGTATAAAATAAACTTCATCCCATGTTGGTTGAAGAAATTTTAAATCCCACTACCTCATACATATAAATATTATCACAAATGCATCTATATTTTATGATTGGATCATGTTACCTATCATTAGTAGGCCACTACTTATGACTCTACTTGGTAAAATACAAAACTGACTCTATCACCTTCCTAGGAATCTATAAGAAAAATATTAATCACTATAGTGTATTTGAGTACTACAATATAAGTAATAATTCATAAGGTTATTGTTCCATTTCGAATATAACATTAAATGATATTCTCAAACATTCAATTCCAAATATATCTATATTGGAACATATACTGATATTATTACATAATATTTGGGTAAAATTTAGTATAATAAAATAATTTCATGAAGCTCTACTAGAGGTACATCATCTCCATGACCCATATCAATATCAAAATCGTAGGATAATACTCCATCCTAAATATATTCACAATATCATTCTAGGATTGAGTTTTCTTTTTGTGATTATGTCTGATCAATGTCCACTAATAACCTATTTTTCTTTGAAGATGAACGATATCATGAACAACTATTTTATTGGTATGTGTCCAAACTAGATGAAAAACATGAGAAACCATGTCTATAAAATCCACCACTAATCAAGGGTATATTTCCATTATATATCGAGTGGGCCTTAGTATCAAAAAAATATGGATAACTCACCATAGGAGTAGTCACATACTGCTATTTGGGGGCTACAATATGCACCATGGGTGAATATAATATATACATAACTAGTGGGATACCAAATATATACTCTAACTATGGGGAAAACATTTCTTTATCTCATATTTGTACTAAATCATTATCCCTATAATGTTCCGTGATTGGTGGATGAACATAAAGAATATATTCAATAATACAATGCATCTAAATATGTGTAGGTTATCTGTGTAGTGAAATCCCCTATCTGTAAGATAAATCCAAAATTATTAAATCATATATACCTGAAATGATTTAAATAATACATATATGTAAACACAACATACATGATGCATGATGCATGTATCATCTCTATAGACCCCATAACTGATCTATCAAAGCCCTAGGTCAGTTAACATATTACTATAATCCTATTGAAATGATACATCATCAACCCATGTCTATCAGTGGTTTCCTAGATCTATTAACTAAAATAAATACCCCTAAATACTTTTTCCTTAAATATAAAAAACAAATCCTAAAAAGACTACTAAATCAAAAAATCTTACCTTAGACTGAAACTTCACTTATATGATTCTTACATGTCCCAACACACTAGGAATTCACCTAATCCAATAAGAAGATGAGTGTTCTATACCAAGCCCAACTAAAATAGGTTAGGTTCAAGTGACTAATAGTAATAATTAATTTCATAAAAATAGTAAGCTTTATCATCTGTAACATTTAACCAATAACATTCCTCTAGAATAATATATAATAATTCAAACTGGATATATAACCAATGATAATATACCATGTGTGTGACACTAGATAATTATACAAATAGTTTGAGAACATGAATATTAGTAAATCAAGGGAAATATGAATTTATAATGTCATATAATGTAAATTTTCTTCAAATAGTTGTAAAATATAAAATGGTTACCCCATTACATGCAAATACTGACATGATCATTGAATGTAGGGAGCATCATTGAACACCTCTAGGTTCTTACAACATGAGCTCCATATCTAGTAAAGAAATCACCAAATTGTGTATCATCTGTATAAAAATGACATTTTTTGTAAATGAGGGTTTTTTAGGGGTGAGTATAAATATATTACAATATTTTGGTGAGGTGGATTACAAAGAAACGAATAAATATACCACACCTATAATTACTCATAGAGACTCTTCCCTAAGAAATGAATGGATAAATTTGATGAAACTTTACATCGTAAAAATGTAAATAAAGATATATTAGAAGAATCAATGTGGAAAAGTATAGAATGGAGACTAATTATTTACAAATCTACTCTATAAAAAATGTATATAAAATTAATCTAGAATACTTGGAATATCATCAGACCAAATGCGATCAATCTCTCTAATTTTAGATTCTTCCACACCATCCATCAATGATTTTTTTGGGTGAATTTCACCTCACCGAAGAGTGCACATAAATTGTGGTGGTATTGATCCCTATGGAGGAATCATGCCTCCAAATGTGATATGTTTATTAGTTAAGGTGGTTAAATATTCAATAATTGGAGGAACCACACTCCATCTCTATGTGACTTACCCACATTAGAAAATACTTGATGAACTAATATCTCTAACAATTTTTATCTCTAAGGGTTACCAATACTATGTTTTTTTAAACCACCTCACCCTATACTCATTATTATCTCTAGGTTGTTATAAATTTCAATCCATAAAAAAATTAATTCATACATTATAATGTCTATAAAGTGGATACACCACTTTTTTATTTAAACACACTTACAAAAAACTATTCATGTCTCTAATTTTTTCA
This sequence comes from Viscum album, assembly GCA_963277665.1. Taxonomy (NCBI): domain Eukaryota; kingdom Viridiplantae; phylum Streptophyta; class Magnoliopsida; order Santalales; family Viscaceae; genus Viscum; species Viscum album. The sequence goes on from OY728152.1 coordinate 1,503,714,878, forward strand.
CCTAGGTGAAAATTTATAGAAAACATCGAAGAAATCGTAGTACATGTCTTGTAATCCAAAGTGCATGGCATGTGTGACTCACCTAGTAATTTGGTATGTAACTCCAAAATACAGTTATTGTAGTGTCAGCCTATACATAGTATCTAGTATAGTACATAGTATATGTGACCAGTGGACTAACATAGAATATACCACCACATGGGTTTATATCATGTAACCAAAAAACATGACAGATACTAGGCCAACATAGAATATAGATTCTACAAGGAACTCCATTGTATAATAATGGATCCACCCATGTTGGGTCACCAAAATAAATGGGGATCCCACTAGACTACATGTTGGGTCTACTAAATATATTGACCTAGATTTTACATCATTATATAATGAGGCAATTAGTCCCAAGATACGTGACATGCAAATCATTTTCCCAAACCATGTGATTTTTATGTAAACATGGATACCTTAACACTATTAACTATGAGACACACAATTTTTGATCTAGAAAAATACATGTTGTGTTTTTAGGATTTTTAAATATAGAATTCATTATTATCTATGTTTCATATTGGTAATTGTTACTAACTTCTACGCCTCTGGTCGTGCCTTTGGTTATGGTCGATCTTGATGACCCAAGAGCCTTGTTCATACCAAGATCTAGCATCACCATCAAAAAATGGATACTCTATACATCATTGTTTATTTTTATGTTCAAATCTGATATGAAAACCTCACCAGAGAATACTAACATTCCACTGCTACCTTGACTGAAAATACATTGTCATCCTCCACACATTAGAACCATCACTTCCTTACCATTATCAAATTACATAGATAATTTTGTGGAAGAAGAAGTCAAAGAATGGTGTAAGAAGAATAATGTAACCACTATTAATTGACTTCTCATTCACTTTTATCAAATAATGTAATGAAATAATTTCCATTAATAAAATTAATTATGGGTGGAGGGTATAATTTACATGGTTCGAGGTAATAATTGTTTCTCAATAAGATTATTAGTGGTTTGTTATTCAACTATAATGAAAGTGGAAAAAATCATTTATATAAATCATTTAATTTTAAATTATATATGTTCCTTGAATTTTTGAAAAATAGTATTTTGAAAAATAAATTGAATTCATAAAAATCCAATGTATAATATATTAATAAAAAATAATGGAAAATTATAAATAATTGATGTAAAAATATCATCCTTTCATATGAAATTAAGAATATTCCATTTTAATCATAATCAAATATATTTTTTAATTATTCTATAAAATTTCACACGGTTTACCACATGTAAAAAATATTTTTGGGTGATGGGATTTGTGAATGTTAATAAATAGGTGCGCACAATTATTAATAATTTCTCTATCAATATTAATTATTGTTTTTTAGGAATGAAACTTTGATTTGTTACAATTATTAATTCCACCCCAAAGAATGGTCTTCCAATGCTTTAAGAATGGGATGATTATATTATAGTTTTTTCCTCTTTTTATCAATGGATAATACCATAGAAAATAATATTTATAAACAAATTTAGAATTATTTTTTCAATAAACAACATTTCAATTAAAACCCAAAAAATTCTTGATCAAAGACCAAAAGGAAAAACATACAGATATATCTATCATATTAAAATAGTAATGTTCTAAAAAAGAATATTTTCATAATATATATTGAATTCTATTTTTAAAAATATATATTAATTATTCACAATAATATGTCCAAACATAATATACTATATATATTATATATGTTTTAATTTCCCTTGACGTAAATATAAAAAAATGATCTATATGAAAACATATTTAGAAATTATAAAGACCATTAAAATGAATTTATTAAAAATAATAGTTTCACAACACCACTATACATCCTTTTGGAATCCTAGGGATATATTCTCCAAATATTAGACACTAGGTATCTAGTTCTTGAACATTGGGTTCCCAGTGGAATCTTGCTTCTTATTTAAATAGAATGGTATCCCCAACCATACTATTATCATTATAATACACCCAAAACACCTATAACCCTATTTTAATGGCCTTAACTAATTTTATCATTTCCAAAAATCCAAACTCAAATGACCAATTAAAAAACTACACTAACTCTTGAATCACCACAAATCAAATTTCCACTAAAATTATCGACCTATAATGACACGGTTCCTTAAAAACTTCAATCCATCCACCCTATCATCCTAAATAAGATCCTATAAACATATTAAAACTTATAATTAATTGATAAAAATATAATATCACTCTATATTCCTGAATATAAATAGAATTATATGCAATTAAAAAACCCAAGAACCTAGTTTATATGAACAAGTTTGTAAGATCTTGGATTTTTATGTGAGGTATGAATCCTTTAATTTTTTGTTAGACCCTTATTAAGAATTTATTTTGGCTTAAACTTGGAAACCCCACCATAGGGAAGGTCCTTTTTTGTTTTTGGAAGGAAGGTTGCATGGGGGATGGAGCATGGTTATAGGAAAAATACATGATGTGTATTTAAATACACATCCTGTATTAAATACACAACATGTACAAGTCTTTCCATACCCTTTTCATGATGTGTATTGGTTTTCCCCTAGAGGTGAAAACCTGAGAATTAAATGTTGTGTAAAGTTTACCCACTATGTAAATTACATAGGTCTTTTTTAAGGAGTAATGAATTCTTATTTTGATAGTAGTCCCTCTCCTCTCTTCTCTCTCGCATGGGAGTTCCACCATAGGAGATCCTCCTTCAGCTTAAATCTAGGATTGTGATTCCTTATTGGTCCAAACTTTGATTCAAGATCTATTTGTCACATTGGACAGCCATCGGTAATCTCTCCACTCCTTTATCTCTTTGTGTCACTCTTCTTTCTATCGATGGATTTATTTTGGTGCGAGATCATATGCACTATTTTTAGGGCATTCATATGTTCTTATTTTTTCTACTGATATGGACCAAACTAAAGGATGATACTAAATGAGTATTCAACCATAGGCTTAAGGTAGGTGGTCTATACTTTTTCCCTAATTTTTTTTCATCTATTTGACTATTTTCATCATGGTTCATGGTGTACTTTTTGGTTTCTACTTCTAAATTAAATGATAATCCTTAGATTGATTATTACACATGTTAAGGTTGCCCTTATATCACCTAATTATGGTTGGAGGTTTAAAACATCAACCCGATCCACCTATGATGTGTGTTATTGTATCTTCCCTATGTTAAAACACCCTTTTTGGGTGTGTGATCTCACTATCCTTATAATGGGAGTCTTTTCATATTAATAGAGATAATTGGAGATACTTATGACTCCTTTTCTATGTTATTAAATGTTATTAAAATGGTTAAATGATTGAAATAAGTGGAACATGGAATGATATAAATATTTATTTTGGATTGTACCATTTTATTTGAGATGCATTATAAAGGTATGGAATCAGTGTATTATAAAGGTATGGAACCTATTACATATTGGTATGGAACCAGTGTATTATAAATGTATGGAGCCTATTACATCCCAGTGTGAAACTTGTTTATTATAAAGGTATGGAACCTGTTATATCTTGGTATATAACCAGTTTATTATAAAGTTATGGAACCTATTACATCTTGGTATCGAACCGGTGTATTATAAAGGTATGGAACCTATTACATCTCAGTATGAAACTGAATTATTATGAATGTATGGTACCTATGACCTTATGGTATGGAATCAGTTAGGGTATCGAGGTATGGAATCTGTGACCCCTAGGTGTGATTATATATAGTATGGAACCATTGAGAAGGATCGAGGTATGGAACCTACAGATTTTTTATACTTTTACATCTCTGGATATTGGTTGACCTGGTTATACACCTAGGGACTTGGCCCATATAGGTCTATTACTCTTATCACATGTGTTTTGTGTTGATCTATTTACTACCTATTTTTGATACTTTATATATATATATAAATATATATATATATATATATATATATATATATTAATGATCATATTTTATAGATTTCTTCTTCTATAGATTGTTCCATGGACGTATGATATTTACCTTATATTACTACTTACCTGTTATACCTACACATAGTTCTGGTTATTATGCATGGGATGTTTTTGTTAAAGATGTCATTGGTGGTGTCTTACTGAGTATATCTCACACCCTTTTTTATTTTATAATTGGTACCTATAAAGACTTCATGAATGTAGGTAGGTATAGGGGAAAGCGCTCGATTACCAATGCTTGATTGATTGTATCATGGGAGCGGGGGAGCACAGGACCAAGATATGTATTATGATGTTATCTGGAGATGGTATTTTTGGTATTTTTTGTTCTTTTGATATACTTGTATGTATATGTTTCTATTCTATGTTACATGTTCCTTTTTTATTAGTGACATGACATTACATCATTTTGTATAAGATACTCGATGTTACTATGATGTCTTATTATTATTATCATCAGGATGTTTTACTTTAGATGTTCTTTCTATCAGTTATTATTATGATTCTTATATTTTGTTATCCATTTATTACAATATTGAGTTGCTATGATTATTAGGGTATATTCACCCCACTATACCACCTTATACCCTCACTGCTAGTTTGAATCCTCTGGCGTATGGGGAGGTTTGCTTGAGGCTATGTGACCCACCGGCTTGGGGAACCATTTAGTGGCTTCTAGGCTAGTACATTACAAATTAGTATTAGAGTATTATTTTATTTTCCTTATTATTCTTGTATGGTATAAAGGATACTAGGACATGTTGTAATTTTGTAATGGGCTTGTTCCTAGGAGTTTCTAACTCGCGTACGGGAGAAAAGCCAAATTACCTAGGATGGGACATGATGTTCTGATTTATTACTATTATAGTTGATTTGATTCCACTATTTAGTGATGCACATGATATGTGATATTATTGTTATTTTGATGTTGGATTATGTTTCATCCTTGGCCTGGTATGGAAAGGATTCATTGATCATGCGTCGTTATAGGCACCTTATAGGATTAATATGTCGTGCATTATGCCATGCCATGTAGGTTCCATTTCCTGACTTCATGATACTTGTTGTATGTGCCTTGACTGATATATCTATTATGAAACTAACATTTCTATTGGAAAATGAGAAAAATAATTGGTTATTAAATTGTTTTCACCAGCCTAAATGGTGTTTTCCTATATAGTTTGATGATGTCACCTTAATTAATCAATTATCACATGTTTAAGTTATGTAACTGATGTTACATAGACTGGAATATTAGATTATTTTGAATACATGAATGTCATATGTAATTTATAGAGTGCATGTACCTATATAAATTGGGAATGATGATTCATCTAGTAAAATTATCTTGTATTACCGGTTACATTATCCTACTAAATGTAAAGGTTTGGTTATGGTCAAATGAGCTACCAAAAAAAATTGTAAAGCATGTTCTTATATAAATTGGGAATGGTATTTAAAATAACCAGTATGTTATCTAAATGCAATAATTGTTAAATATTTAATTTAAATACTGTCATCATTAAATGGGGATTCCAATTGAAAATTAAAGGGTGGTTTCCTCTATAACTTGAAATTGAAAATCCATATACTGGGACCCTTATATTGAAATAGAGAGTTTCAATCAGACCCAACCTTAGTAGTGGGTAGTAGGCAGTGTTTCTCATGTTCTTTATGATCATTCCATCACCCAGACCTAGCTTTAGGGTCAAGAATAGGGTTATAACTATAATGTAGGAAGGCTTGTACCTATCCTATTTTTATAACTATAATCTTAATATTATAAAATCCTATATGAGGTGTTTTCTTGGAATTTATATATTTATTCCACCATGAATTCCTCATGAAATGTTCTCGAAGGGTGGTGAAAACCATGCTCCAGAGGTGGTGGCCCCTGATCCACTAGTGTTACCTCCGTTAGTTTCAATTGTGGCACCTCCTATTATCCTTGATGTGGGTGATGATTCCTGGTTTCAAGAGGAGTTTATGTGACTTATACATACTATAAAGGGAGCTCTGTGACCCTCCAATTATATGGGAGAGTTGATTCAATAGTTTTAGTAGTAACATCCACCTACTTTTTCAGGGTATGGTGGCCCCAGGCTATAGAGTTATGTCTTGAGACTATCTTATCTATCTTCGAGCACCCTGAGAGTCCTTCTAATAGGAAAGTGAAGCTCACTGCATATATGATTTTAGAATTCATAAAAAAATTGTGGGATATTATAAACTAGGATGGTTAGTATCAGGAAGTGATTTGGATGGATTTAAAATCTAGCTTCTATGACTACTTTTTTCCTAAGACTTTGAGGGTTGATCGTGTCAGGGAGTTCATGAACCAACAGAATGGTTATATGTATCTTATAGATTACTCATATAATTTTATATATATTCATAACTTTGTTACTATCTATACCACTAATGATCCAGTGAAAGTGAGATGTTTTGATGATGGAATCAGACATCCTATTCGATCTCAGGTGAATGTTTTTCGGTTGACTACCATGTCTGAAATAGTGAACCAGACTCTTATTACTAAATGTAACTTGAGGGAATCTAGAGGCTCGGATCATATTAGATCATTTTATTGACCCATTAGTGTTGAATTTGGTGGTAGTAAGAACTACTAAAAACTGGGTTTATCTAGTGCTAGGAATTTTAACAGTACTAGCTAAAAGCATTGTTAAAGAACCGCATTGTCTGTGCTAATAAAATTGATGTTAAAGGGGGAACTTTTTTAGTGATTATAAAAATGAACGGATAAAGTCCCCCACTTTATCAGTGATAGAAAAAAACTGATAAATTTTGGTACTTTATTAGTGCTTTCAAAAAAACACTAATAAAGGGTGGGCTTTATCATCACTAGAAAAAAAAAAGCGCTCATAAAGGCCACCCTTTATTAGTGCTTTTTTAAAAGAGCTGATAAAGGACCACCCTTTATCAGTTCTTTTTTCTAGCACTGATAAAGGTTATATTTCATATAAAAAATATATTTCATAAAAAATAATATATTAATAGATAAATATATTTATATTGATATAAATATAATATATATTTTTTAAATATGTTTTAGATAAGGCCAAATAGAATTTTACACTTAATATATAGTATATTTAGTGAAAATGGATTATAAAATAATTAAGAAAGTATTATTAATTAATAAATTTATAATTATTATCAAGTAAAAGTCATTTGATAATAGTTGGATGAAATAAAAATTAAATGAATTGAAAAATGGTTTAAGATAAGTTGAAAACCAGACTTGAACTTCAAATGGTCATAACTTTTGATCTGGGAGTCCATTTGAGCTCTACCATATATCAAATTGAATCCTACGATGATATTTATGTAGTAGTGACCTAGGGGAACCCCTAGTCACATTTTTTGAGGCCATAAAAGGCCCAAAAGTCCTTCAAAACTGAGTTTTTAGTTAGGGTAGGCCAATTTTTTAACATTCGATGAAATTTCAGCTTCATTTAAGGGAGTCTATTTTCATGTTTTCAGTGGGGGGATGAATTTATTCTTAGGGATTACATTCATATTTATATTATGGTTTCAAAATTTTATCATTTTTAAAATTTTAGTTTTATTTATAAATAAATATATGCATATTTTCTTATATTTACTTATAATAAATCACTTGTATAGATACATATTTAAAAATATTTACATAAAAATGTGTTTTTAAATATATAAAATAAATATTTATTATTCATTTTATTTAAAGTAAAAAAAAATCTATTATTTTATTTACCTTATTAAAATGAATTAATATGTGTATATATACCTATATAATTAATGTTTATATATAAACATGTGTGTGTTAATAATTAACAAATATATATGTATATGTATATTATAATATATGTAAATAAATACATATTCTAAAAATGTATTTAAAAAAATATCTAACCATTTTTTACATTATAAAAATATATATATAATTTTTATATATAAATATATGTGTGTATTAATAAACAGATATATATTTATATTATATTCTAGTATATGTAATTAAATATGATATATAATACATTTTAATAAATATGAATATATATATCACACACACTCACATATATTTTATAAATGTATTTAAAAATAATTATATAAATATATGAATAATATATATATATATAAACAGAAATATCATTAAACAGACAACAAAACAGTAGGTTGTGGTTGTAAATGTGTTCCATCTTAAAAGAAGAGGTGAAAGGTTCAAATCTAGGCATTCTCAAGAGGCTATAAATTCAAATAGTGTTGTTAAAGGGGTGGTGGGGTGAATAGAGTTGATAAAGGAGAGTGGAATGCGGCTAAAGGGGTCACGGAAGAGCTGATAAAGGGTTCAGGCTCATAGATGCCTGAAAAAATATAATTTTACCCCCTTTAATCAATTAAAGACCATTTTCTAGCACTATTAAAACTCAAATTTTTAGTGGTGAAGTTTCTCTTGAAGACCTCAAATAATGGAAGTACCATTCAAAGTGCATAAACTGGAAGTATTATAGTCTATCATCAGTGTGGGAAGTATGGGAATGTGAAGCCTCTTTGTGAGAGGGCCTTGGTTGAGTGCTGATCTTAAGGAAGGATGGTCCATTTATAGTGGTTTTATAGAATCTTCCCTCTAGTTTCCGGGGAGAGAGGATCAGCATTGACTTCGGGTCCTAGAGCGGGATCAGTAGCTTTATGTCAGACAGGGAGTTGGTGTAATGACCCAAACATTTATCAACAGAACTTAAACCTTCTTATAATAATTTAATATAATATAAATCACATAAAAACACATATATAACACAATAAAAACTTTATAAATGAATAATTAATGAAATAAGAGTCTTTTTCTAGAAACTAAGGAACTTATATCGATGGAAAGTAACTTGACCATTGGAATAGTAACATGACCCTTAGGAATAATAATTCGTCCAATATAACAGTAACTTAAAATTATAAAGTAAAAATAAATTTTAGGTATTTTATGAATGAAAATATGATATATTTATTTCAAGTCATAAGGGAATAAATGTTTTAAAAATGATAAAACAAATGCTGGTATTTTTGTAAGTCATAAATAATTAATTTTAATTTTATAATTAATTTAATAATTTAAAATAAAATTTACTTTCATAAAATTTATTCATAAAATAATATTTTTTTGTCTTATTATTATAATATAATTTTATGAGACCTTAATTAGTATTTCAAAGTGTTAGAAAATCAGTTTTAATTTTTAAATCAGTATTTTTTTAGAAAATGATGATTTTAATTAAAATTAAAATTTCTCATATTTAGAAAAAAAAAATCATAAAATGGAGTTCATTTTTTAATTATAAACATTGAAAAATGGTTAGGGTTCATTTTTTTTATTTTTCTAAAATACTTGAATTTTCAGTAAATAGTAAAATACAATGATTTACGATAAAAACTAAATACATGAATTATTGAGTCATGGTTGATGTATGGCTGATATAATCCCATAATCTCAAACCCTTATTTCATTATTTTAATATATTTAGTGATAATTCTCAAACTATTCATAGTCTCACTAGTGCAGAAAACATTTTTTGCATCGATTATTTTTTATTTTTTATGTCAATTTTTAGTCGACGTTATTAAAGGAGACATTATAAATATTGTTTTTTACGTTGGTTTTTTTTAAAACTGACATAAAACACATAAATATGAATGGTTTTTCATGTCATTTATTAAATAACTAATGTGAAAACCCCTTTAGAGGTTCTATTTATCACGTCGTTTATTTAATAACTAATGTGGTATATAATTTATTACATCGGTTATTAAATAACTTACATTCTAAATCAATACTATGAAGGGTTTTTCACGTCATTTATTTAAGAATCAATGTTAAAAACCCTTCAGAGGCTCAATTTATCACGTCGGTTAACTGATGTGGTATATAGTTTATGAAGTCGGTTATTAAATAACTGACGTCATAAATCGAGTCTCTGAAGGGTTTTCCACACCGTTTATTAAATAATCGACGTGAAAACCCCTTCAAGACAAGCATGTGCATGCATGGGATAGCCTAGTCAAACAGTCATGTGAAGGTGGAGAGCTTATTTCACGATGAAGATGCTGGGGAGGAGTAGTTCCAAGTAGTTAGTCTGGGTTGTATGTAATGTTTGAAGCCTACGGGAAATGAATTCCTCTAAGACCTACAGGCCATGTAATACTTATGCCTACGGGCATTGTAAGGGTTTCACCTCACCCCTTTAAAGGTGGATTATCAAAAATCAATAAAAAAATGAAGGCCTTCGGGCCAATGGATGGATGAAAAACCCTTCAGAGGCTCACTTTTTTACGTTGGTTATTAAATAAATGACATGGTATATAGTTTATTACAATTTTTATTAGATAAATGATGTAATATATCGTTCCTCCAAATCATTTTTCACATCAGTTATACAATAACCGACGTGAAAAAATAGATATGATGTCGGTTATTACATAATCGATGTAATAAACAATACCCCAGGAATTTATTATGTCATTTATAAAAGAACCAATGTGAAAAACCATTCCTCGGGCATTTATTAGGTCAGTTATAAAATAGCCAATGTGAAAACCCAATTTTTTTTTAATAAAACTGTGAAACCATTACTATGATCTGACGAAGTTAACCAGAAACAAGCAGAAACCAGACTAAAACTAGACCAAAACCAAACCAGAATCTATACTATAAAAACATCATAACTAGACCAAAACAAGAATAACAAAAGAAAAATTAAACATTCACATATATAAAATTCAAAACTTACAATTTCAACTAAAAAACCTAAATCAAACCAAAACAACAACCAAATACACAATTACAATTACAATATTCAAAATTACATTTTACACTACAAACAAACTAAAATCCAATCAAACCTGTAAAATGATTTGACAATTATACTTGTAAGTGTTTGACCTCTTGATAAATTTAGGGTTCAGGTTCATAAAAATCTACAAATTAAAAGGAAAGTATTTAACATGTATAATTAACAAATCAAATTAATTATTATGAAAATGTTTATAAGGAAATATAACCTGGTCAAAGTTCATTATCATTCCAGTTGTAATTATTTCATACATAAATATTAACATATAATGTCCACATTCAATGACGCCTTTTGGTTCATGAAAATTCTATTTAAATGAGTGTTAATTAAAAATATCATTTTTATGTAATTCATCGAAAAGTACAAATTATAAATGCATATTTACCTTTACATTTACATATTTGATCTTGGAACTCTTTATCTTTGTGTTTTTTCGAAATTATGCCCATACCCTATTAGAAAATAATATGAATGGGATAAATTTAAAATTCATTATAATATAAACAACTATTAATAACTTAAAACTTACTTTTCCAACATATTCTTAAAACTTCCCCGCACATCTCTATGGAGAGAGCATATCCAATAAAGTGTTTTCTACCTTGGAAAAAAACACCTAACATCTAATGATCGTTGATATAAAAGAAATTTTAAGGTAAGTAGTTTTTTATGTTAAAATATAAATAACACTTTGTGAGATATATGTTTCATACCTCTCACAAAAAAGGCATCATCCAACACTGCATGATTATATTCTGTTCAAATCTTTTAGTAATATAAAGTGTTCTTTGTTCCTCATCCAATGCATTTGATTCAGGGGAAATCATATGTGGGTCTATGAATCCATATAAATCTGTTCGCTCATTCTTCTCACACATTTTATAAATATACCTAATAAAAATAGAGAAAAGTATACATTTTTAATAAATATAACACAGGGAAAGGTGTTAAGACTTACATGTAAAAAACTTTCACCACGTTGATTCCCAACTTATCTCCAATAACAAGCTCCATGATATCAGCTTTCACAATCCCCACATTTATTGCACGTCAAAAAACATGATCTTCCATTGTAAACGAATAATGATCTTCCAAAAAATTTGAATATCTTGAAAATCTATCAAGACTACTAGAATCTGTCTCTGATGTCATACCCATTTGTCTTTGTTGTTGTCTATACATTATTTCTTTACCTTTGAAGTATTCCTATAAATAAAGAGAAAGATATATTAGTTTTAAAATGCTAAAACAAATTTAATAAATATATATATATAACATACATACCTCTATGGTAATGAGTCACAAAAGTATGGATGGCCAAACTAAAAAGTGGTTGATACTATGTCCAACTATTGTCGCCTTGTCTGTAGGTAATGGTACTCAAGCTGATGTATCTATAATATCTTGTACAGTGACACTATGATTCTATAACTCTAACTATTGATGATGAAGTGTATCTCCTATACAATATACCATCCCATATGAAACTATATGATGTTCAGGATCATCAACATACAACTCACAATAAGTAGGAAGTTGTGGCGGAGGAGTAGGATAAAAAATGGGGTCCGCAAGATGAGGTGGAGGATAAATAATGGGGTCCGCAGGTGGGGGAGTGGGATCTGCTGGCGGAGGTGGAGGATAAATAATTGGATCTACAAGGGGAGCTGGAGGAGTGGGAGCTGCAGTCTGAAATTGTCTTTGCATGTCTACAAACATAGACTGTACCGACGCTCTGATCTTTTCCTCCATCGTCACATTAATATTATGAACTTCAACCTCCAAGGATTATTTTTTTTATAAACACCCTAAATGGAATAATTTGAATAAGGTGGAAATAATTTTCTTACTGATACACCCGTCAGGTATCCTCATACACAACCACGGTGTTTGTGATTTCCCAATGTTGTAGATAAAATATCTTGTCTCCCAGCTGTTGTAAATACCCCTTGTGTGCTTTTTCCCTCAAGAGAATCCTGTATTAATTAACTGTACATTTCTGTAATGATTCAAAGTATATAAAGAATATAATTAAATTAAATAAATAAAATAAATATCTTACAATCCTCTCAGTTACGATTCTCGATTCTTTCGAATGATATTGCCCCTTTTTTCCCATCTGAGCTCTCTCCCATTTTTTATGTCTAGATGGAGGGGATATAGGTAAAACCTCTCCAGAGGTTGAAAAATCAACTCTAAGTTTTTGTAATTTTTTTCCATCATTTTTTCTTCCAATAAACTATACCCTCCCTAAGATAAACTATGAGGGTATACATTTTTAGATTGGATCACCTGATGATATGTCTTTGTTTTCTGTAAATTAAGAATAAGAAATCATGAACAGAACATTAATAAGATCATTTATATAATAAATATTATATAAATTTACATTTCCCTTACCAAAAATGAATCATTTCTTCTACTCTAAACAAATTGTTTCCATGTGTATTCATATGTGAAAGGATATATATGACATGGACTGTCTTTTTGCCTATGAAGAAAAATGAAATCAGATGTGAGGGTTGATTTGAAATCCATCCATCTTCTAGCAGCCATAGATAAACATTTCCTCCTAACCCCTCCAGTGTCAGGAATATCAAATGTCATCTGATAAAGAAGATTTAAAACATATTATACTATAAACATTTAAAATTAGTCAAACAATAGCAAAAGATCTTACCAAAATTTTCTCTCATAACTAAGATATTACCTCTTTTTCCACACTTCTCCAATCATCATACAAAATTATTACTTTGTTTTTACCCTGAGTTAATACAAAACTCTTAAAATATTTTGTATTTGGACCTCTATGAATATCATTCTCATCAAACTCAATGAGTATCCTTTGGTCCTGGCTACGGGCAAGTGATAATTTTGGTAAACATGTGCAATCATGTTTACCAACTCTTGAACTATTCTTTGTCATTATGGGAGCACATGAGGAAGATTGGGGAATATCAATAGGAGCATGTGAATATTCCTCCCCGGAGGTATGATCATGATGCTCATCTCCAGAATCATGTGGTTGATCAACTGATTGATCTGTCATTATCCTTCAAATCAAAAAAGAAAAAATTAGTTCACAAATATAAAAAATCAAATATTACAATACTAATGTAAACAAAAAATGAAAAACTGAACTAAGTTATGTAATAATAAACATGGTAAATATGGTAATAATATTAAACAATGGTAAAGATGGTAAACATGGTAAACATGGTAGTGTAATTGTTATTCAAAGAAATAAATAAATATATAAGTTACATAAAGGTAAACTATGGTAAACTATGTTAAACATGGTAAAGTAATTTTCATTCAACAAAATCAATAGATATATAAGTTATGTAATGGTAAACATGATAAACTAAACTAAAAAAATTAAAATAAAAAAACATTTCTACTTATTTTTTTAATATGCATTTTAATAAAGAAACAAATTACAATATCTAATAATTTATGAAATTAATAAATGTAAACAAGAAATAAAAATATGCTACCTAAAATATTAGGAATGTACAAATGAATTTTTTTCCTAAATCCCTTCATCATGATCGTTCCTTATGGCACAAACCATGTCTTTAACATGCTCATCATTATTTTCTTCAAATATTTGCATGGAAGTAGGGATCTCACATAAATCATCATCTTCATAAAGTTTATCCTCGCCAACATATTGTTTTTCCCTTGTAAAACAATTGACTACTGCATATCTGATTGATCAAAAACATAGAAAATTTGTTTTACATGTGTTTCCATTATAAAATAATTTGTTGTGTCTTACAATCTTTTCAGATTCATAAATCCTAACACTATTTTTACCAATAAACCATTTGCAGTTAAAAATAAGAACTTTAATTTTAAAGTAATAAACCTCCCAAATTTCTTCAATGACTCTATAATAAGCACTTGATGCTGAAATTGGGTTTTTGTCTTTAGAATTCGAAAAATGCATTTCTTCCATAAACACCAATACACTATTATTCTGAACTGCACTTCTATTTTCTTGAGCTTTCGTATGAAATGTATAACCATTAATGTCATACATGTACCATTTTATCACATTTAAATTTATACCACCCACTAGCCATATTAATGTCTCTGATACATGTGATCTACCAAGAAAGATCTTTTTAAACCATGGAAAAATGTTTTGTTGTGCTCATTAAAAATCCACATTTCTTTCTTCTTTGGTGACATTATTTCAACTCATTAATATGAAATGTGATATACAGTTGATCGCCAGCTATGTTATTAAATATATATAATTGTACCTTCATCATTTATTCAGCTGATAATGATTTGACTTTCAATCCAAGAATATCATTTCCCTCATTATTAACTTGCTCATGGCGAGATGAAGGCAAACCTATGTTCTCCACTGCAACCAAGTAGCTCATACAAAACTACAAAACCTCCTTAGAAATATACTTTTCAATAATGGAGGCTTCAGGTCGATATGGATTCTTAACATACCCCCTTAATATTTTCATATAACTTTCAAAAGGATACATCCAATGAAGATATAAAGTTTCACAAATCTTTATTTCTCGAACCAGATGAACCATTAAATGCACCATTATATAAAAAAATATGGAGTAAAATACATTTCAAATTGACAAAGTATAGAAATTGATTCCTTTTCCAAAATTTTCAAAGCACTCACATCATTCACCATATTACAAATTGAATTGAAGAAATAACACACCTTCATTATAGTCTTTCTGACATGGATGGGAAATATTCCACGCAATGAAACTGGTAGATGTTTTTGCATCATGATGGGATAATCATGAGATTTCATACCTATCAACTTCAAATCCTTCAAAGAGAAAAAAAAATACATTTGAATAATAACCTTGAGTCACTTTGATATCATGAAGACACTAAAAAAACTAATTTTCTCCCTCTTTTATAATGTATGACAAGCCGGGGGAAGAAATATTTGTCTTCCATTAGAAGTGGGAGATAACTAAAAACGTATTCACATTGATAGTAAGTCTAATCTTTCATTCAACCCATCTTTAGTCTTTCATTTAATATCTAACAATGTTCCAATAAAACTGTCGCAGATATTCTTCTCCATGTGCATGACATCAATATTATGTTTCACTTCATGATATATCCAATATGGTAGCTCAAAAATTATTGAAATTTTCTTCCAAATATGTCTATAATTACCAGATTTATGTGTCTTTCCCAATTTCACATCAAGATTTTAAACCCTCTCAAAATACACATCAGGGGATAAAGGTTTTAGAGCAATATCAAATTATTGTGAGCCATTGAATTCCTTTTTTAGTCTTCTATAAGATTGATCCATAGGCAAAAAATTTTGATGAACCATGTATACTATTTTCCTCAGATGATGTAATTGACAATATGAAGTTTATTGTTCTCAAATTAGACATGTTGTATGCCCCTTAACACTGTATCTAGAAAAATTTACATATGATGGGAAGTAAGTTATAGTGAACATAAGAACTGCATGCAGTTAAAAATATTCCATTTTATAAGAATCATACACCATAATACCATCATCCCATAAAAGTTTCAAATCATCAATCAATGGTGACAAGAAAACATCACTATCATTTCCAGGTTGCTTTAGACCAGAGATCATTATACTCAACATGACATATTTACGCTTCATAAAAACTTCAGGATAGAGGTTGTAAATTACCAATAAAATATTTCATGAACTATGTGTGATATTAAGAGTTTGATGTGGATTCATTCCACCTATACACAACCCAATTATGATATTTCTAATTTCATTTCTGAATGTAGGATACTGCTCATCAATTTTCTTCGATTATGGAAAATCAGTTGGATGGCGTATTTTTTCATCACATATGCGCTCATCAGCATGCCATATTTACCTTTTTCATCATGTGAATTAGCAAATAAACGTTTCAAATGATGAATTATAGGAAGACACCAAAATAACTTGGTAGATATCTCTTTAATCTCTACATCAGCCTGTGATTTTTCTTTCAACTTATACCATGATATCCCACATTTAGGACACTCTGGAAGAAATTCATATTCCTTCCTATATATCATTCAATCATTTGGATGGGCATGTATTTTCTTGTATCCTAATCCCATTGGGCATAATATTTTCTTTTCCTTATAATGTGAATATAGAAGATTGTTGTCTTTTGGAAGAATGTCTTTTAACAAATGTATTAGCTCTGTAAAACTTTTGTCACTCCATCCATGTTTCACCTTTAGGTTAATCAATCTTAACACAGTTGGAAAAACTGTAAAATCCATACAACCAGGATACAACGGTTTTTCAAAAACACCATATAGATTTGAAACTATCAGTTCTATATCAATTTATTCTGCTACAATATCATGAATAATTTCTTTAATTCCATTGGAGTTACCATCTTGCAAATCATCATCATTAGTAGATTGACATTCTGTCTAGTTTCACCATGAAAAATCCAAGGGCTGTAACTCATATTAAAACCATGAAAAATCATATTATCTTTGATCTCTCTACTTTTCAACTTCTTCATATTCAAACATTTCAGGCATGGATAGAAAAAAATTTCGTTGCTTGGAACATTTCATTTAGAAATTTACAAAAAGGAATCAACACCTTCCTCATATTCAGTACTCATTCAATGTGATGTAATCTAACTTCGACTCATTATTACCTATAACAAATATCAAAATTATACATCTTGTTAAAATAAGCCAATTTTATATTTATATGAAAAATATCATAATTTTAATGTAAAATAATTTTTAAATATAAAACAAATATATGCGTATTTGAAAAAGATATGCATGGAAATGAATTTAAAAGGAAAATGTAGTTATATATAATAGTTTTATATTTATATGAAAATAATTTTAGGATTACATATCACTCTCATATGGATCATGATATAACAGTATAAATTCATCTTGGGTCCTTTCTTCTTAAGGTACACAAAGAATACATCATAGTGTAACTGGATACCAAATTCACCATTCCGTAAACATGAAATATGAAGTATAAATATTAAAATATGTATACATTCACTACTGAAAATTACACCTAACCCAATGGTTTGAAACCATTGGGATAGCCCCCGAAACCATTGGGATAGAATATCCCAATGGTTTCACACATTATTGTCAAGATGGTCGTTGCAATAGCCCTATACCAATGGTTCTACAGGAACCGTTGGTATAGAATGTCTGAATTTAATATATGCCAACGATTTCAATGAAACAGTTGGGATATATGTATACCAACAGTTCAAGAACCATTGTTATACATTTTTTCCAGTATATAATCTATTCCAACGGTTTCATGGAAACCGTTGGGATATATGTATACCAACGGTTTAAGAACAGTTTTAATAAAATCTCTAGTATATAATATATTACAATGGGGAGTGGGGGGATGTCCAGGGGTTGTGGATTTCCATGGGGGTGGGGGTGTCCAGGGGGTGGGGGTGTCCAGGGGTGGGGGTTTTCAGGGGGTTGGGGTTTTCAGGGGGTGGGGTGGTGTCCAGGGGGTTGGGGTGGTGTCCAGGGGTGGGGGTGGGAGGCTTTCCAGGGGGGTGGGGCATGTCTAAGGGGGTAGGGGGAGTCTGGGGGGTGGGGGTGTCCAGGGGGTGGGTGTCTGTCCAGGGGTTTTGGGGACTGTCCAAGGGGGTAGGGTGTGTCCGGGGGTTGGGGGTGTCTGGGGGTGGGGGTTGTCAAAGGGGGTGGGGGCTGTTTAAGGGGGTAGGGTTTCCAGGGGGTGGGGGCTATCCAGGGGGTGTCCAAGGGCTATCTAGGGGGTGTCTGAGGGGTGGGGGTGGTGTCTTGGGGGTGAGGGTGGTTGTCCAAGGGGGTAGGGGTGTCCAGGGGTGGGGGTTGTCCAAGGGGGTAGGGGTGTCCAGGGGGTAGGGGTCTGGGGGTGGGGGTATGTCCAGGGGTTAGGGGACTGTTCATGGGGCTAGGGGTGTCTAGGGGTTGGGGGTTGTCTAGGGGGTGGGGTTGTCCAAGGGGGGTAGGGGTTGTCCAAGGGGGTGGGGTGTCCGGGGGTGGGGGGGATATCCAGGGGGTTGGGGGCTGTCCAAGGAGGTATGGGTGTCTAGGGGGTGGGGTGTCTGGGGGGTGGGGGATTTCCAAGGGGGTAGGGGTGTCTAGGGGGTGGGGGTATCTAGGGAGTGGGGGTTTCCAGGGGTGGGGGGCTATCCAGGGGGTGGGGAGCTATCTAGGGGGTGTCCAAGGGGGTAGGCGTGGTGTCCAGGGGGTGAGGGGGGGCTGTCCAAGGGGGTAGGGGTGTCTAGGGGGTGGGGTCTATCCAAGGGGGTAAGGGTGTCTAGGGGGTGGGGGTTGTCGAGGGGGTTGGGGGTTGTCCATGGGGTTGGGGGTGTCCAGGGGTGGGGGATGTCCAAGGGGGTGGGGGTTTCCAAGGGGTGTTCAAGGGGGTGGGAGTGGTGTCCAGGGGTGAGGGGGTTTTCCAAGGGGGTAGGGGTGTCTAGGGGGTGGGGGTTGGCCATGGGGGTAAGGGGTTTCTAGGGGGTGGGGGTTTCAAGGGGGTGGGGGCTGTCCAGGGGGTTGGGGGCTGTCCATGGGGGTGGGGGTGTCCAGGGGGTGGGGGTTGTCCAAGGGGTGGGGGTGTCCAAGGGGGTGGGGGGCTTTCCAAGGGGTAGGGGTGTTCGGGGGTGTGGGGGGCATCCGGGGTGGTGGGGGACTATTGAGGGGGTTGGTTGGGGCTGTCCATAGGGGTGGGGGATGTCCAGGGGTGGGGTGTATAGGGGGTGGGGGTTTTCTAGGGGGTGGGAGCTGTCCATGGGGGTGGGGGTTATCCATGGGTGGGGGATATCCATGGGGTGGGGTTGTCCAAGGGGGTAGGGGTGTCCAGGGGATGGGGGTATCCAGGGGATGGGGGTGTCTAGGGGTGGGGCTATCCAGGGAGTGGGGGTTGTCCAAGGGGGTGGGGGTATCCAGGGGTGGGGGGAGGGTTGTCCAAGGGGTGGGGGTTTCTAGGGGGTGGGGGTGTCCAGGGGGTGGGGGGCTATCTCCAACCAATTTTATTTCTAAAGATAATGGTAGAGTAAGTTATTTTATATTCAAACACTAAATAAAGAGTTTTATCATATAAAGAAAAATAAAATATTGAATATAAAACAAATTTTAATTTGAATATATTACCAAAATTAAGAATTAAAGAATGATACAATTATTGATGGTAAAAAATGTATTGAATAACTTCCTTGGTTCTAAGATTGTAAGGTAGAACTTGCATGATAATGATTTCATGGTAGCACACACAAGGAAGTACATGCACACACAAATTATAGAACACACATGGTAGCAACAAAAATTGTATAACTTTCATGATATCACTCCCATGGTTTATTTTACCAGAAAATAACTTATCATGGTATAAAATAACACTATGACACTTACCACGATATCAAGAACAATGATATAAAAATAATATCTCAAAACATAAATTTAGGGCATCGCAAAAAATAAAGAATGAAACTGAGGCGTGTGAGGCTTACTTGAGTGTTGTGAATCGACTTGATAGATCTGGTGATAATAAAGATGATGAATGATTTTGGAAAAATAAGGTTAAAGGTAATGACTTTGAAGAATCCTTTCTAGGTTTTCCATGTGAGAGAGACAAGTCACAGGTTGACCAATCGAAGAAAACAGAATGACAGAATATGGGGCGCGATAAATCATTTAAAATCTTTATCACGTCGGTTATTTAATAACCAATGTGATAAACTATTTTTTTTTATGTTTATCACGTCGGTTATTTTTTAACTGACATGATAAATCACCAAGAATTGATTTATAACTTTGGTTGTTTTATAACCGACCTGATAAATCAAATCTCGGTATTTTTTACATCGGTTATAAAATTACCGACGTTATAAATCGATTATTGGTGATTTATAACGTCGATTATTTTATAATTGGCATGATGAACCAATTTTTACAGCCTTGTGCATTGGTTATATATAACCTATGTAATAAAATTAGATGTGGTAAATGTTTTTTTCACTAGTGTCTTGAGCCAAAATAATAAACTAATGAATAAAATAATAGTAAGACACCCCTCTCCTCCCCTATAAATACCACCCCTTACCACCTCTTCTCCTCACACCTATAAATCATTGAGTCTTGTCTAAATACTATTCAAGTATCTTCCCAATCCCCTACCCCACATCCAATATCTCTTGGTCTCATAAAAATACCAAAACCTTTTCCCTAAGGAGGTTCTCAAGGTGCCAAGATTTAAGTGGTAAAATCCTCTTCCTTAATTTCTTTTAATTTATTTTTATTTTATTATTATCTCCTCACATCCTCTATAAAAATGTTGATGATAACTTCATTATATTTTATATACTATATTGATATCATGTTAATGGAATATTTATCATTAAAATCCTTTATCTCTCTCTTTTATTCTAAAAATTAAATCATCGCATGTGATGTATCAATTTACCAACATCGTGGATGTTGGATTTTAATTTTACTTCAATGCCTTAAATTATGTTCATAAAACCACTATAATGGTGGTTAAATAATTTAAAATATATTTTATAACCCTTTTTATGTTCTGGAACTACAATATTTACATAATTCTAAATGATAAATCAAATCGAGTTTGTTGTGATCAAAAACCGCTAAAATTAAACCAAATGATTATCATTAACTATTTATCTAATGATTAATCCTCATTCCATTTAACCAAGTGATATATATAACCATATAAACCTATGGATGTTCATTAATAACATATATTTTTAATTCTGTAGAATTATACCTGTTCTACATAAACTTCCATACTCATATTCAAGTAAACCAATCATGAAAACCAAGAAAATGAACACTTCTAAATAACGAAATTAAACTATATAACTCATAGAAAATTCCATAAATTAACTTAATACAACTATAATGAGTAAAATTTTTGTATAAAACGTTCTGTAATTTATAATTAATTAATTTAATTTTATTATACAGGATATTAAAGAGAAGAGAGTGTTCAGACATAAGGTAAGGGGATTCTCGAACTTAACTCTCTTCCTTTGGGTTTTCCCTATTTCACTCCATTTTCAATATGTATATTCCATTAATTCTCCTTAAATATCATTTATTTATCCTTACTTTTTATTTTTTGGATATACATTCTTCCAATCTTATTTTATGATAAAAAAATATTTTTCCAAAAGAACTCTTCCTTCAAAAAACACATTTTCACTTCTCTTGATTTTGTTTCTTATTCACTCAAGATGGATGATTATTATACCAAGTACGTTATTCCGTTTTTATTTTGGTAACTCTAATGTTTATTCATGAATGTATGCTTTATGAAACCCATTTACTTTACATGGTTTATTTCATGTCCAAGATTTATATGCATTCTATGTGGCATGAATGATAATGTAAATGTTATGATGTGACTGGTACACCTAGAATTATATAGCATATGGGAATGATATGATGTGATGAGTGTCACCAGAATTATATAGTTCTCCAATTCATTGGTTAATTTGATGTATCTCATGAGATAAAGTGGTGTATTTATGGTAGTTGACCACTAATACATGATGTTTTATTTTCCATGATTTGTTCTTCTGAGATGGAGAAGGTGACTCTTATTATTTATCATCTAGATAGATAGGTCGAATAATGGTGGTTGTTGATTAATAACACCAAGACGAAGGATGAAATTGAATATATGGAGTGGGAATATGTTAAGATAATTTTTCTTAACAAATACTTCCCTCAAACTCTTCGTACAAATATGGAGAGATAATTCATAGAGTTAAATAAAAAGGAAGTTTAATTTTTCAAGTCCTATGAAGAAAATTCCCCAAGGATTTAAAGGTACATTTCAGTTTTTGTTAACAACAATGATAGAAAAAATGATAGATTCTTTAGTGTTTTAAAACCATACCTTTAAAAGGCTCCAACAATTAGAGACATTGATGGTTATGAAGATTTTATTTGATGTTCTCTTAGAGTGCATATGGTGTTTGGAGAATGGTCCCATGGATATGGTGATAAGAAAAGAAATATGGAGTTTCAAGCTATAGGATCTCATGAAAACGGTGGGAAGAAATCTCAACCACTCACATGTCAAAAATGTTGGAAGAAACATCATGGGAACTACCTCAAAGGGATGGGGAAATTCTATAAGAGTTAGAGAGAAGGCCACCAAGATCATGAATTTAAATGAGACATAAATAATCTAGATGATATAATGGAGGAAAGGAGAGCACAACCCATGGTCCAATTCTACAACTATACAGAGAAAGGATACTATGATAGCTAGTGAACTGAACCTCGAGTCCTCAAGTGTAATTAGTGTCGTCATCCACTAAATCCAAATGAGCAAGGGAAGGATTATTCCATCACTACAGCTGAAGTGGATCAAGAAAATGAATTCATACATGGTACACTTTCTAGTCACTCAAGAATAGAAAAAAGTTTTATTTGATTCTAGTTCTACACATTCCTTTATATCTTGCAAGTTTTTTATAACTACTGAATCCAAGCTTCGAAACCTTGAAGTATATATATCTGTAAAAACACATAACCCAAGTGTTGGACTCTTCTCTTATTGGAATATGTGGGAATATTATACCAAAAATCCTTTGATACTTCCCTTGGTGGAATTCGATGCTATAAGGGGATGGATTGGATCTTGTTATATAGAGCACACATCAACTATCAAGAAAAGGAAATATCTTTTCATATTCTGAACCATACCATACTTCACTAAAAATTCAAGGAAGATCATGAATCTTATTTGGAAAATCCTCAAATGGTGTGGGTGTTGATTCCCTATGAAGAATAATACCTCACTCAAATGGTTGAGTCAAAGAAAGGTATCAACCTAGGGGAAATTAAAATTGTGAGGGAATACAGTGATTTATTTCCCAAATAGTTTCTTAGGATCCCTATAGATCATGGGATAGATTTCTAAATAGAACCCATACCCATAGAAACACCTATCTCAAAATTTCTCTATAGGATGGACCATATCGAACTGGAGTTAAAGAAGTTGTTGTAAGGGCACTTGGAAAAATGTTTCTTACTATATCATAGATGGGATTTCTTTTTGAGGTATTTTTCTATTTATTTTTTTGTCTATATTTTCCCATTTGTGTTTTATTTGAGTTTTTGGAAGAAAATGAAAAATTGTCGGTAAACAGCATGGTGGGCATGGTTGGTGCGAGGTTTTCCAAACCGTGCAGCCGAGTGGTTTTTTTGGACTCAGGCTTATCGCACAGTTAGTGCATGGTTTGTAAACTATGTGAGCTAAATGTGTCACATGTATTTCTTGTATATTAAGGGGCACACTGTTTCTATAAATTTTGTAAAACCATGCAGGCTAACTGTGCGGCCAGTCCATGTCATTAAATATTTGGAATTTCCTAAAATACCCTCTTCAAAATAAACCCTAAAACACTCATTATCTCCCCTAATCAGGATTTATAACGCTAGGTTTTCCTCCCCCTTCCTCCAATCTCCCTTGTACTCCATTTTGGTGGGTGTTTTGGCTTGTATTGTTCAAGAAATTTCAAGGTTTGATTGAGGTGTGGTTGCAGTTTTCCACCGAATTCTAGAAGTTTCTTCAGTTGTGGTTTGTGGTTCCATGATTAAACATTACTTGATGATTTTAATATGTTTTTCTGAGTGTTTAAATATCTTCTATACATTTTTTTGAGGTTTGAAATGTGTTTCTGAAATTATTCAAGGTGATTTGGTGTTGAAAAATGGATTTTCAAAGGAAATGAGTTGTGTTCCATGTGTGTTTCATATGTTCTTCCTTATTTTGTGCCTTAAGGGTGTTTGATAAAAAAATTATGTGATGTGAAACATGTTTTGAAATGTTTTTTCTATGTGTTTGGATTTAAAAGTGGTTTTGGTTGTGTGAATAGTTATTTAATAAGCATTTTTATATTTGTTTCGCTTGTGTATGTGAAATTCGTGATCTATGTGATATGTGAAATGTGAATTGAGAACAAATGGAATCCTAAGTGACAAGGTGGGTGGACTAGGACTAGTATGATAGTTATTCAAAAGTGGATTTTTCCCGAATTCACCTAGAGGGATTAATGATTACAACACTAACTAAATATTTATGGTGATTGGAGAATGCTATAATTTTGGATGATGATCCTCTCTAGTGGCTTGTGCATGAAAAATATGTTCAGTGTGGTTACTAAATCACATTTCACCAAGATATGATATTTCTAGGGTCCCACTCTTTGATAGTGCCTATAGGGATCTCCTGTGACTTAGTGCTCTCTTGTAATATCATACACATTGTTGGAATATGGTACACCTTGTTGGTTATTTAAAAATCAATCATGTTTTCCTTTAAAAATTTTCTATAAAAACTATTTATATCTTTTTTATAAAACTTTTATTTTATTCTGTCTTATAATGTTTATAGAATGGAATCTCTTTATTGGGTGGTATCCTACTGGGCTTTGGATCCCATCCTACTTACACCTTTGGGTGTAATTAGACTTGTTCATGTTTGACACGGGTAAAGGGAATATGTTTAAAGATGGTGGTTTTGGTTTCTAGTGGTCTACCCTTGCAGGTGTTATGGTAATGGATTGAGGGTGATTCTCCTCTCGTTACATGGTGGTTTTTTAGATAGTTTTATCATTCCATTTTTGTGGTAGACCATTTTGTTTTTTGTTTAAATTTGTATACATGTATCTAAAAATGGTTGTGTCATGTTTGGTTGTGTTTATTCTGTTTTGGTTTATTTGTCATAGTTATTTTTTATAGTTATTTACATGTGTGAAAGCATTCCCAAGTATCATTTATTGATACCCAGACACTTGTTTCCAGCCCTTGGAGATCAGGAATTCCCTTCGAGCTATGCCACGGATTGGGTCGAGTGTCGGGATGGATGCCACTCTGTGGCATGGTTTGGGACAAAATGGTATCATAGGATGGTCATTCTCTTTTTGGTCATGATATTAAGGATGAGTCTATATAGACTAGAGCTAGGATTTTTGGGGCTTGAGGTTCTGGTTACGAGTAGGGTACTTGGCCATCACACCTTGTGACGGGACTTGAGTCGCGATGAGATGTTGGGATTTTTGTTTGAATTCTCCTCTAGGTAATATTTATAGGCTATAGACTTTATATGTACACTAGGTGGAGGTGGAGAGGTTTTTTTTCTTTGGATTTTTATTGTGATTAACTTGGTTATGTTTTGAGTTATGTAAGTTTTTGATATTTTTTGTTATTTCTAATAATTTTAAAAATGGTTGTATTGTTGGTCTTCTTTGTGGTTGTTTCTTGATGTAGAAAAATTCCTCCCCAAAGACCTCATGTGCATCTGTGATAAGAGGCCTAAGAGAGTTATCCCTTACTAATTGATCAGATAGTAGTGGAAGTTGTGGTCTGGGATCTTCAGGATTTGGGATAGGGAACAGGTTCTGTTACTTCTCCAGTTAAAGAAGTTGAACCAGGTCTTGTAGAGGATAAAGCTCAAGAGTTTCTCAATAACAAGACTCCTTCTTTCTAGGTAAATACTAAACCTTAGAAAGAAGAGGAGTCTTAAAAAAAGAAAGATAGAATGTTTGAGTTTCTTGAAACTCCTGAGGTTGTTAGGGTGCATTGCACTTCATTCTTTCTAGAAAGTCCCAGTCACAGGTGGAAGGGAATAAATGGTTCAAACTCAAAATACTGAGAATATGAGTTGGAAATATTTCAATATCGTCTTCAATAATCAATATTGTCTTGAGGCTTTAGGTTATTCTAGATATCTATTGTTTAATGATATTTCCCAGGGATACCAGACAGTGATGGAGTATGTCAATCACTTTGCTGAGTTAGTGTGGTACACACCTAAGATTGTTTCGAATGAGTGGATGAAGGCTCAAAGGTTCAATATGGGGATGCATCCAGAGGTTTATTCTCAAGTATTTTTTTCAACATAAATATCAATGCTGAGGTGGTTTATCATGCTCGTATGGTTGAGATTGATTAAAAAGGAAAGTATGGATTTCTGATATTAGTATCATCTATGTCCAGTGGCATCTCATTATAGAAGAAGAGAAATCTGGATGAGTAGGGAAATAAGGGTAGTGGTAGCTCAGGCCATCCGTACTGGCTATCATCATCATTTGTTTCAGATATTGGATCATTTTTGTGCCATTAGTGTGGGAAACCGGGGCATGTACGGTTGGTGTGTCCAGCCCCACCTAGATCATGCCATCGGTGTGGACATATGGGGCACTTGTAGCAGTTTTCCAGGTCCACACACTTCTATCAGAGTAGTTTGGGGTCTATAGATCCCTAAGGAATATCAACCCAATTAGAGCTGTCCAGGTCAGTGGGTTCTTGGTTTGGTAGTCGTAATGTCAAGGATGGGTCATCTTTTGGGTATAGTTAGTTTAGGGTAGATTTGAAATCTATTGGTTTCACTCAAGATTAGGATGAGATGAAACATCTTCATGATGTGGTCCAGGCACCAGCAGGATCAGATATAGAACATGTGACAGTTCAAGGTACTGTTTTTATTTCATAATCCTTGGTTGTTTCTCTCTTTGATACTGGTGATTCTATTTCATTTATCTCTTCCCATATTATGAACATGTTGAATTTTCCAATTTAGATTATGTCTTATGCGATGGAGTTACTAATGCCTATCTGTAAGAATCGAGACTAGGGTCTTAGGTATCCATCATGTGAACTCATCATGTTAGAGTTTGATCTGGAATGGGATTTCCTAGTCTTGTATATGGACCTCTTTGATGTAATACTCAGTATGGATTGGGTGGTGCAATTTTAGGCTCATATCGATTGTTATAGGCTGTGAGTGAGTTTCATGGAACCTAATGGAATTTCCTAGGTTTTTCATGGAGAATGGGATCCTCAGTCGGGTCATGCTGGACCTCCACTCCCAGAATTGGGTAATCTTGTTTTTCAGTTATCTTCACTCACATTAGATAATGATGGTGGTTCTCTTGAGGGTGTATTACCTCCCATGGTGGATGAGTTTCCAGAGGTTATTCCAGATGATTTTTCAGGATTGCATCCAGAGTGGGATGTGGAGTTCTCAATTGAATTGGCATTGGGAATATAGGTGATATCTCTTCCATCATACTATATGGACCCCACCAAGTTGAGGTAATTAAAGTTACATCTGGATGATTTTTAATTCAAATGATTCATTCGCCTAAGCGTCTCTCCTTGGGTCGCCCAAGTCTTATTTGCAAATAAGTTCGATGGATCTCTATGGTTGTGTATTGATTACCAAAAGTTGAATAAGTTAAACATTAAGAACAAGTATCCTTTTCCCCAAATTGATGACTTTTTTTATCAGATAAAAGGGGAAATTTCGTTTTCTAAGATATATTTTCATTCAGGTTGTCACCAATTCTGAGTGAGACAGGCGGATGTCCTGAAAATAGCGCTTCAAAGTAGGTACGTCCATGTTGAGTACTTAGTCATGCCCTTCGGGTTGAAAAATGCTCTAAAAGTATTTATAGCACTTATGAACAAGGTTTTTCATCAATATCTTGATCCCTTTATCGTGGTGTTTTTGGACGACATCCTATTCTATTTAGGGACTGAGGAGGAGCATGAGTTTCATTTAAGAATCGTTACGAGCACTCTTTGAGATCATCGCCTCCAGGTGAAGTTTTCAAAGTTCACCTTCTAGATTAAAGAGGTAAGGTTTCCAGGATATGTGATCATAGAACAATGGTTTTTAGTGGACCCTAATAATATTAGTGTGGATATTTCATGGGAGAAGATGAAGAATTTTTTTGAGATCAAAAGCTTCTTAGGCCTGGGTGGATATTACAGGCGATATGTTCGGGACTTCTCCCATCTTTCTTCATCCATGATAGTGCTCACCCAAAAGGGAGTTAAGTTTGAATGGATCCCAGAGTGTTAGGATTCCCTTGAGGAACTAGATCAGCAGTTGACTAGCACCCCTGTGTTGATATTTCAATAATATAGAAAGGGTTATGTGGTTTATTTCAATGCATCAGGTAAGGGTCTCGGGTGTGTGCTTACGCAAGATGACCATGTGGTGGTGCACGAATCTCACTAACTCTGACCAAATGAAAATAACTACATGTCTCGTGATCTAGAATTATAAGTGATGATGCATTCCCTAAGGACATGGCGCCATTATATTTTTGGGGAGAATTTTTTTGTATATTCTGATCATAAGAGCTTAGCCTACATTTTATCCCAAAAAGGATCTGTATCTAAGGCAGCGACATTGGGTTGAGTACCTTCAGGGGTTTGATTTTGATATTGTATATACCACAGGCTAGGGTAATTTTGTGGAATAAACTTTATAATGAAAGGTTCTAATGTAGGAATTGAAAGAGTCCAGTGATGAGTGGACCTTGATGATTATTTTTTTTCTTAGATGCACCTAGAGACCAAGAAGAAAAATGGAGGTGCGTTCTTGGATAGTGTTTAGTTAGCTCCTTCCCTTATAGATTTTATTCGGTAGGAGCCTTATAGTGATGAACTATGAAAGAAGTCTATGCAGTCTTTTCATGGTGGGGAGACACCTTGAGATTTATCATTGTCTCCCAATGGATTTTTATGTTTCAATGTCCATTTTGGGGTGCCATTATCTCTGAGGAAGGCGATGATGCAGGATAGCCACCAGTCTCAGTGGGTTGTTCATCATGGATCTACCAAGATGTATTATGATGTGTTTCAGTGGTTCTAGTGGCCAATAATGATTTGATATATCACTGACTTTGTATCGAGGTGTTATACATGTCAGAAGGTAAAAGTAGAGCATTAAAGGCCCTCTAGTTTTCCTCATATTATACCCATTCCTACCTAGAAGTTGGAATATATATCTATGGAATTTATTATTATCTTACCTAATACACCTTGGGGAAGGAATTTTATTTGGGTGGTGATTGACCATCTTACCAAATCATCCCATTTCATTGTGATTCAAGATTCAGTGGGGGTGGATGAGTTGGTCCAATTATATGTTCAGGAGGTTTTGAGGCTTCATGGTGTGTTATCGGCAATAATTTCCCACATGGACCCCCATTTTACCTCTCTATTTTGGGAAGGCCTCCAGAATTCATTGAGTTTCTAAGTCAAATTGAGCAGGGAATACCATCCTCAAACGGATGATTAAATAGAACAGGAAAATCGGATTTTGGAAAATATAATCTGATCATTTGTATTGGATTTTAGAGGATCATGGGATAGCCATTTGGGATTGGTCGAGTTTAAATATAATAATAGTTACCAATATTCTATCTAAATTGATCCCTTTAAGGCACTCTATGGTCAACTGTGTTAGCCTCCTTTATGTTGGGATGAGGTGGGTGAGACCTCATTATTGGGACCAAGCTTAGTGAAAGAGATGTCTAAGAAGGTTGATCTAATTAGACAGTGGTTATTGACAGCTCAAATTAACCAAAAGTCCTATGAAAATTAGAAGCATTGGGATCTTGTGTTTTCTATGGGTTACTAGGTGTTCTTGAAAGTGGCACCTCATTTGGGTCATCATTGTTTGGGAAAGCAAGGAAAGATAACACCAAGGTATGTCGGACATTTTGAGATCACCAAGTGGGTTAGAAAGCTAACATATAGGTTAGCTTTGCCTTTACATTTGATGTCAATTCATGTCATGTTTCATGTCTCCTAGTTGAATAAATATAACCCAGATCTGTCTCATGTGATAAATTGGGAACAGTTGGAAATAGGACCTGATTTATTTGTATTTGAACGGCTGGTGCAGATAGTGGGTTACTAAGAGAAGGTGCTTCGTGGGAATTCTATTACGCTAGTATATATTATTTGGCAGCATGGTAATGATATGATTGAGACTATGGAGTTCATGTCATGGGTTTAGTAAGAGTATCCATTTCTATCCTCTGATCAAGCTTTGAGTTGACTTTCCGAGGACAGAAATTTTTCATGGTGGGGAGAATTATCACACTTGTGATTTTCTTTTGAGGTATTTTTCTATTTATTTTCGGTCTATATTTTCCCCTTTGGGTTTCCATTGAGTTTTTTGAATAAAATGAGAAATTTTGGGTAAACAACATGGTGTGAATGGTTGGTGCATGGTTTTCCAAACCATTTATCCTTTCCCAGGTAACTGTGCAGCCAAGTAGTGTTTTTGGATAGAGGATTATCACATGGTTAGCACACAGTTTTTAAACCATATGATCTAACTGTGTGACATTTCATGTTTGGGTAGTAAGGGGTGCATATTTTATTCATGGTTTGGCAAACCATGCGGGAAAACTGTGTGGCCTGTCTAGGTCATTAAAAACTAGGAATTTCTTAAACTACCATTTTCAAAATAAACCCCAAAACACTCATTATCTCCACCACTCAATATTTATGACCCTAGGTGTGACTCCCACTTCATAAACTCTCCCTTGGGCTCCATTTTGGTGGGTTTTTTTTCTTGTATTATTCAAGAAATCTCAAGGTTTGATTGAGTTGCGGTTGTAGTTTTCTATCAGATTCTAGAAGTTTCTTCACTAAAGGTATGTGGTTTCATGGTTAAACATTATTTGATGATTTTAATATTCTTTCCTGACTATTAAAATATGTTTTATGTATTTTTTTTTTTGAGGTTTGAAATGTCTTTTTTAAATTATACAAGGTTCTTTGGTGTTGAAAAATGGGTTTTTAAAGGAAATGAGTTACGTTCCATGTGTGTTTTATATGTGATTCCTTGTTTTGTGCCTTAAGGGTGTTTGATAAAATGTGTAAGTGATGCGAACCATGTTTTGAAATGGTTTTGGTGTGTGTTTGGATTTAAAAGTGTTTTTTCTTATGTAAATTTTGATTTAATAATAATGTTTATATTTGTTTGTCTTGTGTATGTGCCTGTGGTGATCTATGTGAAATGTGACATGTGAATTGATCAAAAAGGGAATCCTAGGTGACTAGGTGGGTAGAATAGGGCTAGTATGATAGTGATTCAGAAGTGGATTTGGCCCATATTCGCTTAACGGGATTAAAGATTACAACACTAACTAAATATTGATAATTATTGAAGACCACTAGAATTTTGGATGATGCTCCTCTCTAGTGGCTCTTGCACAAGAACCATGTTAATTGTGGTTACTATACCACGTTTCACTAAGATATAATGTTACTAGGGTCCCAATATCATCTAGTGCCTATAGGGATCTCCTAAGACTTAGTGATCTTTTGTAATATTTGACACACTATTAGAATGTGGTACACCTTGTTGGTTATTTAAAAATATAGCATTTTTCTTTTAAAAATGTTTTTTATAAAAACAATTTCTATACTTTTTATAAAACTTGCATTTTATTTTTCCTTATAATGTTTATATCATGGAATATATTTTTTGTGTGGAATCCTAATAGGCTTTATCTCACACCCTACTTACACTTTTGGGTGTAAGTAGACTTGGTTATGTTTCACACAGGTAAAGGAAAGATGTTTGGAGATGGTGGTTTGGGTTTCTACTTGTCTACCCTTGTAGTTGTTGTGGTGGTGTCTTGAGGATGATTATACTCTCATTACATGGTGGTTTTTGGGATAGTTTTGTTACTCCCTTCTTATTGTATCCCATTTCAGTTTTTATTTAAAGTTGTAAACATTTATTTGAAAATGTTTATTCCATGCTTGTTTGTGTTTATTCTATTTTGGTTAATTTTTCATAGTTGGTTGTTATGGTTATTTACATGGGTGTAATTGTTCCCAAGTAGCATTTTTTGATACCCAAGAACTTGTTTCTAGCTCATGGGGGTTGGGAATTACCTTCGGGCCATGCCACAAATCAGTTCGGGTGTCGGGTTGGATGGGACTTCAGCTTGATTCATGACATGCTCCCTAGCGCATCGCCTTGGGGTGATCTAGTGCTCTTTGTAAAGAAAAAGGATATATCAATGAGGTTATTTATAGGCTATCGGGAACTCAACAAGATCACCATAAAGAACAAGTATCATCTTCCAAGGATTGATGATTTTTTTGATCAACTACAAGGAGCTCAGTACTTCTCAAAGGTGGATCTTCATTCTAGATATCATCAGCTAAAGGTGAAGAAGGAAGATATTCAGAATACTTCCTTGAATACAAGGTATGGGCACTATGATTTTCTGGTGATGCCATTCAGACTTACTAATTCCCCTTCAATATTCATGGATTTTATGAATAGAGCCTTTAGACATTACCTCAAAAAAATTGTGGAAGTGTTTATCGATGATATTCCCATCTATTCTAAGAGCAAGTAGGAACATGAAGAACATCTAAGGATTGTGTTGGGGACATTAAAGAAGTATAATTTGTATTCCAAGTTCATAAAGTGTGAATTTTTTATGCATCAATTCATATTCTTGGAGAATGTGATAAAAATTAGGGAATTTATGTGGACCCTTCAAAAACAAAGGCAATTGAGGAATGGAACAGACCCTCTACTGTCACAGAAATACATAGTTTTATTATCTTAGTAGGGTACTATCAATGTTTTGTGATAAATTTATCATGATTGTCTTGCACTCTAACTAAGATAATAAGGAAATGGGTAATGTATATATGGGTAGAAGAATGTAAGGAAAGATTCAAGGAGATAAAGAGAAGGCCAATCACTGCACTTTTACTCACATTACCTAAAATTGGAGAAAGTTTTTTGATATATAGTGATGAATAAAAGAAAGTCTTGGGTTGTGTACTCATGAAAAATGATAAATTGGTAGCCTACACCACATGAAAATTGAAGATCCTTGAGCAGAACTACCCGATGCATGATCTGAAGCTAGGGGAAATGATTTTTGCCTTGAAAATCTAGCGGAACTACCTCTATGATGAGAAGTGTGACATATATACAAATCACAAGAGCCTAAAGTATAGTTTTACACAAAAGGATATCAACATGCATCAAAGGATATTATTAGAGATAATAAAAGACTATGATTTCTCTATTCACTATCATCCTGCTAAGGCGAACAAGGTAGTTAATTCTCTTAGTATAAAAGAACCTTCTACTCTATCCATGTTGTGAATTGAGAAAGACTTTATCTTATTGAACATGAAAAGGATGGATTTTTAAGTCATAATAGTGGGGAATACATCCTACCTTTACCAAATTATTATTCAACCATCTATCCAAGAGAATATTAAGAATTTATAAATAGATGATCCAAAGTTATAAAAGTAGGTGAATGTAGTAAAGGAATGTAAGCTTCAAGAGTTACATATCGATGATGATGGTTCTATTCTGTTTGGAAAAGGGCTTTGTGTTCCTTCATCACCTGAGATAAAGAGGGAGCTATTAGATAATGCACATAGCTCAACTTTCTATATCCATCATGGTAGCACCAAGATGTACTGTGATCTCCAAGGAAACTTCTGGTGGGAAAAATGAATAAGGAGATTACACAATATATCTCAAGGTTCTTGATATGTCAGCAAGTTAAAGCAGATCAACAGAAGTCCAAAGGTATAATGCAACCATTGCCTATACCCATGTGGATATGGGATAATGTTACTATATACTTTGTCATTGGTCTCCCAAACACAACCAAAGGAAACAATGTGATATGGGTTTTTGTGGACCGACTCACTAAGACTGCCCACTTTATTACTATTTAGTAAGATCTCCCACTTGAACAACTTGCTAAGTTATATGTAAAGGAAGTGGTGAGACTACATGGTATTCCACTTTTGGTCATCTATGATCATGATCCAAGGTTTTTGTCCAAGTTCTAGAGGAGTCTTAAACATGATTTGAAAACTGAATTGAATTTCAACAAAACCTATCACCCCCAAACTGATGGTCAATATGAAAGGACTATTCAAAAACTTGAGGACATTATAAGAGCCTGTTCAATGTAATTTAAGGGTGGATGGGACCAGCATCTCCTATTTATTGAATTTTCATACAAAAACATCTTCCAATCAAGTATTTATATGGCTCCATATAAAGCTCTGTATGGAAAGAGATGTAGAACTCCAACTTTTTGGGATGAATTTTGTGAATGAAGGATACTTGGACCTAATCTTATGCAAGATATGATAGATAAGTTTCAAGATATCCAAAAACATATCAAAGCTACTCAAAGTAGGAAATAGAGCTATGTTTAAAACCGTTTATGGGACTTGTAGTTCGACATTGGAGATAAAGTATTCCATCAAATATAACCATGGAAGAGAGTCATGTGGTTTAGAAATAAAGGGAAGCTTATCCCAAGGTACATTGGACCCTTTGATATCCTTGATCACATAGGATAAGTGTCCTATCGGATTTCACTTCCACCAAGTATGGATCAGATTCATGATTTGTTCCATGTATCTATCTTGAGTAAGTACATTTCAGATCCATCATATGTAATTAACTTAGAGGTGGTACAATAGGAGGATGGTCTCTCATACAAGGAACAGCCGATAAAGATTATGGACCAGAGAGATAAGGTTCTACAAAACAAGACAACCCAACTTGTCAAAGTGTTGTAGAGGAAGCATAAGTATGAAGAAGTATCTTGGGAATCAGAGGAGGCAATGAAGGAGAAGTACCCTTACCTGTTTATGTAAAATGAAATTTTGAGGATGAAATTTCAAAAGGATAAAGAATATATTGACCCAAAATTTTATCAATGGAATTTCACCCTCTTTATAATAATTTTATATAGTATAAATTTCATCAAATCACATAGAGAACACAATAAAAAAATTATAAATTAAGTATAAATAAAATAAGAGACATTTTCTATAAATTAAGGAACTTATACCGATGGAATAGTAACTTGACCTTTGGAATAGTAACATGACCCATAGGAATAGTAATCTGACCAATAGAATAGTAACTTAACCTTTTAATGTAAAAATAAAATTTAGGAATATTATGAATGAAAATATGATATATTTATTTCATGACATAAGTAAATAAATGTTTTAAAAATGATAAAATAAATGTTGGTATTTTTGTAAGTCATAAATATTTAATTACAATTTTAGAATTAATTTAATAATTTATAAATAAAATATATTTTCATAAAATTTATTCATAAATTAATATTTTTTTATCTTATTATTATAAGATAATCTTATGAGACCTTAATTAATTTTTCAAAGTGTTAGAAAATCAGTTTTAATTTTAAAATATGTATTTTTTGAGTAAATAATGATTTTAGTAAAAATTACATTTCTTATATTTAGAAAATTATTTTCATAAAATGGAGTTCATTTTTTAATTCTACAAATTGAAAAATGGTTAGGGTTAATTTTTGGTATTTTTCTAAAATACTTGAATTTTCAGTGAATAGTAAAATATGATAATTTATGATAAAAACTATATACATGAATTATAGAGTCATGGTTGATTTATTTCTGAATTAATACATAAATATTAAACCCACCTTAATTATTTTAATATATTTAGTGATAATTATCAAACTATTCATATTTTTGATCCAAAAATAATAAACTAATGAATAAAATAATGGGAAAACACCCCTCCCCTCCTCTATAAATATCATTTATCACTACCTCTTCTCCTCACATCTCTCAAGATTTGAGACTTGTCTAAATATATATCAATTATCTTCCCAAGACCCTACCCCACTTCAAGGATCCCTTAGTCTCATCAAAATACCAAAACCTTTTCCCTAAGGAGGTTCTCAAGGAGGGGAGATTTAAGAGGTAAAATCTGCTACATTAATTTCTTTTAATTTCTTTTTATTTTATTATTCTATCCTCACCTACTCTATCCAAATGTTCATTATAAATACAATATCTTTTATATACTTTATTTATATCATGTTAATGTAAGATCCATCATCAAAATCCTTTTTCTCTCTCTTTTATTCTAAAAATGAAATCATCACTCGTGATGTGTCAATTTACCAACATCATGGACGATGCATTTTCATTTTCCTTTAACACCTTAAATTATGTTCATAAAACCACTATAATGGTTGTTACATACTGTAAAATATATTTTATAACCCTTTTTATTTTCTGGAACTATAATATTTACATAATACTAAATCATAAAAAAATCAAGTTTGTTGTGATCGAAACCCGCTAAAATTAACCCAAATGATTATCATTAAATATTTATCTAATGATTAATCCTCATTACATTTAAAAAAAGGATATATATAACCATATAAACCTCTTTATTTTCATTAATAACATATATTTTTAATTCTGGATAATCATACCCATTCTACATAAACTTCCATACTCGTATTCAATTAAATCGATCATGAAAACCAAGAAAACAAACACTAAATGGTAAAATTAAACTATATAACTCATCGAAAATACAATAAATAAACTTAATAAAATTATAATGAATAAAATTAATTTATAATAGTGTATTTATTTTTTAATTAATTAATTTAATTTCACTATCCAAGATATTAAAGAGAAGAGAGCGTTCGAAAATAAGGTAAGGGGATTCTCAAACCCAACTCTCTTCCTTTGGGTTTTCCCTCTTTTACTCCATTTTCAGTATGGATGTTCCATTAATTATCCTTAAATATCATTTATTTATCTTTACCTTTTATTTTATGGATTTACATTCTTCTAATCTTATTTTATGATAAAATAAAATATTTTTTCAAAAAACTCTTCCTTCTAAAAACACATGTTTCACTTCTCTTGATTTTGTTTCTTATTCACTCAAGAAGGATGAACCTTATACCAAGTAAGTTATTCCCTTTTTATTTTGTAACTCCAATTTTTATCCATGAATGTATAATTTATTAAAACCATTTCCTTTTTATGGGTAATTTTATGTCCAAGATTGATATGCGTTCTATGTGACATGCATGATAATGTAAATGTTATGATGTGATAGGTGCGCTCGGAATTATATAGCACATGTGAATGATATGATGTGACAAGTGTTCCCAGAATTATATAGAGCTCCAAATCATTGGGTAATGTAATGTATCTCATCATATAAAGTTATGTATTCATGTAAATTGACCACTAATACATGATGTTTCATTTTTATGCATTGCCACATTTCATGACTTTATTTAATGCTTACTCTTCTGATTATGATGATGATTATTATGATCACTCCATGTTATATTGATTAATTTTCTTATCTATAATCTTACTGGGCTTTTATATCACGCCATTCTTTGATGTATATCCTTAGGTGGTTACTTTTACTAAGTATAACATGAGGTATAATAAGAAGTTAGAGAGAAAGGAATTAAATAAATGTTTATGTATTATTTTTTAAAAGTTATGTATGGTCCTAATTTTTCCAAAACACTAAACCTTTGGTTCCTAGATAAGTAATTATATTTTTTTTTGTCTTTAAAATGATTTAATAATTTATGTGAGAAAATTAGGGTCGTTATAGCTAGAGTGCTACCAGCCAGTTGGTCCAAGGAGGTGGTCATGGTCGGGGAAGTCAGACACCAGTTGCTTAATGTCAGCAAAGTAGAACTACTCAAGTTAGCCATGTTGTATCTCAAGTCTGTGGAACATTCTAGGTTTATGAAATGCATCATGTTCTAGGGTATAATATTCCTAGACCTTCTATAGTTCGAGGTGTGATTTTAGTAGCATTTACCTTGGTATTTGTTTTGTTTGGCATCGGGGATTTGAATTCATTTTTCTTTGTGGATATCATGGAAAGCATCTCACTTTAAATTCAGTAATTTTATGGGGTTATAACCCTTAAAAATCCTTTTATTACAAATTCTGAGAGTGTAATCTAATGTGAGTAGTGCCCCCTTGAGATAGGTGGTTATCACTTTTTATGGAACTTCTTCATCCTCAAGATTTCAGGCTTTGATGTCATCCTTAGGATGGACTGGATGATTCCTTATGATGACTACTTGGATTTCTATCATCAAAGGGTTTAATTTACATCACTAGAGGATGGTAATTATATTCACAAGGGTAACTGGGATTTTTAGGTAAGCGGATATGGGCTAGAGCATCATGGGTAGAGTGGAGTGACATCTCATATTGTTATCCTTTATATTGATTATTAGGGAATAAATCAAGTTTATTTTCCTCTAGAAGTATATCATTTTAGGGATGCCTTCCCTGATGAGTTTTTTGGTTTACCTCCTGATTGATAGGTGGATTTATCTATTGATATAGTTTCAGGAGCTACACCATTTTCTATTCCTCCTTATAGGATTTCCACTACTGAGTTAAAGTAACTCAAGAGATGGCTTAAAGAATTAGAAAATAAGAGTTTTATATGGACCAATACTTCTCCAAGTGGTTCACAATCTTTTTCTCTGAGAAGGAAAATAGAAACCTCAGGATTTTTGTGGATTACCAAAGTTGAATCATCTTACTATGAAGAACTAGCATCTTTTTCCTCATATAAATGACCTTTTTTATCAACTTTGAGGATCATGGGTTTTCTCATAGATTTATTTGGGGTCGTTTTATCACCAAGTACATGTGAAACCTTCAAAAATACCTTATACAATGTTCCATATCAGGTATGGTCTTTATGAGTATCTGTTTATGTCATTCGTTCTCACGAATGCACCAGATATTTTTATAGATCTGATGAATTGGTTTTTCTGCCTATTTTTTGAATTTTTGTGGTAGTCTTCATAGATGACATCTTGGAGTATTCTTATACTTTACACAACCATGAAAAATATCTTGATATCATTATGAATACACTAATATTGAATCAGATTTATTTTAATCTCACTAAATTCAACTTTTGGATCGACAAAGTACACTTCATGGGTTACATCATCTCAGAGGAAGTCGTATCAGTTGACCTAGTGAAGGTGATAGCTATAGTCACTTGGGATCATCCCAATAAATTTTTTGACATACATAGTTTCTTGGAGATGGTTGGTTATTACACATTCCATATATAGGACCTTTCATTCCTAGAATCACCTCTTATGGTATTTACTAAAAAGGGTGTGAGTTTTTTATGGTTAGAATCCTGGGAGATATCCTTTCAAGAGCTGAAATGGATATTAACATCTGCATTTATCCTTATTATTCAAAATCTTAGTAAATATATATAGTTTATTTTGATGCATTATGTATTGGTGTAGTAGTAGTTTTGATACAAGAAGATCAAGTCATTTCATATAGGTCATGGCAGTTGAGGCTTCATGAGAAAAATTAGCAGATGAATGATTTCAAGTTGGAATTTTTAGTTCATGCTTTGAATTATTGGAGAAATTACCTACTGGGAGAGTATTTGTTGGTGTTTATGGATAAAAAAAATCCTCAGTTATATTTTCACACATCATGAATTTAATCTTAGGAATATAAGGTGGGTTAAATACCTAAAGTTTTTCAATTTTGATCTTTCCTATTCTCCTAGTAAAGGCAATTCTTTAGCAAATACTCTAGATGAAGGAAATTGACCCAGACAGTTTTGGAGGCTAGTAGTGATTGGAATCTTATGGAGTTGTTTTATGATATGTATATGGAAGTTCATGACTATCTTGGAATGTATTTACTTTCATCTTTATCAGTGACCTCTTCATTTCTAGAGAGAGTGAATATGAGGCAATCATCATATCCCATGGGCTTAGTCCTAAGTTAGAGTGTTTCAGATGGGGATCCACCGCTAGACTAAATCATTGATAAGGATGGGTTCCTTCACATACATGGATGTTTATAGGATCCTATAGACATTTGGGATGTGAGAGTATCATGCTTATACTTTGGTAGTACATCTTGGTCTTACCAAGATGTATCGTGACTTACATCATCAGTATTGGTGGTCTGGTATGAAAATAGAGATAGATGGTTTTGTTACTCGGTGTTCCACCTGTCAATAAGTGAAGGTATATCACCAGTGACCAATAAGTATTTTATACTCCTTTCCCATTCCTGAGTATAAATGGTAATACATCACTATAGATTTTGTAACTAGCTTATCGATCCCCCTGAGGTAGTGATGTGGTATGGGTGATCATTGATAGGCTTACAAATGTCACTAACTTCATACCTATTAGAGATACCTTCTTAGTGGATGATATTGGGAGACTATATTTCCATGATATTATATGTTTATACAACATCACTCATAATATCATTTTTGATAGGGATTCTCATTTCACATTGAGGTTCTAAAAGGTGTTACATAAGGCTTTGGGTACGCAGGTTCTTTTAAGCACATCCTTTCACCCTCAGACCAATGGCCAATTAGAATGGATGATATAGGTGTTAAAGGATATTATAAAGAAATGAGTCCTTGATTTTTGAGGTTCTTGGGAGAAACATATACCTATTTTTGATTTCACCTACAATAACAGCTTCCAAGCGATGATACAGATGTCTCCCTATGAGGCCTTATATGGTAGGCCATATCATTCAACATTATTCTAGTTAGAGGTAGGTGAGGAAAAAATAAATGGTCCTAATCTCATTAATGAGACTTTTAAATATTTTTAGTTGATTCATAAGTGAATGGATAGAGCTCGGTCTAGGTAGAAATCATATTTTTACTGTCACTAAAGACCTCTAGAATTCAAGGTCAGGGATCGGGTATTCTTGTGTGTATAAACTAAACTGGGGAATCAAAATTTTAGGTGGAAAGGTAATCTTTTGCCTCAATTTGTTGAACCTTTTGAGTTTTTTGAGAGTTTTGGACCATTTTCTTATTGAATAGAAATTACTAATAGATATTGGGCTATGTAGGATATTTTTCACGTCTCACAATTACATCATTACTATTCATACCCATCTCATGTTTCCATCCATATGAGGTGGAACTTGATGTTGATTCTTCTTTTGAGGATCTAACTATTCATATCATGGGATAAATAATAAAGTCTCTCTGAGGTAAATCAGTTCCTTTAGTATGGGTCTTATGTAATTATGACTGTATATAGGAATAGACCTAAGTATGGGAGGCCGATATATGTGCTTAGTGGCCGGAGTTTTTCTCATATGATGCTTCACCACACTTGTAAGGGAAACTTGGGGTGATTTTCTTTAAGGAGGGAATATTTTAAGATCCTGACCTTTCATGTGAGGTAAGGATCCTTTAATTTTTTATTAAACCCTTATTAATATTGTCTTTTGGCTTAAACCCAAAAACTACTCCTTAGGGAAGGTCATTTTTTTATTTTTTCAAGTAAGGTTTCAATGGGGACGAAGCCTAGATATAGGAAAAATAAATTAAGTGTATTTAAATACATGGCATGTATTAAATACATAATGTGTATTGGTTTGGATAGACACTTTTCATGATGTGTATTTATTTTTCCCTGGAGGGGAAAAACCTAATCATTAGATGGCATGTAAATTTTACACACCATGTAAATTCCCGGGGTCTATTTTAAAAAAAAAGAGATTGGTCCTATTATTTTTACAGAATTACCTCTCCTATATTCTCTCTCACATAGGAGTTCTACCATAAGAGCTCATCCTTCATCATAAATCTAGTCTTTTTTATTCCTTTTTCACTTGAACTCTGATTCGGTATTTTCCTGTTATATTGGATATCCACCAGTTAGCTCTCATGTTATTTAGATCTTTACATTGTTCTTCTTCATATCAATAGAGTTATTTTGGTGCAAGATCATATGCCCTATTTTTAGGATATTCATCTATTCTTCCTTTTTCTTTCATTCTAAACCAAACTAAAGGCTGATACAAGATGAGTTTTCTACCACAGGCTTAAGGTAGGAATTCTATACCTTTTCCTTGAGGTTTTGTCATCTATTTGAATATTGTAGTCATTCCACACATCATACTTTCTAGTTATTGCTTATAAATTAAATTATAAGCCTTAAATTAATTATTGCACATGTTAGGGTCTCCCTTGTAGCACCTGATTATAGTTAGATACAGAAAACGTCAACTTGATCCACCCATGAGGTTTGTTCTTATATATGTCCTATTTTAAACCACCCTTTTGGGTGTGTGAGCTCACCATCCTTATAGTGGGATCCTTTTATATTAAAAGAGATAATTTGAGAGTATTATGCCTCTTTTTCCATGTTATTAAATTCTACTAAAGTGGTTAAATGATTGTAATAAGTGGAACATGCAATGAGGTGGATATTCATTTGGGATTGTACCTTCTTATTTGAGACACATTATAAAGGTATGGAACCTATTATATCTCGGTATGGCACCAGTATATTATAAAGTTATGGAACTTTATACATCTTGGTATAGAGTTGTTGTATTATAAAGGTATGGAAATTGTTACATCCCAGTATGGAACTGACATATAATAAAGGTATGGAACTTGTTACATCTCAGTATGGCACCAACATATTATAAAGGTATGGAACTTGTTACATCTCAGTATGGCACTAGTGTATTATAAAGGTATGGCACTTGTTACATCTCAGTATGAAACTGACTTGTTATGAAGGTATGTTACCAATGACATTATAGTCTGGAATGGGCTAGGGTATTGAGGTATGGTACCTATAACTCCTAGGTATGATTATATACAGTATGGAACTGTTGAAAAGGATTAGGTTATGGAACCTGTGACTTCCATGTACTTTTAGATATCTATATATAAGTCACCCTAGTTATACACCTATGGACCTATCCCACATAGGTTTATTACTATTATCACATGATACTTATTCCGAGCTAGTTAATACCTATTGTTGATACTTTATATATATATTGATGCTAATCTATTATAGTATGATTCTTCTATATATTGTGCCATGGAATTATTATATTTACCTTACATTACTTCTTACATGTTATACCTTCACATAGTTCTAGTTATTATGCATAGGCTGGATTTTTTATAGACATCATTGGTGGTGGCCTAATGTGTATATCTCATTCCCTATTCAGGCCTCTTATTAGTACCCGAATAGACTCCATGGATGCAAGTAGGGATAGGGGAACGTACTTAGTTACCGATGATTTATTGATTATATCATGGGATCAGGGGAACACAAGACTGAGTTATGTCTTGTGATGCTATGTATAGACAGACTTTTTGGTCTTTTTGGCTATTTTGATATACTTGTATGTATGTGTTCTTATTCCATGTTGTCTGTTTTTTTATTATAGAAATGGCATAGCATCATTTTGTATATGATACTTGATGTTTTTATTGATGGATTGTTATTATTATACTCATTATATTTTACTATCGATGTTATCACTATTAGTTATTATTATGTTCTTGATATTTTTTAACCATTTATTACACCATTGTGTGACTCTGATTATGAGATTATAGTCTCCCCACTATACCACCTTATATCCTTGCTACTAGTCAGTAGCCTATAGCGTACGGGGAGGCACTCTTAAGGCCATGTGACTCATTGGCTTAGTGAACCATTTAGTGGCTTCTGGGTTGGGATGTTACAAGGTTATTTTATAAAAACCTTTGATCCAACACTCAAAACATAGTAGTTTAATCCCAAATGATTCTCCTAATATAATTATTGAAAAGACCAATTAGGATCTTTTTGATAATTGATAGGGGTGAATTAGTAATCTTCTCTATTTATATTTCCTAACCTTATAAATAACCTTCACCTTCTATTATAGAGATATGAATTTATTGAAAAAAACCAAACACAACCATAGGAACAAAAGTATTTTCAAGGTTCAATACCCAATAAGACTATAAATTATGTGGAATGATTTGGAAATAATCTAATACCACAAAACCACTTGAAAAAAACTTTTAATAATGGTTATAGTAGGTAGGGAATATCCTTTTACTTGCATTGTATTAGGATCAAACAACATTTCATGTTATCTCCAAAAAGATAAATATGTATAAAATATTTTCATAATAACTGTAATAAACCTTAATCAATATAAATAATTGTGTTTCCAATGTTCTACATGTATTTATTCACACTTTCTCTTTAATAAAGTCCTTATTTCTTCTTCACATTCCTACCTAGAAGCAGGTAAGAACTTCCTTTTGTATGATGACTTCAAAAACTGTAGAACATAAATATTTTATACTTATTATTTTATGTGACCTTTAAATTTTTTTTGGGTAATATTATCATGCAATGCATGCACTGTCCATTATTGTTTCATGCAATTTTATCACTCGATATCACTTCTTCAATGTGTAAACTATATATGTAGCCATGTTAAACACTGCATGAAACTCTCATTCACTATACTGCCACTTCTCCCTTCTTTAAAAAATAGTATGTATATGTGAGTTAGGTTCTCGAGATATCAAGTGTCACATACTTCACTTAAGGGTTTG
Organism: Viscum album; assembly: GCA_963277665.1. Classification (NCBI taxonomy): domain Eukaryota; kingdom Viridiplantae; phylum Streptophyta; class Magnoliopsida; order Santalales; family Viscaceae; genus Viscum; species Viscum album. The sequence continues at coordinate 1,503,759,847 of OY728152.1, forward strand.
AACATTCATCTAAGAGCTTCGCACAAACCCAAAAGGATTAACTAAACCAGTTCTTCATGAAGCACTTTGAGTTTGATAAACATAATATGAAAACCCATATATCTTATTCTTATGAACCAAAGATTCTTGTGAAAAATCATTTTCATGAAATAGATGGTTTCATGGTGCTCTAGTTTTCTTCAGAAAATTATAACTCTTATCAATCAATCAGCAGCCACTCTCTCTCCCCTATCTCTATTTATAGAGGTGAGTTCACACAACCTTTGATTCAAATTTCTTGTCACGTCAATCCTATGATATATATTCCATGTAAAAGATGATATTAATATTAACAAAGGTTTCATTATTTCAAAAAACTCATACTCTTGTGACACTAAAAATAAGAGTATCTTTTCCATCATGATCAAATCCTAATTTGCATGATATTTTGATCACATGCTTTACATTTTTATTATTTGAACTCATCATTTATGAATGGAGTACTACAGCTTCATATCATCCTTGAAAATGTTATAAAATTTGAATGATTTCTTGAATACAAGATGTATATTGCATGCATGATATCAGAAAAATCATGTTTTTAATGTCTAGGATTTTTACGTGTATTATTTTAAATATTATATGGAATTATTTTGAGACCAAGATCTAAGATGGCGTGTGATTCCAAAGCTTGGTGCGCTCGGAATAAATGTTTGAAAAATATTAAACTTTAAATATCATGCACAATTATTTTTCCTGAAAAAGTGGAATAACTTCTAAACGGGTTCCCAGATCAGAAATTTGAGGGCACCATTGCATTCAGAGTAGTGATTTTACCCTAGGCGAGGCCTAATATCGGCTGGTGCAGGTCAGTTTTGAAAGATAGTTTTTGGATATTTAAAAGAATAAATTAAATTAAATATTTATTTTATTTTAATGTTACTTAGTGATGTAGTGACGTGTTTTCTTTTTATTAAACCTTGTCATAGAATTCAGGGTTATTTCCATAACACTATAATTTCTCTGAATCATGGAGAAAGAATCCTATTGAAGGGATGACGATGGGATGGTGGATCGAGATCATTCTTGATAGATCGACATCGGTAACAAATCCTCTATAGAAAACGATCATTTCCTAGGTAGGGCGTTGTGATTTTAGTTCTTTCTTCCCCCATTATTTGAATCAACAATGAAAGCGGATCAACCCAAAAATAGGATGACCCATAGTTCGATCGTTCTTATGGGATGGGTTTGATTATGGGAATTATTTGGGGATGATTATTATTATACTATTTAGTTTTGATTAATCAATATTACGGGAATGGATTGAGACCATAATGAACAACGAATGAGGTTCATTCATTAAGTTTGTTTCATGTGATTTCTTCCCCTTTTCCCCACATGCTCTTCGTTCTTCGCATGATATGAATGAATGATCGTTATTCCTTTGATTCTTGGTGAAACAATCCAAAATTGAAGATCTGACCTTGTGAAGACATAGAGAAGGTGAGAAAGTGAAGGCACGGTGTGATTTGGATGGGAAAATTCCACACAGCGGCACAAGTGGAGGCACACGGCAGCGGCCAGGGCAGAGGCTCTGGTCGGTAGATGAAAGCGGTGGCATGGGTCCAGGGGGCTGGTCTGGGCTGATGGTGAGGTGGACGGTGATACACTAGTGAGGTGGCTAGTGGAGGCTGAATGTGGCTCAGCCACAGAAAGAGATCTCGCGGTGGCGGTGAGGCCACTGGCATGCAGAGCGTGTGGGGCAAGTGCGGACGTGGCGGGATGATTGTGTGGGACATGGTGCAGCAATGCGGGGACCAGGGGGAACGCGGCCGAGGTGGGCCGTGTGTGGCAGACAAGACATCCTGCATGCATACAAGTCATACCAGGAGAGTCGTGCCGCCCTAAGTGGCCCAACAGGCCTAACAGGCTGGACCGTCTCGGGTTGAGTCATGTAACACCGTAAGAAAGTGAGGTAAATTTGCTTTCTTCTGATTTAAGATTTGTTTTGGTTGGGAGATTCTTAAATTGAAGGCCATCTTTGAAGTATCTTCGCTCATCCCTTGAGGTGATAGGATTTACGGGTTTTCAGCTCGGTCCCCTGAACCCTTCTCACATTATTTTTCAGTTATCATCTGAGGAGGAATATTACAGGCTTTGGGTCAAGAGGTCATGGTCCTTCGGAGGTTTTTTTTTTGAAAATTCTCAAGTGGACTCCAGATTTTGATACATATATTGAATCCCCCATTATTCCAATCTGGGTGAGCTTCCCAGAGTTACCCCTTCACCTGTTTAAGTAGGCTGCCCTGTTCCACATTGCTAATCATATTGGAACTCCACTGAAATTGGATGTGGCAACAAAAATTCTTAAAATACCTTAAATTTCTTGGATTTGTATTGAGTTAGATGTTTCTCAACATTTTACATCCAGCATTTGGATTCAATCTGGAAATTTTAGGTTTTCCCAAGATATTATCTATGAAAGATTGTCGGACTACTGCTCTAAGTGCTTCAGATTGGGGCACCCTTCAAGCAATTGTGGCAAAGAAAATGACCATCCTAAAGGCTTTAAACCTTTTTGGATATAAAAGTGTAAATATAATCAGGAAAGCCTTGCTGGACCTTCTAATTTAGTTAGAAAAAAATCAAATCCTGTGGTTAAGGATATAGCAAAACCCTCTGATTTTGTTATCAAGGAAAGTGATGAAGGGGAAAAGGGAGGTTTGAATTCTCAAGCAACTAGATATGAACTTTAAGATTTTGTTAATTAATTTCTTATTGTCACCAAGCAGAAAGAAAATATTGAAGCTGAAAAGAATGATCTCACACACCCTAACATGAAGGAAGTCTCAATATCTGAGGGTCATGTGATTAACAACTCTGGGAATACAGATGAGTCTCTCCAGCCCAAGGTGGGGGAGGCAATTCATCTCAATGATTGAAAAGGTAAAAAAGTCATTATGGAATCGGATGGTTTCATCACTCCAATCCCCAAGAAAACAAGAAAACATAGAGGCAGCGTCAATTATGAAAGAACTATCATCACAAGATCTTTTATAGCCAGAAGTCCTAGCCTTGAGGTGCCTCCACAACCAGTCACTCTTGATCCCCTGCCGGATTATTCTGACTGTTCTAATTCAGACACTTCTTGAGGCCCTGGTGTTCCTAACCAGGATTGTGGTTTATCTTTTGAGCCTGTTTGAACCGCTTTCTTGATGGTGCTTGCAGTCTGGCTTCGGATTTTATGGGAAAGCTTGCACCTGGAGATGCCTGCTTGCTGGACTCTTACTGTCTCATCTCTATGGATTCCTCTATCTATTATTTGTTCAAAGCTTGGCCTGATTCTTCTACATTCTAGTATATTTTTTCCCAGTTGAGATCCTGTTTGATGTTTCTGCTTGATAGCTTTGTTTCTTGCTGCTCGGCTATGCTCGAATATTGGCTCTGGTCTTTTTGGAATGCATGCACCTAGACTCTCCAAGGTCTCTTTTTTTATCAGTATTGAACCTGTTTGAAGATTTTCTGCTTGGTTCTTTAAAGTTTTTCTTTTTTTAGTTGCCTCTTTTGTTTAAGTTGGTGTAAGCTCATTACACCTTGTGTGTTCCTTGTAAACTTTTATTTTAATAAATTCCTTTCGACATGGATTGGGAAACAAATCCTTGTCACTTTCTTAAAAAAAATGTAACACCCTAAGACTTTATAATATTTACTTTCTCTAAATAAATTTAATTTTGATTATTTATTTCTTTTTATGAAACGCCATGATAATCTTACACTGCACACAATAATGAGTTGACTTTCATTACACGCAAGGCCCAGTTTTACCAAACAACAATAAATTAATAAAATATTATAATTTAATATAATATATAACCTAGATGTTAAATTAGTGATTATAAATAGTATTAACAAAATTTTGAATTTTATATATTCTATATAATTTTAACATTCGTCTTATTTATTTTAAAGACATGATATAATAAAAAATTAAATTTTTTGGATAAAAGAATTATTTTCAAAAAATACAGTTTGGTCACCTTTTGATGGCGCACCCATTTTAAATCTAGTTTTTTAATCTTTTATATAATATATTTAACTAAATAAAATTCTTTTTTAGAATCTAGATATAAAAATTTACTTTGGATTAATTGTTTATATTTTTTTGATAAGTCTTAAGTTTTGATAAATAGTAAAAATATATTAAATTTTAATTGAAAACAACTTTTTCATCAAAATAATTTATGTGGATAAATTATATTAGTGAATGGTTTTAAAGTAAAAAATATAATATATTTTTACTATTTAATATAATATTGGTCATTTCTATTAATTTTACCATGAAGTTTTATGTAAAAATATTTCAATCTTTTGCAATGTTTTAACTTTTAAAAACATGTTTTTCATCCAACAATGGGATTAATTTTAAATTAATTACTGAAAATTCTATGTTTTTTATTTTGAGAAATGGATTCCATATTTGGAATTAGTGGGTTTAAATTATATAAATATTTTCCTTTTATTTTGGGGCATTATGAATAGTAACTTTAGTAATTTTTTTATTACCACAGTTAACGGGGTAAATCGGGTAATTAAAGGTAAAAATAATATTATAAAATTACCCTAACACCTATCAAAATCTTATTGGATGACTAAATCTGACCCTTATCATCTAAGGTTAAAAATGGAATCATTTAATGGACCCTTTTCCAGGAACATGACATGAATATTATTAAAATTAATGAATGTGACAAAATGTCACACTCTCATTTCATATAAGTATAATAATTTTAATATAGATATATCCTAGAAATAACATCAATTATAAATAGTATTTGTAAATATAAAATAATTACCTACCTCGTAAAAATTTATTTATAATTTTTAGAGATTAAATAATTACTATTAATGTTGACACAATAGTGAAGTTTAAATTATTTTATTAATGGAAATATAAAATAAATTATTTTAAAAATATTAAAAAATATATAATTTTACTTAATTAATGATATAAAATAATTTTATAGATAACTTATACTTTTTAGTGACATATTAGATTTATTTTTTCTAAGTTATCATGTTGGTTTGATATTTTTAAAAATGAAAATATTTAATAGTATTAAAATTGATATAAATGATATTTTAAAATAAATTCTATTTTATTAAATGATATAAAAGTCATAAAAATATAAGGTTCACCCAAATAACTTTTATAATGTAATATATTTTATAAATGATCTAATTAGGGTTCTTTTGGAGTTTTATAGTAATTATACTAACCCTATAGTGTAAAAATACAAGAAGACGCGGTAAGAGTTAAAACTGTTTAACTAAGGGTTAAATCCAAAAGATAAGGTTAATTTTATGACCTAAACAAGTCTAAAATTTATTATTTAAGGGTATTTAGACCCATCCTAATATTATACTATAAATAAATCACTTTTTATATATTTAAAACCAAAAATAAATTTATAATAAATTAATATTTTAATATCTTTCAAAAGTGTCTCTCACCTCTCTTATAAAAGGGTACTTATTAATTTACACCTCAAATGACCTTTGTATTGGCCAAAACCTACCCATTTACTCTAAAAAATTCCATCACTTCATCCTAGAGGCCATAATTTGGGTAAAAATCCAACCTAAGGAGTCCTTTTGTACAAATCAAAAGGAGACACTCGAAGAAGAGGTAATTTTTTTACCAATTCAATTCAATTTATTTTCTTCTTCTACTTCTTATTACTATGTTGTTTCCATACTAAATTAATATATTCAGTATCATTTAAATTTTTATATGTTATTATGATTATGTTACAACCATATTACTCCTTTTACCCATCCTATAAAAAACAATATCATCATGCATGCGTGCGTACGGCTTACCGTCTCCATGTTGTGGTGAAAACTGTTTTTCATTTATATTATTTTTATGGGTATAACGATGAATATAAAAGATTTAAATAATAAATGTGACATTATTATGTTTCTTTATAATTCATATTCCATCCAATTATATACCATTTAACCATCAAGGGAATGATATTGTCGCTCATGCATACGTACGGTCCACCGTCTCCACGACGTGATGAGATTAATTCTCTATGTTAACCATTTAAGAATGATTATAAAATGTATATGATGATTAAAAATAATTACTATGAAATTAATATCATTTTGGATAAGAATAAAATGCATACTATTCATAAAAAATGTGAATTACATGACAAAAAAGGAATGATAAAATGAAGCAGTTAACACCTGAAACAATGGTAATACTATAATATTATTAACAAAATGATATAATAGGATCATATATAATATAATAAATATGGATATGGTTCTGGTATAATTTAATAACATTATTTAACCATTATATAAGAGATTAACGTACCCTTGACTAAAGGATAGTACAAGGTAATAACTAATTTCACAATCTCATTATTATCTAGGGTTTTTTATACATAATTATATACTGAGATATATTTATCATCCATGTACATGTTACTTAAAATTTATTTCAAAATATTATCAACAATTTTTTAAGTCATTTTAATCCATGTTTTACTTTTTATAAAAAAAATTTGAAAGGAATCTTTCCTTTATTTTCCAAATGAGGTACTTTATGACATTTTCGAAAAATTAAGGAAAGAATGTTTTTTTAACTTATACATCACAAGTGGCTATTTTATACTGTTATGATGACTTAACATTTTAAATCTTCCCATAAAAGATTACAAGTTTATTTTCAAAATAAATTTCCTCTCTTAAAATTTCAAAGTTTTTTTAATGTTTTCAAAGTAAAAAAAGGTATATTTCTATCATAGAGTTTTAATGATTTTATTAGATTATTATCATCTATTTCAACATCCTTTATTAGATTTTATGCTTAATTGTGGTTGATTTATTATGATATAATATACCATATTGTATTTAAGGTTTTATGATATGTTTGACTGTGGATGTTCTATTTATATACCATTCTTGGTTTATGGTTAAAGTATTCATAATCCGTATAATAGTTTTGAATACAAATGATTATGTTGTTTATGTTTCACCATTTTCATATGAGGAATGTATTGGACTTAGTAAGTGACGGGTGGGGCTCATTATATCCCCTCGATGCATCAGTAGGTCTCATGAGATGAAATTAGTTGGAGTAAAACCTTTCACATTTTTTTCCAAGCAGTTTAACATTTTTAGTAGGATAGATTTTGACACAAATCAAACGGTTTTCTAACCAGAAACTTAAACCATCATGATAATAGATCTTGATAGTAGTTATCTTGAGGATATATCTTGATAGTGAATATTTATGGCATTATTTATTCCCTTATTATGATATTAGTTATGGATATTCCATGTATTTGACTAGTAGAATATCCATGGTTATGATTATTTTATATGGTATTATTTATTCTTGCCATATTATGATCAAGATTATGTTTAAAGGGATTGTGTTATAGTTATACATATTTCCTTAGGGTTTATAATTAATTATTCATAATATATTTTGTTTTATTCTTACCAATAATTAGCATATGAGCTCACCCCTTTCTTATATTTTATTTTCCTAGGATTCCATGAAGTGTATTATGACTGATATTCAGGGTTAATATAGTAAAATAATGGAATTCTCAAAGGATTGTCTATGTTGTATTTTATGTTTTTAATTGTAATGTAGGGTTAATGAATGTAATCTATTTTCCAAGACTGCTAAACTGATTGGTCCTTTAGGAAGTGATTCCTTGTAATCATGTCAATGTATTAAAATAATGCACTAGATCTGGGCTTTTGGGGTCAGGGCATTATAGGTCGATTGGACCGGGTCGGTTCAGCCGGTGGGTCGGGTCAAACCCGTATCAGACCCAATTAGGACCTTTTCACTAAAACAAACATATCTTTCAAACCATACATCTGATTGATGAGCCTTCTATAGATTTGGGACCCGGACATTGAGACGGTCCTTTTGAGACCAATAGTGGGTTTTAAAACGAACATATTCTAATGAAACTATCCATTTACATGGTAAGTACATAGTTTCAAGGTACGTGGTGAGTGTGACCACTACTCACCATGAATCATCCTTTCCTACGTAAGTTGATTCTCTAATCCACTGTATCTTAGATGAGTTTCAGTAGGGTTTGTTCCCTTTATCATTCCCTAAAATTTTTTTGGTATCATTTCCTAGGAATAAGAGTATGATCTCTTCAGTAGTACATCATGGATAGAGTTATTGGAATCCCCTGAGAGGCTTGGAGTGGATACTCTATTCTTTATTTGTGCCCTGGGTAGAGTCTTCGGTATTGGGATGACCAACTTCATCGGGTGACGATCCTCAACTTAGCAGGTTAATCCAGATGGAGTTTTTGGTATCACCCTCTGGCCCTAGTTGTGATCCTCCTATAATTTATCATATCTCTCTTCATATCATTCATCGTATATCACTCTCATGACGGTTCCTGACTAATGGTACTTCTCAGACAGATGTCATTAGTGCTATCGGACTCGGGAGTGTGTTCTCTCAAATGTGTGATTCAGGTAATCTTTGAACTAAATCCCTAGTGTTACTATGTAGTGGTTATAAATTACCCTATATTGTGTGGTATATTTTTAGTGTATCTAGATATTCTTATTATATGTTGTAAACATATACTTGTGTAGAGATGACTATACATTTCCTTTGTGTTTTTCTTTGTGGTTTCGGGGTGTCTTATTGAGTATTGTTGTACTCACCCTTATATGGGCTTTTCATGTATCTATCATGTCTTGTGAATATGAGAAAACTTTTGATAGAGTCCAGGGTGGAATAGGACCTAATAGATCCTTGTGAGATCAGACAGACCATGGTGTTCCTATGGCTTCAGACAGTAGCCCCAGTACCTTACCTTCATGTTGGATCGGGTAGGGTTTTTTGTGGATGAGTTTCAAGAAATTGTTTACAGACTTTCTTTTTAGTGGGATTGTATTCTGGACCTATTTAATTTTTATTACTTTCACTATTTCACTCTGGTTATGGGTTATAGTGGTTTGTATGCATTTTTTACTTAGTGTTTTTACATTTCAATATTTTTGTCTTGGAGATGTGTGTATGCGTATAGGTACTTTAGGCTAATTCCCCCCATTTGTGTGACATGCCAACTCGATTCTATTCACTATCCTTGGCCTATTAGAGGTGATCTTAGGGTAGTCATGGAGTGGGACCCTCTAGGATAGGTCATGATAGAGTGGTATCAGAGGCTGGTTGGTTCTACCTTAGGACTGAGATTCTATGAGATTAGTTTGGGGAAATAGTGTTGAGTGTTTTGAGTTCGACTTTCAGGACAGAGACTCCAGTATTGGAATGATGACTAACGTATCCATACACCAAGACACTAATAACCTACTTTTTGACTCGGTACATGAGAAAACTAGTTGTAGGGAAAATAATGGTACATGAATCATAAAGAAATGGGTTTTGGTTTCCATTTCCTTATTGAGTAAACTATCAAGATATACTCATTGATTGTGGTACATATTGTTTCCTTACAGGATGCCTCTATGATTTATATCATCTATGATTCAGTAGATTGATCATGAGGATGACCCCCTTAGTGATGAGGCTTCAGTACAAGGACTATTTTCCCAGATGTTATCTCCAAGTGGTGCACCAGCTATACTACTACCTATGGAGATACTAGTGGTACCTGCAATACAAATAGACAAGGATCATAGACTGAGCGCACTTTATGAGTTTTAGAGACATAGAACCCTTAGGTTTCGAGGTGAGCCCGAACCTTAGGTGGATGAGGACTAGATTGAGGGGGTGACTCGAGTTTTCCATCTAGTTAGGACACCAGCAGATTAGATGTTGGTCCTGGAAGCGAGCCTTCTATAGGGCTCAATAGGGCGATGGTGGAGTTTGGCTACCCAGAATCATAATGAGGAGATTCAAGCATGGAAAGAGTTTGATCATCTCTTCACATAGAAGTTTTTTCTAGTTACACTAATATTTTTGCATATACAGGAGCTTCTTCTACTCTAGCAGAGAAATATGACAGTATTTGATTATTCATCAAGGTTCACCAACCTTTCCAAGTACTCGATAGATATGGTCAAATATTGGTACTTCCAGGCTCAAAACTTCGAGCGAGGTCTGTGTAGAGACATTTAATCCATAATTATCCCTCTAAGAATACCTACTGATGTTGGGGTTCTTGAGTGGGATTTAGTGGTTGATAACTTCTTGTATGAGTAGAGATAGCCGGTGACAGTCAGTAGAGGACAGGCAGGTGCAGAGACCTCGGCATCAAGGAGCCAACGTCGGCCCCACGGACCCGAACGTGGGAGACGTTTTAGGAGGAGGTACCAAGATAGAGGATCTACAGTTCAGGTTTCACAGGGTGGATCCAATCATCTTAGAGATACACGGTGCTACTCAAGTGACAATAGGGGACATCGTTCTCGAGATTGTCCAATCTTTCGTGATGCTAATATGGAGATAGTGGATGAACCACTGAGGTATAGGTAGAGGCAGGAGGAGTAAGATATTTAGGGAAGTGTATATAGCAGAGGAGCTGGGAGAGAATCATGATGTGTTCGACGTTTCGACTTATTACCAACACCACCCATAGGAGGTCTGCATCAGGCTTAGGGATCTGGAAGATAGGGGCGGGGATAGCTGCATGTGGTCAAGGCTTATGACCTAGGGGCTCTAGGGATGATTTGAGGTAAAATATGTGTCTTTTCTACTCTATCTTCTATACTGGTAGATATAGGTGCTAGTTATTCCTTCCTTTCAACATATCTTGTACATGACCTTGAGATTTTGGTAGAACCATTGACTCAACCATTACTCTTGGAGATGCCTATAGGAGGAGACTCAAAGATCACACATCTATGAAAACAGTGTGACCTTACCCTTGGAGGTGAGAGTTTTAGTTATAACCTCTTGGCGATAGCGTCGAGGCCTTACGACTTTGTTCTTGGTATGGGTTGGTTATCTTCGATCCATTCCCAGATTGACTATTTTAGGTTAAGGGTGCAGTGTGTCCACAGGTATGGAATAAGGTTTTCCTTTGTCAGTGAAAAGGAAACCCAAGTAGCACAGGATGGACTTATGAGTATAAGGGTGCACACAATCACTCAAAATTGGATAGGTTGACCCTCATTGTAGTAGATTTTATGAGTTTCTAGTTCCCAGCAGTAGTGGCAGAGTATGAGGATGTCTTCCCTAATGATGTCCCAGGATTACCTCCCCACTGGGAGATTGATTTCTACATCGAATTACACCCTAGGATAGAACCGATATTCTCACCATTATATCGGATGGATCTTGCAAATCTTTGAGATTTGAGGGTGCATTTTAGAGGATTTGCAGAGGAAGGGATTTGTGTGACCCAGTGTTTCACCCTAAGAGGCCCCAGTATTGTTTGATAGAAAGGAACACAGGAGCTTGAGATTGTGTTTGGATTACCACTACTTGAACCAGGTGACTATGAAGAACAAGTTTCCACTACCAAGGATTGATGACCTCTTCGACCAGTTGAGAGGGACATGATGGTTCTCGAAGGTTGGACTTCGATCAAGATATCACCAGCTATGAGTACGAGATAAGGATATACTGAAGATAGATTTTAGATGTCTCTATGGTCATTATGAGTACTTGGTGATTCCCTTTGGTGTGACTAATTCCCTAGTAATACCTGTTCATGGTAGTCTTCATCGACGATATCCTTGAGTACTCGATGTCTGAGGAGGATCACGCAAGACACTTAAGGATGGTTGTGGATGAGCTCTGATAGCACCAACTTTATGTGAAACTCTCAAAGTGTCAGTTCTGGATTCAGGTGGTCCACTTTCTGGGACATGTTATCTCAGCAAATGGAGTGGTAGTGGACCCAGCCAAGGTTGAGATTGTGTTAGCATAGAAGCCACCTAGGAGCGTGATAGAGGTGTGAAACTTCCTTGGGATGTCTAGATACTACTGGATATTCATACTTGGTTTCTTTAGGATATTAGCACCTATGAAATCTTTGAATCAAAAGAGGAAGCCTTTCATGTGAACAGAGAAGTGCCAACAGGCTTTCCAGCAGTTGAGCCAGGGTTTGACGCGCACCCCAATCTTGATATTTTCATAGGAGGGTGTCAAGTATAAAGTGTTCTGTGATTAATTACGAACCAAGCTTGGTTGCATCCTAATTAATATGAAATCGGTGATTTCTCATGGTTCATTACAATTGATACCACATGATAAAAACTATGTGACACATGATATTGAGTTGGCAGTGGTAGTCTTCTCATTGAATATGTGGTGACACTGCCTAATGGGAAAGTGTTTTATCATCTACTCTGATAACAAGAGTCTCAAGTATATCATGTCTAACAAGGATCTAAACTTCAGACAGAGGAGGTGGCTAGAGTTCCTATAGTATTATGACTTTGAGATCATCTATACTCCTAGTAATGGGAACATGGTGGCAGATTCTCTTAATAGGAGATCGATTTCACAATTGATGGATGAGGATTCGAAGCAGTTGGTCTCATTGTTGTTATCCTTTGTGGATGGAGATAGGGAATCTTACCTCCAGTCGATGGTTGTTACCCCTACACTCTTACAGCGAGTCATGGGGGCGCGGCTTGGGGATACCAAATAAGAGACTCTACATTCTCGGTTATCCACAAGACATGCTTTTGATGAATATTCAAAAGGTGTGGAGTATGTCGTTCCTTTTAGAGGATGCACAGTTATATCAGTTGCGTTGTGGGGGGAGGTTTTGAGTGATTTTCATATATCCCCTTTAACGGTGCATCCAGGTGCAGAAAGAATATACCAAGACCCCTGATGTCAGTTTTGGTGGCCCAGAATAAAGAAGGAAGTTGCATATTTCTTTTCTCGGTTTCTCACTTGTCAGCTAGTGAAGGCGGAGCACAAGGTTTCAGCAGGTTTTTCTCAACCCCTTGAGGTACCAGAGTGGAAGTGGGATGGGATATTGATGGACTTCACGATGTTTTTTCCATGTATGTCTAGGTTACATGATACCATCTGGGTTATCATTGACCAACTCACCATGATGGACCACTTCTTACCTATCTGGGAGTAGAGTTTAGTGGAAATTTTGGGGTGCCTCTATGTGCAGGAGATAGTTTGGATTCATGGAGTTCCATCAACAATTGCTTCATATCATCATACTTATTTTATATCCCAGTTGTGGATGGTATTGGTAAAGGCATTAGGGACTCAGTTATTCTTGATTACAGCATTTCATCCCCAGAAAAATGGCTAGATAGAGAGGACTATTCAGGTTCTGGAGGACATGCTGTGGGCCTGCATCTTGGACTTTGGTCATAGTTGGGAGGATCACCTACCACTGGTGGAGTTTGTGTACAACAAAATCTATCACTCTATCATTGGTATGGAACCATTAGAGAATATGTACGGGCGACCCTATAGGTCACCACTTTGTTGGACTGACCTAGGAGAGTCAGCACTCATGGACCCAGAGTTGGTGTGAGCTTCTACTGAGAAAGTGCAGATCATACAGAAGTAGATGAAAACAATGCAGAGCTGGAATAAGTCATATGCTGATAGGAGACGGAGACCCTTGTAGTTCTAGGAGGGAGACCATGTGTTCTTTCATGTCTCACCTTGACGTGGTTTGCAAAGATTTGGTTGGGGTGGCAAGTTATCTCCAAGGTTCATCGGCCCTTTCAAGATACTGTGTTTAGTTGGTGAGGTTGCGTACCACCTAGCTCTACCCCCACATTTACATCAGGTGCATGATGTATTCCATGTTTCGTAGCAGAGGAGGTACGTGCATAACCTTTCACAGGTCATTGACTGGGGTAAGTTTTTCATTGAGTATGGGGTGACTTTTGTGGAGTACCCAGTGGAGATTGAGGATCGAAACGAGAGGATCCTTCATGGGTGAGTGATTCCCTTGGTGTGTGTTCGATGGCAGTATAGGAATCTCTAGAAGAGAACATGGGAATAGGAGGCTCATATTTGTACACAATACACACATATTTTTTAGTAGCCTTTTGTTTTGGATTTTTTGGGATGTAAATCCCTAAGGTGTGGAGAATGTAATATCACGGATTTTTTCATGTATTATTTTAAATATTATATGGAATTATTTCAAGACTAGACATTGAGACAATGTGCAATTCTGAGGCCTAGTGTTCCTGGAATAAATGTTTAAAAAATATTAAAATTTAAATATCACGTGCGAGTGGTTTCCCTTAAAAATTGAAATAACATCTAAACAGGTGCCCAAATCAGAAATTTGAGGGAATCGTTGCATTAAGAGCAGTGAGTTTACCCTAGGTGAGGCCTAACATCAGTAGGCGTGGGTTAGCTGTGAAAGATAGGTTTTAGACATTTTAAAGAATAAAATAAATTAATGATTTATTTTATTATAATGTTACATAGAGATGTGTTTTCTTTTTATTAAACCTTGTTAAAGAATTTAGGTTTATCGCCATAACCCTGTAATTCCTATGAATCGTGGATAAAGAATCCTCTCAAATGGATGTTGATAGGATGGTGGATTGAGATAATTCTTGATGAATTGTCATCAGCAAAGAATCCTCTACAATGAACGATCCTTTCCCTGGTAGGGTGTTGTGATTTCAGTTCTTCCTTTCCATGTTCTTAGAATTAATGAATAACATAGATCAACCCATGAATAGGTTGACCTGCAGTTCAATCATTCTTGTGGGATAGTTTTGATTGCAGGAATTATTTTCAATGATTATTATTATACTTTTTTAGTTTTTATTGATTGATCTTACAGGAATGGATCTAGACCAGAACAAAAAACGGTCATGGTTTTTTCCTCGAGTATGTTCCATTTGATTTCTTCCCTTTTTTCCTATGTGTTCTTTTTTCTTCATAGGATATGAATGAATGATATTTTCACCTTCTATAATTGGTGTAATGACCCAAAATTGAAGATCTAACCTCATGACAATGCAGCAGAAGTGAGATGGAGAAGGTGTGGTGTGATTTGGTAGGGACGGTGGTGCATGGTGGTGTAGGCAGTGGCGCAGGAGGGAGCATAGGTGGAGGCACATGACAGCGGTTGTAGGGGTGGATCTGGTCAGTCTAAGAGAGCAGCGGCGCAAGTCTGGGGGGCGGTCCAAGACAACGGTGAGGCGGATAAAGAGTATCTAGTGAGGCGGACGGTGAGCCACCGGTGAGCCGGTTAGCGGAGGCAGAATGTGGCTCATCCATGGAAAGGGAGCACATAGCGGCAGAGAGGCCATGGGTAGGTGGAGCATGTGGGGTATGCACAAACATAGTGGTTCGATCATTTGGGATGTGGTGAAGCACTGCAGGGACCAAGGGGGAACACAGCTGGGGCGGGACACGTGCGGCAGACAAGCCGACCCGAGTGTGTGCGAGCCAGACCAGGAGAATCGGGTCATGCCAGGTGCCCCAACGGGCAGTGGACCAGACCGGGCCTAGAAAATAAAACTATGTCGGACCTAGTCAACTAGACCGGTTCAGGTTGTCTGGCAGGTCAGGTCAAAACTAGACCAGACCCAAGTCGGACCTTTTTTCTAAAATGACCATATCTTTCAAATTATACATCTGATTTACGATCCTTCTACAGCATTGGGACCCTAAAATTGATACGGTCCTTTTGATACCAATGGTAGGTTTTGACACTAACTTATTCCAGTGACACCATCTATTTATACAGGCAGTACCCAGGTTTAAGGGACACTACGGGTGTAACCATTACTCACCATGCACCCTCCTTTCCTACATTTATTGATTCTATCATCCACCATATCTGGGATGAGTTTTGGTAGGGTTCATACCCTTCATTATTACTTGAAGGTTGGTTGGTATCATTTCCTACACATAGGAGTATGATCCCTTTAGCAAGACTTCCTAGATAGAGTTTTTGGAATCCCCTGAGAGGCCCAGAGTGGATCCCCTATTCCATCTGTATTCCCTTGGTAGAGTCTTCAGTATTGACATGACCAACTTCATCGGGCATTGATACACTACTTAGCGGGTTAATCCAGATAGAGTTATTGGTATCACCTCATGGCCCTGGATGTGATCCTCCTCTGATGTATCATATCTCTCTTCATATCATTCAGTGTATCTCTATCTTGTGATGGTTCCTGATGAGCGGTACTTCTCAGATGGAAGTCATCAGTGATATCAGACTCAAGAGTGTGTTTTATCAGATGTGTGCTTCATGGAATATTCGAACTGAATCCCTAGTGTTGGTATGAAGTGTTTATGACTTACCCTAGACTGTGTGGTATGGTTTGATTATAATTGCATATTCTTGTCATATGTTGTATACATATACTTGTCTAGAGATTACTGTACCTTTCCTTTGTGTTTTTCTTTATGGTTTTGGGGTTTCCTACTGAGTATTATTATACACCCCCATATATGGTCTTTTATCACACATTTCATGTCTTGTAAAAATGAGTGACCTTTTGATAGATTCTAGGGTGGACCAGGACTGAAAAAATCCTTGTGAGATCAAAAATACTATGGTGTTCCTATGGATTCAGACAGTAGACCCAGTACCTTGCCTTCAAGTTGGATCAGGTAGGTTTTTCTGCAGATGAGTTTCAGGAACTTGTTTACAGACTTTCTTTTTGGTGGTCTTGTATTCTGTCCTTGATTACTTTCCAGCACTTTCACTATTGTACTCTGGTTGTGGGTTATAGTGGTTTACATGCATTGTTTACTTAATGTTTTTACATTTCAAAAAATTTTGGCTTGGAGATGTGTGCATGCATATAGGTACTTTAGGATAATTCCTACCATTTCTATGATATGCCTACTTGGTGCTAGTCACCAGCCCCTAGCCTATTGGAGGCGAACTTGGGGTATCCATGGCATGGGCCCCTCTTGGATGGGTTGTGACATTTTTCTCTTCATGTTCTAATCTAGAATCGATCACCAAAGATGGCCATATGTCGGATGATGCTTATGAAATAGAACCAATGTAATTAGTTATCTCGTGTGTAAATATAATGAATAGAGTTTTATGATGATGATGTGAAGGATAGTAGATTATCGAAATGTGTTAGATTGATCAGACTCGTTATGTCGATAACATTTTTAAGTGGGTGAACAGTGTATCGCATTTTGCATCCCGCATAAAACATGGATTCGGTCAAGCTTTACTATATATATATATGTTCCATCACCACTTCAATCTTAATGTGTGGTTTGGCACCCACAAAAAAAATCACACGCCACATGGGGAGGGTCGACCATCTCACCCCCTTTCACTCTACTACGCACACTCTATGGGATCTATGTGATCAAAAATTCATGTACCTATGTGCACAGACATTCCTTCCCATATTTTATCACTTAATACCTCTATATAGGATCAATGAGATGGCTCTCCCATTTGGAAGAGGCTTCCCCCCATAATTTGATTGATTGAGCTAGCTCCTGGTAGCTTGTAATGGTTTTCCCTTTTTTTATAAAGGCCCTCCCTAAAAAATACATAGATTAATTATATGTATATAATATAAGATCAATCCATTCTCAAATATTCATCATTTAAAATATAAATACATTTTTCTTGGCCTTATTTTAATTCTAATGCTCCTCCAAAATTTTTTGAAAACAATGTGTCATCCTATTTGACACATTTCCTTGAACTTAAGACCGGTTCAATATTCATCACAATTAGATAAGTGATTCATGTATATAGAAATTTTGTGTAAATAATTTTGATAAAAATAATAAAAATCCTAAATAAAACTTTCTTACAACCACCATATATAACAATATTGGTCCTAAAAATCCTCCCATTTGGATTTTGTTATCAAACAAAGAACATAAATCATTGGAATCTTATAACTCATGCAATGGATTATTTACCCAAAAATTATAATCCTTCATGAGTTAACTTGGTGTAGAAAATTTGAATAATTTGACAAAAATAACATGCTTCTTATAAGAAGTGATTTAATAAACCATTCTTACACAATATTAAGAAACCTTTTCCTTACACTTGAAACATTCACAACATCTTCCTACAATATCAAAACTATTTATGCATCCTCTTCAATAAACTGTTAAAATAGTTTACACCCAGAAATCATAGCTTACCTATTTTAATAACTCCCCCTAAAAATAATCATTCCCTAGAAAGGTAAAAAAATAAAACAATGAATAGAATTATGTTATAACATTTTTATCTCCCTTGATAGCACTATCCGATGACAAGATAGATATGGGATATATTTTCATACCTTAGGATTGAATATATAGAGGTTGAACACCTATTATCATCCTCATCTTATGAAATTATTCCTTTGACAAAGGTTTTGTAAAAATATCTATAACTTGCACCATCGTAGGAAAAAACTCCATCATTAGTTCATTATTCACAAAATTATCTATGATGAAGTGATATTTGATATCAATATTATTGGAAAGAGAATATTAAACATTATTCTTAGTAATATTTATAGAAACTTTATTATCACACCCCAAGATAATGGTTAAATTCACATAAAAAATAAATATTCCAACTATGTCATTATACACATAAGTTATGTTACAACTTGAGTGGCAGTAACATATTCAACTTATGCGGTAATAAGAGTTACAAAATTTTTCTAATTTATATGCCAATATACAAAATGTTCTCCCAAAATTAAAACTCCACCAAATGTGGATTTTCTATCATAGATATTTCAATCCCAATCTATATCTATATAACCAAACATATCAATATTTCATGCACTATCATATTTAAATCCAAAATAAATTATGCCTTTAATGTATCTAAGAATATTCTTTACTACAATGAGATGAGATTATTTAATTTCAATTTGATATCTATCACAATGGTTAATAGCATACTTTATATCTGTTCTTGAAGACATTATATATAGTAAACTTCCAATCAACTTTCTAAACACTTTAAGATCAACCATATTTCTTTCACCCTCATTGAAAAACTTTGTGAACACTAATATAGGTGTGGAAAATGGCCATGAGTATTCCATTCCAAACTTCTTCAATAGTTTCTTAGAATAATTCTCTTGATATAAGAAAATTTATTTCATATTTTGATAGATTTGTATGCTAGGAGATTATTTCATTTCTCTTATCATGGACATCATTAAAATATTATTCATATCTTCATAATGATTCTCATGTGTTTCTTTATCATTACATGTGAATATTATATCATAAACATAAATAATCATAGTTATTGAAACCTATTGATGTTATTTTATTTAGAGTTTATTATCAACTATTAATTTCTTGAATTTTATCTACCTTAAAAAAGTTTCCAACTTAGAATTCCTGGATCTTAGAGCTTGCTTCAACCCATAAAAATAATTCTTCAATTTTAACACATATCCTTCATATTTACCAAGCACAAATCCATAGAGTTCTTTAATATATATACATCTTTATTAAGCTCTCAATTAAGAAAATATAACTTAATATCCATATGTAAAATCTTATATCATCACTATGCGATGATAGAGAGAAATTTTATGATGGTTTCTAATTTTCCACTGGAGAAAATATCTCATCAAAATCAATACCTTCAATTTTTTAGTAACCTTTATAAACTAGTCATTCCTTGTTTCATATTACTTCACCTTTTCATTAAACTTGTTTTGGAACACACTCATTTTTATAATCACATTCTTGTTTTTTGGTTCAGGTATTAGTTACCAAGTATCATTCTTATAAATTTGATCCATTTATTCATTTATATTATCAATCCACTCTTGATTCTCCATAACTTCATATAAATCCATATATGAATATATGAATATAAGGGAGTATGTGAAACTAACCTTGATGTTCTTCTGGTTTGAACCTATAGTCATTGATCTCCAATGATGTTTCATACTTCTACTTACTTACTCACCCTAGGATGAGATGAACATACTTTTTCAACATCACTTGAGATAGATGAGTCAGAATATTCCTCTTGAGTAGATTTAAAAGTGTTACTATCATTTAGAACTTTTTCACATTGTTCAATAGCAGATACCTTATCTTCCCTTCCTTCCATATATGAAACTATATGTGGAACATTATTATCATACTATTCAAGAATATTCACATCTTACAAGTAAAAAATATTTATTATTTATTTATTATAATACGTGTATCCTCTATCATTATGAGGGTAACCAGGATACATTCCATTAAAACATCTCTAATCAAACATCACAAGATTCTCACCCTTGATTATTATAATTCAAGCACTGACAAACACCCTTAGATGTTTCAAACATGGGTTTTATTTGTAATAAATCTTGTATAGAGTTATATTATTTTTTTTCCTATAGAAACATGGATTCTAAACATAAAATAATACTCTTGTATCTTTCCTCAAAACATATCGAGAAGTATCATGTTTGATCAAAAAAAATTGTCCCATGTCAATTGAACCTTTGTTTCTTCTTTCAGAAACACCATTTTTTATAGTGTGTCTGGAGCACTAAATTCATGAAAAATTCCATGCTTTTCAAGATATAATCATAACTCTTCACTGGTATATTATTAACCATTATTAGTTAAAATCTTCTTCAAAGAATATCCACATTCCTTTTCTTCACTTCTTTAAAAAAATCTTAAACATTTTGAGAGCCTCTAATTTTTGTTTCAAAAACATAATACATGTAATATGAGTAAAGTAAACAATAAAATAAATAATTTACTTATATAAGTTTGTTAACTACTTACTCATGGTCCTAAAAATGTTAGAATAAATCATCTCTAAGGGATGAGTACAGTATATCTCATATTTCTTATCCATCAAGTTTATGATCTTCCCTTTCTAGAATATTAAACAAAAACAATGTATTCTTATTTTAAATTTAGTAATATCATGAATAATTTTATTAATTTTACGGTTGAACATATTCCTATGAAAAATATTTCCTATCCTTTTATGTTATAGGTTATTTTCTTCTATCATGTTCATCTAGAATGATCTTTTTGCATCAGTAACTTGAAATAATTTTCTTTTGGTTTGTTTTCCTTTTATAAAAACAATCCCAACTTTATGTTGTATAAAAATGAAATCATCTCTTCTGAGGAAAAATTGGTTACCATTATCACAAACTTTTGAAACACTCAATAAATTTTGTTTTGATCCATCGATAAACAAGGCCTTTTTGTATTTAAACTTTATTCCCTGGTGATAGTAGAACCAATGCATTTTATTCTGATGGATTCATCATTTTCAAAAGTTATCATACCTTATTTATAATATTTAACATTATTTTATAACATAAAATATCATTTAATATATAATAAAAACCAACTATCCAATATCCACAGTCGTTCTCCTTTTGTATTATTGAGAGTTTTAAAAAACCAAGTCTTTTTCCTTTACTTTTTCTTTATTTCATGAAGATCATGGGATTTTTTGTATAATATTTTTTTAAAATCATGATAAGACATACTTTTTCAAGTTGTTTTGATTGATCAAATATTTCAAAAATAGTTTCCAAGGTTTAGAATCTATTTCAATCTTCATACTAACTTTTATAGGTTATCTTATTTGAAAGGGATGACTCCCCCTAAAACATTATTTCTAGATAATCCTTGGTTCACTGTAACATTGATTATTAAACCAACATATATATGTTTTATTCCTAAATTGTCCAAAATTATAGTGGTATCCATAAAAATTATATCTTCCTCTATAACAAGCAAACTATTCATAGTTTTGTACCTGATTTTCATCTACTTTATAACCTTCCACTTTTCTCTTTTGTTGCATACTGATGTTTTGGTTTCCCCCTAAGATTTCCTTTTTCAACATAGATTTATTATCAACCTCAAAATATATTTTTATTATAGAAGCTTTTGGTTCAATATCCAAAACCATAGGTTTTTTACCTCCATGCTGTTTAACTATATACAGGTTGTTCATAACTTATTTTTTCTTCTGGTCATATTAAATATTTTTATCAACATTTGGGGATAAATTTTGTTGATCCTTCTTAGGTTTAACCTTTTTAGTACTTTGAATAAATTTTTTAGCTGATTTTTTTATGTTTGTAATCCCTACCTCATATTTAAAATCTTTTTTTTTTGAACAATTTCTAACTCTTCCTCATTTACTTTCAACTTTTTATCAATCTTGATGTTGGTATTTTTCTTTTCATCAATAAACTTATTATATTATAATTTTATTTTAGCAACATGGATTTATATTCAATAGAATATTCTTGATTTTTTGTTGAAATATTTTCCTTCTTTAACTTCTTGTTCTCCCTATCAACTCGTGTAGTCTTTTTTATAAATTCTTTCAACTCTCTCATTAGAAAAACCATCATCTATGATTTTTCTTATTTTGAACCAATATTTTCATCACTAGTGATTTTTTCATCATTCACTTTTGCAATAATAAATTTTTCAGCAGCATCATCACTAAAGTTATCAACCTCTTCTTCATTATCATCATCATCATCAAACATTGACAAATATTTTCTCCTTTTTTATTTATATAACATCTTATCCTTTCTCGTAGGATAGGACTTGGATTTTTATTCCTTTTTGTTAAATTATTTTATTAAACTTATTTCATCTTCATAATTTTCTTCTTATTAATATCATCATGAAAAAATTTCAATAAAATATCCAATAACCTTGCAACCAAAAAAAATCAACTATAAATTTACATTGTACTTTCTTGTTCCTCTTTTCACCTTTTTATAAAAAAATACAAAAAAGAATCAAAAGTTTTATTAACCTTCTCATCATTTTCAAAGTCACTAGTTTCTTGTTTTTTGATAACTTTCTTATAATTTCTTTTCTTATCATATTTGGATGAATTTTCATGATTATCCTTCTCTTTGTTATTCATAACCATTTCTATTCTCATTTTGTATGTTATTATAGTGCTATGTAGATAATATAAAGATGGAGTTTTAGTATTTATATCTTACAACCTAAAACTTTTGCACCAAATTTATTAGGAATAATTATTATGATCTTATAAATAAATTTTGACACTTTTATCTTCTCACAAAGACATATTATAGTGATTACAATTTCATTCACCAATGCATTAAGAGATTCAGTATCACCCATCATAATATCTTAATACTCTAATATACAAATTTTAAAATTCAGATTTTTAAATTTTTTATTTCCTTAATAGATATTATTAAACTTTTCATATATTCCTTTAGTCATTCCAACTCCTTTTAACTCTGATAAACTCACATTCATAGAGTGAGGAAAGTATAACATTTCTAGCTCACTAATTATTTTACAAGTTTTTCTTATTAGAAACTGAAAAGGTGATATTATTAGAACTATGAGTAAAACCATATTTAGCTACATTGAGAAATTCATATCCAAGGGATATTAGATAGGGTAACAAATATTATATCTATCCAGATATATTAGTTCTTCCCATCAAAGATAGGATTCTCATTACTATTCACTAAGAATTGAACATCCATGGAAGATTCTATTTTCAAAAAACTTAAAAAAATAGTCAATAAAAGAAACCATCCCTCTAATACCACTTGAAAGGGATAATATATATCTATGTGATCAATGAGAGGGAGAGGGGTGAATTAGTGAGATTCTATTTTTATATTTTCTATCTTTAGAAACAAAATTAACCTTCTATTAGAGAGATATATCTTTTATAAAAAAACAACCAACCAATAACAACCATTGGAACACAAGTATTTACAAATTTCACTACTCAATATGAGTATCTAGTACCTAACATGGTTTGGAAATAATCTAATACCACACAAACACTTGAAATAGTCCTTTAAATGTGGTTAAAACAAGTTGATAATAACCTTTCACTTGAATAAAAATATAATCAAAGAACATTGAATGTAATATTCTCATAGATAATGATGTAGTGAAGTATTTTATAATAAATTTATTAAACCTTCACCAACAAGAATAAGTGTGGTGGCACCATGTTTCTTGTATTTGTTCTCACTTTCTCTTTAGTCAAGTCCTTCTTTGCACTTCACTTTTTTTCTAGTATCTATCAAGAACTTCCATTTGTACGATGTCTTCATAAACCCTATAAAATAAAATTTTAATTATTATTATTTTATATTCCCTTTATATTATATTAGTTTTATAATCTCAAGTAATTAATACACTACCCACTATTTTTTTTCACAAGTGTATAATGTGATATCACTTCTTTAATGTGTAAACAGTATAGGTATCCTTCTTAAACATTGCATGAAAATCTAATTCATTGTACTTCCACTTATCACTTATTCTTTACAAAACAGTATTTCTTTGTGAGTCTAGATCACATGATCTCAAGTTTCACAACCTTCACATAAGGGTTTGAACCTTCACATAAGATCTTCTCGCAAACCTGAAGAGCTTCACGTAATTAGGTCTTCATGAATTTCTTTGATTGTAATAAACACAATTTGAAATCCCATAGAGCTTCTTATTCATATCCAAATATTATCATGGAATATCCTTTTCAATAAATATAGGGTTCATAGCATTATAGTTTTCATTGGGAAATGAGACCTCTTCTCAAATGATTGGAAGCCGCTCTCTTAGTCTCACCTATGTTTATATAGGCGTGTTCACACCACCTTTGATCAGACCTTCATTCCATGATGATCCACCAATAAATTTTCCATATAAATTTCAATATTAATATTACTGAAGGTTTAATTAATTCATATCCTTCATACTCTTTTGATGCCAAAAATAATGGTATTTTTTCCTTCATGGTGAAATCCTTATTTACATGATATTATAATCACATGATTTAAATTTTTAAATCTCAAACTCATTTTATATGAATGAAACAAGGTAGTTTCATATCATCCATGTCAATATCATAAAATTTTAATTATTTCATTCATGTAATATGGAGATTTCATGAATGATATCAGGATGTCTCATTTTCTTTGTCTTTTGAGATGGAATCGGTCACTAGAGATGGGATTACATAGGATAAAACTTACAGCATCGAACCAGGGGTTTTAGGGATCTCATGTATGAAGTTAATGAATATATGTTTTTGATGATATTTTTGAGGTCAGGGTATCATCGAATCATATTATTGAATGGACATGTTATGTCCATAACATTTTAAGCAGATGAATAGTGTCCTACTTTTTGCATCCTACATATAAGTTGGATTTGGTCAAGATTATTTATATATATCATTCTATTCCATCACCTATTCAATCTAGTAGTGGGTTTCGGTACCTACAACACAATTCACACACCACATGGGGAGGGTCGACCCACTGGGCCCGTTACATTCCACCACGCACACTCTACGGGTGTTATACACTCAACAACCCATGTACCTCTATGCGTACACATGACTTCCCAGAGGCACTCACCTCATGCCTCCATGAAGTCTTAAGGAGATAGCTCTTCTGTGTGGTATAGGATTTCTCACACAATGCAGTTGATTGAGCTGGATCATAGTAGCTTTTAATGGTTAACCCATTTTCTTGATAAAGGACCATTATCAAAAAGACATAAATTAATTTTAAGTATATAATAGAACCTCAATCCATTCTCAAATATTATTCATGTAAAATGTAAATACATTTTTCATGGCCATATTTCAATTCTTATCCTCCTAAAAACATTATCATAAACATTTTGTAATACTTTTTGACACATGCATTTGAACATAAGATTGGGTCAACAATCATCACAACTAGTTAAGTGATTTATGTACTTGAAAAAGTTAAGTAAATAAAATTGATCACAAAAATAAAAATCCTCAAGAAAACATTATCAAAACTAGAATCATCAATAATATTGTTCCCAAAAAATTCAAAAAACACTACATATGATTATGCATGGAAACACCAGTTGGTCCACCACTTCCAAATGTAAAGACCCCAACTCCAGTAGCCTAGAAACGGTGGTTAATTTATTACATTGTCATAATATACAAGTGATAAAAACCCAATGCACCAAAAAATTTAGTAGTCTTGGTAAACTAGATACATACTTGAGTTTTCATTACATTTAAAAACATAAATTACAACATAGAGAAAGTAAATATTATGCATCCTTGAACTCATTTAAAGTATCCTTCTTCATATCCAGGGATAGAAAAACAAATAAAGGGTGAGATAATATTCTAATTAATGGTTACGTACAATATAATCTATCATTATTAAATAAGGAACAATCAATATGGCATGTTAAATAACTGAAAACACATGTCATTTAATCAATAACTGGATCACAAAATGCATCCATGGATAATGTTAATGAAAAATATCATGGATAATAATAATTTAATTATTAATAAATATAATTCTTAATATTTTACATCATAATATCATACATCATGATATCTATATCATCAAGAACTTGTTCTAGTATAGTTTAATTGGTGGGTGGGTATACAACAAAAACCCACTTAATACAAGTATACTTATTTGTCTCATGAGACCTGTTAATGCATTGAGGGGAAATTAATAACTAGGACCTACCCATCACTACATGTCCAAATAATTCCTCATATATTGAATAATCAAATCTATTCATAAACATCATTCCTTATCAATAATTATCTATATCAAGTAAATAATACAGATTTATCAAGTTTTTCCCCTATCAATCAAATAATTTTCAATGTAAAACACCATATGTATAAATGATATATGATTTAAGAAATAATAATATCCATGATAAATAATATGTTTATTTAAGTTAAATGTAATATATAACAATTATAAGAAACTAAATATTTCATGGGAAAGTTAATTACTATAAAAGTAATCAAGAAAGTGAATTTCAATACTTTCCCTAGTCAAACTGATCATAAACCATCTAGAGAAATAATAATGATGGTATAATTAAAATATATATCCAATGGAGTATAGGTAAAATAAAGTTTCATTATAATTGATGAGTAAAAATACCATTAAAATATAACTAAATCATTCTAGAGGAAAATAACATTTTTCGCATTGAAAATAACTTTTAGAAAATAAAAAATTAAAGAATATTAAGAAAACATTTTATTTGAAAAGAACCTTATAAACTTATAATATAATCTTCACAGCAATGGATGGTCATAAATATGGTAATATTCTTTTCATGTTGAGTATGTTAAAATAATGATTTCTTTCACATTATTGATAAAAATTAAAAAAGTACATTGTTTAGAAAATGAAAATAAGATTCCTTTAAAACTATTTTGTAAAAATTCAAACATGGATAAAATTTTCTTTAATAAATAATTAGATAATATTAAAAACATTACTTAAATTATTTAATGGAAAATATGGATATTAAAGAAATATTATTTTCAATCAAAAAGATAAATAAAGTTTTATTTTATTAAAAACATTTTATTAATAATTTTAAGTACCAAAGAAAGGAAAATTGTATTATTACTTAAAAATTTCATGAATAACTAGAAGATAATAAAATGAAAGGGGTTTATTTGAAAATGATAAAATAATTTTCTTCAATGGAAATTCAAGTATAAAAAATCCTAATTAAATTGGGATTGAATCATAGAGCCTTAATACTTCATAAACTTTGAATCATAAAACCATTGAACTAAATAAATTCAAATAAAACATTAAATACCATGAATATAAATAGATTCTTGATATAAAATATCAAAGGGGTAGTATATACACCACATAAAGATTATACCATCGAAGTGAGAATTAATAAATGAATTGATTATGTGTATCAAATGTAAATCCACATAAAACAAGGTTAAATACAATATAAAATAATAAAAATAAATTAAACACATAACCTTATAATATCAAATATAATGAATTATTGATATAACGTAATGAATATAAATTGGGTTATGAAACCCCTTACCACTTGGTAACTTTTTGGTTTAATCCCCTTGGATGAAATAATTTGAATTGAAACTTAAAATAAAATTAAGTATGAAGAATTCATTATATAACAAGTAAAAGAGTCTTATATAAACCATATACAATAAATTGGTTCATAACATTAAAATACACCTCTATGAATGGAAAGTGAGGCGGAATCCCTTATATCGGGTCTAAATTATCATGTACGTTATTTATCTTCGTGAATAATAAACATATGTAAACATTTTTCAAGTTTATTATTCCTTTTATTTTATTTAATACCATGTTTTATTTAATTATTTAATCAATTAAGTTCAAATCATACCTTTTGATGATATTCTGTTCAAAAGTTCAAAATGACTTCGGTAGTTTTATTATGGTAAAATAGGTTATTAGTCCATCATATCTAGAATGATAATCATAAAATAATTATCATTTTTATAAATAAATTATACTTTTTAAACTGACTATGAAATATTGTTATGAAAAATGAACTATGTAACAATCATTGAGATGGTAAGTCGTACGTATACATGTGTAACGTTTCAGTTTTTCAATGATCGTGATGGATATAACATAAGAATTGTATTATCATTACAAATTTATCATTATAATATAAATTTCATATTATTTATTTAAATACTATTATGTATATCACTCATGTTATGTGGTTAGGAAAAATTAATCACATCACTTCATGGATGTGGTAATCCACATGTACACATGAGCAACCTAATTAGTTTTAAATGAATGGAATGTTAATAAATTATATGATATATTATATACCCAGAATGATAAATATGTTATGAATATAATATATATATATATATAGTAAATTCAAAAATAGTAATATCTTTAAGCAGTGGTGATGGAAAATGAATTACATCGCTTTGTGAGGTGGTAGTCCATTGTGCACATGAATAATGATTTTGTTTCTCATTTGATGGAAGAGGATATGGATATAGGGTATTAAATTAACATAAAAAACATCTAAGTATATTAGATATAATTATTTTATAATTTCATCATAGTTGAATAATATTTTATGGAGGTGTAAGAACAAATAAAACAAAAATTCTCGGTTAAGAACGAAACCTTTTCCTCAAGAATCCTCTTTAGAATTACACCTAAATCCCTATAAAGATGGTTTTATAATCAAACCATGGGATAAAGTACATAATAATGGAATTAAGGAATGGATTTGGGATGTTATTTTCCAAACCAAATGTTTCTTTAATTTTTAAGAACAAAGGATAGGATGTTTCCTTCTATATTAGTTAGTTATTATCTTTTTTCGATATCGGGTGTGAGTAATCTTGATCGTTTTGAACTAGTTTCGTAATAGTAGTGTTTTTATTCAATATTCTCAAAAATTTAATCATTAAAATATAATTAAAGGTAATTTAATTTATGTTTTATAACTATTTATAATATTATAATTTCATTTTATGGGAGTTTTTATTATGATCCTAAAGATGAATTTGGCGATGAGCATGTTTCGATAATTCTTAGCAATCAAAGGGTGTTTTCTTAAATAATAAGTTAAATTTGTATATTACTATTAAATAACCAAAAATAATAATTATTAAATTATATATATAATATATTACCATAAATTAATTTTCCATAGTCATCCATGTTACAAATTTATAGCATTGTTCAAGTAGGTGGTTAAACCATCCCAAAACAAGAACATTGTATAATTAATGGATGGTAATGAAGTGATTTAGTTGTAATATCATTAAAAAAAGAATAATGATATTATTTATTATTTATTATTGTTATATATCAGAATGGTAAATATATATAATTATAATATAACTTGTATAAAGTTTTTACATGATACGAAGAAATTATTTTTTTTCTCTTTGAACACTCTTTTAGACGATTGAATCTACCACAATTGTTTATTACTCATATTATTAATAGGTTGTCTAATTTGGATTTATATTACCTTAATAATTTCATAAAAAATATATTTATCCATTAAACTCATTCTCATGACCATCCATGTAAGGCGATGATGAAAATAAAAATGGAAATCGATCGTTCCATAGAGGTGGTAGTCCACACATATGCATGGATGATGATTTCGTTTTCCATAGAACAGAGAAAAGGAGTAATATGGTTTATCATTTAATAATATAAAATATGTAATAAATATATTAATTATATATTAATTTCATTATTATGATCATCCTTGTAATTCAGTAAAGTAAAATGAAACATGTTGTGTCGTGGAGGCGGTAGTCTGCACAATGCATGAATAACAGTTTCGTTTTTCTTAATAGAAAAGGGAAAGGTTGTTAATGTTTATACCATAATTATAATAATGTGATAGTATAATAATTATAATTATGTTATAATTTTAATATGGTTTAATGTAATTTTAGTAAAAAGAAACACACGTAAAGGAATAGAAATGAGAAAATAACTATTAGAAATGTATACCTCACTTCTTGAATTATCTCATTTTCAAAGGAGATTAATCCATTGAGGGACGGTATTTTGAGAAGACTGAAACCTATTTAAGGTTTATAGGAATTTTTATCAGAGTTTTGAGTAGATTTTTTTCAAACTAATTGGGGTGTGGTGTGAGGGTAAGTGAGGAGAAGAGTGACCCTTTTATAAGTGAAAATAGATGATATTTTTGTAAATACCCAACACTTTTTAATAACAGGAAGTCACTCTTAAGGAAAGTATCTTAAAAATTGGGAAATAATGGATAGGGGAAGTTATAAGGTTGATAAAGACCTCAAAAACCCATTATCACAAATTTTTTAAACATGTTTGTGGTATTTCTCTCTTGGTTAAATCATTTTTACCCCTTTTGATTTTTACAAGGTGACTAGTTTTTATCAAGGTAATTTATCATTTATGATTGAAATTAAATTCTACCTTATTATATAATTTTGGACCTAATGATTAAAAATTTTAAATAAATTTTATTATATTAATTTTCTATTAGGGATAAAATTTAATTTTAAAAAATTAAATGTATAATGTATTAAAAACATTTTTTTGAAAAATATAAATTAAGTTCTAAAATGTCAAATATAGGTTTGAAAATTAAAAAAAACGTTTTAAAATTATAATTTCGCTTATATAATATATATTTGGTCTTATAAATTGGTTTAATGAATTTAAAATTTGTACTTATATGATAATAATGTCATAAAATCCATGTTATTTGTAAAAACGATATTTTTCACTATTCATCTAAAAATCAATTTTTTTAAAAAAATATAAAAAAAACATACTAAGATAATATTGACATGTTTAATCCAAAAATTAAGTTATTTTTGTTAAATTAAATTTCTAAAATTTATAAATTAGTTTTTAAATGAAAATATAATATATAAAGAAAACTACTTTTATTAAAAAAAATACCCTTTTTAAACTTCAAGTATTTTTAATTTTATTTCATATAGATTTAAAAATAATTGAATATTGATATATTATTTTATAAATCTAAATATTAACTATTATAATAAACTTTTTAACTATGATCAATTTAATTTATTAATGAAAAATACAATACCCCCTTTTTAAAATGATTCTTCAAAAGACATCATTTTTTAAATATTAATCAAAGAAAATAAAAATATATAATTATTTTAATTGATTATTATGTTTTTATCTACTAATAATTATATTATTCATGTAATTTTAATATGTCGTGGTGTGTTTTAGTCAATTGTTACGTGTGACATAAGTTATTGAAGATAGTATTAAATTAAATGGTGGGTTATTGAAGATGGTATCAAATTAAAGGGTCCAAAATCTTGGGTCGTTACAATACATATTATATATTAGAGTTATGATGAATCAAAATAAATTTTGATTAAATTATACCTGATTAGAGGGACTTTGGGTCACGGTTGGGGGGTTTTCATGTGTGGTAAGGCAACCTCGTAATCCTGCATCATACCTAGATTCAAATCTATGTGGGGGTGGATTTCTATCTATTGTAGTAGTACTATGGTGGGTACTATATAAATGTTACTATTCATCCAAATTAGGCTCTCAGACCATGTATTGGGCCTTTTGGACACTAGAACCTATGGGCCTTCCTAATCCATCAAGCCACTGGACCTCTGGGTCATCCTCGACATTCAAACCTGCACTGTAGCAGTTTCTCGCTAGTGGAAAACCAGATGGGGGAAACAATAGTCACTAATGAAGTCAAATTGAAGCAGGTCAGTTATCCTTGGTGATGGACAGTCTCCAAAGATCAATATTCAGTTTATACCATACAAGGCCACTACATGGGGCCGTGATATTGAACTAAAAACACTACATCAAGAGTGGAATGATTGGAACATATGATTTACAGGAAGATGGGAAGGGTTGGTTGCATTATAGGTCACTCGGCTTCTATATAAGGCCTTTGGGCCACTTTGGTCCTTCTAGGACATGTATCCTCCAAGGCAAGTTCACATATGAGCTTTCAGGCCATGTTATAGTTCCCTATCAACCCAATTAAATATAGGGATTGTGATAAATAAAGAATTAAAGGTCTTCAAACTGATGGCGAGAGACTTTGGGTCGGACTTCCCACTATCCTGGAGTCTTGTGCCTTATTCTAGAAAAGTGGGGGTTGGATATCTGTAGCTCCAAGTTTACTCATGTGAAGATTATCAATTTCATATAATTATAAACCTTTTCGTGAAAAGTTTGTGTGCCTTATGAAAGATATTTATTTGAATATGTGTAAATATATTTGGCTTCTATTTTTGGGTGAGCGACACAAATTTTGAGTTATGTAAAGAGTTATACATCATTATGGTTTGAACATAATGATTTGGTGTAATGAATATGATTCCACAATAAATCACTAGAAGAATATATATATATAATTAATAACATGAGATAAGGTGGTGATATTAAATCCCTTTTAAAACAATAAGTGTTAGATTCCTTCTAAAGCAGCACTTGTCAAATCCTCGATCATTTAGTATTGGTGACCCTAACCATTATGTTTAAGGATTGTTGATTATAATAGATTGGATAAAGAGTTACCCACTCTATACAAGAGTCGTATATGATATTATTGACAATATTTATCTACTAGATATAGTCATGGATTATTTACATGATACCTGGTGTAAGTCATGATGAAATACGGGTCTTGGCCCACTAATGGGTATGAGAATTAAAAGGGGGTTATCATTTTAGTGGGAGTAAATTTAATATAATTCCTTATTAAATGAATGTAAAATATGATACTCATATGATAAAATATTTTATTGTAGATAATAGAATCATTATCATCATTATCAAACTTTTCTTTGAGATCAATCCTTGAGAAGGAGAAACTTAATGTAAGAAACACCTAAGACTAGTAACTTAAGATAAGTTCTTAAGGGAAAATTCTATGTGTTAGATAAATACCTTCCTATGAAAGTGTTGAAGTTATTCAATAAGTGAATAGATATTCTTATGAGAATAAAATAATGATTTAGTTGGGGTTTCAAAGGCATTAGATGCAAAATGACCTAACAAATATTAGTCTCAATTTCTCAATATTATTGGGTATGTCAATGATACTCAATATATTGAGCATACTAATGACTTAGAGAGATTGGATAATTCCTATAAGTATTTTTTAAGGAATTCATCATATTTTCATTGATGGAAAGTCTTCAACAATATAAATGAGTTCAATATAATTTTACTCGATATTCTCAAAGTTTTGAGAATAGATAAACTGAGTATATGATGTCTCGGTTTTGATGTTGTATAAATAGTACAAGTGGGTAAAACTTAAAACTATA
The DNA here is from genome assembly GCA_963277665.1 of Viscum album. NCBI lineage: Eukaryota > Viridiplantae > Streptophyta > Magnoliopsida > Santalales > Viscaceae > Viscum > Viscum album. Next base: position 1,503,793,410 of record OY728152.1, read on the forward strand.
AGAAGAAAATTTAGTTTTAGATTCCAACAATTTTTCTTTGAGTAACCATTTAAGGTTATTGAAACATGATGAAATCGAGAAGAAATGAGTAATGACCCGAATGGCCCGAAGGCCTTCTATTTTTATTCATTTTTTATAACCCCCTTTTAATGGTTGAAGGGGAATCCATACATGGCCCATAGGCTTCATGAAATTACATGACCCATAGGTCTTAGAGGAATCCGTCCAGACTATAACTACTTGGAACTATTCCTCCCCAACTTCTACATCGTGATGTCTGTCCTCCACCTTTTTCATGGCTGTTCAGCTAGGCTTCCCGTGAATGCACAGGCTAGTCCTGATGGAAATTTCATACCCTCTCTTTCTTCCAAATCTGTTTAGCTTCTGCTCTAGTAAATATGTCTGCTCTGAATCCTCATCTTGAGTCTACTCCATATAGAGTCTTCCTAGTCCATTAAGGACAATTTCAAGTGGCCTGAAAGCCTTGAGGTGGCCCAAAGGCCTTAAAGTGTCCTGAAGGCCTTGAGGTGGCATGAAATCCTTACTGGCTCAAAGGCCTTGGGTGGCCCGAAGGCCTTGAAGGACCCAAGGACCAAACTGGTGGCCCGAGTAATGATTCTAGAATATGGAATTATTTAGGATACCAAAATGGGTTTTTTAAAATCCATGGAATGTATATTTGAGGTATTAATGTTATAGAAATTAATTATTTTATTTTTAATGGTATATGATACCAAATTGATACATTACAAGTGTTTTGATTATACTAGAGTTCAAAATCAAGGTAAGAATTGATAAAGATTGTAGTTTTCACTATAGTGATGAAGTAAATAGTTTCTACATCAAATATTTGAATGTAAATGAGTTTATCAAGCTCAGATGAATCTAATTAAAGGATGTGTACAATTATCTCATTTTTCTTATATGATAAGAGGGGTTGTTTGTTTAAAAGTGTTGTGATGAATAATATGAGATGATGAATTCAATACACATGGTTTATGATTAATCATATCCTATAACATGTTTTGAAAATGGAGACAAGGATAAAAATGTTTGATCTTGGATAAAGCATTTAAAATATGAGGGAAAGTGTTCTCACCACCCATCAGTGGTATATTTTAAAGAATGAAGTATTCTTTTCAGTGTAAAATTCTCCAAACACATAGAATTATATATATGATATGGAAAAAATAGTTTATTTGTTAACTATTCCTATTAAAATTAAATTAGAGTTAATTCCTAAATACAAAGAAGTTTATGTATCTTAGAATGATATTCTAAAGAGAATATAGTGTCAAATAGACTAGTGGGGGTATAGTTAACCTTAGAAAAGTTCAAAGTTAACAAATAAAATATTGTTACAATAAAAATCCATGATATCCTAAAGATTTTATCATATGTGATAGTAATAGGGATGTAAAGGGTTACATTTAGTTGTTGTAACAAATTGAATGTCACTTTATCCTAAAGATGTTTAGGATGTGATGGTAAGTGATAATGTAAATAGTTACATTATTCACCAATAGATTTCAAGGAAAATTTTTATGGAATGATTTACAAGAATGATGATTATATACTTAGAAATAGTAGACAATAGAAGTCGACATTGTAACATGTGATGTTGTCAAGTTAAGGAGTTTGAATATGTTTGGGTATTTGAACATTAGAAATATGATTCCTAAATATCGTCATTATTAAAACTTTATTTCTATATAGATGTTACTCACTAAATAGTTTATTAGGAGGGTTTTATTAAGTAATCACATAGAGATGTGGAAATATTTACATATATATCTAATGAGTTAACAAAACCCTTGAAAGTGAAACCAACATAAGGATAATCTAGTTGTCTTTCATATATGATATGTTAGACAAGTTCTTATGTAATGTTTTTTTTAATTATTATTAAAAGAGTTTAAGAATAAAAATTTATTATATAAATGGAAATATCACTTTATCATTCTTTTACATTTTTTACATATATGTATATATTAATATACAACTGCTGAAGTGTAATGATAATTGACCTCTCAAAGTATGATTTTGAGTTATCTCTAACTGATGTTTTTTATGGAGTATTATTGGTTATAATGGAATGTGAAGGTTATCTTGAGTATTATTCTTGTATAGAGATGTGGAATATGATCATGAGGTGCCAAAAGGGTTTTTTTATGCAAGATGACCCATAAAGTATACCATATGGGGTGTCATGCACTATTTCTCTGGTATACTAGGGGTGCATGGATCATATTTGGTGTCCCCAGTACTTGAGGTTGGAGAGATGCCTATCATGATAACATTAAAACTTCCATACTATTCTTATGAATTTCTTGAGGCTTAGATAATCATGGGGTGGTGGGGTAGTTTTTTGATTATTTCATCAATTGGAGATCAACTAAGATAGGATTTATCCTCTCATATGATGATTATGATATTTGGGCCCTTGATTTGGATAGACTGAGAAGTGTGTAGCCACACCTATATAGTGAATATTAAAGGTTTAAAGCATAGAGGAAGAGTATATTGGGCATGGAAAACTCATATTTTAGTCATAATCAACAAATAATCTGTGATGTACATGATGAAGAACAACATGACCAATGAATTAAAATTGAATATTAGTTGGATCATTAATTTCAAAACCAAAAGGTGGGATTATCACATATAATTTATAATTAATTTATAGATAGATTTAGAATTACCTTGATCTTGTAATTATTCATTCATTGATGAATCGGTAGGCAACTCTTGTCATATCATCATTGGGTTAGAGGAATCAAGGGTAGATTCCCTCTAATGGTAGTCCACATATGCTTCACGAACCTCTTAGTGGTAAGCACCACATAATCCTACATGAAAAATGGGGGTTCAAAACTCATTGGGTGCTGGTACTGTAGTAGTAGTGTAGAGGTACTATAGCAGCGGTGGTACTGTAGATCAATGGGTACTGTAGCGGCGGCAGGGCATTGTAGCAGTGGCGGTACTGTGTGGTACTGTAGCAGTTGGGTTATTATTCACAGAATGGAAATTGGGCCAAAAAATTGGGCCTACGGGATATGTAATGGGATACAAGCCCACTGGGCCTTCGGGCTATGTAATGGGTCTCCCTCTACCCAGTTAAAAGAGTTCTTTGATTTGCTTTAATAATAAAATGAGGCTTTAGCCCCAACTTTTTTTTTATCACTGTGGAATCCTTCAGGTTCTAGTGTGGATAAATCTAACACTTGCAGCGATCGTTATGGATCACAAAAAAATCCTTCAAGGGGAATAATTTGTTCTGGTGGATGAGGATAATTGTTCTTCATTCTTCAAAACATTTTAGTAAGAGAGCTCTCTGGGGATTAAGAGAATCCATTCTAGAATTTCTTGTACACAATGAAAAAAATGTGGCTAGGGCTATGAAAAATTTCATAACTATGTGTATATAGTTCTAGGGTTATAAAATAATAATTGTTCAAGGGATATTATTATTTTATTAATTCCCAGTAAATCTCATGTCTAAATAATATTATTATTATTATTTACTTGGAATGTGCTAAAATCATGGATAAAATAAATTTTATTTTCTTGAATAAATAAATTAATATTTATTCAAATAATATTTAATATGAAATTTCTCATCAGGACATAAAATTCAGTTTTTCAATCCTCCTCAATATTCATGAGTCCTTGAATAATGAATATTAATTTAATTAAATATCACTGTATTATTCAAAAATAAATATATAAATATTATATTCACTAAATTAATGAATAAATATTTATTAAATATTCACATAACTAAATAAATAAATATTTTATTACCTTGTGAATAAACAATAATAAATAAGTATTATGTATTCATGTAATTAAATAAATAATTACCTAATAAATCTATACTTATTAAATATTCAACTCACACACATATTCTCCCGAATAACTAGTGATTGAATATTTATGATCAAACAAACATGAATAATTATTAAACCATATGTGGGAATAATATTTATCCAACATGTTAAATTCATATAGAATTTAAATGGGGTTATGAATAAACTTAGTGTCTAGCCCTCTATTCCCCTATCTTAGTGACATTAGGGTACACTTCCTAAATTACAAGGTCAACGTCCGGCAACACGCCAAGACTCCCATTGAGAAAGAAGTTAATTTTGTAAGGATATGTAGCCTCTTATAAATGTGAATTGTGTAACATAATCTATTTATCATTATATCTCTAATCAATTAGGTTGTTTACTGGTGTCATAAACCTATATCCTTAAAGTCTCTTTCTTTGAATTTTTGGAAATGAACTTTCTGACAACACCATCAAGGCCATAGACTTAATTAGAAAGTTCAATTTTCATAAAAGGACCTGAGATATAAGAATTTTTTAAATAACATAAGGGATAAATCCTTTCTCACATTATTAATTAATAGTACATCACTCATGATGCACCCAACATATCCAACCTTTCTGCAAACATATGTACTCATAGGTTTCATCAATACATCAAATTATGTGACTCATGAAATGTATTAATAATAATATTAAAGTCTAAGGATCAGAAAACATGTTCCTGGAGAGGAATATCCAATAATACATATAAATATGTATTTTTTATTGGTGGTTCATGATCACATAATCACTTACACTGAAGATTACCAAGGACGTAAACCATGAGAATGTGTCTCAAAGTCCAATGAGTCTCCACCCCTGATAGCCTATATCATTTATGTCTCATTAAATTATATCATCTGGATATAGAACTTATATTTAATAATAATGTTTTGGAACTTGTAGATTCTCATCATAGTATAGAACTGTTATATCCTTTTAGTGCAACAAGTACCCTTAGGACATTATCATAAACTATCTCATGCAAATGAACATTCATGATGCGATAAGAAATTTTTTAATATTAAAATACATGAATACAAGTAATCATAATTTACTTAAAATTTGGTTCTAGGAAACCAACTCCAACACATTATTTCAGAAATTCCAATATTCTTAGTGACAAAAAAAGTTTTCATATTAAGAAAAGATAGAAAAAATAAGATGATGATAAACACAGACACATGGATTTATATGGTTCGGGAAATGATCTCTATATCCACAGAGAGGCATAAAAATTCACTATAATCGGGGGTATAATTACAAGGAGGTTTTCAGAGTTTCTCTCATATAAACTCTAGCACAAACAAGCTAATAAAGAAGAAGATTCATTATTCTTCCAACCACATAGTAAGTCCATTGTGTTACAATGTTGTAACCACCCAAGTCCACATTGCTACAGTATCACATCCACCCATGTCCAAGCTGCTACAGTACCACTATCTATAAAGTTCAAGATGTTATATTTCCCTATCTTTGTCACCTAATCAGCTCTGTTATAGTGTCACATCAAAGTCCACACTACTGCAGTACTGCTATAGTGAGTCGACATTACTATAGTTCCCAAAATTTGGGTTAGGGGCCTTTATCTCCTGGAGCAGGGGTGTGTTTTATAGCGACCCGGCCTTTTCTTACATTAATATTAAATCATTTTAAAGATAAAAAACATAACAGTATTACACATAGAGGATCCAATGGTTTAGTGTCTTGGGAAAACTAGGACCATAAATAATAATTACAACATCGAGCATAAATGTTTTTTCATTTCTTCTTCTCTAGCTTCTTATTGGAACTTAACCTCTCCTTAGTACATGTAGCCACCTAAGGATATAAATCAAAAGGGGTGATCTAGAAGCCCAGTAAAGGGATATATAAGAACAATATATCATGGTGTGAGCATAATCATAACATAGGAAAAGGATCATGAACATGAGAGGAATCATAAATATAAGACTTGAAATATGGAAATGTACAAAAATGAAACATCATGTCTTAGTGGTTAACTACCAAACATGCTTGTGAGTAATGGTAGAATCTTGTTCACGCATCATTTCACATTTACTAATCAGATTCATCACTTTAACCAATGCATTGGAGTGCTGTATAATTCTGGGCACACCCATCACATTTAAACATTCATATTGCACTATATAATTCTTGGTGCACCCGTCACATCATAACATTATCATTTATCATGCATTCCACAATGAAAATTTAACAAAAATGAACATAACTAACCCATGAAAAGTAATGGGTTTCATATCATAATAACACATTCATAAACATTGGGTTCCCAAAAAGAAAGAGGGAATAACATACATGTTACAAGAACCGTCATTCTTGAATGAGAAGTAAAAGGTGTGTTCTTAAAAGAAGAGTTCTTTTGGAAAACATTTGGTTTGACATAAATAACAGTGAAAAACATTTATATCCCAAAAAAGGAAAGAAAATGATTAAAAAAATATTTTTAAGGAGTAACCATATCAAAAAGGATTGAAAGAGGGAGAACCCGAAGGATGAAAGTTGGGTTCGAGAATTTCCCCTTACCTTGTATCTGAACGCTTCATTCACTTAAATGTCCTGTATAATGACATTATATTCATTAATTAGAAATTCCAGAACCTTTTATACATTAATAGGGATAATTTTGGTTTCATTATGTTATTTTATGGGCCTTTTGATGAGTTGTAGAGTTTAAAAACATTGTTCGGGAATGTTCGTTTTTATGGTTTTCTTGAGCGCTTCACATGTATTCATGAATTGAAGTTTGTGTAGAACATGGGTAAACATCCAGAACATATATTACATGTTATTAATGATATTCCAGAAGTTAAAATGATATTATAATTAATTACATTGTATACCATGTGGATGAATCATTAGATAAGAATTAAATGATGATTGTTTGAGTTAATTTGGACAGTCTTTCGACCACAACAAACTTGTTTTGATTAATCATTTAGTAATATGTACATAAGTTTGTTCCAGATCTTTAAATAGGACTTAATACATATAAAATATTCTATTTCAACCATAAAAATGGTTTCATGATGTAGGGTCCTGAAAAAATCCGCAAAGGAGAATGATGATCCCCTTTAACTCAAGAGAGATTCTACCCAATTTCCCTTAAAATGGATTAGGAAAATGTGGAGAATACTAAAGTATGGAGAAGGATGAACTGGTCCGTGTACCGGTTTAATTTTAGCGACATAGGGCTGGTTCCACGAAGCGTCCCTCCTCCACGGACCGTTGTCATTCGCGAGATGGAGGCAGAGATCCTCCGCGGTCGCAAGGCGAGACAGGAACCAACCCGGTTCACCATTCCAGACCGCCCCAGCTGCGAGCCGCATCAACCAGCCCAAATCTCCTCTGCTGTCATTCTTGAAATAGAGGTGGAGATCCTCCGCGGTTGCGAGGCGAGACAGGCACCAACCCGGTTCACCATTCCGGACCACCCCAGCTGCGAGCCGCGTCAATCAGCCCAAACCGCCTCCGTTGTTGTTCATGAAATGGAGGTGGAACCCTCTGTGGCCGTGAAGCATTCCCCGAGTTTGGTTCGTAGAGGAGGAGTGTTTAAAGCCCCGCGAATTGCGGATTGACCAAGTCATCTGTGAACTGGGTTTTCTGTCATGGTCCTCTGCAAAAGGTGTCGCATGACCATAGATACATCCTTTTCCCCGCTCTATAAAAGGATATTGAAGTAGAAGGGGGAACAGAGAGGAGATCAGTCAGATTCAGGTGGAAGGATTTCTAAGGAAGGCTTAGGATTTCAGAAGTTCCAGTTTGCGCACCAGAGCAGGTATGAACCTGGGAATTAACTAATAAGAAACCAAAAAATTCATAATAACTTGGTGAACCGTGAAATAAAATAACAAAGAAGAGAAAACCATGAACCAGGGTCCCTCCGCGGATGTACTCCCTGCGGACCAGGGAGTTTATGAATCTTTTTTGATCTGCCGCACCGCGTAGCACCCTCCTACGTGGGCGAATCCCCGACCGATGAGCCTCTAGACGGTTCCGCCCTTGGCCTCCGCTGCTCACGTAGACCCCTCCGCGTACCAACCTTGTATGCGGACCAAACCTGAAGCCGTGAACCCTCTTGGTTCGTAGGATGACAATCAGTCTGTGGACCCTCCTGGTTCGTGGACGGCCAATCAGTCCGCGGACCCTCCAGGTTCGCGGATGGCCAATCAGTTCACAGGCCACCCTGGCTCGCAGACGGCCTCTCCAGCCACATATCACTTCCCTACACGAAGGGCGCCACCACCCATACCCCTGTGTGGCCTGAAAAAACCTTCGGAGTTCCCATTCCCTCAGCCAGATAAAATCCTTCCAATTCTAATCTGGCTTGATCCTTCACAACCTTCTCATTGGCCTATTCATCAGCCCCGAAATGAGGCCTCCACTAGAGCCACCGGATCTGTGTGGTGTAACCCTCAAGTGCACCAGCGTGCCATTTTGAGTTCACATACCCACGGTAAGTAGAGGTGAAGGGGTTTCCCCGGCCCATGAGAAGATTCCCAAATCATTCCTGGGTTCACATTCCCACGGTAATGTGGAGTCTGAGCTCGGGAGTCCCCTTTCTTCTCCTCCACTTGTTAAGGGCTCCTCGGGGGTAGTAAAATACCCATCAGAAGGAAGCCATCATTCACTGAAAGAGAGGATATGAGCATAGGAGCACCCCCTTTCCCCCTCCCATTGCGCTTTGTCACACCTGGGAATCCGCCTAGGAGCAATCCCCAACCTTATGGGCCGCCCTCATGCGTAAGTCCCACTCCACCTCTCATGGACGCACCTTTCGCGACGTGATCATCTGGTCCCTGTTGCCTCTTTTTTCTCACACCGAGCACGACTCATGTGGGCTTAGAGTAAGCATCAACCATGATCTCCTCTTATGGGCCTCCTCAGAGTGTAATCCCCAATCCATCACTTTGGGCTGCCTCAGAGCATAAGTCCCAAGCCATTACGAACTATGTGGAATTTGATCCTTGTCTCTTAGGCAGGGTACGTAGGAAGCCTCTCTGAGGTTCAAGCCCATCATCCACACCTTGGGCCTCCTCAGAGTGTAAGCCCCAACCCATCACTCTAGGATACCTCAGAGCTTAAGTCCCAATCCATTACGAACTACGTGGACTTTGATCCTTGTCTCTTAGGCAGGGTACGTAGGAAGCCTCTTTGAGGTTCAAGACCATCATCCACACCTTGGGCCTCCTCAGAGTGTAAGCCCCAACCCATCACTATGGGATGCCTCAGAGTGTAAGTCGCAAGCCATTACGAACTACGTGTACTTTGATCCATGTCTCTTAGTCAGGGTACGTAGGAAGCCTCCATGAGGTTCAAGCCCAACAACTGGTCGATCCGACTATCTTCACATCGGTTCACCGCACCAATCCCAGTGTCGCCTCAATGAGTCCCGACTCCACAGGGTCATTAATCCAACGAGGGATGGTAAACCTTAGGCCTAAATGATTTTGGACCCCTGCGTTCAGCTGACCATTGACAACCAGGAGAAATCCATGGATATTATGCTTGGGTATAAACCAAAGATTCGCGAACATATGAATACGTCTTAAAACTATAAGAGAGTCCCAGAACAGGAAATAATTCCCCCCAAAAGGGTGCGATGAGCCTGACTTCCCATCCTCTCGACCAATGTGAGTTCTTAAGCATTGCTGGTCAGACCATCCGGCGAGCACCTACCTTTGGAAAGTAGGTCCACGTGTCATTGGATACGGAACCGTTGGGCGTTTTGAGACCAACCCAAAACAAAAATGGTGAACCCAACATGAATCTTTAACCAAGAATGATGGATTTAACTTACTACCACCCCATGCCCCCTTTTACTCACAAGGAGGTCCAAGCAAGTTCATTAATTACACATGGGATCATGAGATGCTGCTTTGACGGGTTTGCTGCTTGTATTTTTTAAAATGTTTTACAGGTACTGTACAGAACTCCCTTCGATCCAATTGTGTCATGAAGGAACTTGCAAGTGCACACTTCAGGCTACGCGATGACCGGACATCCTCACCAACAATGGACCCCATCACCCACCCAGCGTCTTCAACGCTGGGTCTCGGACGCGCTGATCTGAGAGTACCACGTGAACAGTACTCTCCCAATGGTGGAGGCGGCCATGCACGCCATCCAATCTGTCAAGATTTTCCGGTTGCCTGCCTAGCAGCGGCCGCAAAGGCAGATCCAGACAGCCCCTGTTGCTATCTCCAACCATTTTGGGAGTCTATCCTTGGAACGGGACAATGCGTACCTCCCTTATCTTAGGGAGGTGGATGAGGTCGACGTTGAGGACTTTATCCCCATAGAACAGGGGTTCCGCTCCAAGGCCCCTGCCGGAAGGCGTCATCGCGTTCACGCCGCGACCCAACATCCTCACACCGAGGAGGATGTCTCCCCGAGGATTCAGTCCCACGCTCCCCAAGCTTCGGCCCCTCAGACTACCCGATAGGGGCAAAAGATGTACAATCAGGGACCGGTCGTCACCCTGGTCCCTGAGGAGGAGCTCTGCTGCCCAGCCACAGAGACGTACCACGAACAGGCACCTACACCTATTCGCTCCTCCCGAGCCTGCCATCCAGACATGGATGCATCATACAAGCCGGCGCGCATCCCTACTGAGCTCCATCAGGCCCGTTGCTCACACAAGACGGCACTTACCAGGCAGGCACCTCTCCCTACCCAGGGTCATGAAGCCCACCAGCTTGACATGGTGGCGACCCGACGCCTGTAGGACTAACTCCTAGAAGATGCTTCTGACACCCTCTATCTTGACATGGTGGCGATCAACAAAGCCCGCCACCCAGATGTGGAGGCAATTAATAGGCGGGTATGTCTCCCCGCCAACAAAGGCCACCGACTCGATACGGTGAGAAACCAATATATGCAGGGCCAGCTCCCTGCGGATGCAAGTAAAGTCCACCATCCCGATGTGGAAGCAAACGGAGAGATAAACCGGTGTATCCCAGCATAGGGGCAGATTCGTTCACCTGCCCCGACACGGGAGAATTTTTATTACCCACTGACCACCGGAGGACCGGATCAGGATATTCCTACTCCGATACCAGAATGGGCCTTTATACCCATTCCATCCAAAGATGTTTCTCTTCATATCCTGGCAATGATGGAGGAGCAGGTATCGATCCCAGATCATATATTTTAGACTTGCCATAATGTAATTACATTAGAGGAAACAACAAGGACTCGGGCCCATGAGCCCGTCTCCCCAATTGAGGCGACTCATCTATGAGATGAGATAGACACCTCGGAGAAGATCTACATCCCTACTTCCTCCCAGGAGGGTCACCGGCTATATTCCGCGATGCAAGGGCATCCGGATCGAGCAGCTTCACTCGTTCCAACTGGGGGACACCCGTCCATCATGGAGGATGCCCTAGGGCAGGCATATATCCCTGCTAAAAGTCAAGATGTTTGTCGGCATATCCTGACAACATCACGGGACCCAATTAGATAGGGACCCAAAGGTGAAGGTCGTTATCAACAGCAGACGGTCCTGGCTACCCACAAGAAAGCACCCCGAACGCGCCGAAGGTAGCCGGAAAATAAAGAGGGAGTTCGTGACTCTGCTCTGCTGGAAGCTAGGGTTCCCAAGGCTGCTAAGCACACATCGCAGGCTCAGAACCCTGCCCACCCATTACTATATTATGAGAGTGGAAGTAGCAGTTTCGAAGGTCATCCCTACAATTTTGCTACCAGCAGCTCTGAAGGTCCTCCCCAGAGCACCCGTGGGGGCCTCCCCTGTGGGCATATAACGATCGATCATGAGATCTCCTCTTTTTATGTGAGTGACGGAAACCCTCCATGTGACTAGAAGATCGAGCAGCAAGAAGGTCCTCCACTTGTTGTGGTCCACCCTGAATGTCCTCCCCGGGGTATATGCTGCAAACACTCTCCATGCAGTGGGACCACAGATTATGATAGTAGTCTTCACTATCATAGTTGCAACTGTGGAGGCCCTCCCCGTAGTGACGTCTCATCATGACAAGAAGGTCCTCCCCTTGTCGTGGCCTACCCTGAAGGTCCTCCCACTACTGAAAATCTGGCCTTTAGCGACTGCCATTGGCGGTCCCTAAAGGCCTTTAGCGGTCGCTGTTGCCTCGTCGCTAGAGGCTTTCAGTGACCGCCAATGGCGGTCGCTATAGAAGGCCGGCAGATCGGCCTTCAGCGACCGCCAAGCGGTCGCTGCAGCCCCTCTGCCAGGCAGCCTATAGCGACCCCCTATGGCGGTCGCTAGTCTAAAAAAAAAAAATTAAAATTTTTTTATTGAATTGAATATATATATATATATATATTCATATATATACTATTAAATACAATATTTTAAATATATATATATATATAATATATTTTAAATGTTTTAATATATATATAATATATATATAATATCAAATCATTGTGCTATAATAATTTAAAAACTTCGATTCAAGAAATAATCTCATTTCAGGTCTTTCGGAGCACGTTTGCTCCGAATGGGACCGTCGCACGCCGTTTTGGTGTTTTATGGCGCCGGAAACGCGTTTCTGGCCGCCGTGGTCAAACGGAACCTCCGAATGAGGTGCCTTCTGGCCGACCATTTCACAATTCACTCCCCGGATGTTGTCGTACGGTTTCGTGGCATTCGGAGGTCGTTCGGGTGGTTTTGACCCCCCAACGCGTCATTTCAGCGCGCGCCGCGCTGCTGAAAAGGACACAATCGGACGTGTCGCACACACCGCATGTCCGATGGACGTGCGGCCTCCTCCTGCATCTCAGGAATAATATTTCTATCGTTCCCGTGCGGTTTCAGGTCGTTCGGAGCACGTTTGCTCCGAATTGGACCGCCGCACGCCGTTTTGGTGTTTTAGGGCGCCGGAAACGCGTTTCCGGCCGCCGCGGTCAAACGGAACCTCCGAATGAGGTTCCGTCTGGCCGAACATTTCATAATTCACGCCCCGGATGTTGTTGTACGGTTTCATGGCATTCGGAGGTCGTTCGGGTGGTTTTGACCCCCCAACGCGCAATTTCAGCGCGCGTCGCGCTGCTGAAAAGGACACAATCGGACGTGCCACGCGCACCGCATGTCCGCTAGACGTGATGCCTCCTCCTGAATCTCAGGAATAATATTTCTATCGTTCCCGTGCGGTTTCAGGTCTTTCGGAGCACGTTTGCTCCGAATGGGACCGCCGCACGCCGTTTTGGTGTTTAATGGCGCCCGAAATGCATTTCTGGCCGCCGCGGTCACACGGCACCTCCGAATGAGGTTCCGTCTAGCCGACCATTTCAAAATTCACGCCCCGGAAGTTGTCGTATGGTTTCGTGGCATTCGGAGGTCGTTCAGGTGGTTTTGACCCCCCAACGCGCCATTTCAGCGCGCGCCGCGCTGCTAAAAAGGACACAATCGGACGTGCCGCGTGCACCGCACGTCCGATGGATGTTCCGCCTCCTCCTGCATCTCAAAAATAATATTTCTATCATTCCCGTGTGGTTTCAGGTCGTTCGGAGCACGTTTGCTCCGAATTGGACCGTCGCACGCCGTTTTGGTGTTTTATGGCGCCGGAAACGCGTTTCCGGCCGCCGCGGTCACACGGCACCTCCGAATGAGGTTCCGTCTGTCCAACCATCTCACAATTCATGCCCCGGATATTTTCGTACGGTTTCGTGGAATTTGGAGGTCGTTCGGGTGGTTTTGACCCCCCAACGCGCCATTTCAGCGCGCGCCGTGCTGCTGAAAAGAACACAATCGGACGTGCCGCGCGCACCGCACGTCCGCTGGACGTGCTTCCTCCTCCTGCATCTCAGGAATAATATTTCTATCATTCCCGTGCGGTTTCAGGTCTTTCGGAGCACGTTTTCTCTGAATGGGACCGTCGCACGCCGTTTTGGTGTTTAATGGCGCCCGAAACGCGTTTCCGGCCGCCGCGGTCACACGGCACCTCCGAATGAGGTGCCGTCTGGCCAACCATTTCACAATTCACGCTCCGGATATTTTCGTACGGTTTCGTGGCATTCGGAGGTCGTTCGGGTGGTTTTGACCCCCCAACACGCCATTTCAGCGCGCTCCGCGCTGCTGAAAGGACACAATCGGACGTGCCGCGCGCACCACACGTCCGCTGGATGTGCTGCCTCCTCCTGAATCTCAGGATTAATATTTCTATCGTTCCCGTGCGGTTTCAGGTCTTTCGGAGCACGTTTGCTCCGAATGGGACTGCCGCACGCCGTTTTGGTGTTTTATGGCGCCAGAAACGCGTTTCCGGCCGCCGCGGTCACACGGCACCTCCTAATGAGGTGCCGTCTGTCCGACCATTTCACAATTCACGCCCCGGATGTTGTCGTACGGTTTTGTGGCATTCGGAGGTCGTTCGGGTGGTTTTGACCCCCCAACGCGCCATTTCAGCGCGCGCCACGCTGCTGAAAAGGACACAATCGGACGTGCCGCGCGCACCGCACGTCTGATAGACGTGCGGCCTCCTCCTGCATCTCAGGAATAATATTTCTATCATTCCCGTGCGGTTTCAGGTCGTTCGGAGCACGTTTGCTCCGAATTGGACCGCCGCACGCCGTTTTGGTGTTTTATGGCGCCGGAAACGCGTTTCCGGCCGCCGCGGTCACACGGCACCTCTGAATGAGTTTCCTTCTGGCCAACCATTTCACAATTCATGCCCCGGATATTTTCGTACGGTTTCGTGGAATTCGGAGGTCGTTCGGGTGGTTTTGACCCCCCAAAGCGCCATTTCAGCGCGCGTCGCGCTGCTGAAAAGGACACAATCAGACGTGCCGCGCGCACCGCATTCTGCTGGACGTGCTACCTCCTCCTGCATCTCAGAAATAATATTTCTATCGTTCCCGTGCGGTTTCAGGTCTTTCGGAGCACGTTTGCTCCGAATGGGACCGTCGCACGCCGTTTTGGTGTTTAATGGCGCTCGAAACGCGTTTCCAGCCGCCGCGGTCACACGGCACCTCTGAATGAGGTGCCGTCTCGCCGACTATTTCACAATTCACGCCCTGGATATTTTCGTACGGTTTCGTGGCATTCGGAGGTCGTTCGGGTGGTTTTGACCCCCCAACGCGCCATTTCAGCGCGCGTCGCGCTGCTGAAAAGGACACAATCGGACGTGCCGCGCGCACCGCACGTCCGATTGATGTGCGGCATCCTCCTGCATCTCAGGAATAATATTTCTATCGTTCCCGTGCGGTTTCAGGTCGTTCGGAGCACGTTTGCTCCGAATTGGACCACCGCACGCCGTTTTGGTGTTTAATGGCGCCGGAAACGCATTTCCGGCCGCCGCGGTCATACGGCACCTCCGAATGAGGTTCCGTCTGGCCGTCCATTTCACAATTCACGCCCCGGATGTTGTCGTACGGTTTCGTGGCATTAAGAGGTCGTTCGGGTGATTTTGACCCCCCAACGCGCCATTTCAGCGCGCGCCGCGCTGCTGAAAAGGACACAATCGGATGTGCCGCGCGCACCGCACGTTCGTTGGACGTGCGGCCTCCTCCTGCATCTCAGGAATAATATTTCTATCATTCCCGTGGGGTTTCAGGTCGTTCGGAACACGTTTTCTCCGAATTGGACCACTGCACGCCGTTTTGGTGTTTTAGGGCGCCGGAAACGCGTTTCTGGCCGCCGTGGTCACACGGCACCTCCGAATGAGGTTCCGTCTAGCCTAACATTTCACAATTCACACCCCGGATATTGTCGTACGGTTTCGTGGCATTCGGAGGTCGTTCGGGTGGTTTTGACCCCCCGACGTGCCATTTCAGCGCGCGCCGCGCTGCTGAAAAGGACACAATCAGACGTGTCGCGCGCACCGCACGTCCGTTGGATGTGCGGCCTCCTCCTGCATCTCAGGAATAATATTTCTATCGTTCCCGTGCGGTTTCAGGTCGTTCGGAGCACGTTTTCTCCGAATTGGACCGCCGCACGCCATTTTGGTGTTTAATGGCGCCGGAAACGCGTTTCCGGCCGCCGCGGTCACACGGCACCTCCGAATGAGGTACCGTCTGGCCGACCATTTCACAATTCACTCCCCGGATGTTGTCGTACGTTTCGTGGCATTCAGAGGTCGTTCGGGTGGTTTTGACCCCCCAACGCGCCATTTCAGCGCGCGCCGCGCTGCTGAAAAGGACACAATCGGACGTGCCGTGCGCACCGCACGTCCGATGGATGTGCGGCCTCCTCCTACATCTCAGGAATAATATTTCTATCGTTCCCGTGCGGTTTCAGGTTGTTCGGAGCACGTTTTCTCCGAATTGGACCGGCACACGCCGTTTTGGTGTTTTATGGCGCCGGAAACGCGTTTCTGGCCGCCGCGGTCACACGGCACCTCCGAATGAGGTGCCGTCTGGCCAACCATTTCACAATTCACGGCCCGGATATTGTCGTACGGTTTCATGGCATTCGGAGGTCGTTCGGGTGGTTTTTGACCTCCCAACGCGCCATTTCAGCGCGCGGCGCGCTGCTGAAAAGGACACAATCGGACGTGCGGCCTCCTCCTGCATCTCAGGAATAATATTTCTATCGTTCCCGTGCAGTTTCAGGTCGTTCGGAGCACGTTTGCTCCGAATTGGACCGCCGCACGCCGTTTTGGTGTTTAATGGCGCCGGAAACGCGTTTCCGGCCGCCGCGGTCACACGGCCCCTCCGAATGAGGTGTCGTCTAGCCGACCATTTCACAATTCACGCCCCGGATATTGTCGTAGGTTTTTGTGGCATTCGGAGGTCGTTCGGGTGGTTTTGACCCCCCAACGCGTCATTTCAGCGCGCGCCGCGCTGCTGAAAAGGACACAGTCGGACGTGCCGCGCGCACCGCACGTCCGCTGGACGTGATGCCTCCTCCTGCATCTCAAGAATAATATTTATATCATTCTCGTGCGGTTTCAGGTCTTTCGGAGCACGTTTGCTCCGAATGGGACCGCCACACGCCGTTTTGGTGTTTAATGGCGCCGAAAATGCGTTTCCGGCCGCCGCGGTCACACGGCACCTCCGAATGAGGTGCCGTCTGGCCGACCATTTCACAATTCACGCCCCGGATATTGTCGTACGGTTTCGTGGCATTCGGAGGTCGTTCGGGTGGTTTTGACCCCCCAACGCGCCATTTCAGCGCGCGCCGCGCTGCTGAAAAGGACACAATCGGACGTGCCACGCGCCCGCACGTCTGATGGACGTGCTGCCTCCTCCTGCATCTCAGGAATAATATTTCTATCGTTCTCGTGCGGTTTCAGGTCTTTCGGAGCACGTTTTCTCCGAATGGGACCGCCGCACGCCGTTTTGGTGTTTAATGGCGCCCGAAACGCGTTCCGGCCGCCGCGGTCACACGGCACCTCCGAATGAGGTGCCGTCTGGCCGACCATTTCACAATTCACGCCCCGGATATTTTCGTACGGTTTCGTGGAATTCGGAGGTCGTTCGGGTGGTTTTGACCCCCCAACACGCCATTTCAGCGCGCGCCGCGCTGCTGAAAAGGACACAATCGGACGTGGGTGCGGGGGGCTGTACGGGGGGTGCGGGGGGCTGTACGGGGGTGGCGGGGGGCCGTACGGGGGTGTGGGGGGATGTACGGGGGTGCGGGGGGGGGGGGGGGGTTGTACGGGGTGCGGGGGGGGGGGGGTTGTACGGGGGTGCGGGGGGCTGTACGGGGGTGCGGGGGGCTATACGGGGGTGCGAGGGGGGTTGTACGGGGGTGCGGGGGGCTGTACGGGGGTTCGGGGGGGGGGGGCTGTACGGTGGTGTCAGGGGGCTGTACGGGGGTGCGGGGGGCTGTACGGGGGTGGCGGGGGGCAGTACGGGGGTGCGGGGGGCTGTACGGGGGTGCGGGGGGCTGTACGGGGGTGCGAGGGGCTGTACGGGGGTGCGGGGGGGGGGGGGCTGTACGGGGGTGAGGGGGGCTGTACGGGGGTGAGGGGGGCTGTACGGGGGTGTGGGGGGTTGTACGGGGGTGCGGGGGGGCTGTACGGGGGTGCGGGGGGTTGTACGGGGGTGCGGGGGGCTCTCCGGGGGTGCAAAGGCCATCCCATTGATTACAAAAGTGAAAAATAAAAGTGATAACATCTAATTAATACATATTTCTTTTATCGATACCATACAGAAATTTATAAAAAAATATATTGGATAATACACAATCTATAATATCAGATTTATTGATCTGTTGGAATTAGTTCGAATTTTTCAAATGTAGAATCATTCAAGATTATCTGATCAAAAACTCAATATGTGTATAAAATATTTAAAAGACCACCATGGATGGTAATAATGAATTACTTAAATGAATAAATACAGTACATCAATGTCAACCCTACCAGTAAAAACAAAAAACATATCTCGTGAATATATGGTGCGTCACGCATTGTCATCACTGCTACCTCCTTCTGGTGGGCCAGGTGCCTACAACAAATAAACATTATAAATATTTTATTAACAAAAATAATTTAAATTAAATAAATAAATACAGTATATACCTGCGTCGTATGATCCCCTGTACCATCAGCTCGACGCACATATTCCCGCAGTGCTCTAACCTCAGCTGTCAATTGCGCATTTGTCTCCTCGGAAGCGCGCAGCCGTGCCTCAAAATCTGACATCTGTTGTGTCATATGAGCAGCAGCAGGACCGACAACCGCAGCGCGTGACACTACAGAACGAGGAATCCCTGCTCCATAGGTCAAACTATAGCCATGCCCATCCCGACCAATAATGCGATGAAAGATCTCATCCGTCGCATGGGAAGCTGTCGCTGGTCCTCTGGCAGATGTTCTAACTCAGCTTCAAATTGAGCCTGTGAAATATTTAAATATATATAAATATATATATGTTAATATATAGATTTATGTAATTATTGGTAAGTACAGACACTTACTATCAATGCTGCAACCTCTGGATCATTGCGATCACGAGTCCTTATCCACACCGACATTTTATCAGTTGCTGCACCTTTCCCTCGCAACTGTATATTAAAAGAATATAAACACAAAACCATATTAATTAATAAATTAAAAAATGAATAATATATACCTCATGTCGGATCTGAGACATGTGACGAGTCCCGAGCCTGTGAGCCGGTCCCTGCAACGCTCGATTCTCCGAATGGCGTGTTGACACCTCCTACATTCAATTCATTCAAATTTCAAACAAATCACATATTCTTGAAAATATATATACAGCAAAATAATTAATATACAAACCGCAACACCCTCAGTAGACCAATATGCAACCAAGTCACGCCACTGAGCCGGGAGGACACCTCTCGGGACTTTTTCCAAAATGTCAAGGGCACCCACATTTGGTACCCAGCGGTCCCTCTTCACTTTGCCTTTATAATCTTTCCACATCTTACGGCATTTGCTCATACACACGGGCCGAAACT
The DNA here is from genome assembly GCA_963277665.1 of Viscum album. Taxonomy (NCBI): domain Eukaryota; kingdom Viridiplantae; phylum Streptophyta; class Magnoliopsida; order Santalales; family Viscaceae; genus Viscum; species Viscum album. The sequence goes on from OY728152.1 coordinate 1,503,812,657, forward strand.
CTTCAGGGCATACTTTCAAATTTTGCTATAAAGAAAATAATCAAACATATTAGTATTCTTTATAAATAGAAAATAAAGTAAAATTATTTTCTTACCTGAACCTCCCTCCATAGACGATCTAATGTGTCCTGGGGGATAGAATCCCAATCACGCGTGGTCAATGGAAATCGATGTGGGTCACATATGATATGACCCAGCTGACGAATAAATGCCGGGGCATTCGGTCCCACGGGATGAAATACCTCATCAAATGAAACATCTATCGTCGTGTCGGAATTCCATGATAATATGCCACGACCAGGGCCTCTCCTGCGAGAGGAAGAAGCAGCCGAGTCTGAACCTGTTGAAAACAATTTTATATATAAATTGACAAATGTTATATATATATATATATATATATATGTCAATTACATAAAAAATATAGACAATGACATTCAAACATACCTCGACCCTGAGACGTAGATGCCTCAGATGGATGATGTGGATCTTCTGCCTCTTCCCTTGACATGTCTGCAGTCATAGAAAATATCAGTAATGAGTCCAAAGTGTTTAAAAGATAAATTGGATCGTTCTTAATAAATCAAACTTGTACAACTGTTAATCAAACAAAAAATGGATTGAATAATTAGTTGTGAATGAATTTTAAAAAATCAGAAAGTTAATCAACCTAAATATTTATGACTGAATTAACTTACAAAAGTGAGGATTAAAACTTATAAGGATTTATAAAATGATTAGATAATTTATGATATCCTAGGACATTCTACTGAATAGCGGGAAAACAATTATACCTTTCATTAAGCATGAAAATCGACCGTTTCTCCTTCAACAGTCACTCTGACCCAATAAATATCTTCTTCACGTTGAACTACGGTATGTTGATCAAGTTGTTGGTAAACAAACGGAACAGTCTCGGGTTCATCTTCTTCAAATAAAAACACTACTCGCCGAGACATTTTGACAACAACTTGCCAACTTGGATCCGAAGGCAAAGTAATGAAGAATACTTGTTCCGCTTGTGATGTCAAAATGAAAGGTTCATTCTCAACTCATTAATTATTTCTGTATAACATATAGTTAAAATTCACCAATGAAAACTGATATTGATCGACTTTACATCCACGCACTGGATCAACCCAATTACACTTTAACAATATGTACTTCAAACCGTGTGTGTATACAACTTCAATGATGTCTATCAATTGACCATAGTAATAACCAGAATCGACAAAGGGACAACTGATGCCACTGTTTTGTGTTGCTCGTTTGTCATCAACATCTTTAATGCGAAATCAAAAACCATTAGCATCAATAGCTTTATAACGACGAGCCATTATAGATGGACCCTCAGCCAGTTGGATAAATACTTCAGGTAGCGTGGGGTCCCCTAACTCCCTCAGCTTACGAACCTACATAATTTATAAAAATCAATACTGATATATGCATAAATAATTAGTTTAATACTTCACTCATAATGATAATAAATTTATACATACATAATCCTTGAACCAATCATGAAATGCCGCATAATGAGATTGTTGAATTTGCAACTCAGTCACACGATACATCTCTTCTTTTATCTCATTAATGTGTTTCCTGAAAATGATTACACGATGTTTAAAAGATCAACTTATGCAAACAAAACATGTAAAAGTTATACAAGCACATTGATAAGATACTTACTGCATTAATGGTGCAACTGATGGAGTATTGAACAAGATATATCGATGTGCTTGTATCCACTCGATGTTGTCCATATCAAATGTGGTTCCTTCTCCAACTGGACCATCATGAATCCGAGAGGGCTTATCTAATTTTGTTTCAACATCCGTAAGATATTCTGCACAAAAGGTAGTACACTCATCCATCAAATAACTATTGGCTATTGATGCCTCTGGACGAGCTCTGTTGCATACAAATATTTTCAATGTACTCAAATACCGTTCAATAGGATACATCCACCTGAATTGCACTGGACCAGCAGCCATTACTTCATCAGTTAGGTGCACTGTCAAGTGGACCATAACATCGAAAAATGAGGGGGGGAAAAGTTTCTCAAAGTGACAAAGCGTAAGTACAATTCAGTCCTGCAAACTTTTTAAATCACTCATTCGTTGATTTCTTAAACAAAGCTGTCTAAAAAAATTACTCATCTCAATCAAGGGCTGAACAACATTGGGGGATAAACAATCACAAATTGCGATTGGAATCAACTGCTGAAGTAATATGTTATTGTCATGACTTTTCAACCCTTGCAATGTCTTGCTCGTCAGATTCACACACTTTGAAATATTAGAAGAGTAACCATCAGGCACCTTGACCATCTTCAAAATGGAAAGAAATGTATCTTTCTCCTCTGTAGTCATCGAATACTGTGCAGCAGGCATATATGCCTTGTTTCCCTCAGCTAACTGTAAATGCAACTGTTTCCTCAAACCCATTTCTTCCAAATCACGGCGTGCATTAACATGGTCCTTTGACTTTCCACTGACACCTAAAATGGTCCACAATATGTTATCACAAACATTTTTTTCAATGTGCATGACATCCAAATTATGCCTCAACATGTTAGTTTTCCAATACAGAAGACTATAAAAAATACTTTTCTTTTTCCAATTGTGACTGCGCTGCCTACCTGCAGCACGAATATTACGTACTGGAGGAGCCACCAAATCCTGAATTTCATATACCGTGCGGATGTTTTCTTCCTCAATCTGCGATAACATTTCGACTCCTGTCATGATCTTTGGTGCTGGGATGAACTCTCTAGAACCATCAAATGCCACTCTGTCCTTTCTGAACCTATGCTGAGGAGGGAGAAAACGCCTGTGACCCATGTATGCCCTTTTTTTGGAATGTTTAAGCCATACAGATTTTTTACTTTTATTGCAACAAGGGCAAGCAAATTCCCCTTTCGTACTCCAGCCTGATAAATTTGCATAAGCTGGGAAGTCATTGATTGTCCACAATAAAGCAGCATGCAGTTTGAACATTTCATTCGTTTCGCAGTCATAAGTCATCACACCATCGCCCCAAAATTCATTCAACTCATCAATCAATGGCTGAAGGTAAACATCAATCTTATCCCCCGGACTTTTAGTTCCATCAATAAGAGTGGAAAGTAATATAAATTGTTGCTTCATACAAAGCCACGGAGGAATATTATATGGAACCAACACCACGGGCCATGTGCTATGAGTTGCACCAACCATAGACTTGAATGGATTGAAACCATCTGCTGCCAATCCCAATCGGACATTACGAACATCTTTAGCAAAGTCGGGATGTCTCTTATCAAAATCCTTCCATGCATGAGAGTCTGCCGGGTGGGTTAACATGTCACTTTTATGAACTCTTTCTGCATGCCATCTCATTAAATTAGAAACTTTAGATGACATAAAAAATCTTTTCAACCTCGGTTTAAGGGGAAAGTAACGCATTTGCTTTACGGCAATCGGTTTCCCCTGTATCGCAATCTGACTTTGATGAGTCTTATTTCCCATGTTCTCTTTCCACCTGGAAGCGCCACAAACCGTACAAATATCCAAATGAGCAGTTTCATTTCTAAACAACATACAGTTGTTTGCACATGCATCTATAGTCTCATATGTAAAACCTAAGTTCTCTGTCAACTTACGAGCATAGTAATACGACTCAGGAATCTTAGCGTCGACAGGAAAAACTTTTTTCAATAAAACCAAAAGCATGTCAAATGATGTGTCTGACCAATTATTCAAAGTCTTCAAATGCAACAACTCCACGATAAACGACAGTTTATTGTAAGAAGTACATCCAGGATAGAATTCTGTTTTCGCATCATCAAGTACTTCATAAAACCTCCTCGAATCACGATCTGCACCAGAGCGAAGATTTATCTCACCGGTCTCAAGATTCTGGATGTCAATGCCTTCAGGATCAAACCCACGTACCATTTCAGTAATCATTTAATGCATTGGATCAGTCATCCTTGCATCAACATCCATCTGAGCTGCATCTGTATTTTGACAACGAACATATTCTTCTCCATGACGAGTCCAAATCTTATAATTTTTCAAAAATCCATTAAAGAAAAGGTGATCCCTCATAGTATCTCGTGTGAATTGATATCTGTTAGCACATTTTCTAAATGGAAAACTAATATAGTCACTTTCAAATCCTCTCGTGAAGTCAATAAACTGCATAATGCCATTGAAATATTCTCTAGACGTTCGATTTGGAAGATCAATCCAACTCTTATCCATAATAATATCTATATAACAAACATTTACACAATACTTATTACATTTACATTTTTCAAATCAACTATATTCAAAATAAATATTAACCATTTTTTTATGAACCATTGATAAAATAATAATGTAACTGAAAGCTCATGTTACCTGATTGAGCTACAAACCTGAAAGGGAGGGGAGCCGAAGGCGGTGCTGCGAGGGAGAGGAGGCAGCGAAGGGGAGCCGGAGCCAAAGGCGGTGCAGCAAGGGAGGGGACGGGCGGTGGCGGCGGTGGGGAGCTGGAGGAGAGGAGGCGGTGAGGGGACGGGGGACGGGCAGCGAGGGGGGGGTGTCCGGGGTCGGGGGGGGGGGGGGGGGCTGTCCGAGGTGCGGGGAGGGGTGTCCGGGGTGTCGGGGGCCTGTCAGGGGTGCGGGCAGGGGTGTTCGGGGTGCGGGGGTGTCCGGGGTGTGGGGGGGGGGGCTGTCTGGGGTGCAGGGGGGCTGTCGGGGGTGCGGGGTGGGGTGTCCGGGGTGCGGGGGTCCTGTCCGGGGTGCGGGGGGGGGCTGTCTGGGTTCAGAGGGGGGGTGTCCGAGTGTGGGGGGGGGGGGGCTGTCCGGGGTGCGGGGGGGCTTTTCGGGTTCGGAGGGGGGTGTCCGAGTGTAGGGGGGCTGTCCGGGGTGCGGGGAGGCGTCCGGGGTGCGGGGGGCGGTCCGGAGTGCACGGGGGGGGGGGGGGGGGGGGGGGGGGGGCTGTCCGGGGTGCGGGGAGGCGTCCGGGGTGCGGGGGGAGGTCCGGAGTGCGCGGGGGGGGGGGGGGGGGGGCTGTCCGGGGTGCGGGGAGGCGTCCGGGGTGCGGGGGGAGGTCCGGAGTGCACGGGGGGGGGGGGGGGGCTATCCGGGGTGCGGGTGCCGTCCGGGGTGGGGGGGGGAGGGCCGAGAGGCCGGAGGGCGGCGGCCGAAGGCCGGAGGGCGGCGGCCGGAGGCCCGAGGGCAGCGGCCGGAGGCCCGAGGGCGGAGGGCGGCAGCCGGAGGCCGGAGGGCAGGCAGCGAGGGAGGTCGGGCGGCGGGGGAGGGCGGGCGGCGGGGGAGGGCGGGCAGCGGGGTAGGCCGGGCAGCGGGGGAGGTCGGGCGGCGGGGGAGGCCGGGCGGCGGGGGAGGCCGAGCGGCGGGGGAGGCCGGGCGGCGGGGGAGGGGAGGGCGGCGAGGGAGGGCGGCGAGAGAGGGTGGGGGTTAGGGCGGCGAGGGAGATCGAGGTCGAGGGGGTGCGGGGGGGGGGGGGGGGGGCGCAGAAGCCCCCCGTTTTTTTTATGTAGGTTAGCGACCGCCATTGGCGGACGCTATTGGTTAGCTATAGCGACCGCCAATGGCGGTCGCCCGAGTCTGGGGGGCTTCAATGCCCCCTTTTCTAGTAGTGTCCCCAGGGGTTACGCTGCAATGAAACTCCACGCAGTCGGGCATCAGATCATGGTGGTAGTCCTCTCCACCCTGATAACGGAGGTCCTCCCCGTAGAGACGTCAAGAAACGATAAGGCCCTCCCCTCATTACGATACATTTTGGATTCCCTCCCCAGGATGTATCCCGTAGATATTCTCCCTGTGGAAGCGGTAATGGTATTCCTCACCATTGTCGTAGTTGTGATGGTAATCCTCACCACCACGGCCACCATTGCGAAGGTCCTCCCCACATTGTCCCCAAGCAACAAGAAGGTCCTCCCCTTGTCGCAGTGTTTCCTAAAGGTCCTCCCTAGGATGCACATCGAACGTCAAGCCATGATGGTCATCCTCACCATGATGGAATTTGTTGCGAAGGTCCTCCCCATAATGATGCTATGCAGCCTGAAGGTCCTCCCCTTACTGCAACACGCCTTGGAGGTCCTCCCCAGGGTGTGCACTGCAAAATTCCTCTATGTGGTGAAGCATCAAGCAATGATGGTATTCCTCTCCACCACGACCGCCATTGCAAAGGTCCTCCCCGCATTGGCCCCAAGCAACAAGAAGGTCCTCCCCTTTTCGCAGAGAGTCCTGAAGGTCCTCCCCAGGATGAACATCGAACGTCAAGCCATGATGGTCATCCTCACCATGATGGCAGTTATTGCGAAGGTCCTCCCCGTAACGACGCTACGCAGCTAGAAGGTCCTCCCCTTACTACAACACGCCTTGGAGGTCCTCCCCAGGGTGTGCACTGCAAAATTCCTCTATGCGGTGAAGCATCAAGCAGTAATGGTAGTCCTTGCCATTACATCCACCATTGTAGAGGTCCTCCCCGCGATGACATATCATATCGACGGGAAGGTCCTCCCCCTGCCGAATCAAGCACAGAAAAGCCCTCGTATGTCGAGGCACTCAGATGGATGGGATCAAGCATGTCAGATTCCCAGTTAGTCGCTGACGACATCCTTCTGCAATTAGGTGATGGTCTAGGGCCGCGTTCATCCTCTGAACCACCTCGGAATCGCCCACATAATGACTCATCACCTACGGGTCCCACTGCCTATGACCACATTGACAACGAGCGTCTCAGTTGGGCCGACTAGGTAGAGGAGTCACTAGCGGAGGATTTTGCCGATATGTTGCACCTGAGGAAATGACTGGCCAGGGATGATATACCAGTTATGTTTTGGCCTACGGCCACCTCTCAGTTCGACATACCCAGAGAGTTGTCAGAAGAATGCGTGCACGACATCCTCCATAATATATGGACAAACCTTCACTGACTGAAATCAATCTTTCAGCCCTATGATGGGTATGTAGACCACTTCAATACAATAGGAGACCTCCTGCATCACATCGACCTGGAAGCTCTTCCTTCAGCACATCAACAGTAACTCGAGAGGCGTAAATGAAACATGGAGATAGCCTGCCTCCGTGCGCTACACTAGCTGCGCCGCCTCATCGGTGAAGCTCCGACGAGAGTCCATATCAGGGGATGGGGAGAACATGGAGCTTTGCATTTCACTCCGCTCCCCGCCCATAAAAACCCATTCGGCATGGTGTCTTGCAACGTCATCACATCAAGACGGCAATTGAGTGGTCACCCTATTCAGGAAAGGCAACACACCCAACAGAGTCAGGCCTTGAGTAAGTCCCATAAGCGTCAGGCCTGACGGGAACAAGCCATTCAAGAACTCCTGAATCAGGCCATGGAGAGCATACAACAGGCCTCTCGCCTAAGAGAGGCCAATCAGCGATCTTTTCCTGCCTCCCCAAAAAGGATAGGTTCACAGAAGAACTCGGCATCAAACCAAGTTCACCCCCGAATGGGGACACGCAAGATCAGGTAGGTAGCGATAGCCGCAACCACTGCCGCAATCCAGGGTCAACCCCATCCTGTAGGTCTGGGGGAATTTTTAACAACAAATTCCCCCGTAAGACCAATAAAATCGGTAAGAGACTCGATGTCCAAGGAACGGAGCCAACCCCAGCCCTCAGGGCTGGGGGCATTATTACCCCCTCAACAACAACCTCCCCCACGAGATTCAATATTCTATCATCTAAGGAGGACAGCCAGAAGAGGAGGTTCCCATCCTATCCCGTAATTTGAATCATCATCCACTCTGAGAGGAAGGCGCATTGTAAGGTCGCATCAAAGAACTCTCCATGTCACCCTTCATCAAGAAGTCCTAAGGCAATCCCAGGTCATGAAAGGGAAGGTCAGCAGAAGAGGCGGAAGATCCTCTTCCCATTTGGAAGATGACATCTTCTCCACCCCGCAATATGAATCTATCAATGTCATAGAGGTTAACCCCACGGGTGACACCAGAGATGATGCAAATCGGGATGGATCGGGAGATGATAGTTCCGGTCAGGCTGTGACTCACAACGAACCACCAGGTGTGCACACCTTGAACCAGAGGGTCGCCCTAAATATGGTTGTCCTTCCAGCCAACCCTCCTCTGCCTACCCAGCAAGCTTCCAATAAGGATAAGAATAAAGGACTGGTTACCCTTAACCCGCCTCCTTCTCTCGACAAAGATGAGCCACTCACGCTCGAAGAGAGATTCGCTCGACAGGAAGAGGAGATTAAAGAATTGAGGTGGCTTAACGCCGAGCTACTCCAGAGGAACCGCCTTATTGAAAGTGCGTCCCATGAGGAGCCGCATCATGTACTCCCAACAAGTGCACCTCAAAGACTAAGGTTTGCCTCGACAAATGAAATACGGTCAGGGCTCCCGTCCTACGAGGCGCTCGGCCCGTCAAACTACCTAAATGTAGATTCAGATGAATACCAGGACTTCCCTCCACTCAGGAAGCAACCGGAGTGAGTACACATGAACCCTCCAGAGGTTTCACAAACGACACACGCACCCCTGGTGCCGGCCAACCCGGATCCTCAGGCAATGCCTCGGGCTACACCTGCCCAGGACCGAGCCCAACAGGATGTAAATCAGGGTCTCACCAACACCATCGAGGCACTAACAGCTTGATTGGAAGTGATAGAAGGTCGACGCGCTCCAATACAGCCAGATCAAAAACCCTACCCAGATTGGGTGACCAACGCACCACCTCCACCCAATTTTGGGATCCCTGTATTTCCTATTTTCAACGGGTCAGGCGATCCGGAATAGCATTTGATGCACTATGCGTCTTATTGCGACCCTATGATGGGGACTCCGGAACAGAAAGAAGCAGTGAAACTTAGATGCTTCGTATGGACCTTACAAGGATCTGCCTTCCTTTGGTATAAGAGTCTACCAGCCTAGTCAATAAAGAGTTGGGAGGACCTTCGGCAGCAATTTTTGTTCCACTTCAGCTCAACGTTGCCCAAGACAACGGTCAGCGACCTCATGAACTGCAAGTAGAGGGAGAATGAGAGGGTATCAGATTTCATCGCCAGATGGAAAGGTCTGACCTATTCCCTAAATAGGAAAATGCCTCAAGATGAGATGTTATCCATATGCATCGATAATCTTCAAGATGAGCTGTGAACACCGCTCATACCAATGGAGTGCACCACTGGCTTCTTCCATCTCTCGGCCATTGCCCATAGAATTGAGGACTCCCTGCATCGGACTAATTTGAAGTCTCGAATAGCCTCGCAGGCTCCTGCAAAAAGAGCCCCTAGATCTGAAGCGTCCGTTGTCACACTCAAGTCGGCTCCTGTGCCCACTCTACCACTCAGGCCTCCACCAAATCAGCAAGGGCCTTCTGCATATCAGCGGACGCCTCCGCCTAAACAGGACGATCAGTGAGGACCGAAGCGGAACCAGTTTGAGGAATGAAGATAAAAAGTATACTCGTTCCGATACGATCAAGTCCACAGCTAGTTCATTGCCGCCATGAACTGCAACTTTCTCCGACTCCCGGATTCGAGGAAACCGGAAGAAGTCGGCCAAGATGACAGGCCAGATTATTGAACCTACCATCAGATGTTGGGGCATAGTATCTGAGAATGATTTTTCTTCAAAGACCTCCTGCAGAGGATGGTAGACTCCGGACAGGTCGAGCTGGGACCACCCCCAGCACATGTGGCATGTATCTCTACCACTGACTCCGAAAAAGAGGAGGGGTGGCAGAAAGTCACCAGCAATAAGGTGTAGAAATTTGACAACTGGATGACTCGAAAGACTATCAACCAAACCCAGGGCATACTCCGGGCTCAACTACAGCAGTCGGTGTTGCCACCAACAGCCCCTGAAGCCGCAGAGCCGACAGTATCAGCCTCACAACCCTCCACGAGCCGGTCATCTAGGTGTAATCGAAGAAGGATGAAACAAGAGAAAGAGGAGTAGTTCGCGACGGGGCCAAAGTTAGTCCTGACCCTGGCAGATTATATGCCCTCGAATTTGGCACCACGGGCACCGACCCACCAAACGGCACCATCAGGGACAACCGAATAGGTTGACCTTTCAAAGGATGAAGAGCCAATATTTGGTTCTATTAACATCATCCATCTCATGTAATCATCCCCTGATGAAGGGTACGGTTATGAACCCGAGTTCCCTGCACGAGGAGCCAGGAGGAGGAATCGCAGAGGTAGGGGATACCAGGGGAGACACAGCCGCGGACAAAACCAACCCTACAGTTAGACCCCGTCCCAAACCGTTAATATTGTGGAAACCTATGGGAGAGCCCTTCAACGGACTCAGCAGGAGAAAGAATGACCCTCCACCTCCACAAGCAGCCACTCAGGCCCTGTTGTTCTGTGATACCCACCAGAGGAGGAGCAAGTGTCTGGATGACTGGTGCGCACAAACAGACCGGCTGGGCCAAGTCCTCAAAATGCGGGAATACCATCGATATCTGACCCCACGGCCGGTCCCTCCTCGTCAAATATTCCATCCCCTAAATCACCCGCTAAGACTCTCCTGCCAACGGATAAGCATCGGTCGTTGAAGCAGAAATACGATATCCTTAAGTAGCTGGCATCAGTACCATCCAAGCTGTCAATCCTTGATGCCCTAAGTCTGTCAAAAGACCTCAGGGAGGCGCTTGTAGAAGCTTTCATCAGCCCCCAGGAGTTTTAAGCTGAGGTAGCTACCGTCGAGATTTACCGGACGGAGACTGACCCAGTTGAATTCAATGCGGTGATTTCCTTCACCGATCAGGATGAAGATGCCATCATGCAAGGACACATCATACCACTATATGTGTTCGGCACACTGAATGGTATTGAGATCTGGAAAGTCTTTATATAAAATGGCTCTGGAGTTAACCTCCTTCCCCTACGGACACTCCGTAAGTTAGGCTACAATGAGGATGACCTAATTCCCTCGGCCACAACTCTGTTGAGTTACGACAAGAGTGAGCAGAAACCAATGGGACAAATTAAGATAAAGACCCATTTTGGTGACCTGGTAGCCTACATGGAATTCCTGGTGGTCCGGCAGTGCACAACATTCAATGCCCTGCTAGGAAGTTCATGGCTCCATAAGCACATGGTCATTCCTTCATCCTACCACCAGTGTATCAAGTATTGCGTCAATTGACAAAGTGGAAAGTTGAACGCCGACAAGGCCCCTTTAGAGCTCTCTGAGACACATTACATTGACACTGGGTTCTATGAGAAAAATAAAAATAAGCCTTTGGTCGATGGTGTCGACTGGATCCCCGCTCTAAATGGCCAGGAAATAGTTCCTGATGACCCCCTCAGGCATCTTGGCAGAGATTATGTCCTTCCCATCAACCATGTTGAGAGTAGGAGTTCAAGTACGGACAGGCACTCGGATGTCCTCATGACTTCATCCATGATGTCCGAGCACGACAATGAGGGAACAACCTCCAACCCTCGATATGGGGACGAATACTCAAGCGGGGATGCCCACGATGCCTCTCCCTAAAACCCTCGAAGGCTCGGACCGGAAACTCTCCCCCTATCAGATCAAGAAGATGAGGACTTGGGAAAAAAAGAGGATGAAGATCTCTGGGATGCACCTCCCGCATTTGAGGAGGGTATCTCCACCACAGTGGATGAGCTCAGGGAAATAAACTTGGGTAACGAGGAAGATCCGAGGCCAACTCTTATCAGTGCAGCCATGTCCCCCGAGGAGCACGAGGTATATACCTCTTTCCTGAGAAAACATCGAGATGATTTTTCCTGGAATTACACATAAATGTCAGGACTCGATCCTGAAGTGGCGATGCATCACCTGGGTCTTCCAGAGAACCACTGGGGCTATAAACAGGCCGCCAGAAGGACACATCCCTCACATGCCGCCAAAATAGAGGCTGAAGTCGATAATCTCATTAATGCAGGCTTCATTTAGGAGGTCCAGTACCCCATTTGGTTGGCCAACATTGTCTCCATCAAGAAAAAGAATGAGCAAATCTGCGTCTGTATTGATTTTAGAGATCTCAATCGGTATTGTCTGAAAGATGATTTCCCGGTCCTGGTCACCGAGTTATTAATTGATGCAACGGCCGGGTATGAGGCTCTATCCTTCATGGATGGCTATTTTGGGTATAACAAAATCAGGATGGCCTAAGAAGACGAAGAATCCACTACCTTCAGGGCCCCTCAAGGGGTATTCTATTATGAGGTGATGCCCTTTGGTCTCAAGAACGCCGGTGCCACATATCAGCGTGCCATGCATTGGATCTTTAAACTGTTCCTGGGGAAATTCATTGAATGTTACGTGGATGACCTGGTGTTCAAGTCCAGATAGCACTCGGATAACTTGTCAAACCTTGAGATCGTCTTCAACAAACTCCAATAGCATAGCTTGAAGATGAACCCCTTGAAGTGAGCATTCGAAGTTACCTCAGGGAAATTCCTTGGCTTCGTCGTACGCCATCATGGCATCGAAGTCGACCCTGAGAAGACAAAGTATATCCTTGGACTGTCACCTCCCCAAAATTTCACTGAGTTGAGGGGATTCCAAGGACACCTATCCTATATTAGGCGGTTCATAGCCAACCTAGTAGGAAAATGTTTTCCCTTCACCAGGTTAATGAAGAAGGGGGTCACGTAGCAATGGATAGATGACTGCCAAGAGGCATTCGACAACTTGAAGAAGTAACTCTTAAGCCCACCAGTGCTCATGCCCCCAGTTGAAGGAATAACTCTCATCTTGTACATGACACCCTTAGAGCGATCACTAGGAGCCTTCCTTGCACAAAAGAATGACGCGGGCAGTGAAAACAGTCTCTATTACCTTAGTTGAACCATGATTGATACTGAGATTCGATACTCAAATATCGAGAAGAGTTGTTTGGCCTTGGTCTTCGCAGTTCAAAAGCTACGACATTATCTGCAGCATCATGAAGTCCATTTGATCTCGCGGAGTAACCCTCTCAAGTACATCCTCAACTGCCCGATGCTAACCAGACACCTATCCCGATGGGTGGTCATCCTGCAACAGTTTGACATCCGGTTTGTGCCTCAGAAATCCATCAAGGGACAGGCATTAGCATACTTTCTGGTAGATCACCCTTCAACAGGTACCACTGCACCAGATGTCGAGCTACCTGATGAAGACATCTTCTCGGTTCGAGAGGAGTTCCCAGCATGGGAAATATACTTCGACGGCGCATCCCGAAGCCCAACCAGGAAGAGGATGGAGGATCCCAGATTCAACAAAGTGGGTTTGGGGATAATCCTCATGTCCCCAGAAAAGGCAGTCTTTCCATATTCCTTCCTCCTGTTAGAGGGATGTACAAACAATGAAGCAGAATATCCAGCTCTCATTGCAGGCCTGGAGCTCGCACTCCAGGCACAAATACAACACCTTAAGGTAAAAGGTGACTCGGAGCTAGTCATCAAGAAATTCAATGGTGACTATGCTATTAAAAAGGAGGATTTGATCCCCCTATTTGACCATGTCCAATGGTTAATGGCAGAATTCTCCACAGAACCAACATTGACCTATATTCCCTGGTCTCATAATTCTTAGGCTAATGCATTATCCAACACAGCCACATCCCTAGCTGACCCATGAAGGGATGAAACGGTTATCAATATTGATCACCGTCGAATGGTATTGCCATTTTTTCAAGCTAAGATGGAAGAAATCCACGAAGTCAATCCTGTCCTAGAGCCATATGCTCCTGCCACCGGCTGGATGACCCCCATTGCAAACTACCTTCAACAGGGAGAACTTCCATCAAACAGGGCTGAATGAGAGAAAATACGGAGAAGGGAAATCAACTTTGTCTTATATAGCGGCGCGAGTCAGCAAGAGGTCCTCTAAAAACGAGGCCTCGATGGAGTACTCCTCAGATGCATTGATGGAGAAGAAACCGCTGCCGTAATAAATGAAGTACATGCCATAGCATGTGGAGCACATCAACAGGGGACCAAGATTTCCCATCAGGTTCGAAGGCTTGGGTACTACTGGCCCACAGTGGCATGAGATTGTGAGTGTTTTACCGCAAAATTCCACTCATGCTAGATTCATGCCAACTTCATTCACCAACCCCCGGAGTTACTTCATCAATACAAGTACTCCCGGCCATTTTCCGTCTGGGGGATGGACGTCATGGGACCATATCCTCCTGCCACGACCAAACAGCTAAAGTGTATCCTCACGGCAACCGACTTCTTTTCAAAATGGGTAGAAGCTGTACCTCTTAAGGAAGTCAGGGCAAGAAGCGTTTTCATATTTGTGAAGAACAATATCATCACTAGATTTGGTGTCCCTCATACCATACTGACGGATAACGGCACCAACTTCTGCTCTGCTGAATTGGAGAAAGTATACCAAGAATACGGTATCAAGGCTAACCACTCATCCCGCTACCATGCAGTGGCCAACGGACAGATAGAGGCTTTCAAAAAGACCATGTCCAATATTCTCTAGAAAATGGTGGAAAAAGACAAGAAGTCGTGTCCAGATAAACTCCTCCATGAATTGTGGGCTTATCGAACCACAGTCGGCACCGCTACTCAGGCCACCCCGTACTCATTGGTGTACGGCACAGAGGCGGTCCTGCCCATTGAACTCTAACTTCCCTCACTCTGTGTTTCCATCTGTGATCAATTATCTAATGATGAGTAATCATAAAATTGGCTAGGTGAATTGGAACAACTAGACGAGAAGCGGTTGCACACTTTTCACCATCTGGAAGTATACCATAACCGGATCACACGAGCCTTCAACAAAAAGGTTTGTCTTCGGTCTTTCTTGAAAGGAGAATTAGTATTGGTCCTTCGGACCCCAATGATACCCGGAAAGAAGCCTCCAAAGCTGGAGCCCAAGTGGGAGGGACCATACGTTGTACACAGGGTCTACTCCAACAGAGCATATACCCTGATCTCCATGGACAGACAATTTACAACCGCTCCTACAAATGCGAGATTACTAAAGAAGTATTTTGCATAATAACTAAAGGTGTACTATTCAATCATCCGAGCTTCATGACGTTAAACTGCCAAGAACCCAATGGTCCAAACTCTATGACCTTAAACTAAGATCATTTCATCCTCACCGCATGATGTCAAACTGCATGGAGTCCTTCCTCACTGCATGACGTTAAACTGCATGGAGTTCATCCTTACCGCATGACTTTAAACTGCACGGAATCTAATAATGGATCCCCGTTCTCACTACATGACATTAAACTGCATGGATTTCGTCCTTACCTCACGACGTTAAACTGCACGGAATCTAATAATTCCCCTCATCCTAACCACATGACGTTAAACTGTATGGCTTTCATCTTTACCGCATGATGTTAAACTGAACAGAAAATAACGAATAATAGGAGTTAAGATGCTCCCTCCCCCTGTGTATGGACCAGACCTGCTCGGGGTGTACTCCTTGTCCTTACCACATGACGTTAAATTGCACGGATTTCATAGAACTATGTAAGGCTTGATTCCTGCCCTCGCAGGATACGTAGCTACGCCAGAGTTCCCCATCCTGGCCCACCCACCCCCAAATAAAAGTTAAAATTGCCTTCTTCCACCATTTACGGACCAGAACTGCACAGGGTGTATACCTCTTCCTCACCGCACGACGTTAAACTGCATGGACAAGATGTTTTAAAAATGCCCTTTTCCCCTTGTGTATGGACCAGACCTGCACGGGGTGTATTCATCGTCCTTACCGCACGACGTTAAACTGCACGGACAAGAGGTTAAAAATTTCCCCTCCCCCTGTGTATGGACCAGACCTACACGGGGTGTATTTCCTTTCAGAGAACTATGTACATCTTGATTCTTACCTTCACAGGATACGTAGAGATGCCAGGATCCCATCCTGGCCCAGCCACTCCCAAATGAAATAAAATAAAATTTAAGCAATGTATTCTTCCCCAGTGTACGAACCATCCCTGCAAGGGGTGTACTTATTCTAGAGAACTACGTATAGCTTGATTCCTACCCTCGTAGGATACGTAGTGACGCTAGGGTTCCCCGTCTTGGCCCAGCCCCCCGAATAAAATATAAAAATTCCCTTTCCCCCGTGTATGGACTATACCGGCACAAGGTGTACTCCGCGTCCTTGCCGCACGACGTTAAACTACACGGAAAATAATGTTAAAAATGCCCCCTTCCCCCGTGTACGGACCAGACCTACACAGGGTGTATACTTTTTCCTTACTGCATGACGTTAAACTGCACGGACTTTATCCTTACCGCATGATGTTAAATTGCACAGACTTCGTCCTTACCACATGACGTTAAACTGCATGGACTTCGTCCTTACCGCATGACGTTAAACTGCACAGACTTCTTCCTCACTGCATGACGTTAAACTGCACGGACTTCATCGCGAACCACCCAAGACACATGGAGAAACGAGATGGAGATACTCCTTGCATATTTGGATGCATCCTCTCCATACTTCAGACTCCATGACCCGGATAATTATGGATATTCATAACCATTCATGGCCATCAGAAGTGGAAAGTCATCGACCCGTGGACACATTTGTATGACTATGCATACCATGCCCTCAGTAGCTCTGCATATTGATAGCCCCTGGCCCGTCTACCAAAGGCAATATTTCCTCGGGTGACACTCTTCCTAGCTCCGTACGCCTACCGGCCTCAGAGCCCTCATATCACATCTCTTGATCCAAAAATTTATGGAACGGTGGTTTAAAAGTTCATTCCCCTTTTCACATCCAAGTGTTGTTAGGGTATCTCTACCCGGTTAGCCTATGTGTCTGCCGGTGGTTCACATAGCGACCTGCATCAACGAACATCAAGACAGGACAAGGATACTTTGACTCAATGGACAATTTCAGTGAAGATGTTTCTTGTATGCTCGGACACCATTATCCCCACATGCTGAACTCTGTACTATGAGCAATCTCGGATTCTTGTAATCATTCATGGCCATCGGAAGTGGAAAGTTATCGACCCAGGGACACCTTTGTATGACTATTCATACCATGCCCTTAGCGGATCTACATAATGATATCCCCTAGCTCGTCCATCAAAGGAAAGATTTCTTTGGGCGGTACTCTTCCTAGCTCCGTATGCTTACCAGCCTCAGAGCCCCCACGCCACACATCCTGATCTGGGAAAACTCAAAGTTACATTTTTCGACCTTCATCCCCCACCTTGTTCCAAGTATATCAATGCATGTTGACCCAGTTATCCTTCGAGTGGCTGTAGAAATAGTCACCCAATGGTCCGAGCTCTATGACCGCTAAACTAGGAGTACCTCGTACTTATCACATGATGTTAAACTGCATGGAGTAAAGGTACACCCCTACGCGTAAAATAAATCAGCACAGGGAGCTCTCTAAGCTTTAACAGCAACCAGGGCCAAGTATGCCCAACATGTTCAGACATTTCCTTCTCCGATGATAGACTTTGTGGCCCGGATAATTGCAGATATTCATAACCATGCATGGCCATCGGAAGTGGAAATCCATCGACCTGTAGACACCTTTGCATGACTATGCATACCATGCCCTCAGCGGCTCTGCATATTGATAGCCCCTGGCCCGTCTACCAAAGGAAAGATTTCCTTGGGTGATACTCTTCCAAGTTTCGTACGCTTACCAGCCCCAGAGCCTCCATGTCATCTCTCCTGATCCAAGAAGCCCTGGAACCATGATTTACACCATCAACCCCCCCTCCAAGTCTTGGAAAGGCCAGGATACTTGGGCCCAGTTACATTCTAATCAAGAGCGGCCTTTTTAACTACATCCTTGCTTCATGACGTCAAATGGCACGGATCACATCTTGGCCACTTGGAGTAAGGCTGCAAAGACCAAGCATTAAACATCCAGGGGAATGCCTCCAACAACATGCATTTTCACTAGTTTAATAATGCTCCTCATCCTTACCACATGATGTTAAACTGCACGGTCAATCGTCCTTGCTACACGACGTTAAACTGCACAACATTGGAAAAGGAAAGAAAAATGCCCCCTGTCCTTGCTGCATGACGTTAAACTGCATAGCCTCCTTTAATGATTCTCTTTTTCTTTACCGCATGACGTTAAACTGCACGGTCAAACCTGTCACGGGTTCAGTAAGGAACGGAGGATTTTCTCTGTCCTTCAGTGCACGGGGCAGACCTGCACAAGCCACCGTCTCACACTCGCGTGAGAAGGGATTAATTCACCCATTCTTGGGAAGTTCAGTCTAGATGTTTCCCCCATATCCAGGCACCCTCTCATCAAAAACCATACTCTGTACTCAGAAAAATACTAACTCTCATAAGCCACCCCTGGTGGTCCCAAATATCAACTTCCATGAAGTTGGTTGGATATCGGGGGAATACGATCATTGACCTAAGGACACCTTTGCATGACTATGCATACCATGCCCTCAGCGGCTCTGCATATTGATCGCCCCTGGCCCGTCTACCAAAGGCAAGATTTCCTTAGGCAATGATTCTCCCTATATGCCTCTTGGCCTCTGAGCCCCCATGTCTATCCTGGGATTCAGAAACCCTCTGAGTTACATTTTACCAACCTCTTTCACAACCCTGCCTAAATATAGTGGAACCTCTCTAAAAAGATTACCGAGGACCAGGAGAAGTCATTCCATTCTAGATGATGTCCCAGCTGCATGACTTTAAACTGCACCAAGCCCCAACCGTCCTTTATTCTAGATAAATGCGTAGGACAGGACCCTTTCTTCCACACTCCTGATTGATGCAGATGTTCTCAAAACCTTTCAGACGTCACATACCCTTTCCAAGCCACCCTCGGTGGTTTTCATAATTTTCCAAGTCACCCATGGTGGTTTCCATAATCCGGACTTTCATGAAGTCCTATGGCCATCAGAAATGGAGAGTCGTTGACTTAAGGAAACCTTTGCATGACTATGCATACCATGACCTCAGCGGCTCTGCATATTGATTTCCCCTGGCCTGTCCACCAAAGGCAAGATTTCCTTAGGCAATGCTCCTCCCACCTATGCATGCCGATACAACTCCCATGCCTTGAGACATGCCATGCGTGTCGTTAAAATTTAAACACACTCCCTCCACATGCGTCTGAAGGAAACCGAGACATCTTTTAATCAACCAAACCTCATTGGGGTCCTTTCCCCACCATACTTGGTCAAAGATGTTCGACCTAAAACATCTGTAATGATAGTCTTGACGGCGGGACTTTAAACTGCTCACAAAAAAGGCACAAAGACTATTAGGCTGAAAACCCAAAAAGGGTGGCCTAAGAAAAAGTCAGGCCATACCCACTGGGTGTGCACTAAATGGGCCCAGGAAAAAATAGGGCATTAAAAGAAAAGACAAAAAGTTTGTAGGGTTTTTCCACAAAACCCTAGCAATAGTCGAACTATGATCGCTGGACCCCATGGTCTAGGAAAAATTAAGAGTTTGTTTTCCTGAGTTATGATTAATTCTGATTCAGTGAGTTGGTATATACACAACAATTGTTATGATAACAATCAAATTTTATAACGACAAGTGATTGACAGAGACTGTATTTCGTTCAAACAAAAAGGGAAGATGTCCACAAGTTTGGGTCTCTCCCTCACAAAAAAAAAAGATAGGGGTAAGTAAAACAGAGCATACAAGAGTGGCTCTGATAATCATAAAGGATCCTGACTTGCTCTCTCCACCAGATCAGCAACCGTGCAGCAAAGGTCGTTGCAAGACTGTTCCAACACGGCCTTCTCCCTGGCTTCAACCTCAGCCACTGGATGAGTACGCTCCACTGTTGTTTGGAGATATTTGATCCCTTTTTTGATGGATTCAAGATGACCAGTCATAGCTGACAACTGATTCCTCAGCATCGCTTCCCATTCTTCACATTCATACAACTCAGAGGATAGGACGGCCGCCTGATCTCGAGAGATCGCCTCCTGTGCTATCAGCTGATGGAGCTATATCGTGGCTTCCTCTAGGGCTCGGGTCCTATAATGAGCGACAGAAAAGTGAGAAAGTTTTCATTCACTAGTGGAAACTTCTTCACAAGCCATGACAACTTGTCAAGCAAGAGAATGGAACTGCCGATAGTCAAAGCCACCCAACCCCAAACCCAGGAAGAGATGTCGAAGAGCTTCAGTTTTAGTTTCCATCTCAGCTAGAGGAGTTTCGACAATGATCTCACAAATCAGGGGCCAGGCCCACCTGCGCACCGCCCGGTGGTCCGCCATGACATGAGGATCTTTGGTACCCTCACCGAATAGCACGGGAATGAAATCTGGCATTGCAACCAGCACAGGCATGTGCTCGCTAGAAGTTGGTTCCGAAACTAGAAAGTTTGGAGCCTCTAACCCTGGTTCAGGCTTGGGGATCAAGTTTATAAGCCCGGTATCGACTGGAAAAACTTCTGGGATTGTCTCGTTGGGACTTGAAACCACAGGGTCATCCTCATCCACGTCCAAGAAGGATAAACCCACCTGAACTTCGGCCACCGAAGGGCTGGGAGAGGAAAATACCCTGAGTTGTTTTGATCGACGAGCCATCAGTAGATCCTCCCTTAGAGCTGATGAGGAAGGTTTGGTGGACACAACAGCCGCAGTACCTCCTGATTTGTGAACCTTCCGGACAGCCTTCCCTAGGATCCCATCAGGATAGTGTTTTACCCACGTTCTTGCATACTCCGAGGAAAGGCCAGCAGCCGCCCCTATGACAAGCAGGGGAATGCTTGTGTCAGATTCCTCCCGTGTCAGCATCATCCACCATTGACGAAGTATGGCCGGGTGCAGTCCTTGAGCCTGAGGAGGGGGAAGGGAGACTTGGACTTGCATGCACCCAAACTAGCGAGAAAAACGATACGGGACATAGAGCTTGCATAGAGAAACCTCGTCGATCCGCACGGGAAAAAATCTGTCTCGTAGAGAGATAATGTAAGAACGCTCCTCCAGGATCCCCCCGAAGGTTGTCAAATAAGACGCTAGACGGGGTGGGGTACATAGTGAAAGAAAACTAGGAGAAGTCACTCCGAAGCTCGAGGACTTCACCAGAGTTGAGGGACTTCAAGAAAACTCTAGCTATATCAAGAAGGGTAGGCCGAAAGGTGGGAAGCGGGATGGTCGTGTTGTGACGATACTCATAACAGTGATAATGATCTGCTACCCAAACGTACAAAAATTGAAATGGCCCACTCATACGGAAGGGTGACCCGCCCTTCTGCATGTGACCCAGCAGTTCATAAATACGAGCCAATGTGGGCACGACCAAATTCACCGGGCGAACCTCTGCCAACTCAACTGCAATCATCAGGGTGCAATCCCTAACACCAGGATTGATATCCCAAGAAGGGAATAGCCACCCGCTCAGAAACATAGTAAACAAACCTGCCAACCAGAGCATAGGCGGCACACTGGGGTGCACCTCGTAACCCCATGAAAGGTATTCTCCTACCTCCAGAACCACCTAGTAGGAACCTGGGGTGGTTCATGACTATTGAGAAGGGTGAGTCCTGGGGCGTTTGATCTTCGGCACAGGACCAGTGGTGTTCAGAAATAACCCTATCCAGGTGCTATAGGGAATAAGAGAGCGGGCACGCAAGGACTGACCCAGTGATTGCTCCACCATAACTAGTAGATCCTTCTCTAATGAAGGCACTTGTTCGACGTCGTCCCATGCATCATGGGTGGGAAGAAACTCATCATACATCTCACCGATAATCGGGAGCCATCCCAATTGATAGATTCCCCATAGAATAATGTCACCTTCACCATGGGAAAGGTGGAAAGTATTAGTGCTTTAACACCAGTGACTGAGCAGGTCAGGTAGGATCATGGATGGTGGGTAAACAGTAAACTGGGAGGCCCATACTGTGGAGTACAGATTGACTGCTTCCAACAACTCAGAAGATTCCCAGCAATGATGATGGGCCCAAAAGGCCTAGGCCCAGTCATTTGAGAAAATCCCACCAGACTGCAGATACCACTTAGAAATCCACCCCGCGTTAGGGTCCAGTCGAGCAAGGTTGATTATGGAGGGGTAACTCTTGAAGACAGCTTCCTGAGAAAAGTTTTGGGCATGCTGATCACTTTGGGTCCAAAAGAGCCTCTAAAAATGAAGGTATCTTTTTGGTCAGAGTCAGAAACCATCTCCCCCGATTGGGTAAGGTTTGCCTGAATACACTTTGACGACGCTTCCAAGAAAGGAGAAGGAAGACCTGAGAAAGTGGGGGGAATAGGGACATCGTCTTGAAGACTGAATCCATAAAGTGGAAGCCGATTTGATAGTGGATAATCCAGGAGCTCAGGAGGGATAAAGTCTTTCAAGACACCATCGTCAGGAATGATGGACCGACTAGGGTCCTCTTGGATGTTCTCCGCTCTGCGAATCATAGCTAAACGTATCCCTAAACTAATTGGGAGAGGCTCAGTGGCAGGCCTAGGTGCAGAACGAGGGGAAACCATATTTTCTCCCTGCACAACGAAATCCAACAAATGGTTAGTACAAAAATAATAAAACTTGGACAAAATACCAAGTATTTGCAGAGTATTCCATCCAATCTTCATAGCCAAATCTGCGAGGAGACCTCGAAAGTTGGTTCACGATGACGACACCCCGTGAACCAACCCTGCGCGGAAGAAGTTCGTGATACTCTGGCCCGTGGAGCGTTGGCCAGAAAACCGCAGACTAGGTTGCTCCGCAGAATTTCAATCCCGAATTTAAGTGGTTAAGTTCAGAAGACTTATAAATTTTTAAAGTTCAGAAGATTTTAGTCCACAGAGCATCGAAACCACGGAGCATCGAAACCGCAGAGCATCGAAACCGCAGAGCACCAAAACCGCAAAGCGAGTTCCTGTGCGGCCCGTCGTGACTTAATTAAAAGTGTTAGTTCACGGTTGGGACGTTGGTCCACGGATGAAGAATGGATCAAATGAGAAATGGTTCGTGGAAGTAGCAGTTGGTTCGCGGACAAAGCGTTTCGCGAAGGAACAATCACGTGGAGGCAGAAAAGTGAGGGAGCGCTGGTATTCACGAAGAATCTGGTAGAAGACAAATGAAGGGACCTCCATATTTATAGGTGTGGTCTCCTACTGGTTCCACCTCTCTACTGCAAACTACCCAAGTTTCAGGACCACTCTGCATCGGAATAGCCTCCTCTTCGTTCCGATCAGACCCCATTTCGATGGGGGGTCATTTTTAGGTTCCTGAAAAAATACGAAAAGGAGAATGAATATCCCATTTAACTCAAGGGAGATTCTACCCAATTTCCCCTCAAAAGGATTGGGAAAATGTGAAGAATACTCAAGGATAGTAAAGGAAGAACCGATCTGCGGACCGGTTTAATTTTAGCGACGCACGACCAGTTCCATGAAGCGTCCCTCCTCTGTAGACCGTCGTCGTTCATGAGATGGAGGTGGAGATCCTCCACAGTTGTGAGGCGGGACGGGCGCCAACCCGATTCACCATTCCAGACTACCCCAGCCGTGAGCTGCGTCAACTGGCCCAAACCGCCTCCTTTGTCATTCGCAAAATGGAGGCGGAGATCCTCCGTGGTCACGAGGCGGGACAGGCGCCAACCCGGTTCACCATTCCGGACCACCCTAGCCGCGAGCCACGTCAACCGGCCCAAACCACCTCCGCTGTCATTCATGAAATGGAGGCTGAACCCTCTGCGGCCGTGAAACACTCCCCGAGTTTGGTTCACAGAGGAGGAGTGTTTAATGCCCCCGTGAATTGCGGATTGACCAAGTCATCCGTGAACTGTGTTTTCTGTCATGGGCCTCTGTAAAAGGTGTCGCATGACCATAGATATATCCTTTTCCCCACTCTATAAAAGGAGATTGAAGGATAATTGGGAACAAAGAGGAGATCGGTCAGATTCAGGTGGAAGGATTTCGAAGGGTTAGGATTTTGGAAGTTCTAGTTCGCAAACCAGAGCAAGTATGAACCTGGGAACGAACTAATAAGGAACCAAAAATGCATAATAACTTAGTGAACCGTGAACCTAAAATAAAAAAGAAGAGAAAACTGCGAACCAGGGTCCCTCCGAGGATGTACTCCCCACGGACTAGGTAGTTTATGCCTCTTTTCCGATCTGTCGCACCGCGTAGCACCCTCCTATGCGGGCGAAGCCCCGACTGACGAGCCTCTGGCCGGCGCCGCCCATGGCCGCCGCTACTCGCGTGGACCCCTCTGTGTACCAACCTTGTACGTGGACTGAACCCGAAGTTGCGAACCCTCTTGGTTCGCGGGATGCCAATCAGTCCGCGGACCCTCCTGGTTCACGGATGGCCAATCAGTCTGCGGACCCTCCTGGTTCGCGGATGGCCAATCAGTCTGTGGGCTACCCTGGCTCACGAATGGCCTCTCCATACATGTAGCACTTCCCTACGCGAAGGGCGCCACCACCCATACCCTTGTGTGGCCTGCCAAAACCTTCGGAGTTTCCATTCCCCGATCCAGATAAAATCCTTCCAATTCCAATCCGGCTTGATCCTTTGCAACCTCCTCATTATACTATTCATCAGCCCTGAAATGAGGCCTCCACCAGAGCCACCGGATCTATGTGGTGTAACCCTCAGGTGCACCAGTGCGCCATTTTGAGTTCACATACCCACAGTAAGTAGAGGCGAAGGGGTTTCCCCGACCCTTGAGGAGATTCCTAAAGCATTCTTGGGTTCACATTCCCACGGAAATGTGGAGTTTGAGCTCGGGAGTCCCCTTTCTACCCCTCTACTTGTTAAGGGCTCCTCGGGGGTAGTAAAATACCCATCAGAAGGAAGCCCTCATGCACTGCAAGAGAGGAGATGGTCATAGGAGCACCCCCTTTCCCTCTCCCTCTGCTATTTGTCGCGCCTGGGCATCCACCTAGAAGTAAGCCCCGACCTTATGGGCCGCCCTCATGCATGAGTCTCACTCCACCTCTCATGAACGTACCTTTCGTGACGTGATTGTCTGGCCCCTACTGCCTCTTGTTTTTCACACTGAGCATGACTCACATGGGCTTAGAGTAAGCATCGACTATGACCTCCTCTTATGGGCCTCCTCAGAGTGTAAGCCCCAATCCATCCCTCTGGGCTGCCTCAGAGCGTAAGTCCCAAGCCATTACGAACTACATGGACTTTGATCCTTGTCTCTTAGGAAGGGTACGTAGGAAGCCTCTATGAGGTTCAAGCCCATCATCCGCACCTTGGGCCTCCTCAAAGTGTAAGCCCCAACCCATCACTCTGGGCTGCCTCAGAGCGTAAGTCCCAAGACATTACGAACTACGTGGACTTCGATCCTTGTCTCTTAGGCAGGGTACGTAGGAAGCCTCTCTGAGGTTCCAGCCCATCATCCACACCTTGGGCCTCCTCAGAGTGTAAGCCCCAACCCATCACTCTGGGCTACCTCAGAGCGTAAGTCCCAAGCCATTATGAACTATGTGGACTTTGATCCTTGTCTCTCAGGCAGGATACGTAGGAAGCCTCCCTGAGGTTCAAGCCCAACAACTGGTCGATCCGACTATCTTCACATCGGTTCACCGCACCAATCCCAGTTCCGCCTCAATGAGTCCCAACTCCACGGGGTCATTAATCCAACGAGGGATGGTAAACCTCAGGCCTAAATGATTCCGGACCCCTGCGTTCAGCTGACCATTTCCAACCAGGAGAAATCCGTGGATACTATGCTTGGGTATAAACCAAAGATTCGTGAACATATGAATATGTCTTAAATCTATAAGAGAGTCCCGGAACAGGCAATAATTCCCCCCAAAAGGGTGCGATGAGCCTGACTTCCCATCCTCTCGACCAATGTGAGTTCTTAAGTGTCGTTGGTCAGACCATCCGGTGAATGCCTGCCTTTGGAAAGCAGGTCCACGTGTCATCGGATACGGAACCGTTGGGCATTTCGAGACCGACCCGAAACACATGATCAGATCTGAAGTTAGAAATGAAAAAAGAAAACATGTCATTATTGAAGGTGATAGATTAACACCTCACGAACAATGTTTTCTTTTATAAAATAAAAGGAAGAGGAGAAGGGGGTTGGATGGTATAATATCCCATTAGTATCATAAAATTATATTATATGTTTGATACTAGAGTTACCATACCATTTGGATAAAGAAATTTTGGGAGAGAATAAGAAAAGAACTTGAAATTGAAAGGGAATTAAAAGAAATAGGAAGAGAAATTACCTATTGAATCCTCCTCTTGAGATCCTCCTTAAGGGACCTAGGCTTGGTCTTTTGATGAGACCAGAAGCTCTTGGACGTGGGGGAGGGGCTATGGAAGATGCTTGCACAGAGTTTAGATGATTCTTGAAGCTTGAGAGGTGTGGTTTTTCAAGGGGAGGGGGAGGGGTTATTTATACATGAGGAGGGAGGTGTTTTTAGAATAAAATATTAAATAAACTAATATATCAAAAGTTAGACTTGTAATAGTAGTTTTTTGACTTCCTAAATCATATATTAATATAATATAATTCTTTTTAGAATTTAAATCATATTTATAATTTGAATTCATTAATTTATTAAAAGGAAATTGAAAAAAAGATGAAAAGACACTTTAAGAAATCACCTTTTGACTTTAGGCTTTGGAAAGTTCTTTTTAGGTTTGGAAATTGAGTTTATGGTATTTTAGGGAACCATTTATGAAATTAAATATAATTTGGAAGAATAAAAAGTTCTAGAAAGTTTATTTCATCATTACATCATTAATGATGCAATTTAGGATACACCGGTTATGTGAAAAACTGTATTTTTACTATTCACCCGAAAATTGAAGTATTTCAGAAAAATACCAAAAATTCACCCAAACCATTTTTTGAAGTGTAGAATCCAAAAATGAAGTCCATTTTTCAAAAATAATTTTCTAAATATTATTAATTTAATATTTAATTAAAATCATAATTTACTTGAAAAATACAGTTTTTAAAATTAAAACTGATTTTATAATGATTTCAAAAATTATGTAGGGTATTATAAAATTATCTAAAAACTATAAGACATAGTTTTTTTAATTTATGAACACATTTTAAGAAAATTAATTTTCTTTTAAATTAATTAATTATAATTAATTAATTATTTATGACTTACAAAAATACCAAAACGTTCACTATGGTCAAATTGTCACTTTCTAAGATGCCTAAATTTTATTTAATTATTCATGGGTAAGGTTACTCTTATTTGGACGATTTACTATTAATAAGGTTCGTACTACTATTCATAAGGGTGGGTTACTATTCATAAGGGTAGGTTACTATTCACCAAAAATTAAGTTTTTCTTATTGGACCCCAAAAATCATCTTGAACACAACCGTGTATGTCAGATTTTCAAAATTCCAAACACATAAGTGACAAACTTATGTTTAAAGGTCACTTAGAACTTAGTAGTTCATTATGTTGTGTTTTCATGTGATTTTATGACATAATTATAAGAAATGAATTTCCATTAAAAAACTTTGGGTCATTACATTCTTCCCCCCTTATGAAATTTCACCCTCAAAATTTCACTTTACATAAACAGGTGAGGGTACTTCTCCTTCATCACCTCCTCTAGTTCCCAAGTAGCTTCTTCAAACTTATGGTTCCTCCACAAAACTTTGACAAGGTGGGTTGTCTTGTTGCGTAGAACCTTATCTCTTAGGTCCAGAATCTCTACTGGCTTCTCCTCATAAGAGAGATCATCTTTCATCTATACCACCTCTGAGTTTAGTACATGTGAGGGATCAGGTATATACTTCCTCAAGAGTGATACGTGAAAAACATCATGTACTTGAGACATATTCGGTGTAAGTGCAAGACGATAGGCCACGGCTCCTATATGGTCAAGGATTTCAAAGGGGATAATGTACCTTGGGCTTAACTTTCCTTTCTTCCCAAATCGAATGACTCTCTTCTATGGTGATATTCGAAGGAATACTTTATCTCCAACGTCGAACTCCAAATCCCTTCGACGATTTTCAACATAGATCTTTTGTCAACTTTGAGCAGCTTTGATGTGTTTCTGGATGACTTGAACCTTCTCTGTCATCTCTTGCACATGACTGGGTCCAAGTAGCTTTCTTTCTCCAACATCATCCCAATAGGTTGGAGTTCTACATCGCTTTCCATACAGAGATTTATATGGAGCTATCTGAATACTCGAGTGGAAGCTATTGTTGTATGAGAACTCAACCAATGGGAGATGCTGATCTCATCCACCTTTGAATTCTAGTGAGCAGGATCTTAGCATATCTTCAAGCGTATGAATAGTCCTTTCAGATTGGCCATTGGTTTGGGGGTGATAGGTTGTGCTAAAATTTAATTCAGTAATCAAAGTATGTTGAAGGCTCCTCCAGAATTTAGATGTGAACCTTGGATCACAGTCAGAGACAATTGAGAGTGGAACACCATGAAATCTCACCACTTCCTTCACATATATCCTTGAAAGTTATTCAAGTGATAGGTCTTCCCGAATAGAGATAAAATGGGAAGTCTTGGTGAGTCGATCAACCACAACCCATATCGCATTATTTCCCTTCGACGTCATTGGGAGACCCATGAAAAAGTCTATAGTAACATTTTCCCATTTTCACATGGGTATAGGTAATAGATGCATCATCCATTTGGACTTTTTTCACTCTACTTTAACTTGTTGACATACCAAGAACCTTGATATATATTATGAAATCTCATTCTTCATGTTATCCCACTAGAAGTGTTCTCAGAGATCACGGTACATCTTGGTGCTACCAGGATGGATAGGGAATGTTGAGTTATGTGCATTGTCCAATAGCTCCTTCTTTATCCTGGTGATGAAGGCACACAAAGTCGCGTTCCAAACCAAGTCACACCATCATCATCGATATGGAACTCCTTCAGATTCCCTTCCTTTACTGCATTCACCCTCTTTTTTATCTCCACGTCATCCCTTTGTGCTTCCTTAATCTTCTCTTGGATGGATGGTTGCGCAATCATTTGGGCAAGGTAGGATGTATCCCCTGCCCTTATGATTTCTAAATCCATGCTTTGCATATCCAAGAATATAGGGTCTTTCTCAATCTGTAATATGGATAGAGTAGTAGGTTTGTTTCTGTTTAGAGCATCAGCTGCCTTGTTTGCCTTTCCAAGATGGTAGTGAATAGAGCAATCGTAATCCTTGATTAGCTCTAACCATCTCCTTTGATGCATGTTGAGCTCCTTTTGTGTGAATGTATACTTTAGGATCTTATGGTCAGTGTATATCTCACACTTCTCACCATAAAGGTAGTTCCGCCATATTTTTAAGGAAAAATCACGGCTTCCAGTTCTAGATCACGCGTCTGGTAGTTCTGCTCATTGATCTTCAACTATCATGAGGCATAGGCTATCACATTATCATTTTTCATGAGAACTCAATCCAAGACTTTCTTTGAAGCATCACTGTATATCACAAAACTTTCTCCACTTTTTGGTACTGTGAGTACAAGTGCAGTGTTCAGACTTCTCTTTAGCTCCTTGAAGCTTCCCTAACATTCTTCTATCCATGCATACTTTACCCCTTTCCTTGTTAACTTAGTTAGTTGGATTGACAATCGTGAGAATTTTCTCACAAAACGTCGTTAGTACCCAGATAATCCAAGAAAACTATAGATTTTAGTTACACTAGAGGGCCTGGTCCATTCCTCAATCACCTTTGTTTTTGAAGGATCCATAGAAATTCCCTCACTTGTGATCACATGTCCCAAGAATGTGACTTTCTTCATCCAAAAGTCACACTTGATGAACTTGGCGTACAACTTCTCCATTCTCAATGTCACCAACACAAGTCTTAGATTTTCTTCATGTTCCTCCTTTGTCATGGAGTAGATGAGAATATCATCGATAAACACTACCAAAAATTTTTCGAGGTAATGTCTAAATACTCTATTCATCAAATCCATGAAGATTGTAGGGGCATTAGTAAATCCGAAGGGAATCACTAGAAACTCATAGTTCCCATACCTTGTACAAAAGGCAGTCTTATAAATATCCTCCTTCTTCACCTTTAGCTGATGATATCCAAAATGGAGATCCACCTTTGAGAAGTATTGAGATCCTCTTAACTGATCGAAAAATTATCCAATCCTTGGAATAGGATACTTGTTCTTTATGGTGATCTTGTTGAGTTCCTGATAGTCGATACATAGTCACATTGTTCCATCTTTCTTCTTTACAAAGAGAACTAGCACACCCCAAGGTGATGCACTAGGTCATATGAACCATTTTTCTAGATGCTCTTGTAGCTGCTTCTTTAACTCTTCCAATTTGATAGGATCCATCCTATAGGGACACTTTGAGATAGGAGTAGCTCCGGGTATGAGTTCTATTGATAACTCTACCTCACGATCTGGGGGAATTTCAGGTAACTCTTTAGGAAATATATCATTGTATTCCCTCACGATGGGCATTTCCGTAAGGTTGGAACCTTCCTTTGACTCAACCATTTGGGCGAGGTATGCTTCTTCATAGGGAATCAACACACACACACAGATGAAGGATTTTTCAAAGGAGATTCATGATGTTCCTTGCATTTATAGAGGATCATGGGATGGTTTGGAATATGAAAAGATATTTTATTTTCCCGACAGTTGATATGTGCTCTATATAACGAGAGCCAATCCATTCCCATTATAGCGTTTAATTACACCAAGGTAAGTATTACGAGATTCACTGGAAGAATCTTCCCACATACGCCAACAGGAGAATATTCAAACACTTTAGTTGTAATGATTGTACCACTTGGTGTTTTTATAGATATCTCTAATTCAAGTTTTTGGGGCTTCGATTCTATAGTTCTAGAAAACTTTCAAGATATAAAGTAATGCATAGAACCAGAATCAAATAAGACTTTTTCCATTCTTGAGTGAATAGGAAGTGTACCTTGTATGACTTATTTATCTTGCTCCACTTCCGCATTAGTGATGGCATAATCCTTCCCTTGTTCCTTTGGATTTGGTGGTTTCTGACGCTGAATACCCTCGAGAACTCGAGGTTTAGTGCACTGTCTTGTATAGTGCCCTAGCTCCCTGCAGTTGTAGCATTGAACCATGAGTGTTTCTCTTTTTTCTTCCACCAAATTCTCTTTCCATTTTATGTATTTTCGACACTCTTGAGCATGGTTTCCTTCTTTCCCACACTTGAAGCATTTCCCCTTACCTTTAAGGTAGTTCCCATGGTGCAACTTCCCACATTTGTGGCACATGGGTCATTGATTTTTCTTCCCACCTTTGTCATTAGATCTACCGGCTTGAAACTCCATCTTTATTTTCTTATCACCATAGTCATGGGACCATTCTCCAAACTTCATCTCCACTTTGAGAGCACACAAAACAACTTATTCATAACTCCCAAAGTCTCTAATTTCAAGAGCCTTTCGAAGGTGTGATTTTAATCCACTAAATAATCCATCAATTTTTCTATCATTGTTGATAACAAAACTTAAAGCTTACCTTGCAAGCCTTGTGAATTTAGCTTCATAGGTTGTGACAGATTCTCCTTATTTTTGCTTGATCTATATGAATTCTCTCTCCATCTTCGTATGAAGAGTTCATGGGAAATACTTATTAAGAAACATGATCTTAAAGTCTTCACATTCCATCTCTTCAATTTCCTCCCTTGGCTTGGTGTTATTAATAAAATCACACCATTGATCGGCCTCTCCATATA
Source organism: Viscum album (assembly GCA_963277665.1). NCBI lineage: Eukaryota > Viridiplantae > Streptophyta > Magnoliopsida > Santalales > Viscaceae > Viscum > Viscum album. The sequence continues at coordinate 1,503,844,242 of OY728152.1, forward strand.
GATGATAAATTGCTAGTGTCACCTTCTCCATCTCAGAATAGTGAAGAATATAAAAGATCTTCTCCATGGAGTTGACCCAATGTTCCTCAACTAGTGGATCGGAAGATCCACTAAATGTCAGTGGTCGTTGTCACATAAAACATTTGATAGTTAGTTGCACTCTCTTTGGTTAAGGAGGAAGATCCCCATTAATATGGTTATTGTTCATAACTTGAGATAATTGGATAACCATCTCCATAAAGTTTTTAACTCCACCTCCCAAATTATTAGGGATATCATTTAGGCAATCATTGCATTGGCCCTTACACGAGTTGTTTTCCTAGTTTCTCATGGTTCCCACCATTTTCTAAAATAGAAAAGGTTAGAAAAAAACATAAGTCAACAAGTCATGAATAACTTATTAATTTAAAAAAATCATAACATATTGGATCCCTATGTAAATATTCTTGTTTGCATATTTTTACTTAGTCTCATTCTAGAGGTTTTCTCTAGGGTTCACTAATACTAATTCCCAAATTAACTAAACCTTTCCTCTGATACCAACTATAGAAACCCAGCCTTTTCTTACATTACTATTACATAATTTTAAAGATAAACAACATAATATTATTACACATAGATGATCCAATGGTTTAGTGTCTTGGGAAAACTAGGACCATACATAACAATTACAACATCGAGCATAAACGTTTTTTGATTTCTTCTTCTCTAGCATCTTATTGGCACTTAACCTCTCCTTAGTACATGTAGCTACCTGAGGATATACATAAAAAGGGGTGATCTAGAAGCCCAGTAAAGGGATAGATAAGAACAATATATCATGGTGTGAGAATAATCATAACATAGGCAAAGGATCATGAAAATGAGAGGAAGCATAAATATAAGACTTGAAATGTGGCAATGCATAGAAATGAAACATCATGGCTTAGTGGTTAACTACCACACATGATTATGAAAAAAGATATTATCTTGTTTACAAATCATTTCACATTTACTCATGAGATTCCCCACTTTACCCAATGCATTGGATCACTGTATAATTATGGGCACACCCGTCACATTTAAACATTCATATTGCACAATATAATTCCAGGCACACCCGTCACATCATAACATTATCATTTATCATGCATTCCATAATGAGCATTTAAAAAAAATTAACATAACTAACCCATGAAAATGAATGGGTTTCATCTCATAAGAACACATTCATAAACATTGGGTTCCCAAAATAAAGATGGAATAACATACATGTTACAAGAACAGTCATTCTTGAATGAGAAGTAAAAGGTGTGTTCTTAAAAGAAGAGTTCTTTTGGAAAACATTTGGTTTGAAATAAATAATAGTGACAAACATGTATATCCCAAAAAATGAAAGACAATTATTAACAAAAGATTTTTAATGAGTAACCATATCAAAAAAGAGTGAAAGAGGGATAACCCAAAGGATGAAAGTTGGGTTCGAGAATTTCCCCTTACCTTGTATCCGAACACTTCCTTCACTTTAATGTCCTATATAATGACATTATAATAGTTAATTAGAAATTAAAGAACCTTTTATACATTAATAGGGGTAATTTTGGTTTCATTATGTTATTTTATGGGCCTTTTGATGAGTTATAGAGTTTAAAAACATTGTTCGGGAATGTTCGTTTTTATGGTTTTCTTGAGCGTTTCACATGTATTCATGAATTGAAGTTTGTGTAGAACATGGGGAAACATACATAGCATATATTCCATGTTATTAATGATATTACAGAATTTAAAATGATATTATAATGAATTACATTGTATACCATGTGGATGAATCATTAGATAAGAATTAAATGATTATTGTTTGAGTTAATTTGGATGGTCTTTCGACCACAACAAACTTGTTTTGATTAATCATTTAGTAATATGTAAATAAGTTAGTTCCAGAATATTAAATATGAATTAATACATATAACATATTCTTTTTCAATCATAAAAATGGTTTCATAACTAGATCTGAAGGTAGAAATGAAAAAATAAAACATGTCGTTCTTGAAGGTGATAGATTAACACCTCACGAACAATGTTTTATTTTATAAAATAAAAGGAAGAGGAGAAGGGGGTTGGATGGTATAATGTCCCATTATTATCATACAATTCTAGTATATGTATGATACTGGATTTAACATACCATTTGGACAAAGATATATTAGTATAGAATAAGAAAAGAACTTGAAATTGAAAGGGAATTAAAGGAAAGAGGAAGAGAAATTACCTCTTGAATCCTCTTCTTGAGATCCTCCTTAATGGACCTAGGCTTGGTCTTTTGATGAGACCAGAAGCTCTTAGACGTGGGGGAGGGGCTAGGGAATATACTTGGGTAGATTTTAGACAATTATTTAATCTTGAGAGGTGTGGTTTGGCAAGGGGAGGGGGAGGGGTTATTTATACATGAGGAGGGAGGTGTTTTTAGAATAAAATATTAAATAAACTAATATATCAAAAGTTAGACTTATAATAGTAGTTTTTTGACATAATGAATCACATATTAATATAATATAATTAGTTTTATACTTTAAATCATCTTTATAATTTGAATTTATTAATTTATTAAAAGGAAAGTGAAAGAAATAAAAAAGGACACTTTAAGAAATTGCCTTTTGACTTTAGGCTTTGGAAAGTTCTTTTTAGGTTTGGAAATTGAGTTTATTGTATTTTAAGGAACCATTTATGAAATTAAATATAATTTGGCCTAATATAAAGTTCTAGAAATTTTATGTCATCATTACACCATTAATGATGCAATTTAGGATACACTGGTTATGTGAAAAACTGTATTTTTACTATTCACCCGAAAATTGAAGTATTTCAAAAAATCCCAAAAAATCACCCTAAAAATTTTTAGACCTATAGAATGCAAAAATAAATTTTATTTTTCAAAAATAATTTTATAAATATGATTAATTTAATATTTAATTAAAATCATAATTTACTTGAAAAATACAGTTTTTAAAATTAAAACTGATTTTATAATGCTTTCAAAAATTACTTAGGGTCTTATAAAATTATCTAAAAACTACAAGACATAGATTTTTTAATTTATATACACATTTTAAGAAAATACATTTTATTTTAAATTAATTAATTAATTATAATTAATTATGTATGACTTACAAAAATACCAAAACGTTTACTATGGTTAAATTATAACTTTCTAAGATGCCTAAATTTTATTTAATTATTCATGGGTAAGGTTACTCTTATTTGAACGATTTACTATTCATAAGGTTCATACTAATATTCATAAGGGTAGGTTACTATTCATAAGGGTAGGTTACTATTCACCAAAAATTAATTTTTTCTTATTGGACCCCAAAAATCATCTTGAACACAACCGTGTATGTCGGATTTTCGAAATTCCAAACACATAAGTGAAAAACTTATGTTTAAAGGTTACTTAGCACTTGGTAGTTAATTATGTTATTTTTTCATGTGATTTTATGACATAATTATAATAAGGGAATTTCTATTGAAAAACTTTGGTTCGTTACATGTTTCCCCCTACAACCCTCAATAACCTCACCGCGAAGGTCGAGCAGTTGATTTTTGGTCTGGTGTACAGTTTGGGCCGCTAGCATTCGACCCAACTTTATCCAAAACGGATCATGATACACCATTCCAACACACATATGATGTGATTATCTATTCATATGAGGGACATGTGATGTGATCATCTATAAAGGTGAATGACATGTGATATATTCATCAACCTTGTCAGACTATACTTCGAGAATCGAGAACATATGAGTTGGATGTATAAGATTGATATACTTTATGTTTCATGGTCAATTGATGTCTTGGATAAAGGGTCCATATAATAATTCATGGTGGAATGTGATGTGATTAGTATATATAGGTATAAAGATATATGTGTTTGATGTGGATCATGGAATATCACTTTGTAGCTTAAGTAACATTGATGCTTTACTAGTGACCACTCTTTTCTTACATTTATGGATCTTGTGATTTATATTTTTTGTTAATGCTACAAAGTCCCATGGGGTCACACTATATATTTGACTAAATGGATATTCATTTTGACCCAAAGAGATTATTTAAAAGTGATTTAGTGTTAATTTAAGAGTTTTGGATGGGATTTCACTAAGTATTTCATACAATGTGATACAAGGTGAAGTTGATGATAGATTTCCAAAAGTTTTTTGGATATGATTTCACAACTCATCATATATTATATGATATAAGGTGAAATTACAAGTAAGTTTTTTTGTCTTTAGTACAAGTGGGGGATTGAAGGAGATATTCCCTAAATCCCCTATATATATATGACATAAGATATATCCTATGGTATGATATAACCAGTCATTGAATAAAACTTTATTTCGTTTGGTTTATATCATATTATATGATAGAGGGATATCGTAAGGTGTCATTGTCCATGCAAATAATACTTTAGGACTTTCCATATCATAATTCATGGTATACATGCCACTATCTATGATTATTTGGGTGGTTTAATGAAAAATGTTATCATTTGAGGAGGCCTTTCACGTTGGTTATCATTAATAGTAATTTCATAAGATGAAATGGGTCAAGAGTTTGATATATTCATGAAAGGGTCTCATGTAATGACCCAAATTTTTATAAATAAAATTCCATTTGTGGTTGAATTAAATGTTTTATTATGTAAACACATGCACTTTCTTGATTTTATTATATCTTATCATATTTAAAATACTTTTAAGCATCATAACCATTGATAATATAGTCATTGAATAGTGATCATATGATTAGTATAAATATAGGGTTTTAACAAATCTAATTAACACAGACAAAGGAAGTGATAGCCTCAGCTATTAAGATTGTACCATATGAAGCCCATTTATTAGGGCTTCCAAGGGAGATAGAATCAATGGTATTTTTCCATGAACAATCCCAATATTAGATCCAATAACTCAAAAGTGATTGAACCCATTTATGAGATAAGTTCAAGCTCATTGAGATCATGGACCAAACCATGTACGTCGAACCACCCCATGAAATTTTTATCGTCGTGCACCTTAATCTTAGGGCATTTTCCGGTGTAATAAAGGGATATGTATCAAGACAATAATAATATTAATATGTATATTTTATAGAATAAGGAATATATTTTCAACTTATAATTGTTACTTTATAAATGATTTTGATTTTGATACAATAAAACACAAATTGTATTTTTTGGTACTATTCAAATTCAATTCAGGAATTATTGGATTAATGGATTACTGAAATAAATAATAATTTAATAAAATATTATTATTAAATATTTTTTATTAAATATAAATGATTATATAATTTTTATGAAATCAACTTTAATTTTTATAAGGGTTCGAAAACTGTTATTGTTAAAAAAACTCAGCACCTCTCAATAAATGTCGTCTCTTTTTTAAAATTAAAAATTCATATAGTTATAAAATTATTTATATAAAATTAATATTATTATTTTAATCATGACATAAAAATTATCAATGGTGTATTTTTCATAATTTTTTGAGATAGTCGAATTTTCGTGTAAAAATTAAATACGATATAAATATACAGTGTGTATTAAGACATCATAATACCCCATAAGTGATGTAATAAATAATATAAATGGTATCCATGACCAAATATATTTTTAAAGTTTAAAATAATATAATTCTAAGTTTATTTGATTAATTTTATAAAGGCTTTATGAATCCTCCAAAACCTATAATATATTTTAAGGTTTTAAAATCATTTCTTTAAGGACATGACTCACTTCCACATCACCAAGGGTAATATTTTAATAAGTTCAGAATTTTTCCTTATAAAATAATAAAAACCACCCCTATTTATAAGAAACCATGGGAAAAATCATGGGTCAGTTTGTGGTTTTGGTTATTTTATTATATAGAGTTCAAAACCTAAGTTTGGGAAATAATAAATAATTCCTCACTCATTTCCTATATAAACTCACCCAAGATCCCATTTATCTTCACTAAAAAACCTTGGAGAATATCCTTACTCTTACCTACCCTCTCTAGAGTCCTCCCAAGGTTCCCCCAATATCTTAAGAAGCTCCTCCAATGCATTTAGAATCACCCTCTCATGGTAAGGGATCCTCTCATTCTCCTCCTTATTCAAGTATATTTATTATCTTATGTATTTTATCTCCAATTATAAATGTTGTGATATGTTATTCCATATCCTATTCACTATCCATTTTATGTCTAAATTATGATAGACCCCTTTCACTCTCATTAATCCATCCCATGAACATTTATATTCCCCTATTATGCTGTCGAAAATTCACCATGATTTTTCATGCCGAAATAATTGTGTAGTGCATACCCATACCCATTTTCTATCAAGGGTGTTCACCTTTATGAACTTATACTTATTTAATAGGGTAATTACATTTATTCATTCCACACTCCTTGATCTTGGAATAAAATTTGATGATAAATGATTCCATGTTTTATGATCTATGTGGCGCACTTATTCATGAGAATTAAATGAAAGCGATGGGTGCGCCCAAAATTATATAGTGCTACATGCATTAGGTAATGTTTTAGTCTCATGACATGTCATGCAAGGGATTTGGGAGTGAACCTAATACATCTTGGTACTTTTTCCATCATGATGTCTTGGCAGTTATCCTTAAGCTATGTTTATGATGTAATGTTTTAAGTTGTTTCCACATTTCCATGTTGGCTTTATGTTATCATGCTATATCATGCCTCATTGTTCATGTTTATGATTCTCACCCCTTTTATGTCTCATTTATATGACTATTGTCTAACATGTATTTTTTTTCTTCATTTTATTTCATGTTTATTCCCTTACTAGGATTTATAGCTTACCCCTTTCTTATATATGTCCTCAGGTTATCTCATTCAATTTTAAGTATGAAGGAATAATATGAGCATGTTAAGGATGTTTTCAATAAATATGATGTATTCCCTATTTTAAGTTGTTATGTAATGTACCTAATTCCAAAAGATGCTATAATTCTCAATCTTCTGGGTTGTATTATGTGTAATCTTATGTAATAAATCATGAATTAATGTGTAATAAAGAGTAGGGTTGTCATAGTTAGTATCAAAGGAAAGTTTAGTTATTTTTGGGATTAGGATTAGAAAAATCTAGAGAAAGCCTTATAGAAAAAAAAAAGTATAAAAAACATTCCTAAATTTTGGTATGGTATAGAGTAAGTGGTTTATCAAGAAAATACATCCCTATCTGGATACTACAAGTGGATGTGGATCTAGCACAGATGTATATAAGGGTAAAACCCAAAAACACCATGTTGAGATAGACTTGACTGGGAACTGGTGCACGGTAATGGTTCTTTCCACACACCTAGTCTGAAACTCCTGGGGGGTATGCATTGGTAAATTCATAAGATCATTATGAACCATTATTAAGGGAACAAAAAAAATCCCATAAGTGTCTATGTTAGCAAATATATCATGGATAACATATATTGAAGCATATAAATCCATACATTAAGAAAATGAATGTCATTTATAAGTTATCACTTTAATGTAATTGAATTCCCATTTATGCATTTAATAGTTTAAAAATATTAATTTCTAACTTTCCCTTTATTCTAGCCAATGGATGGAAATAGGAGGAACTGGGTAAACAACCAATGTGAAGGGAAATGTGATGAATTCCCAAATGAGATGCCCAACCTGATGGGTGCAGAAGTAAAAAACTTTGTGACGATACTCACTCAGCTAAATCAGGTTCTGAGTAGAAACCTAGATCATAAGGAGCACCCAAATCCCTCTACGAAATAACAAGATGCAATTAAGTCCTTTATGTGACGAAGGCCTATTACTTTCAATGAATCGTATGATCCATAAATCATGGAATAATGGATCAACTCCATCGAGAAGATCTTCTCCATCCTTCAATGTTCTGAGCAAGAGAAGGTTATACTGGTTGTTTATCGCATGGAGGTAGAAGTTGATCAGTGGTGGACATTGATCAAGAATAAAAATCCTGAGGGAGATATTGAAGCGATGAGGTGGAAGGAGTTATAGAAAAAAAATTGATAAATATTTTCCTCGCACTCTTCATCCTAAAATGGAAAGGGGTTTCCTTTCCCTCAAGCAAAAGGATGATGAATCTATCAAGGCGTATGAGGAAAAATTCACATGACTTACATGATAAGTCTTCGGATTTGTCGTTACCCCTAAATGCAAGTTTGAACACTTCTTTGGTGGGCTAAAACCTATTCTATGAAAATCTATGGTGATCCGAGACTTTGGTGGCTGTGAGAAAATTATCTGATGTGCCCTCAAAGTCGAAATGGTGATTGGAAAATCTCAAGGGTATCATAGGGATAAGAAGCGGAAAGTGAAGTTTAATTCTGGTGGTGCGATGAAGAAATCTAATAGTGCTAAGAAATCTATGGTGATCCAAGACTTTGGTGGCTGTGAGAAAATTATCTGATGTGCCCTCAAAGTCGAAATGGTGATTGGAAAATCTCAAGGGTATCATAGGGATAAGAAGAGGAAAGTGAAGTTTAATTTTGGCGGTGCGATGAAGAAATATAATAGTGCTAATAAATTTCAACATATCATTTTTCAAAAGTGTGGAAAGAAGCACCCTAGGAATCGCCAAAGGTGATGAGGAAATGTTTTAGGTTCGGAAAGGAAGAACACCTAGCTAGTGATTTCCAACGGGAGAATCCCAATAATGTGATGGAGGAAAAGAATTCTCTGGTCAACCCTCAACATATTTTTCATTATTTCAACTACAAGGAACCAGGAAACTTTGAAAACCAATGCACTAAGCTAAGGGTTTTCAAAGACAACCAATAAACTCAAAGAAAGCAAGGTGCATGACCCAATCATGGGGGTCACATCCCATACCAACAATAAAATCAAGGTTGTGGTGATGTGGTTTTCCCAAATCGAAGAGATGGAAGTTTCCCCAACAATGTGAAAGATGGTGTGTGTCACTCCTGAAACCACCCTGGTTGGGAGTTGAGGCCACTCTCCTGATGATTCCATGGAAAGACGAAACTAGTGAACCTAACATTGTATGAAGAGTTGGGCGGTTGAACTCCGCCCACTAAGGTGGGGGCTGGGGTGTCGCATGGTCGAATCATTGTGCTAAGACGCTCATCCTGTGATAAGTGGTATCAGAGGGAATGTGCCTCGTGATGTTTTTAGGATGTTACTAGTTGGACCTTGGTGGTGGGATCATGTTAGGTCCACTAGGTAAGATACCTTGAGAGGGGGTGAATCAGGGTATGAAAAATTAAAACAACTTCCCCTTTTGATCTTTTTTGTTGTTAGACAAAACTATTTTCTCTCTCTCTTTCCCATTGTAGAGTATGAATGAATCTTAAATCATGCATAGGTCATAATAATTTTACTTGGTTCACCCGAACTGGGCTATGTCCAAGGAGTATACACCGGCGATGTGTCGATATACCAAATCCACTATAAGTGCACTGTTGTTTACAAGTTCAAAGTGGACTCACTGTCCCTCATGGTTTATAACCAATCACAATTTGAGAACTCACTACTCTCTCAAATGAAGTGAGATCACTTCTTCTTTATAAGATCCACTCACGGTTTAAAGACATGTAGTTCATTTCATTTTCTCTAATGAGTGCATCCTTCACTGTATGTAGATGCTATGTTGAAGTCCAAATTTCATCCACTGATGAATACCCTTTTTCCACTGATTACTGGGAAAAACCTTTGGAAATACCTTCTCAAAGCACCCTACTTCATGAAGATCCCAATTTCACGAAGCTCAAACAAGCCTTTATGAAGTCCCTACCTCTTCGTAAAGCACACACCTTCACAGAGATCACTGTTTCATAGAGCACACTTCTTCGCAGAGCTCAAGACTTCGCAAATAGAAACCCTTCTCAAAGCTTAGGATGCCACAGAGCTCACGCCGTCGCAAAGCAACTTCCTTTGCAAAGCTCACTGAGCCAATGTGGAACACACCTCTTTCACAGAGCTAGATTAACCGCCACAAAGCTCCTATATTTCACGAAGAACACTGCCTCTGTGAACCTCCTTCGTGATTTGAGAGAAACAAATTTTTCTTGGAAAACTCTCTACTTCTCTCAAGGGGTTTGAGGCCTATTTATAGGCGATTCCACTGACTCAAGAACCTTCCGCGTGAATTCAGTGCCACGTCAACTCAAATCGCAAAGCTCTGAAATTTCTGCCAAAATTATCTCTATATCATGAAGAACCACAGTAATTTTTGTATTTTTTAGCTCGTTTTACTCATGGAGTGTTCCGTAAATTCCTTTTCACCTTCGCCGTGAAGCTCCACTCGCAATGCCCTTCACCGCCGCAATTCTCTTCAACACTACTTTTCACGAAGCTCGTCGTAATCAAAAAGAACACCATCAAATTTTCTCATGTCTTCACAAAATCCACATCAAGAAGCCTATATTCTCAAAACTCATGTATTTTCCATATTTTGATGATATATTCAAGGAAATCCACATTACGTGATGCTCACCAAATTCCAAATTTTGGACCCCAAAAATTTGGCACACTGGAAAATGGCCCAAAATGTATCTGTTATTTTGTACCACCTACAGATCTTCTCTTTCTTTTTCATGGTTATTTGTCAACATGGATTGTCAAAAACATCTTTGGAACTTGAAAATTCACCATGGAAATCTTCTTTGTCAACAAACACAATCAACATGAAAATGCTGCAATGTTACCTTGAGGGATTTTTTCCCAACAATCTCCCCATTTGGATTTGTTGAAAACTCTTCTCATAACAAATCTATGCACTTTGATACCTCAATAAAGCTCCTTCCATCATCCACCATCATTCACCTCTTGCGATTCAGATAGTGACCAAAGATTCACTCAACACATACTCTAAGCCCACATGAGCAATACTCAGTGTGAGAAACAAGAGTAGTATGAAAAGTTCATCAATGAATCACTTCATTTATGACACAAATCGTTGATATCATACTGATATCAATTGTTGATTTCTGGAAAAAATCTAACACCATTCCAATTCCACTCTTCTGCTTTTATCACAATCCTTAACTGTCGTGATATCTATTCGTTGATCGGTCACTTCTAGCATCGTTAGATTTAAAACTCTCCCCCTATCTCATTGCTCCCCCTATCTCATTAATCCCCTGTCTTGTTTCTCCACCTGTCAGCTTCTTTCCGTGTATTTGACTAATACATTTTCTCATTAGCCATAGTTTCTCCCACTTTAGGAGTCACTATTTCTCCCCCTTTGTCAATGAACCCAATGGTCACTCCTTTTTGGTCAGAAACATTGGAAAGAGCACAGCTTATCACATTGGATAAAAACACACCATACCTCAGGGAGAGGGGGGTGTCCCACATCCACACTTTTTCAAGTGCGGGGAGTTGACTGAACTCCCAAAGCCAGTCGATGCCTCTCAAAAGATTCATTGGGTAAGGCCTTTTTCAGAATGTCAGAAACCTATAGTTTTGTAGGCACATACTCTAACTTCATGATTCCCTGCTCAACCTTATCCTTGATAAAATGATACTTTATCTCAATGTTCTTTGTCCTTGAGTGATGGATGGGATTTTTGATAAGATTTATAGTAATTGAGTTATCACATTGTATTCTGATCGGATACTTCACTTCAACTCACATATCATCAAGCTACTGCTTCATCCACAATAATTATGTGCAAGCTTGAGTGGCCACAATATAGTCAGCTTCTTTAGTGTACAATGAAATGCAATCTTGCTTCTTTATTATCCAATAAATACACAATCCACCAAGATAGAAATAACCTCCTGATTTTTATTTTCTATCATCCGCTGAACCAACCCAATATGCATCTATATATCCCAACAACTCTTTCTGAGATTTGTCGTTATACATCAAACTGAAATCCACAGTTCCTTTGATATACTGAAGTATTATTTTCAATTAAAGAATGTGGATTTCCTTGATATTTCTTTGATATTGTGTTTTTTATCATGTGGTTAAAACAATATTAGGTCTTTTCATTGTCAGGTATAGTAAAATCCCAATAATCTACCTGTATTCTGTGATATTAACTACCTTTCTATTATCATCTTTCAATAACTTCATCTGGGTAGCAACCGGAGTCTTCATCTCCTTGGAATTTTCCATTCCAAATATTCTTAGAACCTCCTTGGCATATTTTTATTGAGAAATGAATGTGTCATTCCTTCCTTGTGACACCTGTAAACCAAGGAAAAATGTCAGCTCTCCAATCATTGACATTTAGAACTCACTTTTCATGAATTCAAAAAAATGACTGCACTGAGCTTCATCTGATCCGCCAAATATTATGTCATCAAAATAAAGTAGAACCATCATCTTTTAATTAATTTCATTGTTGAAATAGATATTTTAATCAACTCGACCACGTTGGAAACCGAGCTTCTTCAAATACTGATCACGCCTTGAGTACCATGCTCTTGGTGCTTGTTTCAGCCCATATAATTCCTTCTTTAGCCGAAAAACCCAATTCTCATCCTCATGAATGAGAAAACAATCTGGCTTCTTGATATACACTTCTTCTTCTAGAACCCCATTCAAAAATGTAGATTTGACGTCCATCTAGAAAACATTAAACTTTTGTTGCACTATAATGGCTAGGAATAATCTGACTGTCTCTAGCCTTGCAACTGGTGAAAATGTCTCATCAACATCTATTCCCTATATTTTGGAGTATCCTTTGCACACCATTCATGATTTGTTTCGAATCACTATTCCATCTTCATTCTTCTTGTTTCGATAGACCCATTTAGTCCTGATGACATTCTTATCTACTGGCCTCAAAACAATCTCCCATGTCTAATTCTTCTAAATTTGGTCAAGATCTTTATTCATAGACTGAACCTAATTATCATCTTCATCTGCTTAACTAAACCAAGTATACTCTACCTGTGATAAGTGTGATGCTTTCTGTACAGTCCTAATCTTCTATGTTTTCACTAGCACTGTCTGATTACCAATCATACCTTTCATGTCTATTTCAGCTCGTCTCCTCGACTTTCATGATGATATATATTTGACTTCCTTAGGGTCATTATTAGTATCAGCTTCAAAATTACCATTTTCCACTTCTATACCCCCTTAGTCTCTTACCACTTCATTACTTTCAATAGAAAATTTTTCATTGTGTCATTTTTCAGTGACATAATTTCTTTCAACTACTTTTCTGATCTTCTTGTTGAAACATTTTTTATATTCTCTCATAGTTGAGTGTTGTTGCCTTTCCCCAAATCATCCTTCTTGAACATAAAAATTAATCCTTTATATTCCATTTAGATCTTGCATTTGACTAGGATATAGAGATCTCCCCCTTTGTTGTGCAACTCTTCTTGTTGTTGGGACCAATGTTTTGACCCACAATCATTCTCCTTCTCCTGTATCAAGCAGCCATATAACATTATCTCCTTTCATGGAATTCTAACAGATTCCTTCTTCATCTCTGGTAACTTATTTGAATTAGTTGACATTATGTATCACATCACATCACTACATTTCATCTTTTGATTCCACTTCCCCTTGGATCGTATCGCCCATTGAACCTGAAACACTTGAATCATCAGTTAACAACATTTATATACATAAGGAGAGGGGTTAATCTGGAATCCTATAGATGAGGATTGTGGTTGATCCTGATGGGTCAACCCTTTGATTCTTTCTTGCAGAGCATCGCACTCTTTACTTTCTTCTTCTAGCTGCCTAGCCAACTTCAACTGCTCTGGAAATATGACAAAGCATTCATTACCCACATACTGAGTCTTTTTTTTTTGATATGTAGATTCTACAGGCCTGGCCTTTCTCACCATTTGGGGTTTAAACCCACTAGTACACAGTTCCTTATTTTATGTTCCATCAAAATTCCATTTCCCTTGATTCCTTCTCTGATTAGGAATATCTCTTCTTGTCACCTTCCTTTTCTCCTTCATCCATTGCAGGGATCTTCCTCTTTCCTCCACTTCTCACCGTGGAACATGACATTTGAGTTTTTGAATGCATTCATTGTTTATTTTTCTTTTATCAGATATTTGAGTCACCACACTATTTTTCACTGGTGGTAGGTCCTCTACTGAACATTCATTCTTCTTACTCACATCTATAGCATCTCCTCCCTTTTTATTCTAGATTTGTTCGTGTTCTTTCTGAGTGAGTTGTTGTGAGTGTGATAGAGGAGGTGACTGATACACCTTTCGTTTATCTACTTGTGATTCCCTTGAGGCTCTAATCCTATTCTTCAACTTACCACTTTGTATCCTAGTGTATAATTTCTCATTATGCATCACTGAAGTCAAGAATCTCCTTTTGAGTCCCTTTTCCTTTCATGCTTTCTTCTTACTATAATGTATTTCTAAATTCCCATAATGAGAACATAAAAAACATCTTCCATCAAAGGCATACCTCATTTCATCATTTCTCAGCTGAGATGTTAATGCAGCATGAGTTCTTCTTCCAGCATTGAGCTCATGAGCTTCCAGACACATACTCATAGTGTGTCCCATTCTTCCATAGTAATAACATTCGATGAATGTTTTCCTCTGAGAGACTCTTATCTCTGATTTCTCATGACGCTTCTTCTTATTCTCATATTTAGTACAGTTTCTATCTTCACAGCATGAAATGTATTCCTAAGCCTCTGAACAAAATCTTGATGTATGACCATGAGTCCCACATAAATAGAACATGCTATCATTACTTTCTATAAATGTACTCTTAGGTCTATCTCCAGCACCCACAATATTTTTTCTATTTTTGGAACTGTTCACGGCTCTCTTTCTATCATGAATGGGAGGGGATTCATCAAATCCAATTCTAGTTTTTTCCAAACTGCATGGTCTTTGAGATGAGAAAATATGTTGTTTTTTCTCTTCAGAAATAGCATATTTGTTTTTCATTTTATCATCACATGTTGAAGTATAATCAAATAATAAGTGCAAGGCATCCTTAATTTTAGGATTTCCTTTAGTATTCGATTTATCCACTTCTTTCCTCACTAACTCTAGCTATTCTTCCAACTTTTGAATCTTCATATCCCTTGATTCAAGTTGAGAATTGAGTTCTCTCTCTATATTCTTCCCACTAATCATCTCATCTTACAGTTCTTGTGTGAGCTTATCTACCATACCACTTTGCTCCATTAATTTCAATTTTTCCTGAGCAAAAATAATTAGAACAACATGTATTATCTTGTTGTAGCCTTTGATTCATATGAACTAGTTCAATTAGATTTGAAACAAGATCATCATTTATAACTTTCAAATTTTGAATGTTATCTGAGTTCAGATTATTTCCCTTATTATCAACTTTTAATTTTTATCTCATTGTAGACAACTTTTGTAGTTCTTCAGCTTGAGAATCATTCTTCACCATCAGATCAATGGCCACGTCAATAAGCCTTTTATTTAATCCTCTTAGCTTGTTGACCTCAATTTCCATTGCTTAGATCCTGATATATTTAGATTTAATCTCTTCATACAACTTCTGATTCAATTCCTTTGTTTCATGGAGATCCACTTTTTTTCTTCTAGGAGTTTCTTCATCATCAGTAGTTCCAACATCACTTGGAATATCAAGTTATTCACTCATTCCTTTTGCATCATTGAATGAGTAAGTATTTTCACTGTATTATTTATCCAAATAATTATTATGTTCACTACTTGATTCCTTCATTTGAATCAAACTCTTTCCACAGACACTTCCACTCTGAGTAATTTTACCAGACTTCTTCTTCTTCTTTGAAGTTTTACCCTTTTCCATGACACACCAAGGTATGATCAAACTATAATGTTAATTTAACCAATAAACTAAAACAAGTTAGAGTAAACAATTATGATAAAATAAACCTTATCTATGATACCAATTGTTAGGTCCACTAGACAAGATACCCTGATAGGGGTGAATTAGGGTATGACAAATTAAAAAAAACTGCCCCTTTTGATCTTGTTTTGTTGTTAGAAAAAACTCTCTTCTCTATATTCTTCCCGTTGTAGAGTATGAATGAATCTTAAAGCATGCACATGACATAGCAATTTTACTTGGTTCACCCAAACTGGGCTATGTCCAAGGAGCATACATTGGCTATGTGCTGATGTACCAAATCCACTATAAGCGCACTATTATTTACAAGTTCGAAGTGGACTCACTATCCCTCCTGGTTTACAACCAATCACAATTTGAGAACTTGTTAATCTATCAAATTAAGTGATCTTTCTTATTTAGAAGATATTCTCATAGTTTAAAGACATGTAGATCCTTTAATTATCTCTAATGAGTGCATCCTTCACTGTATGCAGATGCTATGTTGAAGTCAAAATTTCATCCACTGATGAATACCCCTTTTCCACTGATTACTGAGAAACAAACTTTGGAAATTCCTTCGCAAATCACCCTACTTCGTGAAGCTCCTAATTTCACGAAGATCAAACAAGCCTTCACAAAGTCCATGCCTCTTCGTAAAGCACACACCTTCACAGAGCTCGCTATTTCATGGAGCACACTGCTTTGCAGAGATCAATCCTTCGCAAAGAGCAACCCTTCTCAAAGCTTAGGCCACCGCAGAGCTCACTCCATCGCAAAGAGACTTCCTTCGCAAAGATCACTGAGTCAATGCGGAACACACCTCTTTCACGGAGCTAGATTATCCACCGCAAAGCTCCCGTATTTTACGAAGTGCACTACCTCAGCGAACCTCCTTCGCGATTTGAGAGCAACAAATTTTTCTTGGAAAACTCACTAGTTCTCTTGAGGGGTTCGAGGCCTATTTATAGGTAATTCCGCCGACTTGAGAACCTTCCGCGTGAAGTCAACTCCATGTTAGCTCAAATCGTGAAGCTCTGAAATTTTTACCAAAATTCTCTCTATATCGTGAAGCACCACAACAATTTTCAGATCGTAGAGCTTATTTTACTCACAGAGCATTATGTCAATTCCTTTGTGCCATCACCGCGAAGATCCACTCACAATGATCTTCACCACCACAATTATCTTCAATGCTTTTGTTCATGAAGCTCATCGTAATCGTGAAGAACATCGTCATCTTTCTTCATGTCTTCATGAAATCCACATCAAGAAGCCCATCTTCATGAAACTCATGCCTTTTCTATATTTTGATGAGATATTCAAGGAAATAAACATTTCATGATGCTCACAAAATTCCATATTTTGGACCCCCAAAATTTGGAAAACAGTGGAAAATGGAACCACTTTATATTTGTTCTTTTGTACCGCCTCCAGATCTTCTCTTCCTTTATCATGGTTCTTTATCAACATGGATTATCAAAAAAATCTCTGGAACTTAAAAATTCACCATATAAACCTACTTTTTCAACAAACACAATCAACACAAAAAATGATGCAATGTTACATGGAGGGATTTTTTCCCAACAGAGCAAAGTCCCAGGGTGTTATTGTGGATGTGACATGGTAGAGATGGTCACGCTCATGAGATGTCAGAGGTAGAGACGTCACTTCGAAGGGGGGGTTTCATGGATTTGGTTTTAAACCTAGAGAGAGTGGGTGGAACATGGTGGTTTGTGACCTAGAAATTGGGTGGACCGCAGTTCCAATGACAAGAAAATAGCGCCCCCTTGGCCATGCATGGCAGCTGGTTAGTTAAAAGTAGACCATTTCATGGAAACACATAAGGCCACGGTCCTGCATGCATGAGGGCATGCATGGAATGCTGGTGGGAGAATGTCACGACCCAATCATGGGGGTCACATCCCACACCAAAAAGAACATCAAGGTTTTGGTTCATGTGTTTTTTTCCCTATCAAAGTGATGGGAGTTGCCCCAACAATGTGAAAGATGGTGTGTGTCACTTTAGAAACCACCCTGGTTGGGAGTTTGGGTCACTCTCCTGATGAGTGCATGGAAGGAAGAAACCAGTGAACCTCACATCATATGAAGAGTTGGATGATTGAACTCTGCCCACTAAGGAGGGGTATGGGGTTCCACACGGGTGAACCGCTGTGTTGAGATACTCAACCTGTGATAAAGGGAAATCTTATGTCATTAAAACTGCTGAGGTGGATCCCGACAACGAAGTGGTGACAGGTACGCTGGTTATTCATTCAAGAATAGGGAACATACTTTTTAATTATGGTTTTATTCATTCCTTTATATCATGTAAGTTTAGTAGAACTATTCAAACACCACCACAAATCATGGAAGTAGAGTTGTTGGAAAAAACAACAACTGGGTAAATTATTGTATCCTAGGTATTTAAATCCTCCCCTATCAAAATTTGTGGGATGAACTTCCCAGCAAACCCTGTGATACTCCCTTTAGTGGAATTTGATTCAATTATGGGCAAGGAATAACTTTCCCTATATAGAGCCAACATAAATTTTCGTGAGAAGGAAATCACTCTTTGTATCGCAAATCTTCCTCTGATTATGTTCAAGTGCAAGGAGGAGGAGGAATATTATTTAGCTCCAACATCTCAAGAATAGATATTATTTCCCTATGGGAAATCATATTTATCTCAAATGATTGATTCTAAAGAAAAGGTTATCCTTGAATACATAACCATTGTGAGTGAATATGCTGATGTGTTTCTCGAAGAATTGTCTAGTCTTCCTCCTATCCAAGAGGTTTAATTTTTAATTGAGCTTATACATGGGGTGATACCATTATCCAAAACTCTATATAGAATGACTATTTTGGAACTTAAGGAGATGAAGAAACAACTACAACACAATCTAGTTAAAGGTTTTATATTCCCAAGTGTTTCACCTTGAGGTGCACCAGTCCTCTTAGTCAAGAAGAAGGATGGTTCAATGTGTATTTTCATTGATTATCATGAAATCAACAAGATCACGATAAAAAACATGTACCCTCTTCCATAGATTGATGAATTGTTAAATCAGCTATGTGGAGCCTAATACATCTCCAAGGTGGATCTTTGGTTGGGATATTATCAAGTAAGGGTGAAGGAGGATGTCCCCAAGACCACTTTCCGTACAAGGTACGGGCACTATGAGTTCATAGTAATGCCATTCAGACTCAATAATGCTCCAACAATCTTCATGGGCTTGATGAATAGAGTATTTATAGATTACCTCGATAAATTTGGGGTAGTCATTATAGATGATATTATAATATAATCCAAAAGAAAAGAGGAGCATGAGGAGCATCAGAGCACTGTGCTAAAAACCTTATGAAATGAGAAGATTTATGAAAAGTATAGAAAATGTGAGTTCTGGTTGAAGTAAGTATCATTCTTGGGGAATTTTATCACAAGAAATGGCATACCGGTGGATCCTTCAAAGACAGAAACAATTGAAGGATGTTCAAGTCCAACATCTATGATAGAAATATATAGTTTCCTTGAATTAGCTTAGTATTATTGTCGATTTTTGAGAAATTTCTCATGATTATCAAACCCTCTAACCAAGATAACTTCGAAATGGATTCAAGTTTGTTTGGAGCAATTAATGTGAATATAGATTCAAGGAGTTGAAAAAGAGACTTATCACTACACCTGTATTTATAGTGCCTATAAGTGGGGAACTTTTTATGATATACAATGATGATTTGAAGAATGGATTGGGTTGTGTGTTAATGCAGAATGAAAAAGTGATAGTCTATGCTTCAAGGCAATTGAAATTTCATTGTGATGACCCGGACCCGAATTCCACTTAATGGGTGCCCCGAGCCTGGTGGTCCACATGGACTCAAGCGCATATTCCCAAATGATAGAGGCTATCAACTAGTAGTGAGGGACTAGGGTGTGTCCGTGGAAATACTATTCCCTCATTAGTATAGTGTAGCACAGCGGAAGAAATATAAAGGAATAGAAAAGAGTGAAAGCAATATAAATAAACAGCGAAAGAAAACTGATGCAATAGAAAAACGATAACAAACATAATTGTACCAACTAAACAATGATAATGAAATGTCATGTCACTAGAAAACTAGAAATCATGGATACAAGAAAATATAAATAACATGTTTCACAAAGTAAAGGAAAACAAAGAATACTCCAAGCATCCCAAGATCCAACTCAGTCATCTGCTATTAAGCTCCATACTATCAGCACACAATCAAGTGTTGGAAGTTGTATGCTTCCCTTTGTCAACACCTGCAATCATATAATCTACTTCGGGTACCAAATGGTGCCCGGAGAGGGTGTGAGATAAACATCAGTGGTTCACCAACAATGGTGCCTATAACATCCGGCTCGTGTAATGGAATATAGCAGTGTGCAAGCATGTATATATAAGTAAAGCAAGAAGTAAAAAATAACTAAATACCCAAGTACCTGCTTCAGCCCTCAATTGGTGTCTGAACATGTAACCAGTTCATTGATTATGTAATTTCCATTTAATGTTAATAGGTCACATGAGGCATAGTCAGCACTAACATCACCTCGTGATGGAATAAGTAGTGAGGGTCCCAAGACATAACAAGGAAACCTGAAAATGATATCCAGTGAGGGAGTTACAAGGTAATAACAAAGGTAATGTAAATCTCACAGAAACCTAACTCAGTATTATATGAGACTAGCTAAGGGGGTAAGAGTGTAATCTAAGGAATTCCACAATAAGGTGCCTACTGAGTCCAAGGATTGCATCCAAAGTAAAATGAGGCTAAGCAAGGATTGGGTCCAAGGAGTGTATCCAAGGCACCTAATTGTCAATGTTGGATCCAAGGAGTGTATCCGAGGTATCCTGGAATAATGAAAGGGGAACCTACAGTAGTATACCGGGCATCCAAGGAATATACAAGAACCGGAATCTAGGTGGGTATCAACCTAAGCAAACTGCATACTTGAATCGGAATGGGGTTCCTGAGACCCAAGGTATTCTCCTCTCAAAATCCAAGGAGAGCTTGAGTGAGTATATTCCTATTTTATATTATAATCATGAGATAATTCATTTGGTTCAAGTCTTTCCTTCCATTAGTGTGGATAGGTCAAGTAGAGTTGAAACCATTTATTTATTGGTCCAAGCCATGTATTCTATTAGTGTGGATAGGTCAAGTAGCGTTGAAACCATTTAATTAAATCTTAGTTAACCATTAAGGAATATTCAATTATTGAGGTTCACTCCACTACCTTCCATCAACATGTAAGGGGTGCTACAGACATGTAACCTTTATTCAATCTCTTTTAATAAGGCCAAGTTATATACTTAGTATACTTTCCATTCCATATTTCACATTTATTTAAAGCACTTACCTTAGGTGGTTCAAGTGGTGAGCATACATGGTGCATTCCATTATGCAATTCTCATTTAAAAACAAACCATTTATTATAGGAAGTCTCTCCTTTAGGAAGGTCAAGCAAGGGCACACCCAAACGGTGGATCAAACATGTCAAAACACTAAAAACCCAATTATAGCATAACCTTCGACATGAGGCAGATTGAGTTGTGGGTGTAACCACTAACAACTAATCACATATTTGGAAAGAGCATAACCATACAATTCTAACAGGTATAAGCATGGCATGTAAATTTAAGAAATGGTCCCTGATGGGATCGACGGGCCCCACATGAACATTCCAAAATCAATGAACTTTAGGGGTGAGTTATAGACCACCCACATTATGGTTGTATGATCCTCCTCCTCCGGTATCAGACCTTGATTTTCCTTGGATTAGAGTATATATAAGAAAAGGTGAAAACTCTCACATGGCGATACCTAGGTCGAGAGAGAAAGAGAAGAAGAATGACTAAAGAGGACTCGATTACTTGTCGTTGTGCATCCAATGTGATGAATGGAATCTTTATCGGATGTTGGATGATAGAGATCTCTTGATTCCAGGTTTTGATCTTCAAAAAGCCCCAAATTGAGTGAGAAATAGGTCAATCCCACATAAACTCGGATTAGGGAGGAAGGGGTGACTTAATTATATCATTAAGGGAAAAACTGAAAAATTACCCATATAAATAGTATACGCATAGTTTTTCAAACCATATGCAAAACGTGTGAGACGATTCTACACGAAAAGTCATCCCCCGCACGGTTTGATTAAACTGTGCGCCAGTCATGCACGGTTACCTTGGAAAAAGGGGTTCTCACACGGTTAGACCACACGATCGTGCACCAACCATGCGAGGTGGCTCTGTCTAAAAAAATAACATTCTCGCAGTTTTCCAAACCGTGTGGAATTCCACACGGTTTTCTCTAAACTGTGTTCTAGGTCTATTTTTTTCAAAAAGATAAGTTTCGGGCTCCAAACAAGCCCCATACACCCTCGGATCCTTTACTAACTAATTGTGAATCCATATTAG
Organism: Viscum album; assembly: GCA_963277665.1. Classification (NCBI taxonomy): domain Eukaryota; kingdom Viridiplantae; phylum Streptophyta; class Magnoliopsida; order Santalales; family Viscaceae; genus Viscum; species Viscum album. The sequence goes on from OY728152.1 coordinate 1,503,866,498, forward strand.
TTCCAAAGTATAGATTTATACTGAAAATTAAAGGATCCATACCTGAGTGAGAAACTGGGTTCTTACAGTCTTCCCCCCTTAAAAGAACTTTCCCTTGAGTTCTCCTTCCAAGGGTAAAGAAATACTGTCTGAGAACAACTCTGGCCACTGAGTACGTACATTAGCTTCTCTATACCAATTCTCTTCTTGTACTCGGTCGTGCTTCCATAGAACTCGTATGAGAGGGACAACCTTGCCTCAGAGAACCTTCATGATTTGGTCAATGATGCGTACTGGATACTCCTCAAAGGTAGCATCGGCATCTAACTCTAATTCTTCGGGATCAAAGGTATGAGATGGGTCAGCATGATATTGGCGAAGTTGTAAGACATAAAAGACGTCTTGCATGGCATGATACTTCTGAGGTAGTAAAAACTGATAAGATACCAGCCCGACTCTCTCTTGAATCTCAAACGAACCGACGTAACGAGAAGACGGATTTCCCTACTTCCTTAACCATCTATTCCCTAGCTTGGGCAATACCTGAAGGAAAACACGATCCCCAACCTCGAACTCAAGAGGTCATTGATAGTGATCGGCATAATATTTTTTTCTAGACTGAGCAATAGTCATACGCTTTCTGGTCAGCTGAACTTGTTTTGAAGTCTCCATAACGAGATGAGGACCTAGTAGGGCTACCTCACCTGTCTCTATCCAGCACAAGGGTGAACGGCATGGCCTACCATATAAGGCCTCAAAAGGATCCATTTGAATCGTTTCCTGAAAATCGTTATTATAAGAAAAATCTAAGAGAGGGATATGCTTCTCCCAAGAACCACCAAAATCAAGGACACGTACTCAGAGTATATCCTCTAGAACTTTTATTGTCCGTTCTAATTGTCCATCAGTCTGAGAGTGAAAAGTTATGCTTAAAATAACATGAGTCCCCGTAGATTTTTTCAAACCCTACCAGAACCGTGAAGTGAAACAAGAATCTCTATTTGAAATGATAGTACATGGAACCCCATATAGTCGTATGATCTCACAAACATACAGTCTTCCCAATTCATCAACTGAGAAAGTCACCCGAATAAGAACGAAGTGGGATGATTTCATTAGTCAATCAATGACTACCTAGATATCATCGCTACCCCTCGATGACCTAGGTAATCCAACTACAAAATCCATAGCAATATCTTCCCATTTTCCATTCTGGGATTGAAAGCAATTGTAACAAGCCTACAGGTCTTTGGTGCTCTTATAAAGACATGGAAATTCTGTGGAAATTTTTTTTTTATACATGGGAATTTTACGGGTGCGCAAAAATTTACGGCACATGATTCTGAGGCCCGGTGTGTCCGGAATCAATTTATGAAGTTTTGTTCAGGTACATTCAGTAAACGTACGAGCGGGTTTTTATAACTTTTGAACTGGTGATCAGAACTAAAATCTGAGGGCACTGTTGAACTCACAGCGCCGGTATTCACTTAAGAATACTTTCACCTTGATGGTAGTTGGTCGAGAATAAAAGTTAGTCTTCGGGTTTTCTTAAAAAAAGTGTGCTACACTTTATTTTAGCCGCCATGTGGGTGACTGGTAGTTGAAACCTCCTCTTGGAAGTTGGAGGTGGGACCGCCACACCTTAATCTCCCATGAGAGGATATGGTGGTGGGGTCCACCCTAACATAACCTCCCGTGAGAGGTTACGACGTGGGGACCACCTGAACATAACCTCCCACGAGAGGTTACGTCGTGAGGACCACACAGGGCTAAACCCCCTATTGATGGAGGAGAGTAAAACCTCTCAACTCTCCCTCATTAATGAGGGAGAGCCTCTCCACCTTTACTTTAATTAAATGGATCCAACTCCCTTTTTATTAATTCATGCCAACGCGCGTGAATTAATTAAGGGGAACCATGTAATTAATTCTCCATTTTTGAATTTTGTGCCAACACCTAAAATAATAGAACTATTATTATTTTTGGGTAGACATTGTTCATTCGATAGAAACCTTGGGTGCTTTGAGGATAGGATTATTGGGAGAAGGCCCCAACGAAGAACTCTCGCCAACGAAGAATGTCGGCGATGATCTTTCTTCGATTTCCTTCCCAGACACCTACCAATGTGGAGCGTCTTCCACGAGCCGAAGCAGCTTGGGATTGGGAAGCGTGCGGCGGACGCGACGAACGACGATTATCTTCGTCTACTTTCCGCGACTCTGTCAACGAACGACACCCGACAATTAAAGGTAGGGGATTAAATTCATTTGAGTGCCTTATTCTTCCCTCCTTTTTGGATAATGAAGGTTGTTGAGCTTCGTTCTTATGAACCGTTTGCTATCACCATAAACGCGGAGGATACGGGCCAACCTAACATGGATTGACATCCTCAGTTGATTTTTCCTTCTTGTGGTGTTCTTAGGCATGGCGACGTAACAACGATGAGGCGACGAAGGTGGCGACGTCAAAGGTTGTGCTACCCGCGGCCTCCGTGAATCGCGCTACCCGCGGCGCTCTGGTGCTTCGCGTCGTGCGCCGGTGAACTGGTCGCGCAACCCCGGCCCGTACTATCGTCGGCCTGCCCGCGGCCTACCGCGCGCCCCGCCGGCCTGCCATGCCTTCCCGATGCCTTCCCGCACACCCCGCCCTGCCTGCCCGACACCCTCCTGGCCGCCTGCCGGTCTGCCCAGCGCCCTCCCGGCTGCCTTGCCGGCCTGACCGGCCACCACCCGACCTGCCCGGCCGCCCCGCCGGCCTGCCCAGGCTACTGCCTGGCCTACCTAGGGCACCTCCCGGCCTGCCTGGCCACCCCGTCAGCCTGCCCAGGCCGCCCCCCGGCCTGCCTGGCCGAGCCGTGCTGGCCTCTCGAGCTGGATCGCGGCCTCCCTCGCGACGCTGCGGGCCGAACCGGCTCAGCCTCCCGGGTCGAGCCGCCTGAACCGCACCCCTCGCAGTGTTAGCCGAACCGAACCGGTCGCGCCCTCTGGGCCGAGCTATGCCCCTCACGGCGACCTCCGGGTCGAACTGCCCACGCAGCCTACTGGGCTGGGCCCAACGGGCCGGGCCAAACATAACAGGCTGGCCCGCCCAATGGGTCGGGCCAGACCCAACAGGTCTGAACGGGTCGACTAGGACCGAGTCAACCCAGACTAAGACGGGCCGAGTCGGACCGACCGGGTCGGACCGGACCCGGACCCACTACCAGTCTTTACTTTCTTTTGGCCATATCTTTGGCACCAGATGACCATTTGACGAACCGTCAGCGGCGCTGGTATTCTTGGAGTGCGACTATCCCTTTGAGAATATCCCATCGGAGTTTGGGGTACATTTTAGATACAGTCAGGTTGGATCATGCAGGAATCCAACCGGGCCCCCGGGACTAAAATGCTAATAACTCGCAGACCGGGCATCCGATTGACACGCCGTCTATTGCATTGAGACCCCTATGATGAGGCGGACCTCTGAGATAATTCTTCGTGGGACTTTGTGACAGTTGACATATCGAATCTTGGATTGAGGAGCAGACCCTCCCAGAATCAAGCATGCTTTGTGGAAACCCTGTGGCTGGCTACGCTCTGATGACTGTTCCTGGATCCTGTGTGGGTCTGACAGCTCTGACTACTATTCTTGGATCCTGTGTGGGTCCGAAAGTTCTGAATTCTATTCCTGGATCCTGTGTGGGTTCAACAGAATAGCTGGTCCTAGATCCTGTGTGGGTCTGATAGCTCTAACTACTGTTTCTGGGTCCTGTGTGGGTCCGACAGTTCTAAATGCTGGTCCTGGATCCTATGTGGGTCCGACGACTCCGACTACTATTCCTGGATCCTGTGTGGGTCTGACAGTTCTAAATGCTAGTCTTGGATCCTGTATGGGTCTGACAGCTCCGACTATTGTTCATGGATCTTGTGTGGGTCCGACAGTTCTAATTTTTGGTCCTGGATCCTGTGTGGGTCTGACATCTAAGATGATTCAGTGGATAAATATGATCATCTCTCTCTATATACATAAGTTGTATACCTGTGTGAGCTAAGTCGGTGACTTCTATGTTTTTTCTCATGATTGAGATGGGTTACTTGATAACTTAGGTATATGTATGGGCATATACCTAAGTAATGGATATCCATTGATTTCATACCTTGTGGTATATCTTTGTTGTATTTTGTGAGACCTTGAGGGTCTCAGTGTCCCTACTGAGTATCGTTATACTCACCCCTACATAGGCTATGCCCGCACCTCGTTGTGTTGGATGCAGACGACGGACAATGCTGACCGAGGCTGGGTGTATAAAGACCAGACGGTACCCGGAGGTGGACCTCACGACAAGTCAGTACCCGGAGGAGACTGACGGACGTGGAGTGCTAAGGAGTCTATCTGTACCAACCCTTCAGGTAGGATCCCTGGTGGATGATCCAGGAGCTGCTTTCACCTTTTAGTCATTTTTTCCCTTTTCAGTTGTACTTGTACTTTACATTTGGGCTTGTATTCCGACCCCTTTACTTTTTAACACTCTTTTATTATACAGTTTTACTTAGTGTTTTGCTTCCAACTTGTACTCTTTTATGTGCGTTTTCAGGTTATAAAGGAAATGTCTTCCCAGTTTTAGGGATTTATGCCTTTTGTTCTAGTCGCCAGCCCCTGGCCTATGGAAGGTGGGCTTGGGGTAGTCACGGCACGGGCCCTGGGGAACGGGTCGTGACAAATTGGTATCAGAGGAGTCGGTTCTACCGCATAACTTAGGACTCTGATCTTTCTTTATTGTGAAGCAATAGTGTTAAGAGTATTGAGTGTGGTTTTCAGTCTAGAGAGTCCAGTGTTGGTGCGGTGGCCGACGTATCCATACACCAGGACCCTGAATTCTGATTTCCAACTCAGTGCATGAAAAACACTGATTGTTTGTATGTTTTGAAGAGTTTTCTTTATGATCTCTTTGAGTTATCTCAACAGGTATAACTTATTGACCGTGGCGCACCTGTATCTTTTTAGAATGACCCCACGTAGACAGCCAGTCAGGGTTCCAAGAGTTGTACAAGATTACAGCCCACCGAGCGACGAGGCCTTGGTGCAGGGCCCTATCACAGCGGAAGCACCAGTGGTACCACTACCTATTGGGCCACCAATACCACCAGCCCCATTAGTTGATAGTGCATGCCATTTGAGCATGTTTCACGAGTTCTAGCACCATATGCCGCCTAGGTTCAGGGGAGAGATGGACCCGCAGGCAGCTGAGGATTGGCTGGAGGCTGTGGTGAGAGTCTTCGTACTAGTAGGGACACCATTCGACCTTATGTTGATCCTTGTCGCGAGTCTTCTTCAGGAAGTAGTAGGCAGATGGTGGAGCCTGATGCTCCAGGTGCATGACGAGGTGACACTTCTCTGGGCAGACTTCGAGAGCCTGTTTCAGGTGGAGTTTGTCCCAGCCACCCTATGTGCGGTGCAGATATAGGAGCTACTGCATCTACAGCAGGGTAGCATGACGGTGGCACATTACTCAGTGAGGTTCACTGACCTCTCACGCTACTCCACAGATATGGTGTGGGAACCATTCTTCAGGGCCCAGAGCTTCGAGTAGGGGCTCAGGTGAGAGATCAGGGATTTGATGATCTCCCTCAGCATCCCGAAGTAGGTGAGGGTGTTGGAGCGAGCCCTCCTAGTGGGGAGTTTTCTTGCTGAGCAGTCGTTAGTAGTGAGACCCACCACCGGGCATCACGTAGTGGATTCTTCTACAGTAGGAAGCATATAGATGTCGCAGAGGACCAAGCGGACTAGACCATCCGGTGGATGACCTCAGGATACAATTTCAGTTGTGCGGGGAACACGAGACAGAGCCAGTAATGCTAGGAGCAGGAAATGTTACTCTTGCGGCGAGCAGGGTCACATGGCTCATGATTGTCTGACCCGCCATATGGATGATCATTAGACAGTTGAGGGACCTCCCAGGCAGAGGCAGAGGCAGAGGCTCGATCAAGGCGGAGCACAGGGAGCAGGCAGACGTGGCATAGGATATGGCCGTGCAGCTAGTGGTGGACAACGATTCGAGGTGTTACCTCCACCACCACCAGGAGGTCCACCCCGACCACAGGGAGCAGGTGGATAGGGGAGAGCTCAGCTCCAGGTAGCTGAGGCATACGACCATGGCACTCCGGAGATGATTTGAGGTACGATCTATGTCTACTCCACCTTAGTTTTAGTTCTTATAGACACATGTGTCAGTCATTCTTTCATTTACATTGCCCTCGTTCGGAGCTTAGAGGTTCCAATGGAGACATTGGCTCGATCCTTACGGCTAAGGACTTCTACGGGAGTAGACTCGATGATTACGCACTGGTGCTGACAGTGTGAGCTTACTCTAGGAGGAGAGAGCTTCGGCTGGGATCTCCTCGTAGTGGCGTTGAGGCCTTACGATGTCATCTTGGGTATGGACTGTTTATCTACAGTCCATGCTTAGATCGACTGTATTAGGTGAAAAGTGTGGTGTGTCCACATGGATGGGACCAGGTTCACCTTCATTGGTGAGAAGGGAACCTTTGTAGCGCAGGACGGACTTACTCAGAGGAGGGTGCAGCCGATCACTCATCAGTTGTCATGCCTTACCCTTGAAGCAGTAGATGTGGAGAGTCCGAGCTATCCTGTAGTGGTGAACCAGTACGCGGATGTTTTCCCTGATGGTGTTCTAGGACTACCTCCTCGCAGAGAGGTTGACTTCTACATTGACCTGTACCCCGGGATGGCACTGATATCTACACCGGTATATCGGATGGATTCCGCTGAGCTTTGTGAGCTGCGGGTACAGCTAGAGGACTTGTAGGGGAAGGGATTCATCTGGCCCAGTGTTTCTCCCTAGGCAGCCCCGATTTTGTTCACCAAGAAGGCGGATGGGAGCTTGAGGCTTTGTGTCGACTACCGTCACCCAAACCAGGTGACCGTGAAGAACAAGTATCCACTCCCGAGGATTGACAACCTTTTTGATCAGCTGAATAGAGCATGGTGGTTCTCGAAGATAGACCTCAGATCAAGCTATCACCATCTCAGATTTCGAGATGAGGATGTGCAGAAGACGGCCTTTAGATGCCGGTACGGCCACTATGAGTTCTTGGTTATGCCCTTCGGTGTAACCAACACTCCAAAAGTGTTCATGGGACTCATGAACAGGATCTTCCGGCCATACCTCGATCACTTTATTGTAGTCTTCATCGATGACATTCTGATCTACTCATCTACTGAGGAGGAGCATGCCTACCATTTTCGGGTAGTACTGAACACACTCTGAGAGCACCAGATTTATGGTAAGCTCTCAAAGTTCCAGTTCTGGATCCGAGAGGTTAACTTTCTCATACATGTTATCTTGGAGGCTAGAATTTTTGTGGATCCAGTGAAGATTGAGGCGGTACTTTCTTGGGATCCACCCAGGAGTGTGACGAAGGTTTGGAGTTTCCTGGGTTTGGCTAGATATTATCGGAGGTTTGTACCAGACTTCTCCAGAGTTGCAGCACCACTATCAGCCTTGACAAAGAAGGGGCAACCCTTCATGTGGTTGGAGAGATGCTAGTAGAGCTTTCAGGAGTTGAGATAGAGACTGACTAGTGCCCCCATCTTGAGGCTTCCAGATGAGGGCATAGGGTATGTAGTTTACTGTGACGCATTAGGGACCGGAGTCGGATGTGTCCTGATGCAGGAGTGAGCAGTGATCGCTTATGGTTCTCGTCAGTTGAGACAGCATGAGAAGAACTACGCCACCCATGACCTGGAGTTAGCAGTAGTGGTCTTCGCCCTGAAGATGTGGCAACACTATCTGATGGGTGAGCGTTTCACAGTCTACTCTGACCACCAGAGTCTCAGGTATATCTTCTCTCAGAAGGACCTGAACCTGAGACAACGGCAATGGCTTGAGTTCCTCTAGGACTATGACTTTGAGATAGTATATACTCCTGGGAAGGGGAACGTTGTTCCGGATGCGCTCAGCAAGAGATATGGTATACAGCTGCTAGGCGAGGCAGAAGAGCAGCTTGCTGCCTTACAGATATACTTTGTGGATAGAGACGGAGCAGCCTTTCTACAGTCTCTTATAGTCACTCCCCTGCTTCTTTAGCGAGTTAGGGAGGCACAACATGGAGATGCTGACTATGGGACACGACATGCCCATATATCCACAGGGCAGGCACCTGATGGATTTTCTGAAGTTGGGGAGCACGTCGTCCTCTTCAGAGGACATACTATGGTACCAGTGTCACTTCAGGAGGAAGTGTTGAGGGAGTTCCACACATCCCATTTAGCGGTACATCCAGGAGTGGCGAAGATGTATCAGGACCTCAGAAGACAGCACTGGTGGCCAGTTATGAAGAAGGCGGTAGCAGAGTTTGCCTCTCAATGCCTCACTTGTCAGCAAGTGAAGGCGGAGCACCAGGTACCAGTAGGCTTGGTACAACCTTTAGAGGCCCCAGAGTGGAAGTGGGATGGGATATACATGGACTTCATGATAGGTATTCCATGTACATCCAGGGGACACGACTTGATTTGGGTGATCGTTGACCGACTCACCAAGTCGGCCCACTTTCTACCGATTAGAGAGCAGGGCTCGGTAGAGAGCTTGGGACACCTCTATGTGCGGGAGATTGTGCTGCTACATGGAGTACCTTCTTTTATTGTCTCTGATTGTGACACACGGTTTACTTCCCGGCTATGGAAGGGGTTGCAGGAGGCTTTCGGGACGTAGCTTCTTCTGAGCACTGCCTTCCATCCTCAGACAGATGGTCAGACTGAGCGGACCATTCAGACCCTTGAGGACATGTTGCGTGCTTGTGTCCTCAACTTCGGTCACAGCTGGGAGGATCACTTACCTTTGGTGGAGTTTGGGTACAACAACAGCTATCACTCCACCATCAGGATGGCACCTTTTGAGGCCTTGTATGGTCGACCTTACAGATCACCAATGCGCTGGACAAACCTAGGGGAGTCAGCACTAGTGGGACCAGAGATGGTACGGGCTACCACAGAGAAGGTGCAGATCATCCAGGAGCGGATGAAGACTGCACAGAGCAGGAAAAGTCGTATGTTGACAGGAGACAGAGACCTCTGGAGTTTGAGGATGGCAACCACGTCTTTGTACAGGTCTCACCTCGACAAGGTCTACGGAGATTTGGTTGAGGCGACAAGTTATCTCTGAGATTCATCAGACATTTCCATGTCCTCAGCAGAGTCAATGAGGTGGCATACCACTTGGATCTTCCACCTCAGTTTCACCGGGTGCATGACGTCTTCCAGGTATCTCATCTGAGGAGATACGTGCACGACCCTTCTCACATCATCGACCATGGAGAGTTGGACGTCGATGCTGGGGCGAATTTTATGGAGGTTCCAGTGGAGATTGAGGATCGATAAGAGCGGGTCCTTCGTGGATGGTTGATACCTCTGGTGCACATACGTTGGCAGCACATGAACCTCTAGGAGAGCACATGGGAGCGGGATGCTCATATGCATGCTCAGTACCCCCACTTGTTCCCATAGTTCGAGTTGTAGCTTATGGGGACGTAAAGCCCTGAGGTGGGGAGAATGTAAAGACCCAGAAATTCCGTGAATTTTTTTTTATACATGGGAATTTTACGAGTCCGCGAAAATTTACGGTGCATGATTCCAAGGCCCGGTGTGCCCAGAATCAATTTCTGAAGTTTTGTTTGGGTATGTTCAGTAAACATAGGAGCGGGTTTTTATAACTTTTGAACCAGTGCTTGGAACTGAAATCAGAGGGCATCGTTGAACTCGCAGCGCCAGTATTCTCTTAAGAAGACTTTCACCTCGACGACAGTTGGTCGAGAATACAAGTTAGTTTTTGGGTTTTCTTAAAAAAAATAATAAAATAAAGTGAGCTACATTTTATTTTATCCGCAATGTGGGTGACTGGTAGTTGAAACCTCCTCTTGGAAGTTGGAGGTGGGATCGCCACACCTTAACCTCCCATGAGAGGTTATGGTGGTGGGGCCCACCCGAACATAACCTCCCGTGAGAGGTTACGACATGGGGACCACCCGAACATAACCTCCCGTGAGAGGTTACGTCTTGGGGACCACATGGGGCTAAACCACCCTATTGATGGAGGAGAGTAAAACCTCTCAACTCTCCCTCATTAATGAGGGAGAACATCTCCACCTTTCCTTTAATTAAATGGATCCAAATCCCTTTTTATTAATTCATGACGATGTGTGTGAATTAATTAAGGGGAGCCATGTAATTAATTCTCCATTTTTGAATTTTGTGCCAACACCTACAACAATAGAACTATTATTATTTTTGGGTTGGCATTGTTCATTCGGTGGAAACCTTGGGTGGTTTGAGGAGAGGGTTATTGGGAGAAGGCCCCAACAAAGAAATCTAGCCAACGAAGAACACCGATGATGATCCTTCTTCGACTTCTTTCCTGGACGCCTACCAATGTGGAGCATCTTCCACGAGCCGACGCAGCTCGGGATTGGGAAGCGTGCGGTGGACGCAACGAACGACGATTCTTTTCGTCTACTTTCCACGACTCTGTCAATGAACGACGCCCGACAATTAAAGGTAGGGTGATTAAATTCATTTGAGTGCCTTATTCTTCCCTCCTTTTTGGATAATGAAGGTTGTTGAGCTTCGTTCTTATAAAGCATTTTCCATCACCATAAACGCGGAGGATACGGGCCAACCTAACATAGAATGATATCCTCCGTCGATTTTTCCTTCTTGTGGAGTTCTTAGGCATGGCGACGTAACAACGATGAGGCGATGAAGGTGGCGACGTCAAAGGTTGCGCTACCTGCGGCCTCCGCGAATCGCGCTACCTGCGACACTCTAGTGCTCTGCACCGTTCGTCGGTGAACCGGCCGAGCAACCCGAGCCCGCACCGCCGCCAGCCTGCCTGCGGCCTCCTGCGTGCCCCGCCAGCCTACCCGCGGCCTCACGCGCGCCCCGTCGGCCTGGCCGCGGCCTCCCGCGTGCCCTGACCGGCCTGCCCGGTGCCCTTCTGGCAGCTTGCCGGTCTGCCCGGCGCCCTCCCGGCCGCCCTGCCGGCTTGATCGACCGCCACCCGACCTGCCCAGGACGCCACCCGGCTTCCCCTCTGGCCTGCCCAGGCCACCGCCCGGCCTGCCTGGCCGCCCCGCTGGCCTGCCCAGGCCGCCACCTAGCCTGTCCGGCCAAGCCGCACCGGCCTCCCGAGCCAGCCCACGGCCTCCCTCACGGTGCCGCTAGATGAACCGGCTCGGCCTCCCGGGCCGAGCCGCCTAAACCGCACCCCTCACAGTGCTAGCCAAACCAAACCGGCCGCACCCTCTGGGCCGAGCCGCGCCCCTCGTGGCGACCTCCGGGCCGAACTGCCCACGCGACCTACTAGGCGAGGCCCAGCGGGCCGGGCTGAACCTAACAGGCTGGCCCACCCAATGGGTTGGGCTAGAACCAACAGGTCTGACCGGGTCGACCCAGATCGGGTCAGCCCAGACTAAGATGGGCCGAGTCAGACCGACCTGGTCGGACCGGACCCGGGCCCACTACCAGCCTTTACTTTCTTTTGGCCATATCTTTGGCACCGGACGACCGTTTAACAAACCGTCAGCGATGCTGGTATTTTTGGAGCGTGACTGTCCCTTTGAGAATACCCCATTGGAGTTTGGGGTATATTTTAGATACAATCAGGTTGGATCGTGCATGAATCCAACCGGGCCCCCAGGACTAAAAGGCTAATAACTCACAGATCGGGCGTCCGATTGGCACGCCGTCTATTGCATTGAGACCCCTATGATGAGGTGGAGCTCTGAGATACTTCTTCATGTGAATTTGTGAGAGTTGACATATCAACTCTTGGCTTGATGGGCAGACCCTCCCGGAATCAAGCATGCTTTGTGGAAACCCTGTGGCTAGCTGCGTTCTGACGACTGTTCCTGGATCCTGTGTGGGTCCGACAGCTCTGACTACTATTCCTGGATCCTATGTGGGTCTGACAGTTCTGACTTCTATTCCTGGATCCTGTGTGGGTTTGACAGAATAGCTGGTCCTGGATCCTATGTGGGTCTGATAGCTTCAACTACTATTCCTGAGTCCTATGTGGGTCTGACAGTTCTAAATGTTGGTCTTGGATCCTGTGTGGGTCCGACAGCTCCGACTACTATTCCTGGATCTTGTGTGGGTCCGAGAGTTCTAAATGTTGGTCCTAGATCCTGTGTGGGTCCAACAGCTCTGACTTCTGTTCCTAGATCCTATGTGGGTCTGACAGTTCTAACTGCTGGTTCTGAATCCTGTGTGGGTCCGACAGCTTAGATGATTCAGTGGCTACATCTGATCATCTCTCTCTATCTACATAAGTTGTATACCTTTGTGAGCTGAGACAGTGACTTCTATGTTTTTCCTCATGATTTCACTACTGGAAATGGCACTCTTACCAACACTTACATCCCAACAGTTTGTGTAAACCGTTGGGAATGTCTATGTATACCAACGGTTTATAAAAACCATTGGTATAAATGATTTTATACAAGATTTTACCAACAGTTTTGCAAAACCGTTGGTAAAGGCCTTCGATATCACTTTTTTACCAAAGGTTTATTTAAACTGTTGGTAAATACATACATTCCCAACAGTTTTTAAAAATCGTTGGAAAAAAATTACCCTAAATACAGTCGAGCATCCATTCCCCCTCTGCTCGATTGCAGATTGCAGTTCCGCTCAGCGTGCCCTAAATCTAATCTTCCTCCTGCCAAACTTATTCCACATATCGATCCATCTTCAATCAAGGAATTTTTTTCTTCTACACATCAAATTTGTAAGTGATTCCTTGATTTTGTTGTTCTGAAATTATGTGTTTTTGTTTTCACTTTTGATTTGGCTGAAAGGGGATCTTTGTGGTCATTAATCATGGTTGTGGGTGGTCATTTAGGATGTAATATAGTATGACTTCATTTTACTTGATATATCCAATATTATTATTGATTTATGTTCAATTTGATTATCATTGACAAGTGATGTTGTTTTCAATTTTTATTTGGCTGAAAGGGGATCTTTGTGGTCATTAATCATGGTTGTGGGTGGTCATTTAGGATGTAATATAGTATGACTTAATTTTACTTGATATATCCAATATTATTATTGATTTATGTTCAATTTGATTATCTTTAAAAAGTAATGTTGTTTAATAAGTTGTTATTAATGGTTGTAATAATGACGATATGGTATAAGGGTTCACATGGTGTGTATAACGGTTGACATGGTGTCTACGATAATCTAGTGTCCTGGGAATGTACACAGTATATGACTTGGATAGCCATGTAAATATACATGGCCTATCCCTAATAAATATTCTGCTTCTTTATGTTTTTTTATCAGAATGGTTTTTCTATATTTTTTTGGGTTACACATTAGTTATCTGTTTCTAATTACTTCCATATTTGTTTTCATTGTAGGAAATGACACCCATTGAAGAGAGGCGGTGGAAAAAGATGACAGAAAATAATCGTCGCATGACAGAGATGTGCATTCCTCCACTCATCCCTATTGTGAGTATTTTATTTCAAATATATATATTTCAATAACTTATAATATCATGTGTTTACTTTTGTGTTAAACTTTTTTTCAGGATCCACCCCCTAGATGAGAGATATCTGATGAGGAGCCTGATATTGCTCCCAGTACAGAGGCTGGTGGTAGGAGGGGGGTGGTGTCAGAGTTAGACGATCATCTGGTGGTCCCGATACTGAGGTCGGTGGTACGAGGGCTCGTGGTGCGAGAGTTAGACGATCCACTGGTCATACCCGATTGGACTATGCCCCTACCACAGACGTATCTTCTACGCCCCATTTTGATCATGGTGTGTCTTTAGGGACACACAGGATATTTAGGCCTCCGATGTTTACACTACCAGTTGGCCAGACGTCTGTGCCATCATCTTTTTCTTCTGGTTCATTATCTCTAAGCTATTATATTCCACCTTCTTCGACTCCTGCTCCGACACAGTATGTGGATGAGGAGCATACACTGAGGGACACTCCACCTGTACAGGATATTCCTTCAGCTTTTTCACATCTAGTGATGCCCATTGATCTGACTACCATAGGTATATTTATATAACTCTAACAAATTTTTATACCAAAATTTATTTTTATTATAACTTGTACTAATATTTTTTTCATTAATAACAGATTCATCTACTGATAGGAGGCGGGGAGGGGGCGTACTCGCTTGTGTGCGGTATGGAACTTCCAGACACAGTTGATGGTTGAATACAATGATGATGGAGAGATTATTGATAAATTTGGGCAGAAATGTCGGGGTTTTTTGGCGACGCTATACAAATACTCCGACATCATTCCGATCATCCCTCTCTCTTGGAGAAATCTTCCACACGAAGTCAAGGATAATTCATGGGCACAAATATGGGTAAAAAATATATTGGATTTAATTTAGTGTTTTTTTGTATTTATTTGAATTAATCTATTGGGTTTCAGCTTTGGTTTAACTTCCCTGATGGTGAAGGTCCATGACCAGCATGTTTAAAGGAGCTGGGAGAGATTTGGAGAGCTTATAAGCATTAGTTGTACGTTAGATAGTGTGATAGAGTGGGTACGGAGTTGGAGACATTACCTATCATGGATGACTGCTCGATAGAGCAATATCTCCAAATGATTACCCATTGGGTGACTACCAAATTTAAGGTATTAATCCCATTTGAGGTATTTAAATGAAAGTTTTCATATTTTGCATTAATATTATCTTATTTATTATTAAAAATTATTTAGGAATCTTCTGAAAAAAACATTGATTCAAATCAATACATCCACAATTTGGGGCGCACAACTATGTCAGATCATGAGAGGCAGCCGGTACAATATAGTTGTTTATAATTTTTCTTTAAGACTTTCCCTTTTTATTATTTCCTACTTAAATTATGTGATTTATTGAATATTGAATATATGATTATACAGGCACTTTATATTGTTTCAATTTCATTACAGAAGCACAAATTGAATATTGAAGGATGTATCCTTCGAGAAAAATTGTTTTTCTCGAGTAGAAGGAAAAAAAGATGGAACTGCAATTAATGAACCGACACAAGAAATGATTATAAGTTTTAATTTGTTTATTTCAAAGTTTAATATCTATTTTGAAATTTAATAATCTATTAATATTTTTAACAGATTTCTTTAGAGGCCCTTGATGCCTAGGGTCCTGACAATTTTGGGCCACACGAACATTTATATCAGGTTTTGGGAGATGAGCACTCTGGTCGAGTACGGTGCCGACCTAGTAAGAATATAGTCCTGACGAGGTATTGGTCCTCTCCAGGTATCCATTCTAGTACCACTGAGTTGGAACAGGTCAAGGAGCATGCAAGATAGTCTGATAAAAGGGTCACAGAGTTGGAAGAAAAGGTTCAAATCAGGGAGAAAGAATTTATGAAACTAATCAAAGCTTTATCTTCATAACTTCCACCAGAGGCCAGCGTGGCTTGTTAGACATATATGTCATCAATGGGTGCATTGTCCAATGCACCAGGAGGCAGTTCTAGTGGCGGTCGAGATGATGACGTTCCTGGTGATGACGAGGATGCTGAAGAGGATGAGGGAAAGGATGAGGATGAGGACAAGGGAGAGGATGGGGCTGAGGGCAAGGATAGGGCCGAGGGCGAGGATGGGGCCGAGGGCGAGGATGATGATGAGGACGACAATGAGGATAGAGATGGCGGTGAGGATGAGGTTGATGATGACAGTGGTTATGGTGATGGTGATCAAGGGCAGATTGATCCATTACATTTTTTAATTCTGTATAACTCTTTATTTTTGAACCTATTTTTTCACTCTGGTATGGATATTTTTGAATTCAGTATAACTCTTTGTTTTTGACCAAATATGGAAGCCTCTTTAATTTAAGAATGTTTTAAATTGAATTTAGTTTCTTTGTTAATTCTGCTTAATTATATTTAATTGCATATCTTGAATAAGTTTTCCTTAATATAATTGTTTCATTTGATAAATAAAGTCATGTTTTTATAATAAAACCCCTCCAACGGAGGTGCGCTGTCTGCAAAAACTCACATTGATAGTTTAGGGTGTGATAATTTGACTCTCAATTAGTAGTTTCAACTACCTAGTACCACTTTTAAAAACAATGAATATAAAATATATATCTTTATCATACCACAATCCTGAATCAAGAGTCTGTTTTTTATAACATAAGATCAGTTTCTATAATGTGAAGGACAACTACATAGGATTTATTTGGAATACTGGCCGAAAGATGCTGCCCCGAGGATGTCTCTAGACTGGGACAACACACCGCGGCCACACCGCGGTCATGCCGTGATCACTCCGCGGTCACGCCGCGGTAATGCCGTGATTTGGCCCTACTCCAGGACGACACCCCACGGTAGTTCACAGTCCTGTTGGAATTTGATGTATGATACCTAGATAGAGTTTTAAATACATTACCCACCCTCCTTCCTGGACCCCAGAAAGCCCCCCCACCCTCCTCTCGAGACCCCAGACAGCCCCCCCCCCCACCCACCTCAATCTGAGGCACGGTGTGGCCGGTACCACTCAAAGTGTCTTTCTTTTGTTTAAAATGGATACTCTTTTAATTAAAAACAACTGGCATATGGAAAATCGACCAAACGCATTCGGATTGTGTTGATACTTTAGGAAAATGATCCATGGGTCATTTTTGACGTGTACGAGTCAACCCCGCCTCAATCCGAGGTGCGGCGTTTCCGGCACCACTCAAAGTGTCTCAATTTTATTTGAAATGGACAAGATTTTAAGTGAAAACAACAATTGGCATACTTAAAACTGACCAAACACATTCAGATTCTATTGAAACTTTAGGAAAATGATCCATGATTCGTTTTTGACGTGTACGAGTCAACCCCGCCTCAATCTAAGGCACGGTGTGGCTGGCACCACTCAAAGTGTCTCACTTTTCTTTGAAATTGACAACATTTTAAGTGAAAACAACATTCGGCATACGGAAAACCAACCAAACACATTCGGATTGTGTAGATACTTTAGAAAATGATCTAATTATTATTCATGAGGTGTACGAGGAGATGGCACGTCATTCAGACCCGCAGTTTGCACGGCATGGCTGAATATGTGTTTTTAGGTGTTTGGTGCGCTTGAAAAGCGTGCGTGGGGTGGTCGAAACTGGCCGAACAACTTCAGAATTCCATGAAATTGGACGACAACAAATGGTGGGTGAATTTTGAAATGGTCGGTTAGACAACACGTTAATCGGAGGTTTCGTGTGACCGTGCTGGCCGAAAACGCACTCTGTGTGTCGTAAATGGCCAAAACATGCGTTTTACGGTCAAATGCATGTCGAACGACATCGGAATGACTTGAAATCACACGAAAAAAACCCTAATTATTATTTGTGAGGTGTATGAGGAGACGGAATGTCATTCGGACCCGCGGTTTGTGCGGCACAGCTGGATATGTGTTTTTTGGGTGTTTGGCGCGCTTGAAAAGCGTGCGTGGGGTGGTCGAAACCGGACGAACGACCTCGGAATGCCATGAAATCGGACGACAACAATGGGTGGGTGAATTTTGAAATGGTCGGCCAGACGGCACATCAATCAAAAGTGTCGTGTGACCGCACTAGCTGAAAACGCACTCTGCATGTCGCAAATGGCCAAAACATGCGTTTAACGGTCAAATGCATGCCGAACGACATTAGAATGACTTGAAATCACACGAAAACACCCTAATTATTATTCGTGAGGTGTACAAGGAGACGACATGTCATTCGGACCCGCGGTTTGCACGGCACGGCTGAATATGTGTTTTTTAGGTGTTTGGCGCGCTTGAAAAGTGTGCGTGGGGTGGTCGAAACCGGCCGAATGACCTCATAATGCCATGAAATCGAACGAAAACAAAGGGTGGGTGAATTGTGAAATGTTTAGCCAGACGGCACGTCAATCGGAGGTGTCATGTGACCGCGCTGGCCGAAAATGCTCTCCGCGTGTCGTAAATGGCTAAAACATGGGTTTTACGGTCAAATGCATGCCGAACAACATCGGAATGACTTGAAATCACACAAAAACATGCTAATTATTATTCGTGAGGTGTATGAGGATACAGAACATCATTCGGATGTGCGGTTTGTGCAGCACGGCTGAATATGTGTTTTTTAGGTGTTTGTCGCGCTTGAAAAGCGTGCGTGAGGTGGTCGAAACCAACCGAATGACCTCGGAATTCCATGAAATTGGACGACAGAAATGGGTGGATGAATTGTAAAATGTTCAGCTAGATGGAACTCCAATCGTAGGTGTCGTGTGACCGCTCTGGCCGAAAACGCACTTCGCGTGTCGTAAATGGCCAAAACAAGTGTTTAACTGTCAAATACATGTTGAACGACATCGGAATGACTTGAAATCATATGAAAACACCCTAATTATTATTCTTGAGGTGTAAGAGGAGACGACACATCATTCGGACCCGCAGTTTGCGCGGAACGGCTGAATATGTGTTTTTTAGGTGTTTGGCGCGCTTGAAAAGCATGCGTGGGGTGGTCCAAATCGGCCAAACGACCTCATAATGCCATGAAATCAGACGACAACAATGGTTAGGTGAATTTTGAAATGGTCAGCCATACGGCACATCAATAGGAGGTGTCGTGTGACCGCGCTGGCCGAAAACGTACTTCGCGTGTCGTAAATGGCCAAAACATGCGTTTAACGGTCAAATGCATGCCGAATGACATCAAAATGACTTGAAATCACATTAAAACATCCTAATTATTATTAGTGAGGTGTATAAGGAGATGGAACCTCATTCAGACACGCGGTTTGCGTGGCACGGCTGAATATGTGTTTTTTAAGTGTTTGGAACGCTTGAAAAACGTGCGTGGGGTGGTCGATACCAGCCGAATGACCTCAGAATGCCATGAAATCGAACAAAAAAAAGGGTGGGTAAATTTTGAAATGGTCGGCCAGACGGCACATCAATCGGACGTGTCGTGTGACCGCAGTGGCCGAAAACGCACTTCGCGTGTCGTAAATGGCCAAAACATGCGTTTAACGGTCAAATGCATGCCGAACGACATCGGAATGACTTGAAATCACACGAAAACACCTTAATTCTTATTCATGAGGTGTACGAGGAGACGTGAAATCATTCAGACGCACGGTTTGCACGACACGACTGAATGTGGGTTTTTTAGGTGTTTGGCGCGCTTGAAAAACGTGCGTGGGGTGGTCGATACCGGCCGAATGACCTCAGAATTCCATGAAATCGGGCGACAACAAAGGGTGGGTGAATTGAGAAATGGTCGGCCAGACGGAACGTCAATCGGAAGTGTCGTGTGACTGCGGTGGCCAAAAACGCACTCTGCGTGTCGTAAATGGCCAAAACATGCGTTTTACGGTCAAATGCATGCTAAACGACATCGGAATGACTCGAAATCACACAAAAACACCCTAATTATTATTCGTTATGTGTACGAGGAGATGACATATCATTCAAATGTGCGTTTTGCGCGACACAACTGAATATGTGTTTTTTAGGTGTTTGGCGTGCTTGAAAAGCGTGCGTGGGGTGGTCGATATCGGTCGAACGACCTCGGAATACCATGAAATCGGATGACAACAAAGGGTGGGTCAATTGGGAAATGGTTGGCCAGACGGCACGTCAATCGGAGGTGTTGTGTGACCGCGGTGGTCGAAAACGCACTCCGCGTGTCGTAAATGGTCAAAACATGTGTTTAACGGTCAAATGCATTCCGAACGACATCGGAATGACTTGAAATCACATGAAAACTCTCTAATTATTATTCGTGATGTGTACGAGGATACTACACATCATTCGAACACGTGGTTTGCACGACACGACTGAATATGCGTTTTTTAGGTGTTTGGCGCACTTGAAAAACGTGTGTGGGGTGGTCGATACCAGCCGAACGACCTCAGAATGCCATGAAATCGGACGACAACAAAGGGTGAGTGAATTTTGAAATGTTCGTCCAGACGGCACCTCAATCGGAGGTGTCGTGTGACCGGCTGGCCGAAAACACACTATGCGTGTCGTAAATGGCCAAAACATGCGTTTTACGGTCAAATGCATGCCGAACGATATCGGAATGACTTTAAATCGCATGAAAACACCCTAATTATTATTCTTAAGGTGTACGAGGAGACGGCACGTCATTCAGACACGCGGTTTGTGCGGCACTACTGAATATGTGTTTTTTAGGTGTTTAGCGCGCTTGAAAAGCGTGCGTGGGGTGGTCGATACCGGCTGAACAACCTCAGAATGCCATGAAATCAGACAACAACAAAGGGTGGGTGAATTGTGAAATGTTTGGCTAGATTTCACATCAATCGAAGGTGTCATGTGATCGAGGTGGCCAAAAACGCACACCGCGTGTCGTAAATGGCCAAAACATGCATTTAACGGTCAAATGTATACCGAACGGCATCGGAATGACTTGAAATCACACGAAAACATCCTAATTATTATACGTGAGGTGTATGAGGAGATGGCACATCATTCGGACGCACGGTTTGCACGACATGACTGAATATATGTTTTTTAGGTGTTTGGCACGCTTGAAAAACGTGTGGAGGGTGGTCGATACCAGCTGAACGACCTCGGAATGCCATGAAATCGGACGACAAAAAAGGGTGGGTGAATTGTGAAATGGTTGGCCAAACTGCACGTAAATCGGAGGTGTCGTGTGACCGCGGTGGCCGAAAACGCACTCTGCATGTCGTAAATGGCCAAAACATGCGTTTAACGGTCAAATGCATGCCGAACGACATCAGAATGACTTGAAATCACACGAAAACACCCTAATTATTATTTGTGAGGTGTACGAGGAGACGACGCATCATTCGGACATGCGGTTTGTGCGGAAAGACTGAATATGTGTTTTTTAGGTATTTGGCACGCTTGAAAAATGTGTGTGGGGTGGTCGATACCGGCCGAACGACCTTGGAATGCCATGAAATCAGACGACAACAAAGAGTGGGTGAATTGTGAAATGGTTGCCCAGACGGCACGTCAATCGGAGGTGTCGTGTGACCGCAGTGGCTGAAAACACACTTCACGTGTCGTAAATGGACAAAACATGCATTTAACAGTCAAATGCATGCCGAACGACATCAGAATGACTTGAAATCACACGAAAACACCCTAATTATTATTTATGAGGTGTAGGAGGAGACGACACGTCATTTGGACGCGCGGTTTTCACAGCACGACTGAATATGTGCTTTTTAGGTGTTTGGCACGCTTGAAAAACGTGTGTGGGGTGGTCGATACCAGCCGAATGACCTCAAAATTCCATGAAATAGGACGAAAACAAAGGGTGGCTGAATTGTGAAATGTTCGTCCAGACGGCACGTCAATCGGAGGTGTCGTGTGACCGCGGTGGCCGAAAATGAACTTTGCATGTCGTAAATGGCCAAAACATGCGTTTAACGGTCAAATGCATGACAAACAACATTGGAATGACTTTAAATCACACGAAAACACCCTAATTATTATTCGTGAGGTGTACGAGGAGACAACACATCATTCGGACATGTGGTTTGCACGGCACAACTGAATATGTGTTTTTTAGGTGTTTGGCACGCTTGAAAAACGTGAGTGGGGTGGTTGATACCGGCCAAACGACCTCAGAATGCCATGAAATCAGAATAAAACAAATGGTGGCTGAATTTTGAAATGGTCGGCCAGACGGCACGTCAATTGGAGGTGTCGTGTGACCGCGGTGGCCGAAAATGCACTTCGCGTGTCGTAAATGGCCAAAACATGCATTTAACGGTCAAATGCATGCCAAACGCATTCGTATTGTGTTGATACTTTAGGAAAATGATCCATGGGTCATTTTTTATGTGTACGAATCAACCCCGTCTCAATCCGAGGTGCGGTGTGGCCAACACCACTCAAAGTGTCTCTCTTTTGTTAAAATGGACATCATTTTAAGTGAAAGCAACAACTGACATACGGAAAACCAACCAAACGCATTCATATTCTATTGAAACTTTAGGGAAACGATCCATGGGTCATATGTGATGTGTATGAGTCAACCCCGCCTCAATATGAAATGCGGTGTGGCCGGCACCACTCAAAGTGTCTCTCTTTTGTTTAAAATGAATATCATTTTAAGTGAAAACAACAATTGACATACGTAAAACTGACCAAATGCATTCGAAATATATTTAAAATTTAGGAAAATGATCCATGGGTCATATGTGACATGTATGAGTCAACCCCACCTCAATCTGAGGAGTGGTGTGGCCGGAACCACTCAAAGTGTCTCTCTTTTGTTTAAAATGGACATCATTTTAAGTGAAAACAACAACTGACATACGGAAAACTGACCAAACGCATTCAAATTCTGTTGAAACTTTAGGAAAACGATCCATGGGTAATATGTGACGTGTAAGAGTCAACCCCATCTCAATCTGAGGGCCGTTGTGGCCAGCACCACTCAAACTATCTCACTTTTATTTGAAATGGACAGGATTTTAAGTAAAAACAACAACTAGCATACAGAAAACTCACCAAACGTATTCAGATTGTGTTGATACTTTAGAAAAATGATCCATGGGTCGTATGTGATGTGAAGGATTCAACCCCTCCTCAATCTGAGGCGTGGTGTAGCCGAAACCACTCAAATTGTATCACCTTTATTTGAAATGGAAAACATTTTAAGTGAAAACAACAACTAACATACGTAAAACCAACCAAACGCATTCAGATTCTGTTGATACTTTATGAAAACATTTCATGAGTCATCTATGACGTGTATGAGTCAACTCCGCCTCAATCCGAGGCACGGTGTGGCCGGTATCACTCTAAGTGTATGTCTTTTATTTAAAATGGACATCATTTTAAGTAAAAACAACTGGTATACAGAAACCCTACCAAACGTATTCGGATTATCTTGATACTTTATTTTGGAGTTATTAGCTTCTAATTTCTGAATTCAATCGTGTATGTGTTATAGAAAATGAAATTTTGTATGTATTATTAATTCTGTATAACCCACCCCCCTAGACACCCCCACCCCTGTGGATAGCCCCTCACCCCTGGACACCCCCACCTCCCGGGACACCCCCAACCCCTTGTATGTCATATTATATATGTGTTATATATAATTCAGAATTCTGTATGCAACATAATTAATTTTTTATGTGTTATTTATTCATAATTCATAATTCATTACATAATTCATTCTGCATGTATTCAATTGAGAATTCAATTATGAATTCTGTATGGAATAGGGTAATTGGGTTCATATACATGATTATAATTGTGGTAAATTCCATGGTTATAATAGTATCCTATTTTTATGTGCTTTTTTGTGCTATAGCAGGTGTTTTTATTGCTGTTAAGAGTGTATGCAGGTGTGTAGTTGAGTGTGCAGTGGAGGAGATTTTAGGTGGTTGGGCTGTGAAATTATGGTAATACACTATAGCAACGGTTTACTAAAACTGTTGGTATGGTGTTGTAGATATTTTTACCAGTGGTTTTAGTAAACCGTTGGTAAAACATGGAAATAATCCTATATACCAATGGTTATTTAAATTTTTGGTAAAATAGGATTACACTGCAATTATTGCCAACGGTTTGTAAAATCATTGGAAATACTCCAATTACACTGCCTTTCCCAATGGTTATACAAAAACCATTGGTAATGGGCTACTGCCATGCCTTACTTGCCAACGGTTTTCTAAACCGTTGGTATACAATATACCAACGGTTTGGCAGCCTTTACCAATGGTTTGAAACCGTTGGTAAAGGCTTAATTTCCAATAGTGTTGAGATGGGTTACTTGATAACTTAGGTATATGTATGGGCATATACCTAAGTAATGGCTATCCGTTGATTTCATACCTTGGGGTATATCTTTGTTGTATTTTGTGAGACCTTGAGGGTCTCGGGGTCCCTACTGAGTATCGTTATACTCACCCCTGCATGGGCTATGCCCACGCCTCGTTGTGTTGGATGCAGACGACAGACAGCGCTGATCGAGGCTGGGTGTACGAGGACTGGATAGTACCCGAAGGTGGACCTCACGACGAGTCGGTACCCAGAGGAGACTAACGGACGTGGAGTACTGAGGAGGCTATATATACCTACCCTTCAGGTAGGATCCGTGGTGGATGATCCAGGAGCTTCTTTCACCTTTCAGCCATTTTGTCCCTTTTTAGTTGTACTTTTACTTTACAGTTGGGCTTGTATTCTGGCCCCTTTACTTTTTAGCACTCTTTTGTTATAAAGTTTTACTTAGTGTTTTACTTCCAGCTTGTACTCTGTTGTGTGTGTTTTCATGTTATAAAGGCAATGCCTTCCCAGTTTTAGGGATTTACACCTTTGGTTCTAGTTGCCAGCCCCTAGCCTATGGAAGGCGGGATTAGGGTAGTCACGGCACGGGCCCCTGGGAACGGGTCGTGACAGCTCTTCCTTCACCTACTGACAGGCAGAACATCTAGTAATAAAGCCTACAATCTGACGTTTCATTCCAGGCCACCAATATCGGCGTCGCATATCTCAATACATCTTCAAGATACCTGGATGAACTGCCCACTGAGAAGAGTGGGACTCTTTCATCAACTCCTCTCTAATATCTGCAGGAACCCAAATACGTCCACATAGACACAGGACGTTGTCTCTATCCACAGACCAATCCGGAGATGGGTTATCTCCTGATATACTCTCATGGAGAACCAAACCTTTAGGATTTGAAAACTACCTACTCTTCACCTTTTCAAGGAGGGAAGAGGTAACTATTAAGGCTGAGAGATAAGACTGCTCGTGACTATTATGAAACTCTAGATGAAGTTTAGAAAAGAGGACCATTAACTTCCATTTGTCATTGGCTTCATACACGGCTTGTGTTTGAGTTTTCCGACTCAGTGCATCAGCGACCACATTGCCCTTTCCAGGCGTATAAGCAAGCTCAAAATCAAAGGATTGTAGATATTTGACCCATATCCGCTGTCTGGGGTTCATGTCACACTAAGAAAAGATATAATTGATGCTTTTGTGATCTGTATACACCACAAAGTGCTCACCCAATAGATAATGTCTCCAGAAACATAAGTCATGGACAACTGTTGCTAGCTAGAGGTCATGCGTTGGGTAATTTCTCTCGTGAGGCCTCAACTGTTGAGATTCTTATGCAATGACTTTGTCTTCCTGAATCAACACTGCTCCTAATCCAATTCCCGATGCATTGCAGAAGATGATATAACCTTTACTAGGTTCTGGAAGAATTAGAATCGGTGCTGAGAAAAGCCTCCCTTTCATCTCCTGAAAGCCTTTCTTGTATGCTTCTGACCATAGGAACTTAACAACCTTCTTTGTAAGTCCAGTAAGAGGTGAATCAAGACATGAGGAGTCCTGTATGAAATGCTTGTAATATCCATCCATCCCCAAGAAACTCCTAATATCAAACACATTCTTGGGATGCTCCTAGGAAACTACAGCACTAACCTTTTCAAGGTCACTTGATACTCCTTATTCTGAAATAATATGACCCAAGAAGTGGACTTTGTCGATCTAAAAGTCACATTTAGCAAGATTGGCATAAATCTGATGTTCTCTTAGTGTACTTAGAATGATCTCAAGATGTTTTTCATGGTCATTACGAGTGCGAGAATACACCAAGATACTAATACAGACCATACCTACTACGGAAAACCCTATTCATCAAAGCCATGAAAATGGCAGGAGCGTTCGTAAGACTGAATGACATAACAAGGTACTCATATAGACCATACCTGCTACGGAAAGTTGTACGAGGTATGTCAAAGGGTCTGACTCGCACCAGATGATAACCCAATCTCAGGTCGATCTTAGAGAACACCTTTGCTCCTTGGAGCTGGTCAAAGAGATCATCTATTCAAGGAAGTGGATACTAGTTCTTGACCGTAAGATGGTTCAACCTTCTTTAATCCATGCATAGATAAAGAGTTCCATCCTCCTTCTTAGCAAAAAGCATGGGTAAACCCCAAGAGGATTTACTAGGCCATATAAATCCTTTGGCCTCTAGATCCTCTATCTGCCGCTTGAGCTCCTAAAGCTCAGTAGGTGTCATCCTATATGGAGGAATAGACACTGGAGCTGCTCCCGAAACAAGATCTATTGTAAACTCTACCTCTCTCTTAGGTGGTAATCCAAAAAATTCATCAGGAAATACTTCCCTGAAATGATCAACTACTGGAGGGAAATCAGTTTGAAGCAAACCCTAATCCTCTATGAAAAGATTTGTAATCTAAGTGGTCACTTCACCTATCCCATGATGCTTCGGTCCATCTCTCCCAACCTAGACATCCCACTCACCTTTGAAAAGATAATTGTTTCCTTCTATAGATGTAAAAGTAACCCTGTGGTGATAGCAATCTACAAAGGCATGATAGTGGACTAACTAGTCCATCCCAAGAATGACATTGAATCCCGTCATCTTGAGAACAAAGAGATTCCACAAGAAGAAGGGTAACTATCTACCTCAAGGGGATAGTCCCTGAACTGGCAAATGACCTTCGTCCGTATTCCCAACGGTGTATCGAGGGTCATTACACGATAGTGATACTGTATCTCTAGTCCGAGATTTTCCATGATAGATACAAAAATGAAAGATTTTGAAGCACCTATATCAAACAAAGAAGAGATAATAGTAGAGGATACTAGAATGGTACCTCGTACTATAGACGGTCCTACAGCCTGATCCTCGGGTATCGGCTATAAGGCATGCAATTGACCTAATCCACGGCCCTGTGCAACAGATGGATTACCACGATCATGACTACTCTGCTGGCACTACTGGTGATCAGGGATTGAACTACCACGGCCACAACCTCCTCCTCGGCCAGACCTGTCAGTGCTATTCCAACTCCCCGCCTGACACAATGTAAAATAAATCGCTTCTGAAGGTGGAGCCATCACAAACCTTTTCCACTCGAATATGGTGGAAAGGTCATGCAAAAATGTTGAAGATGACCCATACGGCCACAAGCTCGGCACTCAAGAGGGTCTCTATCACATTGGGGCTTCTTATGGCCTGGTTTCCCACACTAATGACACACCACAGAGGTATCAAACAAGATACTATGGCTGCCACTGCCCCAACGAAAAACCTCGAGGGAACATTTCCTGCCACCAAAAGAACTACTGGCCTGACATGGCACTATTCCTTTAAATCTGGTACTTGCATCGTCCCTCAGGTTACACTTAGTGATAAGGGCTTGATCAATTATTTCAAAAAAGTTAGGAATGTGAAAGACATTCACCTGAGTTCGGATGGCGTACTGGAGCCCATCCTCAAAACGCCTATCACGCAAAAGCTCATCACCGGCTAGAAGCAATGCAAAGCGCTGTAAATCGGTGAAACGTGCTGAATATTCCATAACTGACATAGAACCCTACTCGAGATGCATGAACTCTCTGGATCTGTCATCTCTCAGTGCCTGAGGAAAAAACTAATCATAGAAGGCAGTCTGGAAATCAACTCATAACATTCCATGATGATGACCGGCCTAGGTAACCAAATCCCACCAACACTTGGCTGAATCCTAAAGCATGTATGTAGCAAGCTTGACTCTCAGCTATGGAGGCATTTCTAGATGCTCAAAGATAGACATCATGGCCTCTAGCCAAGACTCAACAGCCTGAGAACCGTCATCCCCTGAAAAAATAGGAGGATGTTGTTGTTGGAACTCGCGAGTCAGATCAGCCATCGTAGGTGCAACCCGTGGAGCACCTTGCATGGACTGCATTAGACGTAGGAAACTATCACGGACTTGGGCATCAGTTCCCGTATCAGGTACAGTAGGCGGTGCCTCAAGTGGCACTCCTAGAAGTAAGACTAGTGGCTTAGGGACCACCATGTTTGGAGCATAGTTGTCACCACCCTCTAGGTGAATGACATGAGGACGATGCGGTGGAATTGGTCTACAAATGCCAAGCACACATCTTAGAAAAATCTTAGGAGCATAAGATGGCATCACTAGCAGAAACTGAACGTAAGAAAAACTCACTACCCAAGGCATACTACCCAAACTACCCACTTAGACGACCAGGCATTGATAAGTGCTCAAGTATAAGTTTCATGTCATTTTGCAGTTAATTTCTAGGTTCATTCCTTTACCTTTCATAATCATGACAAGGCGGGATAAGGATGTGAAACCAATTTATTTTATATTTCAGGATTCACTTTATAATGGATATCCATTTACGATGAATCAGTTCCCATACACCTATCACTAGAAACGACACCCATTTCTTTATAGTATAATGGCTCAACTCGGTAAATTATTCATCCCAACCCATGAGGGCTCATACACCTCATGAATTGAGACTGATAATCACTCAATCGCAGCCAAAGTAATAAAAGTACAATCAAACTATCACAACATCACTCAAAAATCACAGGCATATCAAGCAATGCAAATCAGTGAGATGCACCTATATGGCATGGCAATATGCATGACATGTGAATTCTAGTTGCCTATAATGATGCATGTAGTAATTCTCCTTTCCCTCATATCATTGGGCTAAGGATGAAATAAATTATCAATAAAGTAATAATCAACAACACCACATAGCATGTGTGTCACCCAACGATGAAACAATATCAATTGTAATAGGCAAAATAGAACAAAAATTGTATTATGGGTAACTTGGATTTTACCCCGAACATTCATGACGCCCAAGCATGGCTTATGAACAAGTCCCAAGAATTCCTATTCTCCAATATATTGTCTCCAAATAGTAAATCAAGAAAAGAACCCACCTTTGATACCGATTTGTGATGACCCGAACCCAGATGCCACTTAACGGGTGCCCCGAGCCCGGTGGGCCACATGGCCTCAAGCGCATCTTCTCGAATGCCAGAGGCTGCTGACTAGTAGTGAGGGCCTAGGGTGTGTCCGTGGTAAGACTACGCCCTCATTAGCAGAGTGTAGCACAACAGAAGGAATATAAAGGAATAGTAAACAACAGAAGAAATATAAATAAACAGCGGAAGAAAACTGATGCAATAGATAAACGAGAACAAACATAAGTGTACCAACTAAACAATGATGATGAAATGTCATGTCACTAGAAAAATATAAATCATGGATATAATAAAATAGGCATAACATGTTCCACAAAGGAAAAGAAATACTACTTCAAGCATCCTGAGATCCAACTCGGTCATCTGCTATCAAGCTCCATCTTATCAGCACACAATCAAGCGTTGGAAGTTGTATGCTTCCCTTTTTCAAAACCTACAGTCATATAATCTACTCTGGGTACCAAACGGCGCCTAGAGAGGGTGTGAGATAAATCTTAGTGGTTTACCACCAACAGTGTCTATAACATCCGGCCCATATAATGGAATATAGCAGTGTGCAGGCATGCATATATAAGTAAAGCAAGCAGTACAAAATAACTAAATACCCAAGTACCTGCTTCATCCCTCGGCTGGTGTCTAAACATGTAACAAGTTCATTGATTATGTAATTTCCATTTAATGTTAATAGGTCATGTGAGGCATAGCCAACACTGACATCACCTCGTGATAGTATAAGTTGTGAGGGTCCCAAGACTTAACAAGGCAACCTAAAAATAATATCTAGTGAGGGAGTTCCAGGGTAATAACCAAGGTAACATAAATCTCACAGAAAGCTAACTCAGTAGTATATGAGTCTAGATAAGGGGGTAAGAGTGTAATCTGAGGAGTGTAATCCAAGGCATTCCACAATAAGGCACCTACCGAGTCCAAGGATTGAATCCAAGGTAAAATGGGGTAAGCAAGGATTGGGTCCAAGGAGTGTATCTAAGGAACCTACTTGTCAATACTAGATCCAAGGAGTGTATTTGAGGTATCCTGGAATAATGAAAGGGGACCCTATGGTAGTATACCGGGCATCCAAGGAATAGATAAGAACTGGAATCTAGGTGGGTATCAACCTAAGAAAACTGCGTCATTGAATCGGAATAGGGTTCCTGAGACCCAAGGTATTCTCCTCTTAGAATCCAAGGTGAGATCGAGTCTGCCCATTCCTATTTGATATTATAATCATGATATAATTCATTTGGTTCAATTCTTGTCTTCCATTAGTGTGGATAGGTCAAGTAGAGTTGAAACCATTTATTTATTGGTCCAAGTCTTGTCTTCCATTAGTGTGGATAAGCCAAGTAGCGTTGCAACCATTTAATTAAGTCTTAGTTAACCATTAAGGCATATTCAATTATTGATGTTCACTTCACTACCTTCCATCAACATGGAAGGGGTGATACGGACATGTAACCATTATTCAATCTCTTTTAGTAAGGCCAAGTTATATACTTAGTATACTTGTCATTCCACATTTCACATTTAATAATCATTTTAAGCACTTACCTTAGGTGGGTCAAGTGGTGAGAATACATGGTAAATTCCATTATGTAATTCCCATTTAACAACAAACCATTTATTATAGGAAGGCTCACCTTTAGGAAGGTCAAGAAAGGGCACACCCAAACGGTGGATCAAACATGTCAAAACACTAAAAACCCAATTATGGCATAACCTTCGACGTGAGGTGGATTGAGTTGTGGGTGTAACCACTAACAACTAATCACATATTTAGAAAGAGCATAACCATACGATTCTAAAAAGTATTATCATGGCATGTAAATTTAAGAGACGGTCCCCGATGGGATCGGCAGGCCCCACACGAACATTCCAAAATCAACAAACTTTAAGGATGAGTTATAGAACACCCACCTTATGGTTGTACGATCCTCCTCCTCCGGTATCGACCCTTGATTTTCCTCGGATCGGAGTAGATCTAATAAAAGGTGAAAACGATCACATGTCGATAGCTAGGTTGAGAGAGAAAGAGAAGAAGAACGACTAAAGAGGACTCGAGTACTTACCGTTGCGCATCCAATGTGATGAACGGAAGCTCGATCAGATGTCGTATGATGGAGATCTCTTAATTCCCAGTTTTGATCTTCAAAAAGCCCCAAATTGAGAGAGAAATAGGCCAATCCTGCATAAACTTGGATTAGGGAGGAAGGGGTGACTTAATTAGATCATTAAGGGAAAAACTGGAGAATTACCCATAGAAATAGTCTGTGCTCGGTTTTTTAGCATGATTTGTCTAACCGTGTGCAAATCGTGCGAGATGGTTATGCCCGAAAATTCATCCTCCGCACGATTTGATCAAACCGTGTGTCAGCCATGCACAGTTACCTAGGAAAA
Organism: Viscum album; assembly: GCA_963277665.1. Lineage (NCBI taxonomy): Eukaryota > Viridiplantae > Streptophyta > Magnoliopsida > Santalales > Viscaceae > Viscum > Viscum album. The sequence goes on from OY728152.1 coordinate 1,503,897,665, forward strand.
AGGGTCGCTCGTACAGTTAGACCGAACGTTCGTGTGCCAACCATGCAGGGTGGCTCTATCCGGAAAAAAACATCTGCACGGTTTTCTCTAAACCGTGCACGAGGTCTTTTTTCTCCAAAAAGATGGGTTCTGAGCTCCAAACAAGCCCCAGACACCCTTGGAACCTTTAATAACTCATTAATCATCCATAGTAGGTCCAAAGTATAGATTTAGATCGAAAATTAAAGGATTCATACCCGAGTGAGAAACCGGGTTCTTACATTTATGAACAAAACTACCCAACACATGATCTGGAGTTAGTTGTAGTGATCTTTGCATTGAAAATATAGTGGCATTATCTCTTTGGGAAGAAGTGTGAAATATATACGGATCACAAGATTCAAGTATATATTCATTCAGAAAGAGTTTGAATATGAACCAACGAAAATGGTTAGAGCTAATCAAGGACGGTGACTGCTCAATCCACTACTATCTTGGGAAATGAAATAAATTGGCAGACACTCTAAGTAAAAAGGATTCAGCAATTTTATCATTAATGAGAATTGAGAAGGATTCTTCTTAGAATTGAAAAATATGGACATGGAAATCATAAAGGAAGGAACATCCCCAATCCTTTCACAAATGATTACTCAATCGTCCTTTCTAGAGAGGATAAAGGATGCTCAAAGAGATGATATGGGCATTCAAAATAAAATGGAAGCTATAAGTAAAGGGAAATCCTCAGAGTTCAATGGTAATGAATAAGGAGTTGTGATATTTGGGTCAAGACTTTATGTACCATCAAATCCTAAGTTAAAGGTGTCACGACCCACCCTCGGGGTCCGTGCCGTGACTACCCCAAGCCCGCCTTCCATAGGCCAGGGGCTGGCGACTAGCACTAAGGCGTAAAAACCGGAAAAAGGGAAGGCATTGCCTTTGTAAAGTAAACAAACATCACATAGTAAGCAAGCGGAAAGTAAACACTAAGCAAAAGTAGAGTACAACTGAAAGTGCGGAAAAGTAAATGGGCCAGTATACAAACCCAAACTGAAAGTAAAGTACAACTCGAAAGGGAAAACAGCAACTGAAAAGTAAAAGCCGCTACGCCGAGCTGTCCACCGGAAATCCCACCTGAAGGGTGGGTACAGATAGCTCCACTGCTTCACGGGTCCCGTCGTCCGCTCCGAGCACGTCCCGCCCAGTGGTCCATCTCCGGGTACCGTCCCGCTCTGCAAGCCTCGGCTAAGGTCAACGCTGTCCGTCGTCTGCAACCAACACAACGTAGTGCGGGCAAAGCCCGTGCAGGGGTGAGTATAAGCTACTCAGTAGGGACCCCGAGACCCCTGAAGGTCTCTCAAATCCACAAAGGATAAACCACGAAGAAAGGTACAATCACGAAGTAACAACCGACACTGCTTAGGTATATGCCCATACATATACCTAAGTCATCAATTTCAAATACGCTACAACCTCCGAGCCCAAGTACAACTCAGTCCACACAGGAAAGTAAACGTATTCCACACAGGAAAGCAAAACGTAATCCACACAGGATTGCACAACACAATCCACACAGGAAAGCAAAACGTAATCCACACAGGATTGCACAACACAATCCACACAGGAAAGAAAAACGTAATCCACACAGGATTGCACAACACAATCCACACAGGAAAGCAAAACGTAATCCACACAGGATTGCACAACACAATCCACACATGAAAGCAATAGGTTTCATCTCACACAGGAATACTTCTTCAAAAGACGATAAAGATGATCACTGATCCATCTAAGTCGTCGGACCCACGAAGGATCGATAGGTAACTAACCCCCGCAAAAGACCCACACAGGATCGGGCCCACACAGGACCTGTAGGCGCTGGTTCACACAGGACCGCTGAGCGCAAGGACCCACACAGGATCGGACCCACACAGGATCGGGCCCACACAGGACCTGTAGCACTGATCCACGTAGGATCGCTGAGTGCTGAAGTCGTCGTCGTCGAATCCACACAGGATCGGGCCCACACAGGACCTGTAGCACTGATCCACGCAGGATCGCTGAGTACTGTAGTCGTCGTCGTCGAATCCACACAGGATCTCTGTATTGTCGTCGTCGCAGTCACAGTAGCAGTAGTAGCAGTAGTAGTCACAGTAACAGTCGCAGCCAGCACTAGGGTTCCCGCACACAGCAAGCTCGTTCGGAGGGTCTGCTCCACGAGCCGAGAGGCTGATACATCAACTGTCACAAAGTCCAGAGTTGATGTATCCAAAAGTTCTGTATCGCCAACAGGAACTCAACGCAACAGACGGCGCGTCGATCGGACGCCCGGTCTGAGAGTTATTGGCATTTTCGTCCCCGGGGCCCGGTTGGTTTTTAAGGCAAAACCAACCCGACCGTACTCCACCTGCGTCCAAACCTCGGGCGGAGTATGCCAAAAGATCCGTCTCACTAAGAGGAACACAACACAGCTGACGGCACGTCAATCGGACGTCCGTAGCTCAAGATATGAGCGTTTCCGCTCCGAAGGCCCGGTTGGTTTCGTGAACGAACCAACCCGGCCGTACTCAAAGTAATCCGAAACCTTGAGTGCGATATACCGAAACGACCGTCTCGATCCAAGGATCGCGTTGCCGCAGACGGTTCGTCAATCGGAGGTCCGTGGCTCAAGTTATGGCCAAAAGACCGAAATAGATTCGAAACGGGGGGTCCGAGTCCGGGCCGACCCGGCCCGACCCCCCCTGGGTCGGCCCGAACCGGGTCGACCCGACCCGGGTCCGACCCGGCCCGGCCGGCCGGCGGCGCGGCGGCGCGGCGGCCGCGGCGGCCTGGCGGCCTGGCGCCGCACGGAGGCAGCGCGGGGGGCAAAGCCCCCCCGCTTGATTGGGTTGGCGGCGCGGCTAAATGCCGCGCCCTCTTGCAAAATAAACGGCCCCCACGTGGGGGCCGGCTTGAGGAAAAACCGGGGGGCCTCCTTCCCCCCTTCAAGGAAACCGCCCCCCTCTTTATGAGGGGGGTTTTTATTGCTGGCCGGGGGATTTATTTCCCCCGGATTTGACCAACCGGCCGGCCAGCTGGCCGGACGGTTTTCTCCAACGGGACCGGAAAAATCCGGTCCCCTTTTCGGCTTCCGACGCCGGCGGCCCGGCCGCCGGTCTCCTCGTCCCGCCGCGGCCCGGAACCGGCCGCGGTGTTCGTCGTCCGGCGCGGTGCGACGGCACCGCGCCCCTCCGCCGCACCTTGATTTCCTTCAACGCGGCGCGACGGCGTCACGTTCTTGATGTTTCTTCCATGGTGTGCGCGCGACGGCATCGCGTAACAAGATTGGGCGAAAATCCGCGTGGTGCGACGGCACCACGCCACCTTGATTCATCCGCAAATTTAAACACCAAGAACGGAGGAGGGGGTTCGGCCGTGTTCATGCGGTCCGGCCCCCTCACGTTAAAACACAACTTAAATATTCAATATTCTCATGTTAGTCATGCGAACCACGAGCAAGAATAAAATAATTAAACAATAAACAACAACCCCTACCTCGGGTATAGGTTCGAAGATTTGACAACGTCCCGCGGAGGACAACGTCGCGGAGGTCGGGCGTCGCGGTAGTCGTTCGTCAAATCCGTTGACGAAGAGATATGCCCGAAGAGATACGTCGTTGGCGAATCTTCGTATGCCGACGAAGAAGGTCCGAGGAGGAAGCAGCGTTCCCTCTCGTTGACACGGAAGACGAAGAAGAGAGGCGGCGTTCTTCGTCGGAGCTTGAGCGTTCTTCGTCGGAGCTTGAGCGTTCTTCGTGTTCTTCGTCAGAGCTTGAAGAAGAAGAAGAAGCTCTCAAAAGCTCTCAAGTTGGCTAAAGAGTTCTAACCCAACAAAAAGAGAGAAGAGCTTAATTTAATCAAAAACTTAACAAGTGAATTTCAAAGGTTTGAAATTCAAAAAGGATAACTCCAAAAAAAAATTAAATAACCCAAGTCATTTAAAGAGGGGTTAAGGGAGTTGGGAGAAGATGAAAAGTTTAGGGTTCGTGTGGGCCCCACCACACTTAATCCTCTCAAGGGAGGTTAAGTGGGTGTGGGTCCCACCCCTAACTTCCTTTGAGAGAAGTTAACTAATAAGTTTAAATAAAAAAAAATGTAATCCACAATTTTTATTTAACTTATTCTAGTCTCCCAAAAACTAACTCTCAACCCGAAATAAACGCAACTCCCGAAAAGGTCTCTGTAAGCGAATATCGGCGTTGCGAGTTCATCGGTGCCCTCGGATTTCAATTCCGAGCACCGGATCAAAAGTTAGGAATTCCCGCTCGTTCGTTCACTGAACGTACCCGAGCCAAACTTCGAAAATTGATTCCGGGCACTCCGGGCCTCGGAATCAGGTGCCGTCTGAAACCGCGTTCTTGTAAAATTCTAAAGAAAATTAAGAAAAAAAAATTTCCCTTGAATTTTACGGGTCTTTACATTACTCCCACCTCAGGGCTTTACGTCCCCGTAAAGATACATCAAAAACTAGGGAAACAAAAGAGGGTACTGAGCACGCATCTGAGCCTCCCGCTCCCATGTGCTCTCCTGGAGATTCCCGTGCTGCCATCTGATGCGCACAAGAGGAATCGATCACCCACGCAGGACCCGCTCATGTCGATCCTCTATCTCCACCGGGACCTCCGTAAAAGTCGCCCCATCGTCAACGTCAAGCTCCCCATGGTCAATGATGTGCGTCGGGTCGTGTGCGTATCTTCTCAGCTGGAATACGTGGAAGACGTCGTGCACCCGGTGCAACTGTGGTGGCAGAGCCAGGCGATAAGCCACCTCGCCAACCCTGCTGAGGACCTGGAAGGGTCCGATGAAGCGCGGAGATAATTTGCCGCCTTGGCCAAAACTCCGAAAACCACGTCGAGGTGAGACCTGCAAGAAGACGTGGTCGCCATCCTCGAACTCTAGTGGCCTCCGCCTCCTGTCAGCATAAGGCTTCTGCCGGCTCTGAGCTGTACTCATCCGCCCCTGGATGACCTGGACCATCTCAGGTCCCACAAGAGCTGCAAGATTTCTTCTTTGCCGATAAGAGAAATCTGGTCTCATCCCCTGGATGAACCACATTCTTTGCCTAAAACAGTCAATCCTAACATGGATGATACTAATCCATACTAAGGATGACGTCGTAAGGCCTCGACGCAACTACTAAGAGATTCAACCGTTACTCTCGCATTCAAGGGTTGATTCACACTGTCGGCATCAGTGTGTGGTAACTGGGTCTCCTCCAGTAGATGTCTCACAAGTGAGGGTCAAGTCAACAGCCAAAACTGGAACCTCTTAGTAACATCACGAAAGAGGACAGGAACGAAAATATCACAAAGGTATGCGTCTTTTATTATTGCAGCTCATAATACAAGACGCTACACAAATGCAACAAGGAACCAGAAGTACAAAGGATGTATCCACTAGTTCTTCTCCTGTCCATCGGCTCCCAGAGCTCCATGATCAAAGGCCTCGGTTGCCTGAAGTTGAGCTCTCGCATGTTCACCTACTCCCTGTGGTCGGGGTGGACCTCCTGGTGGTGGTGGTGGAAGAGCTTCAAAGCGTCGCCCACCACCGACTGCTCGTCCAGCTCCTCTGCCTCGTCCGCCTCCTCCCTGCGGACCGCCACGGTCGAACCTCTGCCTCTGCCTGGGGGGTTCTTCACTTAACTGTTGATCATCAGTATGGCGGGTCGGACAGTCACGAGCCATGTGTCCAATCCCGCCACAGGAGTAACACTGCCCACTCTCGGCACGCCTGGCTCTGACTCCACCCCAGCTTCCCCGTACAACTGAGCCTGAGTCGTGCAGTCGGCCACCGGTAGGTCTGGTCTGCCTGGAACCCTGAGTCATCTGTCGGCTACCTGTTGCCGAAGACTCCGCTATCTGCCGCCCTGCGGTAGGTCTCACTGTGGACTCAGCCAGGAAACTCTCGATCAGGAGGGCTCGCTCCAGTACTCCTGTCTGAGTCGGTATGCTGAGGGAGATCAGCGATGCCCTGATCTCGTGTCTCAAACCCTGCTCGAAGGTCCGGGCCCGGAAGAATGGGTCCCGTACCATGTCGGTCGAGTAGCGCGAGAGATCGGTAAATCTCGCCGAGTACTGAGCGACCGTCATGCTGCCCTGCCGCAGCTGAAGAAGCTCCTGGATACGCACCGCACGAAGGGTGGCTGGGACGAACTCCGAGCGAAAAAGGCTCTCAAAGTCCGTCCAAAGTAGAGATGCCTCATCGTGCACCTGGAGCATCAAGCTCCACCATCGTCCTGCTGCTGCGTGTAGTAGGCTCGCAGCGAGGATCACCATGAGGTCTGCTGGTGTCCTCACTAGCCTAAACACTCGTACCACTGCCTCCAGCCAGTCATCTGCTGCCTGGGGATCCGTCTCCCCGCGAAACCTGGGTGGTCGCTGGCGCTGAAACTCATGCAGTGCGCTAAGGCGACGTGCATCGTCAGCGGCTGCTGCTGGAAGCATCGGGGGCTCGGCGGGTAGAGCTACCGCCGGTGCCACTGCTGACAAAGGGCCCTGCACCGAGGCCTCGTCGCTCGGTGGGCTGTCGTCACGCTCGACTCTCGGAACCCTAGCTGGCTGCCGTCGTGGGGCCATCCTGAAAAGGAAACAGGTGCGCCACGGTCGGAACAGTATACCTGGTGAGCTGATATAAGTAATCACAAGAAAACTTTGAAACACACACGCATTCAATGTTTTCGTGCATTAAGTCGGAAATCAGAAGTCAGGGTCCTGGTGTACGGATACGTCGGCCGCCGCACCAACACTGGACTCCCTGGACTGATAACCACACTCAATATGCTAAACATTATTGCTTCACATAGAAAAGATCAGAGTTCGCGGTAGAACTGAACTCCTATGATACCAATTTGTCACGACCCGCCCTCGGGGTCCGTGCCGTGACTACCCCAAGCCCGCCTTCCATAGGCCAGGGGCTGGCGACTAGCACTAAGGCGTAAAAACCGGAAAAAGGGAAGGCATTGCCTTTGTAAAGTAAACAAAATCACATAGTAAGCAAGCGGAAAGTAAACACTAAGCAAAAGTAGAGTACAACTGAAAGTGCGGAAAAGTAAATGGGCCAGTATACAAACCCAAACTGAAAGTAAAGTACAACTCGAAAGGGAAAACAGCAACTGAAAAGTAAAAGCCGCTACGCCGAGCTGTCCACCGGAAATCCCACCTGAAGGGTGGGTACAGATAGCTCCACTGCTCCACGGGTCCCGCCGTCCGCTCCGAGCACGTCCCGCCCAGTGGTCCATCTCCGGGTACCGTCCCGCTCTGCAAGCCTCGGCTAAGGTCAACGCTGTCCGTCGTCTGCAACCAACACAACGTAGTGCGGGCAAAGCCCGTGCAGGGGTGAGTATAAGCTACTCAGTAGGGACCCCGAGACCCCTGAAGGTCTCTCAAATCCACAAAGGATAAACCACGAAGAAAGGTACAATCACGAAGTAACAACCGACACTGCTTAGGTATATGCCCATACATATACCTAAGTCATCAATTTCAAATACGCTCCAACCTCCGAGCCCAAGTACAACTCAGTCCACACAGGAAAGTAAACGTATTCCACACAGGAAAGCAAAACGTAATCCACACAGGATTGCACAACACAATCCACACAGGAAAGCAAAACGTAATCCACACAGGATTGCACAACACAATCCACACAGGAAAGAAAAACGTAATCCACACAGGATTGCACAACACAATCCACACAGGAAAGCAAAACGTAATCCACATAGGATTGCACAACACAATCCACACATGAAAGCAATAGGTTTCAGCTCACACAGGAATACTTCTTCAAAAGACGATAAAGATGATCACTGATCCATCTAAGTCGTCGGACCCACGAAGGATCGATAGGTAACTAACCCCCGCAAAAGACCCACACAGGATCGGGCCCACACAGGACCTGTAGGCGCTGGTTCACACAGGACCGTTGAGCGCAAGGACCCAGACAGGATCGGACCCACACAGGATCGGGCCCACACAGGACCTGTAGCATTGATCCACGTAGGATCACTGAGTGCTGAAGTCGTCGTCGTCGAATCCACACAGGATCGGGCCCACACAGGACCTGTAGCACTGATCCACGCAGGATCGCTGAGTGCTGTAGTCGTCGTCGTCGAATCCACACAGGATCTCTGTACTGTCGTCGTCGCAGTCACAGTAGCAGTAGTAGCAGTAGTAGTCACAGTAACAGTCGCAGCCAGCACTAGGGTTCCCGCACACAGCAAGCTCGTTCGGAGGGTCCGCTCCACGAGCCGAGAGGCTGATACATCAACTGTCACAAAGTCCAGAGTTGATGTATCCAAAAGTTCCGTATCGCCAACAGGAACTCAACGCAACAGACGGCGCGTCGATCGGACGCCCGGTCTGAGAGTTATTGGCATTTTCGTCCCCGGGGCCCGGTTGATTTTTAAGGCAAAACCAACCCGACCGTACTCCACCTGCGTCCAAACCTCGGGCGGAGTATGCCAAAAGATCCGTCTCACTAAGAGGAACACAACACAGCTGACGGCACGTCAATCGGACGTCCGTAGCTCAAGATATGAGCGTTTCCGCTCCGAAGGCCCGGTTGGTTTCGTGAACGAACCAACCCGGCCGTACACAAAGTAATCTGAAACCTTGAGTGCGATATACCGAAACGACCGTCTCGATCCAAGGATCGTGTTTCCGCAGACGGTTCGTCAATCGGAGGTCCGTGGCTCAAGTTATGGACAAAAGACCGAAATAGATTCGAAACGGGGGGTCCGGGTCCGGGCCGACCCGGCCCGACCCCCCCCCCCCCCCTGGGTCGGCCCGAACCGGGTCGACCCGGGTCCGACCCGGCCCGGCCGGCCGGCCGGCCGGCGGCGCGGCGGCCGCGGCGGCCTGGCGGCCTGGCGCCGCACGGAGGCAGCGCGGGGGGCAAAGCCCCCCCGCTTGATTGGGTTGGCGGCGCGGCTAAATGCCGCGCCCTTTTGCAAAATAAACGGCCCCCACGTGGGGGCCGACTTGAGGAAAAACCGGGGGGCCTCCTGCCCCCCTTCAAGGAAACCGCCCCCCTCTTTATGAGGGGGGTTTTTATTGCTGGCCGGGGGATTTATTTCCCCCGGATTTGACCAACCGGCCGGCCAGCTGGCCGGCCGGTTTTCTCCAACGGGACCGGAAAAATCCGGTCCCCTTTTCGGCTTCCGACGCCGGCGGCCCGGCCGCCGGTCTCCTCGTCCCGCCGCGGCCCGGAACCGGCCGCGGTGTTCGTCGTCCGGCGCGGTGCGACGGCACCGCGCCCCTCCGCCGCACCTTGATTTCCTTCAACGCGGCGCGACGGCGTCGCGTTCTTGATGTTTCTTCCATGGTGTGCGCGCGACGGCGTCGTGTAACAAGATTGGGCGAAAATCCGCGTGGTGCGACGGCACCACGCCACCTTGATTCATCCGCAAATTTAAACACCAAGAACGGAGGAGGGGGTTCGGCCGTGTTCATGTGGTCCGGCCCCCTCACGTTAAAACACAACTTAAATATTCAATATTCTCACGTTAGTCATGCGAACCACGAGCAAGAATAAAATAATTAAACAATAAACAACAACCCCTACCTCGGGTATAGGTTCGAAGATTTGACAACGTCCCGCGGAGGACAACGTCGCGGAGGTCGGGCGTCGCGGTAGTCGTTCGTCAAATCCGTTGACGAAGAGATATGCCCGAAGAGATACGTCGTTGGCGAATCTTCGTATGCCGACGAAGAAGGTCCGAGGAGGAAGCAGTGTTCCCTCTCGTTGACACGGAAGACGAAGAAGAGAGGCGGCGTTCTTCGTCGGAGCTTGAGCGTTCTTCGTCGGAGCTTGAGCGTTCTTCGTGTTCTTCGTCAGAGCTTGAAGAAGAAGAAGAAGCTCTCAAAAGCTCTCAAGTTGGCTAAAGAGTTCTAACCCAACAAAAAGAGAGAAGAGCTTAATTTAATCAAAAACTTAACAAGTGAATTTCAAAGGTTTGAAATTCAAAAAGGATAACTCCAAAAAAAAATTAAATAACCCAAGTCATTTAAAGAGGGGTTAAGGGAGTTGGGAGAAGATGAAATGTTTAGGGTTCGTGTGGGCCCCACCACACTTAATCCTCTCAAGGGAGGTTAAGTGGGTGTGGGTCCCACCCCTAACTTCCTTTGAGAGAAGTTAACTAATAAGTTTAAATAAAAAAAAATGTAATCCACAATTTTTATTTAACTTATTCTAATCTCCCAAAAACTAACTCTCAACCCGAAATAAACGCAACTCCCGAAAAGGTCTCTGTAAGCGAATATCGGCGTTGCGAGTTCATCGGTGCCCTCGGATTTCAATTCCGAGCACCGGATAAAAAGTTAGGAATTCCCGCTCGTTCGTTCACTGAACGTACCCGAGCCAAACTTCGAAAATTGATTCCGGGCACTCCGGGCCTCGGAATCAGGTGCCGTCTGAAACCGCGTTCTTGTAAAATTCTAAAGAAAATTAAGAAAAAAAAAATTCCCTTGAATTTTACGGGTCTTTACAAAAGGAGTTGTTTGATAATGCACATAGATCGATCTTCTCCATCCATTTAGGAAGCACAAAGATGTATCGAGATCTCTGAGAGTGCTATTGGTGGGACAATATGAAGAAGGAGATCGCGGAATATAGATCGAGATGTCTTTTATGTCAAAAAGCGAAGGAGGAAAGGCAAAAATCCAAGGGGGTGATGCAACCATTACCCATAATTATATGGAAATGGGAAAACATCACCATAGACTTTGTCACTGGTCTTCCAAATACATCAAGAGGAAATAATGTTATATGGTTTATGGGGGATTGTCTTACAAAGACTGCTCACTTCATTGCAATTTGAGATGACTTCTCACTCGATCAACTTGTAAGGATATACGTGGTGAGGTTGCATGGGAAACTACTATCGATTGTATCTGATCGAGATCCAAGATTTACCTCCAAATTCTGGAAGATTCTTCAACATGCTCTAAATACTGAATTGAAATTCAGTGCGTCTTATCATCCTCAAATTGATGGTCAATCTGAGCGGACTATCCAAACACTCAAAGACATGTTGAGAGCATGCTCAATTGACTTCAAAGGAGGATGGGATCAACATCTTCCTCTGGTCGATTTCTCATACAATAATAGTTTCTACTTAAGCATCCAATTGGATCTCTATGAAGCCCTTTATGGGAAGAGGTGCAGAACACCTACATGCTGGGATGAAGTTGGGGAACACAAACTGTTAAGTCCTGAAATGGTCGAGGAAATGGTGGAAAAGGTCAAGACCATTCAGCATCACATCAATGCTGCTCAGAGTCGACAAAAGAGTTATGCTGACAATCATCAAAAAGACCTAGAGTTTGAGGTTGAAGACAAGGTATTCCTCTGCATATCTCTATGGACTAAAGTCATGATATTTGAGAAGAAGGGAAAGCTTAGTCCAAGATACATCGATCCCTTTGAGATCCTTGATCGCATCGGAGTGGTAACCTATCGACTAGCACTCTCACCTAACCAATCTTAAGTACATGATGTGTTCCACGTATCACTCTTGAGAAAGTACATACCAGACCCCTTACATGTACTCAATCTAGAGGTGGTACCGTTGGGGAATGATCTTTCCTATGAGGAGCAATCAGTGAAGATCTTAGATCTTAGATACAAAGTTTTACGAAATAAAACAATACATCTGATCAAAGTGTTGTGAAGAAACCACAAGTTTGAAGAAGCAACGTGGGAACCAGAGGAGGTGATCAAACAGAGTTACACTCATCTATTTTAGTGTGTGAAATGAAAATTTTGAGGGTGAAATTTTTGAAGGGGGAAAGATTGTAACGACCAGAACTTTTGTAAATAAAATTCCCTTTGTGGATGAATTAAATATCTTATTATGTAAACACATGTACTTCTTTGGTTTTATTATATCCTATTGGATTTAAAAGACCGTTAAGAATCATAATCATTGATAATATAGTCGTTGACCAGTGATCATATGATTAGTATAAATATAGTATTTTAACAAATCCAATTGACAGATAAAAGAAATGATGACATCAACCAATAGGATTGTACCTTATGAATCCTATTTATCAGAGCTTCCAAGGGCAATAGCATCACTGGGTTTTGCCCTTAACCAATCCCAAGTTGATATCCAACAACTTAAGTACGAGAGAAACCATTTACAGGAGAAATTCAAGCTCATCGAGATCACACCCAAACCATGTATGTCGAACCACCCTGTGAAAGTCTCACTGTCACGCACCTTACCTTTAGGGTGTTTGACAGTGTAATAAAGTGATGTGTATCAAGACCCTAATAATATGAATATGTATATTGTATAAAATAATGAATACATTTTCATCTTATTATTGTTACTTTATAAATGATTTTGATTTTGATACAATAAAACACAAATTGTATTTTTGGGTAATATTCAAATTCAATTAAGTAATTTATGAATTAATAGATTTTTGAAACAAATAATATTTTAATAAAATATTATTATTAAATAATTTTTATTAAATTTAAATAATCATATAATTTTTATGAAGTCAAATGTAATTTTTATAAGGGTTTGAAAACAGTTATTATCAAAAAAAACTCAACACTTCTCAATAAATGTCGATTCTTTTTTAAAAGTTGAAATCCATATAGTTAGAAAATTAATTAGATAAAATGAATATTCTTTTTGGAATTGGAACGTTGAAATTATTCATCGGTGAATTTTTCATAATTTTCTGAGAGTTCAATTTTCGGGTAAAAATTAAATATGGTATAAATATACGGTGTGTATTATGACATCATAATACCAAAAAAGTTATGTAATAAATACTATAAATGGTATCCACGGCCAAATCTATGTTTACCTTTTAAAAAATGTAATTTTAAGTTTATTTGATTAATTTTATTAAGCCTTTATGAATCTTCTAAAACCTATAATATATTTTAAGATTTTAAAATCATTTCTTTAAGGACATGACTCGCTTCCATGTCACCAAGGTTAATATTTTAATAACTTCAGTCCTTGACCTTATAAAATAATGAAAATCACCCCTCTTTGGCAAAAAAACATAGGCAAAAATCGTGAGAAGGTTTGTGATTTTGATTATTTTATTATATAGAGTTTAAAACCTAAGTTTGGGAAATAATAAAGAATTCCTCACTCATTTCCAATATAAACTCACTCAAACTCTCATTTCTTTCACTTAAAAACCTTGGAGCACATCTTTACTCTGTCCTCCCCTCTCTAGAGTCCTCCCAGGGTTCCCCCAAGCTCTCAAGAAACTCCTCCCAAGTATTTGGAATCACCCTGTCAATGTAAGCGATCATTTTCCTCTCCTCTTTATTCAAGTATCTTTATTATCTTATTTCTTTTATCTTCAATTCCTAATGTTGAGATATGTTATTCCATCTCCCTTACTGTCCATTTGACATCTAAATGATGAAAGACTCATTTCACTCTCATTAAGCTCTCTCAATAACATTTATATGCGCCCCCATTATGCTGTCAAATTTTCACCATGATTTTTCATGCTAAAACAATTGTGTAGTGAATACTCATACCCAATTCCTATCAAGGGTGTTCACCTCTATGCACTTATACTTCTTTGATTGGGGACTTACATGTATGTACTCCACACTCTTTAATTGTGGAATAAAATGTGATGATAAATGATTCCATGTTTCATGATCTTTGTGGCAAACTTATGCATTATAATGAAATGAAACTGACAGATGTGCCCAAAATTATATAGCGCTCTAATGCATTGGGTAATGTTTTAGTCTCATGAGACGTCATGCGAAGGATTAGGGAGTGAACCTAATCCATCACGGGACTTTGTCCATCATGATGTATTGAAAGTTAGCATTGACTTATGTTTATGATGTAATGTTTTAAGTGATCATATTTTCATATTGTCTTTATGTTATCATGTTATATCATGTCTCATTGTTCATGTTTATGATTATCGCCCTTTTATGTCTCATTGATATACCTATTGTCTAACATGTATTACTTTCTTAATGTTATGACATGTTTATTCCTTTACTGAGCTTAATAACTCACTCATTTCTTATGTATGTCCACAGATTATCTCATGCAATTTTAAGTAAGAAGGAATAATATGAGCATGTTAAGAAAAATTTCAATAAAGATAATGTATTTCATGTTTTAAGTTGTTATGTAATGTACCTAATTTCTAAAGACACTGGACTTCTCAATCTTCCGGGTTTTATTATATGTAATCTTATGTAATAAATCATGAATTAATGTGTAATAAAGAGCATGGTTGTCATATTGCATGAAGTGGTTAAGGCATTTACTCATGCGTTATAGCACATGAGTAAATGCATGAGCACTCGAGGAGCATCCTCAATGGCTCTATATAAGGAGGCAGTACCCATTTGATGGGTGTGTGTGTGGGACTCTTGTAAGTGCTTGGGCGAAAATTGTAGCCCTCTTCTCAAACCTCCTTTACACTATGAGTCATTAGCATGTTGTGGACGGTAAAAGGATAATGCTTGTATGACGAGCAATTCTGCACAACCCATGGATACCTCCAAAAGAGAGATGTTATTTGACACCCTCTTGGTGATCTAAGTGAAGCCCATGCAAAGATGGCGCATGAGCAACGGTGTGAGATACACAAACTCAATATCTTCATTTACAATTTACACATGGTTTCATTAATCAAGCATGGTTGATCTTGATTTGGGTTTCCATATTGCATCCTCTATGTTTAACTAGTATTCTTAGACCATTCAAAACCCGATAGGTATACACTTTCCAAACGCTTTGAAATGTTGAACTGGATGCTTTATCGTGTTTATAACACTTATTATCACTCATAATAGACCGTCATTTTTACCCTTTTCATCAAGGTTTTCCAAATATTGTTTCGTCAAAAATAGTTACCTAAAAGACTAATTCACTATAATATATTTAGTCACTATAATGCTTAGGTATGTTTTGTGTTGCTTCATATTCAACCATCCAATGAACTTGATTTCAGTATAAAAGCATATATCATTATAAATCTCATGCACCCCAATCAAAATTGTCATATACTAGAGTTTAAATGCAACAATCCATAGTTTTCATGGACTATTTTAAGTCTCATTGGTGTCTAATACAACAAGATTCACCTCTTATAAAAAGTAATGTTTTCATGTTTTCCTCAGAAATCTTTGCATAATTTAGCTTCCACAACAAAAAGAGCCGAAACTAACTGGCTATCTAGCATTCAAAATTACTTAAAACCTCATTTGCATACTTCAGCTGTGAAATAAAAGTACTTTCATTCATCTACACCACTTGAAATTTAGGGGGGAAATGTCAATTTACCAATAAGCGGCATATCAAATATATATTTTATCAATTCAACAAATTAATGACTATTTAAATTTATTTCCACTAAAAAAGATGCCATCCACATATATCAGAACCATGAGTTGATCTTCACTGCTATTCTCCACATATAGATTGTAATCAACACATCTTTTGAATTAAAACTTCATTGAATAGTCATTCAAGTCTGAAATATCATTATTTTGTTTCTTAGTCTAATACATCCAGATCATTCAACTTGTATACCTTTCTTTCATTATCATCCAACTAAAAATGATATAGTTGTTCAATATACACTTTTCCTTTCAACCAACCATCCAAAAATACACACTTATAACATCCACTTGGTATACTTTAAAACCTCTTTGGACAACAATGGCCACAAATATCCTTATTGTTTTCAATCTATCCACTGGTGCAAAAGTCTCATCCACATCAATATCATATACTTGAGCACACCCCTAGAATACTAATTTGGTTTTGTTTCTTATCACTTTACCATCCACAGTCACCAAGTATTTGAGAGGATTTTGATCCCCACAAAAGACCGCTAGCGAGGCAGTGGTCTGTTCAAAACAGATAATTGAGCAGACTCACAATCCAATACAAACACTTCCAAAGGTGCATGAGATGAAGAAGATGATGACCCAAACCTGTGGGTCGGTTGCAGCAGTCTGCAACCCTTGGGGCACTCAATGCTCATCACCCGAGGCCCTGTTCTCATCTGCCAAACCTGGATCACACAAGCAACCCTACAGGTTAATAAAGTCTATTTGAAATTCTAACTGATAGAACAATAGGGGCAAATCATGGGGAGAAGAAAAAACCCTTCAGAAAGGACTACGTGTACCTCGACAATCCCTTTCCTAGGTGCATGAATAGCTAGGCACAGGACATAATCACTCTTCACATATTCCCTCAAACCCGAACTTGATGCAGCATCTCCATTAGCCAACATTTCCATAAATGAACAGCTAGCGCCGCGATATCCCTGAGAGCACAACATTAAAAAATCCCAGGTCAGGCCCGAGGTCGTGCCCAGGCTAGGTCACCAGACTGATTTTACACCCATATATATAACCAAACGCAGGCACGATACAGACCTTCCATAATCGCACCACAACAAAAGCTTGAGTGTCTAAAAGCAATATACGACCAAGTGAATCTGTCACAGCAGCCAGGGTGCCACTGGGAGACCGCGTGAGTTTTTCGCCCTTTCTCGGGTGGTCCTTCAAGCATGTCAATGGAGAAGCTGCCATTCATATGAATCCAATGATTGAATCCTATCTTTGGAACAATTTTTCATACTTAGTTATCTGCTTCAATGTGTGTGTATAGTGACAAAAACATAACAATGTCCACGTTTGAAATGCATATAAATGCTATGTTTAGGAAGACGAAAGAAACATAATCTGTGTGTGTCATCTTCATCAATTGCAACTCAATGCAGAACATAATACAATGCGAAAAATTCTAACTGAATAAAGTTCACCTCGAGCAAATGGTTGAGGCTTCGCTTCAGAATTTTTTGATGAAGTTTGTTCGCTTCCCCAAATAATTCTAGAAAATGAAGATATTGTTGAAAATGTTGCAGGCACAACCTTTGACAGGATAGCTCCGACTAAAGACCTGCTTCTGTTCTCTGAGTCTTTTTGAAAAGCGAAAAAAATTATACACACACATGCATATATATCATGATGTTGTGAGGAGAAAAACATCGAACAGATTGGAAAGAGCCATTTGGTATTGAGTAATATGAGGAAAACAGAAATGAGATCAAGAGATGCAAATTTCTCTCCCTTGTTTGGATTGTTTAAAGGAGAAATGAAAAGAGATGGACACAAATGGATTTAGTGTTAGGTATGTGGGGTGTGTGCTGGCAGTGATAGGAATAAGGGCTAGTGAGGGGATGTCTGGGTGTAGAGGCGGTGGGTGTAACTGTCAAGGGGCAGTGTTGTACTTTTACTATATTAGTTTGTTAGGGTGGTTAGCTGGCTAAGTGGGCTATTAAATAGGTGGAGATGGCTGTAAGAGGGGAGTACGATTCATTCTGTAATTGGGAGCAGCGCTGCTGTGGGGGTTTGGATCTTGGAAGGTTCGGTCTGGCTTCAGGAGAAGTGGTATTTTCTCCAGGAGCTCCTTCTATCTTCTTTCTTCTACTTCTCTCTCTCTCCTGTATTTTCTGTGTTCAGTTCAGTGATACTGCTGGCTTCTTATACGGTATTTTAGTTTGTTCTCCTTAATCTCCAGCTATACGTACCATTGTTAGAAAGATACCTAACATTTAGAGCCAACTTAAAAAATATAACTTGATATCAAAAATCTCATTTTGAATCTTTCCAAAAGTGGAGATTCCGATACGAATGATTTAAAGAGAAAATAGAACCTTATCATTACCAATGTTATCCGCATTGAAAAAATAACATTTCAATCATGACCCCACATTAAGCATGAAGTGAATGCAATATAATATATAACATAAAAATTACAATAAAACAGCAACAAAATAACTTAAATACAAAGAAAAACAAAAACCAATCCCCCCGGCTTAATTGGTTAGGACAGGGGATTGGTATCCTTGAGGTTCGGGGTTCAAACCCCCGGCGGAAGCAACTAACAGAGCAAATTTCAAGTTTTTCTACAAGTAACATCAATATTGGAAATACACAGTCCAGGGAGTCCCGCTGATTCAGCCTATCTCAGTTGTCAATCTTTTGACAACAACTAGCATAACAAACAAAACTTTACCTTGAGCTAGAATACCTTTGAATATTTAATTAAATTTAAAAAAATGGCTGATTACCTCAAGTTCCATTAAAGGAGGGGGCATTATGCCCGTTATTGCAGCATCAACACATGGTCCATATTTGCTGACATTCCATATTTGATAAGGAATGCTTTCGTATAAGTTTTCAAAATTCTCTGCGCCTCTCTTCCTAGACCTTTTATCCCATAGCTGAGTATGGATTTCTTCAAAATACCGCTTGACCGTATTCTGAAATCAAAGCAAAGATGCATAAGAATATTAAAAAAACAAAATATAGATTGAATATAGGAGCTTAAGGCTGTTGACAATTGAATTAGACCAGATAATTGAACCAAAAACATCCAAAATTTTCTCAAATCTACAACAAAACCCATCAACAGATACCTGAAAATCAGATCCATCAAAGCGGGCAATTGCTCCAGGCATAACAATGCAGATCTCGTCAAGTAGCTCCTGTGTCAGATTTCTACTTGTCTCATGAACCCATAACTTCAAAACCCTTCCAGGATGTATCATCTAATAAGCACATGAATTGGTTACAACTTATACTCCAATGATCATCGTAACAATTTCAAAGTTACCAGAAGAAGAAGAAGAAGCAAGAACTGGATAAATTTAAAAAAAAAACATCCTAGATGTGGTAAAACAGACATCTCTTCACAGTTGTAAAAACATCAAAAGATATGTCTTCACCGTTCATCGCTACTTCAACTGAACAGTGTATAGAGATAAATAACTGAAAAGGCGTAAGATGATTACAAATTGTAAATCCTATTGTCTACATGACTGCTGGTGATGAAATCCCCAACTCCAACAATAGTAATCCATACGTCATCATTTTATGAACGGTCAACTTCAATTTTCATCTTACTCAAACTCTTCAAATTTCCCCCATTTCTCAAAAAAGTGTCTTCGCTAACTATAGGTTGCAGAGGAAAAGGCTAAAATTAAATTTCAGACCAACATTAGAATTCTTTGTCACTTATTTAGACTTTCTCATAAGCCAATTAAAACAGCTATTCGATCAGATG
Source organism: Viscum album (assembly GCA_963277665.1). Classification (NCBI taxonomy): domain Eukaryota; kingdom Viridiplantae; phylum Streptophyta; class Magnoliopsida; order Santalales; family Viscaceae; genus Viscum; species Viscum album. Next base: position 1,503,916,784 of record OY728152.1, read on the forward strand.
AGATCTTTGCAAATAAATAAAAAGCGATAGATAAGCCCTTTCATAGCATTGACAACATTTTCCTCCGAATGCAGAAACAAGGAAAAGCAAACCCACGTCACCGAAAGAAAAATCTGTACCTGCTTATGAATCAAATCACCTTCGACTGAATAAACCAACAAATATCCACAAGAAGTCCCGACCCCAAACACTGGAATTTCATGGTACCCAATCCACTCAATTGCTGTGATGGTTTCACCCTCAATCCGCGACAAATCTGGCTGGATTTTCAGTGGGGGGGTCCACCGGTTCTCCGTTGGGCGCCCACGGGACAATACGAACCATGGACTGATTGGCCAGTGCCAGATAAAGACGATTCAGGGCGCACAAAACGTTAGGGGTTTCGACGAGCCAGCCTGCCTTTCCGGCGCCGAAGTCTTCGAGTCCCTCGCAGGTGATGCAGCCCAGCACCAATGTGTGGGCGCGCCTCGTCATGTTGTGACGATGAAGAGCAATGACAAATGAAGAGCGAAGACATAAGACGGGAAGCCAAATGGTGATGAGCGAGAAATCGTTAATGGAGTGTAGATCGAACTCCAAATCAGTCGGAGTCGCACATGAATTGTAACAATGAATACAACCGGTTCAAGGGAAAGAGATGGTGAATACAACTGTACACACAATTTTTTTACTTTTTACTTTTTGAATGTATATTAAAATCAATGATAAATGTATTGATGGATAGGGACTTTATTTTTTAATAGGTTTTTATGTTAAAAATTTATAAAAAAGGGTAAGTTAAAAATATTTCTCCAAATGGGTCTCCATTTGTGTGAACTATGTTCAGACAATCCGAACCAATATGGTTGCATGATGGGGGTTCACGCAACCTATATAATATTTATATTGTTTGTGTGAATCTCATGTACTCAAGCGCCGCTTAAAAAAAACAGTCATCTGTATGAACGTTGTTTACGCAGGCTTTTAATACTTAAAGCGGATTGTGTAATCAGTATTTAAAATATTGTTTTTTTTGAATTGTTTATATTAAAGTATTCTTAGAATATAATAGAAAACCAAACCCTACACCTTAAAGGGAGTGGTGCTCCTTTGAGCATTTTATGTCACCCCCTCCCCCCTGTCACTATTACTTTAAATATTGTGTAATTATGGGTTATTTTGAATTTTTAGGAGTTTTGAATTTGAAAATTTGATTTTTGTTAACCTTTTCTCTGTTACACGGTTAACACACGATTTACTATAAACTGTATGGGTTTCAATGGAAATTGTACGATGCACTCAGTTTATCTTGACAGGAGTTGCACAGTTGGCGTAAGGTTCGACAAACCGTGTGGTCAACCCGTGCAGGCTACCCTTGTGTTTGGGGTTCTCGTGCACGATCTGCACACGGTTATGGAGAATCATGTGAGACAACCGTGTGAGGGGGACAACTTTTTTCAATGTGAGTTGCACGATTGATATATGATTTGATAAATCACGTGAGCTGCCCAAATTCATTAAAACTTGAAATTTTGAATTTGCCATTGTTCGGTTTAACTTGATTTGGACCCCCCCTCATCCCTCACCCACACATATCTTTAGGAGAGCTAAAAGGAAACTCCTTCCTCCTTGCATCCATGCTCAATTTCCTTCGATTTCAAGCGAATTGGAAGGCATGTCTCCCTTCTTCTCTTCATTTTCTTCCCCTTCCTTTCCTCTTGGTTTTTCTCTCTCTGAAACCCTAGAGGCCTCGTTGGCTGAATTTAGGGTTTGGGATTAGTCTAATCACGTGACTTTGGATGTTTAGGGTTTGTTGAGACCATCTTCTTCTTCAGTTTTGCTTTTGTCTTTGAAGACAAGTGGTTTCTGCTTGAATGAGGCAAGTGGTTTTGTGCAATTCCTTTATTTGGAAATTTCATGAAATGCTTATGTGTTTTAAATTCATTTTTTATTAAGTTATATCTTTATATGAGACCCTTGAGAGGTTTATAAAATGTTTTCATGGATTTCTAGACTCAGTATAAAGGATTTTTCGAAGGAATTCTAGTTTTCATTTTGAATTAAATGATTTTGTATATCTAATGTTTGATTAATTAACTAAGGGTATCTTTTAAATGAATTTAAAGCATTTAAAGAGGTTCTTGACACCAATTTGACTTCCAAAGAGAAAAAGTATGGTTTTAAGACAGTGTTTTATGTTTTCAAAGGGGTTTATAAATAGGGATGTGTTTGTGTAAAGACTCTGACCCCAATAACCCATAGTCGATGGTTACTTTAATACATTGGTATTAATACAAGAGATCACATCCCAAATGAGCGAATAGTTTAGTAGTATTGGTAAACTAGACACATACTTGAATCCCACGTAAAAATTGTAAACATAAAAATACAATACAGTGAAAGTAAATATTTTACATCCTTGAACTCATTCAAAGATTCCTTCTTCATATCATGGGGAAATGAAACAAAATAAGAGGTGAGCTCAAATATTCATTAAAGGTTACGTACAGTGAAAACTATCATGAGTAAATAAGGCATAATCAATATGATAAGGAAAATAACTGAAAACACATGTCATTTAATTAGCAACTTGAGCGCGAAATGCATCCATATATAATATCAATGAAAAAATTTGGTTGCGCCCAAATTTACCCTACTGGTAAAAGCGATCGATGTAGTACATGTAGGGGTCGAGTCCACAGGGACCGAAGAAGTAACCTTGAGACGCTATGATTTGGTGAAGGATGGGCTATGAAGTAGCCAACTTTGGTTTTGATTTTGGATGGTTTAAAGAACACTAAGAAACCTAAGTGAATTCAATTCAAATAAAATGGGTTGATCTTAGGATTATGCTCGGGGTGGATTGAATGAATTTTACTTCTTTAGACAATTTTGGTTTTATTAATTCTTGATGAATCCATTCTTCAAAAATAACACTACCTTCATCATTTTCTGGTTTGGTGCTTACTACACACAATTACTAATCCCCTATATACTTAGAGAACCAAATTCATGATCTCTCTGAGGTATATGGTCATTTAGTAATTGAATTTAGTTTGATCAAACACATTAAAGATGAATAGTAGAAATAACTGAAGAATGGATGTCTTAAATTAATTATCCAATTAACAACAATTCGTTCATAAAATAACATTCAATATAGCCTTTTCATCCTCCTAAGATCATCCCATTAAAGGGTTATCCCTCCATTGATGGTATACTCTCAATGGTGGGCGGAAGATGACTAACAAGAATTGGATTGAAGAAATTAAAACCGCGGAAATAACGAGCACTCCTCCGTGTGTGTGAATGAAATTCACACCTATGTGTGAACTAATTCACAACAACATAGAGATATCACTGTGCTTTGTGATAATAAAGTTTTAATAAATGAAATGGAAAATATATAAGAGAAAGAAGTTGATTAAGAACATAAAGATACAAAAAAGAAACTTACATGGAAATGGAAAACATTACAAAGGAAATTTGGAAGCATAACTTTACAATGAAACAAGCAACAAAAGATGATAAGAAAAATATCCACCCCTATTAACTTTACCACTATCTCCTTATATAGGGATATTAGGAGCCTTAGGTCCATACCCCAACAATTAATTCACCCCCCAACAATTAATAGAGTCAAAAGGAGGGTGAATAATCAAAAGGAAATTGACGTTTCGAATTTGACCCGGAAAACTGTCTAGATTCATCCACCATATTGATGTGTGAATTTTTAATTGAAGAAAGCCAAATCCGGAGGGGTTTTAGAAGAGAAATATTTTCGTCCATATGTACTATATGAGATGTAAAAATTTCAGGAAATTTCTCTTAGCCGTTTGGAAGTTATGGTCGAAATGGTGAGACGGATTTCTGTGCATTAATGTCGGGTCCACCATTTAAATCTCAACTTCATATCCCTTTATCATCATGAAAACATCAGAATTAGCTCTGTCCACAGTTGAATAAAATGATCCTTATATTTTTATCTTTATAATATATAAATTTGAGCTTCATTGGGCTTGGTTTGTGGGCCCCACATTTGTTTGATGGGCCTTAGGCCCATTATGCTTTCTCCAGCAAAGTTCTGCATTCGGGCGCAAAAATCTCCATCTTCCATTGGGATTCATCCATCAGACCTAAAAGATAAAATGTTCCAAACAAAGTGATAAATCATATCCCAAAATATAAAATTCAGAAAATTAATATAGTGTTGTCGACAAACAGATGAATGATTGGGCCCAAATTTGCATTTTAAACATGAATTACATTTAAGATGAGAAATGAAGTTCTATTTATGTAATGTACTAAAAACAATGTTTATGGACTTTAAAACAATGAATATAAAGATATTAATAATGAATATTAGCCACTTTTAGTGACTAATCACACCACCCAACTTGAGTTTTTCTAGTCCCGAGCAAAATATATTACAAATATGAAATTCAAATCCGCTTTTCCAAAAACATTTAAATACACATTGCTCACCCAAAGACCTCATACCAAAAAAAATTATGAAACCCATCAAAATCATTTAAAACAAGATAATTCCATAAGCATATCCCAAGCCCAAGCCCATTCCTTTGTTCAAATTCATCGCCACATTTCATCCAATTCCAATTAAGCATGATAAAGTGTTGTGCATCACAAAAGATATGGGGCACATTTTATTGTTCAAGGGGAAAAAATGGAAGCGCTAGGTGGGAATCACATTAAACCTTAATATGAGTATCCATTTTTTTTTGATTTTTTTGATGATTTTTTTTACCACAATAGATATGAAAAGACTAACTCTTGGCAAGACAACTATGGAGTCACGATCCCCAAGTGCCGGATGCCACACATATTGTCAATTTCATGCTCTACAATAGAGATATAAAGCCTAACTCTGGGCAAGACAACTATGGAGTCACGATCCCCAAGTGCCGGACGCCACACATTTTGACAAAACATTGCTCTATGTGGTCAAAATTATTATTATTATTTTTTTGTTTTTTTTGTTTTTGTTTTTTTTGGATACTCAAATTAAACTAAAAGTGACCCCAGAACCCTATGCTATAATGAAAGGGACCCAAGAACTCAAATTTACACCCACGATCTAGTAGACGTGCATTGTGGAATTTTTATTAAGAGGATGAAAATGTAAACATTGAAAAATCACATCGGACAACCGCACTTTCCAAAAACTATTCTCATGAACTTAAAATTGCATTAAAATCAGAATCAAGGCATGCAAAATTTATTTGATATCCAATTTTAGAGTTTGCAATGTGTGTTATCATGTTTATGGTTAATGGAATTTTTCTTTTCATGCATGTTTTTATTCACAAAATAAAAAAAAATTATTTTTTATCTCCCCCCAACTTAGAATAACACTGTCCCCAGTGTTTAAAGAAAAGAACAGTTAGAAGGGGGTTGGATAAGAGTTAAAAGATAAAATTAAGAATGATAAACATGGAACAAATTCACCTGGTTTTTGAAGTTGAAGTTCATGATGATCCGGATTACTCCTTTGATCACTTGGGGGATGTAGGCACCTCCTTGATTGAACATGTATCACCCAAAATAGTTCCTGAACCATAAAAAGAAGGACAAAGTAGACAAAACAAACAACACAAGGATTTAATTCCAAGTATCATCATTTTTATGGGTTTTCATGTTTTTTTTTAAATCAAACTAATGATACATTGTCTTCTTTTAAATTTCTGGGTAAGGTATTACTCAGGGATCACACCGCATGACACAGATGAATACGGTGCTCCCCTTTCATACCCATCCATACTCATAAAATAAGAACAGGTCAAGAGTCTAATTTTTTTTACCTACAAAAACATAAATAAAATAAACTGATGATACATTTTCTTCTTTATATTTTCTGGGTAAGGTATTACTCAGGGATCACACCGCGTGACACGGATGAATACGGTGCTCCCTTTTCATACCCATCCTTACTCATAAAAGAAGAACATGTCAATAGTCTATATATATAAAAAAAATAACAAAATGAAGCAGAAGGAAACAAAAGATGATTCACAGTGATTGGAAACATGAAAACCACGGGTTGCCTCCCATGCAGTGCTTTTGTTTAATGTCGTTAGCCCTACTTGTACCCAAAATCTATCAATTTTTCTCTATTTCATATGTTGGCTCAGTTAACTCCTCCTTGGTTTCTTGTTTATTGAATGATTCAATGAATGGTTTTAACCTATGACCATTGACTTTGAAGACATGACCACTTGTGGGATCCTGAATCTCTATTGCCCCATGAGGGTACACATGATGCACTAGGTATGGACCAGACCATCTGGACCTTATCTTTCTTGGGTGTAGATGGAGTTTTGAACTATACAAGAGCACAAATTTTCCCAGTTCAAAGTGTTTGACTTTGAGATTCCTAGATTGGTAGGCTTGAACTTTAGATTTATTGATCCTTGAATTTTCATAAGCCTCCATCCTAAGTTCCTCGAGTTCATTAAGATCTAATTTCCTTTTTGTTTCAGCCAATGAAATGTCAAAGTTCATTTTTTTATTTCCCAAAAGACCTTATGTTCAATTTCAACAGGTAAATGACATGATTTTCCATAAACCAATCTATACGGTGACATGCCTAGGATAGTTTTGAAAGCAGTTCGATATGCCCAAAGGGCATATAATAGTTTCTCGGACCAATCTTTCCTAGAGGGATTAATAGTTTTTTCAAGAATTTTCTTAATTTCTCTATTTGCCAACTCAGCTTGACCGTTGGTTTGAGGATGGTATGCAGTGGAAACTTTATGAGTAATACCACACTTAGACATGAGTGAAGAGAATGGGTGGTTGCAGAAATGGGTTCCACGATCACTGATGATAGCCCTAGGAATTCCAAATCGAGAAAATATATGCTCTTTCAGAAATCGGATCACAACATGGTGGTCATTGGACTTGGTGGGAATGGCTTCAACCCATTTTGAAACATAATCAATAGCTAAGAGGATGTAGAGGTATCCCTTAGAGTTTGGAAAGGGTCCCATGAAATCAATTCCCCAACAATCAAAGATTTCAACGACCAGAATGGGAGTGAGGGGCATTTGATTCCTTTTGGTAATGGATCCTAATTGCTGACACTGAGGACAACTTTTGCAGAATTGGAAGGAATCCTTAGTGAGGTTCGGCCAGTAGAAACCACTTTGGAGGACCTTTGCAGTGGTTTTCTTTGTAGAAAAGTGGCCTCCACATGCCTCTCCATGATAAAATTTTAGAATGGACTCTTGCTCAGACTCAGGAATACATCTCCTGGTGATTTGATCAGGACAGAACTTGAAGAGGTAAGGATCATCAAACACATAGTGTTTGACATCAAAAAGGAATTTCCTCTTAGCTTGGGTCCCCAGGAATTTTGGAATGTCACCCGTCACCAAATGGTTTGCTATGTCAGCATACCAAGGGAAATCACTCACTGAATAGAGGTGCTCATCGGGAAATGAATCAGACACAGAGAGGTGGTGTGAGTTGTCTTTGAATTCCATCCTAGAGAGGTGATCAGCTACAATATTTTCAACACCCTTTTTATCCTTAATGGTTAAATCGAACTCTTGAAGAAGAAGGACCCACCTAATCAATCTAGCCTTGACATCTTATTTTTGGAAAAGGTATTTTAGGGCTGAATGATCAGTGAAGACAATAATGGGTGATCCTAAGAGATAAGACCTAAATTTATCTAAGGAAAAGACAACAACAATCAACTCTTTCTCAGTGGTGGTGTAGTTTATTTGTGCATCATTTAAATATTTTCTTGCATAAGCAATGGAATGTGGAGTTTTCTCACACCGTTGTCCTAAGACTGCTCCTATAGCAAAATCACTTGCATCACACATGAGCTCGAAAGGAAGTTTCCAATTTGGAGATTGCATGATAGGTGGAGATATAAGAGTTGACTTGAGTGTAGAGAATGATTCCTCACAGCTTTATGTCCATAAAAATGGAGCATCTTTTACCAATAGAGCACAAAGTGGTCGAGAAATAGAGCTAAAATTCCTAATGAACCTTCTATAAAAACCAGCATGTCCTAAGAAGGACCTCACTTCCTTAACAGTTTTAGGAGAGGGAAGGTGACGAATGATGTCAACCTTAGCTTTATCAACTTCAATCCCTCTACCAGATACCAGATGGCCTAGAACAAGTCCTTCCCTTACCATGAAATGGCATTTTTCCCAATTTAGTATGAGATTCTTATCCTCACACCTTGAAAAAACCTTTTCAACATTTATAAGGCATCCCTAAAAAGTATCCCCAAATATGGAGAAGTCATCCATGAAGACCTCTAAAAAATCCCCCACCATATCCGAGAATATTCCCATCATGCACCGCTGGAAGGTACCAGGGGCATTACATAACCCAAAGGGCATGCGCTTGAAGGAAAAAGTGCTGAATGGACAAGTGAAGGTTGTTTTTACTTGATCCTCTAAGGAGACTTCAATTTGATTATACCCTGAGAATCCATCTAGGAAGCAATAAAATTGATGACCCGCCACTCGCTTGAGGACTTGATCAATAAATGGTAAGGGGAAATGGTCTTTCTTGGTACAAGAGTTGAGATTCCTATAGTCAATACAAACTCTCCATCCACTACTGACCCTTGTTGGAAGCATCTCTCCATCCTTGTTGGTTATTACTATGATTCCAGCCTTCTTTGGAACCACATGGATTGGGCTAACCCACTCACTCTCAGCTATAGGAAAGATGATACCAGCTTTTAACAATTTAAAAAGTTCTTTTCTCACTACTTCCATGAGATTAGGATTGAGTCGCCTCTGAGGTTAACGACATGGCTTTGAATCAGATTCAAGAATAATTCTACGAGTCCCAATAAGTGGGATAATCCCAGGAATATCAGATAGGGTCCATCCAATGGATTTCTTGTGTCTCCTAAGAACATCTAGAAGCATCCTCTCATGATCGGATTCAAGAGAGGAAGAAATGACAACAGGAAAGGATTGATTGTCCCCTAAGAACGCATACTTTAGTGATGAAGGTAAGACTTTAAATTCAAGATCAGATTGGTCATGACATTCCAAGAATGGATGAGACTTTGTATTGAACTTAGTTTCTTTGTTCAGATTTCTTGACAAAATTGGATCCTTGTGAACAGAATTTTCATCCACTAAATTTTCCAGAGTAGTGTCATGAATGGCTATGGACTCAATGTTATTGATTTCAACCATGGTATCATTTATTGGTGATTCTAGAAATTCATCAATAGAGCTGTCTGAAAGAGATTCAATCCAAGGAGACAAATTTCCCTCATGTGAATAAAGAAAATCAATCTCTTCTTGACTTAACCATCCTTCGGTAACTCCTTGATGTTCATTGAGTTCATTATCAACACTACCAATCCAATTAACCTCATGGATCTCTTCATCATCCCCAATTTGAGAGTTTGCATTGTAGATGTTCAAGTCTAGACTCATGTTCCCAAAGGTGATGGTCATGTTCCCATTTCGGACTCGGATAACAGAGTTGATTGTTGCAAGGGACGACCAAGTATGATTGGGGTTTTCTCCCTAGGACCTAAGATTGGGTGATTGTCCATAACAATGAAGTCAGCTGGGTAAATGAAATTTTCAACTTTTACCAAAACATCTTTTAAGATCCCCTTTGGAACTCGAACACTACGATCAGAAAGTTAAAGAGTGACAGATGTGGGTTGGAGTTCTTCGAGCCCTAACTGACAATACATGGCATAAGGAATGAGGTTCACACTGGCACCTAGATCACACAAGGCTTTGACAACTTTGTTCTCTCCCAGTTAAACATTTATGTAAGGGCATCCTGGGCCTTTCATCTTAGGAGGAATGGTCCCTTGAATGGTGGTACTCACATTAGCAGCCAAAAGGACTTGATTTTTATGTGAAAAATTTCTTTTAAAAGTGCACAAGTCATTAAGGTATTTTGATTAGGAAGGTATGGTTTGGATGGTATCGAGAAGGGGAATGTTCAACTTGACTTGTGAGAAGATTTCCCTCAATGTGTCACTTAATTCAGGCTTGGTTTTACCCCTCATGCGTTGAGGAAATGGTGCAGGTTGTTGAGTTGTTTGTTGAAGTGTTGTTTCTTTCACATTGTTATCAGTTTCTTCAGTTTGAGCTTGTGGTTCATTTGAATTTTCATTAGAGTTTGAAGCTTCACATGGTTTCTGACTTATTTGTTCAGGTTTTTCAATTGATTTCCCACTTCTTAAAACTGTCACAGCCTTTAGTTGTTCGTGAGTTGTTTGAGTGAAACTTGTCTCTCCCCTTGATGTTTGTTGTGGAATGGCCTATGTGGGCATGGGTGCCTTTCCAGTTTTGATGGTTTGAATTTCTTGTTTAATGGATGAGAATTCTGAGTTCATTTTGTCCATTTGTTTGCACAGTTGTTCTAGTAGGCTTTGTGGAACATTTTGGGTTGGTTCTTGAGCTTGTGGGTTTATACCAGGAGGATACTTTGGTTGTTGGATAGGTTGTTGAATGGGTTATTGATATTGGACATAAGGATGTTGGAATTGGACCGGTTGTGGTTAGAACTGATTATGAGGTTGAAAGTTTTGTTGAGGGTATGGGTTGATACATTGTTGTTGTTTTGGTTGTTGATTGTCCTTCTAACGAAAGCCTGGATGGTCATTATACCTTAGATTGAAGGTGTTCGTGAATTGTGGCTTTTGAAAGTTCATTGCATTAAGTTCTTCTGGTGGTCCTCCTAAAAGAACATCCTTGATATAAGGAATGGTTGGGAAATTATCAGTCTTGTGGTCATGTTTGTCACAAATTGTACAAACAAGCTCAACAGTTTGGGTTTTGTGGACCTTCCTAAGATCAATCTCCTCAACTTTACTTGTGAGTGCAGCAAGTTTTTCTCTAAGGTTTTCTTCTTATCCATGATTGTACATTCCACCAGATTTGGGTGGCTTCTCATAGTATGGTGATGTTCCCCATGTTTGGTTATGTTCATCAAGATTTTTTAGATATTTGTAAGCATCATTTGGGGATTTTTTTTGAAGGTTCCATTGCACATCATATCAATGAATTGTTTGTTTTCGGGACCCAACCCTTCATAGAAAATTCTCACTTGTTCTGGGATTAAGAAACCATGGTGCGGTACCATGTTTAATGTGTCCTTGAACCTTTCCCATGTTTCATAGAATGTTTCTCCCTCTCTTTCAAAAAAGTTTTGTATGCTCTTTTTAAGTGCAATTGTTTTGTGATGGGGGAAGTATTTTTTATAAAATTCTCGTTGAAGTTGGTCCCAAGAGTGAATGGATGCTGGTCTCAAATTGTTTAACCAATTCTTTGCTCAGTCCTTAAGAGAAAAAGGAAAAAGTCTCATTTTATTAGATTCAATTTGATTTGGTGGGCACATTGTTTCGACAATGTCATTAAATTCTTTAACATGAAGGAAAGGCATCTCAGACTCCATCCCATGAAAGGTTGGAAGGTGGTTCAGGACATGGGGTTTGGAAACATATTGGGAATATCCTATGTTATCATGCCTAATGCATGAGGGTGCATTGGTCCAGGTTGGTTTGAGGTAGTCATTCATGGTCGGGTCTGCAACAATTCCCAAGTTAGGGTCTTGCCCGTTATTTTGGTTCCCTCCCCGATTTATGATTTGGTTTTGTGGGAGATTCTCCATTGTATCGAACCCAACGTCTGAATTTAGAGTATTAGGAAGATTTGGATCTAAAGGAAATATACCCATTTTAGTGCTTGACTCCCCATCCCTAGGAGTATCCACCCTAACTAATCTATTTGAGTTGTCGCGGGTGTAGGCGGACATGCGCCAAAAGAAAAAAAAAGCGAGAAAGGGAAAAGATAAGATAATTGGGATGAGAATAGAAGAATGGGGGTAAGAAAAGAAGGTTTTTGGTCTAAGGAACTTACTTGGTCCCCGGAAACGGAGCCAAAATTTGGTTGCGCCCAAATTTACCCTACTGGTAAAAGCGATCGATGTAGTACATGTAGGGGTCGAGTCCACAGGGACCGAAGAAGTAACCTTGAGACGCTATGATTTGGTGAAGGATGGGCTATGAAGTAGCCAACTTTGGTTTTGATTTTGGATGGTTTAAAGAACACTAAGAAACCTAAGTGAATTCAATTCAAATAAAATGGGTTGATCTTAGGATTATGCTCGGGGTGGATTGAATGAATTTTACTTCTTTAGACAATTTTGGTTTTATTAATTCTTGATGAATCCATTCTTCAAAAATAACACTACCTTCATCATTTTCTGGTTTGGTGCTTACTACACACAATTACTAATCCCCTATACACTTAGAGAACCAAATTCATGATCTCTCCGAGGTATATGGTCATTTATTAATTGAATTTAGTTTACTCAAACACAGTAAAGATGAATAGTAGAAATAACTGAAGAATGGATGTCTTAAATTAATTATCCAATTAACAACAATTCGTTCATAAAATAACATTGAATCCAGCCTTTGCATCCTCCTAAGATCATCCCATTAAAGGGTTAGCCCTCCATTGATGGTATACTCTCAATGGTGGGTGAAAGATGGCTAACAAGAATTGGATTGAAGAAATTAAAACCGCGGAAATAACGAGCACTCCTCCGTGTGTGTGAATGAAATTCACACCTATGTGTGAACTAATTCACAACAACACAGAGATATCACTATGCTTTGTGATAATAAAGTTTTAATAAATGAAATGGAAAATATATAAGAGAAAGAAGTTGATTAAGAACATAAATATACAAAAAAGAAACTTACATGGAAATGGAAAACATTACAAAGGAAATTTGGAAGCATAACCTTACAATGAAACAAGCAACAAAAGATGATAAGAAAAATATCCACCCCTATTAACTTTACCACTATCTCCTTATATAGGGATATTAGGAGCCTTAGGTCCATACCCCAACAATTAATTTACCCCCCCAACAATTAATAGATTCAAAAGGAGGGTGAATAATCAAAAGGAAATTGACATTTCGAATTTGACCTGGAAAACTGTCCAGATTCGTCCACCATATTGACGTGTGAATTTGTAATTGAAGAAAGCCGAATCCGGAGGGGGTTGTAGAAGAGAAATATCTTCTTCCATATGTTCTCTATGATATGTAAAAATTTCAGGAAATTTCTCTTAGCTGTTTGGAAGGTATGGTTGAAATGGTGGGACGTATTTCTGTGCATTAATGTCGGGTCCACCATTTAAATCTCAACTTCAGATCCCTTTATCATCATGAAAAAATCAGAATTAGATCCGGCCACAGTTTAATAAAATGATCCTAATATTTTTATATTTCTACTGTATAAATTTGAGCTTCATTGGGCTTGGTTTGTGGGCCCCACATTTGTTTGATGGGCCTTAGGCCCATTATGCTTTCTCCAGCAAAGTTCTGCATTCGGGCGCAAAAATCTCCATCTTACCTTCAGATTCATCCATCGGACCTAAAAGATAAAATGTTCCAAACAAAGTGATCAATCATATACCAAAATATAAAATTCATAAAATGAATATAGTGTTGTCTAAAAACAGATGAATGATTTGGCCCAAATTTACATTTTAAACATGAATTACATTTAAGATGAGAAATGAAGTTCTATTTATGTAATGCACTAAAAAAAATGTTTATGGACTTTGGAAAAATGAATGTAAAGATATTAAAAATGAATATTAGCCACTTTTAGTGACTAATCAAAATCTCATGGATAATAATAACTAAATTCTCAATGAATGAAATGCTTAATATTGGACATCATGATCTTAGACATCAGAATATCTAAATCGTCAAGACCTTGTGTTAAGACAGTTTAATCAATGGGTAGGTATACACTAGAAACCTGTTTAATGCAAGATTATAGATTTGTCTCATGAGACCTATCGATGCATCGAGTGTAAGATCCCGGTTTTTGGAAAGGTATGTTTCTGTTATGTTTTGGTTGAATCCCTTGTTTCGGGCTTCAAGGGATGTCTTATTAAAGTATGAGAGGCCTTGGGGGTGTTCTGAGGGCTCGGGGCACGAAAGAAAGGAAAACTGGGCAAGGCAAGCCTGGGCGCATGGCCTGCACACGGCCAGGGCAAACCATGCGGCCTACCCAGGTAAACCGTGCAACCCTCCTCCCCCAGACAGTAGCATGCGCACGGTTTATCAAACCGTGCGACCAAACCGTGCGGCCTCTTAAAGTTAGGAAAAATTACAAAATTGCCACCCCAGGATTTTAAGAACCCACTCAGGATTTCCTCTCATTTCCTCCCTCTTCACCCTATGAGCGAACCAAATCGCCCAAGAGCTCCAAGAGATCAATCTCCCTCATTTCTAAGGCGTTTTTGGTGTCGTTGGATGCAGATCGAAGCTCCGGGTAAGGCTAATCTCATCCTTACTTCTCTTTTTGGTTTAGGGTTTGTATCTTCTCTCCCTCTTGTTCCGAAGCTCTAAAACCCTATCTTTTGGGTGAGTTTTAGGTTTAAGCTCCAAAGGTTGGTCGGATCGAGGTCTAAGGACTCGATTGAGAGTGCGTTCAACTGCGGTTTCGAGGTAGGTGGTCTACAAACGTTATCCCATAGTTTTATGGTGGATTTATGCATGTATGGCTTTTCTTATGGTTTAATTGGTGAGCTTTGATCAACCTTGATGTGTTTTGGTATAAATGATGCTTGAAAATGGTAAATGGGAACTCTCACGATCCCCATGGGATGCATTGAGGATGACTTGACCTAGTTGGGGCCATCCATGGGATGTGCCGGCTTTTCCCGGGTTTAGGGATTGTTATTAAACAAGTGACCTTGTTGTAATAAATGGTAGAGCCCTTGACGAATATGTTAGCATGATTGGTTGAACTTGGAATAGAAGTTAGGTGATGCACCTAGACTTGGCAATAACCTAAGGGTTATTTGGAATGGGTTGAATGGTTGATTCATGGAAATGATGAACGAGTTAAATGGGTTAATGTGTAAACTGATTAAAGAACATAATGGATAGGTTATGGGTCTAGTGCTAAATGCTTAGTGAGTTAGGCATAACACATGGGAATTGGGTGAATGGTTAAATGATGTGAAATGTTAATGTGTTAATGGGTTAAGGCATGATGTGGATTCCCATGTGGGGTGTTGTGAATAGTGTTTGATGAAGGGTAATGGTTTGGATGGTTGATGGTTACTTATATATATAAGCATGTGCACATGGCTTCATAGAGTGGGGTATGACTTGAGGATCTACGCCCACGGGTTGAGCTAAGACTGAGGTTCTAAACTCCACCCTAAATGCACGGGTTAGGAAAGGGGACTGAGGGTCTATTCTCCTAACAGTTGCATCCACCCGAACTAAGGCTTAGAGGTGAGGATATGGTTGCTATGAGGGGGTTAGTCCTAGTGAGATAGGATAACAATGTGTTCACCCTCTTTCATGTGATTGTTGGCCTTAGACCCATGTAACATAATGTATGTGATTAATCCATGAAAATGTGATGAGATGGTGAGTGATGATATTTGGTGTGTAATGAATGGTAATGGAATTGGCAATGACTTTGGCTCAAAAATTGGCTAATGGAAACTAAATTAATTAATTGTCAATTATCATTCATTTTCCTTTTGCATGCACTACCTGTTTATACTGGATATTTTGTAGATACCATTGGTGGTGGCCTACTGAGTTGTACTCACACCCTAATCGGGCCGCCGTTGGGTACCCGAGCAGACATTATGTTTGAAGTTCAGGAGAAGGGAAAGGGTCCTTGCTAGATAGTTGAGTGGACATGGGTAGCACTTGGTATAGGATCCAGACTTGGAGTCAGGACCATTTTGGGGATTGTGGTCGTTGTCCTTATTTTGGGTTTTTGTTCACTCTTGCACTTGTAATATGACATGACATATTTATTGTTGGAAATGGTTGATATACATGTTCCTTGTTTATTGGTTATTGTTTCTGATATTGGTTTATTTCTATTGTGTCTTACTCTGATAAAAAGGGGGTATAGTCTCCCCACTTGACCCCATAGACCCCCGCTGCTAGTCGGCAACCTTTGGCGTACGGGAGGCGCACTTAAGGTCATGTAACCACCTGGATCAGAGCACCAGTTTAGTGGCTTCCGGGTCGGGGTTGTTACATCGAGGGACTATCTATAATCTGGAATCACCCATCACTGCATGTCCAATGCATTCCTCATATATTTAATGATCAATTAAATTCACAAACAATATTTCTTATCAATAAATATCCATATTGGATACATATTTACCAATATTTTTCCAAGTTAATCAAATAATAATAATAGTAAAACACTGTATGTAAAAATGGTATATGACTTAGAAAATAATCATATTTATGATAAAAAGAATATAGATATTTAAGATAAATATAATTTCCAATGATCACAAGAAAGTAAATGTTTCAAGAGAAAGTTAACAACAACAAAATTAATAAAAGATAAGAGATTACCATTAGTTCATCAGAAATATAGGTTTTGAAATAAAATCATGACCTTTGAAAAAATAAAGAAAATGGAAGTGAAATATTAAAATAATCTTTCATTAAATATTTTTCTCTATAAAACAATTGAACACGTGTATAAGAAGCTAAATATCATAAAACAGTTATGGAGGCGGGGAAGTCCGTTAACGTCATATACATTAAAAACATTCCTTTTGACTTTGTGTAATAAAATTAAAAAACAACATTCAAAAGATTCCTTTCAAACTTTTAAAAAGGCAAGGATAACTGAAAATATCATTAATAAATCATTTGAGTAAATAAAATAACTTTTGTTAAACAATTTTGAAAAATATAGACATGGAAGAAAAACATGTCTGATCAAAAAGAGAAATATGATCAGATTTTATTTTAAACATTTATTTATTTGATTCATATGACAAAGAGAGTAAAAGTTGGAAGAAAATATGGAAAATTATTAAGTATTCATAGGATAATAAAATGGATTTATTTTATAAAGGATGGATTATAATATTCCTTCAATGAAGACTAAGGAAATCCCAAAAAAAGATGAGATTGTAAAATAAATCACTACCTCTTTGGTCACTTTTAAATTGTAACCCCTTGAAAGAATAAACATAAATTGAAACATTAATTATCATGAATAAATATGTATTAATGTTAAATATATCAAAGGGTTAGTATATACACCATATAAAAGTAAATAGGTGCATAATATTAAATATGTCTCAATAGAATGGAAATTGAGACAAAATCCCTTACAAAGATCATATCATTGAAATGTGAACTAGTCAACAAAGATATTATGTGTAAAATTTTTTAAATACACACAAGATAAGTGAAAATACAACATAAAAAAATAAAATCTCATTTCACACAAAATATTGACATAATAGAATCAACGGGGAAGTGATATAACCCAGTAAAAGGAAATTGAGTTAAAAAGCCCCTTACCACTTCGTAACTTTTGAGTAAAATACCATTAGATAAAAGAATTTGAATTATAGATTAAAATACCATGAAATATGAAGTATTCATGATATAACAAGTAAAATTGTACTATATACACCATATAAAAAAATTAGTGCATAACATTAAAATATATCTCAAAGAAGGGAAATTGATACGAAATCCCTTACCTCAAGTCTGATTTGCCATGTATTTTCTTTATATTCTTGAATAATAAACTTATGTTAATTATTTAATTACTTAAGAACCATTTTCATGTTAATTATACCTTTTATTTTATTTAATAACATGTTATATTTAATTAATTAATCAACTGAGTTCACGTCAGACGTTTTTATGATATTAAATTCATATGTCCAAAATGACTTCGGTAGGTTGACTATGGTAAACGGGAACATTATTCCATAATACCTAAAATAAAAATTATTAAATAATTATAATTTTTATACATTAATTATACTTCTAAAACCAACCATAAAACATGGTTATGAAAAACGAACTACGTTAAAATCATGGAGACGGTAGGTCGTATGTACGTATGAGTAACATTTTAATTTTTCAACAATCGTGATGGAAAGAAGGAAAGTGTGATTTTATATTCCTAGAATGATAATTATGTAGGACCTCGGGACACCCTAAGAGGGGAGGGTTGAATCAGGGTGTCAACTTTTTCTTTTATAACAAGGATTGTGTTCCCACGTTGGTAGGAACTCGTTAAACCTGTAAGACTGATGAGAACAGAAAGCAAACAATCACATGCATAGAGACCACACAACACTTTTACTTGGTTCACCACTAAGGGATACGTCCAAGGATCATATGCTGACAGTGTATTGGTCGTACCTAAATCCACTAATCTTTACTAATTTGAGGATTAAAAGATTCGATCAAAGTCACTCTGTGCCAGACACACTACCTTTACAATGGTTCAGGGATGGCTCACTGCGTCCCTCAGATCACTTCCCTTGACTCCCCCTAGATCACTGCCTTAAGAGAAGTCAAACTCAGTTTATCGACTTAAAGGTTGCTTCAATAAATTTTCATTGTAGTCATTGTCTCTGTTCATCATGAGACACTGCTTGCATAGAAGTCCATAATTGATGTACTTGAAAGAACTGAACACACAAATCAGATACTCAAAGCATGTAATCAACTTATAATGACAATTGCACACAACACATACCCTGTGCATGCAAGATCTTTCTTTTGCGTGCAAGATTTTATTTTCGTGTGGAAAAATTTCACGCAACTACAACCTTTATATGTAACTGTAACTTTTTGCGTGCAGTTTTAATATTTTCTACGCAACAGTAATTTTTCCATGCAACTCTATCTTTGCCACGTAGCCATAAATTTTCTGTGCAACTCTAACTTTTCCACACACCTCCCTTTTCAAGCACTATTTACACGCATTAGAACTCAGATCTTCTCTAAGTCTTAAACTCTTCCGAATGAGGGGGGTCACCTCTTATTTTTAGGCACCGCCGACCCCCGCGTACAAAACCCATCATGGCGTGAAAAACTCCCATTCTACACGCAATTCCTTTTCGTGCAGGAATCGTTTTCCACGCACAACTCCAAATTTTTTTCACAGCTCATGCCTTTTCAATTTTTCAGCGTTCTGATCTCGAAAAACCTTTTGTGCGAAAAATACAAAACCAATTTAGCGCAAATTCCATGATTTTCACGCACCACTCCAATATTTTGCATAACTTCCATTGCCAACTACACATCTCTCCATTTTCTGATTTTCAGGCCCAAAAATTTGGAAAACACTAGGAAATGATGCCACTTTCAGTACTGTTGTCTGCTTGAATTGTATGATCTCTTTCCTGGAAAACATTTTGAACTTCTGATGAGGATTAACAAAAAACACAAACCATACTCTATTTATTTAATAGAACGGTTTTGGTTCCAACAAATTATATATTAAATATCATATTATCTCTTTAAATATACTTATATATACCATCCATGTGATGTGGTAATGAAAAACGAATCGCATCGCTTTGTGGTGGTGGTAATCCATACATACGCACGAGCAACGTTACCATTTTTAAATGAATGGAAAAGTAAGAAATTATATGGTATGTTATCTTTAAATAATGATAAATATGTCATTAATATCATATATTTATACTAAATCTATCATTAAAACCATCCTTGAGAAGTGGTGATGGAAAACGAATTACATCAGTTCGCGAGGCGGTAGTCCGCTGTACACAGGAATGATAGTTTTTTTCCCATTTGATGGAAGAGGAGATGAATATAGTGTATGAAATTAACATAAAAAATATCAGTATAGGGTAGATACTTATGTTATTATATTATCATGGTTGAATAATATTTGAAGGATGTGGAATAAGAAATAAAACAAAAATGCTTGGTTAAGAATGATACATCTTCTTCACACAACCTCTTTAGGTTTACAACAAAATCCTTCCTAAGAGGGTTTTATAATCAAACAAAGGAATATAGTATGTGGGAAGGGAAGTAATGAAGGTATTTTGTTAGTTATTTTACTAACCAAATGGTTTTTTAAGTGTGAAGAAAATAGGATAGGAGTTGTCCTTTTATAAGTGAGGGGAGAGACACTTTTGGAATTTCTTAAAATATAAATTATAATAAGGTCATATTTAATTAAAATACTTCCAAATGGTTATGTATTAAATTTTGGGATAGGATAAAGTGGAAATATTGACATAAAATAGGATTTAGACAAGTTTAATTAGTAATTAACCCTTATCTCTTATTTTAACCCCCAATAAACCCATTTTAACCATAATTATAGTAACAAAATTTTCAAACTGAAAGGGTTATAATTTTACATATAAGATAAAAATTGGATCATAAATGGAAAATTGATGAAATTAAAGACCATTTATCATCCTAATTTTCCACTTTCATAATTTTTAGGATTTTTAAATAATTTAATAAAATATTATTTAACATAAAATATCATTAATGTCATTTTTGACACTATTCATTTAATTTGACTTCAAAGACATTAATATAATAATAAATTTTAAATATAATAAATTAAAACATCAATAATAAGTCATTATTAACAATAAAATTCTTTTGGAACCAGTACTCATCCCAAATACATTAATTTTAATCTTTTTAAAATTATTTACCTTGAGTTTTCCACTGTCAGCATTGTATACACATTTAAAGTAACTATATAATCACTAAAAAATAAAAATAAATTACCATCATTAAAATAATTTCATTATACTCATAATTAACTTTAATATTCAGTCACCACTTATTTTTATCCCTATGTGAACATATAAGAGATATATAAAAATAAAAGAGTGACATTTTATCTTTTTCTTTACTAAGATTATTATATAGGTCACTTTCATAGAAAAGTGTCTTATAAATAATTAAATCTATAACAAAAGGTGTTAAGTTTTGAAATAAATTCATCCAATAATAATTAATATAAAAAATGGTGGCCTTATCACTTAGTTTTAACCTAGGTTAACCTGATTTACCCTTTTACTACAATTACCGTTTTTTACTATTTTTACTATTCATTATGAAAAAAATAAATTTTAACTTATCACATAATATTAATTATGATGATTCAAAATATATAATCTATTTTATCAAATTCAATTCACATAAGTGGTAGAATTCAATTTAAAAAATGAACCCGAAAATGTGTCAAAAAATAGTTTTTCAAGAAATGCATTTCTCAAGAGTAAGATAATCTTACATTAGCTTTATGACTAGAAATAATAATTATATAAATTTAATTTAAACCATTATTCATTAGGGGTTATTTTAATTTATTATAATGGAGAAACATTATATGCTTAAAAAAAGTTTTCTAGAAAAATATGGTATAATGATGATTCAAATGTAATTAATTAGATTAAATATAACCAAAGAAAATTTATTTTAGTTTAAAATAAAATTCAAATCACGATGAGACTTTTAAATTTATTAATTTATTGATTAGAAATGGAATTTTTACAAAAAGTGGTATTTTTCACTATTCAATGTAAGATTACTCTTTTAGGGAAAATCCAAAAATTTCATCCTAAGTTAATTTTGACATGATGACTTCAAAAAATATGCTCATTTTGTATAGTAAAATTTATAATATTTTCCTAAATTAATTATTTTATTTGTTCACAAAAACCAATAATTTTTTTGATGAAAAATATATTTTTGAAGCATTTAAAGACTTTACTAAAAATTGAGTCCATATTTACCAATATATTTTGTTTATCAAAAATATTTATGAATAATTTTTGAAAAAGGTTTTATTCCTATTTATATGTGGGGAGGTGAAGGTGAAGAAAGTGAAAAAACTCTTGAATGTTCAGCAAGGTCAATGGATGGTGAAAGACTATGTTGATCACTTCAAATAACTGGTTTCTTTTTCTCTAGAGATAGCATTAAAGGATTAGATGAAAGATACTATGTTCATTCAGGTTCTTCATATGAAGATTAAAGATCTAGTTCTCTCACCCAGAGAATTTCTATTTAGGAAGCTGGTGGATAAGGAATTTTTAGCTAAGCTGGTTCCCAGAGCATATTCTATAGTAGTCAGAAATTCGATTTCTCTTGGCACTCATAAAGTTTCCCCATATAATAAAGAATGTGTACTAGAGGAACCCATTCTTGAGGAGTCTCCATTATCATTTTCTACTTCTCATTCATCAAACCACCCGCTCATGTGCTTCTAGTGTGATCGGTTTGGGTACTCAAAGAAATCTTGCTTTAACCCTCCAAAGTTTTGATGATGATGTGTTCATTTGGGGAATTTGGAGAAGTTATACAAGTTGTGTTTCTAGAAGAGGAAGTCTTGGTTGGAGGTTTCCAGCTCTTGATTGTGGGGTAATAGATGCTTCAAGACACCCAAAATCCATCTATAGGTCCTAGAGTGAAGTTATTCATATAGTTATGAATTGTTTGGTGTGGTGGGGGTTGTTGGGCCATATTTTGTCCATAATATTAGAGAGAGGATGGTTTAAGTTTTCCTATTATGTCTTTCTTCATTTTTGAAAGTCTATTTTTATTGTGAAAGGCTTGGTGGACTATTTCTCTTGTAGTTTTATGGTTGCGCTTTTCATTATAAAACTTTTATGGTTAGAATTTTTGGAACAGTTTTGGTTTTGGTTGTGCTTGTTTTGTATATGTTTGTGTCTTTTTTAAATGATGAATCATGGTTTGTCTTGATATTCGGTTGGAGCCTTTTCAGTTGGGGCCCCTTGTATTGGGAGTTGATCCATGGGGGTGTAATTTTAAATAGTGGGGAAAACAACCATAGATCTTCTTGTGGTTTCCTCTCGGGTTGTTTAGGTGTGACTTATGGATTGAAAAGGTCACACATTGATTCATGGTTTTGTTTGACCTCGTTTAGTTTCAAGTTCAAGTTTTGTTCTTCATTTGGCTTAGCGAATTTCAGGGGACATAAAGTTTTTGTGGTGAGGATAATTATCACACCTTAAACCAAGTTTTATTTTATTTAATTTACTTTATTTTTATTCTTATAATTGGATCATTTTGGATGAGTGTTGGGTTGAGTTTTTGGTAATAATTTTTGAGTTTTGGAGGTTTTAGGTTGTTTTTGGACTTGTGTAGGGTTAATGTGAACGGTTTGGGGAGAAACAGTGTAGATGGTGGATGAAAAGGGTGTTTCCAATTCATTTTTTTCTTTCATGATTTATCTTGTATGGTCTATGCATGGTTTAGACCAAATCGTATGAGGGAAAAAAATATATGTGCGGCCTGTTGGTGGTGTTTGGGACAAAGCGCACACTTTCTCACAATTAGTAGGAACCTTACGACAAGGATCAGTCATTTTGATAGAATCAATTTTCATAGTTGGCACATATTTTCCCAAAGCATGCGACCATCCTATGTGAGCCTCCCTTCCTTTTAGTAGGGTTCACATAGCTAGCATGCAGTTTGTCAAACTGTGCAGCCAAACCATGCGAATTTCCCATATTCTTTAAATCTTAAAATTCCAACTTTTATCCTCTTATGTTTTAACCCCTTCTCTAACCCCCCTCATATTTCTTGATTTTTGGTCATAAATGGGGCTCCTAAACCCTTCACCCATGGTTCTTCTTCCTCTATTGATGGACCTCTAAGGTTTCTAAGTAAGATTCTTTGGATTTTTGGTCATTTTCCTCCTCTCCTATTCTCCCTCTTTTGGTTTCTTGGTTTTTCTTGGTTGGGTTCTCTCTTGGTTGAACCCTAGGGTGAGGGTTGGATCATGTGGGTTGATTTATTTGATGTTAGGGTGTGTGGTTTTCTCCTTGGGCCTTATTCTTCCTTCTCTTGGAGTTTCATCACATTCACATGTCATTGAGGTAGGTGTTTTCATCTATTTCCTTTATGGAAAATTCCGTTTGATGTTTGATCTTTCTTAAATAATTTTAAATGTGTTATTCATGTTTGTGATGTGCTAGTTTGATTTATTATGGTATTTCCATGTTGAAAATTTTATCAAAATGGGTTTTTAAAATAATTTCTTAATTATTCCTATATGTATATGTATACAATGTGTTTGATTAAATTCCAATTATCCTTCTAAAATTTATTTGAGTGCTCTAAGGTTTTTATTGACCTTGTTTGAACTTTAGTAATGGGTGATGTGTGAAATTGATATTTATATGTGGGTTTTGGTTCTTCTTTATGGTCTGGTGCATGTGTGTGAATCCTCATGCTTTAGTGTGGCACTCCTCATGCTTTCTTAATTAGAATCATGTACATTCTTATGGCTATCCATTTCTATGTTGGTGAATATGGGTATATCCATATGTGCATGAGGTGCACATATCGATATTCACATGCATATAAATGGAAACACCATAAAATGTCTAAGTGGTGATTTTGGTACTCAAAAAAACCCCTCCCATTTTCATTCCCCTTCTCCACTCCATCTTCAATTTTTTTTTTAAATTCCTAATCTTTCCTAAATTATTTTTTTGGATTCTAATGAACTCAAATGTGGGTTTTCAAATGCGTTAAAAGCTTGGCCTATTTGGAACCTTGAAGTATGATTTGAAGACCAATTTATGATAAAGGCCCATTTAGAACCCTCCAAGCATCAATTATGTTTTCACCTTAGTTCTGGTAATGAATTTTAGAATAAAGGCATTTCACTGGAAATGGTTTGGATTTGAAAATGTTAAGGCCCAGTTGGTACATTGTGATGCTTTGGAAATTGGTTTTAAATTCATATGACATGTAGGATCAGTTTACACTTTTTAAAGGTTCTATTTATGATGGGTACCCCTATGGTCATCCATCCAATGAGAGGGCCTTTACATAGATGGTGTTGGGGATTGGGAAAGGCATGTATAATGGAATCTGTGAGTGATGCTTAATGCCAAGCATGTGATGACCTCATCATCATCCTTTATACTATTATCACGAGATTTCTAGACATAATCTAGAGGGATGAGTGACAATTTCTTTCTAGTCCAGATTAAATGGATTAGAACCCCCTAGAAAGAGGATAGGATGAGTGGTATTTTCCACTAGTGATGCTAGTTTAGGGTATCCAGGTTTGTTATTGACTATAGAGGTGCACCATATGTTGATAGGTGGATACAAACTGAGTATATCTAGAGATTTATTTTAGGTATGTTTAGGAAACTCCCATGATTAGATATGTGTATATTCTTATTTTATTTTATAGCACTTTGTATACTTGATCTTTTAGTATTTGTCTACTTTATCTTATATTATTTCCCTATATTTCTAGATTTATTTGCTTTACCCTGTTGTTTGTGTTTAGTTTGATTTTCATTTTCACTTGTACTTTCTTTAGGTTTTGTTTCCACTTTCCATTTTGGTTTTCAAATTGGGTTTTAAAAAGTAAATATTTGTTTGGTCCCTTTAAATGTTTAAAAAACTTATTTTAAATATATGTATTTAAAACTAGCATATATGGACTATTTTAGGAAAGTAAATATTTGAATTTTGTGGTGCTTACCTATTGAGATGTTTTATTCCCACACCATACTTGTGCCAATCGGCATTGGTAGACCTAAGCTACTTTGCAGGTTCTTCTTTTGTTCATGTATGCCTATGGATTGGGCTGGTTTTATGGATGATGGTGACCAAGAGGTCACATGGATATCATGTTGGGTTTTTGTTTGGTTTCATTTTTGTCTTTGGTTCTATTTACTATTTTTGTTCTACTTTAGTTTTATTTGGATTCTATTTATATATTTATATGTGTTATATGATTATTAGATCCTCTTATTTTTTTGCGTGCTCTATCTTGTTCATTTATGTTTTTTGTTTTATGGGATAAATTGTTTCAAATTGTATTATATTTGATGCCCAACACTAGTTTCCAGACCGAGAGTATCGAGAATGACTCTTAGGCCTTGTAATGAGCTGGATCAGGTGAACAATTCAGGGATAACCTAGGTTGGTTTGTGAAAAAAAAATGGTATTATAGGAGCACTTGTTATTTGAGGTGTCAAGTACACTGGATATGGGACTATCATAACTTGATAGGTAGGAGTGCAAAGAGAGTCATGAACTCTTACTCAATCTGATCCTCAAGATTCCATGGGTTGTTGGGACTGAGTCTTTAATTTTTATTTTGGGTTTATGTTGTTGGTTTATTGCTAGCCTTGTTGGGTTTGTGAAGTTGGGAATGACAATGGAAGCAAACCGATGCTACACGGTGATCTTGCATGGAGTAGCAACCCATGTGGAGCCCCAATGCATAGTTCAAGATACTTCTAGTAGTTTGTGTATTCTTAGAACATGGTCTTCTAAACCATGTGTCCAGGTTATACATAACCACTCATTCACTATTTCCTAAGTTTTGGTGTGAGTTATTATTAGGTTTGATTTTGGTCGGTGTGGGTTGATTTTGAATGAAAAATGGTTTTTTAGAAAAGGGTTTTCAAAAGAAAATGATTTAGGGACATGGTTTTATTTCAAAATTGGGCTTTAGTGTTTAGATTGGATTTGGAAGAGGGTTTTGGTATTTGAAAAGTGGTCTTGGAATAAATTGATTTTGAATATTGAAATGAATATGGTGGTTTTTGAAAGAGGATATTTGGTTTTGTTTCATGATGTTTGGTTCATGGGTGTGGTGTTTTAGCTTGGGTGTTATTTTAGTTGAATTTTGGTTTGATGTTGATTCAAATTTGGGTTTTTGTGTTATATAGAGTATGCCACTTAGAAAGATTCCAAAGGTTTTTAGTAAGTCTCTTCCAGTCATTGGCCCTACCCAAACTTCTAATAGGGTGGTAGAGTTAGGATCTTCTCGGTTGTTGCCCATTTTCCATGGTGGTCAAGGTCTATTAGAGGTTGTGGAGTGGCTTGAGGAATTCGAAGGTGTTTTTAGGTCTTTGGGGGCTCCTGAAGTAGTGAGGGTGCGAGCTGTTCTGGGTTCATTTGAGGGTCCAAATTTGGATTGGTGGAAGGTGATCATCCCATCATCATTTCAAGTTGGGATGTCTTTAGAAGCCTTTATGACCACTTTTACTCAATGGTTTATAAAAGAGGAGGTGAAGGTGAAGAAAGTGGAAACACTCTTGAATGTTCAGCAAGATCAATGGACGATGAAAGCCTATGTTGATCACTTCAAAGAACTAGTTTATTTTTATTTAGAGATAAAATAAAAGGATTAGTTAAAAGATAATATATTTGTCTGGGTTCTTCATCTGGAGATTAAAGATCGAGTTCTATCATTCAAGGAAGTTCTGTTCAGGAAGCTATTAGATGAGGTTTTTTTAGCCGATCTGGTTCCTAGAGTGCAGTTTTGTAGCAATTGGAAATCTAGTTTCTCTTGGATCTCATGAAGGTTACCCATCTGGTAAAGAGAGTGTACCAGAGGAACCCATTATTGAGGAGTCTCCCATATTAGTTCCCACTTTTCATTCATCAGACCACCCACTCATGTGCTTCTAGTTTGTTTCATTTGTGCACTCAAATCCATCTTTCTGTAACCCTCTTAAGGTTTACTGATGATGCGGTTATTTAGTTTATTTTGAGAAGTTCTTCAAGTTTCATCGCCATAAGAGGAAGTCTCAATTAGAGGCTGTGAGCTCCTGATAATAGGGAAAAATATTCTTCAAGACACTAGGACTCTAGCCATAGGTCTTAGAGTGAATCTCTTCTTGTAGTCATGAATTATTAGTGTGATAGGGGTTACTGGCCAAGATTTTATCCCTAATGTTGGAACATAGATGGTTTAAGTTTATTTATTGTAGTTTTATTTTTGTTTGAAAGTCCATTTTTTTATTGTGAATGGCTTGGTGTCCTCTTTATCTTGTAGTTTTGTGGTTGCACTATGTGTTATAAAACTTGTGTGGTTAGACTTTTTGGAATGATTTTGGTTTTGGGTTGTGCTCATTTTGGAGATGTTCATGTCTTATGGAAATGATGAATCATAGTTTGGATTGATACTTTGTTTGAGATTTTTCTATTCGGGCCCCTTATGTTGGGAGTTGATCCATTAAGGTTGAATTTTAAATGGTGGGGATACCTACCATGGATCTTCTTATGGTTTCATCTAGGGTTTTTCGGGTTTGAATTTTGGAGTTGAAATGTCACACCAAAATTCATGGTTTCGTTTGACCTTATTTAGTTTCAAGTTAAAGTTTTTTTCTTCATTTGTCTTGGTGAATTTCTAGGGGCATAAAGTTTTGCAGTGGGAAGAATTGTCACACCCTAGCCCCAGTTTTTATTCTTCTTGGCATTGGATATTTTTGGTTGTAGTTTGGTTTTAGTTTATGATGATATTTTTTTGAGTTTTTTAGGTTTTAGGTTCTTTTTGGCCCTATAAATGGTTAGTGTGCACAGTTTGGGGAGAAACCGTGTGACTGGTGGATGAAAAGGGAATTTCTAGTTCATTTTTTTCTTGCATAGTTTTTATTTTACGGTTTGTGAACTGTTTGTAAAAAACCATGAGAGGCAAAGGAGTAATTGTGTGGCTTGTTGGTGGTGTCTGGGACAATGCACATGGCTTGAGCATGATTAGTAGGGACTATACAACAAGCATGCAGGAGGCTCTATTATTTTGATAGAAACGATTTTCACGGTTGGTGTATGGTTTTCCAAACCATGTGACCAACCCGTGTGGGTGTCCCTTCCTTCCAATAGGGTATGCACAGTTGATGCATGGTTTATCAAACCATGAAACTTTCCCAGATTCTTGAAATCTTGAAATTCCATGTCTTCCCCTCTTATGTTTTAACCCCTTCTCAACCCCTCTCCTCTTGCTCAATTTTAGCACATGAAGGGGTCTCCCAAACCCTTTTCCCTTGGTTTTTATTCCCACATTGATGCTCCTCCAAGGTTTCTAGGTAAGTTTATTTGAATTTTTGGTCATTTACCTCCTCTCCTTTTCTCCATATTTTGGTTTCATAGGTTTTCTTGGTTGGGTTATCTCTTGTCCAAATCCCAGGGCAAGGGTTGGCTTATGTGGGTTGATTTATTTGATGTGAGGGTGTACAGTTTTCTCCTTGGGACTTCTTCTTCCCTCTCTTGGAGTTTCACTGCATTCACACATTATTAAGGTAGGTGTTTCTATCTATTTCATTTCTAAAACATTCCATTTTATGTTTGAGATTTCTTAAATAATTTTTAAATGTTCTATTCATGTATGTGATGAACTAGTTTGATTTATTATGGTATTTCCATGTTGACAATTTGATTATAATGGGTTTTCAAAGGGATTTCTTAGTTATGTGTATATATATATATATAAGAAGTTTTATTAAATTATTATTAGCCTTTTAAAATGGATTTGAGTGCTTTGAGATTATGATTGGACTTGTTTAAACTTTAGTAATGGGTGATGTGTGAAATTAATCTTTGTATGTGGGTTTTGGTTCTTATTTTTGGTTTGGTTCTTATGTGTGAATCCTTGTACTTTGGTGTGGAACTCCTTATGATTTCTTGATTTGAATCACGGAAATTCTTATGGCTATCCATTTATATACCAGTGAATATGGTCATATCTATATGTGCATGAGGTATACATATATATATGCACATTAATACCAATGGAAACACCATAAAATTTCTAAGTGATGAATATGGTTCTCAAAAACACCCTACTCCCATTTCCCTTCCCCTTCTCCACTCCATCTTCCAAATGTTTTTTTTAAAAAACTCTTAATATTTCCTAAATGACTTTTTGGTTTATAATGAACTCAAATGTGGGTTTTCAAATAAATTTTCTAAAATCTTGGCCTATTTGGAACCTTGAAGTATGATTTGATGACCACTTGATAAAAAAATCCCATTTGTAACCTTTAGAGAGTGAATTATGTTTTCACCTTGGTTCTGGTAATGACTTTGAGAATAAAGTTATTTTAACTGGAAATGGTTTTGATATGAAAATATTAAGGTCTGGTTGGTACTTTGTGATGATTTGGAAATTAATTTTAATTTAATATGATGCGTAGGACCAGTTGTCTCTTTTGAAAGGTTTTGTGTATGATTTGAACCCCTATGGTCATCCTTCTAATGAGAGGGACTTTACATAGATGGTGTTGAGGATTGGGAAAGGCATGCATAGTGACATCTATGAGTTATGTTTAATACCAAGCACGTGATGATCTAATTATTCTGCTTTATAATATTAACATGGTATTTCTAGATGTCATCTAGAGGGTTGAGTGACGATTGATTTTGAGTCTCGATTATATGGATTATAACCCACTATAAAGAGGATAAGCTAGTGGGGATTTTCCACTGGTAAGGATAGTTTAGAGAATTGAGGTTGGTTATTGACTATGGAGGTGCACCATATGCTGAAAGGTGGGTTAAAATTGAGTACATACATGGATTTATTCTAAGGATGTTTAGGAAACACCAATGATTACATATGTGTATGTTCCTATTTTATTTTGTATCACTTTAGTTACTTGATCATTTGGTATTTTTTTTCTTGCAATTGTACTATTTCCCTTTATTTATGGATTTATTTTCTTTACCCTAATGTTTGTGTTTAGTTTGATTTTCCTTTTCATGTGTACTTTATTTAATTTGTGTTCCCACTTTTCTTTTTTGTTTTAAAATAAAGTTTTTAAAAGTAAATATGTGTTTGGGCTCTTTAAATTATTGAAAACATTATTTTAAATTTATATATTTCAAACTAGCGCATATGGACTATTTTAGGAAAGGACATGTATGGATTCTATGGTGCTTACTTATTGAGCTATTTTATGCTCACACCCTACTTGTGACACTCAGCATCGGCAGACATGAGCTGTTTTGTAGGTTCTATTTTTTCAATTATTCCTGTGGAGCGAGTTGGTTTTATGGATGGTGGTGACGAAGAGGTCATATGGAGATCGTCTCGGGTTTCAGTTTGGTTTTAGTTTTATTATTGGGTTTGCTTCCTATTTTTGTTCCACTATAGTTGTATATGGATTATTTTTATGTATTTATCTATGTTATGTGATTATTAAATCCTATTGTTTTTTTATGTTCTCTATCTTGTTCATTTATATTTTTGGTTTTATGGGCAAAATTGTTCCCAATTGTATTATCTTTATTTCCCGACTGACAACATGGGAGGATCAGGAATGCCTCCCAGTCCTTTTGTGGGCTGAATTGGGTGACAAATTCAAGTTTAACCTGGGTTAGATTATGACACTTTGATTTGTAGGGTTTTTTTTAGGTTGTCTTACTCCTTATTTTTTATTCTGTCTTTAAAGACAAGTGGTTTCTACTTGAATGAGGTAGGTTTTTTTTTTGTGAAATTCATTTATTTTTAAATTTCATGAAATTATTAAGTGTTTTAAATTTATTTTTTATCAAGTTATATCTATACATAATACCCTCGAGAGGTTTATAAAATGTTTTCATGGATTTCTAGACTCAACATAGAGGTTGTTTAAATGGAATTGTAGTTTTAATTTCAAATTAAATGATTTTGTATATCAAGGGTTTCATTAATTAACTAAGGGTATATTTTAAATGAATTTAAATCATTTAAAGGGGTGGTTGACAACATTTTGACTTCAAAAGAGAAAATTTATGGTTTTAAGAGGGAGTTTTATGTTTCCAAAGGGGTGTGTTTGTGTAAAGACCCTGACCCCCAACAACCCAGAGCCAATTGTTACTTTAATACATTGTAACTAGATATAAGAGATCACACCCCAAGGACTGAATAATTTATTAGTCTTGATAATATAGGAACATACTTGAATATCACATTAAAATTACAAACATAAAAAATACAATATAGTGAAAGTAAATATTCTATATCCTTGAACTCATTCAAAGATTCCTTCTTCATATCTTGGGGAAAGGAAACAAAATAAGTGGTGAGATCAAATATTAAGTAAGGGTTACATACAATAAAATATATCATTAGTAAATAAGGAATACTCTATATGGGGAGAAAAATAACTAAAAACGCATGCCATCTAATCAATAACTTGATCATAAAAGCATCTATGGAGAATATCAATGCAAAAATATCATGGATAATAATAATTGAATTTTCAATAAAAAAACGCTTCATATTGTATGTCATGATCTTAGACATTGAGATATCTAAATAATCAATTAATTACACCATGAAAGTTTAATCTATGTGTAAGTATACACCAAAAACCCATTTAATTCTAGCATACATATTTGTCTCATGAGATTTGTCGATGCGTCGAGGGGATATCTATAACCAGGGTGCACCCATCACTTCATGTACATTGCATTCCTAATATATTGAATGATCAATTAAATTAATAAATAATATTCCTTATTAATAAATATCCAAATTGAGTAAATAATATAAATTTACCAATATTTTCCCTAGTCAATCAAATAATAATAATAGTAAAATACCAATTGTAAAAATGGTATACAACTTAGGAAATAATCACATCCATGATTCAAATAATATAAATATTTAATAGAAATGTAATTTCTAATGATCAAAAGAAATAGAATGTTTCAAGAGAAAGTTAATGACCACAAAATTAATAAGAGATAAGAGATTAACATTAGTTCATTGGAAATATAGGTTTTATAATAAAATCATGACCTTTGGATAAATAAAGAAAATGGAAGTGAAATATTAAAAGAATATTTCATTAAATATTTTTCTCTGTAAAATAATTGAACATGTATAGAAGAAGATAAAAATATTAAAATGGTTATGGTGGCGGGGAAGTCTGTTAACACCATATATGATAAAAACATTTCTTTTGACTTTTTGTAAAAAAAATCAAATTCAAAAATTATAAATATCCCTTTAAATATTTTAAAAAGTCAAGGATAACTTAAAATAAAATTAATAAATCATTTTTATTAAATAAAATAACTTTTTTAAAACAAATTTTAAAAACACGGACATCATAGAAAAACATGCCCTATCAAAAAGAGAAATAAGATCAAATTTTCTTTTAAACAATTATTTGTTTGATTAATCTGAAAAAGAGAGTAAAATTTGGAATAAAATAGAGGAAATCCTTAGGTATCCAAAGTATGAGAAAATAGATGGATTTTATTAAGTATGGATTTTAATATTCCTTCAATGAAGACCAAGTAAATCCCAAAAAAAGATGAGATTGTAAAATAAATTCTTACCTATTTATTAACTTTTAAATTGTAATACCTTTAAATAATAAACATGAATTGAAACATTAATCATCATGAATAAATATTTATTTATATTAAATATATAAAAGGGTAAATATATGAACCATATAAAAGTAAATGGGTGCATAATATCAAATATGTCTCATTGGAATAGAAATTGAGACGAAATCCCTTATAAAGATCACATCATTGAAATGAGAATTAGTCAATGAAGATTATTTTTTGTAAAAAATATAAATCCATATAATATAAGTTTTAATGCAAAATAAAACAAGAAAAGTTCATTTCACACATAATATTGACATAATAGAATTAATGGATAAGTGATATAACCCAATGAAAGGAAATTGAGTTAAGAAACCCATTACCACTTGGTAACTTTTGAGTCACATAACCTTAGATAAAATAATTTTAATTATAGCTTAAAATACCATTAAATATAAATTATTAAGGATATAACATTTAAAATGGAATTATATACACTATATAAAAGAAATTGGTTCATAAAATTAAAATATATCTCAATGAAGGAAAATTGAGACGAAATCCCTTACCTTAGGTCCAACTCAACATGTACGTTATTTATCTTCTTGAATAATAAACTTTTTTTAATTATTTACTTGATTAAGAAATTTTTTAAAGTTTATTATACATTTTATTTTATTTAATACCTTTTTATATTTAATTAATTAATCAATTGAGCTCACATCAGATGTTTTAACTATATTCAATTTATATGTCCAAAATAACTTCAGTAGGTTGACTATGGTGAAAGATATAATTGTTCCATAATCTATAGAATAATAATAATAATGAAATAATTATAAATTTTAAACATTAATTTTACTTTTAAAACCAACCATGATATATGGTTATGAAAAATGAACTATGTTATAATCACAGAGACAGTATGTCATATGTACGCATGAGTAACGTTTCCATTTTACAACGATCATGATGGAAAGAAGGAAAGTGTAATTTTATCTTTATATAATGATAATTATATATTAAATATAATATTATTTCTTTAAATATACTTATATATACTATCCATGTGATGTGATAATGAAAAACGAATCACATCCCTTGGTGAAGGTGGTAATCCACACGTACGTACAAGCAATGTTATCATTTTTAAATGAATATAAAGGTAATAAATTATATGATATTTTATCTTTATAGAATTATAAATATGTAATAAATATCATATATTTATGAAAAATCTATTATTAAAACCAGTTTTGAGTGGCGGTGATGGAAAATGAATTACATTAGTTCGTGAGGCGGTAGTTCGCCGTACACATGAATGACAGTTTTGTTTCCCATTTGATGGAAGAAGAGATGAATATAGTGTATTCCATTAACATAAAAACATCTAAGTATACGGGATATACTTATGTTATTATATAAGCATGGTTGAATAAGATTTTAAGGATATGAAAGAATAAATAAAACAAAAATGCTTGGTTAAGAACGATACATCTTCTTCAGAAAACCTCTTTAGGATTACACCAAAACTATTCCTAAGAGGGTTTTATAATTAAAAAAAGCCCTATAGGATGTGGGAATGGAACTAATTAAGGAATTTTGGTAGGTATTGTCTGAAACAAATGGTTCTTGAAGTGTGAATAAAATATGATAGGAGGTTCCCTTTTATAAGTGAGGGGAGGAACACTTTTTTAATTTCTTCAAATATTAAAATATAATAATTATATATTCAATTAAAATACTTCCAAATTTCCTGGGATTAAATTTTGTGATATGAAAAGGTCTAAATATATCCATAAAATAGTATTTATACAATTTTAATTAGCAACTAACCCTTACTATTTTGTTTAACCCCCCAGTAAACCTGTTTTAACTATAATTGTGGTAACAACTTATTCAAACTGAAAGGGTTATAATTTTAATTATAAGATAAAAAATTGATAATAAATGGAAAAGGGATGAAATTTCAGACCATTTATCATCCTAATTTTCCTTTTTCAGGATTTTTTATTATTTTTAAATAATTTAATAAAATATTATTTAACATAAAATACCATTAATATCAATTTTGATACTATTCATTTAACTTAACTTTAAAGACATTAAGATAATAATGAATTTAGAATATAATAAGTCCCAACATCAATAATAAATCATTATTGACTATAATTTTTTTTCTAAACTAGAACTCATCCCAAATACATTACTTTTAATGTTTTTAAAATTATTTACCTTGAGTTTTCCATTGTTAGCATTGTATAAGCATTTAAAGTAACTATATAATCAGTAGAAATTAAAAATAAATTACCATAAATAAAATATTTTTTTATACTCATAATAACATTTAATATCCATTAACCACTTATTTTTATCCTTATGTGAACAAATATGAGATATTTAAAGGTGAGAGGGTTACATTTTATCTTTTTCTTTACTTAAATTATTATATTGGTCACTTACATAGAAAAGTATCCCATAAATAATTTAATATAGAACCTAAGGTGGTAAGGGTCAAAATAAATTCACCCAATAATAATTAATATGAAAAATAGTGGTCTTATCACTTAGTTTTAACCTAGGTTAACTCGACTTACCCATTTACCGTGGTGATAATTTTTTCCTGTTTTTATTATTTGTTATGTCAAATATTAATTTGAAATTATTAACTAATATTAATTATTATGATTAAAATTTTATAATCATTTTTATTAAATTCAATTCATAGAAGTGGAAGAATTTAATTTAAAAAATGAACCTGCAAAACATGTTGAAAAATGGATTTTCAAGAAATGTATTTCTCAAGAATAAAATAATATTACATTAACTATATGACTATTAATTATCATTATATGAATATAAATTAAAATATATGGATATATAATATATAAATTTAATTTAAATCATTCCTCATTAGGGGTTATTTTAATTTATTAAAATGGAGAAACATTATGCGCTTAAAAACAGTTTTTTGAAAAATGTGTTTTAAGCCTAAAAATAAACTTATTACAAAAACAGGTATAATGATGATTCAAATGTAATTGATTTTATCAAATATAAATAAAAAAACTTATTTTACTTTGAAATAAAATTCAAATCACAATTATTCATTTAAATTACTTAATTTACTGATAAGAAATAATAGTTTTATAAAAAGCACAATTTTTCACTATTCACTGTAAAATTACTCTTTTTTGGAAAATCTAAAAATTTCACCCTAATTTAATTTGGACATGATGATTTCTTAAATTATTTTTATTTTTACAGTAAAATTACTAATTTTTTTTGAAATTAATTATACTATTTTTTCACAAAAATCAATAAAACATTTTTGTCAATAAATATATTTTTAAAGCATGTAAAGAATTTACTAAAAATTGAGTCCATATTTACTAATATGTTTTTTTATCAAAAATATTTATTCATAGTTTTCAAAAAAGTTTTTATTCCAATTCATACTGCTAATTTTAACTGCTAGGTTATATATTTACGCTTAAATAATATATCAAAGTTTGTTTAGGTTTAGTGTTGTGTTTCATATACATTGTCAAACATAATGTTATTATTTTAAAATATAGTAGTGTTATTTTCTACCAACCTTCCATAAATTGTTTTTTCACAATATGAAATTTTTCTCTAAATTAATGATTTTCACATTTGAAATTTCCTTTGTGGAAAACCCAAATTGTAAAAGGGTTAATAAAAATTACTCTTAAAAAGTGGGAAAGAGAAATATGAAGGTAATCTTAGAATAACTCAAAAATATGTTTCCAAATAGGATAACATTAATTAGAAGTGGAAATTTGGAAATGGAGGGGAAAACTAATGCCTAAGGACTAACATAGAGTGATATAGAATGTGGTAAGTTGAATGGTAAAAACCCAATACCATAAATATGTGATGAGTGAAAAGACCATCAATTAATTAGAAATCATTGTAATAGGATAACATTTTTATTTCAAGAACTTTTTCTTAAAGTCTAGGAATTACTTTACCATATTGAATATGAACATAAGAAAATATAATTTCTTGATATCTTTCTATTTAATAAGAAAAATATCATCCTTTGGTTATGATTTGATAAATTTCCACTTCATCTATTAATTTAAGGAATGAATATCCAATATGATTTTTTATGCCCAAAGCACTAAAATTAAATTTTATTAGATCATAATATCTGTAAAATAATAATAATTTAATCCTATTATATTTAAATATTAACCAAAACTGAAATAGTTATCACAAGGTAAGATAATAAAAAAAATGCATAAACCTTCATGTGAAGAAATAAAACATTTTAATTCAAAATTTCCATCAAGGGTTCAATATATATTATCCCACAAATAAATAACCATATATCCCAATTCAAAAAAATATTCTCAACATTAAAGAATGATTTCACTTCAAAATGTGATTTCATACTTTCTAACTTACATCCTTAAAATTTTAATTTAATTCTTCCCAAATAATCCTATATGTTAAACCTAATATAAATATATACCCCAACATAATAAAACATCTCCTAAAATATCATAAATCATCTCAAAATCAAAAATATTTGACCATATAATATGTTTCCAAAAATAAACATAATATTTATCCATAAAACCATTTAAATAGAAACAATGTCATACTAAATAGGACATCAAATAGGCCAGTGGTTGGCATCACACCCTTGTTGCCCTTTGGTTTTGTGTTCAATCCCCATGGCCTTATCGAATGTGATGGGCTATCATCAGACATAAAAGTTGTCATTTTTCTAAAACTATATTAATATAATTCATATAATATTCACCAAAAAACCATTAGACCTTCATAAGATGTTTTAGGTTATATCCACTTATTCTTCATAACCTAGTCCCCAAAAATAACAAAACCCTTCTCTGATACCAATTGAGGTGACCCCAGCATAATAAAAAAATATTACATAATTTTATATCAATTATAATTATATATAAAAATAAGTCACACCCAAAAACCTATAGATTTATATTCTTTGTAGACTAGATACATAAAAAAAGTATTTTACAAAATTATAATAATTTATCAAAAATAGCCTTCTCAAATTATTCCCTTTTAGAGACATCATACATATTAAATTTCTTCATAACATAGGGAATAGAAACATAATAAAGAGTGAGATTAGGTGCTCAATAATAGTAAACATAATAGCTATTAATTAAAAATCATTATTAAGAATATGATGAGAATGTGGGTATAAGAATATAAAAAAGGTTCTTAGTAATAAAATAAAAGAATCATACCAAATAAATCATATAACATAAATCACAAGTCAAGTCACAAGGATTGCATCACAAAACATAATTAAGAGGGGTATGGAAAATGAGTCAATAATATGTGAACATAACATAGTCCTGATTAATAATTTAAGAATATGGCATGAATATGAGTATAAAAAATGAATAAAGATTAAATACTAAGACAATAATTACATAATGGGATTGAGTGACCACCTTCCCATAATATTTTAAGCTTGGGATAAAAAATAATGTACCTTTTTTGGCTTGTACTAACCACTTGTTTACCAATTTTTGACCTAGGATGACCACACATATACCATTTGGATTGGGATAATCTCTTATGTACCCTTAGGATTGGGATAATATCCATTGTACCCTGAGGATTAGGATAACCACCATTATATCCTTTTAAACTTAATAGATATAAAATGTTACCTGAATAATTGGAAGTTTATATTAAATCACCCATCACATAATGATAAAAAATAAATATATGCGCCATAAGATCTTACAAATAATCATTATCCCATCATAGATTAATTAACCTATGTGAATGAGATGAGATCCATAACGTTTCCCATAAAACACGACCATAATACATCCAAAGGAAAAAATGTACATGGTATCGTTAAATAATATTCCAAATGGTTTATTAAAATCATTCATGGATATTTTAATAGATGAAAAAAACTTTATAGTAGCATTATAAATTTTCTTTGGAAAATAATAACAAATATCTTATACTTATGATAACATTTATTATAATGAAAATAAGTTTTAAAATAATGGGAATATAAATTTCATTAGATAACCCTGTATAATTGGATAAGTTTTTTCTTATGTAAAACCAATGAATACAATAGAAAATGAATTCATACAGAAATTTTTTTAAAAATAGATTCCATTAACACTTTTATAAATAAAGTAAAATTCATTTGAAAATGACTCATACAAAAAATGATAATATGATTCCTCTCAAATATATGAAAAAAAGGTTAAGGAAAATAGAAAAAGATCTTAAGAAATCACGGATTTTTAAATAAGTAAATCTATTAAAAAAAATAAAGAATGTGTACATGGATGAATAGGGATCCCATCTTAAAATAAGAGATAAGGCATGCACCACTTACACAAATATTTTTTTGTTGATTTATTAATCGAGAAAAGGTAAAATTATAAGAATACATGTGATCCCAATGAATAATCATTTTAGAATAAAATAAAATAAATTTTAGATATAAATAATACATAATTTTTAAAGAATAGAGCTCAAAGATAACCAATCCTGCTTTCAAAATTGGATTGGTAAAGATAACCCTTACCTTTACTCTCATGTTTCATGAATGACATTTTACATCCTATATAATAAACATAAAAATCTTAATTAGTTATATAAAAAATCATCATATCTATTAACTTTATATAGTACAACTATAATAATTCATTACACATATATCAGTTAGTTATTTTTCATTATCACCATCAAATGTTAGTAATTTTTATTTTTTCGTATAAGTTTCATAATGGAGATATAGATCCCTATTATCTGATACCAAGTTCATAATTCTTAGATTAGTCATGGAAGAGGAATCATTGCATTCTAATTTTTTATTTAGTTCCATTTTCATTTGATATATTATATTGTTATAGTTCATGAGAATGTAATTCATGATGATCATATTTCAGCTAATTTACAATAAAAAATGTGTTATATTATATTTATTATTAGTTTATTTTTTTCACACTTATAGAGCTATATTCATAACATAAATTAATCATTAATATAATATATTACTAGTATTAATTTATTTATACTTATTCATGATGAAAATTATTATGTTTATATAACATTGTTTATCTAGGTGGTTCAACTGACCCAAAAATGAACATGATATACTATTAAATGGGTAAGAATTTATAGATATATAAGAGTAGTATCATTTATTTAGATGAATGATGATGTTAAAATAATAGAATAATATTTTATAATTATATTCATAAAGGTTTAATATGAGAAGTTTTTTGAAAATTTTATAAAATAACATAGATACATGATGAATTTTCCCTTTCTCAACAAGAGTTCCCTCAGAGTGAAGGATTTGTGCATCTTTATTTAAACCAAAAACTACCCATGTATAATAAGAATTTGGGAGATGTTAAATGGGTAGACATTAAATTTATTCTCTATGAAATGGAGTGAATTAGAATGGGTTTAGGATATAATAATTTATAAGAGAAAATGAGGGACATTTATTTGGAAACATAAATTAGGTGAATAGTAAATATGGAATCACATGGGAGTTAAGTATGTTAGGTGGGTAAATATTAGTGAGACATTTAGGATTGAACCTCATACCTATAAAATATATTCTAGAATGTATTAATATAAATTTATAGTAAAAATGTGATCTAATTTAATTTACCTTTATTTACTACCTTTTAACTCTTTTACAAGGTTTAATTATATACAATGGTAAATAATTCTTCTACTAAAAATTCAAGGCGAGCCATTATACCAAATATTTATGTGAAAATTAAAATTTTTGAATGAATTAAATATAATAAAATTTATAGATATGATAAATTTGGCTTTTAAATGAAAATATAATATGTAGAAAAACTATTTTATAAAAAAATTTATTTTAAAACATTAGGTGTTATTAATCATATTTCACATCAGTTAAAAATTATATGTGTCCCAACATACTTGTTATGTGTTGAAAAATTACCTTAGATTCATCATTTAAACGTGATTAGTTTAGTTTATTAATATAAAAAGAAAAATACTTAAAAAATAATTCTTTATTCTTTAACATTTAATAGTTTTAACCACATACTATTGAAATTAATTATTCATGATCAAAAAATTTAATTTTATAAATTAATTATTATTAATATGTTTCTTTAAATTTTATAAATACATAAAATCATTCATTAATAATAATAATAATAATAATTTGTAATTTATAAAAAATATATTTTTATAATAAAATATTTTAATTAAATATAATATTTTTGTTGAATTAAAAATTATTATACTATTTTCAATGACACAACTTACCCATTGGATACATTAAATGATCATAAATCCAAAGATAATTTTTTTAACAGCCATATATACAATGACCATATGTATAATGGTTATATTTCTTTCTAATATATAACGATTAATTTTACATATTCATATACTTATAACTTGACATGTCTATTTTATTTATCATTCTCTATCATATTTCTATAGTTTTAATGAGGTTTATGCTATTTTTGGAAAACCATGATGATAAAAATTTCATGTTCATGGTTTTTTATTAAAATTTGGTTTTATTCCTCTTATAATTTTCTTAATGATGATTCATGTTTCATTCTAGTAATGTATTAATATTTATCCTAAATTGTAATATTTTTCTATTAATAAAATGTATCACTTTTCATTTTAGATTGATGTTTCATGTGAAATAATATATTGAGTATTATAGTTTTTTAAAGGAAGAATACATAGTAAAATTATGTGGTGATAAAAAAATAAACTAAAGATACAAAATTAATAAAACCCAAATCCTATTAATTCCCAAATTTAATGATCGAGTGTGGATAAATCCATTTTACCCAAGTGGAAAGTAGAATCATTGAGCCTTATAATTTTTTAACATACTCTGAATTTCACTATTAATTTTCACCAAATCTCTTTAGAAAGTAAAGTATGTACACTTTAACAATCTATGGGGAAATCCCCACCATATGATATCCCATACACTACTTCTTAAGTACTCACTCAACTTAGAACCATTCTTGATAGCGAATAATTACACACAAGCTCGAAAAAAATTATGTCTATAGGCCCATCATACATTTTTTAAGAACCCGGATCTTCTTTTTAGGTATGTTTTTCATTTTTCTGGAGTTTTTGAGAAAATATGAGTTTCTGGAAATTTTTCAAGTACACGCCGTGTGCTTTGTAAGTACACGCCGTGTACTTTGTTTCCGTAGGAGGCCATGTCTTGGCCATGTCATGGCCACACACACGGTCGTGTGGGGTGACGTGGAGGCCACCTAAAGCGGAGTACGAAAAAGGCAAGTACACACCGTGTACTTCAAAGTACACGCCGTGTATTTTGTTTTTTTCATTAAACACACCAGGGTCGCGTCTGACGGACATAACCATCTTCTTCTAGGATTTCTTCATCCGAGAGAACCCGTATGACCATGGAACTTCTCCGAGCCCCCAAGCCTCTGTTTTTTCTCCGAATCAACCGCCGTCGATTGCGTTGGAACTGCAGCGGTAAGCTCTTACTTATTCTTAAGTTTCATTCCATGATTTATCATCTTTATCAAGTTATCGTGGGTTGAACATTTTGGACATTTTATTAGATCTACTATGTTCCAAGGAGAATCAAGCTTCAAGGTTTAATTATATAGATCTCCTAACCCCGAGGTAGGTGGTTTGTGACTTTCTGTTCGAAAGTCTTTGAGTTTTATGTGCAATTGTGCCAATACCCTTGAACGGGGTATTGTGCATTTACCATTTTACCCCTATTGTTTTCCTGCCATGCTTGTAGGCCTGTGTAGAGGTAATTTGGATATGAATTATGTTGTTTTATGTGCTTGGATGTGTTTCTCCTGTGCATTGTTCTGTTAACGACTGTTTGGTTCTGTTTAGCCTTGGCTGCTTTGCCTGTTTTCCATGCCTATTGTTGTAGGATGGAGAGTTGTATTCTAACATGCTTGTTCTGCTATATACTATTTAGACAAGTAGATTTGTAGGTTTAACTTGTCTATATTACACTGCTATGCTCATTAACTTACACAAGGCTGTGAGAACCTGGTGTAGTAGACTGAAAGGGGATAGACCGAGTGAGCTTACTCAGAGAGTCTTGATATATTATAGACTATAGGGGGATAGAACGATTGAGCTTCCTTAGAGATTATTTGATATTTATAGACTATAAGGGGATAGATCAAGTGAGATTCCTCAAAGAGTCCTCGATTTCTTTAGACTAAAGGGGGAGAGACTGCATGAGATTCCTCAGAGAGTCTGTATTTAACTTGAACAACCTGGGCTATAAGGGGAATTGACCGAGTGAGATTACTTAGAGAGTCCTAGACCTTGGGTCTATAAGGGGAATTAACATGTGAGCTTCCTCATAGAGTCCTTGACTACCTTATAATATGAGGGGAATGGACCATGTGAGCTTCCTCAGAGAGTCTTTCCTTACTTTTGACTATAAGGAGATAGACTGTGAGCGCTTCCTCATAGATCCTTTATTGAATTTCTATACAGAACTAGAGGGGTTAGATCAAGTGTGCTGCCCGGAGGGTTGTCTATAATTCTTAGGCAGGACCAGAGGGGATGGTTGTGGGTACTTCCTAGAGGGTTACCTATTTGTGATTAGATGATTGCCTCACCGTTGCTTGTTTGAACTGTGGATTGTTTACTGCTGAGTACTTTCCTATTTTTTGTTTACTGTACTTTTACCTGCCATATACTCACTGACTATTAGGCACATATCTTTAGGTGGTTGCCTACTGGGATTTAGTCTCACACCCTGTTTGGGTCATGCTTTTGGTCCCAAACAGATTATATTGTTGTAGGTATAGATAAGGGAAAGTGCCCTTCTACTTCAGGCACTTAACTTTTTGTGGAGTTAGAGATCATGGGACCAATCTATGGCTTGCGATGATGAGGATTTTATCTATTTATTTTTCTTTTGTACTTTGTATTAGTACTTTATTCAGTATTTTGACTTGTTTGGATGCTTTCCTAGACATATATGTATCATGCATCATTTATATATATATGTATACTCCAGTTGTTTCTTTATATCAGTATTCTGCTGTTTGTCGTTGTTGGATGTTTACTGATTCTGCTATTGTATGTGTTTGTTTACTTCTACTGTGTACTCTGCCAATGAGGGAATAATTTTCCCATTATCACACCCAAGGCCCTCGTTGCTAGTCGGCAGCCTCTGGCGTTCAGGGAAATGCACTTGAGGCCATGTGACCAACCGGGTACGGGGCACCTCTGGGTGGCTTCCAAAATCGGGATGTTACAAAGTGGTATCAAAGTAATTCTTTTCTCTTGACTTATAGTTTGGAGCCTATAGTCAGGGATATGAAGGAATAGGTACTTGGTAATAAACTATGCCCGGGAGTAGCTAACCCGTGTGTAGGGAAAAACCAATTTACCTTGTTAATGCAATTTTATGATTTTGCAATTTTACAGTTGATTGATTTTCACCGTTGGGTGACTCACATGTTTTGAGCTATTTCTATTGATGTTATTGGGGTTCTATTTCTATCGCAACCCGATGAGATGAGGGTATTCCATCTCATGCATCATATAGGCAATTATTAGAGAACACATGTCATGCATTCTTGCCATGCCATTTAGGGTGCATTAGCAATTGCATGTTGTTGTGATAGATATTGTGTAGAATATGCATTCTGTTGTGATAGATGCCTTGATAGAATACTACTGTTGATAAGAATTTCATTGTGTAAGGTTTTATTTGGATGAATGAAAATTTTTGGTTCTTGAGGTGTTATGGTCCCTCATGAATTGGAATTTTGTGGGTCATTAACTTGTC
The DNA here is from genome assembly GCA_963277665.1 of Viscum album. Lineage (NCBI taxonomy): Eukaryota > Viridiplantae > Streptophyta > Magnoliopsida > Santalales > Viscaceae > Viscum > Viscum album. The sequence continues at coordinate 1,503,961,545 of OY728152.1, forward strand.
TTTTCTTGTTTATAACATGTATAAGATTCCAAGCTTTGATTCGCGAGGAGTATGGGCCCTCACGAATCAGAATTTGGCACCTTAACGCTCGTTTTTTGTGTTTTCTGGGCTCCAGAGTAGTTTCTGAGCCTACTGTCCAGAAAAACCCAGAATACATGACGTGTACTTCATGAATACATGCCGTATAGTCTATAACCGTGTCACTGACTATGTGGGTAGGGACACGGGGTTGTAAAAATCTTGCAGGAACATGCCGTGTATAGTATGTACTCGCTGTGTTGTAGTGACTGTGTGTCTACCCGTGTGACTAACAACACGGGTGAGGGAAACTTGAGATATACACACTGTTTTAGGATTGAATACACCATGTCGTATAACCTAGGTACCCGACTGTGTCACGAACAACACGGGTTGGTGTTACCCTTTAACGTACATGTAGTGTCTACCTTGAACACGCCGTGTAGTCTGACCTAGGTACCCATCCGTGTCACGAACAACATGGACTGGTGTTATCCTTTCTCATACACGTCGTGCCTGTCTGGAACAAGCTATGTAGTCTCAGCTGTGTGTCAGGCCGTGTCACTAACAACAAGGGTCATTGAAACTTGTCTAGTCCTCACCGTGTCTATAATGAACATGTCGTGTAGCCTAGGATTAAGAGGACCGTGTGGGTTATCCATATAAGGAGACTTGGGAAGGGGAATAGAGTTCAAGTATATGCCGTGTGTAGGGACAACACACCGTGTGGTTGGGGTGTTACACGACCATGTTAGGCAGGAGTACATGCCCATGTAGATGAATTCAGGGAACACGCCGTGTAGGAAATGTACATGCCATGTAGTCATGTTTTGAAAAACTTGAATGTTTTCCTTCTCTTGTTTCCTTATTACACTCCTTGTTTTTAGTCCTTTATAATATTGATCTAAGGTGTGCACTTGACCTTGCATATTCATGCCACTGAGACGTCCTCCGGTTGTACGCCATTTTCCAGAAGGTGATCAGACACTGGATATGGCTGATCAGGGACTTCCGGAAGATCCTCCCATTGTTCCAGCCTTGGCACCATTTGTTATACCTGACATAGGTGCTGATACATAGTTCAAGGAGGGATTTCTGAAGATGATTCAGACTTTTCAGGGAGCGCCGTCTCCTGCCCCATCGATGGAAGAATTGACGTGGGTCTTCCAGCAGCAGCATCCACCCACTTTCTCAGGAGAAAGAGGACCTCAGTAAGATGAGTCATGGCTTGAGGCCATGCTGACAATTTTCGAGCATCTGGAGATACCTCCAGAGAGGGGGGTGAAGGTTGCTACCTACATGCTCTGAGAATCCACCAAGAGATGGTGGGATGTGGTCTCACAGGTGGGACGCCAACAGAATATGGATTGGGATGAGTTTCAGTGCATCTTCTACAATTACTTCTATCTGGAGACTTTGAGGGCCGATCGATCCCGGGAGTTTATGATTCTGGATTAGGGTACTCTTTTTGTTATAGAGTATTTATCTCGCTTCACAGAGATGCAGAATTTCACGACTATTCCAAGAGGCAAAGAGTTGTTCCTTATGCGGAAGTTTGAGGATGGTTTGAGGAATGACATCCGATCACAGGTGAAAATATTCAGGTTGAATTTGATATCTTCTATTGTCAACTAGGCACTAATTACAGAGTTCAATCTGAAGGATTCTGGAGCTGAAAACTAGGGCGTTTCAACATCTAGAGTTAGTTCTCTGCCAGCTGATAGCAGAAATCACTGTAGAGAGGCTGCACGAGGAGATCAGAGTAGGTGAGATACATCTTCCAGTATCCAGGTGGTATGATACCAGTGTGGGAGAAGCGAGCATACGAGGCCACGTTGCCCGATAGATCCAATGGAGTTCCAATATTGCGGAAAGATGGGTCACCTTAAGTGCTTTTTTCAGTTCTTCTCACCATCAGCTGGTGACAGGGGTTCTTATATGACTCCTTGTTCAGGAGCAGTGCCACTAGTTTCTCACCATTTTTGGAACTGGAGTTCTTCTGGCAGTTTGGGATGAGGTGGAGGTCGTGGCCATGGCATTCAGTCACCTTGCTTTCAGTGAAAACAGAGTGGATCGGTTCAGAGTGGTCAGGTAGGGTCACAGGATCGTGGAGCAGGCCAGAACTTTGCAGTAGAGTAGACCCAACAGGAGCAGGATCTCGGACCCTCTACAGTTCGAGGTATGATCCTAGTTTCCTTAGTTTTATCTTCAGATCTTTTCGATATAGGGGCTTCCCATAGCTTTATATTTTTTTCTGTTGTGGAGAGTCTTGGTCTCTGCATCTTTTCTTCTACTGATATCTTGACGCTAGACACACCAGTGGGGACTAGGATGACTGGTGTACGTTAGTGCAAAGAGTTCCCTCTTGAGGTTGGTGGGTGTCACTTCTTATGGGACCTCTATGTCCTAGAGATGATGGGCTATGATGTCATTCTAGGGATGGACTGGATAGTTCCATTCCAGGCAGTCGTCGAATGTTATCACTGTAGGGTGAGTTTCATATCACCAGAGGGTGGATATTTTCTTCATAAGGACGAGTGGGATGTCCAGGCTAGCAGATCAAGTCTAGAGCATCATGGGTTGGGAGTAGTTACAGCTCATATTGCTAGTCTTTATCTGGATGGCCAGGGGACTTCACAATTAGACTTTCCTTCAGTGGTGGATCATTTCATAGATGTCTTTCCAGAGGACTTTTCAGGTTTTCCTCCATAGTGTGAGGTTGAATTTTTTATTGAGCTTGTTCCATGGGTGGAACTAGTGTCCATTCCTCCTTATAGGATGGATACATCTGAGTTGCAGGAGCTCAAGAAGCAGTTGGAGGAGTTGTAGGCAAAGGGTTTCATCCGACCCAGTACTTCTCCTTGGGGTTCGCCTGTTCTATTTGAGAAGAAGGAAGACAGTACCCTTAGACTTTGTGTGGATTATCAAAAGCTGAACCAGTTGATGGTCAAGAACCGATATCCCTTGCCTAGGATTGATGATCTCTTTGATCAGATTTTAGGAGCCCGGGTGTTCTCAAAGATTGACTTGAGGTCCGGTTATCATCAGTTGCACGTTAGACCATCATATATACCTCTTACAACCTTCAGGAGCAGGTATGGTCTATACGAGTATATGGTTATGCTGTTTGGTATCACGAACGCGCCTACAATTTTCATGGAACTGATGAACCGAGTGTTCTATCCATACTTGGATTCCTTTGTGGTTGTTTTCTTGGACGACATCTTGGTGTAATCTCACACTCGACACGACCATGCCACACATATTGAGATAGTTATGAGTACACTGAGAGAGCATCATTTATATGCTAAGCTCTCAAAATGACACTTTTGGATGGATCAGATTCACTTCTTGGGTCATGTTATCTTAGAGTCAGGAGTATCTGTAGACCTAGAGAAAGTGAGAGATATAGTTTCCTAGGAGTATCCAAATAATGTATTTGAGGTGCGAAGTTTCCTAGGGATGGATGTATACTATAGATGTTTCATACATGACTTTTTGCGCTTAGCAGCACCGCTGACGGGTTTGACTAAGAAGGGTGTGAAGTTCCTGTGGTTAGATTCCTGTGAGTCAGCCTTTCAGGAGCTGAAAGGGAGGCTGACTTCAGCACCGATACTAGTCTTTCCAGATCCAGGCAGGAGTTACACTGTTTACTGTGATGCATCAGGTATCAAGATGGGAGTTGTGCTTATGCAGGGAGATGGAGTCGTTGCGTACGGGTATCAGCAGTTGAGGCCACATGAGAGGAATTACCCGACGCACGATATGGAGTTGGTAGCTTTTGTTCATACCCTACTTTGTTGGAGAAATTATCTTCTGGGAGATCACTTTTTGGTTTTCACCGACCACAAGAGTTTCAAGTACATCTTCATGCAGTGTGATCTGAATTTGAGGCAGAGAAGGTGGGTTGAGTATCTCTAGTCCTTCGAATTTGAGCTTTCCTATATGCCGGGAAAAAGAAACGCATTGGCTGATGCATTGAGCAGAAAGACTCAGATACAGGCAGTTCAGGAGTCCTGTAGTGAGTGAAAGCTTATGGCTCTGTTCTCTGAGATGCATTTAGAGGTTCACGACAGACAGGGGAAGGCTTTTCTTTATTCTATAGTTGTTACCTCTATGCTTCTTGATCGAGTTCGAATGAGGAAACTATTAGATTCTAAAGGCCTAGTCCTATAGGAGAGTGTGTCAAGAGAAGAACCTATTCCTAGGTGGACCGTAGGTGAGGATGAGATCTTGTGTTTCCAGGGGCGCATATGGGTGCCAGCAGACATACGCGAGGAGCTGATGCGGGATTTTCATTCTTCTGTTTGGGAAGTTCATCCTAGCGTCACCAATATGTATCGTGATCTACACTGCCAGTATTGGTGGCTAGGTATGAAAAGGGATGTTGTTGGTTTCATCATGAGGTGTTTTACCTATCAGCAGGTGAAGGCAGAGAATCAGTGGCCAACAGGGCTTTTATAGTAGTTACCCATTCCTGAGTGGAAGTGGAATGAAGTCACGATGGACTTCATGACCGGTTTGCTAAGGTCACCATAGGGGAATGATGCGGTATGGGTTGTCATTGATAGACTCACGAAGGTTTCTCACTTATTGCCAATCAAGGAGACCTTTAGTGTTGATGAGTTGGGACACTTGTACATCCAAGAGATTATACGTCTTCATGGAGTTCCACACTCCATCGTTTCAGACAGGGATGCACGTTTTACTTCTCAGGTATAGCAGGGGATTTAGAAGGATTTGGGCACACATGTACTTTTGAGTATAGTGTACCATCCCCAGACAGGTAGCCAGTCCGAGCATATGATTCAGGTGCTTAAGTATATGATCTGATCATACATTCTGGATTTTGGATGTTCTTGGGAGAAACATATACCTCTTGTGGAGTTTGCCTACAACAATAGTTTTCAAGAAACTATTTAGATGACACCTTATGAGGCTTTGTATGGAAGGCCATGTCGATCACCCCTGTGTTGGATGGAGGTAGGAGAGTCAGCTATGCTGGGACCTCATCTTGTTCAGGATACCATAGAGCAGATAGAGTTGATTCGGAAGAGGATGGTTACTGCGTAGTCTCATCAGAAGTATTATGCTGATCAGCGGAGATGACCTATAGAGTTCGAGGTTGGGGATCAGGTTTTCCTGTGTGTCACACCGAGGTTGGGACACAAGAGGATTAGAAGATAGGGTAAGCTTTTGCCGAGGTATGTCAGACCGTTTGAGGTGTTGGAAAGAGTTGGGCCGGTTTCCTATCAGTTGCAGTTACCTCAGAGGTACTAAGCTATACACGACATCTTCCACGTTTCTCAGCTTCGACATTACTTTTCAGACTTGTTTCATGTCTTTCAACCTGAGGAGGTTGAGCTCGAAGTGGATGCATCATTTGAGGAGCATCCTATCCGAATTGTGGATTGCAGTACAAAGGTTCTCGGTGGCCAGTCTATTCCTCTGGTACGAGTGCTATGACAGCATGGACGAGTACAAGACGAGACTTGGGAGAGGGAGGCTGATGTACGAGAACAGTGGCCAGAGCAGTTTGGGGTTTCTTCTTCTACACCACGCTAGGGAAATTTAGGTATGAATTTATTTAAGGGGGGAAGTTTGTAAGAATATGGATCTTCTTTTCAGGTATGTTTTTACTTTTTCTAGAGTTTTTGAGAAAAGAGGAGTTTCTAGAAATTTTTCAAGTACACGCAGTGTACTTTATTTTCGTAGGAGGCTGTGTGCTAGCCGTGTCATAGCTATACACACGATCATGTGGGGTGACGTGGAGGCCACATAAAGCGGAGTACGAAAAAGGCAAGTACATGCCGTGTACTTCAAAAGTACACGCCGTGTATTTTTTTTTCATTAAATGCACTGGGGTCACGTCTGATGGACAGAACCGTCTTCTTCTAGGCATTCTTCATCTGAGAGAACCCATACGGCTATGGAACTTCTCCGAGCCCCTGATCCTCCGTTTTTTCTCTGAATCGACGTCCGTCGATTGCGTTGGAACCGAAGCGGTAAGATCTTCCTTCTTCTTGAGTTTCATTCCATGATTTCTCCTCTTTATCAATTTATTGTGGGTTGAACATTTTGGACATTTTCTTAGATATACGATTTTACAAGGAGAATAAAGCTTTTAGGTTCAAGTATATTGATCTTCTAACCCTGAGGTAGGTGGTTTGTGCCTTTCCGTTCGAAAGTCTTTGAGTTTTATGTGCAATTGTGCCAATACACTTGAACGAGGTATTGTGCGTTTACCGTTTTACCCCTGTTGTTTTCCTGCCATGCTTATAGGCCTGTGTAGAGGTAATTTGGATATGAATTATGTTGTTTTCTATGCTTGTATGTGTTTCTCCCATGAATTGTTCTGTTTACGACTGTTTGGTCCTGTTTAGCCTTGGCTTCTTTGCCTGTTTTCCATGCCTGTTGCTGTAGGATAGAGAGTTGTATTCTGACATGCTTGTTATGCTGTAGATTGTTTATCCAAGTAGATTTGTAGGTTTACCATGGCTATATTACACTTCTATGCTCGTTAACTTACACAGGGTCGTGAGAACCTGGTGTAATAGACTAAAAGGGGATATACTGAGTGAGATTCCTTAGAGAGTCTTGGGATATTATAGACTATAGGGGGATGGATCGAGTGAGATTCCTCAGATAGTGTTTGAGATTTATAGACTATAAGGGGATAGACTGAGTGAGCTTCCTTAGTGATTTCTCAATTACTTTAGACTAAAAGGGGAGAGACTACATGAGCTTCCTCAGAGAGTTTGAATTTGACTTGAACGACCTGGGCTATAAGGGGAATTGACCGAGTGATCTTCCTCAGAGAGTCCTAGAACTTGGGGTTATAAGGGGAATTGAAATGTGAGCTTCCTCAGGGAGTCCTTGACTACCTTAGAATATGCAGGGAATGGACCGTGTGAGCTTCCTTAGAGATTCTTGCCTTACATTTGACTATAAGGGGATAAACAATGAGTGCTTCCTCAGAGAGCCTTTATTGAGTTACTATATAGAACCAGAGGGGTTAGACCGAGTGTGCTGCCTGGAGGGTTGTCTATACTTATTAGGTAGGAGCAGAGGGGATGGCTGTGAGTACTTCCTAGAGGGTTACCTGTTTGTGATTAGCTGATTGCCTCACTTTTTCTTGTTTGAACTGTGGATTGTTTACTGCTGAGTACTTTCATGTTTTTTGTTTACTGTTTACTGTACTTTTACCTGCCATATACTCACTGACTGTTAGGAACATATATTCGAGTGTTTGCCTATTGGGATTTAGCCTCACACCCTGTTTGGGTCATGATTTTGGGCCCAAACAGATTATATTGTTGTAGGTATAGATAAGGTCAAGTGACCTTCTACTTCAGGTACTTGAATTGCTATGGAGTTGGAGAGCATGAGACCAAGCTATGGTTTGCGATGCTGAGGAGTTTATCTATTTATTTTTCTTTTGTACTTTGGATTAGTACTGTATTCACAATTGTGTCTTGTTTGGCTACTTTCCGAGTCATATATGTATCATGCATCATTTATATATATATGTATGCTCCAGTTGTTTCTTTATCTCAGTCTTACACTGTTTTTCGTTGTTGGATGTTTACTGCTTCTGCTATTGTATGTGTTTTTTTACTTCTACTGTGTACTCTTCTAATGAGGGAATAGTTTCCCCATTATCACACCTAAGGCCCTCGCTGCTAGTCGACAGCCTCTGGCATTCGGGGAAATGCGCTTGAGGCCATGTGACCAACCGGGTATGGGGTGCCTCTGGGTGGCTTCCGGAACCGGGATGTTACACATTTTCTACAAGGTCTTATGACATAACGGTTTCCCAAATCTGAAAAAATCAATCGATATATGATAAATTCTACATTTCCATACATTTAAAGACTTATATTATCCTAGATGGATAAAACCATTATAATTTCTCACTATGAGCTTCATGCTATCCCAATCCTCAACATATCACACTTCGTACCAAATAATCTATAGATCACTCTCAAGAACACCCATTCTATAATTTTGAAAGGGTCGGGATTTGAAGTAGTTTAAAACAGGGGTGGTACTCGATTAGGGTTTGTGGGTAGTGGAATTTGAAATTTGAACTTTATATGCTGGTGATTGTCTAAATGGGGTTAGTACCGGTGGTTTGTGGAGGTTTTTTATGGTTCCCACTTACCCAAAAAGTGTCTTCTTAAAATAAAAAAATGGATTATGGAGAAGAGATACTTACTAATAATAAAATATCACTAAATCCCTCATATTCTCTTAAAACCCATATATTTTTCTATTTACCCAATATATGGTCTGGTTTTCCATTTCCCATATATGGGAGAGGCATCACATTTAACTACCATGGATTTTACTCCCTTAGAATGATTACATTTCTTAATAGTCTATAGAAGTACCAAAATCTCCATTCCATGGAAAGAGATAATTTATAAAGAACCTATTCCCTGATATTTTATCAAAATCCAATCCACTTAAATTCTCACTAGATGTTTCCTACACCCAATGACCTGATCATACATCTAAACTCATGGCTACATGATATTCACCTCATCAATCATTGGCTCATGTTATTAACAAACATACTATAAAAACATGTCCCTGAAACCAACCGGGCTAAGAATTTATCCAATCCTAACTTATAAACATACTCATAATACAATAAACACTATCAATTATTTATATATCAACATCCTAATCCATTTTCTATAACCTATCAAGGGTATCCAAGACATTAAGGAAACATGTGCACCTTATGAACCATATCTCAAGGAAACATCACTTGTATAAATTTATACACGATACATCCAAATCCTAGACAAACCCACTTTAGGGTACCATATAAAACATTTTTCTAATGACTATATCATCATAATCATATTATATCACACAAAACCATTACTGCTGGTCATGATAAATTAATATACCACTAATATGTTATTAAGGAAAACACTAATTAACTTTTTGTTGACATTTTAATTAATTACATTATTTCAAAATTAATTTACAAAAAATAAGGATTTATTTTTGAAATAGGTTCAAAAAATGATTTTATAGTCATAGTATTTCATGTGAATGTTCAAAAAAACCTATATGATATTTTTTATGGATATAGATATAATGTGTCCCACAAATGGATAAGTGTAAAACCAATAATAAAAATTTCTAATCTACTAACATAATTGAAATTAATTTTCCAATCTCAATAATAAAAAATAAGAACCATTATCCCATACCCTTGGTAACTAGGACTTTTATCAAATAGGTGTTCATGAAGCACAAGAATGATGTCCATCCCAATATCTACCAATACCTTTATCACTCATTAATGTCCTAAATACTATGAAAAATAAAAAAAACATGGCTTTGATACCAATTTATATTTCCCTGGCCTAGCCCCCTAAAAAAAATCTTGGTGATATATAAATCAAGACATTGGTCACACCTACGATAACCTAAAGGTTGTAGAGTAATATCAAGAGTCTATAAACAACATTAAGGTTACTATAATCTAAATTTTAATTCAATCAATAACATATAAAAAACCAAAAATAGATAACTATATTCAACATTAAAAAACACCTATATAATTAAAAATAAAAGAACCATAACAAAATAACACACACATAATGTAACAACCCAGATATTTTTATTAATTAATTAATGAATTATAATTTTAAATAAATAATGTTATGAAATATTTTTATAAAAATATGTAATTTCATTTAATCAAAATGATTTTTTAATTTAATTTGTATTAATTTTCATGTTTACTTTAATTATTTTTCAACATGTCACTATTTAAGTACATGATGACATATAGAGATAATATAAATTAATATATTTTTCATGAAATAAATTTTTCTAATAATTTTTTTAATAAAAAACACTTAAAGGTAATATTAAAAACAATATTTTATTATAAAATTTTGAATAAACATGTTATTTATAAATATTTGAGAAGAAAAATAATTTTAAACAAAATATTATATTTACTTTCATTATGATATTAAATAATGATTATTAAGGTTTTTAAAAATATTTAATTATTTGAATATGAGTATTATTTTGACTTATAAAATTTAGTATGATTTGATATGAAAATAAGTTTTTTTTGAATATTAAAGAAACTAAATTAAATGAATGATAATAATTATTAAAATTTTATAAATAAAATAAAAAATGATTGATCAAATTAATATTATTATTACAATTGGAAATTATTTAAAATAATTATATAAAATTATAATTATGAATTATTATATAAAAATAAAACTAATTATGTGTATATATATATATATAATTATGAGAAACGATATATAAAAAAATATATGAAACAAATAAAAAAAAGAAAAATGAATCAGGATTAAGGGGGGTTCATTCGAGTCCAGTATGGGGGTAGGGTTTCAGATCAATAGCCATAGGTCACGCCACTGTGAGGAGTCTAGCCGATCAAATTTTTTCATGTTGTCGAGCACCATACTTCTTCAGGAGTTGAGGTCGATGTGGATCCAAGAAAGACTATGGTGTCGTCGACAATGGATGATGAGTCACGAGCTAGAGTTGAGTGTTTTCGAGTGCGTGTTGATGTCAGAGTGATTCCCGACTTCCAGAGAGCTATTGTAAGTTCTGATCTGAGTGTGTTGAGGGTTTCAAGAGAAATCTGGGGGAAAATGACTTTCGGATTTTGAAGATCTAATTGGTCCTAAAATAGGTAATATTTAATTGTTTTCTTGTTATCTGAATCTCCTGGAATAGGTTTAATAGTATCCTATTTTGTCAGTTTCATCAACTTGGTTCTTCCATCAACATCTAATGTCCTTATTTTACATAGTTCTTGTTTAATACGTATACCTTTTTTCAACGATCTCTACTATTTTCTTCCCCGAATTCATCATCAAAATGAATAAATATGTCTCTATTTGTGATCTGTTTCAAAGTTTGCGATCTGGTTTTGATTTTATCTTAATCACATTCCTCCTTTATTTCTATCATCATCCAGTACAACTCAATTTTCCTTATCTATTATTTCATTGAGGCACCAATTTTCACACAAGAAGACAAACGATATTACTTTTGCATCAATCTGAATCTCATTTTGGATTTGAGATGCAACTTATTTTATTTATTTATTATTATTTTTCTTACAAACGTATCAAGAACACTAAAAAACTTCTATATATACAATACCTTGGTTTTCAGTTCAGAGATAGGCAGTCTGTTGAGTCCGCATAGTCTTTGTTGAGCAGTGTAGTATTTGAGGTTTCTGCTAACAACAACAAGCTACAATGAATTTTTAAGGGATTTTTTATACTTTTATTTCAATTCCATTTTTATTTTTGTAAGAGATATTTGTTATTTATTATAATCTCTATTTTTAGGTTTGGTATAAGGGATATATTTTCTTTTTAATCTATTTTCAATCTTATGAATATCAACTCTAAAATGAGTAGGAGATCAATTTATTTCTAAATTAAAGTAATTGATTTATGCTTATGCATAAGGGACAATTATTTTAATTGTTCAAATACTCAAAATTATATTTTCTTCTGAGAAATTTTTTTAGTTATATGGTTTTTGGTTTTTTCTAACTATGGTTTTTGATTTTGTGTATGACATTTCAATTACTTTAATTATGTTTAATCTGCTCGTGTTAAGGGTTAGTTTTCTTAACAAATTATCTTTATTTCACAAAGATGCATATATATATATATATGTGTATTTATCAAATTCAAATATGTTTAGTAATTTTGAAAATTGTGATAAAATTTTAGTAAACTGCTGCACTAAATTTATTAGACAATTTATTTGATTATGTTAAAATTTTGATTTTGATAATTCATCTTATTTCAGAAGAATCGTATTATATAATTACCTGTATATTTTAATTTGATTTCATTTATCAAAGTTTTATTTAAACTTGGATTTATTTTTGTTATTATGTGATATATATTTATATATACTTGTATAATTTTCAAGTATATAACCATTTTTAATAAATTATGATCAACCAAATATTAATTAGGAAATTATAAATTAAGAAAGTTGTCGTGTCATATGCATGTCAAGCGCAAATCATGAATATGGAAACATATCGATGATTTATCATATCACTTATTACATGCATATGCATATATAGGTAGATACATATAATCATTAGTTTTGAATAAACTTTACAAAAAAATGGATTTTTATGATTAAGAATGAAATTTTAAGTACGATAATTAATTTTCCATGTGTTATGCATAATATCAACATTCCTTGATTTATTATTTCATTCATATTTTTCAGTTTAATTTTATGATTTACTATATGAGATTATTATAAACATGAAGTTTTTCATGCTTTGAAATGTTTTAGAACTTTATGTGCAAGATATAAACATTTTTTATGATAAATTATCTATAAGAATAATAAATGTATTTTGTGAAAGAAAAGTTTGAATATATTGCCTGAAAAGTCCTATGGCATGAGGTTTGGTTGTAACCAATATCACATGAATGTTATATATATTTATATATATATATATATATATTATTATATAAAAATTTAAGTGTATCTTAATGCATTGACATGTTTTCAATGATCAAAAACTCCAATGAAAATATATATAAGTAAAGCAAGTCTAAAATGTTTTTAGAAAATCAAGAAACTTAAACATTGTAAATATGGAAGGTTAATGGGGAGTGAAACCATCCTTCTCTAAGTGGGTAGGTCCAGATAACCTTCAATGTTTAAGTAGACCAAACATTTTGTTTTCAGAGGCTTGTTTAATATTTTCTAAAGAACCACTGGTTTATTTTAAAGTACTCTCAAACGTAAGTATTTTCAAAAGTGTAACTACTTTTATAGGATTTATAGAATTACCAAAAGCATAATTATCTTTAAAAGGGTTTATTTATATGTTTCAAAGTAGTTAGTATTTATCGAAGGTATTTTCAATATTTACCAAAATATTTTTCAAAGTATTTCTAAAAGATTTAATTTCAAAAATTAAAAGTATTTTCAAAAAGTGTTTTCACTAATTCTTTACTAGGAAATTGAATACTCACCCATTTGTTTTTAAATGTTTTTCACAGGAATCATAGAATTTCTAAATCGGACTATGACACTTTTGGTGTAGCGCGCGCAGAAGCACAAGAGGAAATTGTTTAATTTTTATTCAACTCTGATAAATGTAAGGTTTTATCTAATTCTTCAGAACCTAGACTGATAAAAGGTTCTTGATTATGTATATTGTTGTTTAATTGTTTAGTTACTTTTATAAAAAAAATACAGAGAATTTTTAAGCACTAAGTTCATAAGAGTGGGATCGGGGCATTATAATTGGTATTAGAGGAACGATCTAAACAAATTTGGAGATTAGACATTGTCTATTGAAGAAAAAAATATATGCTTTATAATTTTATTTAGTTAGTTAAGTCCCCTTAGTGTTTCTTTAATTCTAAAGATGGAAATTCAAAATTTTCGTAAGTCCGACAAAAGAATTGTGAGGGTGCAATTCATTTAAGGGGGGGGGGGGAGAATGTAACAACCCAAATATTTTTATTAATTAATTAATGAATTATAATTTTAAATAAATAATGTTATGAAATATTTTTATAAAACTATGTAATTTCATTTAATAAAAATGAAATTTGTTTACTTTAATTTGTATTAATTTCCATGTTTACTTTAATTATTTTTCAACATGTCACTATTTAAATACATGATAACATATGGAGATAATATAAATTAATATATTTTTCATGAAATAACTTATACTAATACATTTTTTTATTAAAAAAACACTTAAAGGTAATATTAAAAACAATATTTTATTATAAAGTTTAAAATAAACAGGTTATTTATAAATATTTGAGAAAAAAATAATTTTAAACAAAATATTATATTTACTTTCATTATGATATTAAATAATGATTATTAAGGTTCTTAAAAGGATTTAATTATTTGAATATGAGTATTATTTTGACTTATAAATTTTATTATGATTTTATATGAAAATAAGTTTTTTTGAATATTAAAGAAACTAAATTAAATGAATGATAAGAATTATTAAAATTTTATAAATAAAATCTAAAATTATTGATCAAATTAATATTATTATTACAATTGGAAATTATTAAAAATAATTTTATAAAATTAGAATTATGAATTATGATAGAAAAATAAAACAAATTATGAATATATATATAAAACGATGAAAGAGGAAATATAAAAAAATATGAAACAAATAAAAAAAGAAAAATGAATCGGGATTAAGGAGGTTCGTTCGAGTCTAGCACGGGGGTAAGGTTTCAGATCAATAGTCACGGGTTACTGCACCGTGAGGAGTCTAGCCGATCTAAGTTTTTTGTGGTGTTGAGCACCATTCTTCTTCATTAGTTGAAGGTGATGTAAATCCAAGCAAGACTATGGTGTTTTTGACAATAGATGATGAGTCACGAGCTGGAGTTGAGTGTTTCTGAGTGCGTGTTGATACCGAAGCAATTTACGACTTCCAAAGAGCTTCTATAAGTTCTGATCTGAGTGTTTTGAGAGTTTCTAGAGAAATCTGGGGGAAAATGAATTTCGGATTGTGAAGATTTGACTGGACCTCAAATAGGTATTATTTAATTGTTTTCTTGTTATCCAAATCTCCTGGAATTAGTTTAATAGTATCCTGTTTTTTCAGTTTCATCAACTTGGTTCTTCCATCAACATCTAATGTCTCTATTTTACAAAATTCTTGTTTAATGTGTATACCTTTTTTCAATGATATCTACTATTTTCTTCCCTCAATTCATCATCGAAATGAATAAATATGTCTCTATTTGTAATCTGTTTCAAAGTTTGTGACCTAGTTTTGATTTTATCTTCATCGTATTCCTCCTTTATTTCTGTCAACATCCAATAAAACTCAATTTTCCTTATCTCTTATTTCATTGAGCCACCAATTTTCACACATAAGACAAATTATATAACTTTTTCATCAATCTGAATCTCATTTTGGATTTGAGACACAACTGATTATATTTATTTATTATTATTTTTCTTACAAACGTATCAAGTACACTAAGAAAACGCTATATAAGAAGTACCTCGGTTTTCAGTTCAGAGATAGGTAGTCTATTGAGTCAGGCTATTCTTTGTTGAGCGGTGTAGTATTTGAAGTTTCTACTCATAGCAACAAGCTGCAATGAATTTATAAGGGATTATTTATACTTTTATTGCAATTCCATTTTTATTTTCGCAAGAGATGTTTGTTATTTATTATAATATCTATTTTTAGGTTTGGAGTAAGGGATATATTTTCTTTTAATGTATTTTCAATCTTATGAATATAAAATCTAAAATGAATAGGAGATAAATTCGTTTCTAAATTAAAGTAATTGATTTATGCTTATGCGTAAGGGACACTTATTTTAATTATTCAAATAATCAAAATTATATTTTCTTCTGAGAAAACATTATAGTTATATAGTTTTTGGTTTTTCCTAACTATGGTTTCTGATTTTGCGTAATACATTTCAGTTACTCAAGTTATGTTTAATCTACTCATGTTAAGGGTTAGTTTTTGTTTAACAAATTATATTTGTTTTTCAAATATGCACATATATATGCATATATATATATATATGTATTTATCCAATTCAAAAATGTTTAGTAATTTTGAAAATTGTGAAAAAAATTTAGTAAACTTCTGCACTGAATTTATTAGATAGTTTATTTGATTATGTTAAAATTTTGATTTTGATAATTCATCTTATTTTAGAAGAATCATCTTATATAATTACTTGTATGTTTTAATTTGATTTCATTTATCAAAGTTTTATTTAAAATTGAATTTATTTTAGTTATTATGTGATATATATTTATATATCATTGTATAATTTCCAAGTATATAACCATTTTTAATAAATTATGATCAACCAAATATTAATTAGGAAATTATAAATTAAGAAAGTCATGTCATATTCATGTCATGCACAAATCATGAATATGGCCACATATTAGGGGTGTCCAAACCTGACCCAACCCATTCGAACTGACCCAAACCAACTGGGTTGGGTCGGGTTGGGTCAGGTTACATAGAAATATTGATGGGTCGGGTCAGTTTGGGTCGGGTTGAGATCGGGTTGGGTCGGGTCACGGGTTTTCCAAATAATGACCCGACCTGACAAGATCAACCCGACCTTAATTTTTATTGCTACCTCGCTTCATACTTCGCTTGACCCACCACTCTCCCTTCTTCCCCTTCCTCTCCGCCTGTGACCCATGATTCACCTCGTGACGGCCAGAAGCTGCAACGCTCTCGAGTCTTGTGATATCTATGTTGGATATACACCGAAACTATCACCACATAATGCCATCGACCTATGGCACTATCACTAGCGTGGAAGGAAGACGAAGCTCGCGTGTGGGAGGAGATCAGATGGATTGAGATAGTGAAGAACATAAATAATCTTGTGAAATCAGCCATGGCGTGGAATGATGCTTCCCGCAACGCTTCTTTTAGAGTCTGCGATCTTTCTTCTTCTCTTATGAATGAGGGTGACCTCTCTTCTTCTGAATCATTGAAAATTGTTTGTGAATCTATAAAACTCCTTCAATTTTTGATTGTCGTTTCATAAATTTAGGGTTTATTACAAATCTTATTACAATTATGACTGCCGATGCTAAGTTTTTTTCATTTCTTATCTATTCCTCATCACAGTTGGTCGATGGCCATTTAAATCACCCCATTGGGAGTAGGCATTGAGTAAGGATATAGTTAGGTTAAGTAGTGATGCAATTTTTTTTCAAGGTGTCTGGTTGTTTCTTCCCTAATTCGGCATTGATTCTTGGGGGAATTGGCGTGGAAGAAGATGCTGGAGAGAGGATAGGTCACCACCTCGGGAGGAAGGAGATCGTTCTTTTTATGAAGTAGCGATGCAATTTTTTTCCTCTAACCCAATGGACCCGACCCGACCCAACCCGATCCAAGATGGGTTGGATCAGGTCGGGTCTGAACTAAAAATTAGCTAAGACTCGACCCGACCCGACCCATCATTTTTTGACTGGGTCAGGTCCGAAAAACCCTCAAACCTGACCCAACCCGACCCATGTACACCCCTACCACATATCGATGATTTATTATATCACTTATTATATGCATATGCATATATAGGTAGATACATATAATCATGAGTATTGAATAAACTTTACAAAAAAATGCATTTTTATGATTAAGAATGAAATTTTAAGTTCGATAATTAATTATCCACGTGTTATGTATAATATAGAAATTCCTTGCTTTCTTATTTAATTCATATTTTTAAATTTAATTTTATGATTTACTATCTGAGATTATTATAAACATTAATTTCTTCATGCTTTTAAATGTTTTAGAACTTTATGTATACGATATGAACATTTGTTATAATAAAGTATTTATAAGAATAATAAATGTATTCCGTTAAAGAAAAGTTTGAATATATTGCATGAAAAGTCCTATGGAATGAGGTTTGGTGGTAACCAAGATCACATAAATGTTATATATATTTATATATATATGATTATAAAAAAATGTAAGTGCATCTTAATGCATTGACATGTTTTCAATAATCAAAAACTCCAGTGAAAATATATATAAGTAAAGCAAGTCTAATTTTTTTTAGAAAATTTGGCAACTTAAACGTTGTAAATATTAAAGGTTAATGTGTAGTGAACCCATCCTTTGCTAAGTGGGTAGGCCCAGACAACCATCAATGTTTATGTAGACCAAATGTTTTGTTTTCAGAGGCTTGTTTAGTATCTTCTAAAGAACCACTGGTTTATTTTAAAGTACTCTCAAACGTAAGTATTTTCAAAATCGTAACTACTTTCACAGGATTTATAGCATTACTAAATGTATAATTTTCTTTAAAAGGGTTTATTTATATGTTTTAAAGTAGTTAGTATTTATCTAAGGTATTTTCAATATTTTCCAAAATATTTTTCAAAGGTATTTCCAAAATCTTTCATTTCAAAAAGTAAAATTATTTTCAAAAAGGGTTTTCACTAAATCCTTATTGGAAAATTGAATGCTCACACCTTTGTTTTTAAATGCTTTTCATAGGAATCATTGAATTTATAAATTGTACTTTGATGATTTTGGTGTAGCTCGCACAGAAGCATAGTAGGCAATTGTTTACATTTTGTTCAACTTTGATAAATGTAAGATTTTGTCTAATTCTCTAGAACCTAGACTGATAAAAGGTCCTCAATTATGTATATTGTTGTGTAATTGTTTAGTTAATTTTATAAAAACAATTATACAAAATTTTTAAGCATTGAGTCCAGAAGAGTGGGCTCGAGGAGTTATAATTGGTATTAGAGGAACGGTCTAGAAAACTTTGGAGATTAGACGTTGTCTCTTGAGGGAAAAAAATATACGATTTAGAATTTTCTTGAGTTAGTTAAGTCACCTTAGTGTTTCTTTAATTCTAAAAATGAAAATTCAGAATTTTCATAAGTCAGACGAAAGAATTGTGAGGGCGCAATTCATTGGGGGGGGGGGAATGTAAGAAACCAAATATCTTTATTAATTAATTAATGAATTATAATTTTAAATAAATAATGTTATGAGATATTTTTATAAAACTATGTAATTTCATTTAATCAGAATTAAATTTATTTACTTTAATTTGTATTAATTTTCTTGTTTACTTTAATTATTTTTCAGCATGTCACTATTTAAATACATGATGACATATGAAGATAATATAAATTAATATATTTTTCATGAAATAACTTTTTCTAATATATTTTTTTAATAAAAAAATAACTTAAAGGTAATATTGAAAACAATATTTTATTATAAAGTTTTGAATAAATAGGTTATTTATAAATATTTGAGAAGAAAAATAATTTTAAACAAAATATTATATTTACTTTCATAATGATATTAAATAACAATTATAAAGGTTCTTAGAAGGATTTAATTTTTTGAATATGAGTATTATTTTGAATTACAAAATTTATTATTATTTGATATGGAAATAAGTTTTTTTGAATATTAAAGAAACTAAACTAAATTAATGATAATAATTATTAAAATTTTATAATTAAAATAAAAAATGATTAATCAAATTAATATTATTATTACAATTGGAAATTATTAAAAATAATTTCATAAAATTATAATTATGAATTATGATATAAAAATAAAACTAATTATGTATAGATATATTTATATAAAACGATGAGAAACGATATATAAAAAAATATATGAAACAAATAAAAAAAGAAAAATGATTCGGGATTAAGGGGGGTTTGTTCGAGTCTAGTGTGGGGGTAGGGTTTCAGATCAATAGTCGCAGGTCACTCCACTGTGAGGAGTCTAGACGATCTAATTTTTTCATGGTGTTAAGTGCTGTTCTTCTTTAAGAGTTGAGGTCGACACAGATCCAAGCAAGACTATGGTGTCGTCGATGACGAATGATGAGTTGCGAGCTGGAGTTAAGTGTTTCTGAGTGCGTGTTGATGCCAAAGCGATTCCTGACTTCTGGAGAGCTTCTATAAGTTATGATCTAAGTGCGTTGAGGGTTTCAAGAGAAATTTGGGGGAAAACATCTTTCAGATTTTGAAGATATGACTGGTCCGCAAATAGGTATTATTTAATTGTTTTCTTATTATCCGAATCTCCTGGAATCAGTTTAATAGTATCCTGTTTTGTCAGTTTCATAAACTTGGTTCTTCCACCAACATCCGATGTCCCTATTTTACATAGTTATTGTTTAATGCATATAACTTTTTTTCAATGATCTCTATTTTTTTATTCCCTGAATTCAGCATCTAAATGAATAAATATGTCTCTATTTGTGATTTGTTTCAAAGATTACAATCCGATTTTAATTTTATCTTCATCTTATTCCTCCTTTATTTCTATCAACGTCCAATACAACTCAATTTGCCTTATCTCTTATTTCATCGAGGCACTAATTTACACACAGAAGAAAAATGATATTACCTTTTCATCAATCTAAATCTCATTTTGGATTTGAGACACAACTGCTTTTATTTATTTATTATTATTTTTCTTACAAGTGTATTAAGCACACTAAGAAAGTACTATATAAGTAGTACCTAGGTTTTCAGTTCAGAGATAGGCAGTCTATTGAGTCCAGCTAGTCTTTGTTGAGCGGTGTAGTATTTGAAGTTTTTGCTAACAACAACAAGCTTCAATGAATTTATAAGGGATTATTTATACTTTTATTGCAATTACATTTTTATTTTCATAAGAGATATTTGTTATATATTATAATATCTATTTTTAGGTTTGGCATAAGGGATATATTTTCTTTTAATCTACTTTCAATCTTATGAATATCAACTCTAAAATGAATATGAGATCAATTTGTTTCTAAATTAAAGTAATTGATTTATGCTTATGCGTAAGGGACATTTATTTTAATTGTTCAAATACTCAAAATTATATTTTCTTCTAAGAAAAAATTATAGTTATATGGTTTTTTGTTTTTCCTAACTATGGTTTCTAATTTTGTGCAAGAAATTTTAGTTTATTAAATTTTGTTTAATCTGCTCATGTTAAGGGATATTTTTTGTTTAAAAAATTATCTTTGTCTTACAAAGATGCACACACACATATATATATATATATATATGTATTTATCAAATTCAAACATGTTTAGTAATTTTAAAGATTGTGATAAATTTTTAGTAAACAGCTGCTCTAAATTTATTAGACAGTCTATTTGATCATGTTAAAATTTCGATTTTTATAATTCAACTTATTTCAGAAGAATCATCTTATATAATTACCAGTATGTTTTAATTTGATTTAATTTATCAAAGTTTTATTTAAAATTGAATTTATTTTGGTTATTATGTGATATATATTTATATATAATTGTATAATTTTCAAGTATATAACCATTTTTAAAAATTATTATCAACCAAATATTAATTGGGAAATTATAAATTAAGAAAGTCATCATGTCATATGCATGTCATGCGCAAATCATGAATATGGAAACATATCGATGACTTATGATATCACTTATTACATGCATATGAATATATAGTTAGATACAAATACTCATGAGTGTTGAATAAACTTTACAAAAAAATGGATTTTTATAATTAAGAATGAAATTTTAAGTACAATAATTAATCTTCCATGTGTTATGCATAATATCGATATTCCTTGCTTTCTTATTTCATTCAAATTTTTCAATTTAATTTTATGATTTACTATCTGAGATTATTATAAACATGAATTTATTCATTCTTTGAAATGTTTTAGAACTTTATGTTCAAGATATAAACATTTGTTATGATAAATTATCTATAATAATAATAAATGTATTCCTTGAAAGAAAAGTTTGAATATATTTCATGAAAATTCCTATGACATGAGGTTTTTTTGTAACCAAGATCACATAAATGTTATATATATTTATATATATATTCTTATATAAAAATGTAAGTGTATCTTAATTCATTGACATATTTTCAAAAATGAAAAACTCCAATGACAATATATATAAGTAAGGTAAGTCTAAAATGTTTTCAGAAAATCCAGAAACTTAAACGTTGTAAATATGGGAGGTTAATGGGGAGTGTACCCATCCTTTTCTAAGTGGGTAGTCCCAGACAACCTTTAATATTTAATTAGACCAAATGTTTTTTTTTCAAAGGCTTGTTTATTATTTTATGAAGAACCACAGGTTTATTTTAAATTACTCTCAAATGTAAGTATTTTAAAAAGCATAAATACTTTCACTTGCTTTATAGAATTTACAAAAGCATAATTTTCTTTAAAAGGGTTTATTTATATGTTTCAAATTAGTTAGTATTTATCAAAGTTATTTTCAATATTTACCAAAATATTTTTTAAAGGTATTTCCAAAATCTTTCATTTCAAAAAGTAAAAGTATTTTCAAAAAGGGTTTTCACTAACTCCTTATTGGGAAATTGAATGTTCACCCCTTTGTTTTTAAATGTTTTTCACAGGAATCATAGAATTTATAAATCAGACTTCAACACTTTTGGTGTAGTGTACATAGAAGTGTAGTAGGCAATTGTTTACTTTTCATTCAACTTTGATAAATGTAAGGTTTTGTCTAATTATCTAAAACCTAGAGTGGTAAAAGGTCCTCGATTATGTATATTTTTGTGCAACTATTTAATTACTTTTATAAAAAAAATTACATAGCATTTTTAATCACTGAGTCTAGAAGTGAAGGCTTAGGGTGTTATATATAAGATATAACAGGTGTATCTTTTTATCATAATACTCATGAAATAATCTCATATCCCATAAGTCTGAACAAAAAATATAAATTAAATTAAAAAATACAAAGAATTTTCTACTAAAAACCCTATCCTAGCCTTAAAATCATCACTAAAACTAGTCGAGAATATCTAGCTAGATCCCTTATGAAACCTATGCTCAAACCCATTTAAAATATATCAGGATTATAAAGTCATTTTTGTTCATGTAAAAGGTGTGATAAATACATCTGATTAGGGTATAATCATTAGGGATCCTAATATTCACCATGATATATCAGTGTATGCATGAGAAAAATAAATAATATAGGGGATATGTACTTAATAAAACTATAATAGTAAGGTTATCTTGTGTTAATATAGACACTATGACACCTAATCTTACCTAGGGTAATCATATCTGGAGGAATGTATTCATAAATGCAGAGAATAATAGAGAATGTAATATGGTATCTTAGAATGACTACAAATTTAAAAAAAGTTATTAAATTATAGTTGGCATCCTAAATCTATATTTATCTAACTATGGGAATTAAATACCAAATAAAGTCTTAAGCACTCATATGGTCTTTAGGGACATTAAATTCCATGTCACACCCCAACCTATGTGACTCTTTTATTTTATTATTTTTCTGCCTTTAAATACTTTTTTGGGGTTTGGGATTAGTCCCAGATTAATTTCTTTGATTTATATTAAAAAAATTCACTTTTTTTGTGTTGACATCATTGGGAATATGTGTGGAGCGTGATCTAGAAGCCGCATGACTGACCATCCTCAAAAAATTAAAATAAATAGATTTTTTTAATTTGAACGCACATTAATTGTTTTGTCTTTTAAAATTTTTATTGTGTTAATAATTTTTTTATTATTGAAATAATATGAGTACTTATTTTATTTTATTTTTATCATTATAAATTAGTATTATTATGTGTTATTATTATTATTATTATTATTATTATATTTTCTATCAACTTTTTTTATTAGTTGTTTAGGGTGTTTTTTTAAAGGGGGAAAAAATTAAAACCCTAGTTGGTACCCCCTCCCCTCTTCGCACGGTGGACCCCCCCACCACTCTGCTCAGCGTGCAACTGACACAAACCCCCCCTCTATGCAGCCAACTCCCCATCGCATTCCCCCTCAATGAGTAGCAGCCCCAGACACTGCCTCCCCGCCTCCCCGTTGTGCTCCCCACTGCAGGCGCATCCAGACACCACCTTCTTCCCTTGTGTGCGGCATGACACAGCTCACCCATCCCTTCTTCCCCAACCACCCAGACGTCGCTGGCCTCCCCGACCTCCCAGCGCAACAGCCATCCCCTTACAGCGACTTTGGCCAGTATCCCCTTCCTTGGATGGATCACTATTCGACATCGTTCTCTATCCCTGCCGGTGATTTATTCGGCCAACACGCTTCCTCCTGCGCAGCCTTCCGAAAACACCCCTGGATGGCGCTGCCCCTTCTTCCAGAAATTCCATCCAGTACCGTGACCTCCTACTAGTGCTCCGCCTCCTTTCAGTGCATTTTACCCCCTCAGTATAATCTAATCTTTATTCACCACTCTTCTAGTTAGTTTGTGAGTTTTGGTTGTTAATGTTTATTTTTGGTGGTTTAGGATTTTTGAAACCCTCGAGAGGTAGTGTCAAGTTTTCATTGTCATTGTGCATCAGTTTTGAGGTGAGGGTTTCTCCATACTACTTGGTTTTTCATTTTCTAATTTGGGATCTTTATATGTTTTTAGGCCTTAGTGTTTAATTTGTAGGGCATTGGGCTTTACCGGGTGGTTCCGAACATGCATTTTTTTTGTCACGCCATGGTTCCAAGGTAGGTTTTCATTGTACTTACTTTTAAAATTTAAGTTTCATCTATTTCCTGCTGTTCGTGCCCTATATATGTGCTAATTATTATTGTGAAACTTTTGGCTAATTTATTTATTATGAAAATTGGTAGTTTAACTCTGGTTTTGTGAAAAATGAGGTCATTTTTTTTTATAATTGTGCACACAGTTTGTTTAATTAAATGTTTCATTAGTTTTTTACCTGGTTTGTGACTCTTAGAACCTAATTTAACAATTTAAATAAGTTTGTGGGATAGAATTTGTTTTTGGAACCTTTTTTAGTGTTAATTAGAAACTATTTTGATAAAAATTTCATATGCCACTGATAAATGGCCAGGTTGGAATTTTTGTAAAGAATGTTTCATTTCAAGGTGTTTTGGTGTTTTTACACCCCTTTATAAAAAGTGAATGTGTATGTTGATAAATGTTTTTTATAGTGTTTTGAAATGGATTCAAATTAAAAGGAAGAGTAGTTGTGGCTTTAAAATGGATTGATGTGAAATGGTGATTTTGGGTTTCTTGAAAGTGTTCCAAGTAGTTTTATGTTTAAAATAAGCGTGTATTTGGATTTTAAAGTGGGTTGACATGTGATGATGGATTTTTACCGATAGTTTTTTACGTTCTAAGTGTAATAGGAAAAGTTTTGTTTGAATTTATCAAAGTATTGTAAGTGTTCAAAATGATATTTCGTGGGTCCTTTTTTTTTTGAATTTTCAAAGTGGGTTTTGATTTTATAAATAAATGGGTGTCGAGTTTTAGGGTGTTTTATAAGGTGTTGTTGATAAATGGCCATTTGACAATTTTATAAAAATATTTGTGCCTTGGGAAATTTAATCTGAATATTTTGAGAGAATTTATAAATGTTTTGGTGTGGAGATGATGTGTTTTCACTCTTGAGAAAATGTAGATTTTGTGTTAATGATAAATGTTGGTTTATGAAAAAAATGGTTTAAGGCCCTTTTGGAAACCTTGTGAAAAATGGTGAAATTGTTTATTATGAAAACCTCCTATGGATGTTTCTCATGCCATGATTGTATGTATATAATGGATGGGATTTCCTTACTAAGGAATCCTTGTGATCCATTATAAGGGTGTCTTGAATTGGACTCCTTATGTTCTTTTTATTAATGGCATGAGATCAGTCTTTAGAGTGACTCAGGGTGATGCCTTTTGTGATTTATTATTATATATGTGTGATTGGATTCTTGGATGGCATCAGTTGCCTCACCCCCATTAAATACTTGAGACATGAGAATCTAGAATATTGAGAGAATATTCTGAGAATGATTTCCGCACTGGTAGGTTATGGTACTAACCAGTGCCCCATAGTAGGTAGATGTATTGAGTTTATTACTATGGGATTTTCCCTCAGCCTTCCTGACAAAGGATGATTGAACTTTTTGAGAATTTTTATTTCATCGTGTGTGACATGTCACTGAGGATGAGGTCTCATGTATTGGTGTCTTCTAGATTATTCTTTATCTCCTAGGTTCACCCGTGTCTATTTGGATTTTGTTTCTTGTAGTAGTGATTATGATGCTTTTATGTATATCTAAATTTCCCTTGCTATGTAATTCCTATTATACCTTCATGTGTTTTGTTTTTCTTGGAAAGTGGCGAGATGACTTTGATTAGGTTTCTAGAAATGGGTTTCAAATGAAAGTGTTTTATCCATTTTGTACAAATATGAAAATGTAAACATCACTTTCCCTTTGAAAAATGTCATTGATACTAATGAAAAGAATCTAGTTTTGAAAATGTTTAAAGGCAATGGTTTATAATTTGTTTTTAAGTAAAATATTTATAAAAAATTACTTTTATAGATTATAGTTCAAACTTGAAATGGTGTCCCTTTTATTTTAAAGGTAGTGCATTGGGAAATAGTAGATCGGGCTAGAATACTGAGTTTTAATACTCATTACTATAGTTATTTCCTATTTTAGTCCATGTGAAGGTTCCATCTTGGGTGCACTCTCCTTGGATGACGCTTGATATTTGAGTCGGGGAGTGACCCATGGGGTCACACGAAGATAGTGTTTTCTTATTCGGTTAGTTTTATTTCATTCAATTCCTGTTTAGTCGTTTTATTTGGTTTATTTATTCTAAGTTGATCTTTATTATTTCCTATGATTTTATTTATTTTTATTGGGATAAATCGTTCCCATCATCTCTGTCGATGACCTGGCGCTTGTCGCCAGCCTGGGAGGATTGGGAACACCTCTCAGGCCTTACTGTGGATCAGCTTGGGTGACCGGTTCAGGGTCAAACTAGGTTGGTTCATGAAAAAATGGTATCATAGGAATTCATCTCTTATTGGATCTCACTTTTCATACCACCCTTTTCTATTTGAGAATGTCATGGTAGAAGGAGTAGGATTGTCAGGACTCTAGGGGTAGGTGTGGGAACAACGTCACAAACTCTTTCTCATTCTGATCCTCGGGTTTCCATGGGAAGTCTAGTTTAATTAGTTTCTTTGGGTTTTAGGATATGTTTTGTGATTGGTATAGGACAAGGGGAGTTGGACTAATAGCCCCCATGAGCCATACAGCCTGGAAAGCCATGTGGAGCTAAGGGAATGGTTTTAAAAGGCTCTCCATGTCAGTGACATGTTTGTAATATGGCCGTCAACCATATGGTCAAGTCACCCACCGACACTAGTTCCCTGTTTGAGTTGTTTTGGGTATCCTCCGACTTCTGAAATTTGTTTGAATAAAAAAAAATTGGTTTTGAAAAAAAATGCTTGTTTTAAACGACATGTTTAATTTTTGGATTTTTTTAAAGAAAATAGTATGAATGATTCGTTTTTGGAAAATGAAGTTGTTTTGTTTTGTCCCTAGTGTTCCTATGGGTTCTCACATGCGTAGTGGTATGTTGTAATATGAAAGGATGTCTGGTATGGTGTATGGATGCATGGGGTGGCATAGAAACATACATGTGAGTGAGACTCTAAAGAATACCAATGTCGAGGGTTTAATCCACCAAAATTGTTTTAAATTAAATATGTTTTCAAAAAAGGAAAGTTTTGATGTTTTGATAGATTGTTTTTTTTGTGTTTAGAGATTTTTACCTATGTGGTGTTTAATTTTGAGGATTTTATTTATTGAGTTGGTCTTGATTGGGTTCTTGACTTTTCTTGTCCATCGATTATTCCCTTAAAGTTTCGATGGGTGATCGTAGTATGGTTGATCAACCTAAGGGTTTTTACTTGCGTTTTAGAAGCTAGATCCACCTATCTTTTATAGTCAAGAAGACCCTTCTATATTGGAGGAGTGGATGAAAATTATAGAATGGGAATTCAACCTCATTGATTTTCCTGAGTCATTGAAGGACAATTTTGCAACCTTCATGCTTGAAGGTTCACTGTGGATGTGGTGGAAGTAAGTGTCTCGGAACAAACCATATTAAGAGCTTACTTGGAAGTTTTTCAAGGATTTTTTCATTCGTCAGTATTTCTCTGAGAAATAAAGGGTGAGAAAGGGGATGGGGATGTGTTATCTGCAGTAGGGTGATGGATCCATGTTGGAGTATTTCCAGTGCTTTTTGAAGCTATTCCCTTATGATTTAGGGAATTCTACAAATGACTCCATGAAGGCTTGATGTTTCGAGGCAGGCCTCCATCCCGATCTTCAATCGAAGGTGTCAGCATCCAACCTAACTTCTTTTTACAATGTGGTGAGGAAATACCTTAATTTTGAAGCCATATTGTTAGGATTTCAAGAGGTAGTACTCCCTCCTTCAATTCCTAGGAGCAGTGGGGAGACTTCCAACAAGAAGATAAGAAAGCCATCGAAAGTCGATGGAGAAAGTCGTAGAATCAAAAGGCCTCGGGATCTTTCATCAATCACTTCACATCAAGAGATACTCATGTGTTATCAGTATGAAAAAATAGGTCACAATAGGATGTCATTCCCAAGTAATCATAATCCCTATCATGCTTGTGGATGTTTGGGTCACTTACAATGATTCTGTCGGGGCGTTGTTAGAAATCTTCCCAGAGGAAGTTCTCAGAAGTGATGTTCTATAGGGTTTTTGTTTAAGGTTTCTTTTGTAGGTTTCCTTCTACTGTAAGGGATCTCTTATCGTGTCAGTGGTAATGAGGGTGTTATGGATTTTTAAAGGTATGTGAATGTCATGGGTCTTTTGATGAACACCGATTTTCAGTTCTAGCATGGTTTTTATTTCAAAATTATATCCTTTAATTTGTAAAATCAAAAGATGTATGTTTTTATTAGGATTATCAAAACCCGAATGTAAGGTAGGAGATGATTCATCTATAAGAGCTCTAGACAAATGTCCTTAGAGTGAAGTCTATGCATAGTTAGGAACCCCAAGTGATTTTAATGAGCTTGGTTAAGGTTGTGCCTCTGTTATTACGGTGATACAATTTTATTATTTTTGCTATGGTTTCTTTGTTGTTGTGAATTTTCTATGGTCGTAAAGAGTGAGATGGACTTATCCCTCACTCAATGTCAGTAATTGTGCCTTTTTGGATGCGAGTTTCTGATCAGTGGTCTTGCATGGACTACCCATGTGAATCAGTTTTGTCTTTGGTTTTTGTCCATCCTGAAGTGATGAGTAGTGAGTAATTTTCCATCATAGTTTCATTGATCCAATCCTTGGGAACTCCCTCCCCACCAATGGGGTGTGGGTTTTTGGTTCGTGCAAAGTTTTTGGTTCAGATCTTATCCCTTTTTGACTGGAGTGAGTGGTTTAAATGTTCTTTATATGTTTCTTTTAGCTTGAGTAAGGCCCGGTTCGGGTTCAAGTTGGTTTTCTGTTTGGACATGTATATATTGGTTCTATATGGTGGAGAGACCCACCATCTCTTTGGTTTTCTCTTATGTCATTACCAGATTCTAGTTGAGTTCTTATAGTGGGGAGTCTGTTCAGGCATCCCCTCTTTCGGTGATCTGTTTCGGGCAATGAGGTTGAGTACCATTGGTGGTCGATGGAATTTCCTTGGGTTAAGAGGTTGGATCGTGTTTGTGTAGAATTCTTAGGTGTTGATCGATCGACTGGATGGTGTTGTGGCTTTCCAAGGACGGAAAGTGTTATGGTGGGGAGAATTGTCACATATCGACCTGTGTGACTCTTTTATTTTATTATTTTTCTACCTTTAATTTTTTTTGAGGTTTGAGTTCAGTTCCAAATTAATTTTTTTGAGTTGTATGAAAAAAATGCACATTTTTGGTTTTGACGTTTTTAGTCACATGAGCGGAGCACGATTTGGAAGTCGTGCGGCTTCACCCTGGTAACTGCGCGACTGCCAATCCTCAAAAAATTAAAATAAATAGATTTTTTAATTAGAACGCACATTAATTGTTTTTTCATTTAAATTTTTTACTGTTTTAATAATTTTTTTATTATTGAAATAATATAAGTACTTTTATTATTTTTATTTTTATCATTGTACATTAGTATTATTATGCATTATTATTATTATTATTATTATTATTATTATATTTTCTATCAACTTTTTTTAGTAGTTGTTTAGGGTGTTTTTTTAAAGGGAAAAAAAATTAAAACTTTAATTACTACCCCATCCCTCTTTGCATGGTGGACCCAACCCCCACCCCCATTCTTAGCGCGCAACCGGCGTGAACCCCCCCTCTGTGTAGTTGACTCCCCGCCGCCTTCCCTCTTAGCGAGCAACATCCCCGAACACCGTCTCCCCACCTACCCATTGAGCTCCCTGCTGCAGGTGAACCCGGACACCGCCTACTTCCCTTGTGTGTGGTGCGACCCAGCTCACCCATCCCTTCTTACCTAACCACCAGGATGCTGCTGGCCTCCCAATCCTCCCAGTGTAGCAGCCCTCCCCTTGCAGCGACTCCAGACAGTAGCCCCTTCCCCTACTGGCTCACTACCTAGCACCGTTCCCTCTCCCTGCCAACAATTTATCTGGCCAGCACGCTTCCTCCTACCCAGCCTTCCAGAAACACCCCTGGCCGGCGCTGCCCCTTTTTTGGAAATTCCAGCTAGTACCGTGACCTCCTGCTAGTGCACCACCTCCTTTAGGCGTGTTTCACCCCCTTGGTATAATCCTCTTCTTTCTTCACCGCTCTTCCAGTTAGTTTGTGAGTTTTGTTTGTTAATGTTTATTTTAGGTGGTTTAGGATTTTTGAAACCCTCGAGAGGTAGTGTCGAGTTTGTATTGTCGTCGCGCATCAGTTTTGAGGTGAGGGTTTCTCCCCACCTCTTGGTTTTGTATTTTCTAATTGGGGATATTTATATGTTTTGAGGCCTTATTGTTTAATTTATAGGACATTGGGCCTTACCAAATGGTTCCGAACGTGATTTTTTTTCATCGCGCCACAGTTTCGAGGTAGGTTCCCATTGAACTGCCTTTTAGAATTTAAGTTTCATTTATTTCCTACTAGTAATGCCCTATATATGTGCTAATTATTATTGTGCAACTTGTGGTTAATTTATTTATTATGAGAATTAGTAGTTCAATTCTAGTTTTGTGAAAAATGAGGTCATTTTATTATAATTGTGCAAACTTTTTGTTTAATTAAATGTTTCATTAGTTTTGCACCTGGTTTATAACTCTTAGAACCCGATTTAAAAATTTAAATAAGTTTTTGTGATGAAATTTGTTTTTGTCACCTTGTTTAGTGTTAATTAGAAACTATTTTGATAAACATTGCATGTGCCTTTGATAAATGGACCAGTTGACATTTTTGTAAAGAATGTTTTGTTTCAAGGTGTTTTGGTGTGTTTACACCCCTTTATAAAAAGTGCATGTGTATATTGATAAATGTTTTTATAGTGCTTTTAAATGTATATTGATAAATTTCATGAGTAGTAGTGGCTTTAAACCAGATTGATGTGAAATGGTGATCTTGGGTTTCTTGAAAGTGTTCCAAGTAGTTTTATGTTTAAAATAGGTGTGTATTTTTCTTTAAAGTGATTTGAAATGTGATGATGGATTTTTCCCAATTGACGTTTATGTTCTAAGTGTAATAGAAAATGTATTGTTTGAATTTATAAAAGTATTATAAGTGTTTGAAATAATATTTCAGGGGTACTTTTTTTTGGATTTTCAAAGTGGGTTTTGGTTTTATAAATAAATGGGTGTTGAGTTTTAGGGTGTTTTAGATTGTGTTATTTATAATGGCCATTTGAAACTTTTATAAAAATTTCTATACCCTAGGAAATGTGATATGAATATTTTGAGAGAATTTATCAATGTTTTGGTGTGGAGATGATGTGTTTTACCTCTTTAGAAAATGTAGATTTCATGTTAATGATAAATTTCGGTTTATGAAAAAGAAATAGTTTAAGGCCCATTTGGAAACCTTATGAAAAATGGTGAAATTTTTTATTATGAAAACCTCCGGTGGATGTTTCTCATGCCATGATTGTATGTATATAATGGATGAGATGTTATTAATAAGGAATCCTTGTGATCCATTATAAGGGTTCCTCAGATTGAAATCCTTATGTTCTTTTGATTAATGGCATGATATCACTCCTTGGAGTGACTCAGGGTGATGCCTGTTGTGATTTATTATTATATATATGTGATTTAATTCTCAGCTGACATTGGTTGGATCACCCCTATTAAATACTTGAGACATGAGAATATGGAATATTGAGAGAATATTCTGAGAATGATTTCCACCCTGGTAGTTTATGGTACTGACCAGTGGCCCATAGTAGGTGGATGTATTGGGTTTATTTCTATGGGATTTTCCATCAGACTGCCTGAGAAAGGATGGTTTAGCATTTTGATCATTTTGATATCATCGTGTGTGACATGTCAACGAGGATGGGGTCTCATGTATTGATGTCTTCTGGATTATTATTGATCTCCTATGTTCACCCATGTCTATTTGTCTTTTGTTGCTTGCAGTAGTGATTATGATGCTTGCATATATATATCTAAATTTCCATTGTTGTGTAATTTCTATTGTACCTTCTTGTGTTTTGTTTTTCTTGGAAAGTAGTGAGCTGACTTTGATTAGTTTTATAGAAATGGTTTTTAAATGAAAGTGTTTTATCCTCTTTGTACAAATATGAAAACGTAAACATCACTTTCCCTTTGAAAAATTTCATTGACACTAATGAAAAAAATCTAGTTTTGAAAATGGTTAAGGGAAATGGTTTATACTTTGTTTTTAAGTAAAATATTTATAAAAACGTACTTTTATAGATTTTAGTTCAAACTTAAAACGGTGTCTCTTTTATTTTAAAGGTAGTGCATTGGGAAATAGTAGATCGGGCTAGCCTACTGAGTTTTAATACTCACACCTATAGTTATTTAATGTTTTAGTCCTTGTGAAGGTTCCATCTTGGGTGCACTTGCCTTGGGAGACACTTGATTGTTGAGTTGGGGAGTGACCCGTGGGGTCACATGGAGATAGTGTTTTCCCAATCAGTTAGTTTTATTTCCTTCAGTTCCTATTTAGTCATTTTATTTGGTTTATTTATTCTAATTTTCTCTTTATTATTTCCTCTAATTTTATTTATTTTTATTGGGATAAATTGTTCCCATCATCTCTGTCAATGCCCTGGC
Organism: Viscum album; assembly: GCA_963277665.1. Lineage (NCBI taxonomy): Eukaryota > Viridiplantae > Streptophyta > Magnoliopsida > Santalales > Viscaceae > Viscum > Viscum album. Next base: position 1,503,994,170 of record OY728152.1, read on the forward strand.
ACTTATCGCCAGCCTAGGAGGATTGAGAACGCCTCTCAGGCCTTACCATAGATCGGATCAGGTGACCGGTTCAGGGTCGACCTGGATTGGTTCGTGACATTCCATATGGTGTTGGGGACTCTCTATTAGTATAAACTTGGGAGGTAAACATTAGATTTTTTCTCAAGTACTCAACTGGTATTACTATAGATACTAAATACCAAATGGATTCATAGAATCTATAATTGGTTGACTAGGGGTGTAAAAAAGAATATGTTTCCTCAAACTCTATTTTGATCTAACTATAGGTTTTATATTCTTGATGGCATCCCAGGAACCTAGTTAGCCTGACCGTGGATACTACCAAATTTAATTAGGGTACATTGATCAGTATGACCATATATGATAAATAAAACTCATATAAGGAGACATGAACCATGGCATGGTACCTCTAAATAGTAGTTGTTAGGGTCTCATGCTAACATCACCATATATACCTAAATCATCATTGTAAGGGTGAATAATAAAAACATACCCACATGTTACCATAACCTAGCCCTTTACTAGGAACATGCTCATATCATGAATCCTCTTCCTAGTCTCATAACTAAGAAATAAGTCAACCATGACACAAATACATCATCTATATTATAAATCATCATCAACCAATATTTATAGGCCAACTATTCCATGCTAGTCCCCATCATATATTGCCTAACATGCCCAACCCATCACCAAATCCATCTCAATCAAAATGATACAATACTCAGATCCTTAGAAATTACCCACTCTATACTAATGGAATTAATATATATCATTCACCCTACTGGTGATCTTATATCTTGTATGTATTACCTGATTCTAGCTTTTATAAGAAAGATATTTCCATTTAAAATTTCTAGAACCACTTTCATAGTCATGGTATGAAATTACCATATTATTACTACCATGTCCAAGACTCCTTAATGAACACATTTCCAAGCCACATGCACCCTGGAAGGTGCTCCTTGGGAGAACCCATCACCAATAAACTCATTATTCCCATTTAAAAGATGGAACAACTTCACTCTTAGAGGATAACATGATAAATACTCATAAACCTAACTGCATTCCCTATAATACAAATAACATGATTTAAAAACTAAATTTTATCCAAACTAGTCAAATTGGATATACCCTCACTATTACAATATAAATACTATGGTTAGTATCTGCTCATGAAATGACACCCATAACCCCCATCTAAAAGGTGTGTTATACATCCTAGAACCATTCCATCCACTTAAACATTTTTTGGAAAGTAAATACATATATGTTCATGAAATCACATGCATGAAATTAGTACCTCACATAAAAAGAATATAGCGTTGTATAATAGAACCCACATATCTTGGTAATGGAATTATACCCCTAAAGTCCAAATTTCCTAGCCTCAATCAAGACCATGTAGACATTCATCCTTTCCATGATCCCCAATATCATTCCCTATAAACTATATAATTAATTGTTAACATTTACAATTAATCCAAAACAACATAAGCTATGAAAACACACTAAGAGATGAAATGACACTGAATCCATAACCAATAACATGAAAAAAACTCATAGTGGGTCTCTATTACTCCTTACAAAAATACCTATCATCTAATTCTCTATCATATTCAAATTACTCCAAAATAAAAAAAATCACTAAATAAATTCATAATAGAAAATACCCTAAGATAAATGGCGATTATTTAAATGTATTTATTTATTATCAATTTCCTTTATCAATTATTAAAAAATCCCATTGGTTCAAGATTATTTCAACATGATTCATTGGAATCATCATTAATACCTAACATGAAACCTTTACAATTGAGTAATATTGAATACGTGGAATAATATAAGAATAAAGGAAGGTGATCATACCTCATTTTAGGGTACAAAAGCCTTCCAAATTTCCTATGGATAAAGGAGTAATTTAAGGGTAATAGAGATGAAAATGGTTATAAATATCTATAAAAATTGTATTTTAGATCCCTCTGTTTATGAACCCAAGGGTTTGAATAGTGAAATGAATGTTATACCCCTGCTAAAACAAATTCTTCAAGAGCATACAAGGTACTTGGTCAACCAACACCAGGTAAATTTTCCCCTACTAGCAACCTACACTAGCTTAACCAAATTTACAATGGTAATTCAAGGAATACATCCACCAAGGATTAGATACTAGGTATCCAATTCACCCACAACAAGTACCTAGTGGTTGTATTTTTTATATTTTAGCACCAGGTAAATCCTAATCTAGATCTGAATATAAACCATCTCTAAAATCACTTTAAACCCATTAAATACAACTCTAATTAAATTCTCAAGTAATGGAAACCAAACATAAAATAAAAATAAATAATTTCCTTATGATCATGGTCAATTAAAATAAAAATTTATCCTGAAATTATTGAATCATAATGATATAGTTCTTTTCTGATATATATGGACTACTCAAAAATAATCTTTGATGTCTCTTACCCAGATTAATAGTGTTTTGAGAGACATGAGAATTATTATTATGAAAATAAAAATTTATAGGATGATAAAGTTGTGATTTAAGTTACTTTTTGAAATTCATTTTTTTATTCAAATAGGTAGATGAAGTGAGAGGTTACAGGATAGAGTTGAAAAAATTATGAGATAATGTGAAAAAATAACAAGTTAGAGAAAGAATAAGACACCTAAAAAAAATAAGAGGGGATGTCTAGGTACTAATTAAATAAATTTATTAAAGAGATAATTCATATAATGAAATTATTTAGGTTTTAATTTAAAGAATATATGTTAATTTTTTTGTATAGTGTTTCATATATGTTTTTCATAATGACTGATGATAAATGGTTCATACACACATCAATAAATCTTAGTGGAAAATGAAGGAATATAACATTAAACATTATGGAGGTATTAATTATCCAAATTTTAATGTTTTTGTTTTTTGAAAAAAATTTCAGATATGATATGATATTGAAAATATTTTTAGATATTATTATTACATATAATTTACTATATTTTTTTATACAAATGAAGAGTGTTTTAAATTTATAGGTAAATATTTAATTTTTTGGGAGGCATTATTCATCCCAAGAGATATTTTCATTAACATGAGTTCATGTATAAAATTTATTGTTATAACCATTGGATTACACTAGAGGATTATATTAAAATTAAGGATACCATGTCCTAATATAGATATATACATTAATTTTTAGCAGTAAACCATAAACATCATTGTTCTTCCTGGTATTGTGAGATTTTTCATTAGTTATTAATAAATTATTTTGAATAGATTTATTAAATATAATGTAAATAAAGAATGGTTTTCAAATAGATAGTTTGTATTTCATATTAAAAAATGATACACGGTAATTTTAAATAGATTTTTAAAAAATACAATTATTTATTACCCCTAGTGAATGTTATGGGACCTCACTAATTTTTTTAGTAGTGATTCTACATAAGTTTTAAGGTGAACTATAATCATATTTAAGGGTTTTATTCTCTATATATTCTTCAAATATTATACTTTTGAATATAAACCCATTATCTAATTTAGATTTCATTAATTAATAACCACATTTTGTTCCTATAATTATTTTATAAATCTTCCTCTTCTTTGGAATCATTGAATTCTATTTCAGAATCTTGATATAAGTGATCTGAGTGAGATCATTAGAAAATTTGATAAAATAATTATCATTGATTTTTTTTATTCATAGGTGCATATATGTTTGAGTGAATAATCTCTAAAAGTTGAGATGTTTGAATCTTAATTTTCTTACAAGAAGATTTAACTATATTTCCATTAGACATATTATGGAAACTAGATTTCTATAAATTTTAAAAATAGGAACATCATGATAATTTTCCTATAAATTTATGTTTTCATATTCTTTTATCCAATGTGAAGTTGTATTCGATTATATCTGTCAGTCTCTTCATATATGCCCAAAAAATATTTGTTTTTTATATTCCCTGATATGAAACATTTTGCCTCATATTCGTTGTAACTTTTTTTTTATCATAGAATCATATTTGAAATTGATAACTAGTAAATAATCCTTCCTAAAATTAATTTCTTTACCTGCATTACTATATTGACAAAAAATATCTATATTGTGTTTCAAGCCACAAAGAAACACCACACTTTTATATTTCATCCACTTTTTTATAATTTCAATCAAGAAAACATCATTGATTTTGTGATATTTATTCCAAAAAATGTTATAGATCCATATATTTACTTTTTAAAACCCTTTTAAAATAATAATATTAGTAGTTATATGAGATAAATATCAACTATAAAATATTCAATGATTTTACTATGATGAAGATTTGAATAAAACTTCAACAATATAAGAAATATTGGATTCTATTATCTTCTATATATTTTTAGTATATTTATTAATATTAATAAATGTTAAATTGATAGTAATATTATTCCTAGTATAATACCCTAGTTGGTCAAACCTTATATATAACTCACTCAATAATAGAAACTGATTCCAAACATTCACATAAAAAATGTTAACCATAATCTTAATTTATCTTCTATAAATGGGGTTTGTCCCACTTAATTCCCTAATTAAAACTCTTTAAAAGGAAATATAATTCATTCCATTTATAAATAATTCCCTTTATCTATTCCTAAATCAATTTCAACACCAATAGTAGCACTAAAAAAATAGAAAAATTATCTTCATTCGGTCCTATCAATACGAATTTCCCCCTCTTTTTCTATTAAATGTATATTTTATAGAAAAGAAATATTATTGGATTCAATAAACATATCACTCTATAAATTATAATATTTTTTAGAATTTTAAATATTTTTATTTGTATAAAATTATTTCCCATTATGGATATTACCAAACATGATATATGTATGGAATATTTATTTAGATAAAAAGAATTTCAATTTTTTATATTTAATTGATCACTTTGATTATTTATTATAAGTATTGGTTATTTTTTTATAATTTAATGAATTTATTGATTTTTTTATACAATCATGAGGATTATTGGATGCCTAATAAACTCTCTCATAACTATTTTATCATTAACTATTTTCATAACTATTTTTTTTCAAATATGAATATGAATTTTATTATGTGGTTCTTAGCCATGAGTACTCTTTGATAATTGATTTGAAGTTATTTTTCAATTTATTTTAACCTTATCTACCGATTCTTCCCTAATTATTTTTTTCATAAAATGTGACACATTAAAACATTCAATGAAATTCTATAATAATAAGTCATGTTAAAATTAAATATATTCAATAGTATTTGTAGTGCGAGATTCTTTATTAATTGAAATACTCTTATAATCCATCATTGATAAATTTGATATACACACCTTCAATTATTATTTCTATTTTAATTTAGTATCAAAATACATTTATTCTATATTTCTTCTCACACTATCATCACTACTAAACTCTTCAATATTATCATTTAATATTAATAATTTCTAATCGAAGTGCCTCAATATAGCTTCATGAAAATAAATTTAACCAATTTTATCATCATCTAATTTTATAAATCAAAACATTCTATTTACCCTTGTGAAATTTTATTGACAATATACATGTGTTTCATTGAGAATTACATTGTGCATTTGGTCTTTATCAATATATATAAATGTTAATTAAAACATTCACTTGAATTATTTATAATTTTCAATAATGTCTCACATTTGAGAGGTATCATTTGGTTTCCCTGCGATCTACATAAAATGTCTTTACTTATTTCATGGTCTTGTGAAATACATCTTGTAATATTCTTCAACATTATTATATCAATATATTATGAGTACTCTATAATAGGATGGCACCAAATTATATTAATTTTGGTCTATGTGTTGATGGAGAATGAAGTATCAAGTCACCATGATGGAGGGATAAAGCTTTTAAAAATTGAGCATATTCTATATACTCATATAACATATGTTCTGTTGGAATTATTACCATCATGATCGCATAATTTGGTTTATTAGTTAAATATTGTTATTTTTTCCATTAAATTATTCTTTAAAACCAAGTATAATAACCAAAATTTATGATCAACATAAAAATATATCATTCATTTTAGTTTTTATTCATATATAGTTAAGCATGTTTAGGATATAATACCAAACATAAAATATATTGGATTGAAACATATGAATCGATAATACTATATCATAAATAAATATATTTTATATAATATATGTTCTATTAACCATATGAAATAATCTTAAAATTAATTATAGATATGTTTCAAATTCTATGGCTTCTGATACTTGAGAATCAAAAAATAATATAGTAAAACAACAATTTATTAAAAAAATTTAGTAGTCTATTTGTTCATCCAATTAGAAGAATCTGATTACCATATAATATAATTAATACCATTTAATGACATTATATTCATAATGATAGTTCATTCATATTCATCAACATTTTAGTTATATATCAATTTTTTTACAAAATATTTTTTTACAGTAGTAGTGTAATAAAAAGATTTAGATTACATATTCAAAATTAAGTGATTCTTAAAATAATAAATGTTGTCCATCCTTGTTTTTATTAAGCTTAATAAATGTAAAAAAATTATTATATATACAAATATTTTTTATCTTCTCAATTTTATTATAATAAAAAATATTATTTATGAAATACATTAGTTATCTAGAAACTGTAATAATGAACACAAAACAACATCTAGTGGAATGCATTATTTTATTTTTAGGTTGAATAAAAAATATGATATTGTATTGAATGGAAAAAGGGATTAATAAAAAACAATTATCCTTCCTAAATCCAAAAAATTCATTAATTTCTTATTGATTTAGATCATTAATATATGATCTAAAATATCATGATAAATGTTTTTTGGACATTAGCCTATGATATCTGCATCTCTAATGTAACACCCCAAGCTTCCACGGTACGCTTCTCTTTGAATAATACAGTAGCGTGTGTTGTACGCAACTTCGAGTTCTAACACACCACAACCAATCAAAATAGCTGTTATGAATAGTAATACCCACTTTTTGAAATTTTATAAATTTTTATCTTTCAAAATGGACTTCATTTTTGGATTCGGAATATCAAAATTAGCTTAGGGTGAATTTTTGGTATTTTTCTGAAAACTTTCAATTTTTGATGAATAGTTATAGTTTAAAACCAAATTTTTATTTAAATAATTATTTATTTTATTTAAATTTATTTTATTTCAAAATAGATATATAATACCTATATAATTTCAATGTAATTCGTTGGAGTCAGTTTATAATAATTTTAGATATATAAAAATTTTAATGAACTTTTTACCATCTTTTACCCACCTCCAAGGAGCATTTGCAAATTTACATAAAACTTAATTTTACCACTTCTGTGAGTTGAATTTCAAAAATATGAGAAACACAGTTGATATCAGTAATTAAAATTTGGTTCAATAATATGAAAATAATTTTTGGTGAATAGTAACTTTTTACTTTTATTTACCACGGTTAAAAGTAAATAGGGTAATTAAGGGTAAAAATGACATTATTATTACCCTAAAACATGTCATAATTCTATTGGATAAGTATAATTCGACCAAAAAAAACTTAGGAATAAAATATTAACCTCTTTAGTCCACTTGGATTAGATTAGGACATTTATTATTATTTAATTCAAAGAAGAGTTAAAAGTGTTAAATTCAATGTTTAATAACTAAGCCATTTTTAATATAGGGTTACACATAAGATAAATTCGACTATAAATATTAATTAGAAATATAAAAAGATTTCATACATAATGTTATTTTATTTATAAATTTTAGACATTAAATAATTTAATTTATTTATGACACAATGATGATGTAGTAATTACCTAATTAATGAAATATTAAAATAATTGATATTATAAATATCCAAATAAATGTAATTTGGGACTTTTTATGAATTAAACTAATTTTATAGGTTAATATGACATGTTAGGGTTGGTTAAATGAATTTTTTTCGAAGTAATAATGCTGTTATAAATTTTGAAAAAACAAAATACCAAATAGTGTCAAAATTGACATAAAAGAGTTTTTAAAACAAATATTATATTATTAATTGATATTCTATTCCTAAAAATCTATGGTTTGGACAAAGGTGTTAAATAATATTATATATGTCATTAATTAACCACTTTAGATTTTCTTGGAAGTTTATAGTAAGTTTATTAACCATATAATATAAAAATACAAAGAGACATGGTAAATGTCAAACTATTTAACTAAGAGTTAAATCTAAAAGAAAAAGTTAATATAGTGACACAAACCTATCTAAAACCTATTGGTTGAGTAATTTTTGACCCATACCCACCTTATCATTTAAATAATTCATTTTGGATCCATTATAAACCGAAAATTATTTTATTATAAAATAATATTTCTAGCTTTTCCTAAGGTGCCCCTCACCCCTCTTATAAAAGGGCACTCCACCTTCCCACAAATTCACACCTTAAAATCCATTTGGATCGGCCAAAACCTGCCCAAATACCCTATAAACTGTCCTCAATTCATCATAGAGGCCTTACTTTAATCACAAAGCCAACCTAAGGATCCCTTTTGATCAAATCAAAAGGAAGAACCCGAAGAAGAGGTAAATATTTCATCACCTCTTTCAAGTTTCTTTCTTCTTACACTTCCTATTTCTTTATTATTTCCATTATAAAATAATAACTCCAATATATTCTATATAATATTATGTTATTATAAATATTATAAAACCATATTCATTATTCTATCTATCCTTTGAATGACATGTCACCATACGTGCATACGTACGACTTACTGTCTCCACGTCGTGGTGTAGTTGTTATTCCATACATTATTATTTGGATGGGTATAATAATGATGTATAATTGATGTAAATAATAAATATAACATGATAATTATTCTTTATATATGATATAACATCCAATTATATATTATTTTAATATCAAAAGAATGATATTGTTGCTCGTGCGTATGCACGGATTACCTTCTCCATGAACACGATGAGATTCATTCCCCATCGTATCCATTCAAGACTAATTTACATTTGATGATTAAAAATAATGTTTAAAGGCTTGATATCATTCTTTATATGAATAAGATACATTACATCCATAAAAAACATGACTCACATAACAAATAATATAAAGGAAAACAAATCCGTAAACACCCGAAACAACGATAATACTAAGATATTATTAACAAAGCAATGGTAAAAGATCATATATGATATTATATTAATGTATATGATTATTTTATAATTTAATAACAATTATTTCACCATTATATTGGAGGTTAACCTACCCTCAACCAAGGAAAAGTACAAGGTAAGGGTTAATTTCACAATCTCTTTATTATCCAAGGTTGTTTTTACGTAAGTATCTACTGGGATCTCTTTATCATCCACATCCATGTTTCTTAAAAATTCATTCCAAAACATTTTTACTATTTACTAGACTATGGGTTAAATCCATTTATACCCTTTTTTTGACTTTTTATAAAATGGTTTTAAATGAATCTTTCTGTCGTTTTCCAAACAAGGTACCTTATGACCTTTTTGACAAAATTAAGGTAAGAATGTTTTTTTAACTTATACGGCCGATGCGGCTATTTTCTGCCATTATAACATCGTCGAAACTTCCCTTAAAAGATTATAAGAATATTTTCAAAATAATTTTTTTCTTAAATTATTTCAAAATATAAAGAGATATTTCTCTAAAAAATGTTTTGATTTCATCTATGTCAACATCCTTTGATGGATTTTAAGCTTATTTGAAGTTGATTTATTATGATACAAAACTTCCATATTGTATTGAAGGTTTTGTGATATGTTTGACTGTGGATGTGTTATTTTCATACCATTCATGGTTTATGGATAAAGTATTGAAATTTCTTATGCCATTTTTAATACGAATGTTTATATTATGTTTAAAACTTTTCATATGAGGAATGCATTGGACTTAGTAAGTGATGGGTGGAGCCCGCTATAGCACCTCGATGCATCAGTAGGTCTCACGAGACAAAATAGTGTCTTGGCACAAGGCATTGAAAAAATATTATTTGTAGTCTTGGAAAAAGGCCTTGACTATGTGGTTATGAAGTTTGGAATTATGCATTCCATCATTATGAAGGTGGCTATTGATATTGCATGTGATTATTCCATTAGTAGAATATCATTGTGAGTAAGTAAATGGAATTATTTTGATTTATATTTTCCATATTATGATGAATTTTATGTTGAAAAGGATTTTTTTTTAGTTTTATACATTTCCTTAAATGTTTATGCTTATTTATGAAAGTTTTTGCTATATTTCTATCCTTACTGAGCATCTGATCTCACCCCTTTCTATGTTTTATTTTTCCCAGGATGTGAAGAAGTATATTATGACTGACCTGTAGGGATAGTATATGGGATCTCAATGTTTTCTATGGAAATAATGTTGTTGTAGTTTTCCATTTTATGATAAAATGTAAACCTTATGAATGTATCTAGTACTTCCAAGGCTACTAAACCAATAGGTCTTTAGAGACTTGATATTTTGTGAACATGCCAATGATACGTAATAATGCACCAACTCTGGGATTCTGGGTTCGGGGCATTATAGTTGGTATCAGAGGAAGTTTAGTATAAACCTTGGAAACTAGATTTAGATAAACTTTGATTAGATCACATAGCCCTAAGATAGACTTTGAGGATTAATATAGAAGAACTTACTAGAATTTTGGTATTGTAGAGATTTTGTGAGTTTTCCAAGAAATAAATCCCTATCTGGATACGAGAAGGTAGAGACAGCTCTGGAATAGATGTACCTAGGGGTAAAACCCAAAAACACCACTTTGAGCTAGACTCGAATGGGAACTGGTGCACGACAATGGGCCTTGCTGCACTCTTGGTTACGACACTACTGGGGGATATGCTTAGGTTAATTATCATTTTCTTCAGAAACCATTTTGAAGGGTTTATGAGTATATAATTTCTCAAAGAAAACATTTTTATGATTATGGATTATATCCATAAACTGTTCAATTTATGTTAAGTGTTTTACAAGTTTGTATTTTTGTATTGAAATTAATAAACTAATATAGTTTATGAAATTGTTTAGAAATGGAGGCTAGTGGAAGGAATGGAAACCATATCAATACATGCACTCCATGTAGGGATTTTACTCTTACTCAAGATAATTATAGTGGAGATGGTGAAACAACTGGTGCTGATCAGCTAATCACCATACTCAGACAACTCACTCAAGTTATGAATAATAACCTTACCTGTATGAATCACCCTGATCCACAACATGGAGTATCAATGTTAGATCTCTTCATGAGGAAACAACCACCAAAATTCAATGGGGGTACAAATCCACTAGTAGCTGAGAAATGGATAAATTCCTTAGATAAAATATTCCATGCCTTGGGGAGTAGAAAAAGGGAAAAAGTTGTCATGGTAGTTTACCACCTCACTAGAGATGCTGATCAATGGTGGTCATTGATTCAAAACACAAAGGAAGATGATGAAGTATCAAATATGGAATAGAGGGATTTTAAATAAATTTTCTTAAAAAATAATTTCCTTATGACCATCGAACGGATATGGAAATACAATTTCTAAGTCTGAGGCAAAAGAAGGATGAAAATGTCGCAAAGTATGAAGCTAACTTTACAAGGTTAGTGAGGCATGCTGCAGATTATATACGTAACCCAAGAAGTAAGATTGATCATTTCTTTGATGGGTTAAAACCATTTCTCCATCTAGCATTAGTCTCACAATCCTTCTCATTGTATGAATATATTATCTCATGTGCTATCAAGACAGAAAAAGAATTCTCTAAGTCTTATGACTTTAAAGCAAAGCAAGAGAAGAAGAGATCTACAGAACACTCTAGAAATGGTAATAAGGGGACGAAGGGAAAAGTTGATTATCCATTCTGTAGTAAATGTGGAAAGAAACACCCTGGTACTTGCCTAAAGGGAATTGGAGTCTATTACAAGTGTGGTGAAAAGGCCACCAAGCTCATTATTGCAAGGGGAAGAAAGAGGCTATCGATGTTGAATACTACAATTATATAGAAAGGGGTTATTATGCAAATGAATGACCTAAGCGTTAGGGGAAATTACCTCAGAAAAGTCCAAGGGATAAAGGCCAAGCTTATGCTATCACTACTCCTGAGGTTGAAGCTCTGAAAGATGTAGTGGTAGGTAATTTAATGGTTTCCTCAAGTTTAGAAAATGCTTTATTTGATTCTGGATCATTGCATTGTTTCATATCTTCCCAGTTTTCTAAGAAAATTAGATATTTCCAATTTGATTTAACAAGGGAGTTGTCAGTCAAAACTCCTAAGTGAAGTATCATTGCAACAAAGTTTTGTGAATTAGTCCCCATTAGGGCATATAAATTTTCTTTATCTGTTGATCTCATCATCAAAACCCTGATTGAATTTTATATAATACTCGGTATAGATTGGATTTCAGACCATGATGCAAAAATTTATTGTAAGAAGAAGGAGGATACAATTTTTGATGATGATAAGGAGTACCTTATCTTTAGAGTAGAAACGTCACCACCTAATTCTTATCTAGATCCACCCCTAGTAGCTCAAATAAATTCAATTATTGGGGAGGAAGAGAATGAAATAACTATGGGTGAGGAAATGAATATTCAAATAGAGGATGTACATATTTTGAAGAATATGTTGATGTGTTTCTAGATGATTTACCTGGACATCCTCCAAAATGAGAAATTGAGTTTTCCATTGATTTAATTCCTGGTTCAAGGTCTATATTGAAGACCCCTTATAGAATGGATACTGTGGAATTAGTGGAACTAAAGAAAAAACTAGAGAAATTGAGTAATAAGATATTTATTCTCCCTAGTGTTTCTCCATGGGGAGCCCCTGTCCTTTTTGTTAAGATAAAAGATGGATCTATGAGGTTGTGCATTGACTACAGGGAGATCAATGCTATAATAATAAATAACAAGTATCCCCTACCTCACATTGATGATTTATTTGACCAATTTCACGGAGGTCAATAATTTTCAAAGATTGACCTTCGATCTTGATATCATCAGTTGTGTGTGAATAAGGAATACATTCCGAAAACAGAATTTCGAACCAGGTATGGGAATTACGATTTTACAATAATTCCTTTTGGATTGACTAATGCACCCTCTGTCTTCATGGATCTAATGAATAGAGTTTTCAAGGAATATCTTGATGACTTTATAGTGGTATTTATTGATGATATCTTGGTATACTCCAAAATCTACAAAGATCATGAAAATCACTTGTGAATTATTCTAAAAACTCTTAGAAGACATGAATTATATGGGAAGTTTAGAAAGTGTGAATTCTAGCTTCAGAAGATTTCTTTTCTTGGATATATTTTCACTAAGGATGGAATCTCTGTTGATCCTTCTAAGACCAAGGCAATACAAGAATGGCCAGAACCGACAAGTATAACTGAGGTATGTAGTTTTATTGGTTTAGCAGGTTATTATCGACGTTTCATCCAGAATTTTGCCTGGTTGGCTAACCCATTAACAAAGCTCACATGAAAAGGGATTAAATTTGTTTGGAAAAAAGAGTGTGAATAATTTTTTGAAGAACTAAAGATAATATTAGTCAATTCTCTTATATTGACTCTACCATCAGGGAATTATGGGTTTGTTATTTATAGTGATGCTTCAAAGAAAGGACTTGGTTGTGTCCTTATGCAGAATTATAGGGTTATTGCCTATGCATCACGACAACTAAAAATTCATGAGAAAAACTATCCTACTCATGATCTTTAGTTAGTATCTGTAATATTTGCTTTGATGATATGGAGACATTATCTCTATGGTGAAAAATGTAAGATTTATACTGATCACAAGAGTTTGAAGTATATTTTCTCAAAAAAAGAACTCAACATGAGGAAAAGGAGATGGCTTGAACTACTAAAGGATTATGATTACACTATACACTACCACCCGGGGAAGGAAAATAAGGTGGCAGATGATTTGAGCATAAAGGATCATGGAGTTTTGAACAAGATGAGAGTTGAAAGGGATCCTATTTTCAAGGATATAGTAAATATGGATATGGGAATAACCATGGAAGGTGAAACATAAATGTTTTTTCAAATAGTTGCTAAACCATATTTACTAGAAAGGATAAAGATTTCTCAGACCGATGATGAAGAGTTTCAAAATAAGATTAAAGTTGTGAATGGCAGGAGATTGAGTGACTTCATATATGAAGACAGGATTTTGAAATTTGGGAAGAGACTTTTTGTTATCGATATACCTGATCTAAAAAGGGAATTTTTAGATGATGCTCATAGCTCCAATTTCTCTATACACCCTGGTATCACTAAGATGTATATAGATTTTAAGGAACATTTTTAGTGGGACAACATGAAGAGGGAGATTGCTGATTTTGTGTCAAGATGTATGGTTTGTCAACAAGTGAAATATGGAAGGAAACAGCCTGGAGGAGTCATGCAACCTCTTCCCATACTTAAGTGGAAATGTTATAATATTATGATGGAATTTTTCATGGGACTACCAAAGACACCTAAAAGGAATGATGCAATATGGGTCATTGTTGATCGTCTTACCAAGTCATCACATTTTCTTGCTATAAGAGAAGATTTACCACTTGAACGTTTAGCAAGACTATATATTAATGAAGTTGTAAGACTCCATGGTGTACCACTATCGATTGTTTTTTATCGTGATCCCCGTTTTACATCAAGATTATGGAAAAGTATTCAGAAATCCCAGGATACTGAACTTCGTTTGAACACTGCCTACCACCCCCAAACTGATGGACAATTAGAACAGACTATTCAAACCTTAGAAGAAATGTTGAGATCATGTTCAATTGAATTTTAAGGTATGTGGGATCAATATGAAAAAGATTTTTCATATTTTTCATAATGAATCTTTTTCATATTTTTCGTAATGAAGCTTTTTCATATTTTTCGTAATGAAGCCTTTTCATATTTTTCATAATGAAGCTTTTTCATATTTTTTGTAATGAATCTTTTTCATATTTTCTGTAATGAATCTTTTTTATAATTTTCGTAATGAAGTTTTTCATAATTTTTCGTAATGAAGTTTTTCATATTTTTCGTAATGGAGTTTTTCATAATTTCTCGTAATGAAGTTCTTAAATTTTTTCATAATAAATATTTTTGTACTCAAAATTTTCATAATGGAGATTTCTACTCAAAATTTTCTTAATGAAAACTATTGTACCCAAAATCTTTCATAGTGAAGTTTTTTTTTGTTTTCAAGTTTTTTCGGAATCTAAAGCCCTTCAAGAATAATTTTCCTCAATACAAATAATTATCCTGAACAATATGAAAGGTATGTTTCTTTCTTGAGTTTTCGTAATATTTTTTTTACTTGATGTTGGTTTCTTTTGTTTTTAAAATTTCTCAGATTCTAGTTTCCTTAAATCCAATTTTTTTTAAAACCTCAAAATATCGGATCCTAAAAAATTTTCCTTACATCTATTTTTTCAACCGTCATATCAAATCAAAAGAATTTTCAGCCTTTGTATTGAAATGGGAAGTTCAACCGTCGCTCCAACACCTATAAAAAGGGACCCCCAATGGTTGTCCCACATCGGTTTTCAAAGCTTGTGAGTGTCAAAGATCTGTTCCTCTACAAAAGCCCATTCCGAATTCTTCAGAAGTTCTCTAGTACAAATGTCTGAAGAAGTTCCTTATCAAGATATGTCTACTGTCAAGATGATTCTAGAGTGGAAAATTTACAGGGAGAGGTTAGTGCATCCAAAATTATTCAACAAATACGACTCTATTATCTCCAAGAACATTAATCTCAATGGATGGTAAAGTGTAGCCATTTCAAAGACAGGAGCTCAGGATGTTGTGTATCCGGATTTGCTTATAGAATTTTATGAATCAGTTAGCTTTTTCAAAGAAGATGGCAGAGAAAAATTTTCCTTCAAGAGTTATGGCAAAACCTATGCACTCTCTTATACCAAGAATGCTAGCTTGGTGGGGTTGTCATATTAAGGGGAAGCTGAGTTTTTCTCCCACAAGCTGCCGGATGTTCAAGGAAGTTTCATAAAGGTGAAGGCTATGGAATGCCTTTGACTTAATAATGTCAAGACCATAATGATTTCCCATCTGTCTACCAACAATCGGATTCTTCAGCTATGGGTTCAGGGTCTTATCATACCAATGAAGGGTGATAAGGATACCCTTAAGAAAAGTGACATGTATATCTTAGATTTTTTGGTAAACCTAAGGAAGGTCAACCTCATGAAGCACATTCTCATTATGATTGAGAATATCAAGAATGGGAATCTGAGAGCTCAGATTATTATGTATCCTTCCTTACTCTCCAAACTGATAGTTCGGTGCCTAGAATATTTCAAGATCCCCTGCAGTTACAAGATGATTAATTGAAAAGTAATGCTTATTAGTGACGATAACCTCAAGAGAATGAAGGTTGGTTTCTCTAAAGAGTCAGGTGAGTTCTATGATCTACCTGAGGATGAGATTGAAGTCATTCTGAAAAATGTTGAAGAAGCCGAACCATCGAAGAAGGATAAAAAGAAGATGAAATTAAAGGAAGTGGAAGAAACAGAAAAAACCCTAAGGACAAAGAAGCTCAATCCTCACCTCCAAATCCCAAAAAGCAGAAAGCTTATCCAGATAAAGTGGTTTCCAAATGGATAGAGGACAAGAAAAACTGGAAATAAGGGGAGCCACAGTTTGGCTTGGACCCTGCTGAGTCCAAGGCTTTGAAAGAGAAAGATGATGAGGAGCTTGAGAATCAATCCAAAGAGAAAAATCTTAAGAAGAAGATGTCAGAGGCATAGATTGTGCAATATCTTTTGAAGGATACTGAAGTAGCATCAGAAAACATTCCCGTACCGAAAACCTTCTTGGTGGAACCATTACCTAAGACACCAGAGAAAAATTTCATGACTCTGGAAAAACAACAAGAGAAGATTATGGAAGAGAAGAAAGCTACAAAATAAGTAAAAGAATATGAGATTAGTGGTGGATTTGATGATGTGATTAAGAAAGTTGAATATTATCATGAAAAA
Organism: Viscum album; assembly: GCA_963277665.1. Taxonomy (NCBI): domain Eukaryota; kingdom Viridiplantae; phylum Streptophyta; class Magnoliopsida; order Santalales; family Viscaceae; genus Viscum; species Viscum album. Next base: position 1,504,011,259 of record OY728152.1, read on the forward strand.
GAAAGTGCTTCCGAAAAATTGTAAATCTGGACTTCTCAAGACGGATCTTCAAAACTTGATACTTTGGGAATAGATGAGAAGGGTGAAGTGGAAGTAAACATGTTATCTGAGGAAGAGAGTCATAATCATGACTTTATTATTCCTGAAGATGTTGATATAGGAGCTGAAAAATAGAATTTTGATGAAGATAAGATTGTTCAGTTATCCAGAAGTGAGCATGAATATCTAGATGGAGAAGATAATCCGAGAATCAACAAGGGGAAACAAGTGATTGTTGATACCCCAACAAAAGAAATTTTGAGAAAGAAGGAAGTGGAGGATCCTCTAAGAGGAAGCTGGTAGAGCTAGAGGAAGAACCATCTCCAAGAAAATTGTCAGTTTCAGAGTCATCAGCTTTAGGACATGATTTTTCTGTTCAATCCCTGAAGAAGCCTGTGAATACCATTCCGATCTTTCCAGAAATTGACTCGAGATGCCAAATTCTACATCACAACATGAATTAGAAATCAGACTCTATATCTATGGTGATGGATAGATGTGTTAAGATTGAGGCCGAACACAAGAATTTCTTTATCAACTATGAATCCCACAAAAAATCTTGCAAGAAAATGACCAGATAGTCTAGGAAAATCGTTGAAGTTTTGGAAGAGCTTGATCAATTTCAAGAAGATGTCAAGGAGGCTTTTGATACCGAAGACACCAAAATCAAGAATCTTACAAACGAATTTCAGGAAAAGCTAAATCTTGAACAAAATTATCAGATTCAAGATGTCAAAGATCTGAATGGGAAGTTGAATTTTGTTTTCCAAAGCTAGAAAATAGAGAGGTATCTCCAGATCAAGATGGAATAAAGGATTGTGAAGAAAGATGACTTGCTGAAGGCTCAGGAAGAGGCCCTGGAGGCTCAAGAGGATAGGATTAAAACCTTAGAAAAGCAAGCAGAGGAGGATCACAAAGAGCTGAAAAAGCTGAATACAATCGTGAAGAAGCTGATGCCCAAGGAAAAATAAACAAAATAGACCCAAATATGATCTTTTTTTCTATTTTTTCCTTTTAATAATTCTTCCAATCATAATGAAATTATGGTTGCTTCTTTTGTTTGGATGTCTATACTAATATCTCAGGTACCATATTTTTTTCCATTCTCTCAAACTCTTTTTGAAAATCACAAAGGGGGAGAAAGAAAAAGAATTCTAAAGGGGAGAAGGAAAATGAATTATAAGTATAAGAAGATATATCCCTAAGTAAGGGGGAGTTTATCAAAGGGGGAGTGCTCATTATGAATATTTCCATACCCAAGATAATGAAAATCCCATTCCGAAAATCTAGAATACGATCCTTAGTGTTCCAAAGCCTAAGGGGGATTTAGTCGTATTCATCTTTGACAATGTGAAAAGGAAGATAAGTTTTATTTTCTAAGTCATGAAAAGTTTTGTTAAGTCCTTATAGACTTTTTCGTAAGGATGTTTGTGCTTTCCAAAAATGGGGAGATTATTGAGTCAATAAGGTTTTCCTTATGACTTTTCCATTCCTTCATACTTGGGGGAGATTTTTAAGTCAATAAGGTATCCTTATGACTTTACCATTCCTTCTTTTTTTGAAAATCACAAACACCTTATTTCAAGGAAAAACTCATTTTACTCCTTGTTTTAATTCTATAAGGAAAATTTCCTTCCCTAAGGAAATTTACCCCTACCTAGATTTCATTGCTCATATCAATATTTTTTCCTTAGTATAAAATTTAGTTTGTAATCAAAAACCTTGGAATATTATAATTACTTAGATATGAAGCATTATATTTTAGGATCCGAATTCTGAATCAGAATTCTGGTTACGAACTCTTCTGAGTTCTGACTCCAAATTTTGAATTATAATTCTGGTTACGAACTCTTCTGAGTTCTGACTCCGAATTATGAATCAGAATTCTGGTTACGAACTCTTATGAGTTATGAATCTGAATTCTGAATCATAATTCTGGTTACGAACTCTTCTGAGTTTTGACTTTGAATTCTGAATCAGAATTCTGGTTACGAACTCTTCTGAGTTCTGACTCTGTATTTGAATCAGAATTCTGGTTACAAACTCTTTTGAGTTCTGACTCCAAATTATGAATCAGAATTCTGGTTATGAACTCTTCTGAGTTCTGACTCTGAATTCTGAATCATAATTCTGGTTACGAACTCTTCTGAGTTCTGACTTCGAATTCTGAATCAGAATTCTAGTTACGAACTCTTTTGAGTTCTGACTCTGAATTCTGAATCAGAATTTTGGTTACGAATTCTTCTGAGTTCTGACTCTAAATTCTGAATAAAAATTCTGGATACAAACTTCTCTACGTTATGACTCTGAGTTCTCTAAATTTAGACTCTGAACATTTTTGAGTTCTGACTCCGAATTCTCATGAACTCTGACTCCGAACTTTTTAATTTCAGGTTCCGAATTCTTATGAATCCAGATTCCGAATTTCCTTGAAATTCAGACTCTGGAATTCTATAGAATTCAAGTTTTGAATTCCTACAAAACAGAATCTGAATATCCTTGTATTGTAGACTCCGAATTCAATTTTGGTTAGACTCCTAACTTTCATTTACTTACATTATGAATATCAGATTCTAGTTATGCTTACACTCGTTTTGTTATAAAATTATGTCATGCTTTCAGTTATAAACTAACCATTATTTGAGTGACATGTGTACAAGTCTTTCTGAAATTCAAGGAAAAATATGACCGTTGGAGGGGGGAGCCGACCGTTGGAACCATGCCTATAAATAGGAGCTCATTTGAAAGAGCTCGAGACTTTTTTTTGGAACTTTACCTTCGAATTTTGACAAAGTATTGGCGAAGTGATTTCTAGAGAGAGAGGCTCTTATAAACTCTTAGGCTTCGTGCAGAAAGTTTTGAACTTCTTATTAAAACTTTGCTTCATGCAGATTTTCTTAGTGCAGAGGTTCGATTTCCTTGAAATCAGAGACTTCGGGTTGTGAAGTTAGAGGTGCCGATTTACTTACAAATTGAGGGCTTGCAGGGATAACAATACAGATACCGATCTTCAGATTGAGGGATTACCTGGGTTTGGGTAATACAGACTTTCTTGAATGTATAAATCAAGGGACCTTTTATCCAGGGTTGTTGTATACCCTCCTCTTTGGGTTAAAAGAGTTACTACTTGTTACTTTTAGTATTTTGTTTTCCGCTGTGTATTTTAGTTGTTGAGGCAAGTATAACGTTCATATACTTCCTTAAACTTGTACTTTGATTTTATAGGATTCTATATGCTTTAAGGAAGAATCGTAGTTTGTGTAAACTTTTGTTAAGTTTCATTTCCGGAATCACTTTTTTAGAATCAAGCAAGATAATAGAACTTAGAGGTGTTGTGAATTTTGGTTACGTAAAATTTCCTTAGGGATTTTTAAAGTATACAATTCACCCCCTCTTGTATTTGAGTATCTCATGTTTATATATTCGATCCTACATTTGGTATTATAGAGTATATCATACTAACATACCATCTCTACAGAAAACTTGTAGGCCCAGAATTTGTGGAGGAAACGATGGAAAAGGTGAAGGTAATCCAAAACCACATCAAAGATGCTCAAAGTAGGCAGAAGAGCTATGCTGATAAACGAAGGAAGGATTTGGAATTTTAGGTAAAAGATCATGTTTTCTTGAAGGTATCTCCATGGAAGGGTGTTATACGTTTCTTTAAGAAGGGACAATTAAGTCCCAGGTACATCAGACCTTTCAAAATTCTAGAATGAATTGGGGCTGTAGCTTACCAATTGGAAATGCCGCCAAGTCTCTCCAAAGTTCACGATGTGTTCCATGTATCACTATTGAGAAAATACATGCCTGTCTCAAAGCATGTACTCACCTATGAGGAATTAGAATTGGAACCCGATCTGTCTTATTGCGAAGAGCCTGCCAAGATTCTTGATACAAGAGAACAAGTACCGAGAAACCGGACGACTCGTCTGGTAAAAGTTCTATAGAGAAACCATAAGATAGAAGATGCAACGTGGGAACCCAAGGAACTTATGATGAAGAACCACCTGAGTCTTTTTACACAGTAATACTCTAGAAATTTTGAGGATGAAATTATTTGAAGGAGGGGAGAATGTAACACCCCAAGCTTCCACGGTACACTTCTCTTTGAATAATACAGTAGCGTGTGTTGTACGCAACTTCGAGTTCTAACACACAACAACCAATAAAACCAGCCATCATGAATTGTAATACCCACTTTTTGAAATTTTATAAATTTTTATCTTTCAAAATGGAATTCATTTTTGGATTCAGAATATCGAAATTAGCTTAGGGTGAATTTTCGGTATTTTTCTAAAAACATTCAATATTTGATGAATAGTTATAGTTTAAAACCGAATTTTTATTTAAATAATTATTTATTTTATTTAAATTTATTTTAGGTCAAAATAGATACATAATACCTATATAAGTTCAATGTAATTCATTGGATTAAGTTTATAATAATTTTAGATATATAAAAATTTTAATGAACTTTTTACCGTCTTTTACCCACCTCCTAGGAGCATTTGCAAATTTACATAAAACTTAATTTTACCGCTTCTGTAAGTTGAATTTCAAAAATCCGAGAGACATGGTTGATATAAGTAAGTAAAATTTGGTTCAATAAGATGAAAATAATTTTTGGTGAATAGTAACTTTTATACTTTTATTTATCAGGGTTAAAAGTAAATAGGGTAATTAAGGGTAAAAATGAGATTATTATTACCCTAACACATGTCCTAATTATATTGGATAAGTATAATTCGACCAAAAACAACCTTAAGAATAAAATATGAACCTCTTTGGTCCACTTGGATTAGATTAGGACATTTATTATTATTTAATTCAAAGAAATGTTAAAAGTGTTAAATTCAAAGTTTAATAACTAAACCACTTTTAATATAGGGTTAAACATAATATAAATTAAACTATAAATATTCATTAGAAAGATAAAAATATTTCCTATATAATGGTATTTTATTTATAATTTTTAGAGATTAAATAATTTAATTTATTTATGACACAATGATGATGCAATAATTACCTAATTAATAAAATATTAAAATAATTGATATTATAAATATTCAAATAAATGTAATTTGAGACTTTTTATGAATTAAACTAATTTTCAAGGTTAATATGACATGTTAGGGTTGGTTAGATGAATTTTTTTCTAAGTAATAATGCTGTTATGAATTTAGAAAAAACAAAATACCAAATAGTGTCAAAATTGACACAAAAGAGTTTTAAAAAAAATATATTATATTATTAATTGATATTCTATTCCTAAAAATATAAGGTTCGGCCAAAGGTCTTAAATAATATAATATATTTCATTAATTAACCACTTGAGTTTCTCTTGGAAGTTTATAGTAAGTTTATTAACCATATAATATAAAAATACAAAGAGACATGGTAAATATCAAACTATTTAACTAAGAGTTAAATCTAAAAGATAAAGTTAATATAGTGACCCAAAACTATCTAAAACTTATTGGTTAAGTATTTTTTTACCCATTCACACCTTATACTTTAAATAATTCATTTTGGATCCATTATAAACCGAAAATTATTTTATTATAAAATAATATTTCTAGCTTTTCCTAAGGCGCCCTCACCCCTCTTATAAAAGGGCACTCCCCCTTCCCTCAAATTCACACCTTAAAAGCCATTTGGCTCAGCCAAAACCTGACCAAATACCCTCTCAACTATCCTACCTTCATCATAGAGGCCTTAATTTAGTCATAAAGTCAACCTAAGGATCCCTTTTGATCAAATCAAAAGGAAGAACCCGAAGAAGAGGTAAATGTTTCATCTCCTCTTTCAAGTTCCTTTCTTCTTCCACTTACTCTTTATTTGTTGTTTCTATTCTAAAATAATAAATCCAGTATATTATATATAATTTGATGTTATTATAAATATTTTAACACCATATTCAATATTCTGTCCATCCTTTGAATGACATGTCACCATACATGCGTACGTACGACTTACCGTCTCCACATCGTGGTGTAGTTGTTATTCAATACATTATTATTTGGATGGGTATAATAATGATGTATAATTTATGTAAATAATAAATATAACATGATAATTATTCTTTATATATGATATAACATCAAATTATATATTATTTTAATATCAAAAGAATGATATTTTCGCTCGTGCGTACGTACGGATTACCGTCTCCACGAACATGATGAGATTCATTCCCCATCGTATCCATTCAAGACTAATTTTCATTTTATGATTAAAAATAACGTTTAAAGACTTGATATCATTATGGATATGAATAAGATACATCCAATCCATAATAAATATGACTCACATAATAAATAATATAAAGGAAAACGAATCTGTTAACACCCGAAACAACGATAATACTAAGATATTATTAACAAAGAAATGTTAAAAGATCATATATGATATCATATTAATGTATATGATTATTTTATAATTTAATAACAATTATTTCACCATTATAAAGGAGGTTAACCTACCCTTGAACAATGAAAATTACAAGGTAATGGTTAATTTCACAATCTCTTTATTATCTGAGGTTGTTTTTATGTAAGTATCTACTAAGACCTCTTTATCATCCACATCCATTTTTCTTAAAAATGTATTCAATTTTTTTTACTATTTACTAGACTATGGGTTAAATCCATTTATACCCTTGTTTGAATTTTTATAAAATGGTTTGAAAGGAATCTTTCTGTCGTTTTCCAAACAAGTTACCTTATGACCTTTTCGACAAAATTAAGGTAAGAATGTTTTTTAACTTATACGACGGGTGCATCTGTTTTCCACCATTATAACATCGTCGAATATTACCTTACAATCTTATAACAATATTTTCAAAATAAATGTTTTCTTAAATTTTTCTAAAATATAAAGAGATATTTCTCTAAAAAATGTTTTGATTTCATCTATGTCAACATCCTTTGATGAATTTTAAGCTTATTTGAAGTTGATTTATTATGATACAAAACTTCCATATTGCATTGAAGGTTTTGTGATATATTTGACTGTGGATGTGTTATTTTCATACCATTCATGGTTTATGGATAAAGTATTGAAATTTTGTATTCCAGTTTTAATATGAATGTTTATATTATGTTTAAACCTTTTCATATGAGGAATGCATTGGACTTAGTAAGTGACGGGTGGAGCCCGCTATAGCTCCTCGATGCATCGGTAGGTCTCATGAGACAAAATAGTGTCTTGGAACAAGTCCTTTACAAAATCTTATTTGTATTCTTGGAACAAGGCCTTGACTATATGGTTATGAAGTCTGGAATTATGAATTCCATCATTATGAAAGTGGCTATTGATATTGCATGTGATTATTCAACTAGTAGAATATCCATGTGAGTAAGTAAATGGAATTATTTTTATTTATATTTTCCATATTATGATGAATTTTATGTTTAAAAGGCTTTTATTTTAGTTTTATACATTTCCTTAAATGTTTATGCTTATTTATGAAAGTTTCTGCTATATTTTTATCCTTACTGAGCATCTGAGCTCATCCCTTTCTATGTTTTATTTTTCCCAGGATGTGAAGAAGTATATTATGACTAACCTTCAGGGATAGTCTATGGGATCTAAGTGTTTTCTATTGAAACAATGTTGTTGTAGTTTTACATTTTATGATGAAATGTAAAACTTATTAATGGATCTAGTACTTCCAAGGCTACTAAACTAATCAGTATTTTGAGACTTGATCTTTTGTGAACATGACAATGATACGTAATAATGCACCGACTCTGGGATTCTGGGGTCGGGGCATTACATCTAACTATGATTTGTACATGTTTTGGAACTATAATTGGCAAGTAATTCCATACAGAATACATAGTAGTTTTCCTAAATTATTGAGGTACATCCATTGAATAAATAAATATCATATTAAATTATTTCTTATTGGTCTTTAAATGGTGAAGATTTTATGAGAAACAAAAGGATCATTTTATAATCATCCATATCTATAAGAGATTATCTAAGATAATGAAGATTCAAAGAGAGACATATTGTAATATTGGTTTCATTTAAATAGTAATATCCTTAACACAAAATAATTCATCATTTTTATTTATGTTAAGTATATAATCATAATCACAAGACACATATAAATTGATGTAGATAGATTCCCTATTGATTCATTTCAAATTATCTTTAATGAGGTGATGAATTGTGACAAGTGTGATATCACCCACTGCCCACTATGGATTAGTTAACTCACATAGGGTAGTAAACCATCCAAAAACTTGTCATCCATTTTAATTATTTTTTATCTATTTTATGAATAAAATATTGTGTGTAAATATTGAATAAATCATCATTCAGATCTATATTACACTAATTAGTAGTGATAAATATATTTTCAATTATCTTTGTAACTAAAAATTATGTAAAAGGAATTAGTTAACCTCCAATATCTCAGTTATTAGGATGATTTTATGGGTTTAATAAATTTATTTATATTCATTTAAAAGGTGATCTAGACTTACTGAATTAAAATGTTTTCTTTATTTGACATTTTTCAAAACCCACCAATATCATTAATTTTATCACCTTTCTGCATTGGAAAATTTTTAGAAAAAATTATAATAGTTGAAAAACTAAGTCATTTCAATAGAAATATAACATGAGACAAAAAATTTCCTTTTCTAAAATTTATTGATATAAGTGATCTATGTTTATAAAATCCTTATTAAACATCATAATTTTAATATATATTTTTTTCTTTGTTGACTTCCTTGTGAATTCTATAATGATTGTTTATGATAAAATAAATTCACTTTTAATCATAACTATTCTCCATCAATATATTTCCATTAATTATCTCATATGAAATCAATGTGTTATATACATCATCTAATAGAAATGAATTTCTATCACTATCTTTTAGTTCCAAAAATACCATATAGGAAGATACAATGCATTATTTTAACCACCAAATATTGCTCTAGAGTCACTATAAAATCCATTATAGGGATTCTCAATACACTAACTATTGTAATGAAATAATCATCTTTAATCATAAAATTTATAGTTTTATATAATTTATTTTCATATTTCCCTCATATAAATTTTTTCACTATATCTTGAATAATTTTCTCCTAATACCTATAAATTTATAAAATTTCTAATATATAAAAAAATCTCATTTATATAATTACCATAATTATCAATATTTATTCTAGTAGAATCTATCGTTGTTTCACAGTACATAATAAGAGTATATCTATCAATCAAAATTTTTTGATCATCTTTTATTACTGATAGAAAGAACTATTGTATCCTCTCATTATTTTTATTTTAATTTATTATATAAAATATAAGAATAAATTTCATATTAAATTAATTTATATGATTCATTATAGATATCAAATTCAAAACTCACCTATTCTTTAAAGATAAGAACAATAGATTCAATGTCATTGATGGTAACCTAAACTATTTTATGATACTAATTGTTGAGGTATATCAATGGGGTCTTTAAATGGAGTCAAAAATTAGGGAAGATATTTTCACATCATAGTATTTAAAAAATCTCTTTTAATGTAAGATTATTTATTAGACAAATAGAATATATTTTATTCAATTTTAATGTGATTGGAAGTGAGAAAACCAAACAGACTATGAAACATTTGTTTGGATTGTTTAATACTCATAATGAATGGAATTATCCTTATAATTATATTAAATAATTAATTTTAATACTATCCACCAGTATTATAAATTTAATAAATCGATAGGGGTAAATCCTTATACTTGTTATAAATAATGTCTTTGGGCTTGACATATTCTTATAGAAAAATATAACAAAAAGTTATTATAAAATAACTTGATAGCCTCTTGTAATTATTGTTTATTCATTAATTAGAGATGAAAAAATTTCCAAAATAACTAAATTATTATTTATATATAATTTTGACATCATTTTTTATATTTTATTTTAATTCTTCTTCAGAATCCAAAAAATTATAATTTAGTGAAACTTTTATTGATAGGGAAAAATATATTTGACCATAAACCACTATGATACCACACTATATAAATAATTATTTAATCATACAAGGACAATAAAGAATGTAAAACGACATTTTATTTATTAGAGAAGCCTTCAAAATCCTTAATATAAGAGTTTAATTTCTATATCTAAGTCATCACATGTAAAAAAATCAAAAAATGGTGTTTTTATCTTAATTATATTATGTATTAGGACTCCGATACTATTTTCTCTATTCATAAAAAAATTGAACCATGCTTCATCTAAAATATCCCTTCATTAATCCTACCTTAGTTTAAAATTAAAATTCAATTTCAGAATCCATCTAACCATGATCAATCAACTATGATGTAAAATTAAATTTGATACCTTCATCATCAAAAATACTTAAGTCTTAATAAATTGAAAAAATTTATTTCATGGTTCAATTTTAATTTATAATAATTTTATAATACTAATAAACATTATAATCATTCAAATATTTTAAAAAATATATGAAGATACCTCGATTGTATGTATGAGAGACTCAATTTATTTTTGGTTTTCGAATATAAGTATTTTAAAGATAATAAAATAGTAAATATAGCCTATAATTTAGCCTTGTAAATGTTTTTTACACTTATTTTTATCTCATAATACGATGTATACTGCTTGGATGAATTTGTTAGAAGTTTTTTGCATGTTATATTTTACGGGATATATAATAACCTTTATATAAATAATTATTTATCCTATGAGTGTGACCATTGATATATCACAAATTAAATATCTAATGGATGTTTTCACATAGTGGTTGTGTTTAAAATAAAATATTTGTTACTGTGAGTTATAAAATATGTTCTCAGATGCTGATCCATAGAGCATTTTTCAGGTTTATTTATTAGTGAATTAGATAATGTAAGATATTTTTTTTTTGTTTTGGTTATGTGTGATTGGGGATTCCATGTTGAAATGATATGGATTTTAGTGACATATATGTATTAGTTATATTTAACTGCTTAACCTAGACTTGACTGGAGGCAATAAAGTGTGGATTTATGAGGGTAGTGAATTAATGTGAGTAAATATGGGATTAAGGGTATTGATATTATGTGGAGGAATAATCTATCCATAAATTTTTATTTTTATACATTGGAATATAAATATTAATATTCCCTCCCTCTTTTCCTTTCATAGAAAAAATGGTGAATTTATATGTCCCTCTTGATGTATAAAATGACCATTCATTATGTGTTTCACATTATTCATGGTGGTGGTGGCAATGAAACAAAATAAAGATGAAACTGTTGAATTAGTTAATATTCTATAAAAAGTTGGCACTATTTTTTTTATAAAATAGACACATAATTTACATAGTTCCATTTGATCATATTCTCTTGGTAGAATCACTAAAATACCCAAGGTGATGTAATAATTAAATTTATAGCAGGATTAAATATTAAAAATTACCAAATATTTGATAGTAATTTAATAAAGGATTAATATCTGGAATAATTCATGGGACTAATAGAATTTAGTAATTCAATTTAATGGATATCAATTTAAATTAACTGTTTATGTCTTAAAGAAATTATTATTCTTTCAAAATTTACTCTTATTCATATATTTTTTCCAAATAAAATCCTAATAGATATTTTCAGAAGATAATATTCTAGTTAGATTATAAAATTTATTCATTCATGACGGTTTTTTATATCAAATGGAAACTTATTTTATCTATGTTTATGGATTATAGAAATGTTTTGTGATATATAACAACATTACTATTAAAGAAAAATTAGTATTTGAATAAATTAATAATTTGGACCAACATTTGGTTTCATAAAAAATTCTATAAAACATATAGTATTTTATTTAGAATTTGTGGTGTTTAATATTTGGTAACTAATTGATTATAGAATGTGATTAACAAGTTGATTATACCTTTATGTTTATCTATGGTTTTATTTCCATAATTTTCCACAAATTATTTACCTAATGACATTTTTTCATGTTTGTGGAACATTATACTCTATTGATAAATTAATTTATGATTAAAGGAATGATTTTTTATTAGATAATAAATAATCAAATTTATTTCCCTCCTTAAATTCCTCATTATAAATTGGATAATTTCATGAATCATTTTTTCAGATGGATATTCTACCTATAACTGTTATTCATATCTTTTATCCTGAACCCATAAATTACACTTTCTTGGGTTTGGGATTCTATAGTGATTAATGGAAGGTATTGCATGTTCATATAGGGTGAAAGGGGTGTCGGGTTTGGACATTAGTTGAGGTGTGGTCAGAGAATGAGGAAATGATGATTCTTGTAAAAAGGAATCAAGGATCGTGATGTTCTATAGATTTTTCAACTACAAAACATATAGTCTCTAGTCACACATGAACATAATTTACAATATTTTTCATTATCATTATCACCACATGGAATGTATCATTGATTTACTCACTATGTGTATAAATCACTATAATGGGTAGGGATTTGAGGAGAATTAAATATCACACACCAAGTGACTTTGGATAAAACAACATGTATAACTAGGCTTCATTCTATTTCCTGTATACACATACATTCTAAGTCAATGAACTATATCTATATATTATGTGCCACATCACACATATATTCTATATCAAGAGAAGGGGATCAGTGTGTATATGATATACACACCATGAAATTGTGTTGAATATAAACACTATGTTTTCCAAGTAGATTTAATATATAATTGAAAAAGTGACTCATCATGGACCTAAAGTTCAGAAATTTTATCCCAAGTAGTTTTCCATATCTTGTATGACCATGTAAATATTGTGTACTTTCATACATTACATCAATACTCTATATAGTACATGAATAGTGTTTTCTAAGAGAGATACATATCATGAACTCTCTAAGGACATTCCATATAAGGGGAATTTATAAATATTACTCATATAATTTTTTATAAGGTACTAGTTTTAAACCTATCAGTAGTATATATTGAGAGATTTTATAGGAATAATGAATTGGTTCATATATATTTGTAACTTAGGGTATATATTTAGGGTGTTCAATTAGTTTTATTTTCATAGAAACATAGAGATTATGAAAATCTCACATGGATGATTATAGTGAAATCACATAGTCTGAACCCTCTTGGTAGAATATCAACTTTGAGGTACTGGTCCTCAATGTATATAGTTGAGTAGCTAACCTTCCTAAAGAGAAGGGGTTTGGGTCCACCACTGACGGAGTAGTTAACCCTATAAATTGATATAAAATATACACACCATGGTTTGGGTTTTATATAAGGTTTAATAACCCTCTATAATGTTGTATTCGGTGGATTACAAGTCCCCAATTACTACTACTACTCATAAATGGTCTTTATGTGGTAGATATTAAATAGTTTGGGGATTGTGGTAATTTCAACATATCTTCATTCAATGATGCTAATGGATTTTACAACCTAATGTTAGGTATTATTTTCCATCTTATAGAATTTTCATATGGGTGGATATTGAATTCAAGTTTATAAGGATATTTGGATTTACATTTTTTCATGGTTTTCTTGTCATAGATTATATTTTATTTTTTCCAAGGATTTATATTTCCTGATTTTACATTAGTCACGATTTTAACAAAATATGATAGTTTATCATTATAATGGATTTTAAGGCTATCCTACATGGTATCCATATACTCAGACTTACATAGTCCTTACACCTACAAGGGTTATGTCTATGAAGATGTCACACAATTAGAGGATGACCTTGGAAAACATAAATCTAGTGGGGTTGGAGGAGATATTTCAATGAAGATGATGGTGGTTCTTAGTGGAGATAGTGTTAGTTAGAGTTTATTCCATAGAACTCAAGGATATGAGGTTTTATCCTATTACTTGAGTAATTATTAATTTTTTTTATTCATCATGATTATTTACTATTTTTAGTTTTCTTTCACGATTTTTATTGGATAATTTTTCTTCCATGCATGTATTATTATAAATTTTAGTGAATTATAGATTTTAGGGTTTTTTGACTATTATTTTGTATTGTATATTCATTTATATTAAATGTTATTACAGTTTATAACCTCCCATATATTATTATGTCTCCTTGGGTGTAGTCCCCAACCCCTACCCTATTAGAGGTAGGCATATGGCGGGATACTTGACTTTCTGTCAGCCCATGTGGAGTCTTAGTGGATCAGAAAACACCATAATAATAAAATAGAGGATAAAGTATTTGTTATGGATTTTTAAGAGATATATCTTGATAGAATCAGTTTTATATAGTATAGAAGAAATGTTAAGGGGGTATTTAGTTTAATTATCATAAAAGGAAGACTAGAGTTGATGTTGTGGCTGAAATATACTTTCTCATAAACATTGATTACTTATTAGTCAACTAAGAACTATATAAAATAATTTAATAGGTATATATAAGTTGGTGCATGAAATATATAGTGATAAATTATCAACTACCACTTTTTATTTTGTTAGTTCACCAAAATGGTCTCTTTTAACTGATGGTTCATCCTATATAATAAAGGTTGTTACCTATAAAAAACTAGATTTTATTCTGAGGTAGGGTCATGATATACCCATAAATGTGCTTGATCTCCCCAAAATTAATCAAATCAATGATAAATAATAAATATTAAAAATAATTTTAATGTATTATTTCCCTATGAGTAAGCGGAAGATCCTTCAACATGCATTCTTAGTGCAGAATCCATTATAGAGCATATGGAATATCTCATTATGATGCATGGGTTTACCTATTGATGATGTTCTAAGAGAACTCCAAGGATTTATCCCTTATGATATTATATAGAATGAATAATAATTATGTGGTATATAATTTTTTGGTATATTATATTTATACTAATTATCTATATTAGATTTATGTTGATCTAATACTGATTTTTTTCATTTTATTTACCCTTCATTTTGTAATGAATAATTTCTTTATGTTTATAAAAAATAATAATTGACACTTTCATACCATAAATGAATTTATATATTTTACTTAGGGAGTATTTCTCATTATAATACTAGATTTATTTATTTTATAAGTTATTGGATCCTATTTTAGGGAAGTAAGACTGCATTAATTCTCAAATTTGTAGATATATCACATCATAAGCCTGATTGTAAATCAATTCATGTGAGATTGATTATACTAGTAGGGAATTCGATATTTGTTATGAGTTTGGGAGTTTTAAATTGGTATTATCCACCTATGATAGAGACCTATAATGATTTTTGGATATTGTTATTTTATTGGAAATGATGTATCATGGTTTTTAGAGGAGAATAGTTCTTCCAAATATAGTACCACAATAATGTTGTGGATGAATATAAATGATGAAGGTAGCTTAGAGATAATATTTTTACCATATATAGGATATATATCCTCCCAATAGGCATATCTAGTATAATATTTGAATATTATGTTGTATCTAGACATGGAATGTGGTTTGGAATATCTTAGAAAAGAACTTTAGGTAATCCTTGTTGGAGTCAACATGAATAATCGTTAGGACAAAAAAATGTTTCATGTGATGGAAGGATCTAAGAAAAATATAATCGACATGGTATATGGTATTATTTGTGTCTTATTTTAAAAAAATTAATACTTATTAATGACTTCAAGATCTATTTACCCTTCCAATGTTGTTGTGGGTGGGATAGTGATTCAACTGAATCTCATAGACCGACCCATATATATTGATAAATTTTCTAATGGTGGTCATCCTTTTCTCATAATTAATGAATAATTTTTTTTACCTATTGGTTTGAATATAATATATAGGATTATAGTTGATAACCAACTATTTGATGAGATTTTCTTACCTAGAAATATAAATTTTGGTAGAGTAGTTACATTTAGTGGTTTTTTACCTTATAAATGTTATCATAGAGAATAAAACAAAGTTAAACACATGAATTTTCAATAGATCATATTGTATTTATCCATAGTCTATTTCAATATCCACTAGAATTTATTAGATAAACCAGATAATCCTTTGGAGGTGATTTGTATTTCATAGACATATTAGAGGATGTTTTTCATTGGGATCAATTTAAACTCTTCAATAAATGGTTTATAGATGTAGATCTTTTTTTAGATGGAAATATATCAAATTTTGTTTTAATAAAGATCTACAACCATTATTTGAGAATAATTAGTGATATTATAAAAATAATAATAATGATGACAAGAGTATCAAATTCCATGCTGTGATTATGTGTCACATGGATTTTTTACAGTATTCATTTATTCCAACTGAAAAGTTCCCATAAGATCAGTAATAATTCACTTTACTTTATATGTTTTTTTTAAAATAAATCATTGTTAAAGTAAATGGATTGATTATTTTTACACACACAAAAGGTCAATCAATATAGGTATAACATATTTTTATAAGATTCATAACCCAAAACCATTAGCAACATAATTGGTATGATCTTGTAAAACCCATGGTCACATGATCCATTAAAATCATCGAATTAGATGCAATGAAAATCATTTCTTATTGAGTCCATGATACATGAAAATATCACATGAATTATGTAAATTAATCCCACATAAATAGAAATTTAGAATCTATATTTCAATAGAAATATTGTATTCAGTATAGTAAGAATTCTATTGAGTTTTCATTTTATTTATTTTTGTTATCATTTTTCTTATTCATATTACTCTAATATATGCACCATAATAAGTACTATTAATTACCTATTATTTTTTCTCCAAATTATTATCTTAAAAACCCTTATCATTTAATATTTTCCCAGTAACGACATAAATATATTCTCTAATGGAAATAATTATTTTCTGCCTTAAAATTTAAATTTCAAATTCAAAATTTATACTTGTCACAACCATTATCTATTTTTAAACTTCTTATAATTAAAATTTTATCCCTCATATCATCTCATACATTTTATTCACCATTGATTTATATATGAGACTTTTTGGATGATAATTGATCTCCTCTAAGTCATCCAAATCGCAAAGAGGTGGTTTCCTGGATGGTAATTCTAAACATCTTCCTATGTCCTTCGAAGTTAATTTTTGGAAACATATAGAATGAATATTTATCGAGTACCATTACATATCACTATAATAGAGAGCAGACCTTATTTATCTTAGGTAAACAATTGGTAACCGACAAAAATCCTTGGAGTGACCCCTCTATATTGTGTTTTCCTTAGAACAAGCATTACATTCTTTATAGATACAAAATTATGTGTCTTATTTGCGTCATATTAACCCTTACATACCATTCAGATCCACCTTAATGAATTTACTATACCTTATATTAACACTAAGTTATAATTCTTATATATTTTTTAATTTTATAATTTCCTAGTCCAAGTCATCTTAACATAGACTGACCCTTAAAATTTGATCAATGTAACCTTTATGTATAAATCTACTATAAAGTGGCCCTTATATATCACCATAGTGTAACCATTAAATTATGAGGGATTTTTATTTTTTAATTTATCTATATAGATTAACCCTTACATAATGAAGATAAAAAATCGAACACATAATGTATTTTTTCAGTTTTCCAACCAAATTATATTCAATAACAACACTCATTCAAACATTATCTAGAAAATTCCATAATTATTCCATGTTTCTTCAATCACTACAAAAACTTTGAATGAACTTAAAATCTAATGAAACATCTTGTAACACCTATGTTTCAACATGATTTATGTCTAGAAAAAAATTGAAAACATAGGAACCATATCCACTTATTCAATTATCAAATTCTTCTTCATCAACCTATAACCTCAACAATATCTCCCTTGGTTTCAACAACCTTTCCATGGTCACAACCACTCAAAATTTAAACTTATCCATTTAGGGTCTCAAAAATATAAACTTTTGGATTTTTTGTAATCCATTTAACATAATTAGTTTTTCAAATTTAGAACACTTAGAAATGTATCATAATTCAATATATATAAGCCTACATGAGAGAAATAGGTATAGGGAATAAGAATATTGAATAATAATTTCACATTTTCCTTTAATGTGTCCAACATCTAGTTCATCAAATTTTCATCAACCTCATATAATTATTCATAAAACATATGTGTAACAAGTTATTGCTTATGTAAATTCTCAGAAAAATTGTTAGAATAGTTCATAACTCACAAATCCATGATGAATTCATGACATACCCATTTTAAAAACTCCTTGTAAATATATTCTCCCCATAAATAATTGATATCTCCCCCATTAATTTAATCATGTATATTTTAAATCTCACTATATATGGTTTCTATCCCCCCTTTTAAATACATTAAGGGATAAATACAAAGGGATATATATAGTCTTCCTACCCATTTCAAAAAATATCTAATGAAAAATAGAGTGATGGAATGGATTGACCACACCATACCCTAGAAAAGAATGATGTTGAACTCCCATAATTAACATCAATATGTGAAATTATTCCATTAGTAGTGGATTAATGAACATATCAATAATATTCCCCTTAGAGGTAGAAAAATATATATTAAGAAACTAATGATCCAATAAATTATTTATAATGTGATATTTTATATCAATTTTCTTTGATCATGAATGATGAACCAAATTTCTTAATAAATTAATAGAATTTTTATTATCTAATCCAACAAAGGCAACATCATATCAACTTTGAGAACATCTAATTGAGACTTCAACCATATAAATTTGATAGTTTCTTGAGTTATAGAAACATATTTAATATTATCAACACTCATATTCACCAAGCATTATTAATAATTTTTCAACATACACACCTTTCTACAAAATAAAAAACCTAAATATATTTTGATCTTTGACCATTAATATTTCCATAAAAATCCATAAATATATATCAAAATAGGCCATGATTTAAAATACTATCATTTGAAAATCATTATTCCATTGTTCCATTAATATATCTGGGAATTAACTTTGATGTAATGAAATGTGATTCATTTGGAGAAGTTTGATATTTGGCACATAATGTAACAATATACACTATACCAGGTTTGGAAAATGTTGAGTAATAAAAACTACAAATAAGAATATTTATTTCTATTGATTCTACATCAATTATTTTTTTCATACTTTGAAGGATTGGTTCCCACAAAAAATGGGGTTGAGATTGTCTTTTTATCATATATTCCAAACTTTATTTTATGTTCCAAATCATACTTTACTCGAGAAAAAGAGATATGATATTCATATTAAAAAATTTATAATCTAAAAAATTACCTCATTTATCATGAAATGGAAATATCAAACAAAAATTTCAAATCCTATTTTTTTGTACATTTATCCCCATTTTTAGTAATGATAATATCATCAATAAAGAAAATAAATATATGAGATATGTATTTATCATTTTAAATTTAGAGGTTACTTTCAACACTTATAGTCTAAAACCCTATAAATTTCTATAAAGTGTATCAATTATAGTATCATTCTCTTGGGTATTGTTTTAACTCAAATTGATCATTACTCAACTTGAAAAAATTTCATTTATTGTTTCTAAACATGAAACCATTGTATTTCTATGTGTACACTTCATATTCAATATCTCTATTGAGGATGGAAGACTTGAAATCCATTATGAAAATTTTATATCGAATTTTTTATATAATAGAATGAAATGTCTTAATTGAATCATGATTTGTAACCTGTGTTAGGGTCTTATATAAATCAATTCTTTCAACTTATGAGTGCCTTTTTAAGAAAATCCTTTCATGTTTCTTATAACTTCTATTTTTTATTCATATTTTTATGAAAAACTCAAATTGTAATGAGAACATTCATAATTGTTATGTTTGGTAAAAAATAAAAAGTATAATTCTTATTTATTTGATATAACTCCCCATTCATAGAATTGACCCACTTAGATTCTCTAAATCCTCTTTCATATCTCATGGTACAACCGAAGAAAATAACGAAGTGTGTGTTGTTATCCTTAAAGTTATCATAGTTTAAATTGGTTTTCCTTATTATTTATTCATATTTTGGACCTACACATAATTTATAATCCTCAGATGAGTTATAAAGATTATTATTTATAAATTTAAATGAATAAATCAATATCTTAAATATTTCATTATTTTTAATTCTAAATATTTTTAAAAACATCAACCTACTTATAAAAAAAATTATAATAATTATCTTTACATTTAGAACATTCATAATGATGTGTAATGATACTATTTAAGTATTCCATAAACACTAAATTAGATATATCCACAAATAACCCATTATCAATATTGTATAAATTATTTCCTCTTCAATTTTGAGGATAACCAATGGAGATTCCATCATCTCTCCTCTACCAAAACATCCCAAGGTTTTCACCTCACAAATTGATTATATTGATACTTATAATAAACCTCACCTATTTAAATATTGTGTAATTCATATAATATATATATTTTTATGAAATATATAGATTTACTTTATATAATAAATTTTCATGAACTATAACTACTATACACAATTATTTTATCTATAAATAATGAGAATTATTATATTTAATCAACATAGTATGACCCATATCCAAAAAATAATAGTTATTTTTATCAGTAACACCATTTTTATAGAATTTATTCTGATTTTTTTTCATGATAAACATTTTGATCCTCATGATATGCGTTAAATTTTCCATTTGAATATTTATCACTATTGTTTTTCTTTATTTTCTTCTAAGTGAAACCCAAATCCTTATCATCAATTTTTCTAAAATTCTTAGACATCTAAAGATCCTAAATAATATGATTCATAAATATAATACATATTATATTAATGAATTCATCTCTAAAATAACTAATATACATATTGATGTTTTTTTAGTTTCTTCCTCATAGTCCCATAAATATTTGACTGAATGAGATCCAGTGTGTGAGATGATCAAATCACTACTTTCTTGTATAATTAATAACCAATATTACACATTTTCATATATTAAAAAACTAACTTATTTCCTTATTAAATAGTAAAACATCATAAAAACCCTCTCTTTTAGTAATATTTATCATGTTCTTTTGAACATATTGTATAATTTTTTGTTTCCACAATTGATTTTCGTCCTCCAAGCTTAACTTGTATAAATTTTCATCATTTCTAACCTAAAAAAAATTACCCTAGTTTGTTTTATTCTCATAAATACACATATATGTTTCACCCACTTCACTATAAATCCATAATTCCAAAACACCACTTAATTTCCTTTTTAATAGAGCTAATATATGCTTAAAAAATATTATTTCATAACATAAACATATAATGTTATCTTCAACTATATATTATCTTATCCAATCACAGCTTATGAAACTCCCTTTATTTTGGGTGATGTATAATTTAAAAATCTTACTAAACCTTCCTATACACCTCAATATCATTCAATAGATTTAAATCTCTTTTCATGTTTAAGGGATATACACTATCCAAAATCTATGGAAATTCTTTTTGTGATGCTTTTATTTCATATTCTATAAATAATGCCTCCTATTTTACATTTTATTTCCTCCCATAACTATTTTAAGAAATAAAATTATTATTAATTTAGGAATATATAATGGCGATACATTATTTAATAATGTGAAATAGCTAGTCCCACCTTCCAGAGACCTCAACCATTGGATGAAATTTTTTCTCAATATTCTATCTAGAATATTCTGATTACTTATAAACATTTTTTAATTAACTGGGTTAAAATCACCTAAAAATTATCACTCGAATCATATAATCTAATAAAAATATTAGTAATAAAAAAGCATCAACATCCCAAGTTCAAAAATCCTCCATAATTGCATCAGTGTATTTAAAAATAATACATTCCTCTACCAATTATATATTTTGTATATATTTAAATATTCCATAATTCTATATTTTTCCATCAATTTTGGTTTCTTCTTAAAAATATTTTATAGAATCCCAAAACATTCCTATTCAATATACACAACTTATTTGAATTTTAAGAGCTGTGATTTATAGTGTTTTTAATTTATGTTTCCATTATAATATTTTTTAGATTTTTGAGAATTCATGTTTCTTCCCATAAATTTTGCTATCTTCACTTGTAATATTGAACCAAAATTTTCACCAACACATCTAAGAAAATTCTAAACATTTAAATGTGATATTTTTTCCCTTGTTGGATTTCATTAGTATTTGAAGATTCAACACTTTCCATAGTCTTTTACCTTGATCTTTCTCCAACATCATATATATAAGTTTTTAATTTGAATTTGAATCAGATAAATTATTCCTAAAACTATATTAATATTTGTTAGATAATTTCAATATCATTATTTTTTTATTTATTCATACCCTCTATTTAATCATTCTATGACTTATATTTATTGATAAATGTAATTAGTTTATGAATATCATTTATCTTTATTGACTCAATTTTAGCCTGAATAGAATCATTATATCTAAAATATTTATTTCACTTAATTATATTTTTATTCTCATTAACCCAATTTGAAATCATTTAAATAAATCACATGATTTATTCCTTTGACATGAACCTTGTTTCTATTTTTTATCATATTCAGCTTTAACACTTTAATAGCTAGTAAACTCACTCTCATTCACATTACCATTCCACAAATTTATTAAAAATCATTAGAAGTATTAAAATACACTACCTCATCATCCAAAAAAATTGAATAGAAATTTCTCTTTTAGGTTTGGAAATTTCATATCATTCCCCTAGGAAGAAACAATTTACTCATTAAATTTATAGATTTATTGTTTAACAAACTACTTATACTACCACTCTCATCTTTAAAATATTCTTATCCTTCAACATTGGAAAATTTTCATTAAAATTTACAATAAATCCAATTTTGAAACAAATAAGTGGCTTCTTTCCAAAAAACATTCATTTTCCACTTCCCATAATTCTTGAAATGAATTTCCTGGGTTTTTAAAATTTAACTTTGATGTATTATTCTTCATTAGAATCCTAATTATTCATTATTTATTAATTCATATTATTCTCATATTTAATTTTATTAAATGAAATTTCCCTATCATCCATGATCTTATTCATAATAAAAATTTCTTTCCACATTTCACATTCAATCAAAATATTATTAATATATTCTAATGAAAGTGTACATAGATCATTGATTCTAGCAATGAATTTTTTTATCAAACATGTATGAAAAAATACATCATATCTTCTCCATAACATCACAATACACTAGATTATCATCAAACTATCCGGTGGAGGTCACAATTTCATTACTCATATGATTATTTCATACACTAGCTCATCATCATTTATCTTGTGAAATTCATATTTTAATATAAAAAATTGTAGTATAAATTTCATTACTTTCAAATTTTATTCATAGAGATATTCCAATTTATCTAAGAGTCTCTTTGATTTTTTCATCCTTTAACATTGAGAAAAACATTCTTATAATGTGTTAAAAATATTTCATTTTGATCATCACTATAATTATCTAAATTACTTATGTTTACTATTTTAAATGAAATTCCTCCCTGATTAGGTGTAAAACCATCGATAATAGCTTATAATACATCCACACTAACTTATAATAAGTATTGTGTTGGTTGGAGTGGATACTCAAGAGGGGGGGTGAATTGAGTTCCAATTAAAATTTCTGTTAAAAATAATTCTCTTAAAATCCCCCAATTTAAAAACAAAGTTAAACTATGGTGAATCTATACAGAGTGTAAAGGTTCAATTAGTTTCTCAAAGATTTATTAGGTCTCAGTTAGCTTAATTTGAAGATTAAATTAACTTTTGAAACTAACTTACTAGTTTATAATAAGTATAAACACTTTCTAATTTAACTATCAAAGTAGCTTTAAAATAGTTTTGTATTTCAAAGTAATAAGCAGCGGAATATATATATGTGATACTTATAGACTTAAAATAAAAGCACAGAAAAGTTAAAAAAGAGGTTCAGTCTCAAGCCGAGACTTAGTCCTCTCAAAAATTTATATAAATTGATCCACACCCTGGATCGGGGGTAAACAACAGTACACTACTGTCTAGGTATAAATACATCTACCACAGTTCTTTGTAGGAAAAACAAAAAACAGCTCACAGGCTGTCTAGGTCTTACTCGACCTCTACCACCATTCACAGTGGGAAACAAAAGAGTTATAGAGTTTAAGTGAGGATTTAAGAATCCTCCAGTTTAGCACAGGAGATAGTGTGTGTGTAAAGTAAACATGATACACACACTACTCAAAATGTAAAGAAAGAATCACTAAGAGAAGTATGATTGAGTTTATAAATTTTTTAGTGATTAGCAGTGCAGCTCTGGACTCGTTTGGTTTATCAGAAAAGATTCTAAGTCCTTATCTAGTTTTTCTCAGAAAACAGAGTGTTGTTTTCTTCTTTGATTCTTGGTCCATCTTAGCAGCCTGAGTGCATGAAACGTTTTTGTTGTAGTTCTTCACTCAAGATGCAACTTTTAGTTCTTTGTGTATGTAAGTTTCTTGGAGTATGGATGTAGACTAGAGAAGAAAAAATGCTCCACATTTGAATGCTTGTTCAACTCTTCTTCTTTCAACCTTCATGTGTCTTCTTTTTACTTTTTCAGGAGTGTCATATGCACGTATTTCTTATGTCTACTTAAGTGTTCTCTTTCCATCACTTTATAGGTTTCATTTTTGGCAGAAAAGAACAATCGCCTTTTGCATGGGTACTAGGTATGGTTCCCTGACATGCAACATAAATCATTAAATAACATTAACTGCATTAAAACAATCAAATGTAACCATTAGCTAAATAAATAAATAGTATGAAGAGTATAGGGTTTGATTGGTCAGTCAAGCATTAGTAGCGCTTTATTGGTAGACGTGCACGGTGGACTTTGTCGCAGAACCTTCCATCGGTAGCTCTTTTGAACTTGTATCGGTAGCTCATATACCAGTGAATTTAGTTCCATCGGTAGCTGTCTCTCCATCGGCATCTCTTTTCATCAGTAACTGTTTGCACGTATCGGTAGACTTATACTATCAGCAGACTTCTATCGGTAGACTTATACTATCAGCAGACTTCTATCGGTAGACTTCTGTCTATCGGTGGCTATGGTCTGTTCTGTATCGGTAGCTCGGTAGACTGGTTCTATCAGTAGACTTCTTCATATCGGTAGCTCTGGTTGTCTGTCAGTAGCTTTGTACATATCAGTGACCTTAGTGTATCGGTGACTCTGTCTATCAGTAGACTAAGTCTATCGGTAGATTGAGTACCGGTAGCTTAAACACAGATCAGTGACTAAATACTTATCTGTTTCATACACAACATATCCAAATGGGTTAGAATTACTTCAGTACTTAAATAAACATGGATAAAAAAAGATTAAACTATTTTAGGGATTATTTTAATATTATTATCATCTTGATCACAGATTGAAAGAATTAATATATAGAAAAACATTAGATTGAGATTATCAAAGTATATGAAAGCATAATAGGGATTATCAAAACAGGTGAGGTCAACATATTGAAACATAAAATATTTCATTATATAATAATTTTTTACATTTAAATATGGAATATATATATTATTCAATTAATTAATATTTTTCATTTTCACAATTGAAATTTAGAGGTCGAATAATCTTACACTGAAGAACACTTGTCAATTAAAATTCCAAATAGTCAATCATCGTAGAAGGAAACCTGAGTACTCTAAAACCGATTTATAAATACCTATAACATTAGTGATAATTCATAAATATGGGATGAATAAATGAGTGAATTTTTTTATGTTTCTTTAAAAAACCTTCAACACATATTAATGTTAATGACTATATTGTTATAACACACACCAAATCAAAAATATAGTATGTAAAAAATATTTTTATGAGATTAACCATTTAAGATGAGTAAAAACATACATAGTGTTATTTCGTAAACCTAAGGATCACATAATCCATTATAATTATCATGTTTGATACAAGGAGGAGAGTTTATTCTTGAAATTGTGATGCAAAAAATTAATTCCAACTTATATAAAGTAAACTAAAATAAAAAATATAGAATTTATTTTTCAATAATAAGAGAGTCTTCAACCATGTCGTAAATATATCAATTTTTCATTATGATAATTCTTATTATCCTTAAAATTATTCCACTTACTCTATTACATTCACAATAGTATGTAGTCTTCTCTACCTATACCTATTTTCTCTATCTTATTTGTTTCTCCACTCTCCTCTTAATATTTCCATAGTAGTAGCTAAAATATTTTGTCCAGTAGAATTAATGATCTTCCAACTTAAAATTTAAAATTGAAATTTAAAATTAAAATAATTAATGACCTTTTAATAATTATCTAGTTATTTTCATTGATTTCTATAACCAAGAATCATAAAAAACATTTTATTCACCATTGATTTATTTAATATTTTTTTTCATGATCTATGATCCTGTATGATTTAACCATATTTTAATGTGTTAGTTTCTAGCTAGTTAATCTTAAAATACTTATAATGTTTTTGAAACTAAATTTTTATAAAATTATGAAACCCTTAATTATCAATTACTATAATGTATCAATCCATTATAGGGAGACCCTTATATATCATAGTGAAACATTAAGTTACCCTTATGTGTCATATGATTGGCCCTTATGAATTTTATTAACCTCAGATCAACTATTACATTCTATGATGACCAACCATTATGTATTTTCATTACCTCAGATAAAACCACACATACCATTTATATTAACCATTACATATTTCATTTTACTCATATAAACCCTTACTTATGGCCATTATATACTGAGGAAATTTCTAATTTTATATCCCCAATCTTCTAATCATAAAGTTTCCTTTATGTATTAAGAAAATTAATATTTACATATCACTATAATATAGAGAGAGGATTATATATCACCCTAAAGTAATGATTATATACTGCAAGATTTTATAGTTTTGAGTTTATCTACTAAGATTAACCCTTACGAACAGAAGATATAAACATACATATTTGGGACGTTGTTAGTTTTCTATCCCTAATCACATCAACTAAAAAATCATTCTAACATCATCCTAACACATCTATATTTATTTTATTTTCCATTATTAATCCAAAACATAGGAATGAACCTCAACTAAAACAACAAACCATGTAACACTTGAGTTTGAGTATGACTTATGTGTTGAACCTATCCACTTATTCTCTTCTCTAATTATTTTTATTAACATTCTAACAATAGAAAGCACCATCTAGGTATTAATAATAATATTATGATCATAAATACACTATATTTAAACATATTATTCTTTAATTGTCTAAAAAAATCTTTCATTTGAAATAAAATGGAGTGTGAATGCCTTTGGTGTAGGAGGTTGTTTTTGACCTACTTTAAGAACATCAAAGGTGTGTAAAACTGAAATTCCATGAGTTCTAGGTTTGAGGAATCCATCCATTCAATTATGATTTTTATGATGGTGTTTTTGGGGATCATAAAGATTATGATTTAGGTTTTAACAACTTTTGTGATCATATTAGTAAATATTTTTTGTGGTAGGTGATACCCTTAGAAAATATTCTTATACACAAGAAATGTGAGAGATATCCATATAGCTAGCATGGGTGTGACTGGTTTTCCTGGAAGATATAATATGTATTAAACTAGTTCAATGACCCTCATATATCTATCAATGTGGTAGACCAAGTATGCAACTTTGATATTGGGATCATCAATGATCTTTTGTTTATATATAGATCCCCTAATATATCCCATTTAATATGGGGATTACATTATCTTTCTCCAAGATTGAAACATAGTGTTCTTTTAAAGACTCATATTAGTTAATTCAATGGTTTGTTACAAACTAATGTTCCCTAGTTGGTATAAATACTTTATGGTGTACTTTTAAAAATAATTAGTATTCATTAATTGGTGATATTAGATATACAATGAAGAATATTTCATTTTTTTGTCATGGTTTTAATTTCTCAAGTTCTAAAATTCGTATTCTATGGTTTGGATAAAAAAACTAGGTTACCAAAATATTAAGGACTAAACACTTATTACTATGATAGAATGGGTAAGTTATGTGACTTTGGGTTGATTAAAAGTAGTTTGAGGAGGTTTACACCTTTTAATATAGTTCTCATCAGTCACTTTTTCACACAGTGACTGCAAACCAACTAATTAATCTTTAAAAGTGGATGTGAGATTGAAGGGAATATGAGGTGTAGGGGTGTATCAAAATTTTAGTTACATAAAGATATGGTATTTTGGGATATTTATTCCATACTTAATGATATATTAAATTATGAAAATTTTACCTCTTGAAGTAGTGATTGTGCTCGAAGTAGAACTGTTAGAGTCTCACCATATGGGCTCTAGGGTTGTTAGTGAGAATTCTTAAATTTATCACCCTGAGATAGTGTTTGATGTATATTGATGAATTCTGTTGTAGAAACCCCAACCCCAGTAGATTGGAGTTGTTGTATTACTTTATTACATTTTTATAAGATATAAATAATCACATCTTGAAGGACAGAATGGTTTATTAGTCTTGGTAAAATAGATATATACATGATTCCCATATTACATTTGAATACACAAATTACAACATAATTTTTTTAGAATAAAATTAATAAATATATCATATTCTTGAATATGAATCATAGTACACTTCATGGATTCTTGAGGATGGAAAAAAATAAGGGTGAGATCAAATTCTTAGTAATGGTTAAGTACAACCAAGGATATCATGAATTAATAAGAATAATCAACATGGAAAGGTAAATAGCTGAACACACATGAATTTTAAATAATTTTAATAGAATAATCAATATGGATAGGTAAATATATGATAACATATGCCATTTAATCAATAACATGACTATCATAACTAGATAAGGGATAATCAATATGATAAGGTAAATAACTAAAACCACATACCATTTAATCAATAAACTGATAATGAAATGAATCTAGAGATAATATAATTGTGAAAATATCATGTATATTAATAACAACTAAATTCTCAATGAAATAAATGATTAATTATTGGAAGTCATGATCTTAGGAACATGATACCTCTATTTTCAATACCATTCATAAGACAATTTTAAACTAATGGGTAGGTATACACTTGAAACCCATTTAACTATGGCTATTAAACTGATTCATCTTATGATACTAAAAATACATCTAGGGGATATATAATTTTGGGACCTACCCATCATTTCATTTCAAAAGCATTCCCTATATATTGAATAATAAATTTAATTCATGAATAATGTGCCATATCATCAAAAATATGTATTGAGTAAAGAATAAAGATTTATAAATATTTCCCTAGATAAACAAATAAATTTCAAAGTAAATTACCATATGAATAAGTGAGATATGGTTTAATAAATAATGATATCCATGATAAATAATATGGATATTTAGAGTAAATTTAATCTACAATGATCACAAGAAAGTAAATAATTCGAGGGAAAGTTAATGACTACAAAAAATGAATCAAGGAAGTGAATTTCAATACTATACATGGTCAAAATAATCATAAAACATCCATTGGAAGAATAAGGATGGTATCAATATAAAATATCCCCAGTGAATTATATGTAAAATAAATGGTTTTTGTTGTTGAAAAATATAAATATCATAAAAATATCTTAAAAAACATTATTGAGGAAAATATCCTCTTTATTTTTGGAAACCACCTTTTTAAACTAAAAGTTCACAAATTTTTTTGAAAATAATTTTCTTTTAAAAAAACCTTTGAAAATTATAAATTAAGATTTAAATCATTGAGTGGTAATGATGGCATGAAATTCTATACATGCCGTACATGTTAAAACAACGATTCCTTTCAATTTTTCAGTAAAATAAAAAAGGGTATTGTTTGGAAAACGATACAGAGATTAATATAAAAATAAAAATAAAAATAAAAACATAGGTAAAAATTTCTTTAATAAATCATTTTTAATAATGTTAATTTTTTTTGAAAACATTTATATAAAACCTGGTTTTTGAAGAAAAATTAATTTTGACCGAAGAGTGAAATGTAGTCGGATTTTATTAAAAAAAATTCTCAACCATTTTAAGTAAAAAATAGTGGAAAATGGTAATATTACTTGGAATATTAATTGATAAATATAGTATAATAAAATAAAATGTGTTTATTATAAAATTATCAAATAATTTCCTTTAATGGAAATTCAAGTATAAACAATCTTGATTAAAATTATATTGTGAAATAAACCCCTATAAAGATCATAAAATTGAAGTAAGAATTCATAAATGAATAAATTATGTGTATCAAATGTAAATAAACCTAGAACAAGTGGAAGTACAATATAAGATAATCTAAAGTAATTACACACAAAATCTTATAATATCAAATACAAAGAAGAAGTAATATAATTCAATGAAAAGAAATTGAGTTATAAAATTCATTACGACTTGGTAATTTTAAAGTCAAATAAAATTGGAAGAAATAATTAAAATTAAAATATAAAATACCAAAATTATTAAGTAATAATGATATTAAATGTAAATGGGTTAGTATATACACTATATGAAAGAAATTAGGTGCATAACATTACAACATTCCTCAATAAAGAGAAATTGAAACGAAGTCCCTTATATCATGATTCCTTTTGGCTGAACATGATTTAACCTCATGTATAATGATTTTAATCATGTTATTAATTTATACTATAACCATATTAATGTCTATAATATCATATATAATCCCCTTATAACATTTTACCACTCATTTTTTAATAATATTTCATAATTTTCACTATTTCATGTGTTAATTGACTTGTTTTCTAATGTGTATTTTTCATTAATGTTCTGATTATTATGTATAGGATATATATCAATCATATAAAGAATGATATTAATTTTATAAATATAATTTTTTTCATCAGATACAATTTTACAATCATTATTGAAATTTTAATATGGAGAATGGATCACATTGCTTCGTGGTGACGGTAGACCGTAAATACGCACAAGCGACAACATCACTCCCTTAATGAGTGAAAAAGTAAGAAAGTGGGTGATATATTAATATTAAAGAATAAATATAATATCATATATATCACATATATTTATTAAATTTATCCTTATTACTTTCCATATAAATCTTAAGTGAAAAATGAATCACATCGCTTCGTGAGGCGGTATTCCTCCATACACACGAGCGATGTTATCATAATTTAAAAGGCATAAAAAGTAAGAAGGTATATGTGATATTATAATTAAATAATTATAATAATATCATAAGTATCATATAAATTTTTAAAATCCATCATTATATCCATTCTTGAATGGTGGTTATGGAAAACTAATTACATTGGTTCGCAAGGCGATAGTCTGTCATGCACACGATCAATGATTTCATTTCCCATTTAATGGAGGAGGAGATGGATAAATATTATTCCATTAAAATAATGATATCTCAGTATATTTTAGATACCTGTGTTATTATATTTTAAGTTTTAAGACATAATTTAAATATGAAAAATAAGAAATAAAATGAAAGAGCTTTGTGAAGACAATTATCTTCGCTTAGAGAAACCTCATTTGGATCACTTCTTAAAAAACATAGTGTTGGTATTTTGGGAATACAAGAAGATATAAAACATGTATAAGGTTGTTTTGGAGGTATTTTGAATGTTTTTCTTGATCCAAATGGATTGGGATGTGTGGATAAGTTAAGGGAGGGAGTTCCCTTTTGTAAGTGGGGAAAGGGAACCCTCTTGGAAATTACATGGAAATTTCACAAAAGAATCCAAAATAATAAAGTAATTCACATGACCAATGCTTATAAATAACCTTTGGTTCAAATTTCATATATTATAAGGTAGAAATATGTCCATAAGATAATATTTTTATAATTTTTTAGGTTATTTTAACTCCTATCTTCTTATTTTAACCCATGATAAACCCATTTTTATCTTAACAGCTGTAATTAATTTTTTACTCTTATCACTATTTATTATGGTAAAAAATTAATTTTACATTAGTAAATAATATGAATTATTATTATTCTAAATATGGAATAAATTTTTCCAAATTTAATTCACAAAATTGGTAGAATTTAATTTAAATGTATACTCGTAGATGTGATGAAAAAGCTGGTTTCCAAAGAGAAAATTATCATAAGTATAGAAGGTTTCAATATCAAAAATATATATAAAATTGATTACAATGACTTAAATTAGATAAATTTTAATATAATTGAAATAATTTTACTTTAAAACCAATTTAAAATATAACTAGCCTTGTAAATTATTTAAATGAAATGATAATTTTTCATAAAAATCAGTATTGTTCACTATTCATCAAAAAAAAAAAATAAACTTTTTAGAAAAATAAAATAAATTCACCCTAATATAATTTTGGTATGATTATTTCAAAAATTTAGCTAATTTTATCAAATAAATTTTCTAAAATTGGTAACAATTAATTTTAAATTATGTTTACAAATCGTGACTAAACCGTATTTTAGAAAAAAATTATAGTTTTCAGAAAAAATTTTCTTTTTTATATTCAATGATTCTTAATTTATTTCAAATTAATAGATAACCATAATTTTTATAATTTAGTTATTAATATTAAAACTCACTAATTTAATGTCTAGTTTATAATGGTGTACTATATTACGGTTCATTTAGACTCGAGGTTGTGTGTTCCGCAAGCTATCAAAGAGATTAAATTTAAAGAAATATATTTCATTGGTTGTTTAAGATCGTTGTTGCATGTATCATATGCTATTAAACACAATTTTTTTATTTTATAATTCCATGGGATTACATTCTACCCACCTTAAATAAATTTCATCCTTTTAATTTGATCTTGTGCTTAGAAATCAAGGGTTAGATATTTGAAAATTTCTTTGTTAAAAACCCACATTGTAAAAAAGGTTAATAAAAATTCCTCTTGATAAGAGAGAAAGTGAAATATTAAGGTAATATAGAATAAAACATAACTAAATTTCTAATTATGAGAAATTTTTTGGAATGTAAATATATAGACATGGAAGAAAAAAATAAATAAGTATAGAGAATGATAGAGGTCATTGATCACCAGAAAGTGAATGATCAATGGAAAGTTACAACCCCCAAAACTATAAATACTTAATGATTTAAAAGACCATTTGATTCATTAGATATTAATGTAATAGGATATAGTTTTTGTTTTAATATCCTTTTCCTAAAGTTTAGGGATTATTTTACTATATAATAATGTAATAAAATATACTTATTTAATACATTTTTATTTCATAAGAACAATTTCACCCTTTGGTTATATTTAATCAATTTCCAATTCATTGCTTACTCAAAGAAATTAATATCCAAAAATTAAATTTTTTTTGTATGAAGAACTAGATTCAATTTTAATGGATCATAATATCTATAAAATAGTGTTAAGTCTTTCTGTCTATCTATAACTATTTTCCAAAACCAATATAGTTAGCACAAGTTATCCAATATAATAAATTAACCTCCAGAACTCAATAATAACACCACTGGTTTATTATTAATATTTATTCATCAAATAATTTATCTAAAAACAATGATATATTATCCAAGAAATCACATAGGCTAGTGGTAAGATTTAAAACCTCACTGTCCTTCACTTATGTGTTTAATCCTTACAGCCTTTCTAGATGGGATGA
The DNA here is from genome assembly GCA_963277665.1 of Viscum album. NCBI lineage: Eukaryota > Viridiplantae > Streptophyta > Magnoliopsida > Santalales > Viscaceae > Viscum > Viscum album. The sequence goes on from OY728152.1 coordinate 1,504,044,972, forward strand.
GTTTTCACTCAGTATGTGGGTTGTCCTTTTACTAAAACCATATTAATACAATTCTTATAAATTTCCCAAATTTTTATGACCCATAATTACTACAACATCAAGGATAAGATAAATCTTAAAGGTTACCAATACCTTTAATCTTAATTCTAAATAACTATAAAGGAATTATTTCTCAAATAAATCTTTCATATACTAATCTAAAAGGTAGCATTCCAATAAATATTTTCCAAAAATATCCTTAATCATGTTATATCCCTACCACACAAAATTTTCAAAATTGGTGTTTAATACATTGAACTTATGATCATCCTTAAACTCATAAACCCATGATAATATCTATAACTCTTATGTTAATGAAAACATAGACACTTCTAAAATTGTACACAATACTTACATGTTTCATAATTCTTATAACCATAATACCATTGGTAAAAATACTTATTCAATTTAATTATTTAATTTCAATACATAAATATTTCATCTGTTTTATTTCAACATAGGTCCTTCCTTGGTATAGGGTTTAACCATTAGAATAGGGAATTGACTTAGATAATTCCCAGGTTCCCCATATTTAAGATAATGAACTATAAATGGATCCCTAAGATGAGATTTATGTCCTTATATTATACTAGTCATTTCACATCATCAGTTATTTGATTTATACCCTTATTTTCAATACATAAATATTTTTCCCATTCCTATGAGATACATTCCTGGTTGTTTCTTTACACATTTCTCACATGATAAAAATAGATCCTTCTTTCCTCCATATAGTCCACAATCATGCTTTTAGTGAACTCCATCATCCATTTATTTGTTGATTTTGAGTGTTAGTTAATGTATATTTTTTTAATAATATTTTTTTATAACTGATTAAGCATAATCACGATATCTTTCACTCTTTTAATCATCCCATTTATTTCTCATATTCACCACATTTTCATTCAAATTAAATTTTAACTTGATTCCTTTGAGTACTATCCATTTACTAAAACAAAAAAATAGTATGAGAAACATTAATCATAGTTGAAAACCAAATAATAACTTATAGTATGTATAAATCATGAACCCCCTTTTTTTATTCTAATACACCTTAGGTTTAACCTAGGTTATTTATTTTTATAATATATTAAAATCCTTAAGAATGGTTTATAAAGAAAATTGGAATTATCCTAAGCATATCCCCCGGGAGTGTCAAAATAGGTGTGTAGTAAGGCATGTTGTCATGAACTAGGTGATAATTGAGTCAAGACCAATACCCCATTTTTAGAGTTATTAATACTAGGTACAACTTTGATAGAACCACATCCACTTGTAGTATCCAGACAGATATGTATTTCTAGAAAAAACAACATAATATCTTCCTTACCAAAACATTAGGATGATCTTCTATATATATACTTGAATTCTATCATAGGGTTATGTTCTCTAATATATTTTTTTCTAAATATTATTCCCAAGGTTTCTACTAAACTTCATCTTAAACCAACTATAGAGAAACTGACCCTAGTATCCTAAAGTTGGTGTTTTACTTTATTACATTAGCATAAGATACAAAGGATCACATCCCGAAGGACTAAGTAGTTTAATAATATTGGTAAACTAGATTCATACATGATTCCCATATTATATTTGATTAATCAAATTTTGAAAATATTTTTTTTATATAAAATCATTATTACCACTATCATATCTTTTCATATCAATCATAATACACTTCATGGATTCCTTAGTAAGAAAAAAATAAGGGTGATCTCAAATTCTCAGTATGAGTTAAGTAGAATAGAAGTTATCATGAATTAATAATCATAATAAGCCCAGAAAGATAAATAACTGAACACACATAACATTTAAATAATTTGACTAGAATAAACAATATATAGAGGTAAATAACTAAAAAAACATTCCATTTAATCAATAACATGACTATCATAACTCGATAGGGCATAATCAATATGCCAAGGTAAATAATTGAAAACATATTCCATTTAATCAATAAACTAAGAATGAGATTAATATAAAGATAACATCATCATGAAAATTCCAGGGATAATAATAACTAAATTATCAATTAAGGAAATGATTAATTATTTGACATCACGATCTCAGGAACATGATACCTCTACTATCAATAACTTTTAGAATATTTTTTAAAATTGATGGGTAGATATACACCAGAAACCCATTTAACTAAGTCTATATAATTGATTCATCCCATGATACTATCGATGCACTGAGGGTATATATAATTCTAGTCCCCACCTATCATTATATGTTTAAAGGATTTCTCATATATCAAATAATTGATTTAATTCATGAACAATCAAATGTCCATATTGAGTAAAGAATATAGATTTATCAACATTTCTATAGATAAAAAATAACTTTAAAAGTAAAGAACCATATGAATAAATGAGATATATTTTAATAATTACACATATCCATGATAAATAATTTGGATGTTTAGGGGAAATTTAATGTTCAGTGATCACAAGAAAGTGGATAATTCAAGGGAATGTTAATGAAAAAAATTAATAAGGAAGTGAATTTCAATACTATTATTGCTAAAAATAATCATAAAACATCCAGAGGAAGAATAAGGATGGTATAAATACAACATATCCCTAGTGTATTATATATAAAATAAAGGGTTTTTATCCTTGATGAATAGAAATACCATAAAAATATATTTAAAAAAATTATCGAGGAAAATAATTTTTCATCTTTGAAAATAAACTTTTAAAAGTAAAAGATTAAAAAAATTGAAAATAAATATCTTTGAAAATAAAAATTTAAACTTATAAATTAAGCTTTAAAATATTTATTGTTCATGATGGTATAAAATTCCATACATATCGTGCACATTTAAATAAAGATTCCTTTCACTTTTTCGATAAAATCCAAATAGATTTTTTTAGAAAATAACATGAAGATTCCTTTAATTTTTTTTGTAAAAATATCAAATATGGTTAAATTTTACTTTAATAAATAATTATTATGAATTTTAAAGAAAATTGAAACATTTTTATAAAACATGCTTTTGGAAGGAAAAGGATTTTCGACTGAAGAGAGAAATGAAGTCACATTTTACTAAAAACAATTTCTAAATAATTTTAACTACCAAAGAGTGAAAAAAGGATATTATTACTTGAAAAATTCACAAATAAACATATTATAATAAAATTAAATGGTTTTATTATAAAATTATCATATAATATCCTTCAATGGAAACTCAGGTATAAACAATCTCGATTAAATTGAGACTGTGAAATAAACCCTTACAAAGATCTTAACATTGAAGTGAGAATTAATCAATGAATAAATTATGTGTATAAAATGTAAATACACCTAAAAAAATTAAAAACACAATACAATATAATCCAAATTAATTACACACACAATCTTATAATATTAAAGTCAATGAATAAGTAATATACCGTAATGAAAAAAACTTGAGTTATAAAATTCATTACAACTTGGTAATTTTCATGTAAAATACCCTTGGATGAAATAGATCAAATTTAAAATTTAAATATAATTAATTATTAATTAATAATGATATTACATATCAATGGGGTAGTATATACACCATATAAAATAAATTAGGTATATAACATTATAGTATGCCTCAATGAAGAGAAATTGAGACGAAGTCCCTTACCTCACAGTTACTTTTGGTTAAACATGATTTAACCTCATTTATAATGGTTTTAATCCTGATATTAATTTATAAAATAACCAAAATCATATATATTATATCATATATTTTCCTCTTATAACATTTTACCACCCATTTGTTAATAATATTTCATTATTTTCATTGTTTTAGGTGTTAGTTGCCTTGTTTTCTCATGTGTGTCTTATCATGAAAGTTCCAATTCTTGAGTATAAAATATATATCCATCATATATATAATTATATTAATGTTATAAATATAATTTTTTTACTAGATAAAATTTTATAATAATTATTTAAATTTGAACATGGAGAATGGATCACATCACTTCGTGGAGATAGTAGGTCATACGTGCGCATGAGCGATGATATAATTCCATTAACGAGTGAAATGATAAGGAAATGGATGATATATTAATATTAAAGAATAAAAATAATATCATATATATAAAATATATTTATTAAATATATCCTTATTACTTTCCATGTAAAGCATAAGCGAAAAACAAATCACATCGCTTCATGAGGTGGTAGTCCTCCGTACACACGAGCGATGTTATCATAATTTAAAAGGCATGAAAAGTAAGAAGTTATATGTGATATTATAATTAAATAAGTATAATAATATCATAAATATAAAATAAATGTGTTAAATCCATCATTATATCCATATTTTAAAGGTGTTGATGGAAAACAAATTACATATGTTTGTGAGGTGATAGTCCACCGTACACACAATTGATGATTTTTTTCCCATTTAGTGGAAGAGGAGATGGATAAATATCATAAAATAAACATAATAAAATATAAGTATATGTTATATATTGGTGTTATTATATTTTAAGTGTTAATACATAATTTAAGTTTTAAAAGGAAGAAATAAAATGAAAGATCTTTGTGAATACAATTACCTTCGCCTAGAGAAACCTAATTTGGACCACTTCTTAAGGACCCTATTGTTGGTATTTTGGGAATAAAAGAAGATATAAAACGTGTATAAGAATTTTTATGAGGTATTTTTTTCATATTTTTGTTGAGAAAAATGTCTTGAGAGGTGTGGATAAGTGAAGGTAGGGAGTGCCCTTTTATAAGTGGGGAAAGGGAACCCTCTTGGAAATTACATGGAAATTTACCAAAAGAATCCAAAATAATAAAGCAATTCATATTAAAAAAGCTTAAAAATAACCTTATTCTTGAATTTTATATATTATAAGGTGGAAATATGTCCATATAACAATATTTTGACAACTTTTTAGGTTATTTTAGCCCTTATCTTCTTAGTTTAACCTCTTAGTAAACCCATTTTTACCTTAATGTGGAAATTATTTTTTTACTCTTTTCATTATTAATTATGGTTAAAAATTAATTTGAAATTATTAGATAATATAAATTATTCTTATTAAAAATATGGAATCAATTTTTCCAAACTAAATTCATATAAGTTGCAGAATTCAATTTAAAATTATACCAGCAGATGCGAAGAAAAAGAGGGTTTCCAAAGAGAATATTATCATAAGTATTGATGGTTTTAATATAAAAACTCAATATGAAATTGATTACAATGAACTAAATTAGTAAAATTTTATTATAATTAAAATAATTTTTCTTTAAAACTAATTTAAAATATAATTTAACATTGAAAATTATTTAAAATAATAGACAATTTTCAATAAAAATCAGTATTTTCACTATTCATCGAAAAAATGAAACTTTTCAGAAAAATCACTTAAATTAACCTTATGATAATTTTTATATGATGATTTAAAAAATTAATTTAATTTTATCAAATAAAGTTTCTAAAATTTTTAAAAATTAATTTTAAATTATGTGTGTAAAGGGCGACTAAGCCGTGTTTCAGAAAAAATGTAGTTTTTAAAAATCATTTCTTTTTTATTTTAAATGATTATTTTTTTAGTAAATAGATAACCATAATTTTTATTATTTATTTAGTACTATTTATAACTACCTATTTAACATCTAGATGATAATGATATACTATATTACAATTCATTTAGTCCCAGGGTTGTGTGTTCTGCAAGCTATCAAAGAGAATAATTTTAAAGAAATATATTTCCTAGGTTATTTATACTCAGTGTTTCTTGTGGCATATAATATGAAACAAAATGTTTTTATTTTATAATTTTTTGGAATTTAATATGTTTTTTTGATTCTATTTTTCTCTACAAAGGTATGGATTATAATTATCTCATAGATGGTGCCTTGGATAATGAACCTTTTTATGGATAATACTTATAATTTGTAGTTTTTGATTCATTCTATACAAATGTATGACTTATGGTTGGAAATTTTATTGATATTAAATATTTGATGGAGTAATGTAACAAGATATTAATCAATATACATATTATTTTTTGAGATATTCTTAATATGGATGATTTCTATGAAGTAGAGATAGTTGTTTCCTAGAGTAGTTGTTTCTTGGGTCCCCTTAGGACCTGATCAACCAGGGGTGAATTTAATATGTATAAGGATGGTTTTTATTATATGTGAGGTTATTCAATGATAATATATGTTTATTATCTTAGTTTTTTTCATTTTTTAGGATAGAATTTTTGATAGGTGGGGATGATATAGTGAACTATATTTTTTGGAAGCGAGATAATTTTTTATTTTTGAGTTTCAAAGGACATATCATTTAAAGAGGTTAAAATGGAAAATTTACCCTATTAGTTGAAATTTAGAAAATATAATTATGATTATTATTGAAATTATAATGTGGTGTTTTACCTCAGGTTGAATTTTGATGATAACTCATGTGAGTTTTATTTTAAGGGATTTTTAATATTTATTAAAAAAAAGATATTTATCATTTGAGATTGGTTATTAATATCTTATAAACAGAATATAGGATGGTGGTTATATCCATATGTTTTTTTATAATAGAGTGTTATTACCTAAATATTATTAAATTACACTCTTGAGTGTTAATTCATGGACCAAGTATTATTTTGGATTCTATAAATCAATGAATTACTTAAATAATGAAATATTATTTTTTTGTTGTTATTTTTCTAGCATAATGTTGAGGTTTAACTATGGAGATCACATGTATTTCAGATATATTTATGTATAATATATATTTAATTTCATAACATATCCTTGAGGGGAAGTAACAATATCAGGCTTTATAAAGGGAAATCATTAATGTTAGTTAATGAGAAATTAAAGGGAACAATTTTATAGAGGGAAATATTCTCCCCAACAAAGTTTATTTTCCTCTATATAAAAGTCAAGAGATATTTTCCCTCCCCTTTTTTCCATTAGTGGAAGAAAACAATAGAGAATATTTCTCTCCCTCTATGCATAACAAATGATTATTATTCATGTTTTCTACATTCTTCATCATAGTGGTAACACTAATCTCTAATAAAGATAAAATCATTGTAGAAATTTTTATTCACTAATAAGGTATGAATAGTTTTTCTAAAACCACATGACCCAATATCATTGTTTGATTTGATCCCTTCTTCTCATGATCGAATCAGTTAAATTTCTATGGATATATTATTATTAAAATTTTATAAATTTAATAATATAAAAAGATAAAAAATATTTTATAAAAATTTAATAGAGTATTATTATAAAAAATAATTCAAGGGAATTAGAAATATTAGTAATTGGATTTCATGGATTTCCTTTTTCAATGATTTTTTTATTCATTATTGAAATAATTCTTCTTATAAAATCATTTTTTCATAAAATAATTTCTTAAATGGAAAACATTACATAGATTTTATAGAGATAATGATATTATTATATAAAAGAAAATAATTTATTAAATACTTCATTATTTTAAAATTTTTATTTTTATATCAAAATTTTTATTAATTGATGGATCTTGGAAATGGTCATGAATTTTATAAAAATCAAATATTTTTGATCAACATCATGTTGTATGATGAATTTAATTAAAATATCAATTATTTTATTTTGATAATTTTAGTTTAAATAGATGGAAATTAATTTATTATAGTATGATATTAGGTTGGGGATGAATAATATATTATAATCTATGTTTCATTGAATAATTTTCCTTATATGATTTATCGAATCGATTTACTTTTCATGATGGATGAAAATTTTCCTATATGGGTAAATTAATTTTTGATTAGAGGAATGATTATTTTTCTTCAATAATTGAGAACTCAATTTATTGTTATACTTATATTCTTCATTATATATTGGACAAGTTAAAAAATATTTTCAGGGTGGATAGATTTTCCACTGCCCAGAGTTCATGTATTTTTTTATATATACTCGAACAATAACACACTCATCATTTTAGGACACCGCATCAATTCATGGACTAGATTACATGTTTGTACATGGTGGGGGAGTCAGGTTCTATATGTAAGATACCACCATTTTATAGAGGTAAAGACTATTTTAATTGTTGTTTAACCCTCTAATTTTATCTATTAGAAATTATTAATGAGTCCTTGAAGGGTTCAGAAGTGTACGAGGTTTTTTCAGAGCCTAGAACTCCTGTTTTTTGAGAAAAGGCAGAGGCACATAGTTGGAACATGGTTTGTAGTAATCGTGTGGCTTAACCGCATGGCCCTATAAGAGGAGGTTCATAGTTAAATAACTATGTAGGGTAGGATACATGGACATGTGAAATGATGTAGGTCTATTGTAGAGGTGATTCATATGCTTTGTCATGGTTTTTCTAATTGTACGCCTAACCGTGTGAGTAGATGGAGGTTTTGAGCAATGAGAATGCACAAGATATGCACGGTTTTCCTAATTGTGCACCTAGAAATTTTAGGGGTGTGCCACCATGGACCCTGACTTCTGATTTCCGACCCAGTTCATGAAAACACTGATTGCATGTGTGTTTTGAAGAGTCTTATTTGTGAACTCTTGAGTCATCTCACCAGGTATAACTTATTTACTGTGGAACACCTTTTTTTTTCAGGATGCCTCAACGCAGACAGCCATCTTGGGTTCCAAGAGTAGCACGCACTGATAGCCCACCGAGCGATGAGGCCTCAGTGTAGGGCCCTCTTCTAGTATAGGAACTAGAGGAGGCACCAGTGGTACCATTAACCATTGGGCCACAAACTCCACCAGCCCCAGCAGTAGAGAAAGCACGCCGCTTGAGCGCATTGCACGAGTTCCAGCGCCAGAGGCCACCCAGGTTCAGAGGAGAGACGGACCCACAGGTGACTGAGGATTGGTTGGAGGCTGTAGTGAGAGTCTTTTGACTGGTAGGGACACCAGTAGATCTCATGGTGATCCTTGCTGCCATCCTTCTATAGGCAGCAGCAGGTAGATGATGGAGCTTGATGCTCCAAGTTCATGATGAGGTGACACTTCTCTTGGCAGAATTCGAGAGCTTGTTTCAGGCAGAGTATGTTCCAGCGAATCTTTGCACAGTGCTCATACAGGAGCTTCTTCATCTGCAGTAGGGCAGCATGACTGTAGATTAGTACTCAGTGAGGTTCAATGACCTCTCAAGTTACTCCACAGATATGGTGCAGGACCCATTCTTCAGGGCCCAGACCTTTGAGCAGCGACTCAGGTGGGAGATCAGGGCTTCGATGATCTCACTCAGCATCCTGATGTAGGCGGGGGTGTTTGAGTGATCCTTCTTAGTAGAGAGTTTCCTTGATAAGCAGTCACCAGCAGCAAGACCCACCACCCTTCATTATGTAGTGGAGACTTCTGTAGCTGAAAGCAGTCAAACGTCACATAGGTCCAAGAGGACCAGACCTACAAGTGGATGACCGCATGACTTAGGATTGGTTGTGCAGGGAACCTGAGGCAGAACCAGTCAGGAAAGGATCATGCAGTGTTACTCATGCAGTGGGCAGGGTCACATGGCTTGTGACTGTCCGAATCGTCGTTCAGATGATCAGTAGACGGTCAAAGGACCACCCAGACAGGGGCAGAGGTTCAACCGAGGAGGTCCGTAGGGAGTAGGCGGACGTGGCAGAGGAGCTGGTCGTGCAGCTGGTGGTGGGAGATGATTCGAGATGTTACCACCACCACCACCAGGAGGTCCACCCTGATTGCAGGGAGTTGGTGGATAGGGGCAAGCTCAGCTCTAAGCAGTTTAGGCCTATGATCATGGCACTCCGGAGATGATATGAGGTACGATCTGTGTCTACTCCACCTTAGCTGCAGTACTTATAGGCATAGGTTCCAGTCATTCTTTTATTTCCACTTCCCTCGTTTGGAGCTCAGAGATTCCTATGGAGCCATTGGCTCGATCCTTATGGCTAGATAATCCTAATGGAGAAAATTTGATGATTAAGCACTGATTTTGGCAATACGAGCTTACTCTAGGAGGCAAGAGATTTGGATGAGATCTCCTAGTAGTAGCATTGAGGCCTTACAACATCATATTGGGTATGGACTAGTTATCTACAGTCCATGCTCAGATAGAATGTATTAGGCACAAAGTGCGGTGTGTCCACATGCATGTGACCAGTTTTACCTTCACCGGTGAGAAGAGATCCTTTGCAGCGCAGGATGGACTTACCCAGAGGAGAGTGCTTCCAATCACTCATCAGTTGGCTAGCCTTACCCTTAGAGTTGTTGATGTGGAGAGTCCGAGCTATCCTGTAGTGGTGGAACAATAAGCGGATGTTTTCCTGATGATGTTCCAGGTCTACCTTCTTATAGAGAGGTAGAATTTTACTTTGACTTATACCCCAGGATGACACCGATATCTACACCAGCATATCAGATGGCCCCTGTGGAGCTTTGGGAGCTACAGGTACAACTGGAGGACTTACCAGGGGAGGGGATTATCCGGCCCAGTGTTTCAACTTGGGAAGCTCCGATTTTGTTCTCCAAGAAGGTGGATGGGAGCTTGAGAATTTGTGTCAACTATCGGTGCCTGAACCAGGTGACCGTGAATAACAAGTACCCACTCTTGAGGATTGACAACCTCTTTGATAAGCTGAAGGGAGCATGGTGGTTCTTGAAGATAGACCTCAGATCAGGCTATCACCAGCTCAGAGTGCGAGATGAGGATGTGGAGAAGATGGACTTCAGATGTCATCATGACCATTATGAGTTCTTGGTTATTTCATTCAACATGACCAATGCTCCAGCATTGTTCATGGGACTCATGAACAGGATCTTTCATCCATACCTTGATCACTTTGTAGTAGTCTTCATCAATGACATTCTGATCTACTCGGCTACTGAGGAGGAGCATGCATATCATTTGCAGGTAGTACTAGACACACTCTGAGAGCACCAAATTTATGGTAAGATCTCAAAGTTCTAGTTCTAGATTCAATATGTTCACTTTCTGGGACATGTCATATCAGAGGCTGGAGTTGCAGTGGATCCAGCGAAGATTGAGGCGGTACTTTCTTGGGAGCCACCCAGGAGTGTGAAGAAGGTACATAGTTTCCTGGGTTTGGCTGGATACTACCAGATATTTGTGCCAGACTTCTACAGAGTTACAGCGCCACTATCAGCATTAACAAAGAAGGGGAAACCTTTCATTTGGTTGGATAAATTCCATCAAAGTTTTCAGGAGCTGAGGAAGAGGCTGAATAGTACCCCCATCTTGAGGCTTCCAGAAGAGGGCGTAGGGTACGTAGTCTTCTACGACACATCAGGGATCAGACTCAGATGTGTCCTGATGTAGGAGTGAGAAGTTATCGCATATGGTTCTCAACATCTGAGACATCATGAGCAGAACTATGCTACCCATGACCTATAGTTATCAGCAGTAGTCTTCGACTTGAAGATGTGGCAGCACTATCTGATGGGAGAACATTTTATAGTATACTCTGATCATAAGAGTCTCAGGTATATCTTCTCTCAGAAGGACCTGAACCCGAGACAATGATGTTGGCTTGAGTTCCTCCAGGACTATGACTTTGAGATAGTCTATACTCCTGGGAAGGGGAACATTGTTGCAGATTCACTTATCATGAGGTCTGGTATACAGTTGCTAGGTGAGGCGACGGAGCAGCTGGATGCTTTACAGATATCCTTTGTGGATAGAGATGGATCCGTTTTTCATTAGTCTCTTATAGTAACTCCCCCACTCCTTCAACAAGTCAGGGAGGCACCACATGGGGACGCTAACTTCGAGACACGACGTGCTCAGATATCCACAGGATAGGCACCTGATGGATTTTCTGAAGGTGGGGAGCACATCATCCTATTCAGAGGATGTACCATGGTACCAGTGTCACTTCAGGAGGAAGTGTTGAGGGAGTTTCACACTTCCCATCTAGAGGTACATCCAAGAGTGGCGAAGATGTACCAGGATCTCCGATGACAACACTGGTGGCCAGGAATGAAGAAAGCAGTAGCCGAGTTTGTCTCTCGATGACTCACTTGTTAGTAAGTGAAGGTGGAGCATCAGGTACCAGTAGGCTTGGTTCATTATTTAGATGCCCCAGAGTGGAAATGGGATGGGATATCCATAGACTTCGTGATGGGGCTTCCACGTACATCCAGGGGTCATGACTCGATTTGGGTGATTGTCGACTGACTCACCAAGTCGTCCCACTTCCTACTGTTTAGAGGAAATGGTTCAGTAGAGAGATTGGGATGCCTCTATGTGCATGAGATTGTGCGACTACATGGAGTACCCTTGAAGATTATCTCTGATCGTGATGCACATTTTACTTCCTGGTTATGGAAGGGGTTGTAGGAGGCTTTCAGGATGTAGCTTCATTTAAGCACCGCCTTCCATCCTCAGACAGATGGTCAGACTGAGCGGACCATTCAGACCCTTGAGGATATGCTGCATGCTTGTGTCCTTGACTTTGGTCGTAGCTAGGAGGATCACTTACCTTTGGTGGAGTTTTCATACAATAACATATATCACTCCACCATTAGGATGACACACCTTTTGAGGCGTTGTACGGGAGACCTTGCAGATCACCCTTGTGTTGGACTGACCAAGGGGAGTCCGCACTAGTGGGACCAGAGATGGTACAGGCTACCGTAGAGAAGGTGCAGATCATCTAGTAGTAGATGAAGACTGCATAGAGTAGGAAGAAATCATATGTCGACAGGAGACAGAGACCTCTGGAGTTTGAGGATGGCGACCACACCTTTCTACAAGTCTCACCTCGACGAGGTTTATGGAGATTTGGCTGAGGCGACAAGTTATCTCCGAGATTCATCGGACCTTTTCAAGTCCTCAGCAGATTTGGAGAGGTAGAATACCTCTTAGATATTCCACCTCAAATGCACCGGGTGCACAACGTCTTCCACGTATCCTAGCCGAGGAGATACGTGCATGACCCTTCCCACATCATCGACCACGGAGAGATGGACATTGACGATGAGGTGACTTTTACGAAGGTTCTGGTAGAGATTGAGGATCAATAGGAGCAGGTCCTTATTGGATAGTCGATACCTCTGGTGCGTGTTTGCTGGCAGTGTGGGAATCTCCAGAAGAGCACATGGGAGTGGCAGGCTCAGATTCATGCTCAGTACCCCCACATGTTTACCTAGTTATAAGTTGTGGATTACGGGGATGTAAATCCCTGAGGTGGGGAGAATGTAAAGACCCGAAATTTGCATGCATTTTTTTAATTAAATGGGAATTTTACGAGTCCGTGAAAATTGATAGCGTGTGATTCTGAGGCCCGGAGTGCTCGGAATGAATTTCTGAACATTTTTTTTCAGGTACGTCCAGTAAACGTACAAGATGGTTTTTATAACTTTTGAACCGGTTCTTGAAATTGAAATTTGAGGGCACCGTTCAACTCGCAGCGATGGTATTCACTTAAGGGGACCTTCACCTCGACTGCATCAGGTCGAGGGAGAATTTTAGATTTTGGGTTTTTTCGTGGAAATGAAAAAAATAATAAAATAAAATAAACTTTTATTTTATTTTATTTGTTGAAACCCCCCTCTACTTGAGTTAAGGTGGTGGGGACCACCCAAGTCCTCAAAACCTCCCAAATTTTGAATTTAGGGGTGGGGACCACCTGACCCCTCTTAATGGGGGAGAAACCTCTCAACTCTCCCAATTAATTCTTTGTGTCAACATAAAATTAATTGTTAAGTTACCAATTATTTTTATGTGTCAACATAAGAATTAAATGTTAAGTTACCAATTAATTTTATGTGACAACATAAAATTAAATGTTAAGTTACTATTTAATTTTTTTGTTGGCTATTTCTTTTCTCCTTGGTGGAATTGGGGGAGGGATTGGAAAAAGAGAATTGGGAGAGAACTTGATGGATTATCCTCTCCAATGAAGAACGCCAATGAAGAACGTCAAGGAAGAACGCCAACGTCGACTTCGACCTTCTTCCTAGAGACATCCTCCAATGGTGGAAATCTTCATCAACAAAGAATCACCTCCATTGAAGAATGTTAATCCAATGAACGAGATTGGAATTGGAGGTGTGTGATGGGCGTGACGAAAGTTGACAACTTTGACTTCTCTCTTCGTCATCAGCAATCAAACAAGGTAGGGGTTTACTACAATATTATTATCACTTTCCATGTTCTTCCCTTCTAATTATTTTGTGGGATTTGGGAATAGTGATTGATGAGGATTGTAGAGAGGGTGTTTGATTATTGTTTTCTTTACCTGTTCTTGATACTCTTGTTCTTGTTGAGACACTTGATACTACTTGAATGCGGAGAGTGTGGGCCAAACTAACATGGATTGTCCTCTCTATAATTCTTATGATGAATTGTGGTGTTCTTCGCGATGGAGGAGGACGACGACAAACCAAGAAGGGGCATGAGAACGACAGCTGACACCACCGCCGACCACGATGAAGGCGATGGCATAACGACGCCGTTCCGCAACCACCATCGCCGCGACCTCATGATGCCGCCCCGGCCGAACCGCCACCGTGGCCTCCCCGCGTCACCCCGGCCGGACCGCTTCCACGACCTCGCCGTTCCTCCCCAGCCGAACCACCACCGCGGCCACACCGGGCCACCCTGGCCGAAACGCCCCTGCAGCCTCGCCGTGCTACCCCGCCCGGGCAGCTGCCGTTGTTCGAGCTGCCACTGTCATCCTGGAAAAGCCGCCACCCAAGCCGTCGCTGCTGAGCCTATCCACCGCCTCCATGCCGAGCTGAGCTGCTGCCCGAGCCGCCACTGTCGTCTGAGCCGCCACCACCCTTCCGGCCGAACCACCCAGGCCGAGCCACCCCGTGACCTCGCACCCTCACAGCCCCCTCCGTGGCCTCACGGCCACCCGCGACCCTATGTAGCCCCTCGTGGCCTGCCGGGTCAGACCCATCAGTTCGAGCAAGGTCGGTCCAACTGAGTTAGACCAGACCTGAGCCCACTACGACCCATTTACTTTCTTTTGGCCATAACATTGGCACTAGACGTCCGTTTGACGAACCTTCAGCGACACTGGAAATCTTGGAATGATATGGTCCCTTTAGTATACCCCACTAGAGTTTTTGATTAATATGAGGAACGATCAGGTTGGATTGAGCACGAATTCAACCGGGCCCCCAGGACTAAAAGGCTAATAACTCACAGACCGAGAATCTGATTGACACGTAGTCTGTTGTGTTGAGACCCCTATGACATGACAGAACTTTGAGATGCTTTTTCATGGGACTTCATGGTAGTTGGAATATCGACCAGTAGCTTGTGGAGTGGATCCTCCCAGAGACAAGTGAGCATAGTGCGACAACCCAGTAGCTGGCTGAGACTTGACGACTGCTGACCTTTTTGACTTGGAGTGACTTGATAGGCCTAGTGGGGAGTGCCTCTATGTGACGCGGCAGACCCACGGTGGGGAGTTCCTCTGTGTGATGTGGTCGACCCACAATATATGACAGGAGGAGTACCTCAGCAGGCCACAGTGGGGAGTGCCTCTGTGTGACGCAATAGACCTACGATACTCGACAGGAGGAGTACCACAACATGTCACGAGGGGGAGCGCCTCTATGTGATGCGGCATACCCATGGTGGGGATAGCCTCTGTGTGACGTGATAGACCCACAATACTCGATAGGAGGATTATCTCAGCAGTCCAAGGTTTGTGGGAAGCACCTCAGTGGGACGCGATAGGCCCACTATACTCGATAGAGGAGGGAATCTCTAGCAACCGAGGTGTTCGATGATGTGACTGGGGATGTTACTTGTTACTACCCCTAGAATAAATCCTGGTGTGAGATGAGTCAATATCTCTGTGTTTTCCTCATGATTGAGATAAATTACTTGATAACTTAGGTATATGTATGAGCATATAACTAAGTAGGTTTATCTGTTGATTTCATACTTTGTGGTTTATCATTGGTGGTTTTTGTGAGACCTTGAGGGTCTTGGGGTACCTACTGAGTATCATTATACTCAGACCTGCATGGGCTATGCCCGCACCTTGTTGTGTTGGATGTAGACGACGAACAATGCTGACTGAGGCTGAGAGTACCAGGACTGGACGGTGCCTAGAGGTGGACCATACGACATGTCGGTACGCAGAGGAGATTGGTGGATATGGAGTGCTGAGGAGGCGATCTGTAACTACCCTTCAGGTAGGAACCTTGGAGGACAATCCAGTTGCTGTATTTTCTCTTTCTTCAGTAGTATTGTATTTCAGTTGTACTTGTACCTTTACTGTTGGGCTTGTATTCTGACCCCTTTTACTTTCAAGACTCTTTTGGTTATACAGTTTGCTTGTGTTCATATCTTGTTGTGTTCTTGGTTACATGTGTTTGCAGGTTATAAAGGCAAAGACTTCCCAGTTTTAGGGAAAACTCCTTTCGGTGCTAGTCGCCGGCCCATGGCCTATGGAAGGTTGGCTTGGGGTAGTCACGACACTGGCCCTGGGGGACGAGTCGTGACAAGTTTAGTAGCCTTGGATGTACTAGATACATTCATAAGTTTTACATTACATTATAAAATGAAAAAAAACAACAACATTGTCTCCATTGACCACATTCATATCCCTTAGACTATCCCTGTAGGTCAGTCATAATATACTTCTTTGCATCCTAGGAAAAATAAAACACAGAAAGGGGTGAGCTCAGATGATCAGTAAGGATAAAAATTTAGTGGAAACTTTTATAAATAAGCATAAAAATTTAAGGCAATGTATAAGACTAAAACATAAGCCTTTTAAAAATAAAATTCTACATAATATGGACAATATAAATCAAATAATTCCATTTACTTATTCACATGGATATTCTACTATTCAAATAATCACATGCAATATCAATATCCAATTTCATAATGATGGAATGCATAATGCTAGAATTCATAACCACATAGTCAAGGCCTTGTGCCAAGACTACAAATAAGATTTTGTCAAGGCCTTGTTCCAAGACACTAGTTTGTCTAATGAGACCTACCGATGCATTGAGGAGCTATAGACGGCTCCACCCATCACTTACTAAGTCCAATGCATTCCTCATATGAAAAGGTTTAAACATAACATAAACATTCATATTAAAAATATCATACGCAGTGTTAATACTTTAACTATAAACCATGAATGGTATAAAAATAACACATCCACATTTAAGCATATCACAAAACCTTCAATACAAAATGGAAGATTTTTTTCATAATAAATCAACTTAAAACAAGTTTAAAATCCATCAAAGGATGTTGACATAGATGAAATGAAAAATATTTGAAATAAATACCTCTTTCTATTTTGAAATCATTTAAAAGTAACATAGTTATAAAATAAAACATTTATTTTTAAAATATTCTTATAAGCTTGTATGGGAAGCTTCTACGATGTTGTAATGGTAGAAAATAGCCACACCCACTGTATAAGTTAAAAAAAAAGACATTCTTACCTTAATTTTGTCGAAAAGGTCATAAAGTACCTTGTTTGCAAAACGACGGAAAGATTCCTTTCAAAACATATATTTTCAAATAAGGGTACAAATGACTTTAACCCATAGTCTAGTAAATAGTAAAAAAATTGAATTAAATTTTTAAGAAAACACGGATGTGGATGATAAAGGGGTCCCAGTAGATACTTACGTATTAATAACCTCGGATAAGTAAAGAGATTGTAGAATTAACCCTTACCTTGTACTTTTCCTTGGTCAAGGGTATATTAACATATTTTATAATAGTTAAATCATTGTTATTAAATTATACAATAACTATATACATAAATATGATATCATATATGATCCTCTAATATTGCTTTGTTAATAATATTTCAGTAGTATCATCGTTTCAGGTGTTAACTGATTCGTTTTCCTTTATATGATTGGTTACGTAAGCCATCTTTGTTATGGAAAGGATGTATTTGATTCATATAAAGAATTATAATAAGTTATTAAATATTATTTTTAATCATTAAATGAAAATTATTCTTGAATGATTACGATAGGGAATAAATCTCATTGCGTTTGTGGAGATGGTAATCTGTACATACGCACGAGTGAAAATATAATTATATTGATGGTGAAATCATATGTAATTCGATAGTATATCATATATAAAGAATAATTAAGATGTTATATTTATTATTTAAATCAATTATACTCATTATTATACCCATCCAAATAGTGAAGTATTTAAATAACAAACTACACCACGACGTGGAGATGGTAAGCCGTACGTACGCACGTATGGTGACTTTGTCATTCATAGGATGGATAGAATAATGAATATGGTTATACCATATTTATAATAACATCACAGTATATACGAGGTACTGGAGAAATTATTTTGGTATGGAAAAAACAAATAAAGAGGCGGTGGAAGAAGAAAATAACTTGAA
This sequence comes from Viscum album, assembly GCA_963277665.1. Classification (NCBI taxonomy): domain Eukaryota; kingdom Viridiplantae; phylum Streptophyta; class Magnoliopsida; order Santalales; family Viscaceae; genus Viscum; species Viscum album. The sequence continues at coordinate 1,504,063,337 of OY728152.1, forward strand.
AGAAGGTGGTGAAATTATTACCTCTTCTTTGGGTTTCCTTTTGAGTTGATAAAAAGGGATCCTTAGGTTAGATTTCTGATCAAATTAAGGACTATAGGTTTATTTGAGGGAAGTTGGGAGGATATTTGAGAAGGGTTTGTGTGAGACAAATGGCTTTGGAGGTGTGAAATTAAGTGAAGGGGAAGTACCCTTTTATAAGAGAGGTGATGGCCACTTTAGGAAAAGCTTGAAATATTATTTTATAATAAAATAATTTTCAGTTTATAATAGCTTCAAAATGATTTATATCGAGGATAAGGTGGGTATGGGTATAAAACCTATTAAACAATAGGTTTTAGATAGGTTTAGATCACCATATTAACGTTATCTTTTAGATTTAACTCTTAGTTAAATAGTTTGACATTTACCATATCTCTTTGTATTTTTATATTATATGGTTAATAAACTTACTATAACAAGACAAGGGAACCTCTAGTCATTAATTATTAATATATATAACCTTATATAAGCCCTTTATCTGAGCCTTAGATTTTTAGGAATATTATATAAATTAATAATATAGTATTTGTTTTAAAAACTCAATTATGTCAATTTTGACACTATTTAGTATTTTGTTTTTGTTAAAGTCATAACAACATGATTACTTCGAAAAAAAATTATTTAATCAACCCTAAAATGTCATATTAACCTATAAAATTAGTTTAATTCATTAGAAGTGTCAATTTACATTTATTTGGATATTTATAATATCGATTATTTTAATCTTTCATTAATAAGGTAATTTCTGCATCATCATTGTGTCATAAATAAATTTAATTATTTAATGTATTAAAATTATAAATAAAATACCATTATGTAGGAAATATTTTTAGATTTATAATGAATATTTATATTTGAATTTATCTTATGTGTAACCCTATATTAAAAATGGTTTAGTTATTAAACTTTGAATTTAACACTTTTAACTCTTCTTTAAATAAAATAATAATAAATTTCCTAATCTAATCCAAGTGGACAAAAGGGGATCATATTTTATTTATAAGATTTTTTTTGGTCGAATTACACTTATAAAATAGAATTAGTACATGTGTTAGGGTAATTATAATATTATTTTACCCTTAATTACTTAATTTACTTTTAACTGTGGTAAATAAAAGTCAAAAGTTACTATTCACCAAAAATTATTTTCATCTTATTGAACTACATTTTACTTACTAATGTCAACCGTGTGTCTCGGATTTTTGAAATTCAACTCACAGAAGCGGTAAAGCTAAGTTTTATTCAAATTGTCAAATGCTCCAAGAAGGTGGGTAAAAGACGGTAAAAAGTTCAATAAAATTTTATATATCTAAACTTATTATAAAATGAATCCAATGAATTACATTGAACATATATAGGTATTATGTATCTATTTTGGTCTAAAATAAATTAAAATAAAATAACTAATTATTTAAATAAAAAGTCGTTTTTAAACAATAACACATGTTTTTCACTATTCATCAAAAATTGAAAGTTTTCAGAAAAATACAAAAAATTCACCCTAAGATAATTTTGATATTGCGAATCCAAAAATGAAGTAGATTTTGAAAATTAAAATTTATAAAATTTCAAAAAGTGGGTATTACTATTCATAACGGCTAGTTTTATTGCTAATTTTGATATTCTGAATCCAAAAAATGAAGTCGATTTTGAAAATTAAAATTTATAAAATTTCAAAAAGTGGATATTACTATTCATAACGGCTAGTTTTATTGGTCGTGGTGTGTTAAAACTTCAAGTTGCATACAACGCAAGCTACTGAATTATTCAAAGGGAAACGTACTGTAGAAGCTTGGGGTGTTACATTATCCCCTCCTTAAAATAATTTCATCCTCAAAATTTCTAGAATATTACTACATAAAATGATTTGAGTGGTTCTTCATCATAAGTTCCTCTGGTTCCCTCATTGCCTCTTCCATCTTATGGTTTCTCCATAGAACTTTTACCAGACGAGTCGTCTGGTTTCTCAACACTTGTTCTCTAGTATCAAGAATTCTGATAGGATCTTCGCAATAAGACAAATCAGGTTCCAGTTCTATTTCTTCATAGGTGAGTACATGCATTGGGTTAGGCATGTATTTTCTCAACAGTGATATGTGGAACACATCATGAAATTTGGAGAGACTTAGAGGCATTTCCAAATGATAAGATACAACTCCAATTTGTTCTAGAATTTCTAAAGGTCTGATGTACTTGGGGCTCAATTTACCCTTCTTACCGAAACGTATAACACCCTTCCATGGAAATACCTTCAAGAAAACATGGTCTCCTACTTAAACTTTCAAATACTTCCTTCGGTAATCGGCATATATCTTTTTACTACTTTTGGATGCTTTGACGTGGGTTTGGATAATCTTCACTTTTTCCATTGTTTCCTCAACATGTTCTAGGCCTACAAGTTTTATTTCACCAACATCATCCTAACAAGTTGGTGTGCGACATCTCTTTCCATATGACGCTTTATATAGTTCCATCTGAATACTTGAATAGAAGCTATTGTTATAGGAAAATTCTACCATAGGTAAATTTTGATCCCACATACCTTGAAATTCAAGTGAGCAAGATCTCAACATGTATTCTAAGGTTTGAATAGTTTGTTCTGATTGTCCATTGGTTTGAGGGTGGTATTTAGTGATCAAAAGAAGTTCAGTATTCAGGGCCTTCTGAAGACTTTTCCAGAATATTGATGTAAAAAAGGGATAACGATTAGAAACAATTGATAGGGGTACACCATGAAGTCTTACAACTTCATTAATATATAGTTTTTCCAATCGTTCAAGTGGTAAATCTTCTCTTATAACAAGAAAATGTGATGAATTGGTAAGATGACCAACAATGACCCATATTTCATCATTACTTATAGGAGTATTTGGTAACCCCACGAAAAAGTACATCGTAATATCATCCCATTTCCACTCAGGTATAGGAAGAGGTTGCATGACTCCTCTAGGATGTTGTCTTCCAGCTTTCACTTGTTGAAAAACCATACATCTTGAAACATAATCAGCAATCTCTCTCTTCATGTTGTCCTACAAAAAACTTTCCTTCAAATCTCTATACATATTAGTGCTACCAGGGTGTATAGAGAAATTGGAGCTATGAAAATCATCTAACAATTCCCTTTTTAGATCAGGTATTTCAGGAACACAACATATCTTCCCAAATTTCAAAATTCCATCATCATACACAAAGTCACTCAACCTCCCATCATTCACAGCTTTAATATTCTTTTGAAACTCCTCATAATCAGTCTGAGAACTCTTTATCTTTTCTAGTAAAGATGGTTTGGCAACCATTTGAAAAATTATTGATGTTTCACCTTCCATGGTTACTACCATATCCATCTTTACTAGATCCATGAAAATAAGATCCCTTTTAACTATCATCTTGTTCAAAACTCCATGATCCTTTCTGCTCAAAGCATCTGCCACCTTATTTTCCTTCCCGAGTGGTAGTGTATAGTGAAATCATAATCCTTGAGTAGTTCAAGCCATCGTCTTTGTCACATGTTGAGTTATTTCTGTGATAAAATATACTTCAAACTATTATGATCAGTATAAATCTCACACTTTTCACCATAGAGATAGTGTCTCCATATTTTTAGAGCAAAGATTACAGCTTCTAACTCAAGATGATGAGTTGGATAGTTTTGTTCATGAATTTTTAGCTGTCGTGATGCATAGGCAATAACTCTATCATTCTACACAAGGAAACAACAAAGTCCTTTATTTTAGGCATCATTATAAATAACAAACCCATCATTCCCTGATAGTAGAGTCAAGATAGGAGAATTGACTAATCTTATCTTCAGTTCTTCAAAACATTTTTCACACTCTTTTGTACAAACAAATTTAACCCCTTTACGTGTGATCTTGGTTAATGGGTTATCCAACTGGGAAAAATTCTGGACAAAATGTCGATAATAACTTGCTAAACCAAAAAAACTATGTACCTCAGTTATACTCGTCGATGTTGGCCATTCTTAGATTTCCTTGGTCTTTGAAGTATCAAAAGAGATTCCATCCTTAGAGACAATATGGAAAAGAAAAGAAATCTCTTGAATCCAGAATTCACACTTGCTAAACTTCCCATATAATTCATTTCTTTTGAGGGTTTTCAGAATAGTGCGCAAGTGATTTTCATGATCTTCATATCTTTTTCAGTATACCAAGATATCATAAATAAATACCACTACAAATTCATAAATATATTCCTTGAAAACTTTATTCATTAGATCCATGAAGATAGAGGGTGCATTAGTCAATCCAAAAGGCATTACTGTAAACTCATAATGCCTGTACCTGGTTCAAAATGCTATTTTTGGGATGTCTTCCTTCTTCACACACAACTGATGATATTCAGATCGAAGGTCAATCTTTTAAAAATATTGAGCTCCATGAAGTTGGTTGAATAAATCATCAATACTATGTAGGGGATACCTTTTATTTATTGTTATAGCATTGATCTCCATGTAGTCAATGCACAACCACATAGATCTATCTTTCTTCTTAACAAAATGGATAGGGGATCCTCATGGAGAAACACTAGGGTGAATAAATCCCTTATCACTCAATTCCTCTAGTTGTTTCTTTAGTTCCACTAATTCCAAAATGGCCATTATATAATGGGTCTTCGATATGAGCCTTGAACCAGGAATTAAATAAATGGAAAACTCAATTTCTCATTCTGGAGGATGTCCAGGTAAATCCTCTGGAAACAAATAAATATATTGTTGCACAATAGGTACGTCCTCTATTATAACATTCGTTTCCTCACCCATAGTTATTTCATTCTCTTATTCCCTAATAATTGAATTTAGAGAGCCACTAGGGGTGGATCTAGATATGAATCAGGTGGTGACGTTTCTGCTCTAAAGATAAGGTACTTCTTATCATCATCAAAAATTTTAACCTCCTTATTCTTATAATAAATTTTCGCATCATGGTCCGAAAGCCAATCCATTCTGAGGATTATATCAAATTCAATCATGGGTATGATGATGAGATCAACCGATAAATAATATTTATATTCCCTAATGGGAACTGATTCACAAAACTTTGTTGTGACAATACTTCCCTTAGGAGTTTTGACTGATAACTCCCTTATTAAGTCAAATTTAAAATATCTAATTTTCTTAGCAAACTGGGAAGATATGAAATAATACGATGATCCATAATCAAATAAATCATTTTCTAAACTTGAGGAAACCATTAAATTACCTACCACCACTTCTTTCTGTGCTTCAAACTCAGCAGTAGTGATCACATAAGCTTGACCTTTCTCCCTTGGCCTTTTCTGAGGTAAGTTTCCTTGGAGATTAGGACATTCATTTGCATAATTCTCCTTTTCTCTATAATTGTAGCATTCAACATTGACAACCTATTTCTTCCCCTTATAATCATGAGCTTGGTGGCCTTTTTCACCACACTTGTAATAGATTCCTATTCTATTCAGACAAGTACCAGGGTGTTTCTCCCCACATTTACCACAGGATGGATATTCAACTTTTCCCTTCTTCCCCTTATTTCCATTTCTAGAGTGCTCATCAGATCTTTTCTTCTCTTGCTTTGCTTTAAAGTTGTAAGACTTAGATAATTCCCTTTCTGTCTTGATAGCGCATGAGACAATATATTCATACGATGAGAAGGATTTTGAGACTAATTATTGATGAAGAAATGGTTTTAACCCATCAAAGAATCAATCAATCTTACTCCTTGGGTTACGAATATAATCTGCTGCATGCCTTTCAAAACTTGTAAAGTTAGCCTCATACTTTGTGACATTCTCATCCTCCTTTTGCCTCAGACTCAGAAATTGTCTTTCCATATCTGCTCGATGGTCATAAGGAAAGTATTTTTCTAAGAAAATCTCTTTAAAATCCCTCTATTCCATACTTGATACTTCTTTATCCTCCTTTGTGTTTTGAATCAATGACCGCCATTGATCTACATCTCCTGTGAGGTGATAATCTGCCATGATAAAGTTTTCCTTTTCGCTACTCCCCAAAGCATGAAATATTTTCTCTAAGGAACTTATCCATTGCTCTACTACAAATGGATTTGTATCCCCATTGAATGTTGGTGGTTGTTGCCTCATGAAGCGGTCTAACATTGATCCTCCACGTTGTGGATCAGGGTGCTCGATACAGGTAAGGTTATTATTCATAACCTGATTGAGTTGTCCCAATATCGTGATAAGTTGATCAACACCAGTTGCATCACCAGATCCACTATAATTATCTTGAGTAGGAGGGAAATACCTACATGGATTATGTGCATTTATATTATTTCCATTCCTTCCACTAGGATCCATTTCTAAACAATAGCATACAATAGATTAGTTTATGAATCGCAATACATAATTCCAAACTTGTAAAACACTTAACATAAATTGAATAGTTTATGGATATAATCCATAATCATAAAAAATGTTTTCTTTGAGGAGGTATATACTCATAAATCCTTCATAATGGTTTGTAAAGAAAATTTGAATTTTCCTAAGCATATCCCCTGGGAGTGTCGTAACCAAGAGTGCAGCAATGCCCATTGTCGTGTACCAGGATACCCCAGGTCAAGCCCAAAACTCCTTGTCGGAGTTTTAACTCCTAGGTACATCTGTGCCAGATCTGACTCTGCATGATCGTATCTAGACATGGATGTATTGCATGGAAAATACACAAAATATCCACATTACCAAAATTCTAGGGAGTTCTTCTACACTAATCCTCAAATTCTATCTTAGGGTAATGTGCTATAATCAGAGATTATCTAAATCTAGTTTCCATGGTTTGTACTAATATTCCTCTGATAACAACTATAACAACCCAACCCTAGTTACCCAAAGTCGGTGAATTATTACATAACATTGGCATGATCTCAAGGGATCAAATCCCAAAATAATGATCAGTTTAGTAGACTTGGAAGTACTAGATACATTCATAAGTTTTACATTACATTATAAAATGAAAAACAACAACAACATTATCTCCATTGAAAACATTCATATCCCTTATAATATACCTATAGGTTAATCATAATATACTTCTTCACATCCTGGAAAAAATAAAACATAGAAATGGGTGAACTCAGATTCTCATAAGGATAACAATATAGCAGAAACTTTCATAAATAAGCACAAACATTTAAGGCAATGTATAAGACTAAAACATAAGCCTTTTAAACATAAACTTCTACATAATATAGCCAATATAAATTAAATAATTCCATTTACTTATTCACATGGATATTCTACTAGTCAAATAATCACATGAAATATCAATATCAAATTTCATAATTATGGAATACATAATGCCAGAATTCATAACCATATAGTCAAGGCCTTGTGCAAAGACTACAAATAAGATTTTGTCAAAGACTTGTACCAAGACACTAGTTTGTGTCATGAGACCTACTGATGCATCTAGGAGCTATAGCGGGCTCCACCCGTCACTTACTAAGTCCAATTCATTCCTCATATGAAAAGGTTTAAACATAACATAGATATTTGTATTAAAACTATCATACAAAATGTTAATAATTTAAACATAAACAATTAATGGAATAAAAATAATACATCCACAATCAATCATATCACAAAACCTACAATACATTTTGTAGGATTTTTATCATAATAAATCAATTTTAAACAAGTTTAAAATCCATCAAAGGATGTTGACATAGATGAAATGAAAACTATTTGAAATAAATACCTATTTATATTTTGAAATCATTTAAAAGTCACATAGTTATAAAAGAAAACATTTATTTTGAAAATATTCTTATAATCTTTTATGTTAAGCTTTGATGATGTTGTAATGGTAGAAAATAGCCATACCCACTGTATAAGTAAAAAAGACATTCTTACGTTAATTTTGTCAAAAAGGTCATAAAGTACCTTGTTTAGAAAATAACGGAAAGATTCCTTTAAAAACATATATGGAAAATAATGGTATAAATTACTTTAACCCATAGTATAGTAAATAGTAAAAATGTTTTTAATTACATTTTTATGAAAATACATATGTGGATGATAAAGGGGTCCCAGTAGATACTTACGTATTAACAACCTCAGATAAGTAAAAGATTGTAGAATTAACCCTTACCTTGTAATTTTCCTTGGTTGAGGGTATGTTAAACTCCTATATAATAGTTAAATAATTGTTATTAAATTATATAATAACTATATACATAAATATTATATCATATAAGATCCTCTAATACTTCTTTGTTAATAATATTTCAGTAGTATCATCGTTTCGGGTGTTAACTGATTCAGTTTCCTTTATGTGCTTGGTTACGTAAGCCATGTTTGTTATGGACAGGATGTATTTGATTCATATCCAGAATTATAATAAGTTCTTAAAAATTATTTTTAATCATAAAATGAAAATTATTCTTTAATTATTACGATGGGGAATAAATATCATCACGTTCGTGGAGACGATAATCCGTACGTACACATGAGTGACAGTATCATTATATTAATGGTGAAATCATATGTAATTGAATGTTATATCATATATACAGAATCACTAAAATGTTATATTTATTATTTAAATAAATTATACTCATTATTATAACCATCCAAATAATGAAGTGTTTTAATAACAAACTACACCATGACGTGGAGATGGTAAGCCGTACGTACGCACGTATGGCGACTTTGTCATTCATAGGATGGATAAAATAACAAATATGGTTGTAAAATAATTTTAATAACATAAAATTATGTAGGAAGTACTGGATTTATTATTTTGGTATGGAAACAACAAAGAAAGAGGAAGAGGAAGAAGAAAATAACTCGAAAGAGGGTGGTGAAATTATTACCTCTTCTTTGGGTGTTTCCTTTTGAGTTGATCAAATAGGATCCTTAGGTTGGATTTATGATCAAATTAAGGAGTCTAGGTTGATTTTATGGAAGTTGGGAGGATATTTGGTCAGGTTTTGTCCGAGCCAAATATCTTTGGAGGTGTGAAATTAAGATAAGGGGAAGTACCATTTTATAAGAGAGGTGAGGGTCACTTTAGGAAAAGCTTGAAATATTATTTTATAATAAAATAATTTTCGGTTTATAATGGATCCAAAATGATTTATTTCAAGTATAAGGTGAGTATGGGTAAAAAAAATATCAACCAATAGGTTTTATATAGGTTTAGGTTACCATATTAACCTTATATTTTAGATTTAACTCTTAGTTAAATAGTTTGACATTTACCACGTCTCTTTTTATTTTATATTATATGGTTAATAAAATTACTATAACAAGCCAAGAGAACCCCAAGTGGTTCATTATTAATATATATGACCTTATATAAGACCTTTGGCCAATCATTATATTTTATGGAATATTATATCAATTAATAATATAATATTTGTTTTAAAAACTCAATTATGTCAATTTTGACACTATTTAGTATTTTGTTTTTGTTAAAGTCATAACATCATGATTACTTCGAAAAAATTATTTAATCAACCCTGAAATGTCATATTAACCAAGAAAATTAGTGGAATTCATCATAAGTCTCAATTTACATTTATTTGGATATTTATAGTATCAATTATTTTAATCGTTCATTAATAAGGTAATTACTGCATCATCATTGTGTCATAAATAAATTTAATTATTTAAGGTATAAAAATTATAAATAAAATACCATTATGTAGGAAATATTTTTATATTTTTAATGAATATTTATAGTCGAATTTATCTTATTTTTAACCATATATTAAAAATGGTTTATTTATTAAACTTTGAATTTAACACTTTTAACTCTTCTTTAAATAAAATAATAATAAATGTCTTAATCTAATACAAGTGAACCAAAGGGGATCATATTTTATTTATAAGGTTGTTTTTGGTCTAATTACACTTATACAATAGAATTAGGACATGTTTTAGGGTAATTATAATATCAATTTTACCCTTAATTACCCTATTTACATTTAATCGTGGTAAATAAAAGTCAAAAGTTACTATTCACAAAAAATTATTTTCATCTTATTGAACCAAATTTTAATTATTTATGTCAACCATGTCTCTCGTATTTTTTAAATTAAACTCACAGAAGCGGTAAAATTAAGTTTTATACAAATTTTGAAATGCTCTTAGAAGGTGGGTAAAAGACGGTAAAAAGTTAAATAATTTTTTATATATAAACTTATTATAAAATGAATCCAATGAATTACATTGAACATATATAGGTATTATGAATCTATTTTTTCCTAAAATAAATTAAAATAAAATAAAGAATTATTTAAATAAAAATTTAGTTTTAAACAATAACGCAGTGTTTTTCACTATTCATCAAAAATTGAAAGTTTTTAGAAAAATACAAAAAATTTACCCTAAGCTAATTTTGATATTCTGAATCCAAAAATTAAGTCCATTTTGAAAACTAAAATTTATAAAATTTCAAAAATTGGGTATTACTATTCATAACGGCTAGTTTCATTGGTCATGGTGTGTTAAAACTCCATGTTGCGTATAATGAAAGCTACTGTATTATTCAAAGGGAAACGTACCGTGTAAGCTTTGGGTGTTACATACAATCCATTAAATTCAATTATTCAATTAATTATTGGGGCACCGAAAAAAATTAAAATTCATTCTACAATAGAAACTAGGTATATAAAGCACCAAACCATAAGATAAAGGTATAGACCACCTACCGTAGGTCTATAATAGAACACTAATCCAGTATCAGCTTCTGATTTGGTCTATATCAAAAGAAAAATGAATAACGAATGAGAACCAAGGAAATAGGGTATATTACCTAAAACAAAAATAGCATAGTCAACACCAAGAAAAATGAATAATGACATTAGTGGAATATAGATCTTACTGGCATAGATCTAATGAGACCAATGATGTTTGAATCCTAGTACAAACAACGAATAGGGATCCAAGCCTTGATTTAGGCTTCTTGGGGACTTCCTATGATTAAAAGAGGGGGGGGGGGTGATTCTATCTATTCTAAATAGAGGCCCCTGCTTATTATTTTTAAAAAAATTCTCAAGTATTTACACATTGTGTAAAGATCAGTATCTCCCCTTGGAAAAAACCCTTTACATGTCATGAAAATTCTTGGCCAGGAAATTATACATAATGTAGTGATTATATGTCGTGTATTCCAATTAAACGACATTTAACTGGCCTACAATTAGCACACAACCCTCCTTCCTCTTCCTTTAAAAAAAACAACCCTACCAGACCATGACCTGACTTTAGGGTCTAATCCCAAAAAAAACATAAATAAGAGTTTAACTAGAAATAAAATAATCCATACCTTAAAAAAACCTAGTAATATTACATTTTCCTATGTTTTCTAGACGTGGCATGAATTTATCTCTTACAAAGTGTTTGATAAAATTTCCACATGCCTCTTTCAAAGGATATTATTATTTTTGAAATGGTGTTTAAAGTTGTGTTATTTTGGAAGAGTGTGTTTTTTGTTAAAAAATTATTAGGATGTTTAAAAATGTTTTTTATGCCCACATTTATTATTTTTAATATTTTTTATCTATACAATGTTTTAAATGGGAAATGGATGATTTAAAATGGGATATTGGGACCAATTGATTTCTAATAATTTTTTCACTAAATATTTTTTAATGGATGATAGAACAGATAATCATTCCAATAATGTTATCAATGTACAATTTGGAACATTGTTAAAAGGTGTATAATTGAAATTGTTTATTATCACTTTTTTGAGCCCCATTATTTTTATTATGTTTAATTATGGATTGAGGCTAAGATAGAGATATTTTATATGTAATTATTTAAGTTAATGAATTGACAGGAAATGGAAATATTCATGAGATGTTATGGTATGTGATATTAGGATTATTGAATTTGTTTTAACTAATGATTTATGTGATGAGATTTTGAATATTTTGTTTTTTTATCTCCATTTTGTTGATATCATGAGTACTATAGGTGGTTGGGTAGATTGTATTGATTTTCCACACTAGATTTCTATGCATAGACTAACTAGTTCCTTATGAAAGATTCACCCTCTTAGGGGTTGATTCTAAATTTGGTTACTTGAAATGGTGCTGAATGAGATATTCCATTTTTTATAAGGGAACCCTAAATATTTTTATCTAAGAAAATATGTTAAGTATAATTCAAGATATATCTTAGTATGCTCTCATGATTCATTACTCATTTTTAATAATATTTTGGTGATCCCGATATATATTCCTTTTTTGTGTCTTCTAGATTGAATTTGATTGCATGTAACATTAACTTGGTTGTTGGTAATTTTTTTATAAAATTTATATCTTGGGAAATTATGAATTTTGACATGTTTTTCATTATGTTATTTTGTTACATTCAAAATGGTTTTCAAATGGTTTGGAATGTATAGTTTTTTAAAATGGAATGTGTTATAGTTTTGAGAAAGGAATTTGATAAATGTTTTTGGGAAAATAGGAAAAATTATTTGTTTTCATTTAAATTGAATGGTACAACCTTTTTTTTAATTATATTTGAAAAAAAACCCTGATTTATGTAATGATTAAAAAATAATTATTTGAGGCTAGTTGGGCATCATTTTTTTCTAAAGTGGGTTTTACCCTAGTTTCTTAAAGAATGAAGTAAATCATGATATTTTATTTATTTATGATTACTCATGTGAAAAAAATTTATAAAGTATGTTAAAACAATAATTTATCTATTTAATTATGAATGAAACTATATATACTTGTTAGTGAAATCCAACTGAGCATGTTTGGATTTCACCCTGCGTATACACTAGTGTGTTTGAATATATTGATCTTATGTTTTCTCTCAGATCCTATGTTACCCCCATTTTTTATTGTTAATTATGTCTAAGTATGGATGTTTTGGGATATGGTTAATGATAGTGGGTCACATAGAGGTTTTTATAGAGATGTTTGGGTTTCGTTTTATTATTTCTAGTTGTTGCATTGTCCAGTTCGACCTAGTGTATTTCATCATTTATTCTTGTTGTTTCTTCTTCCACTATAATTTTATTTAAATATTCAGTTTTATACATTTTGAGGGTTCTTATTTTATTATACCTAATTTTATCATATATTTATTTGAATATTCACTTTTGAAATCCATGGATATGCATCAACTATATAGATCATGTAGGATTATTAGTAGGTTTCACTGCTCATTTATATGATTTTTTTCACTGAAATCATTTCCAAAGTTGAATATTTATACCCATGGAACTTTAATAAATCCCATGGGGATTAGAAAAACCCTTTAGGCCTTGTAAAATTTCAGTTCAAGAGAAGGTCCATGTCAACTAGGGCATCTTCATTAAAAAATGGTATCAAATCCTATATTTCTCAAAATGTTCTTGGTTCTTGAAATACTATATTTTATTATGTCATGGTTGAATATAGATTAGGATTCTCATTAGGACATAAGTAGTTGGTCATGATCAGGAAATTAATTACTATCATTCAAGAATATAGTTGAGATGACATGGGTAGTTAATATCTGGATTATATTTTCATTATTTGGTTGGATTGAAATTTGATAAGACGTTTTGATCCTCATTAGAATTATTTGAGTTTACCTAGGGGTTTATTGAGTTTTGGGATGAAAAAATAAGGAGAATAAGTGCTTAAATATTATATCACATGGTATGAAAATCATGGAGACGTTGGTTATATGATTCTAGAACTATTTTAGTGGTTTTCCTATGATAGGTGCATGATTCATCAACTGGGAGTCCAAGTCATGCATTGTTCTTAATCATGTTTTTAATTTATAATTATACTAATATTTAGTGATCAACTATAATGGTGGTGATTTATAGGATGTTTTTAGATGCATTATTGATGTGTATTAGATGGTGTTTTTGATTTTAGGTGTGTTTTGTTTGTGATATTATTGCGAAAATTGGTATTTCATGTGAGAAAGGAAATCTCATGAAAAATGTTATTGGTTTGAGATGAGGCCTTATAGATACTTTATATCTTATATTGTAGTTCATGAATTTTTTTTTAAATTGAATTCCTAATAAAATCTAGAAAGTTTTTTGGGTTTAAATCCATTTTACTTGGATACTTTGAATGTTAATTTTATCAAAGTGTCAAAAATAAATAAGATCTTTATGATTCTTGAGTGGTTTCCTATTTTAAATAAATATCTATTGATTTTAAAATATATGTAATTGTTTTTTGAAAATAATTCAGGTATTATGGATTATAAAATGTGATTTAATTTTTTTAAAGATTCAGTGTTTAAAAAATACATTAATTTTTAGAAAATATGTTTAAATTTCCTTAAGGAATATAATGAATTTTAAAATAAATGGGGTGAATTTTTTTATTTGTTTTTTCCTATTATTTTTTTGTATTTTTCCCCTTTATGTGGGTTGATATTGATTAATTTTATTTCAAAAACCTAGATGGTTTGGATTCAATATTTTTATTATTATAGTACGACCCCCAAAAATATTATGATGAAAGGTAAAAAGATCATATCTAAGGGTGAATCCTCTTATTCCATGGGTGTGGTTAACTTATTAAATGTAACTACCTATGATTTTAATATAGTGTTAAATTTAATTTTTAAATATCATTCTTTTATGACTCATCTTGAATAATTATTCAATATGGGTTTTTTGACTCGAACTATCCCAAGACCATGAAAGTGGAGAAACAACTATGTTATAGATCCCTATTTAGGGTGAGTGAGTGGTAAAGATATGTGGTGATGGATTCTCAGTTACTTATAGGATTTATTTATTTTGTTACTAAAGTATATTATCTTTTATAATGTGGAAACTTGATAATTTTAAGCCCTGATGGTTGTGAGATTTTATATTTTTTTGTAGGTAGATGATTGGTTTATCATTAGTAGTTTTATGTGGAAATAATATGGGATGAGTTTTTTGAGGTGATTAATATCTGGGAAATGATATATTATGGGATTATTTCTATAGGAGTATAGAGTTTTTTGGTTTTTAGGCAACCTTGAATTGGAATTTCCTTTGGATGCATTCTAGATTTCCCTCATGGGAGAAGTGATTTTAGTGAGGTATTTATACCTTTCTATTTTATTTTTATTATTTTCATTTGTGAACAGTGCCAAAAAATGTATAATGTTTGGTTGATGGATTGGGAATTGGTAAGAATAATGTTTGTTCTTGAGTAATGAGTATGATCAGTTAGTTTTTGATTAGACTATTGGATCTACCAGGTTAGAGTCTTTTTCTTAAAATCACCATGAGTAGGTGTTTTATGAGTATTACTCTGAGATAACCTCTATGAAGTTTCATGGATCAAGGTTAAAACAATTTTATTCCATGTTGAGGCACATTATTATTTGGTGTGTTCCCTTCTTTATGTGGAATGTGTTGGATTTATGATCTAACATAGTGACCTTTTGAGTTTTTTTCTAAGGATGTTAACCTTTATAGTGTTTTGAGATGGTTTTATTATGGATGAATATTTTTAATGGAATTTATATCATATAATTTAATTATTAGAGTAAATTTGTTTTTAATTATGATGTTTGTTCTCTTGGGTGTTCCTATCAGTTGTTTCAATATTTCAAAAGATCTATAAATGGTGGAAAGACCTGTTTTAGGTTTCTATTTTTATGGATAATCATATAGTCTTGTCATATTTTCAGTAATTTTTTAGGTATTTGGTTGATGTGTAGTGTTTTCTATTTATATAATCCATCATTTGTTTTTCCCCACCCCAAATCATTTTATAGATGTTTGAGTTTTGACTCTTATTGGTGTTAACATTTTTAACAACATTATGTGGGTAGAAAGATGAATGGTGGTGTGAATTGGGTCACCAAAATGTCATTTTTTATATTTATTTTTATTTATTTATAGGTTATTATGATTTTTATGGTTCTCTTGATGTTTTTTCATGTGTTTTGGGAAGTTTATGGGAGTTATATGATGGTTATGTTTGAGGCCACACCATTTTCCTAGGAGTCTATGCCATAACCACCCCCATGTCTTTTTGAAATTTCTAGGGTGTATTTTTGTTATATCATGGATTATAGGTCGTTACATAGTGGTTATTGTGTAATGGTGTTGTGAAATGGTTAAAGAGGAAGTCTATTCCATAGGTATGAGGTAGTTCCATGGTTGGTTCTATGTAGGGGTGTTGTATATGGGCCATTATGGTAGG
Organism: Viscum album; assembly: GCA_963277665.1. Lineage (NCBI taxonomy): Eukaryota > Viridiplantae > Streptophyta > Magnoliopsida > Santalales > Viscaceae > Viscum > Viscum album. The sequence continues at coordinate 1,504,079,518 of OY728152.1, forward strand.
TGTCACGAACCGAATATGGTCTCCATCAAAACTGGCACCAAAATTAGACTGTGACAAGACCCAAAGGGAGTTACCTATCCCCAAGGGATGGAAAAAGTTCCCTAGTATCATATATTTTGGGTTGGGAATGATTTACCTGAATATGGATACATAAAACATAAAAAACAATCGATAACCGAATCTGAAAATTCATGCCAAACAAACTTAAAAAAAAAATCCATAACTGAATACATAAGTTTAAACATTGGAAAATATGTCCAAAGACAAATAATTTTATCATCAAAACATCCCAAGGACTCCACATGACAAGGGGTCACCACCCACAAGCTGTCTCTACAACACCGCACCATGGAAGGGAACTAACCACCCGAACCGCCATCACCCAAGGCCTTGACTTTACCTGTGTCAAACATGATCAAGTTTACTTACACCCAAGGGGTTTAATTTGGGTGTGAGCCTAATCCCAATAGTATAAAACCAATATATTCCATAGAGTAAACAATACAAGATAAAAAGCATTCCATTTTTGATAAACAAGAAGTGGTGGAAATAATTTCTAAAGAATAAAACTTTTGAATGTAAGCATTTTTGAAAGGGAATTTTCCATGAGTGAGAACATTTAAGTAAAAAATGTAAGATATTTTATTTTCTAGTGAAAACCACCATATGCCGAAGATAATTACAAAAGGTTCAATGAGAACCAATCTTGGGAACACCCCTAGGCACAAGTTAGTCTCGGGCCCCATATACCTCATAACTCGGTGTAAAGTAACCATAGAAAAATATGTTCTCATGCATGAGACACTGGTAGGGAATGTACACATAACCTAGTGGTCACAAATCATCATCAATATAGTTTTGTTAGTATTTTCGTTATCCATCTTTCTTAGTAAAATAGGGATAAAACCGCTCTGGATCACTAGCATACTAGTACATATCCACCCTCCTAGATACCCGAGTTTCCCCATTTTTTCTCAAACCATTATCTCATGATACCAAAATCCATTATCACATAAAAACATTTGTTCTGGTCATAATAAATTCAAAACAGTAGATACACATGCTTTGGACTACTTATACCACTCAATAAAACCTTTAGAATTTCAATAAAATAACTTTACAAAATTTAACAATGTTTTGCACACAAAATCCCTTAAAAATACCACTTTTAAAACCATGTGAATATCCATATTCACCAAAACATAATTTTCCGCACCCAACAAATTTCTATAAACTCATTACATGAGTTATAAAACAACCCCAATTGGCATAACATAAAATAGACAAGTAAAACACCCAATTTAACACAAAATTGGTACTTAAAAATCATTTACTTAACAAACGTCACCAAAAATAGATTTCTCAGCAACTATAATGAAGGATAAGTTTACTAAAAATATAAATTAATCTATACTAAGTCATATAGAATTTATTACCCATGGAATCACCTACCACAAGTGTGAAAAACCTCAAATATTTGGGTGAAAGTTCAACCGCACCATCTCCGCACCACAAATTAAGTTAAAATAGACCTAAAACCATAATTTCAGACCATGAAACATAATATCAAACCCTAGTTTTGAAACCCTAGTTTCTGGACATTAATAACTTCAAGAATAAGGGAAGAAACCCTAAGCAAATGGGAGAAAGAAGGAAGGAAACCCACTTACTTGAGGGATCTTGAATAAATCTCCCAAACTACACCAATATTTGAATTTTCAAACATCCAAATATTATATTTAGGTTTTAATAAGGATGAGTAGGTCATGTAGGAACTAGAATGGGGGAAAAAGAGTGAAAGATGAAGGAGTTATGAAGGAAAAAAATTACCTCTTCAAATCTGGACGATTTGAGAAAGCTTGAGAGGATTTTCCTTAATCCGTGTTGTAAATGAGCTCCAAAGAGGTTGAATAGAAGATGGGGTCGTGACTAGGGATGTTGTCTTTGAGTGGGAGGTAGAATCACCAAAAAAGAGTAAAAAAGTAATAATTTATTAGATAAAAAAATGTTTTTATAACTGGAAATGGTCTTATAGGCTGGCCCAATTCTTTAAATAAAAACCCAAATCCACCCTGATTATGGATTGATAAAGAGTAAAAATTGATATGGTGGTGTTACAAGGTTAGGTTAGGCCATTTTGGAAGTGTAATGGGTACAAAATATTGAAAAATGAATGAGTTATAAAAGAATCAAAATTTATGTTTAAATATGGAAATGAGGTCACGGTTTGGCCCAAAATTTGAAAACCCCAAATTTCCAACAAAATGAATGCGAAACCCCAAAAACAAAGCAATAATGGAAATTAAATGAAAAATACCTTTAAAATAAGTCATGTATGTGACAATTCTATGCACCATGAAATACTTTTCACCCCGGAAAGTCAACATGAAGCTTGATCAGAAAAAACGAATGAGTACTCATCCCCAACCCATGACTTCCATTCCTATGTCTCATGTGTATCATTCCCATGCTGCCAAAGAACCCAGACCATTGGAATAGGATTTCCCCAAGCACCTTTTCTTGGAAGTCCACTATTCACACCAACTGCTCAAAAATAGATAAATTAGGCTCTATATCCAACTCCTCCCAATTCAGTACATGAGATGGACTCGGGCTGTATTTCTTCAACTAGGAGACATGGAAAATGTCATGGATGGATGTAAACTTATAAGGTAAGGCCAAAATGTATGCCACCTTTCCAATATGCTTGGTGATCTCAAAAGGTTCTACATACCGTGACATCAGCTTCCCTTTCATTCCTAATCAACGATGACCCAGACAAGGGGCCACTTTCAATAATACCCTGTCACCCACATAAAACTCTAGGTCTCAACAACTTTGGTTAATGTATGATTTATGATGAATCTGACCTCTCAATAAGTACTACCTGATCAACTTGACCTTCTCAGACATCTCCTGCACCCGACTCAGCCCCAACAGTGAAGTCTCACCTACCTCATCCCAACTGGGGGGGGGGGGGCTGACAAGGCCGACCATAGAATGCCTCAAAAGGAGCCATTAAAATCAAGGATTGGTAACTGTTATTATAAAAAAAATCAAACAATCCTAAATGGCTATCCCAGGAACCTCCAAAGTCTAGAACACATGCACATAGCATGTCCTCAAAAATTTGATTCACCCACTCCGTTTGACCATCCGTTTGAGGATGGTATGCTATGATCATTTTAATATAAGACCCCAAGGACTTATGAAGGCCTTCCCAAAACTAATAAGTGAAACAATGGTCTCTATCTAATGAAATTGATGATAGTACACCATGGAGCCTTACCACCTCCCGAAGATACAAACAACCCAACTCATCCACTTTGGTTGTATCCTTGATCAGAATGAAGTGGGATGATTTGGTCAGATGATCAATCACCACCCAAATGGAATTCTTACCCTGAGGTGTACAAGGAAAGCCAAAAATTAAGTCCATGGTGACCTCGTCCCACTTCCAGGTAGGAATGGGTAACGACTGGAGCAAACCAGAGGGCCTTTGATGCTCTTCTTTCACCTGTTAGAATGTGTAACATCTCGACACAAAGTCCGCGATGTCTTGTCTCATACCAGGCCCCCAGAACTACTGACAGACATCTTAATACATCTTGGTGGCACCTAGATGGACATACCACTAAGACTAGTGGCTATCCTACATCACCACATTCTGTAGAGACGATGGCACTACTTAATGGAATTTAAAGCACAAGATACCATCAAGAGACGATGACCAATAATAAGACGTCTCCCCACTAGGAATAAACTGCATTGACTACTGAAAAAGTTCATTATTGGGATGTTCTCACTGAATCAACTCCAAGAGAGAAGGAGTAAAATGAATTCTCACCAAGAATGCACCTCCAATGTGCTCCTTAATCTCCACATGCATCTATGTAAAGAGCCCCATCAAAGTCCACTCATCACTAGACTTCCTCAATGATTGCACTAGTACTTTTCTACTCAAATAATCCGGCACAACATTACCCTTTCTCAGGGTATAGATGATGTAAAAGTCAAACCCCTACAAGTACTCTATCCAATGGCACTTCCTCAGATTGAGGTCCTTCTGTGAGAAGATATAGGATAAGCTTTTGTGATCAGAGTAGACCACAAACTTATCCCCCAAGAGGTAGTGATGAAAAGTCTTCAAATCATGCATCAAAACTACCAACTCCTAGTCATGGGTAGGGTAATTCTTTTCGTGTGTTTGGAGTTTGCAAGATCCATACGCCACCACATGATCATCCTGCATAAGCACACACCCAAGACCCATACCAAAATCATCAAAATACACCACATACCCCTTTACAGCCTCTGAAAAAATCAGTACAGGGGTGGTAGTCAACCACCTCTTTAGCTCCTTAAAGGATGTCGAACATTCTGGGCCCCATACAAACTTCACCCCTTTCTGGGTGAGCACGGTCATCGGTGAATCAAGTCAAGAGAAATATCAAACAAACCAATTGTAATAACCAGCCAGGCTAAGGAAAATCCTGATATCAAACACATTCTTTGGCTGCTCCCATGACAGAACCACACTAATATTCTCGGGGTCCACCAAAACCCCCTACATTAAAATCACATGCCCCAGAAATTTCACCTCCCTGATCTAGAAAGTGCACTTGGACAACTTTTAATAAAGGATATGCTCTCACAACGTGCCCAGAACGATCTGTAAGTGATTCTCATGTTCCTCCTCAGATCTCGAATAAACTAGGATGTCATCTGAAAATACCACGACAAAATAATCGAGATACTTACAGAACAAACTTTTCATGAGTTCCATAAAGACCGTTGGAGCATTGGTAAATCTGAGGTGCATGACCAAGTACTTGAAGTGGTTGTATCTGCTTCAGAAGGATGTCTTTGGGATATCTGCCTCTTTCACCCTGAGTTGATGGTAGCCCAAACACAAGTCTATTTTAGAAAACCACCTTTCCCCCTTAAAATGATCTAACAATTCATCTATTCAAGAAAAAGGATATTTGTTCTTGATTGTTACCTTATTCATCTTTCGGTAGTCAATTCATAACCAGAGGGATCCGTTAGGTTTTTTCATGAACAACACAAGAGTGGCCCAAGGAGAGACACTCAGTTGAATGAATCATTTGGATTCTAAGTCATCCATATATATATTTAATTCAATCAGCTCTGTGGGGGACATGCGATATAAGGGAATAGATATTAGCTGTGTTACTGAAACTAGATCAATAGAGAACTTCACATACCGATCTGGGGGAAAACCTGAGAAATCATCCGAAAATACCTCTGGAAACTCTTCAACTACATAAGGTAGTACACCGTTAGGAGCATGACCATCATTATATATCACGAGTGATGATAAATAAAAAAACATCTCCCAACTCTGGGAGTGGAGGTCCCGTATGACTCGACCGAGGATCCCATTCCCTATGAAAAACCTGACGACTCCCATTAGGGGTCGTGAAATTGACCCACAACCTATAGCAATCGATATACACCTGTAAGTGAACTAGCCAATCCATTCCAAGTATTATATCAAACAGATCCATATCTAAGACCAATAGATCCCACTCCATCTAAACCACTAACACGAAAAGCACACAAGACGGGCACCTGAGACCCTGCTCCTTCTTTCCTAGTGGCATCACCAACTCCATTGCAGAAGACAAAAACTCGGTTGGAAAATTCTGTGTTTCCACAAAACAGGTAGAAATGAAGGAAATAGTGGCACCAGTATAAAAAAGAACATTAGCTATAGAAGATGAAATCAAAATGGTACCTTGAACTATCGACGGTCCTGCCTCTGATCCTGCTGGTGCCTGATACACCGTATAGAGATGTATGGTCTCTACCTAAGGACAACTACTAGATTTTGGATGTTCCCTAAACTAGATGTGACCAGAATATGACCCATCCCTACCACCATGACCACCAAATCGAGATCCCCCCATACTAAATGGCTTTGAATGAGTTGGAACTCCTCTTAAAGCCACTGATGCTGCCCCACTCTGAAGTGGACGTTCCACCCTGCAAAAGCGCTGCAAGTGACCCATATCTCCACATTGATAACAGGAATTCAGAGGAAATGGAAATGCCAGTCGGATGTTCCCCAACCTCCCACACTGGTGGAACATGACATATCTCACATTAGAATCCATAGATGAAAACTGTCTGGAAGAGTGGCCTAAACTACCACCTCCCTTCCACCCCTACTCCTCTCACTTCCTTTTTATCTCTAAAGAGCTACCACTTCCCACTAATGATACTATACTAGAGAAACCAGCCATCCATTTTTATTCAATATCCACCATACATTCCCGGTCATCCACCTCAGCATATTTTCTTTTCTTAAACAAGAAAATCTAAGAGTATATTTATGGTCGTAAGCCTTTCTCAAACCTCTGGGCCTTCCCTTGGTCATTAGAGATGATTTCAGGAGCATACCAAACCAGCTCAGTGAAACAGTTGTCGTACTCTATCACAGAAAGATCCCCCTGAACAAGATCCATAAACTCTCAGGATCTAGCATATACCAAGACTTTAGGGAAGTATTGTTCATTGAAGATGACCTTTAAATCTCCCCAGCGCATCTGCTCATTATTCCCTGTTTGAAGTACTAATTCCCACCACCTACTGTTGGGACCCTCCAATAGAAAAGATTAACACTTCACCCTGACCTCCTTAGGTGTGTCTAGGAACTCAAACATTCACTTGATCATTTAGAGAAATTCCTCTACTTCCTAGGGTTCTATGCTACCTCGGAAAGTAGGAGGCTTATTTTTCAGGAACTCTTGGGACTTTTTCTTCCTAGTACCAGTCTCATATTCTCTAACAGGAGTTGGAATAGGAGCCAGTCCATGTCCTAGATCCTAGATATCCCGAACCACAACCTCTATTAAGCTCTGATCAAGCGGTGAGGGGGAACTCCCTCTCGCTTCCTCCCATGGGTGCATGGGAGCTTTCCTGGGAGGCATGTTGCTACAACAAGGAAACAATCACAACATAAAAAATCAGTAAAAAAGTTCTGAAAAATTCCATCAATATCATAAAATATAATGAAGCCAAAAATATTACAACAATAAAATAAATCACTACTTCACCCCCTCCTGATGTCCACGTGTAGTCTGAAACCCACACATCTCACCTGGATGTGAAGTCAAACAAATAATTCCAATGCCCCATGGTGACTCGAGGTTTTACAAGTGAGTTATGGGCCAAGAACCCTACTCATGACCAAAACTCCGAGTCCCGATAGTCCTATCTCCTGTCTAGCCCGAATCATCCCAAAATAATAATATAACCCAAAAACATTAACCTGCCTCTGATACCATTTTGGCACGAACCGAATCTGGTCACCATCAAAACCAACATAAAACCCAACCCATGATAAGTCCCAAAGGGTGTTCCCTATCCCCATGGGTTGGAACAAGTTCTTGGGTATCATAGATTTTGGTTTGGGAATGATTTACCAGAATATAGATACATTAAACATAAAAAACAATCGATAACCGAATATGAAAATTCATGCCAAATAAGATTTAAAAAAAATACAGAACTGAATAAATAAGTTTAAACATAGGAAAATAGGTCTCAATAAACACAAATTTAGCATAAAAACATCCCCAAGGACTCCACATTACAAGGGGTCATCACCCACAAGCCGTCTCCACAACACCACACCTTGTAAGGGAAATAACAACCCGAACCACCATCACCTAAGGCCTTGCCTTTACCTATGTCAAACATGACCAAGTATACTTACACCCAAGGGGTTTAAGTAGGGTGTGAGAATAATCACAATAGGATACCACTAAGAGATTCCATATAGTAAATAATACAAGATAAAAAGCATGTCGTTTTTGATAAACAAGAAGTGGTGGAAATAATTTCTAATGAATAAAACTTTTGAATGTAATCATTTTTCAAAGGGAATTTTCCACGAATAAACACATTTAAGTAAAACATGTAAGATACTGTATTTTATAGTGAAAAAACCATATTCAAAAGATAATTACAAAAGGGTCAATGAGCACAAATCTTGGGAACACCCCTAGGAACTAGTTAGTCTCGAGCCCCATGTACCTCGTACCTTGGTGTAAAATAACCATAGAAAAATATATTCTCGTGCAGGATACATTAGTAGGGAACATACTCATAAACTATGTTTCCCCAATAATCATAAATATAGTTTTTTAGTGTCATATTTATCCATCTTTCTCAGTGAAATAGGGATAAAACCGCTCCAAATCACTAGCATACTAATACATATCCACCCTCCTAGATACCCGAGCTTCCCCATTTGTTCTCAAACCATTATCTCATGATACCAAAAGAAATTATCACATAAAAAAATTTATTCTAGTCATAATCAATGCAAAACAGTAGATACCCATGATTTGGACCACTTACACCACTCAATAAAACCTTTATAATTTCAATAAAATAACTTTACAAAATTTAACAATGTTTTTCACACAAAATTCCTTAAAAACCCCACTTTGAACACCATGTGCATACCCATATTCACAAAAAAATAATTTTAAGCACCCAAAAAATTTATATAAACCCATTATATGAGTTATAAAATAACCCCAATTGGCATAACATAAAATAGACATGTAAAACACCCAATTTAACACAAAATTGGTACCAAAAAATCATTTGCTTAACAAACATCACCAAAACCCGATTTCAAAGAAATTATAATGAAGGAGAATTTTTCTAAATTTAGAAATTACACAATACTAACTCATCTAGCATTGATTACCCATGAAATCACCTACCACAAGTGTCAAAAACCTCAAATCTTTGTGTGAAAGTTCAACCGCACCACCTCCACACCACAAAGGTATTAAAATAGAACTAAAACCAGAATTTCAGACCATTAAACACAATATCAAACCCTAGTTTCGAAACCCTACTTGGTGGACATTAGGAACTTCAAGAATAAGGGAAGAAACCCTACGCAAATGGGAGCAAGAAGGAAGGAAAGCCACTTACTTGAGGGATCTTGAATAATTCTCCCTAAATACACCCGTATCTGAATTTCCAAATAGCCAAAAATGAAAGTGAGGTTATAATAATGATGAGGATGTCATGTAGGAACTGTAATGGGGGAAAAGGGTGAAAAATGAAAGAGTTATGAAGGAAAAAAATTACCTCTTCGAATATTTACGATTTGATAAATCTTGAGAAGATTTTCTATAATACATAATGTAAATGAGATCTAAAGAGGGAGATGAGAAGATGTGGTCACTCCTAGGGATGTTGGCTTCGAGTGGGAGGTAGAATCACCGAAAAAGAGTAAAAAATGAATAAGTTATTAAATAATTTTTTTTAAAATTGGAAATGGGCTTACGGGCTGACCCCATTCCTTAAATAAAAACCCAAATACACCATGATTATAGATTCCTAAAGGGTCGAAATTGATTTGGTGGTGTTACTAGGTTAAGGTAGGCCATTTTGGAAGTGGAATTGGTATAAAAAGGTTTAAAAATGAAAGAATTATAAAATAATCAAAATTTATGTTTAAATATGGAAATGGGATCACGGTTTGGTCCAAATTTTGAAAACCCACTATTTCCACAAAAATGCATGGGAACCCCCCAAAACGAAGCAAGAATAAAAATTAAATGAAAAATAACTTTAAAATAAGCTGTGGATGTGATAGTAGGCTATGCCACAACAACTATAGAAAATTCTATAGATATTTTTTGGGTATGAGTATTATGCTGCATATAAAGAAACTAAACAAAGACACATGGGGATTAAGTGTTTTATCCCTGGGAATTTCTCTATTGGAAACAATGATGGGTGAAATGCCCATGCTAAGAATTTTTCCAAGAAATTTTCTTAAGGGGTTTTCCCTATGGGAAAAACCTGAAATCACTATAATATGCATCTCATATTGATTATTGAAATAGAAAATATGTAGGGAAATTCCATATGGTATTTTTGTAGCGCTTATCTAGTATAATACGCCATGCTATAGAATTAAGGGATATTCCATAAAAACTTAGGAGCTCAGGAATGGTAGACCTTCCTTGAGGAGGTATTCCATGCTGTATCCATGGGGTATACACCATATAGGTACCTATGTAGGGGGATATGAATCATAGTGTAAGTATCTATTGTGTAGTATTTATCTACGAGGGTCAAAATTATGTTTTTTTTTCATAATTTACCACATTCATTTACTATGTATTTTATCCTCCTTTTCCCCTCTCCCTAAATCTATTAGACCTAGGGTGCATGCATTGGGAGCTCTTCCTCCTCTTCCTTCCTCTTTGGTTCCTTATAAATTTCTATCAGTTTTAAGTGAATTTATAAGTCATTTTACTTCTTTCTTCCTATCATCTTCATCTGTCCATGTAACATCCCTTTACCTCGACTAGGTACGTTTTTTCCTCTCTCTGATCTCCCTTTTTAGCATAGAGTTTTAGATGTTGGTTTCTGGATTTTTTTCAAGCTGCATGAGATTTACATGCCCTGTAACTAGGTTACATGACATTTAATGATTTCTATGTGCATGACATGAGAAGAGTTCACACTATGAAAGGTTACATGATGTGACGAGGTTTTACACATCATGAGTTAATTAAAGATCATATTTTAATTCGATGTAATAAAAATTTCATCATATTTGGACATTATGGATTTCAAGATGTGTAATGGTACTACATGTTATGTAATTTCCTGAGAAGGTATTTTTAGTTTCTCCATATGGGTTTGAGTGCCCATTTTGGCTACCATTTTTTATTTTCTCTCGACTGATGGTTCCTCTCCAGTAATTTTTGGAGACACCGTTCCTTCCTGATCAATCTGTTTGATGTTCTATCTTCATTGCAGTTGTGGTACATCTATCCAGGTGATTGACCTTTTTGATTCTTTGTTTCCACTGATTTAGGTAGTTCCTTTGAGTTGTGTTATCGAATTCCTCAGTCTGAATTGGTGTTTCTTCATGTATTCTTCCATATCCTTTATGTGATATCATTATGGAGGCAATTCCTTTATTGGTTGTGGTGAGATGTGTGTTTTTTCTTGAGGTATGTGGTGTTTCCTCTTCTCTGGTAACCCTCTTTCTCAATTGGATCAATTTTTAGATGTCTGGGTTGAGTTCTAGGGCCTTCATTAACATCATTGAGTTTTTGATGATGGTGGATCCCATTACGACCGTCTGTGACCTGAGTTTCATGGTAGGTAGTTCCATATCTAGCCTAGGTTGATGTACCTTATTATTCTAGTTTTATAAACTAATTTATAAAAGGAATTGACATGATTATTTTATGTGTGTTGAGAATAGTTTTTAAATAAAGATGCGTTTTCCCTATTTGTTTAGAAATGGAAATAAAAGAGGTATTTTCAAATAATTGAAATGGATTTTTGAATTTTTTTTTCAAAGAATTGGAATTAATTGTGAAAATGAGCACATGGGTTACATTGGGAACTTAGGTGAAAGGTTTAGATTAAGGCTACCATCAATATTTTCATGATTATTGAGAGGTTTTCTAATGGGTATTACTCTATTTCCTATGCCCACTGTTCTAGTGGATTGACACTGGCATAATTAAGGGATATTTACTCATGGGGTATTCCTATGCTTTTTAGGAATATTTTCTAAAAATCAGATTGTGCACTTGATTGATTGTGGTACTAGTAGTCTGCCAGTCGACCTATAACGATCCTTGGTGCTGACACCTATGCTTCTATTTTGTGTTGCTTGGCTTTGTTGTTCTATCCTTGATATGAATGATATAGAAAATGTGATTTGAAATTGATATACCTAATTTTTTTTAGAACCGTGAAAAAGGAAAATGTTTACTATGTTTTATATAAAAATTATTTACTGCTTATCATGCCATGTTTTATTTAAAATGAGAATACAAGATTTTTTATAAAGAGACTTGTTATGGAACACCTAGGTGGGATCCTATTGATCATGTTAGTTCACACCCAGTGCACCTCTTTGGGGGTGTGAAGACCTATGTATGACTTCTAATTCAAGGAAAGAAAAGGTATCGCAGGGAGGCAGGGAGGTTTCATGTTAGTTGAGTTGGATAGATGATGGTGAGATAGTGGGAGTTCATCCACACTATCACATAGATTAACTATTTGGTTTTGGTCCTTTATAGTTGGAATGATCTCTTAGTGATTTTGGATAATTTTATAGTTGTTTTTTTTCCACTATTTTCTTATAGTTATGGAATATATTTATTAGTTTTCCACTATTCCTTCCGGATCTATGTATATATATTCAATGTTTTTGTTTTGGTTGGAAAAATCGTTCACTCTAGTTTTTTGTTCGATGCCTGCATGCTTGTTGCTAGCCCTGGGGATCCGGAACACCCTTTGGGTATGTGAAAGAATGGGTTGGGTGCCAGGTTTGAGGGTAGCTCAGGTTGGTTCATTACAAAGTGGCATCATAGGAGGTTTTTTCTCAAGAGTCCTTATCTCAGTACGTCTATTATACTAGATACAGGATTTTTGGGACTTGAGAGGTATGTTGCGATGAGTGCATATCCAAATCTTGTTGTAACAAGACTCAAGTATCCATGGGATTTTTGGATATGTATCTTTAGTGATGGTAATTCACCTATAGATCAAAACCTCATTGAGGCTATAGTATGGGCAGTTTGTGTTGTTGATCAAAACTTACCATGTGTTTAGAATGCAGTTTTTGAATTATAGTGAGGAGCTGCAGGAGAGAGAGATCAATCTCGGGAGTTATTACATGAGAATCCACTGTCCTTTAAAGGAATGAATGAACCTCAAGAGGTAGAGAAATGGATGGATATGATCAATCAAATTTTAGACTTCCTTGAGACACATGATAATATCAAGATGAAATGTGCTGTGTTCATGATTGAGGGTTTTGTTAAGTGATGGTGGGATTCTGTAGTCCAGGAAGATAGACACATGGAGTTGGTTTAGAAGGGTTTCAAAACCCTATTTTTTGAATAGTTTTTTATAGATCCACCAATTATAGAAAAGTATCTAAAGTTACCATATTTGTAGTATGGAGAATGTTTAGTGTTGACATACACCAATCAGTTTTTTGAGCTTGTCCATTTTTCTCCAAATGTGGTAAATAATGATCATCTAAAGGCTCAGAAGTACCTATAGGGTTTGCAACCATATATCATATTAAAGGTATTTATGTTAAATATTTCTACCTATGTGGAGACGGTAGAAAAATCTATGATGGAAGATATGAATATGGAAGGCAGGGTTGGATTTTTCACCTCTTCTCTTTCATCTAGTGGCAGCTTTAGTGGCACACTTGGGAAGAAGAGGAAGTTACAGGATCATCACAGGAGTGGTGGAGGTGGGTCTTAGTAATGAGCCTCCTCTGCACCATCTTCTATAACTAGAACTATGCCGTTGAATTGCTATCAGTGTGGAAAGGGCAAACACATAAGACATTCTTGTACTATGACCATGAATACATGCAACAACTGTGGACACATTGGTCACTTACAATGCTTCTATTAGGCTATGAATATGCCTCGTTATGATCAGGGTTTTTCATCTCCAAAGGTTACTATAGGGGTATTCGGATTCTTAAAAGACTAAATGTCTCTATCCATAGGCCTCAAGAGTAAATAAATTTCATTAAGTAGATGAGTTTACAACATATGTCGATGTAGGTCCGATAATAGTGAGAGGTACTATATTTATTGCATCTTTTGTAGCAATTAATTTATTTTATACCGGTGCCTCTAACTCATTTATATCTTTACATTTTTTTTATATTCTTTAACTTTTAATGTAACTTATGTATTTTTTAATGAAGTTAACTATGCATATTGGTAAGAGGAAAGAGTAGGGGTTTTTGTGTCCTTATTTTCATTAACAGCAACTCATACAAAGTTGGTATGAGATTTTATCATTCTTGATATGGATCTATTTGACATCATCATAGGTATGGATTTTCTTATCACTCATTGAGATGAGTTTTATTATTATCATTGGAATGTTTCATTTCTTTTTCTTGATGGGATCATTCATGTGTTTATAGGGGAGTGGGACCCAAGGTCTGGTCGTGCAGGACCTTCCTGCCCAGATATCCAGAGTTTGTTGTCAGTTGTTGTAATTGATCCTGATGAATTTTATTCTGTTATTGATCTTCCTATTTTTATATGGGATTTTTCTGAAATTTTCCCAGATGAATTCTTCAGTATTAATTCAAAGAGATAGGTAGAGTTTACGATTGACCTGGTTTCAGGTATGCAACCGATATCAATACCTTCTTATCATATGGCACCAATAGAGATGAAAGAGCTCAATATTCAGTTAGATGAGCCATTGATAAAAGGTTTCATTCACCCTAGTGTTTCTCTTTAGGCATACTCTATGCTCTTTTCCAAGAAGGCATATGGTTCAATTCAGTTATGTGTTGACTAATGGAAGTTAAACTAGGTAAAAAATAAGAAAGAGTATCATTTTTCTCATATGAACGATTTTTTGATAAGTTAAAGTGAGAAAAGTGGTTTTCAATTATTGATATTTAGTCGGGTTATCATCAGCTCAGAGTTTGGGAGTCCGATGTATCAAAGAAAACTTTTAGGATAAGGTATGTCCATTATGAATATCTTAGGATAACTTTTGGTCTGAATAACACTCCTAATGTTTTTTTCCTTAATGAATAATATATTCAATAAATATCTTGAAAAGTTTGTGGTAGTGTTAGTATATGATATTATGGTTTACTCGAAATCCAAGTGTGAGTACAAACACCATCTGAGGTTGGTTTTGGAAATTATAATAATTCACTATTTGTATGGAAATATTTTGAAATGCAGTTTCTGGAATTAAGAAGTGAAGTTATTAGGGAAATAGATTTATAAACATAGATTATTAGTTGATCCTTAGAAGGTGAAGGCTGTTTTTTCATGGAAAGAACCGTAGAATTTATTTGAGATACAGAACTTCCTTGGTCTTTCTAGATACTACTAATGGTTTGTTAAGGATTTATCTAAGATGGAGATTCCTTTGAATGCTATTACTAAGAAAGTGGTGAAATTCACATGGAATGAGAATTGAAAGTCTTCTTTTGATGAAATGAAACAACTTCTGACATCATCTCCTATTCTGATCATACCTAATCCTGGTAAAGGGTACGTGGTGTTTTGTGATACTTTTGGTTCTAATTTGGGATGTGTTCTTATGCAAGATGACCATGTTGTAGCTTACAACTCTTTTCAGCTTTAGTTTCAAGAGAAGAATTACCCCACTCATGATTTTGAGCTTGATATAGTTATGTGTGCACTTAAATGCTGGTGGCAATATCTTTTGGGGAAAATTTTCCTAGTCTTTTCTGATCATAAGAGTTTGAGTTATATATTTTCATAGAAATATTTTAATCTCAGATAGAGATTATGGGTATAATACCTTTATATGTTTTAATTTGATATCACTTACACCCAGGGGAAGGGTAATGTTGTTGCAGATTCTCTTTGAAAGAAAGTACTGTTGCTGGTGGTTCTGGAATCGAAGGAGGAGTGGAAACTTATGGTGATTTTTTCTCAGTTCCACCTGAATGCTCAAGAGGATGTTTCAGGTATGGTTTTGACTAGTGTTTAGTTATCATCATCTCTCATGGAGTCTATTGTGTAGATTTAGAACCAGGATAATGAGTTCAGTGAAATTCAAGAAAGCCTTTATAGTGGGGAGACCATTTTTGGTTGGTCTCTCTCTTCAGATGGAATGCTCCACTTTAGGAAGTGGGTTGTCATACCAAAATCTATGAGGAGTTTAGTATTTTTTAATTTCCATAACTGTAAAGACCCGTAAATTTAAAGAAATTTTTTTTCTTGAATTCTTTGGGATTTTACGAGTACGCAGTTTCTGACGACACCTAATTCCGAGGCCCGGTGTGCCCGGAATTAATTTCCGAAGTTTAGCTCAGGTACGTTCAGTGAACAAACGAGCATGTTCTCTTAACTTTTGAACCGGTGCTCGGAATCGAAATCCGAGGGCACCGATGAAACCGAAGCGCCGATAATTTCTTAAGAATACCTTTTCTAGAGTTGCGTTTGCTCGGGAAGAGTTGTTAAAAAATGTGGATTAAATATTAAGTGAAATAAATTGTGTTACAATTTTATTTCACTTATAAGAGGTTAAAACCCATGTGTGGGAGTTGGGGTGGGACCCACTAAAATCCTAACTCCTCATGGTAGGATATTAGTGAGGTGGGGCCCACACGAGCCCCCACCTTTTCAAATTCCCTAACCCCTCTAAACCTTCCATGTTTTAAATGTTGTGGCTACCCTCTTCCACATTAATTATAGCCAACTAAACTCACCATTAATTTTGACAATTCAAGACTAATTAATTATGTGAGTTTAGGTTTTTGAATTTTAAAAATGTTGGCAAGAGTAATAAAATAAGGAAAATGCCATATTTTATTTTGGTTGCTTCGTTGTGTTGAGAGAGGGAGAGTAATACACTTTGAAGAACTTCATCTTTCTCCTTGAAGAACACGAAGAACGCCGACACGCCGTTCCATCTTCTTCCTGCGTTAAAGAAAGGGAGACACCACTTCTTCCTTGGACGTTCTCCATTGACGTATACGGAGCCTCACCCCGCGACGCCATCTTCCATGAAGCAAGCTTCCGCGAATCTCTTTGAGGTAGGGGTTGTTTCCACATTCGGGATTATTTCGACGTTCATCGTTAAAAATTGGCCGTCTGTTATCAATATAACGGAGGAGGTCGAACCACACGAACACGGTCGAACCTCCTCCCCTTTTGTTGTTGTACTTCGTTGTGGATTAGAATGGAGGCGACGTGGTGCCGTCGTACCAC
Organism: Viscum album; assembly: GCA_963277665.1. Classification (NCBI taxonomy): domain Eukaryota; kingdom Viridiplantae; phylum Streptophyta; class Magnoliopsida; order Santalales; family Viscaceae; genus Viscum; species Viscum album. The sequence continues at coordinate 1,504,096,305 of OY728152.1, forward strand.
GCAGGAACGAGGGAACCGCGGCCGAAGCGGGCCATGGTGAAGGAGCGTGGAGCCGTCGCGCTGCACTGGTGAAGCCGAAAGACGCTGTGTCCAAAACCGGGCTGCGGTGGAAGGGCGCGGTGCCGTCGCACCGCGTCGGAGCGCCATGGAGGGCCAAGGCCGCGGCGGGCCACGACGGAGGGGCACGGCGCCTTCGCGCCACGCCGGACGGAAGAAAGCCACGGCCTCCGTCCGCGGTGGTTCAACAAGGGGGGCGACCGAACTTCCGGCCGCCGGTGCTCCAGGGGGGCGGGACCAGCAGGTCCCGCGTGGCACAACCGGTCGGCCATTACGGCCGGCCGGATTCAGGAAGTCCGGGGGTTGTAATCCCCGGCGTCTGGAAAAGGGAGGGACCCTCCACGTGGTGGCCGTCGTTTCAAAACAAGGGGGGCAGCTCCCCCCCTTCCGCGTCCGCTCAGCGTGCGGGCGTCTGCAACGGGCGGGACCGGCCGCACCCTGCCGGGCCGCCCGCACTGGGCCGGACCACCGTGTCGGGCTGGGCCGCGCCGGCCGGCCCGGACCCACGACAGCTGGGTCGGGCCATGCCCAACCAGGCCAGACCAGGACCCGGGTCGGGTTAACCTGGGTCGGGCTGACCCAGGGGGTATCGGGCCGGGTCGGACCGGGCCCGAACCCCCTACTTTCGGATAGTTCCGTTCAAACGCCCATAACTTGGGCTACGAACCTCCGATCGACGCACCGTCAGTTGCGTAGTAATCCTTGGTTCGTGAAAGTAATTTTTTTATATTACACTTAGGGTTTCAGAGAACTTTGGGTATGGCTGTGTTGGTTCGAACACGAAACCAACTGGGCCCTCGGAGCGGAAACACTTATAACTAGAGCTCCGGACGTCCGATTGACTTGCCATCAACTTTGTTGGATTCCTATTAGTGTGAAAGTTCTTTTGGATAACTCCTCTTGAGGTTTGGACGTGGCTGGATTATATTCGGGTTGGTTTTAGCTTTAAAACCAACTGGGCCCCTGGGATGAAAAAGCCAATAACTCTCAGACCGGGTGTCCGATTGACGCGCCGTTTGTCGCATTGAGTTCCTAATGACGAGACAGAACTTTGTGATACATAAAATCAGGACTGTGTTTCAGTTGATGTATTGACCCCCTTGGCTTGTGGAGCAGACCCTACCAGAATCGAGCTTGCTGTGTGTGGGAACCCTAGGGCTGACTGCGACTATAACGACAACGACGACTGTACTGAAATCCTCCGTGGGTTCGACAGCGATGACTACCGTACTGTAATCCTCCGTGGTTTTGACGGTGATGACTAATGTTCTTGTATCCTATGTGGGTTCTATATTATTTGACTACTGTTCTTGTATCCTATGTGGGTCTGGTAGTATTTGACTCTGTACTTGTATCATGTGTGGGTCCGACAGAGTAGCTGGTCTTGTATCCTTTGTGGGTCCGACAGCTTAGTTGTTATTGTATCCTATGTGGTTCCGACAGCTTAGATGAATCAGTGGCTACATCTGATCATCTCTATCACCTTACGAAGCGTATAACTGTGTGAGATGAGTCTTAACTTGCAATCATTATCATCGATATGATTGTTGTGCTTTCCTGTGTGGATTGGGTTGTGCTTTCCTGTGTGGATTGGGTTGTGAATTCCTATGTGGAATGGGTTATATTTTCCTGTGTGGACTGGGTTGTACTTGGGATCGTGTACTGGAGATGAGCTGGAATTGATAACTTAGGTATATGTATGGGAATATACCTAAGTAGAGTTGGTTGATACTTTGTGATTGTATCTTTCCTTTTTGGATTATCCTTCATGGATTCTGGGAGACCTTTGGGGGTCTCGGGGTCCCTACTGGGTAGCGTATACTCACCCCTACACGAGATATACCCGCACTACATTGTGTTGGATGCAGACAAAGAAAAGCGCTGATCGAGGTGGGAGCTCGTGGAGATGGATGGTACCAGGAGGTGGATCACTGGATGGGACGTACTCAGAGCGGACAGCTGGAGCCATGGATCAGAGGTGACTATCTGTACCCACCCTTCAGGTGGGATTACCAGAGGATGGCTCAGAGTTGCTGCTTTACTTTTCTACTGCTGTACATTCTTTTCAGTTGTACTTTACTTTAGTTGGGTTTGTATTCTGTCCCATTTACTTTTCCAGCACTTACTTTTGTAGCTCAGTTTACTTAGTGTTTACTTCAATTTGCGTACTCTATGGTTATTGTTTACTTTATAAAGGCAATGCCTTCCATTTTATCGAGATTTACGCCTTTGGTGCTAGTCGCCAGCCCCTGGCCTATGGAAGGCGGGCTTGGGGTAGTCACGGCATGGGCCTCGAGGATGGGTCGTGACAAATTGGTATCAAAGGAGTTCGGTTCTACCGCAGAACACAGGACTCTGATAATTTATTCTATGTGAAGCAATAGTGTTTAGGGTATTGAGTGTGGTTATCAGTCTAGGGAGTTCAGTGTTGGTGCGGCGGCCGACGTATACATACACCAGGACCCTGCCTTCTGATTTCCGACTCAATGCACGAAAACATTGATTGCATGTGTGTTTCAGAAGTTTTCTTTGTGATTAATTGTGTCAGTTCACCAGGTATACTGTTTTGACCATGGCACAACTTTTTCTTTCCAGGATGGCCCCATGACAACATCCAGCTAGGGTTCCAATCTTTGTGCGAGACGACAAATCACCGAGTGATGAGGCCTCGGTGCAGGGTCCCTTTACAGCGGAGGCACCAGCGATACCTCTACTCGCTGAGCCACCAATTCCACCAGCCCCAGCCGCTGAGATTGCATGTCGCCTTAGTGCACTTAACGAGTTTCAGCATCAGAGACCGCCCAGGTTCCGAGGGGATATGGACCCTCAGGCAGCCGAGGATTGGATGGAGGTAGTTGTCCGAGTTTTTAGATTAGTAGGGACACTAGTTTACCTCATGGTGATCCTTGCGGCGAGTCACCTGCACATAGAAGCAGGTAGATAGTGGATCCTGATGCTCCAGGTGAACGAAGAGGGATATTTACTTTGGACGGACTTCAAGAGCCTCTTCCACTCGGAGTTTGTTCCAGCCACCCTCCGTGCGGTGCGCATTCATGAGCTACTACAACTGCGGCAGGGCAGCATGACAGTAGCCTAGTACTCAGCGAGATTTACCAACCTCTCGTGTTACTCCACAGACAGGGTACGAGACCCATTCCTTTGGGCCTAGACCTTTGAGCAGTGGCTGAGGCATGAGATCAGGGCATCAATGATCTCCCTCAGTATTCCGATGTAGGCATGAGTATTGGAGAGATCCCTTCTTGTAGAGAGATTTCTTGCTGAGCCTACACCAGCAGAGAGACCTGCTGCAGGGCGGCACATAGCAGAGTCTTCTGCAGTTGGGAGTCGACAGATGTCACAGGGATCCAAGCGGACCAGACCATCAGGCGGATGACCTCAGGATACTGGATCAGAGGTGCAGGGCACACGATGTAGAGCCAACCTTATGAGGAGCAGACAATGCTATGCATGCGGAGGGCAGGGCCACATGGCTCGTGACTACCCAACCTGCCATGAAGAGGAGCAGCAGACGGTTGAGGGACCACCCAGGCAGAGGCATAGGTTCAACTGTGGCAGTTCGCAGGGAGCAAGCGGACGAGGAAGAGGAGCTGGCCGAGTAGCAGGTGGTGGGCGACACTTTGAGGCTGTACCACCACCAACACCAGGAGGTCCACCCCGAGCACAGGGAGCTGGCAGACAGAGGTAGGCTCAGCTTTAGGCAGCGGAGGCCTACGACCACGGTGCACCAGAGATGATTCGAGGTACTATCTGTGTCTACTCCACCCTTTCTGCAGTTCTTATAGAAACAGGAGTGAGTCATTCTTTCATTGTCGCTGCCCTTGTTCGGAGCTCGGAGATTCTGACAGAGATGTTGGCATGATCCTTACGGCTAGAGACTCCTACGGGAGTAGACTCGATGATTACGCACTGGTGCTGACAGTGTGAGCTTACTATAGGAGGAGAGAGCTTCGGTTGGGATCTTCTTGTAGTGGCGTCGAGGCCTTACGATGTCATCTTGGGCATGGATTGGTTATCTACATTCCATGCTCAGATTGACTATATTAGGCACAAGGTGCGGTGTGTCCGCACCGATGGGAGCAGGTTCACCTTCACCTGCGATAAAGGAGCCTTTGCAGCGCAGGATGGACTCACACAGAGGAGAGGACAACCAATCACTCATCAGTTGTCTAGCCTCATCCTAGAAGCAGTGGACGTGCGGAGTATGAGTTTTCCTATAGTGGTGGATCAGTATGCGGACGTTTTTCCTGACGACGTTCCAGGACTACCTTCGCATAGAGAGGTAGAATTCTATATTGAACTGTACCCCGGGACAGCCCCGATATCTACTCCAGCATATCAGATGGATCCTGCTGATCTTCAAGAGCTACGGGTACAGCTGGAGGACTTTCAGGGCAAGGGATTCATCCGAACCAGTGTTTCACCCTGGGCTTCCCCAATTTTTTTCACCAAGAAGGCGGACGAGAGCTTGCGACTGTGTGTCAATTACCATCGCCTGAACCAGGTGACCTTGAAGAACAAGTATCCACTTACGAGAATTGACGACCTCTTCGATCAGCTCAAGGGAGCATGATGGTTCTCAAAGATAGACCTCAGGTCAGGCTATCATCAGCTTAGAGTTTGAGATGAGGATGTGCAGAAGACGACCTTCAGGTGTCGGTATGGCCATTATGAGTTCTTGGTTATGCCTTTTGGTGTAACCAACGCTCCAGCAGTGCTCATGAGTCTCATGAACAGGATCTTCCATCCTTACCTTGATCGATTTATCGTAGTCTTCCTCAACGACATATTGATTTACTCGACTACTGAGGAGGAGCACGCCTACCACTTGCGGGTTGTATTGGATACACTCCGAGAGCACTATCTTTATGGTAATCTCTCAAAGTGTCAGTTCTGGATTCGTGAGGTCCACTTCCTGGGGCACGTTATCTCTGAGGTGAGAGTTGTGGTGGATCCTGTGAAGGTCGAGGCAGTGCTAGCTTGGGAGCCACCCAGGAGCGTGACAGAGGTGCGGTGTTTCCTAGTTTGGCTGGGTACTATCGAAGATTTGTGCCAGACTTCTCCAGAGTTGTAGCACCACTTTCAGCTTTGATGAAGAAGGAAAGACCCTTCGTGTGGTCAGATAGATGTCACCAGAGCTTCCAGGAGCTGAGACAGAGATTGACCAGTGCACCCATCTTGAGGATACCAGAGGAGGAAGTAGGGTACGTAGTTTACTACGATGCATCAGGGACTAGACTCGGGTGTGTCCTGATGCAGGAGCAGGCAGTGATCGCCTATGGATCACGACAGTTGAGGTAGCATGAGAAGAACTACGCTACCCATGACCAGGAGTTAGCAGCAGTGGTATTCGCTCTGAATATGTGGTGACACTATTTGATGGGCAAGCGCTTTACAGTCTACTCTGACCACCAGAGTCTCAGGTACATCTTCTCATAGAAGGACCTGAACCTGAGACAACGAAGATGGATCGAGTTCCTCTAGGACTATGTCTTTGATATTGTCTATACTCCTGGGAAGGGGAACATAGTAGCCGATGCTCTCAGTAGGAGACCGGGCATTCAGCTACTTGGAGAGGCGACGGAGCAGTTAGCTACTTTGTAGATATCCTTCGTGGATAGAGATGGGGAAACCTTTCTTCAGTCACTCTCATTCACTCCACGAATTATTCAACGGGTCAGAGAGGCACATCGTGGGGATGTTGACTGTGAGATGCGACGTGCACAGATTTCCGCATCATAGGTACCTGATGGTTTTTCTATAGGAGGAGAGCACTTCATCCTTTTCAGAGGTTGTACCATGGTATCAGATGCTTTACAGAAGAAGGTGCTGAGAGATTTTCACACTTCCCCTTTGGAGGTACATCCAGGGGTAGCGAAGATGTACCAGGATCTCAGAAGACATCACTAGTGGCTGGGTATGAAGAAGGATGTGGTAGAGTTCGTTTCACGATGCCTCACCTGCCAGTAGGTGAAGGTGGAGCACCAGGTACCAGCAGGCTTGGTACAACCCTTGGAGGTCTCAGAGTGGAATTGGGACGGAATATCTATGGATTTCGTGTCTGGACTTCCACGTACTTATAGAGGACATGACTCCATTTGCGTGATCATCGACCGACTCACCAAGTCGGCCCACTTCTTACCTATCAGAGAGCAGGGCTCAGTGGAGAGCTTGGGACGCCTCTACGTTCAGGAGATCGTACGACTTCATGGTGTGCCATCATCTATCGTCTCTAATCGAGATTCTATCTTTACTTCCCGGCTATGGAAGGGGTTGCAGGAGGCATTTGGGATGCAGCTACGCCTGATCACTGCCTTTCACCCAGAGATAGATGGTTAGACAAAGATAACCATTCAGACTCAAGGACATTCTCCGTGCATGTGTCATCAACTTTGGTCGTAGATAGGAGGATCACCTACCTTTGGTGGAGTTTGCGTACAACAACAACTACCACTCCACCATCAGGATGACACCATATGAGGCATTGTACGGCCGAACTTGCAGATCACCTCTGTGCTGGACAGACCCTGGGAAGTCAGCACTTGTGGGACCAGAGATGGTCCAGGCCATGATAGAGAAGGTCCAGGTCATCCAGGAGCAGATGAGGACATCTCAGAGCCGACATAAGTCTTATGCTGATAGGATGTGGAGACCACTTGAGTTCGAGGATGGCGACCGCGTTTTCGTACGGGTCTCACCTCGGCGTGGTTTAAAGAGATTTGGCCGGGGCGACAAGTTATCTCCGCGCTTCATAAGACCATTCCAGGTTCTCAGCAGTATAGGCGAGATGGCTTATCACCTGGCTATACCACCTCAGTTGCACCAGGTGCATGATGACTTCCATGTATCTCAACTGAGGAGATAAGTGCACAACCCGACGCATATCATCAACCATGGGGATATGGACATCGATGATGGGGAGACTTTTGTGGAGGTCCCGGTGGAGATCGAGGATCAACAGTAGCGGGTCCTACGTGGGTGGTCGATTCTTCTAGTGCGCATCAGGTGGAAGCACAGAAACCTCTAGGAGAGCACTTCAGAGCGGGAGGCCTAGATGCATGCTCAGTACCCTCATTTGTTTCCCTAGTTTGTGATGTATCATTATGGGGATGTAAAGCCCTGAGGTGGGAGTAATTTAAAGACCCGTAAATTTCAAGGAATTTTTTTTCTTAAATTCTTTGGCATTTTATGAGTACGCAGTTTCTGACAGCACCTGATTCCGAGGCCTAGTGTGCCCAGAATCAATTTTTGAAGTTTACCTCGGGTACGTTTAGTGAACGAACGTGTGGTTTTTCCTAACTTTTGAACCCGTGCTCAGAATCAAAATCCGAGGGCACCGATGAAACCACAACACCAGTAAGAAGACCTTTTCTGGAATTGAGTTTTCTAGGGAAGAGTTGTTAAAAAATGTGGATTAAGTATTAAGTGAAATAAATTGTTCTATAATTTTATTTCACTTATAAGAGGTTAAACCCCATTTGTGAGAGTTGGGGTGAGACCCACTAAAATCCTAACTCCTCATGGTAGGATATTAGTGAGGTGGGGCCCACTTGATCCCCCAACTTTTCAAATTCCCTAACCCCTCTAAACCTTCCATGTTTTAAATGTTGTGGCTACCCTCTTCCACATTAATGCTAGCCAACTAAACTCACCATTAATTTTGACAATTCAAGACTAATTAATTATGTGAGTTTAGGTTTTTGAATTTTAAAAATGTTGGCAAGAGTAATAAAATAAGGAAAATTCCTTATTTTATTTTGGTTGCTTCATTGTGTTGAGAGAGGGAGAGTTCTACACATTGAATAACTTCATCTTCCACCTTGAAGAACGTGAAGAACACCGGCACGCCATTCCATCTTCTTCCCGCATCAAAGAAAGGGAGACACTGATTCTTCCTTGGACATTCTCCATTGATGTATACAGAGCCTCACCCCGCGACGCCGTCTTCTATGATGCAAGATTCCACGAATCTCTTTGAGGTAGGGGTTGTTTCCACATTCATGATTATTTCAACGTTCATCGTTAAAAATTGGCCGTCTGTTATCAATATAATAGAGGAGGTTGGACCGCACGAACACGGCCAAACCTCCTCCCCTTTTGTTGTTGTAATTCGTTGAGGATTGGAACGGAGGCGACGTGGTGCCGTCTCACCGCGCGTGAACGAGGGAACCGCGACTGAAGCGGGTTGCAGTGAAGGAGCACGACGCCGTCGCGCTGCACCGGTGAAGCCGAAAGAGGCCGCGGTCGGAACCGGGCCGCGGCGGAGGGGCAAGGAGCCGTCACGCCGTGCCGGAGCACCATGGAGGGCCGCGATCGGGGTGGGCCGTGGTGGAGGGGCGCAGCGCCGTCGCACCGCGCCAGACAGAAGAAAGCTGTGACCTTCAGTCGGGGCGATTCAACAAGGGGGTGACCAGACTTCCGGCCGCCGACGCTCCAGGGGGGCGTGGCACAATTGGCCGACCATTAAGGCCGGCCGGATTCGGGAAGTCCAGGGATTGTAACCCCCAATGGATGGAAAAGGGCGGGCCCCTCCACGTGGGAGACTCCATTTCAAAACAAGGGGGCAGCGCCCCCCCCCCCCCTTTCGCGTCCGCTCAGCACACAAGCGCCCGCACCGGGCCGGACCGCCCGCACCGGGCCAGACCCCCGCACCGGCTGTGCCGGACCCACGCTAGCCGGGCTGGGCCACGCCCAACCAGGACAGAACCGGACCTGGGTTGGGTCGACCCGGTTCGGGCTGACCAAGGGGGTATCGGGCCGGGTCGGACCGGGCCCGAACCCCCTACTTTCGGACAATTCCGTTCAAAGGCCCATAACTTGAGCTACAAACCTCCGATCGATGCACCGTCAGTTGCGTAGTGATTCTTGGATCGAGAAGGTCATTTAGGTATATTAAACTTTGGGTTTTGGAGAAATTTTTGTATGGACGGGTTGGTTCGAACACGAAACCAACCGGGCCCTCGGACCGAAAATGCTTATAACTAGAGCTCCAGATGTCTGATTGGCATGCCGTCGACTTTGTTGGATTCCTCTAAGTGAGACAGGTCTTTTGGATTAATCCGATTGAGGTTTGGACGAAGATTGAGTACGGTAGGGTTGGTTTTAGCTTTAAAACCAACCGGGCCCCTGGGACGAAAAAGCCAATAACTCTCAGACCAGACATCCGATTGACGCGCCATCTATCGCGTTGAGTTCCTAATGACAAGACAGAACTTTGAGATACATCAACTCTGGACTGTGTGTCAGTTGATGTATCGACCCCCCTTAGCTCATGGAGCGGACCCTCCCGGAATCGAGCTTGCTCTATGTGAGAACCCTAGAGCTGGCTGCGACTATAATGACGACGACGACTGTACTGAAATTCTCCATGGGTTCGACAGCGAGGAATACCGTACTGGAATCCTCCATGGGTTTGATGGTGATGACTACTATTCTTGTATCCTATGTGGGTCCGACAGTATTTGACTACTGTTCTTGTATCCTATGTGGGTCCGATAGTATTTGACTCTATACTTGTATCCTGTGTGGGACTGGCAGAGTAGCTGGTCTTGTATCCTTTTTGGGTCTGACAGCTTAGCTGGTCTTGTATCCTATGTGGGTCCGATAACTTAGATGAATCAGTGGCTACATCTGACTATCTCTATCACCTTATGAAGCATATACATGTGTGAGCTGAGTCTTAACTTGCAATCATTATCATCGATATGATTGTTGTGGTTTCCTGTGTGGATTGGGTTGTGCTTTTCTATGTGGATTGGGTTGTGAATTCCTATGTGTAATGGGTTATGTTTTCCTGTGTGGACTGGGTTGTACTTGGGATCGTGTACTGGAGCCGTGCTAGAATTGATAACTTAGGTATATGTATGAGAATATACCTAAGTAGAGTTGGTTGATACTTCATGATTGTATATTTCCTTTGTGGTTTATCCTTCGTGGATTCTGGGAGACCTTTGGGGGTCTCGGGGTCCCTACTGAGTAGCATATACTCACCCCTACATGGGCTATGCCTGCACTACGTTATGTTGGATGTAGACGACATACAACACTGATCGAGGTGGGAGCTCATGGAGCTGGACAGTACCAGGAGGTGGATCACTGGATGGGACGTACCCGAAGCGGACGGCTGGAGCCGTGGAGCAGAGGTGACTATCTGTACCCACCCTTCAGGTGGGATTACCAGAGGACGACTCAGCGTTGCTACTTTACTTTTCTGCTACTGTACTTTCTTTTCAGTTGTACTTTACTTCAATTGGGTTTGTATTCTGGCCCATTTACTTTTCCAGCACTTACTTTTGTAGCCCAGTTTACTTAGTGTTTACTTCATTTTGCGTACTCTGTGGTGATTGTTTACTTTATAAAGGCAATTCCGTCCCTTTTATCGGGATTTACATATTTGGTGCTAATCTCCAGCCCCGGGCCTATGGAAGGCGGGCTTGGGGTAGTCACGGTACGAGCCCCGAGGACGGGTCGTGACAATAATTATTCATGGTACATTCATCTAGGAACGAAAAATATGTATTATGATATGAGACAATGATTCTAGTGGAAAGGTATGAAGCATGAGATTATATATTATGTGTCCCGCTGTTACACCTGCTAATGGATAAAGTTAGAGCACTTGAAACCCTTGGGTTTTCTTCAACCTCTTCCAATTCCGGTCCAAAAATGGTATGAGGCATCCATGTATTTTTTTGTTGGATTACCAGACTCCCAAAGAGAGGAATGCAGTCTGGGTAGTTGTTGATCAGTTGACGAAGTCTGCTCATTTCATTCCGATCAAATATACCGATAAGGTTGAAGTTCTGGTAAGCTATATGAGAAAGTGATTGTGAGGTTACATGGTATTTTGTTTTCCTTTATTTCATATAGGGATCCTAGGTTTACCTCAAGGCTCTGTAGGAGTCTCTAAGCGGTCATGTGAACTCAGGTAAAGTTGAGCACAACTTACCTTCCATCGACAGATAGTCAGATGGAGCATGTGATTCAGATCCTAGAGGACATGCTTCATGAACGTGTCTTGGATTTCGATGGATCATGGGATAACCATTTGATATTAGTTGAGTTTTCTATAACAACAATTATCAGTTTTCAATAAGAATAGATCCCTTTGAGGCATTGTATGGTCACTCGTGTAGGTCAACTCTTTGTTAGGATACGGTGGGTGAAGTAGATTTGGTTGGACATAGTTTGGTCCGGGAGACATCAGTGATGATTCAAGATGTACATCGACATTTGGTTATAGCCCAGAGTTGACAGAAATCGTATTTGAATTAGTGGTTTTGTACTTTGGAGTTTTATGTTGGTAACTGGGTTTTCTTGAATGTTTCTCCTCGGCTGGGTCACCATCGGCTTGGAAAACAAGGATAGTTGGCTTTGAGATATGCTAGACCATTTTAGGATACTGAGTGGCTTGGGAAAGTTGCTTATAGGTTATCATTGTTGGTTTAGTTGATAGGTATTCATGATGTTTTCCATATATCTCAGCCCAAGAAGTATCATCATGATCCCACTCATGTTCTGTGTTGGGACAAAATTTAGTTAGAGCCATATGTTTCTATTTTGGAGAAACTAGTTAAGATCGTTGACTATCAAGTGAAATTATTGCATGGTTAGTTGATTCTATTAGTCAGAGTTTTATGGTTACATGGATAAGATTCTCATGAGACTTGGTAACATGATTCATTGACGAGGGAGTAGTGGGATCATCTCTTTCTAGGGGCTACATCTTCTACATGACTTCCCAAGGATGGAAAGTCTTTATGGTGGGGAGTTTATAACATCCCGTTACGTTGATCGGGTACATTTTTCCTCCCTCCAAGATCCCTTTTTGGCATGGAGTTTTAGATATTGTTTTCTAGATTTTCTATAGGAATTATAAGTTTTACACATCGTGTAACTAGGTTACATGATGTGTAATGGTTGCTGGGTGCATGCCGTGAGAAGGGTTCAGACTATGAAATGTTACATGACATGATGAGATTTTACACGTTGTGAGTTAATTAAATATCAGATTTTAATATGAGGTGACTGATTTTTGGTGTATTTGGACATCATCGATTTGACAACATGTATTACATGGCATATAATTTCCTAAGTAGGGATTTTTAGGGCACTGTAAGAGTTTGAGTGCCCATTTTGGCTACCATTTTTCCTTTTCCCTCGACCAAGGGTTCCTCTTCGATGATTTTTGGAGAATCATTGCTTCTTGATCGATATGTTCGACATTAGATCTTCGTTATGGTTGTGGTGCGTCTCTCCATGTCTGTAACCTTTTTACTTCTTCATTTCCATTGATCGTGGTAGAGCCTTTGAGTTGGGTTATCAGATTTATTGGTATGAATTGGCGTTTCCTCATGTCTTCTTCTAGATCCACTATGCGATCTCATTCTATAGGCCATTCCTTATTGGTTGTGGTGTGGAGGGTGTTCGTTTTTGAGGTATGCAGTGTTTCATCTTCTTCGTCAACCCTCTTTCTCAATTGGATCAAATTTAAGATGTGTGGACTTGGTTCTAGGGCCTTCATTAATGTCGTTGAGTTTTTGTTGTTGGTGGATACTATTGTGGGTGTGTGTGACCCGAGTTTCAAGGTAGGCGGTTCGGGCTCTAGTATATATTGATGAACCTTATTTTTCTTGTTTTATAAACTAATTTATAAAAGGAATTGGCATGACTGTTTTGTGTGTTTTGAAAAGAGTTTTTAAATAAAGATAGTTTTTCCCTGGTTATTGATAAATGGAAAGAAAATGGGTATTTTCAAAGCATTGAAATGGATTTTTGAAATGGTTTTGAAATGGGGTTTTCATGGAATTGGAATGAATTTTCAAAACGAGCACATGGGTTACCTTGGGTACTTAGGTTGAAGGTTTAGATTGAGGCCATCATCCATATTTTTGTGATTATCAGGAGGTTTGATCATAGGGATTTCCTCTTTTTTTTCTAGTCTCATTATTCTAGGGGATTGATATTGACATCATTATGGGGGTTTACTCATGGAGAATTCCTCTTATTCCTAGTCTTGTATTCTAAGATCCAGATTGTTCACTTGATTGATTGTGGTATTAGTAGTCTTCTAGTCTGACCTATAACAATCCTTGGGGTTGATACCCATGCTTATGTTTTGTGTTTCTTGGCATTTTTGTTTTATCATTGTTATGAATGTATATGATTGTAAAATATGATATGGAAAATTTGATTTGAAATTGATGTAAGTGATTTGTTTTATATCTATGAAAAAGGGGAATGATTAAAATATTTTATATAAAACTTATTTAATTCTTATCATGCCATGGTTTATTTAAAATGATCATACAATAATTTTTATACAAATAATTGTTATGGAACACCTGGGTGGTATCCTATTGATCCTTTTACCTCACACCCTACGCACCTCTTTGGTGGTGTGAAGACCTATGTATGTATTCTAATGCAGGGAAAGGAAAAGTGACACTATGAGGTGGAGAGGTTTCGTGTCAGCTGAGTTGGGTAACTGATGGTGAGATGGTGGGAGTTCATCCAAACTATCACATGGAGTATCTATTTGGTTTTGGTTCTTTTCATTTGGACTTTTCTCTTGGATATTTTGGCTACTTTTATTGTTGTTTTGTTTATGATGTTTTCTTATAGTTATGGAATATATTTATTAGTTTTCCACTATTCCTTCCAACTCTATGTATGTATACTCCATGTGTTTTTTCAAGTTGGGAAAAAGTTTCCCTATGGGTTTTTCCATGTTTGAGTGCTTTCCTCCAGCCCATGGGGATCGGGAATTCCCTTTAGGTAAGTGATGAAATGGGTTGGGTTCCATGTTTGAGGGTAGCTCGGGTTGGTTCATTACACTCCTCCTTTCCCCTTGATTTTTCAATCTCATGTGAACTATAATCAATTTTTGGGTATATTTTAGGATTTTGGAAATTTATAATCATAGGGATTTTAGTTATGAAGGTTTAAGGAGCACATATTATTTCTTGGATTAGTTTATGTTTTTGTAGGAAATGTGTTGTGGATTGTTTCCTTAGTGATTAAGGAAGGTGTTTTTATTCAATTACTTTATATTACATGTTATGTAAATCATTGATTTTTTAAAATGAATTATTTCTAAAATGTACCAATTTATGTTACATTTTTGGGTTTTGAAATGCTTTTAAAATGGTTTCCCCATATTCAATGGATTTGTTTTCATACCAAATATTTGATAAAACAACCATATGTATCTTTAAATAAAATTTAAATGTTTTGAAGGTCATTTGATACCATTTTATTTTAAAATATTATGTTTTATGTTTAAAAAATATTTGATTATTTTAATTGTGGGTTTTGGACCAAATTTAATTATTTTATGATTTTTAGTCTTATAGTGTATAAAAGAAATTCTATTTAGAAATGGGTTATTGAAAAGTGGTTCTTAGATCTTGTTAATTTCAATACACATCTTAAAAAATGGGTTCTAAAAGATAATATAAAGGAATAAAATTCCATGAATGTTTTTAAGGTCTTATTTAGAACATTGTTAAAATTTATGGAATTGAAATTGTGTTTTTGATTATTAATATTTATCTATGGATATGAAATAGGTTTTTTATGAGAGGGTGTTAGAGGTGATATGTGGTTTATTGATTTTTTTAAAAGGATTATTTATGTGATGATTTCATAACTCACTCGTGAACTCACTTACTTTTGGTTGATATCAAGGGAACCCAAGGTAGATGAATAGAAGGTATAAATATTTTTTATACCAGTTTAGTGTGTATATGATAGATAGTTCCATTGGAATGTTATAACCTCCTAGGTGTAACTTCCCGACCTGGGTGTCACACACTGGTGCCCGAATCCAGTTCACCACATGACCTCAAGCACACCTCCCCATACACCATAGGCTTCCAACTAGTAGTGAGGGTCTAATATAAATCACAGGGAGACTATATCCTCTTTATCAAAATAACATAATAGCAGATATAAATAAACAATAGCTAATAATATAAAAATAACCAGAATGATACCAATATCACATGATGACCAAAGAAGAAAATACAATAACAAAATTAAACATTTGATATACCATTTAAAAGTACATGTGAAGTGTCAATATGAAAAAACTGAAATATATAAATACACTAAAAACTACCAAGTGGGTCCTGAACCACATCCGGTTCCCTCATCCATGCTCTATCCCAAATTATCCATCTAACACATGGCCCTTTCCATTATCCCGTACTGAAAACATGAAATCTATTTAGGTACCGATCAAACATCCTGGGTAATTTGTGAGTACATATTAGTAGGCCGCCATCAATGATGTAAAAAACAACATCCAGTCAATAAAAATTTATGCAACTATATAAATAAATAAGTACAATGAAAAATTAAATAGTTATCACATTAAATTTTTTTCTTTATTTAACCACATAAACCCCTAGGTTCCTAAGGACAACCAAACATCAATACCCACTTTTTCCTATGCCGGAGTATGAACCATGTCACAAATTCAATCCTCAATTCATTATAATGTAATGGGATTTCATTATCCAATCATTTCAATTTATTATCATGGATAATTGGAACCATAGTCTAATGCCAACATTTTGGTTATAGATCTTCATGTATAGTACACCATGAGTATTTAGGGCATCATTCCCTGTCTCACAGCTCATGGGTATTTTGAGCATCAATCCCTATCCCATAATATTTTATTTTCATGGATTCACTCGGAACTCTATGGGTATTTGGAGCATCATTCTGTGTCCCAAACTCATATATCAATCAATCACACATGGGTTTTTGGAACATCAGTCCGTGTACCATAATCGTATATAAATCAATCACATGTATCAAATACCATGTATATCATAATATCACATCAATTAGGATTTATCAACATGAATCCTTTTATCACAAATCACCATCACAATCTCTCGTTAATTAATTCACCAATTAAATAGTCTAATTCAATCAATTTACATATCAAAATAATTGACCAATTAATTAATTAAATAATAAATTAACCCAATTCAATAAATTGCTTAATCTCAAAAATTATCATTAATTAATTCAAAAAATAATTAATACAATTAAACAATGTCAAAATACCATATTTAATTTAACAATTAATTCTTCCAATTCACAATTTCATAATCACAAAAAATCCCATTAATTAATTCAAAAATTAATTAATAAAGATAGAAAATCTCAATATCCCATAATTAATTTGACAATTAATTATTCCAATTCACAATCCAAAATATTCCAATAATTAACTCAATAATTAATTATTCCCCAAATCCCACAATTTCAATATCCAGACAATTAATTCAACAGTTAATTATTTCTAATTCATAATCCCTTAATTAATTAATTCAAGTTGGAAACCCAAGTTCTAAACAAACCCTTTAAATTACAAAATTAAATACACATAATTGAAATCATGACTACGAGATTTGAATAATATACTATATACCTCAATTTTTTGATGATCAATCACCCAACGGAAAATCCCCAAATTTGAGTAGAATAATTACGTAGAACAAGATATGGATTTGAAAACCTAATTCAATATCAAACAATCAAGATCCCAAAATTCTAGATCTAGATCCAATAATCCAATATCTAGATCTAAAAAAACAAAATATAAATTCTATCTAAAATATGAGGGAGAGACGAGAGAGAAGAAAGAAACTACATGGGATAAGATCCTCTTATCGGGAGGGGTATAGATCTTTAACCCACCCTTCGATTCACCAAGAAAAGATGTTGAGAAGGCTTGGAATCTATCATAGAGCCTCAAAAATCATGAAATAATGTTTAGGGTCAATCTAGGGATGATTAAGGGTTAAAATGGGGGTGGGTTGTTGGGAATTTTAAAACTAAATTTCAGGTTAATTAAAAACCCATGCACAATTTTCCAAACCATGCACCTTATCTATGCATATCTTCTTGAGGGGGTGGGTGTATGGTTTCTCCTAATAGGGCACACGATATGAAAAAGCATGCGCTAACCATGAAAACCCCACTGTATCAAGGGTGTATGGTTTTCTGGGATGGGGTGCATGATTTGGGAAAGTCGTGTGCCAATAATGCACTTTCCCACTTCTATCCAAAATTTCCAATTTTTACCCAAATGGACCCCAAGGTAAAAACCAAACAAAAATTACTCAAAACTAGTCAAAAGAGTGCATGAAAACAAGCCTAAAACATCTTTAGAAAAGGTCATGATCTTACAATCTCCCCACCTTGTAATATATCATCCTTGAGTTGTACTCACAAGAATTTCTAAGATTCCTATTTAAAATGATCAGGCCATTGAGCCCTCATATCTATTTCTCTCTCCCATTTTCCTATTGAACATGTCCTTGTTTCCACAATATGAAAAATATCAGCATGGTATTTCCCCACAAAACATTCTCACTATGATCCAACACACGTATCAGATGCTCCTCAAAGGATGCATCTATTTCAAGATCAATATCATCCACATCGATCACATGATAAGGGTTATGGTGATACCACTGAAGTTATGAAACATGAAAAATTTGATGCATAGCATGGTACCTCTATGGAAGATCCAATCTGTATACCACCTAATTGATTCTATCCACAACCTCAAGTAGTCCAACGAACCTAGGTGTTAGTTTTCCCTGGATTAGTATTGTGTGGTGACCTAATCTAGGGGACACCAAAAGGAATACATGACCACCCTCTGTAAACTCTAGGGGTCATCAAGTTCTATCGTCATATGACTTCTGTCTACCCTGAGCCATAGCTATATACTTTTGAATTATCTATATCTACTCTGATGTCTCCAGCATGAGAATTGGTCCCAATTACTTTGACTCACCTACCCCCATCCAACATAGAGGTGATCTACAAGGCCAACTATAAAGAGCCTCATATAGTTCCATATATATAGTCTCTTGATAACTATTGTTATACATGAACTCCACCGAATATAGTTTCCTCTCCCAAGACCCACTAGAGTCTAGGAAACAACCCTGAAGCATATTCTCTATCACCTTTATTATGTAATCTAAATACCCATATGTTTATGGGTGAAAATCCATACTTATTAATACCTACGAACCCAACAACTTATGTAATCCCTTCTAGAAGCATGATGTAAAACATGAGTCATTGTCTGAATATATAATCCATGGAACCCCATAAAGACAAACTATCTCCCAAACATACAACTCTTCCAATTGCTCCACTAAGAATGTCTACTATACTAGAAAGAAATGTACAACTTTTATCATCCTTTCTACAATCACCCAAAAAGAATCATTATTCCTAGGCTTCCTTGGGAGACCCACCACAAAATCCATTATAACGTTGTCCCACTTCCATTCCAGAATGGTAAATAGGTGTAGCAATCCACCAGATCAATGATTCTTAACCTTCACCTAATAATAGGTGTAGCATCATGTTATTAACCCTGCTATCACCTTTTTCATGCCTGACCACCAAAACTGTCATCAAAAGTCACAATACATATTTTTCACACCTAGATATAGCACCCACTTTGAGGCATGAAACTCACACATCATATCCTCCCAAATACTCATAGGAACAAGAATATGATTCCTAACATAAGTGATCTTATCCTCATTTATGGACCAATCTGAAGGTGGCTCCCCACCTTTCTAGCTTTCCCTCGAGGCCAAATATTCCATATCATCATACTTCTTGTCTCTAATCTAGCAGAAAAGTGTATACTACACTGAAAATGATATGAGGTTCATCTTCTTATGACTCTCTTGAACCACCACATGCATCTTAGCTATTAAAGTCATCTTCCTCCACTCAACACTAGACTCCTAAACCACATGAGTCTGTGTTTTCCTACTTAGAGCATCAGGAACACTGTTTCCCTTTCTGGTTTATATATTATAGCTCAAATAAAATGATTTCATATAATCAACCCACATCCACTTGCAGAGATTCAAATATTGCTGTGAAAAGATATACTTTATGCTCTTGTGATACATATACATAGTAAACTTCTCACATAAAAAATAATTCCACCAACACTTTAAAGTATAAACCACTACAGTTAACTTGAGGTTGTGTATACGGTATTTCAATTAATGTGGCCTCAACTATCAAGATCTATATTCCCCAAATTGATCTACATGAATCGGAAATACTTCAAGTTCAATCCCAAAATCATCACAGAACATCATGTACTCCTCACCTGGCTCCAGGTAGGATCAAGATTGGTGTTATTGTCAAAATATTCTTTAGCTCCTCAAAAGAATTATCACATGATTCTGACCATTTGAACTTTTCTTCCTTCTTGGTCAATCCTGAAAGAGGTACTTGTAAATGGGATAAGTCCTAAATGAACTTCCAATAATATCTAGCTAATCCAAAAATTCTATGGATATCAAAAAAATTCTTGGGATAATTTAAATAAAAAACTTCTTATACCTTCTATGGGTCCACTAACACACCTTCCTCTAAGATGATGTAACCTAAGAAGTGTACCTGATCAATCCATAACTAACACTTAGATAGATTGGAATATAGCCGATACTCTCTCAGTGTACTTAGGATGATTTAATGATGTTGGGAATGATCATCATGAGTCCTGGAGTACACCAATATTTCATCCAAAAAACACTACCAAAAATTGATCTTGGTATGGGTGGAATATTATTTTCATCAAGGACATAAACACTGGTGCATTCATCAAACAAAAAATCATTACGATGAACACATATAGGCCATACCTACTTCTAAAAGCAATCTGAGTTATATTAGAAGTTTGAACTCTCAACTGATGATACCAGATCTTAAATCGATATTTGAGAAGACAGAAGCTCCACTTAACTGGTAAAACAAAATTTTAATACAAGGAAGAGGGTACCGTTTCTTCACAATCATATGGTTCAACTTTTGGTAATCAAAACACAATCATAGAGTCCTATCAGCCTTCTTAGTAAACAACACTAGAGAACCCCAAGGTAACACACTTAGATGGATAAATAACTTACCCTCAAACTCCTCTAGATAAGTATTAATCTCATGAATCTTTGATTGTGCCATTCTATATGGTGTAATAGAAACCGACTCATCCCTAGGAATGATCTCAATAGTAAAATCCATATCTCTCTTAGGTGGAATCCCTGAGAAGTCTTCAGGAAACATGTACGGAAATTGGTCCACTATGAGTATAAAGTCATCCTTCTTTACACATCCACCATCTAGTAACATACTAGCTACCCGAGTGGTAAGATCCCATAGTTTTTTATGAACTATCCCCACCCGACCCTTCTTTGTATCTCACTCTCCATGATGGATGTAATTTTCACCCTTAGGAGACGTAAAAGTCATTCTCCTATGGTAAAAATATATGTGGGATCGTTATGATACTAACAAATACATACCCAAAATGAAGTCAAATCATGACATGTTAAGGATGTAAAGACCCCATAGATAATGGTACTCACTAACCTTGATAGAACACCCCTTGCATAAGCATATATCTCTCGATCGTACTCCCAATGATGTATCTATCATCACAACCCCACTCAAAAGCTCCATCTCCAGTCTCAAAACATTAACAAGTTTTTTAGATATGGAAGAATGAGAGGCATCGGTATTAAATAAGGCACTAGTTAGAATATAATCTATAAGAATATTACCTCACACTATCGATGGTCCTACCTCTCTATCCACAAGTATAGGATAAAAAACATGAAACTATCCTACCCCTCTTCCCTGTGATGAAATATGATTCCCCTTTGTTACACCACTATGCTGATATGGGTGCTCTTTCCTAGAAGCACCACATCTACTACCTCTACTTCCACATCTAGTATAACTCTAGCTTCCAAACTGATACGATGTAGAAGATCCCCTTACCACACTTAGATTCTTCCTAGATACTCCATCATTAACCATTAGTCATGAGTTCCTAAAAAAACTATATAGATGTCCCATATTTCCATAAGATCAGTACTCCACTGGTGGTTAGTGAAAATGTTTAAGAAAGTTCCTTGGCCTACTACAATGTTGGAAAAGAACTCAGGTAAGATCTTGAGTAACTAATCCTTCCCCCTAGCCACTCTTATTTCTACTTATATAGATAAAAATATCATAGTGATGCTTCCTAACATTGGAATATGTACCTTCTGATCAATCAAAGGAAACCATCTATATTCCATTGGAAGACTCCTTTAGGTTAACGAAAATACACGATCCTAATTAACCACTTTTTCAAACATCTTCATCCTGCAGATATCCACTTGGGACTTAATTTAAAACTTAATTCCATCATGAAATAAATTTTATGAAGTAGCCACATATACTACCAATGCTGAAAAAAAGTTATGAAAATCTATAAAGCTCCTAACATAGTCCATCATTGACATATTTCACTGAGTAAATCTCATGAACTCAACAACTCTCTCTTTCTTGAGCATCTCAGGATACAAGTGCTCAAAGAACTTCTCTTGAAAGTCCTTCAACTCCATAGTATATATGCTTCCATCTCAAGTTTTGATGTACCACCAATTATTTTCTTGACCACGCACCATATAATTAACTAATTTTAATCTCTTCTCAGTAGGATTCTTCAAGTGGTTGAGTACAGTTTGGATATACTCAATCCAAAACTCAAATTCCTCAGGTATAAACTCTCTAGTAAACATAGAAGGGTGATATAATTGAAAATATCATGTAATATCAGACATTATTTTCACAACCTAACATGGGTCTCTTTCCATGAATTGAATGAACTAAGAAAAGTTCTCATAGAAATTCTCTCACAATTCCTCATCCAGCACTATTGGTACCTTAGGTTCCACCACTGGAGGATCATCCCTAGTCAAATCCTCCTATCATCCTATCAACAAGTTTCATCATAGAGGAACAACTCTACAATGAAAAAAACACCTTAGGACACATTTCACAATATTAAAACATTTACGGGAAACAAAATATTCCATAACAAGTCATTTTCCCAAACCCTTTCCCATAGTCAAAACTAAGGCGCTATCACCACCCTTAACCATTATACACCTAGGTCTTGGTTATCAAGGGTAAAAACATTCTCATAATTAAAATTTATCATTAGAAACCCATTTATTCACATCTTGAATCACTTTAAAATTCTCAATTTTAATATTTGGCACATTTCATTTCAATTTCACAAGCAAGGGAAAAAATTTCAAGTTCAAAAACTTACCCATAACCTATTTTCCTCTACATACCTAAAATGATGCATGTAAAAAAATAATTCTGAG
Organism: Viscum album; assembly: GCA_963277665.1. Lineage (NCBI taxonomy): Eukaryota > Viridiplantae > Streptophyta > Magnoliopsida > Santalales > Viscaceae > Viscum > Viscum album. The sequence continues at coordinate 1,504,118,615 of OY728152.1, forward strand.
TTCCTAGAATGATGCATGTATACTCATATATCATTCAATACCAGTACATGAGTCAAATATCAATAAATCTATAAAACAATAATCACATCACACAAAAAATGCATCACCTAAGGTGAAATAATGCCCAACTGTAACAAAAAATACCAATAATAGCATCCCACCCTGGGTACTTGGGTTTCCCTCCATACATGGGTTAGCTACTCCCATGAACAAGCTCATAACCAAGGCCCAAATCATCCTATTCTCCTATATAAATTTCCCAAATATCAGGATAAAATAAAAGAAAAGAAACCAGTTTTGATACTACTTTGTAACATCCCGACCAAAGTGCCACATTCTAGTGCCCCAAACCGGTTTTCCATGTGACTTCAAGCACATCTCCCTATATGCTAGCGGCTTCTTAATAGTAGTGAGGGTATAATATTGACCATGAGGAGACTATAACATCTTTATAAAATTATCACACCATCATAAATAAATAAACAATAGCTAATAATATAACTATAACCAGAATGATACTAATATCACATGATGACCAAAGTGGAAAATACAATACCAAAACTAAATAGTATATATTCCATGCCAAAGTAAGTGCGAAGAGTCAATATGAAAAACCCAAAATAAATAGACACTGAAAACTCCCAAGTAGGTCCCAAACCACATCCAGTTCCCTCATCCATTATTGATCCCAAATCATCCATCTAACATAGGGCCATTTCCCTTATCCTGTCCTACAAACATGAAATCTATTCAGTTACTGATCAGGAAGCCTAAGTAGGGAGTGATTACAACTTAATAGGATACCACCAATGGCATGTAAATCAATATCCATTCAATAATAGTTCATGAAGATTTTTAAATTAATAATTACAATACATAAGTAAATAATTCTCACATTAACAATTATTCTTTATTGAACCACATAAACACAATGGGTTCCTAAGGAAACCCGAACCTCAATACCTAATTTGGTCCATGGAAGAGTTTAAACCATGTCAAACATTCAATCCCCAATTAATTATAATACAATGGTATTTCATTATCCATTAATTTCAATTCATTATCATGGATAATTTAAACCATAGTCCAATGCCAATATTTTGGGCATATATCATCATGTCTAGAACCCCATGAGTATTTGGAGCATCATTTTCTATCTAAAAACTCAGGGGTATTTGAAGCATTAGTCCCTGTCCCATACAATTTTATTCACATTCATGCACTTGAAACTATATGGGTATTTGGAACATCAATATGTCTCCCACACTCATATATAAATCAATCACACATGGGTATTTGGAGCATTAGTCCATGTCCTATACTCGTATATCAATCAATCACATGTATAATAATATCAAATATATCATAATATAACATCAATTAATATTAATCAACAAAAATACTTTTATCACAAATCAACATCATAATATTTTGTTAATTAATTGAATAATTAATTAACCCAATTTAATCAATTTACATATAACAAAAATTGACCAATTTATTAATTAAAAAATTAATTAACCTAATTCAATCAATTTCTTAATCTCAATAATTCCCATTAATTAATTAAACAATTAGTTAATATAATTCAACAATGTCAAATTCACATAATTCATTTAGCAATTAATTATTCCAACTCACAAATTCAAAATCACAAAAAATCCCATTAATTAATTAAATAATTAATTAATACAAATCTACAATCTCAATCTCCCATAATTAATTATTCCAATTCACAGTACAATATTCCAATAATTAACTCAAAAATTAATTATTCCCCAAATCCCACAATTTTAATATTTCAATAATTAATTCAACAATTAATTATTCATGATTCATAATCCCTTAATTAATTAATTCACCAAATTAATTAATTCAATTTGGAAACCTAATTTCTAAAAGAACCGTATAAATTAAAAAATTACATACACATAATTTAAATTACGACTAGAGGATTTGAATAATATAACACCTACCTCAATTTTTTGACGAATGATATCCCAACAGAAAATCCCTAAATTTGAGTGGAACAATGATGTAGAATGAGATAGGGATTTGAAACCCCAATTAAAGATCAAAAAATCAATATCCCATAATTATATATCTAGATCCAATAATCCTAGAATTAGATCCAACAAAATAGAGGATAACTTCCCCTAAAATATGAGGGAAATATGGGAGAGAAGAAGCAAACCACACGAGATAAGATCCTCTTACTGGGAGGTGTGAGGATCTTTAATACACCCTTATATTCACCAAGAAAAAATTTGTGAAGGCTTGGAATCTGTATGGGAGCCTCCAAAATCAAGAAAGAACACTTAGGGTCGATATAGAGCTGATTATGGCTTAAAATAGTGGGTTCATTAATTTTTAAACTAAATTTCGGATTAATTAAAAACCTGCACATGGTTTTCGAAACTGTGATTCTTAACCATGATCCTATTATATGGGGGGGGGGGTCACAATTTCTCCTAATAGGCCATACAGTTGAAAAACCATGTGCTAACTATAAAAACACCACTATCTCAAGGGTGCATGGTTTGCTGGGTTGGGGTGCATGGTTTGAGAAAATCGTGCGCCAATTGTGCACTTTCCCACTTCCTTCTAAAATTTAAATTTTTACCCAAACACACCCCAAGGTAAAACCCAAAAAAAATTACTAAAAACTAGACAAAATTGTACCTAACAACAAGCTAGATAAATCTATGGAAAATTTCGGGATCTTACATTAGGTGTTGATTTTATACATACTGAGATAAAAAGGTGCTGAATGGGATGTTCTAGTTTAAAATTGACCCCCTTTGATATAGTGATCTGATGATCCATGTCAAGTATCATTCATGTTAGATACAAGTGAGATTCCCATGATTCCTTGATACTCATTAGGTTGATTTAGGTGTTCTGATACATGTTCCATGTTTGAATCCCCTATTTTTAATTTGATTACATGGAACTAGGACATGGTTGTTTGTTGTTTAATCTACCCCATTGATATCATGGTTCATATTAGGTTTAATCCTTTTTTATTATAGGTTTTTTTTAAATTCAAATTTGTTTTCAAATGGTTTATAATGTGTCATTATAAAAACATAAACTGGTATTGTTTTTATAAATTCATTGAAGAAATTTTTTTATGAAAAGTGGATTATTTTTTTGTTTGGATTTTAAATTGATTTTTTCTCATTTCATAGTTATGAATAAATTTTAAAAACAAATAATTGATTTTTGGACCATGTAAAATATGGAGGTTTTAGGCTAGTTAGGCCTCATTTGTTTCTAAATATGGGTTTACCATGGGTTTTGAAAGAAATTAGTAGAACATGATATTAGTTTGCATTTTTTTCTCATCTAAAAAACTATTTTATAAGGTATATTCAAACTAAAATTAATGGATTTAAATATAGTGGTAATTTCATTAACTATTTGGTTAAATCTTATTGGGAATATTTGAATTACACATTACACATACACTAGTTTATGTTTGTTTGTGTGTATAAAACTCTTATGGTTTCTCTCAAGTTTCCAGTTTCAATTTCATTTTATTTTTTCAATTTTCCAGTCTTAGGATTGATGAGTTGGGATGTGGTGAGTGACTGTGTATCATGTGAAGGTTGTGTTGGATATTTTTGGGTTTTGTTTTATCATTTTGTGACTTTTTACCAACTATATTGGCATGGTGTATTTTTTGTTTTATCCCCATTGTATATAATTCCATTTTACGTTTACTTAGATATCTAGTGGTATTCAATAGATGAGTTTTTAATTTATTATTCCTTTTTTAGTTGGTTTATTTATTTGTATATATTTTTGTGATATGCGTAGATACCCAATCCTTGGATATTCCATATAATATTATTGATAGTTTTTGGTTTCATTTTATATGATTATTAGAGGGTGAAATTGTTCCCTCTAGTGGATTTTGATTCTACTTTCACTTTTAATCATACCATAGGGATCAGGAATTCCCTTCACACCTTATGGCTAGTTGGGTTAGTAGAAAATTAATTTCACAATGGTTTTTTACTTAGAATAATAACAATATTTATAAGAAGTTTTATCTCACAATTATTAATTGGGGATGAGTTTTATACTTGTGATCAAATGATATAACCACTTGTTTATTTGAATGATAGCTCATATTTTATGTCCCTAGATTTTGTTTGAATATTCAAAGATAACTTTCATGATATGAACACATTAATAGAACTAGAACCATATAAGAATTTTTCTGTTCATGAATGAAACATAATCATAGTAGTCTCAATTTGATTCTATTTTAAATAAATTACTGATACCTATTGAAATATACAGATGAAAATAGATTGATTATTAATCATATAAATGGTTATTTATGAACCTAGAAAACATAACACACAATTTAATTATAGATTCTAATATTTTACTTTTATAGGATCAATCTAGGTTATATATGGTGTATTTTATTTATTAAGTTTTATTATATATTCAAAAAATAACTAAAGATTTCTTATATTAAAAATTCATTTTTCTCTCATAGATATAATATACTAACAATTTTTAAAAAACACGATCATTAATTAATTTTAAAAATATAGAGGTCAATTTTCTTGGGAAATTATACACATAATACAATACCTTTAAAATGAATTATTTAATAATTTTTACATATTTATATCACTATCATAGTTATCATCATATTACTATACTGTTATGGTGTATGCTATAGATAAAACTAAAATAAAGTGTGAGATATAAGGATTAGTATAAAGATAAAATAAGATAAACATTTTTTGGGAAAATATTAGGTGTAAATAAAATTAACACTATGTTAATGGAGGGGAGGCCCGTAATCATTCCATAATAACATGAAATAATAGAAAATATGTTATAGTATAATGATGATCATTAGGAACATAATTATATGAAAAAAAATAATACATGTCATGAAAAACATAATTCAAGGCTCACTTCAAAGACAATGTAACATAATTTTCTAGGATCATCGACAATACACTGTATATAGAATCTAATATTATTGAAGTATAACACAATTTATTAGTAGGATATATAATTATAGAACACCCATATACTTATAATACATCAATATAATCTATTCTGTATAGATTAGAAACTAATATCAATCATAAACATTAAATGAATCCATGGGAAAGTGATAAGTTACAAAATAATGTCAAAAGTCTATCAAATAGCGAGTCATGTGTATGACCTAAAAAGGAAGAAGATATATCATATTTGAAGACCAAAGGTCAAAATAATCAAATAATATAATATTTAAGTCCATGATTGAATTAATAATGTTAAATTAATAAAATAAGAAGAATTTGGGAAAATAAGAACTAGAAATACTTCCCTTAAATGCTTTGTAGGTTTTGACTTAAAGGAACAATAGAAATGTAAACAAAAAGGAATTAAAATCCTGAAAAAATGGATGGAAAATTAATTAAATAATATATAATGGAATAATAGAAATAATGAGAGAGAGGGTGATATGGAACATATCATCAAGAACATGAAATAACTAGAAATAACCCTACCTCAAGCCGTGATAAGCATCAAAATCTCCACTAAAATATATAATATTAAAGGTAAATTAATAAATTATTTCATTTAGAAAATTATTAATATTTATTTCTTCTATATTATTCAATTAATATTAATTATTTCATTTATTAAATTAATAAGTTTGTTTCGACTATTTTATGATTATTTGGTTAATTATTCCAAAATCACATTGATGTAATGGTTATTGTAGGAGGCCCTTTTACATTGGTTCCAAAATCATTATAAGTATCAAGGAATATGGTTTATATATTTATAGAAGTGATTTAGTTAAATAAATCTGTAGATATTTTCTAAATCAGAGAATCTTACTCAATGATCACTGTTTTTATGGTTAAAAATGATGATGAATATTTAGAAATAATTTCAATGTTATAATGAATATTCTATAATTATATAACCATATAAATCATATTTTTTGATTTTTTTTCAACTAAGAATTTTTTTAGAATATCCTTGAAAGGCATAATTGAGAAATAAAACATCATCATTCAATTAGGTTGTGTAAAACTACCATGGATGAAATATTGTTTTTAAAAGAGTTATAAAAATAAAATTTAAACTAGTAAAAATTAGATACATGTAATAATATTTATGTTTTAGTGTTACTTTTATTAGTTACTCATATTAATGAGTTTTTAATAGGGTAATTGCAGTGAGAAACTAGGTTTTAAAATCATTACCTCACACATTGAGTTTCTTCTTTTGGATTAATCCTATAAGCTTTATAGGAGGGGATTTTGGTCACTTAAGTGTCTTAAAGATGTGTCAAGGAGAGTGCATATTTGGATTTGGTTAGATATTTAAAATTTATGGTGTTTTGGAAATGAGGAGAATGGGATTGATTATGGGTTTTTTTAAAGCCATTGGGATGGGTATTTTTGAATAAATGACTGAATATTTTATCATTTAATACAAAGAATATAAATAGTGTTGATTCATATGAATTTTGTAAGTGAAATATTAAATAATAGAGCTTTCGTTCACATTTTATCACACCCAAAACTGAAATTCATATTCTAAATATTTTAAACAATTTGAAGATTAAAAAATAGTTTATTAAAAAAAATTATTTCTAGGTTTTTAGAATTGATTTATAGGTTTAGAAATAAATTTTAATATTTTTAAATGCATTAATTTTCTCATTAGAAAATTTTAATTTGTGGATTTTTTTATAATTTTTCGAGTCATATTTATACTATGATGAAGTCATAGAGCATTTGGTATTTATAAAAAATGTAATTTTACTATGCACTAAAATATGATTTTATTTTGAAAATTATAAATATTTCACTGTAATATAATTTTTTTTGTTAGTTCTAAAAAATAAAATTCATTTTATAAAAACTTGTTATTAAATTTATAAAATAATCATTCATGTGAAATCAAATAATACATATGGATTTTTTTATAAGAAATTCTTATATCTTTTTCCATGAGATATTATATTTATATTTTTTTATTAATTATTAATTATTATAACATAGAAAAATAATTATTATATACCCATTTACCAAAATAAATTTCAATATTAAATAATTATATTCTCAAATAAAAATTAAAAGTTTAAAAATATATTAAATTAAAAATTATATATATTTTTGAATTATTTTTTATGAATTGATAAATGAAATAATTAAATTATTATATCTACATTTTCTAAATTTACACATTAAAAATACTAATTTTTAGGAATTTAACTACTCTCATACATCACTTTATCATTTAAATGATATCTTTAGTTCCTAATATCCAATTACTATTACCATGGTCATATAATTTTTATTCTTCCTCTAGATATCTCATTTTATCATCAACAAAAATCTCTATAAAGTTAACTTATATTTTAAAAGTTTAAATCTATTTTCAAATAGTTTTTTTTAAATTTTACAGTGTTATTTATATTTTTGGAAATTCTAGCTTAGAAAGACGTAACTAAATTTTAAAATTTAGTCTTGTTTTCTATATACATTTATTTCCCCATTAAACTATTTTGAATTTTATTTAATATATTTATAATTAATACATAACATTTTATTTTTATGAAATAAAAAGATGATTATTTTTATTTAGTAGTTTATAGTAATTATAATATATGTTATACTATAAAAATATTTAGAGAGATAACTTTTTTTTATATCTAATAATTTTAGTTTTTCACAAAATAGGTCATTAATTACTCTAAAAAATAAGCCGGAACTAAGATATGAAATATATAGTGGGATGTCTAGAATTTTGTGTTAATATGTTAGATAATAATTATATTTATATGATTTAAATTTAGTAATTATTATAATTTAATGGTTGAAAAATATTTTGAATTATTTTAGAAATACATCACTCAATAAATTTTGTGGAAAACATAGGAAGAATATTTCAATAACATTCTAGATATAGAACTACCCATTTCACATACATAATGGAAAACTCTAATGAGTAATTCAAGAAACATAGTGATAGAAAAAATTGTCCACTTTAGATTTTATATCATGAAATGTGAGGTATTGATGGTTCTGATTTACTAAAAAGGCACATTAATATTTATTATATTATGCCCATAATTAAATATTTTTTTGAATGAAAAAATATTATGATATGGTTTTACATGATTATTATATTTTTAATATTCTATATGACTTTTAAAAATAATATTTTGATGCTCATTGACATTTTTGACAGCTTAAATTTCCTTGTTGTAATTTAAAGCTTATAATTTATATTGATAGATAAATCAAATAATTATTTTATTTGTGAGTTAATGATTGGGATTAATGGTTTTTGGTTGGGAAAATTAATGACCCTTTTAATTTTTGTAAGGTTCAAAGTATAAATTTTGGTTTCACTATATATTTTCTTGGGAATCATTATGATAAAGAATGTTCATAATTTAAATGTAAATAAGTTAGTGTAAAACACATAGAATAGATTTATTAAACAATGGTAATAGTTTTTCATAGTTATGAATCTACCTCTGAGTTTAATTGATTTATTATGTTGTTAATTATATAAATTTTGACATTATTATGGTTTTTATTAAATAAAATTAATGTTCAACTCATCCATGTGAGTTATTATGATGTTTGATTAAACATTTAGATTGAGGATTAATTATCCTATTAAAATGGTCGTGGATTATTTTTTGATTTTATAGAAGATTATGGTTGAGGGTTTATAATCTTTTCACATTGGGTTGCTTCCTTGGAAATATTTATGGCCATATTTGTTTTCAAATATTAAGAATTAAAATTAATTCAATAGTTCTAAAATCATTGGACATTTTTTTGGGATGGAATTATGAAATCCATGGGTTATAAATGTTTTTATTTCTAAATATTCTATGTGATTTAATTTTTTTTTATTAAAGTGATTATATAAAGTGATTATGTGTTAATTTTATTTGTAGGGATATATGTTTTTCATCCCCAATATGTGTTTGGATATGATTTAGTGTCAATTCTTGGAGGCCATATGATGGGAACTTTGATTATAGGTGTATTATTATTGAAACAATAATTTTTTGGTACATCACAAGTTTACATGTTGATCGTTACATTTATGTTTATCTTTTTTTGATTTGATATGATGATTATGTATGGGTACATTCCAATACTTATATCACGGTTATGTTATAGACTTTGAAGGAAATCACAATGAGGATTTCCATTAAATATTAAGATTTTGTGACTATATTATATTATATAATTGATTTATTATATTCATGGAAGAATGTAGAATGTTAGTATTATGATATAAATTAGAAGCCTCTTTAAGGAAGTCTTTTAGGGCATAGAGGATAGTGACATTTAGTATACAATATTATAGAGAAATTTTTTACTCATTCGTATGATTTTATATGAGCTTTAGAATTTAGAAAATTTATAGACCCCACTTAAATATTAGAAGGGGTTGATGGGGGTAATAAATTTCTATATGTATTTATTAGTGGAAGAAACTATTAGAGGTTAATATATATGTTTATCCTTTTATTATTTTTCTATAGTTTATTTTTTCTTTCAAAATTTTGATTAATATTGTAAATTTTCCTCGATATATGGTGGATAAATTCTAGATATAGAAAATTATTGTAAGACCTTGAGTTGACCTCAATGATCATGGGTAAAAAAAATTCTTTAGTATTCTATTAGCATGGATTTCATATTTATTCTAACCTTTTTTGTTAAAAATAGGTACTATAAAAATATTTCCCTAATAATGATTCAATAATTTTATATTTAATAAGTATAAATAATTATTTACGTGACAAGGGTTGATTATTTATTAATATAAAATATTATAATTCATCTCAATAAGATCATTATATGGTTTTCAAGGAAAGTCATTATCGATCAATGGAATACTTCCATGATGTATATGTTATGATATGTGGATAATTATCCACCAAAGGTAACGATTTCTTAATTTAAACCCAATATGATCATCGTTATTATTTTATTTTGGAGGAATTTTTGATCCATTAAATTTAACCTCAATCCGTTGTGACTGAGAATTATTTAATTATTTTAATAGGTGGATATTTTTAATCCTTGATAGAAATATTTGATATGGTATGACTTAACAATTTTGATATAATAAATTAATGTTTGTACTATGAAACATTATTATGCTACCCATTTTGGGATGAAATTACCCTACTTATATACTTATATCTGGCCCTAAAAAAGTGATTTTCAATATTTGGGAATTTCTCAGATAGGCTTGTTAATACATGATATTCCTTAAATAAATCATGGAATAATAATTTAATGTATAATTTATTTAGGATAATAAATACATTAGTGTCCCAATTATATGGATTCATTTCTTAGTATATGGAACTATAATATTAATAAGAATTTTCATTTGGATTTTCATTACACATTATTCATTGAGATTTATTATTAAAGTTTTTATATGTTTTTTCCTCTGGTATATTATAATTGATGTTTTATTATTATATAATCTATTAATTGGTTATAAACATGGATAATATAGTAACCCAAACATTTCATACATTGATATTACATATTAATATATTAATATTCAATCATTTTACAAAAAAATGCATGAGGACCATAAATATATAGCGACTTTGGAAACTTCAATACATAAAAATTTAGTTTATAAAGGATATACAACATATCCAAATCATTTATTCATAACTATAACCCTTCTCAAAAACAACATACTTCAAAATTTTCTTCGTATCCTATGGAAAAGGAAACATAAGAAAGGGTGATATTTGATGCTTAATAAGTGAAAACAAGGGAGATATCAATGATCAATTAAACATAACATGAGAAAAACAGTATGAGAACATTAGAATAACATTTGAAAAACCCATCCTAAAAATCATAGATCATAATATTCAATCATGGAATAAATTTTGATAGTTTATAAGAAATGAATCATAAATTAATCAAAGAACATGAGCCATGATAGTATAATATTGTCATAATAGACACCTTTTTGTCATACACATAAGTATAAAAATTATTCCCTTAGTAGTAATGGCTCACTACCAAGACTATCATACTGGTCTGGGCTCACTCCTCAAACCATCATAGTAGTAAAGTTCCACTCAAAAATTATCAAATTTGATTGGGTTCACTCCCCAAACCATGGTAGTAGTCAAGTTTCACTCCAAACACATTCATAGTGGATTGGGTTCACTCCCCAAACCATCATTGTATCCAAGATTCACTCCCAAGACTGTCAAAGTGGATTATGATCACTTAAAAAACTATCACAGTAGTCAATATACATTCTCAAGACTATAATAGTTGAATAAGTCCCTTATAGAACTAGGTTTTCTCCCATTCCATTCCTCTTTATCTCATGAGATATTAATCTTTATCCAATGTATTTAAGGGATGTATAATTATGGTACCACTCATCACATAATAAAAACCATACATACGTGTTCCTCAAGATCATAAAACATTCATCATATAATAACATGTGAAAATAAATAATTTTCATAAAAATTTCATCAGTGAAAAATCTATGGAAAATAAACATGTTTCATAATCAATTCATGAATTCTTTATAGCATAACCCATGCAAAAGGAAATAGTCTCATAAACATATTTTCATAATAATAATTAACCTTATAGTGAAAGAATAAGGATGGTATAATTGGATCCCATACTCAGTAATGGATAAGTGTAACCAAGGTATGTTATATTTTATGAATATAAATACTATTAAAATATCATTAACACATTCTTGAGAAAATACCATTTCCAATTTGAAAATCACTTTTCAAAAAGTAATAATTCACAAAATATTGGGAAAATTATTTTATTTGAAAATATAATTAGAATATTATAAATTAAGATTTATAGTATTGATCAATCATGATAATGTGAAATTTAATTCAAGCCATATAAGTTTAAAGAAAACATTTCTTTTATATTTTTGGAAAAAGTGAAAAAGTACCTCATTCAAAAAAAATAAGATTACATTTAAAACATTTTTTATAAAGTAAATTATGGGTAAAAATGACTTTAAACAATCATCGGAGAATAGTAAAAACCATTATTAAAACATTTTTTAAAAATATAGAGGTTAAAGAAAAATGTTTTTTGATAGAAGACATAAATAAATTCAATTTTCCTTAAAAATATATTTTTGTTCTATTGAGTACTTAAGGTGAGAAAAAATAATTTATAACATGAATTTTTAAGAAATATCTACAGGATAATAAAATTTATGCATTTATTTATTGGTACATGATAATATTTCATCATCGAAAACATAATCATAAACAATCCTGATAAATAATGACAATGTGACATAAAAACCGTACTAATTTAGTAATATTTGAATAGTAATCCACATGAAATAAATAACCATTGATAGATATGTAAATCCCCATAAAATTCATAAAAATAATCATAATATACATTCATGGGATATATATACACTACATAAAAGAAATAAGTGGTGAATATGACATGTATCCGACAAAATTAAAAGTGAGATGAAAATCCCTTACCTTATGTACGACTTCCTTCGTATGCATTTAAAAATACTATATAATAAATATATATTTATTATAAATCTATTCCAGAACCATAATAATATATATTATACCACATATGATTTACTTATTAACTTTTATCTCCCACATAACACCCCCCATTTTTAGGTATATGACCCTTTATTTATGTATTTTGAGTTTATAATGTTCAGGTTGTGTTTTAGGAGGTTCTGAGGGGTTTTGGAATGATTTGAATGATTTTATAAAGGTTAATGGTTTGTTTAGGGTTATTATAAATCATTAAACATCTCTAGGAAACCATGTAAGGGAAGACAGTGGGCACTGGGCATGCACATAGTTGGTGCACGGGTTGGCCAGACTGTACGAGTTCCCATGGGAAATTTTTATTCTTAAAATAGATGTAAATACATTGTTAGTACAAGTTTTCTCTAAAAATAAGATCCAAACATGTGAGGTATGGCCTTAATATAGTAACACCACATTGTTGGTGCATGGTTTTCCAAATTGTGCAACCTAACCATGCAATATACAGTTGTTCCTCCATAAATTGTGGATCTAATATGAATTAATCCTCTAGACCCCCTCTAATCCACTAATACGTCCAAAATATGAATTCATTTTTCTCACAAGTCTTGAGAGATGATCCTCTGCAATATAGGAGTGATTATTAAGTGAATTAAATCGTGTTGGAGACCCAAATTCATTAGTAAGTGCATGTTCTTTATTATTCTTCCTAGATATATTATTCTTATACATCTTGGAATCATAAACCTAATACATTTGGGATAAATCTATGTTATGTGATGTAAATCATGATGATATATTGTTTAATTTAATGAATATAATGTGGGTTATGATCATATCTTGATGTTTTTTAGTGTCCTTCTCCTTTTTCACCAACCATTGAAAGGTAGGTGGCCTCTCTCTTATCTTCAATTGATTTAGAACTTAAAGAATTAGTTTTAATTAAATGATTTTATTGAAATTGTGTATAAATACTTGTGTGATTCCAGGTGTAAATCCAAAGTTGTATTGGATTTGTGATTTTTTTAAAATTGGTTGGATTTTAGAAAACCCCTTTGGTTTATAATTTTAAAATGTGGATTTTGAAATTAAAGTTTTTTATGCATGTAAATAGTTTATTGAAATAATTTAAAAAAATAAATGGTTTTGGAATGGTTTTACATATAATTTGGCACACATGGTTGGAATGATTTCATTTTCATTATATGTTACCCTATGGAAGGGGTGTTTTCCATTGGGGAACTTGGTATTGGTCCCCTTGTAACAACTTTTTTGGATTAAAGAGAGACTAGTCATGAGTATAGAACTGTCACCTGATCTTGCATGGTGTGTGTGGATACATGGTTATGGGTATTAAAAATGATTTTAAAATGGTTTTATTATTTTTTTATATATTTTTATTGAATTTTTTATGGATTTTATTTGAACAATTTTTTACTTCTTCAAACTGTTTTATATAAATTATTCTATCAAGTTTTGTCCTAGTGGTGTGAGTTAGGAAGTCATTACTAAAATCCCATAGATTTTACACTCAAACTATACTTTGGAACTATTATTTATTTGAAAATTTCATCTATCAGGACATAGGTAAAATCAAGGTATCTCAGTTATTTAGTGATTCTTCTTGATACTATGGGAATGCCATGTGGGGTTGGAGCTTGGAGCAGGCTGGGTATTGCAGGATGATGTCACTTTGGAATTTTGAGTTTTGTAGTATTTTAGTTCTCTTTGACCATGTCTTTTAGTTTACTCTTGTACTATGATATGGTTTATTTGTTTGGTTATGTTTTGAGTTGTATTTTGTATTCATGCATTATATAGAGGTTTGGTTTATTATTGTTTATGTAGTTTTGATATTTTATCTTTAAAAGGAAAATTCATATCCAAAATGTTCTTCAGAACCTTTGAATTTATTTACAGACTTTTATGTCTTGGGGATGTAACCTATGGCCTAGAATCACACCTGTCTCTTCTGATTCCAATGAGGAGGTGAGATATGTTACAAATGGTACCATCTTCGGTCGGTCTATCTATCTTTTTCGAGACAAATGATGTAAGTTTTGTTTGATTCTGGAGTTGGAAATGGTATCCATATATCTATTTAAATGGTAGTAAAGAGATAGGATCTTGAAAACATGAAATGTAGATCATAAAAAGGAATAACTAACCACTTTATGCTTAACTTAAAGTTACCAGGGTGTTTGGGTACATGAATGTTTTATGATACTTCTAGGTGAGTTGTCACCTCATCATCATGGGTTTAGCCAATGAGAGTTTCATGAAATGAATTGATTATAATACTTATAGGATTTCATTGTTTATTCTGAGTTTAATGGTTTATTAAATATAAAAAAGTTTTTTTTTTGGAAACTAGTGAAAATGATTTATTTTGAAAAGAATGGCTATAGTTTTTTCAAAAATAATTAAAACATTCACAATGTTTAAATTGTAGAAAGTGAGGTTGTGATTTGTGTGGATATGGTAAATTGGAATTCCTAAGCCTTTAGTTGTTAATGAGGGAGAGTAAACCGATATTTGTTCTGGTTATAGTGAATGGAACTAGGTAGGTTTCGTATAAATCATTTAGAGGAGGATGCTGAAAATGTGGTTGCACCTGAGCCATAGAGGAACTAATAGCTAGTCCAAAGAATTGTAAAGGATTTCCAAGCCATGTATAAGAGTAATAAGAATGATAAAACTAGAAAACTGGACTATTTAGTTCAATTCCAAAAAACAAATCCACCTATTTGTTTTTTTGGGGGGGGGGTTCAAGCGGGAAAAAGTAGAATATTGGTTAAATTGAATGAATCAAGTCTTTAATTTCATTGGGACACCAGGAAAGTCGAATATAAAGATAAAAACAAATATTCTTGAGTATTTGGAATACCAATGCTGGGAATTAAAAGTTTAGGATAAATTAGAGCATGGAATGACATGGGTGGATTTTGATGAATTATTTCACAAGTAACACTACCACAAAATGGGGCAATGGAAGCGCCTCATTTTATCAGTGCTAAGTAGAAAGCGCTGATGGGGGGGGGGTATTTATTAGCGCTAGCTAAAAGTGCTAATAAATCTACCCTTTATCAGCGCTAAAAAGAGAACTAATAAAGGTGTACCCTTTATCAACGCTTTCTTTAGCACTGATAAAAGTTTTTAATAATAATTTATATATAATTATTATATTTATATTAAAAAATAATATTTATTTATATATATTAAATAAAAATTCATTTTTATAATTAATATATATTTTTTAATAATTCAAATATATATATAATGTTTAAAAAAAGTATAAGATTATAATTAAATATATATATGTGTTTCCAATGAATTTGGTCAATTAATATATTGATCATGCATGCATAAATGTTATATATCATCATAAATGCTCATTTATACATTACACACTTCTTATTATTCATGTCGGTTGATGGCTCGTTTTTTATTATGTATATTTTACTAGGTGTATATGATTAATTCATGCTACCCATATATATACTATATTATATTCTCAATACTTATAAAATTACATTAAATACATTTAAACAATAAATATATTTATTATATTTATAATTATTAAATTTTAAGTATATATAAATACTTTTTAAATATATTTATTTGTAATTATAATTATAACTATATATATTTAAATAATTATAAAATTATAATAAATACATTTATTAAAATTATATAAATAAATAAATATATATATATATATTTATAAATATATAAAAATATTTATTTATATTTATAATCATAACTATAAATAAATAAATATATCTAAAAAATTATAAAATTATAATAAATATATTTATTATACTACTTATAAATTTATAAATATATAATAAAAATATATATATTTATAAATATATATAAATATTTATAAATAAATACAAATATTTATAATTATAATTCCTAAATAAAAATAAATATATTTAAATAATTAAAAAAATATTATAAAAATATTAATTATATATATTTATATACAAATATCTATAAATAAATAGAAATAGTTATAAATACAATTATAAATAAATGTAGATATATTTAAATAACTAAAAAATTATAATAAATATAATAAATATATTAATTATATATATTTATAAAATTATAAATATATTTGATATAATTTTTTAATTATATATATATATATTTATAATTACAAATATAAATAATTTATTTATTATAATTTTTAATTACAAATAAATTAATATATATTTATTAGTTATATATATATAAATAAATATATATTTATTTAAATAATTGTTAATTCATAAAAAAATATATTTATTATTTTCATATATAATGTTATATATAATTAAATAAATATATATATAATTATTGAAAAATAAATAAAAATATTTATATTTATAGTTATAAATAAATAGAGACATATTTAAATAATTATAAAATTATAATAAATATATTAAATAAAATATTAATAAAATTATAAAAATTATAAATATTAATTTGTTATAATTTTATAATTATTTATATAAATAAATAAATATTAATTTATAATTATAATTATAAATAAATAAATATTAATATAAATAATTATAAAAAATTAGAATAAATATAGTTATATACATTTATAATCTTATAAATATATATAATTAATATATTTATTATATATATTTATTTGATTATAAATATAATAATTATATTATTTATAATTTTATAATTATTTAAATTATAATTTTATAAATATAAATATATATTTATCATGCATGTATATAATTTTATATATACATATAATAATAGAAATAAATTAATTATATTATATCTTTATCAGTGTTTTTTTAGCGCTGATAAAGGCCTATCTTTATCAGTGCTAAAAAAGTGATGATAAAAACATTTTTTATCAGTGCTTTCTGTTTTGGCAATGATAAAACATACCTTTATCATGTATTTTTAGCTAGCACTGATAAAAGGTTCACCGAGTTTTATAAAAAACCCATAACTTTCTCCTCCTTCCTCCCACTCCTCAAGAACTCACAGAAGCCAATCGCTGTCGCTATGCCTCCTCCTCCTCTCCCACTACCTCTCCTCTGCCAAGAACTACACCTTCACCGTGCACCTCTCCTCCACTGTGAACTAGACCGTCGTGCGCCTCTCCTCTTCCGTGCGTGAACTAGACCGTCGTGTGCCTATCCTCCACCGCACACCACACCTCTACCACATGCCACACCTTTAACCCACACCACACCTCCTCTGTGCGCCTCTCCTCCACCACGTGCCTCTCCTATGCCACGAATTCACCTCTTCCTTGCACTGAATGACACATCTACGGTGAGTTTTCTCCTATCTCTATTTGTTTGATGTTGATTTTGTGAATTATACTGGCTAAACACGCCCATGGAAATCATGGCCAATGGTGGTCCTTATTTACATGCTAAATGAATTGCATGGTGGTTGATTTTTGAAAAGAAATTGGTTGTCCTTTAGTGAGACTTTATCGTATAACCTGAATATGTGTGTGTGTGAACATGGGAAAGGTTATGCCAAGTATGAATGTATTTTAATGATAATGTTTATGAGTTTATCATATGGTTTTCACTTATACATTTTATAAATTTTTTAAATGTTTTGGAATCATTTTTTGGGTTTATCAGAAGATATCCATAATACCAACACTCTCTTCACTTCCTTAAATGTTTCTTATCATTTGACCTTTTTTTACATAATTGTTTGTATGAAACTTTTTTTAATTAACATTCCTTGGGTGATTGAGTATTTTAAACACATTATTCATATAAAGTATATTTAATTATTCTAGTTTGAATGATGACATAATGATTCCTTATCAAGGTGAACTTCAAGTTAACTTAAATTGGTTTCCAAAACTTCATTTATCCATATATTCTTAGAACCACTTTCTAATTCACTCTAATTGTTTGTGTAAATTCGTTATAGGCCCTTTTCATGCACTTTTTATTTTTTTACAGTTTTTCAAGCTACCTAATGACCTTGAAACATTTTCTATAAGTAATAATTTAATAATTCTACTTTATTTCCTAATTAAATATCGCTTCTTGAAGGGGATTTGATTGTTATTGAACTTTAATGTTCTTTTGCTATCATTTTATGAATCTTATATATTAATTTTATTTAGTAATATGAAATGATATCTTATATGATTTTTGGACACCCCGTTATGTATGTTTGATATATTTATGTTGGAATTTAATTCATTTATTATTTAAAGGAGTTGTTCATTAATTTTTGAATCATGTTTGTTCTCCAAAAATGGATTTTATGTGTTCAAATTGGGTGACGTATTTAAGTATCATTTGGAAATTTCTTAAAAATAATTTCATGTTTTGGTAATCAATGAAATCTCAATGGCCTAGTTGGAACTTTATAAAAAGAATTTTTGATTTGGGAACATTTTCTATATATTATATTTGGATTTTGATGGTTATATAAAGTGGATTGATTTTATTTTGGAATGTTTTATACATGGGTAAAAAGGGGTTGTTTCAGTGAAGGGTGTTTAAAGGTGATATGAATAGTTTTTTATGTCATTAAGATTTTATGTGATTGACTTCATGATTGATTTTGATCTCCTCCATTTCATTTATCATGAGAACCTCAATTACTTATGTGGGACCTAGGACATGTACTTGCTACAAATTGATCTGCTCTCCCTAGTACGGGATTACATCCCCACACTTACTAGGAATCAATATTCTCTCCCTAGATATGGATTAAAACACTTCACTTTCTAGGAATTGATACATTCTCACCAAGAGTCACTATTGCACCAAATACTCGACCAACCATACACCTTGATCCCTCCCTCTACTACACATCAACCTTTAATGATCAACATCATTAATGCATTCACTTCTTCCCTCTTGGATTCAGATTATCTTGGACACACATTTAAAAAAAATTTATAACACTTTAATCTCATGGTTTCCCATTTTACTGAACACCTTGCTTCTAAATAAATCAAAATCAATGTAACTTTTTAACCCACTAAGAGTGGGAAGGCCATTTTCCCCCAAAGTTTTAATCCTTCACCATTGAATATCAATCCAAACCTTATCCATTTAAATGAAACCACCAACTTTTTACTAGTGCAATTCCACTAAATCATAGAAAACCACTTCACTAGAGGAAACCCATTAGTATTGAAACCAAGAATTTATATCAAGTATTAATAAAATAATCACCATATGTTCTGTAACTAAGATTTAATACCACCTTTTGGTAACTGATAGTAGAATAAGAAAAATATATGATACCACTAGTTAGATTTGGTAGAAATCAACAATCCTAATGTTAAACCCCATAAACATAAATTAAATCCCTAAAACTTGTAGATAGTGTATGAAATTCCAAAACATACCTGAATTGAAACAAATCCACAACCCTGATATACCATAACATAGAATTAAATCTATAGCTAAGTCACTACATCAAATATCTACCTTTTAGTTCCAGTAACCTCATGGTTTTGAAAATACATCCCTCAGAGTAAAATGAGAAAAAAAGGATCAATTAATGAAATAAATAGAATAAGCACACCACATGAAATTTATTTTATTTGGATAAAAATCCTACTTCGTAGGGGAATACAATTTTATTTTTATTAAGAGATAAATTAAGGTCAAATGGAAACATATCTTTTGTTATCCCTACCTATCCAAATCTATATGAGACACTTTATGGACACCCTAGTCAAATAACCATAATAACACATGTAATGAATCCTTCCACCCACAAGCACTTTACAGTGAATCCCCTCAAAGGAAAAAATGATATAATTCAAGTGATTATCAAATAA
Organism: Viscum album; assembly: GCA_963277665.1. Taxonomy (NCBI): domain Eukaryota; kingdom Viridiplantae; phylum Streptophyta; class Magnoliopsida; order Santalales; family Viscaceae; genus Viscum; species Viscum album. The sequence goes on from OY728152.1 coordinate 1,504,138,999, forward strand.
TATTTTATTCTTAGCAAAATTTTATATCTAAATATATAAATTATTATTTTATTAAACTTTAACAAATTATATTAATGAGTTATTAACTATTGATATTCAATGTTATGAAGTGGTTGTGGCAGTTAGGTTGATGCATCCACCAAAGGTACCAAACCAAGATTTTATTTATGAAATTTTCTTTAAAAGGTTTTAGAATATTTTGGGACTTGATGTTGTTAACCTCATGAATGAGTTTTACATAGGTAATAATTCTATTGAGACTTATAATGATACTCTCATCACTTTGATTCCAGAGGTTACTGATATGAGTTCAGTTAAGAATTTTAGAATGAATAGTCTTTGTAATGTCATTTATAAAGCCTTTTTGAAGATTTTATAAAATATACTATGGAAAATCATACCATATATTAGTGTAGAACCATAGTTCTTTTCTTATTTTGACTTGAGACATGATGTACTTAAAAGGATCGGGAAAGAAAAATAGTTTCTTTTAGTGATGAGTGGAATAAGGAAATTCATTGTGTGAAAGGATGACACTTGAGAAATTATTGATTATGTAATGAGTTTATGCTTATATATTTTCTTAGGTGTATTTATAAAGGAAGGAAATGATAGTAATTCATGTGAGAGACATATACATTGTTTTTGGGGTGTACAACCAATTGATTTGGTGTGAGCCAAGGATCATTGGGATAATGCAGTATTCATAGTAAATTAAAATATGAGTGTTTCATGGTTACCAGTGTGGTCACTGACTATGGAATATATCCATTGGGACTCTCGTGTCGTTGTGAAGGATAATTGATATAACTGGAAAATTGAATCATGTATAAGAATATCCAATGGTTGGGAGAACAATATCAAATGCTTATGGAAATTATTATCATTACACCTAACTTTGGAATAATGTAATGAAATCATACAACACTAATTGATTCGGGATGAATCGATTTGTTTTCTATTTATCTTTTATAAAGTGTCTCTATTGGGATCTATGTCTTTGTTAAATGCCTATGTGGCTATTTTAAAAAGATTCAAGTGTTTTTAAATGTTTCTTAGAGGGATGTCACTCATTTTAAATGATTAAGATTCTTGGGTCATGATGTTTTCTTGAATGCTTAAAAAAGGAATTGTGGTTTTTGTGAAAGAGTGTTTGGAACTGATTTATTTATTTTAAAAAGGTTGTGTTATTTTAAAGAGGAATTTGTGTAAATAGTTTGTTTTTTAATGGGATTTCAAGTGTGATTTTTTAAATAGTTTTCAAAGGAAATTTTATCTGTAGTTTTTTCATAATATTTTAAGTTTATATTTTTATAAAATTAGTTAAACCATTACTTTATATCAATATTTTGTGTATTTATTTTGTTAAATACTAATATCACCGAATCAAATAGGATGGATATAAATAAAGAAAGGATGGATGCCAATTGTTTGACAAGAGGGTATGAAGTTGGAGTGAAAGAGTTCATCAAGATAGAAAAATATCATGCATATGAACCTTCTCAAATCATTTATCTATATTTACGATGTTGTTATTCAAGACAAGTTTGTCCATAGGAGTTGGAATAACACTTGACCTGTCACAAAAATATATCGAAGTTATAAATGTTGTAATAAACATGGGGAAAAATATAATATAGATAGTGGCTATGATAACCATTAATTTTATGGATAATATAATATGATTAAAAGTGTGGATAAAGAAGAAGACCATATCGAGGATGTGATTACAGATGTGAATGATGATAAAGACCATGTTGAGAAAATGACAAGGACAGTTGAAGAAGAACTTTGTGATTTCCCAAATTTTTTTGAGCATTTAAAGAGTTGTGAAAAGAAAAATTTTTATGGTGTTTTCACTATATATATAACATTTTCATCCGTATCGGAGCTGTATAATTTTAAAGTAAGAAACAGATGGAGTGACACTAGTTTTATATAATTACTTGCTCTCTTGAATGACATGCTTCTAAAAGATATTGAGCTCCCAAGCTAAACATACAACACCAAACTAATGATACGTTTGATGGGTATGATCTTTGAATGAATACAAACCAGTCTTAATGACTGTATACTATTTCACAAGGACAAAAAATCACTTAGAGAATTAACAAAGTGTGGTGTACAAGAAAGGTGAATCCAGTACTCCAAATTTTGTTTGGCACTTTCCAATCATTCCAAGGTTTAGGAACCTATATGTAAGTGAGAAGACCATAGGGAAATTAAAGTGGCTCACAGAAAGAAGAAATAAATATGGGAAACTATGTCACTTGGAAGACACTCCTCAGTGAAAGATAGTTGATCATGACTATCCTGATTTTGGAAATGATCTGAGAAACCTTCATCTTGCATTATCTATAGATGGAGTGAATCCTTTTTGTTTTCAAAGAAGAACTCACTATACATGAATGGTTATGTTGGTAAATTATAACTTTCCATAATGGTTATGCATGAAAAAAACAAATCATGCTATTTATGCTTATATCAGGAACGAAACAACCGAGTAATGATATTTATGATTATTTGGATGCATTGATCGAGGATTTGAAATTATTGTGAGATTTTGCTGTTACGTTGTATGATGCTTATAGAAATTAAGATTTAACATTGAGATCCTTATTGTACAGGACAATAAATGACTTTCCTACTTATGGAAAAGTTTCATGATATAACATTCAAGGAAGTCATGGGTGTCCCATCTGTGAACAAGGTACATAGTTAATTAGATTGAAACATTCATAAAAAACTATGTTTCTAGGAAATCACAGATTTCTACTTTGATGACATAAGTACCGATCTTGGAAGACATCATTTAATGGAATTTTAAAAGAATGTACAACACCATCTCTACTAATAGGTGATCAACTATTTGAGGAAGTAACATATGTGGACACTACTTTTGGTACACCATTTTCGAAAAAACTTATGAAAACCAAATGGAAGAAGAAATCTATTTTTTTGAATTACCATACTAGAATTTTCTGTACATCAGAAACTTTCTTGATTTTATGCATATTGAACAAAATATATGTGATCGTGTCATTGACACATTTCTAAACACACCCGAAAAAAAAGGATAGAATTAAGTCTAGGTTGGACATGGTTGAAATGGGAATACGAGAAGAGTTGGCACCATTGATGGGTGAAAAACATACGTTTCTACCTCCAACTTCTTACACTCTTTCTAGGAAGGATAGATATTAGTTTTGAAACTTCTTTAATGACATTAAGGTTCTAGTGGGGTATTCATCAAAGATCAAAAACATCATGTCAATTACCAGTTTAAAGTTAAAAGATCTGAAATCACATGACTTCCTCATTTCAATGCAAGATATAATTCTTATATCTTTACATTGAATTTTTCCTAAAAATTTCTGTTACACATTAACAAAGCTCTGTTTCTTCTTCAAAGCTATATGTAGAAAATTTATAGACCCGGTGAAATTTCCAGGTATGGAAAGAGATATTTTTGTCAAATTATGTGAATTGGAAATGTTATTCCTACCATAATTATTTGATATGATGGTTAATTTGATGGTTCACTTAGTGATAGAGATTCAACTATGTGGTCCCATACAATATAGATAGTGTTACCACATTGAATAGTATATGGAGATTTTAAAAGGGTATGTCACAAATAAAAGTCGACCAAAGGGTTGTATTGAAGATCGATATATTATTGATGAATCTATTGAATTCTTTACTGAATACCTGTATGGTGTGGAAATAATTGGTCTACCAAAATCTCATCACACTAGGTGGCTTTTGGGTGAAGGAATTTTTGGAAGATAGGTTGTCATAATCAATATTACAGATCAAGAGCATTCCCACCTTTACATTTTTCATAACTGTTTGGAGGTTAGAACATGATGTTATTAATATTTTCATAAATTTTTATATACTCATTTTACTAATTTTATATGAAATGTGCATAATTTTTGTGAAATATTAATGTTTAAATATTAAATATAATTTTTGAGTACTATTTGAATTCATCCAGATTCAAGTTAGTTTAATATTTTAATAATAAATATCACCCTACCAATAAAAATTGTTTATTTTTTTTATGATTATTTATTCAATTTAACACATATCATTAGAAAGAATCATTGGCCAATTCCGCCATTTGAAGGGTCATATGGACCACACAAAAAGGCCCACAGAATCTGTAAAGAAATTGGACCAGCCATGAAGATTGAATTATTGGGATCAATCAGGAATTCAAAAATCCTTTAGTATACTCCAAAGTTCCGGAAACAATTCAAGGAGTCATGTATAAAAATTTCAGGTCCCAAATCCAATAATAAGGGGCCAAAATTATTCTATTAAGTACAGCTCACCATTTCGTGTAGGAAATAAAATCAGCACACAAAAATTGACTTCTATCCTGACATACAAATAAATTAAAGATGAGGTTTTATTGTATGAAATAGAAGATATAGTTAGAAGACTTTTTTTAAGAAATAATTCATATTTTAAGGCATCTTCCTATTCAAAATTCCATTCACATTTAGGCCATCTAAAAAGCATGGATAGAAATGGGCAGTTTAACATTGTTTATGAAAACTGCTATAACTTTGGATCCATAATTAAAAATGACTCCAAATTTTGAGAGTCGACTAAAAACATTAATATATACAACTTTGGATAATAATATTTCTCCAGATTTTTCTGTATGAAATATCAAATTGGCACTATAAGTGGAGGGGTATTTTTGGAATGCAAACAGTGCACTTCCATGGGCTATAAATACTTCCCCCTCTTCTCCTTGCAAGAGGTTATAAATTCAGAATAGAGGAGGATCAATTTTCATGACCAAGAATCTTCCAAAAGCATTTAAGGAAATTTCAAACTCATTTTCTCACTTGAGAGACCCTTCCTCCTCTCTTTGATTTCATTTACTTTTTTGTTTTTCTTCATTTGTAATCTTGTAAGTGTTGTTTTTGTAATTCTATTTTAATTTAAGTTTATTCTTCATATTCTCTTTTAATCATCCAACATATATTATTAAATATTAATTCTCTTAAAATATTTGAAATCAAGTTGAAACCCCTTCCATTAATTTTCTTCCTCATTCAATCGAGATTGCATTTTTAATTTTCATCGTTGTTCGTGTGTGTGTGTTCGATGCACAATTATTTTCTTGTCTCGTTCTTTTTATTATATTTTTAACCCATCACCATAAAAATTATAATCAGATTATTAACCAACCAAATGGATGAGTAAATCTCTCATTGGTATGATTCATAATTTTGGGATATTAAGTGATTGAGATCCTTTGCTAAATGAATATTCTTTAAATTAATATTGTGTATGTTGAACTTAATATGTCATGGATTAATGACATGTTTTTTAGAATGTGGATTCCATGTATTATTAGAACAAAAAATACACTAGCATAAACAAGTAATTATAATGATTAGAACCCTATGTTATGTTATAACTTGGATTAAAGCTTCAACACTTTAGAATTCCTATCAAAGTCATCTTGTGAAGTGGGTATTAATTTAATGCAATATAAAGCAAAGATCAAGGATATCATAAGCTTAAATCCCCAATAATAAACTCATCCCAATATTTATCAATTTGTTAAATCAAATGCCATCCATTAATGAATTTAATTTATGCTCTGCAAAAAACCCTCCCAAATCAAAATAGAATCAACTAAAAACTATCAACTATTGAAAAGTATCATCACTGAGGATTCGACCGAAGTGCTGTTATACACATTAGTAGAGCATCGAAACCTTGAACGGTCGATATGCAACAATCATCCACACTTTCAAATGGAACTATTTCCGGGGATGGTTGATTAAGTAGTTATTTTTTTTGGTTTTTGTAAAAAAACAAAAAAAAATTTAAAAAAAAACTGAAAAAAAAACACAAAGAAAAACCGGCCTTCTCATAAAAAACATAAACAATAAAAAACACAAAAAAAACTATCTTCCTCTTTCTTCCAAAATTTCTCTGAATACCCCATAGTCTCCCAAAAAACCCCTTGGATTTGTTTCACCCTGAAATTGAGCAAACACTTCACCAACTTAGGAGAAACATTAGGGATAATCAAATCATTCAAGAACCAGACTATGTCCAACTAATTGAATTAGATATGGCCAATCCTAGGGAACAAACCCTTAAGGAACTTTCTACCCTTGATATGAGTTACCAACACCTTGGTATTAAATATCCAAACATAGAGGTTGACTTTGAACTCAAATTAGGTTTGATTTATCTTCTACCTCATTTCTAGAGGCTAGGTGGTGAGGATCCACATCTTCATCTTAAAGAGTTCCAAGTGGTGTGCTCTACCATGAAGCCTCAAGGGGTTTCTGAGGAACAAATCAAACTTCAACCATTCCCTTTATCCCTAGATGAAACTGCAATGTTATGGATCTACTACCTTTTTATTGATTCCATAAACTCATGGATTGACATGAAATGACTTTTCTTAGAGAAATTCTTTCCTGCTTCTTTTACTGCTTCCATATGAAAGGAAATTAGTGGTATCCATCAATTCCCCAATGAATCACTCCATGAGTATTGGGAGAGGTTAAAAAATCTTTTGGAAACCTTCCCACACCACCAAATCTCTGACCAAATATTGATCCAACACTTCTATGAGGGGTTATTGGCTATAGAGAGAACTCTCATTGATTCCGCAAGTGGTAGTGCTCTTATTGATAAAACTCTCGCAGCTGCAAGAGATCTCATAAGAAACATGTATGAAAACACCCAACAATTCCATACTCCAGCACACTATAAAATCAAAAAATCCCAAGATAGTCAATTGATAGATCCGAACAAGATGACAGAGTGAATGATTGAACTTACATGTCTTGTGTGACAACTAGTTGTGCAGTCCAAATCCCCAACCCCATCTTCTCCACAATCTCTATTCCCTAGACATATCCAGAATTTTGGAATATATAGCTCCCCATATCATCCAACTAACACATGTATATAACTTTAGGAGGATCCCTCTGACTCATCCGGACCAATGGAGCTCAATGCAACATATTCTCAGAGGAACACCAACCCTCAACAATTAGGTCAGTTCATTAGAAACTTCAACCAACCCCACTCTGATCCCTTCTCTTCTACCTTCAACCAAGGCTTGAGGTATAGGAATCCCATTTATCATCCCCCTCAATTCCCTCCTCAAAACCCAATCTAATTACAATATGGTCAAAGTGTTGGTAAATTCTAGCAACCTTACCCTTTTTTCCTGAAACTCAAAGGATCAATCCTCTTCTTGCTCCTCCTAGATTCCACTATCCTAATGAGACTTCCAAATTACCAAACCAATAAAATCACTTTCCCAAGAACCAAAATCAATGCAATCCCAATCCGGGACAAGACTCTTCTTCCAATCAACCAAGGGAAAGTGTAGTGGAAGATCTTGCCTCCTTCATCCATTCCAGCCTCAAAAACATTGAAACCAAAATTGGTCAACTTTTATCCAACCTAATCTAGCGAAAAAAATCAAATTCTTCCCAACTACCATCTCAACCATTACCCAAACCCAAGGGTAATGTAAGTGAAATTTCACTTTGATCAGGAAAGAAAATTTCTATGCCTCATAATGATTCCTCCAAATCCCATTTAAATGTTTACCTAGAAAATGAAAAGAAAAATAAACTTGAAAAGGAATATTAATCCATTCACTCACCTCATTTTACTCCACTTAGTAACCCAATTCCTTTTCATCAAGACATTTCTAATCCAAAGAAGTCCTTTGAACCTGATCCTGAAATGCTCGACATGTTTAGACGTGTTGAATTCAACATTACCCTCTTAGATTCTATAAAAAAATTCCCTAAGTACACCAAGTTTCTTAAGGAATTGTGCACCCATAAGAGGAATCTTAGGACATTTGAAAATGTTTCCACCCAATATTCTATTTCCATAAAGTTAAAAGATCTAGTAACCTTTATAGTTCCATTCCAAATTAGAAGTTCTAACTTTGATGATGCACTCATAAACATAGGATACTCAATTAATGTCATGCTCAAATCCTTCTTCTCCAACCTTGGTTTTGGTCCCTTACATCCAATTCATGTTTTCATTCAATTGTCCTATCGAAGCACTACTAGTCCTGAGGGTATTATCGAGGATGTCCTTGTTCCTATGAATGATCTTATCTTCCCTACCGATTTCTATGTCCTTGACATGGAAGGCGAAATGAAATCTTATAGATCTCCCTTAATTCTAGGAATAACATTCCCAATGACAACGAGAACCGAGATTGATATCCATTCTAGTATCTTATCCATGGAATTTGGTGACCAACAGGTCAAGTTCAACATTTTCCAATCCATGCGATACCCATTTGAGAATCACTTTTCATTCACAATCCACAGTTCTAAGGACACCTATGAGAGTCAATTGAACCCCATTCCATCATGTTCATCATGTTATAATGAGATCGAATCTTGTGAAATCTTTACCATGATTAACCAAGTCATAAATAGTGAAGTTGATGTGGACCTTTTACTCATAGACTCCATAAATCTATAGGAACTTGAAAACTCTCTTGAATCTCACATAAACTATGATCTCTACTACTCCACCTTGGATAGTATTAAGGAAAATGAATCTGAAGCAACTAAAGTCCCTTCCTCTATTCCTGAGTTGTCTAGAACATAAATTAAAGATGCAACTGATCTGAAACCTCTTCCTGAACACTTGAAATATTCATTCCTTTTCCATGATCACTATTATACTATCATTATATATTCTTCACTTATTGAAACCGATCAGTCCAAACTTGTTCATATGTTATATGAAAACAAAAAGGCCTTAGGATGGACCCTATATGAAATAACAAGAATCAACCCTGCTCTTTGCATGCATCACATCCATCTTGAGGAATCATCCAAACCAATTAGAAAACCAAAAAAAATACTCAATCCACTCATACTTGAGGTAGTTAGGGAAGAGATCACATAGATTCTTCAAGTTGGTATCTTCTACCCAATTTCTGATAGTGAATGGGTTAGTCTAATTCAAGTTATACCTAAGAAGGGTGGGATAAATATTTTCACAAATGAACATGGGGAGGTAGCCACAACTCGAGTGAAGAACAAATGGCATTTGTGCATCAACTGTAGGAAATTGAATGTTTAAATAATAAAATATCACTACCATCTTCCATTCCTTGATCAAATGCTAGAATAATTATCTATAAAGTCACATTATTGCTTTCTTGATGGATACACTAGCTACTTCCAAATCCCAATCGCACCTCAGGACCAAGAAAATGCTACTTTCACATGCCCCTTTAGAATATATGCAAATAGGAGAATGCCTTTTGGCCTTTGTAATTCTCCTGCAACATTCCAAATGTGTATGATGATTATCTTTTCTGAATTCATTGAACATTTCATGGAAGTCATCATTTATGACTTTACCATTTATGGAGAGTCATTTGAATCTTACTTGAATTCACTCTCTCTAGTCCTTCAAAAGCGTGTCAAGTGTAACTTTGTGTCGAATTTTGAAAAATGTCACTTCATGGTTTCAAATGGGATTATTCTATGGTACATAGTTTTAAAAGAGGGTATTGAAGTTGATCATGCCAAAATTGAAGTGATCCAGTAACTTTCTAAACCCACTTCTATTCAAGACATCTGTTCATTATTCAGTCATGCCGGTTTCTATCGGCGATTAATCCATAAATTCATTAGGATTTCCCTCCCACTCACCCAGTTTCTCTAAAATGATGTCACTTTCCATTTCAATAAGGCTTTCAAGAGAGTATTCATTGAACTCAAATCTTCTCTTACATCTACCGAGATAATCCAACCACCAGATTGGTTCTTACCCTTTGAGTTGATGTGTGATAGTTATGATAGAGCCGTTGGGGCTGTTCTTGGTCAAAGAAGAGAAACTATTCATCATGTCATCTATTATGCCTAAAAAACATTGGATGAAAACCAATCTCACTAAAATGTGACTGAAAAAAACTTTTAGCAATGGTTTTTTCATTAGATAAATTCTGGTCCTATCTCTTAGGTTCCAAAATCATCATCTTCATAGACCATTCTTATTTAAAGTTCTTACTCAAGAAAAGTTATTCTAAATAGATGCTAATAAGATGGATCCTAATTCTCCAAGAGTTTGAACTTGAAATCAAATATTGATTAGGAAAATAAAACCCTGTGGCTGATCACTTCAGTATAATTTATAATTCTTCTCAATCTGAAATAATTTATCTAGAATTTACAACTGAGCACCTATCATCTCTCACTCCAAAAATACCATGGTATCCCCAAATTGTAAATTACTTGGTTTATGGTTTTTTTCTTATTTTGTTTCAAAAGAACAAAAAATGAACCTGAAAAGTGATAAAAAATTCTATTTTTGGGACGATTATAAACTTTGGAAAACTGGGGCTGACATGGTAATTAAGAGATGTGTTGATGAAGATGAACATTCCTCCATCTTAGAATTCTGTCACTTACTTCCCAGAGGAGGCCACTTTAGAACACAAAGGACCTCCCAAAAGGTCATAGACTCTGGATTCTTCTGGCCTTCACTCTTCAAGGACTCACATGAGTTCTATCAATCATGTCCCACTTGCTAAAAGTTTGGCACAATTTCATAGAGAAATGAAATTCCCCAAAAGCCTTTAATTTTATGTGAGATCTTCGATGTTTGGGGCATCTATTTCATGGGACCATTACCCCTTATAATGGATTATCATAAATTATTCTTGCAGTAGAGTATCATTATAGTTGTGTAGAGGCCAAACCCACTAGATATGATGATTCACATACTATTAGTGAGTTCCTAAAAACCCACATATTCTATAGATTTGTAACTCCCCGTGCCTTGATGAGTGACTTAGGAACCAATTTTTGTAATAGAACCATGGAATCTCATTTGAAAATGAATGGTGTTTCACATAAAATGTTAACTACATATCACCCCAAACAAATGGAATGGATAAACTTTTTAATAGAGAAGTCAAAAGAGTGCTTGAGAGAATTTTAAATCCCACTAGAAAAGACTGGCCTGAGAGACTTGGTGAAACACTTTGGGCTTATCAAACTGCCTATAAAACACCCATTGGGATGTCTCATTTTAGGTAAGTTTTTGGTAAAACATGCCATTTCCAGTTGAAATCCAACATAAGTCTTTTTGGTCTGTGAAAACTTGTAATTTTGATTTTGAAAAATATGGTGAATAAATATTATTGCAATTGGATTAAGTGGAGAAGCTTAGACTTGATTCTTATGAGAATTTCAATCTGTACAAAGAAAAGGCTAATGTGCTCCATGAAAAACACATACTAGGAAAGGTATTTCATGAAGGTGAAAAGGTAATTCTCTTCAATTCACCATTTCTAATTCACCCAGGTAAGCTTAATTCTCTTTGGTAAGGTCCTTTTCTTATAACTAATGTTTACCCACTTGGTGCACTGCAAGTCTAAGACCCATATTTGAAAATGAAATTAACAGTTAATGGACATTGGTTAAAGCATCACCATGAGAGGACGCAAAATCCTGGAACAACATCAACTTCCACTAGATCCACAACTTCTATAGTAAACACAACATTTGATGGAGTTGATGATCCACCAAATCCAAACCAGGGGTCACCTCTTTCCCTTTAACTCCCTCTTTCTCTCTTCCTCCTCCTCTCATTCTCCCTTTTTCTTCTTCTTCCTCTATTTTTCATTTTTTAGCCATTTTAATCATTAATTTTTTTTCCTTTCTCTCTTTCTATTTTGTGTGGGTGTGTATTTTGAAAAATACTAAAAAAAAACAAAAAAAAATAAATAAATGAAAAAAAACAAAAAAGATTCATACTTACCCACCATACAGTTTTGAAATTTTGTCCAACCATTTTGGGTTGTCAAAAGACATGTTTTTATCTCAAATTTTTTTTATTTTCATCATTAATTTGGATAAAGAATCTTATTTCAAAACCAAAAAATTTTGAATGCTCAATTTTATATTTGGAAAATGATTTTCCCTAACCACGAGGAACAAAATTAGATTTCATGCCATGGTCACCTATGTCCCTCTTTTAATTTTGTAGATTTTCACCCCCGATTGCAAGTCTTGAGTTTTTGGACCTTCAAGTTGAATTTCCTACTTTTGTGTGCATTAATATGATAGAGGCATTTTCTGAACCTCATGAGAATCACAATAGCCAAGTAGCCTCCCATTACCCTTACATTAATCATAGTTTTGAAATCCCCTCTGAGCCTATGAAAACCTTTTATTTTATAGCCACATTAAAATCCCAAACCTTATCCCACCCAACATGTACATGGATTTACATTTCATTATTTATTTAAATTTAAGTGTGTGTGTGGGGGGGATGGATTTAATTTTGGGTACCATTTCCTTGATTTTCAATGTGTTGTCATATGCTTGAGGGAAATCATCCATTTTAGTGTGGGGGAGAGGTTGTAATTCTGTGAATTTTGGGAATTTATATATTTTTATCACATCTTGTACAAATGATATTGGAAAGTGTTAAAAAAATTGAAAAAAATTGAAAAAAAATTAAAAAAAAAAGAAAAGAAAAAAAGAACACTTTCCATATATATTGTTGTGTCATTAGGAGAAGTTTTGTGTTTTGTAAATATTATATCTTATAATTCCCTTCAAATTTTCTTCAACTTTTGTGTCTTTATTCACACAGTTGTTCCCTTGTAATATGTGTTTCCATTTCTTTCATTGTTTTAATTCAAAAATATCGTGCATTGCTTTTTCCATGTTGGTGTTTTACCCCTCTTTATACTCTTTTGAATACTGAATTCCTACTGTCCTGTATCCATAGAAAAACCCCTTAAAAATAATTCTTGATTCTTTTTCACTTTAGGATAGGGAATGGAAGCTGATAGCTCTTTTAAACTCTATTATGTTCACTTTTTTTGGGTGAATGAGTGAACATCCAGAAATAAATTTTTATCATCTTGAGAGGAGTAAGTTTCGAGTGCCCACATTTTCCATTTCTAAATTTGAGCATGAAAAAAGAATTGTTTTAGAAATATTATTTCTGTAACAATTTGTGGTGGAATTCAATATGGATGAGTGAAATGGTCTAAACCTCCCCTAATTAGGGAAAACAAAATTTAAATATTTTTTGATGAGTGAAAATGATTTTTTCATGGTTTTATATTTGTTGTACATGAGGTCTTGCACAAGACTAAGTGTGGGGGATTTGATGTTATTAATATTTTCATAACTTTTTATATACTCCCCTTACTGATTTTATATGAAATTTTCATAATTTGTGTGAAATATTAATGTTTAAATATTAAATATAATTTTTGATCACTCTTTGAATTCATCCAGATTCAAGTTAGTTTACCATTTTAATAATAAATATCTCCATAATGATCCAAATTGTGTGGTTATTCTTTTTTAGGATTACTTATTCAATTTCCTAAATATCATTAGAAGGAATAATTGCCCAATTCTTCCATTTTAAGGTTTATATGGACCACACAAGAAGGCCCACAAAATCAATAAAGAAATTCGACCAGCCATGAAGATTAAATTTTTGGGCTCAATCAGGAAGTCCAAATTCCTTTAGTCTCCTAAAAAAATCATAGAACAAATAAAGGAGTCATTAATAAAACTTTCAGGTCCCAAATATAATAAAAAGGGGCCCAAATTATTCTATTAAATCCATCCCACCATTCTGTTCGAGAAATGAAATCAGCACACCAAAATTGACTTTTCTCTTAATATACACATCAGTTCAAGCTAAGATTATGTAGTGTGAAATAGAAGATATAGGTGGCCGACTTTGTTGAATAAAGAGTTCATATTTTCAGGTATATTCCTATTCATAAATCCATTCACATTTAGGCCATATAAAAAGCATGGATAGAAATGGATAGTTTAACATTGTTTATGAAAACTAATATAACTTTGCCTACATAAGTCCAAATGCCTCAAAATTTTGAGATTCAAATGAAAAGTTTAATATATAAAACTTTTGAGAAGAATATTTATCCATATTCATATTTATAAGATAAAAAATTGGTGATGGAAGTGGAGGTGTAGTTTTGGAATGAAAACTGTCCACTTCCATTGGCTATAAATACTTCCCCCTCCTCTCCTTGCAAGAGGTTGGAAATTCAGAATACAAGAGATTCAATTGGCATGACCAAATATCTTCCAAAATCCTATAAGGAAATTCCAAACTCAAGTTCTCACTTGATATACCCTTCCTCCTCTATTTTAATTCATTTACTTTTGTGTTTTTCTTCATTTGTAATCTTGTAAGTGTTGTTTTTGTAATTCTCTTTTAATGAAAGTTTTTTCTTCATATTATCTTTTAATTATAAAAAATATATTATTAAATATTAATTCTATTAAAATATTTGAAATCAAGTTGAAACCCCTTACCTTCTTTTTCTTCCTTATTCAATCAAAATTCCATTTTTAGTTCTCATCATTGTTCATGTGTGTGTGTTCAATGCATAATTCTTTTCTTGTATCGTTATTTTTATTCTATTTTTAACCCATAACCATAAAAATTATAACTAGATTATTAACCACCCAAATGGATGAGTAAATCTCTCATTAGTATGATTCATAATTTGGGGATATTAAGTGATTGAGATCCTTCACTAAATGAATATTCTTTAATTTAATATTTTGTATGTTGAACTTAATATGATATGGATTAATGACTTGTTTTTTAAGCATGTGGATTCCATGGATTATTGGAACAAAAAATACACTACCATAAACATGTAATGATAATTATTAGAACCCTAAGTTATGTTAATACTTGGATTAGAGCTTTAACACTTGGTAATTACAATTAAAGTCATCTTGTAAAGTGGGTATTAATTTAATGCAATATAAAGAAAAGCTCAAGGATATCATAAGATTAAATCCCCAATAATGAACTCACACCAATATTTATCAATTTGTTAAATCAAACATCTTCCATTAATCAATTTCATTTAAGCTCTTCAAACAACCCCCCCAAATCAAAATACAATCAACTAAAAACTATCAACTATTAAAAAGTATCATCGCTGAGGATTCGATCCGAGTGATGCTATACCCATTAGCAGAGCACCAAAACCTTGAACGGTTGATAGGCGATAATCAGCCATGCTTTCAACCCATATTTCAAAACCCAGAAAGAAATTATAAGCCATTTTAATCCATCATGGTCTGAAAATGGATATCAAATACACATAATCGATAATTTATAGGATGGTTTCACGACCATATATTTAAGGAGTTAGATGAAAATCCGGAATCAATTTTAGAACGAATTTGATGGATAAATGAAGGAACAATGTGTATGTATTATCTTATAATGATTATGTAATTAATGGTTATACATTATATACTAATGAACATGATTAAGATAGTACCATGCAGAATAGTGAAGTTACACTTGTGGCTGACGTGATGCATATTTTTGTTACTGAAGATAAAAATCTAATTTATGCGAATATGTCATACTTTGTCATGATGAAACAAATATGGTATTTGTATTAGACAAACTTCTAATTGATTATTTTTTAATGTAAGTGTGTTGATAACATGAGTGATGTTAAAATATATGAGTTGGGATTTGTGAAAGTTGATTTAAGTAAGGAAGGGTACAAAGATGAACCATTTATAATGGAATCACTAGAAATACACGTTTTTTATGTTACAATTCCTGCAAACTAAAAGTGGTCAATTGTTTTGTTATTGACCAAAACCACTGAAGGGTCAGATGATAATTCAACGGAGGATAAACCTTTCATTGGAACATCACAATCATTTAACAGCGGTCCAAATATAGACGACATTTTGTATGTCAGAGGAGAACACAATGAAGGTATTTAGATAGCTGATAGAGGGGTCAAATCCCTTCATCTTTTAAAAAAATGGGAGTTCAATAATCTGGTTACATATTTTTTGTAATATACATCATGTTACCTTATGTTATAATATGTTAACTATTGATTTTATGTAATCTAAATTAGATGTTAAACAACTTTTGTAGATAATGAATTCTGCATGTGATGATGCTCCCAATCCCGAGGCACAATAGGTCTCTCAACCTGCTGCTGCTCACAGTGTAGAGGAACAACAAGTCTCTCAACTTGTTGTTGTTTGTAGTGTAGAGGAACAACAAGTATCTCAACCTGCTGCTGCTACTCCCAGTGCAGTGGTACAACCACCATCTACACATGCTGATGCTAGTGCTCTAGTGGAACATATTGATGTTGTTGAAACTAGGGAAATGGTAAAAAAAAACATAGGTAGAGTATAAAAAATAGGAGCCCCATAGTTTGATGGTGTTAGCAAAAATCATTAAAGAAAAAGTGAAAGTAATCAAATAAGAGGACATATGAAATAAGTGGGGCTAACATGTTAACCCCAACAAGGCCATGTTTAGTAGTTACATTAGAATTGTCACTCGGAAATGTGTGACAATTGATGTATAGTCGTGACATCATGTTGTCAGTGAGATTAAGACACTGATGTTGGGAGATATTACAATAACATTATGATATCATTTATTTAACTTACTAAAAAAATAAAATAATGAAACATTGAATTACTCTTCATAATCCCTTGTAGAGTGCATTTATAGTGGATGAATCACACAAGGACTATGTATTAAGGATTTATGGAAGGATTCATAGAGGATTTCACACAATTTTGATGAGATTTTTTCTTAAATATGATGAAGGGAAAATAAACCTGCACCCACCTCCTCTTTATGCATACCTGATAACCCAAGGAGTGTGGGACGCATTTATTAGAAGTCGTGAGGAACCGTCTTTTTAGGTACATCGTGTTTGGTAATACATTATTTGAAGATACATGTATTCATCACTTTTATTGATATTTTTTTTATTTGTGAAACAAAAAATGAGTGCGGGAAATAAAGAACGAGTAGAAAAACCAGCATAACCCTAACGCAAAGAAAGAAAGGGGTACACTTCAATTGATAAAAATTGGCATGTATTTTAAATATACCGTAATAATTTTATGTGACATAAAAAACACCATAACCATGTTCTTCTACTTATATGAATATTTATGAATTGAAATCCAATGTCACTTCCATCCCACACCATGTGCTATGGAAGGTGGTGCGTGTAAATAAATACAGGATACTAATAGATGAAAACACAAAAAAAGTGTGGGAAACATGTGTAAGTATGACATAATAATTATTTGTTTTGATTTAAATCGATATAAAATAACAATTATTACTTATTTTACAATATTTTCTATCTGAATTTGTCATATGAATCAGAAACATCCAAACCGGATGCAGGCATACTTGTGGTGGCCTTGAAGTAACTGGGATTGTATGGCCGCGTTCGAGGTACGGGTTTTAGGGTGACACCCCAAACATTTTTTTAGAAAAAAAAGTAGAGGATCAAAGTGAATAAATAAAAATAATGAGAGAAAGAATATATATCCTTGAAGAATATATGATTTTGAAGAGATAATTCATGAAAAATTTGATGGGGGAGAGAAGAATCAACTCAAGAACAACCACCGCCTGAAGATCCCACCCCACCCCCACTAGATTTGAGGTGAGACATTACCCTCAAAAACATATCATAGATGAGGAAATAAATGTTCTTATACTTGTTTTTTTGAATTGTGAATCAGATAGAAACTAATACCTTTCTTGTACTGATATTGTACATGGTGAAAATGAGTGTGATATATATCTATCAATACCCACCCATCACCTTGTAGTGAGGGATACAATGATTAATATATTGTACACCATGATACAAAATAGACCACTTCCAACAGGTCATGTCAAAGTGTTTACTAATGTATCCCATGAGATGAGCACTGAACTACCTATTCCAATTGATTATGAAGATATTCATAAAGTTGGACAATCTCTTAGAACATTCATTGCATGACCGTCACAATTTGTAAAAAAACATATCGATTAGGAGGTATTCATTTCTAATTTATTTTTCAATATAAACCTTTAATATTTAATGAAAAAAGGTATGAACTGATGAATGCTATTAGATATGGACACAAGGAAGGGGTGAAAAGGAAGAACATATCAATACCATCCCAAGGATCAACCAACTGATCGAAACGATCTAACAAAAGAACCTTAAACCTACCCATTCTATATCCACATTTATTATCATTGCAGGATCATTTTGATATGAAGTTGAAAGACGGTGATACTCACACAATTATTTTTGATGAAAATATGTATGAAGAGGAAGATCCAGATTTCATTAGTGTCGACAATGTAAGTGAAATCCTGACACATGATTGGCTTGGAATCTCAGTAGTAAATGTATACATGTGGTATGTTTTGATGATTCGATTTTCCAAGAGCTGATATACTATGATAATTATGACCAAATACATTTTATATTTTTCGTAGGCATATATATGAAAAAAATTGAATGGATTTCCCCATGAAAAAAATTTGTACTCGTTAGCCCTCACGTCACCTCTACAGAACAAACAAAAATAGAATTTGAGAAAGAGGGTGAAATAGTGGCAGACCTAGTCAAATTATTTAACAAAAAAATTACAAATGATAGAATCTTCTTAATACCAATGATGTAGAGGTAAAACTATAAAATTTAATTATATCAAATATATTTTAATTTAATTCATTACTTATTCATTTTTTGTGTTTTTAGGCAGTATTAGATGCTCATTGCATTCAATTTGGATACTCTATTGATTTATTGATTGGATTCAATGCATGGATATCCAAAAAGCTGACCACACATGATGGTGTTTTTCAATTTTTAATACACTACATCCAACATTTTAGAACTAAACATCTAGTTATGTAATTTATATTATCTTTTAATGAGGATTGTATTATGATATGGTGGTGTGTGAAGATAGGCTATATCATGGAATGAGGCCAGGGGAAAAGGACAAAGAAAATCACAAGTTCTATGACTTGATAAGTATCAGGGTATATATCATAATAATTCACTATCCAAATAGAATATGAAAAAGTACTTATTTTTATTAATGTTTCTTCAGTGTTTGAAACAAACAAATAGAAAAGACTGTGGTTATTATGCTTGTAAATTTATGAAAGAGATTGTATTCCATGAACAAACTAGCATCCCTAAACAAATATTTTTGAAGATAATTACTATTTCATTTAAAATATTTATTAATCCTTTGTTTATTTATATTTATTCAGCAATACCATGATTATCGAAAATAATACTATTCAAAATATGATATAGATTTATTTATAAATGAATGGGAAGTATACCTAAGGGAAGAATATACAAAAATAGAATGAATATGTGATCGATATGACTCAAAGTGTCTATTTTTATTTAAAATTGTCAATATTTTTAGTAAAAAGAACAAGTGACATAATAGAAACTAATCCAACACATTAGGATTATTTTGATACTTTAGGAAAATGATCCATAAGTCATTTTTGACATGTAGGAATCAACCATACCTAAATCTGACTCATGGTGTGACCATTATGACTTTAAGTACGTATTTTTATATTAAGTTAATAATAAATTTAGAAAAAAGATTAAGTGACATACTGAAAACTGAGAAAATGCATTATGATTGTTTTAATAGTTTAGAAAAATGATCCATTAGTCATTTTTGAGGTGTAGGAATCAACCACACCTTAATCCAATGAATAATGTGACGGATATGACTAAAAGTGTCTGTTATCAGTTTAAAATCGACGTTTTAGCTCAAAATATGTCACTCACTGAAAACCAAGAAAAATTAATAATATTGTCTTTATAATTTAGGAAAAAGATTCATAAGTTCTTTGTGGTGTTTGTGAAGAAATATCATGTCAAACTGACACACGATGCGACTGGTATGACTCAAAATGCGTGTTTTAAGTTTGAAATGATAGTTTAGTAAAAAACACAACTGATATACTAAAAACTGAGAAAACACATTTGGATTGTTTTGATAATTTATAAAAATGATCTATAAGTCATTTTTGATGTTTAAGAATCTACTAAACTTCAATATTATGAACAATGTGACCATTATGACTCATAGTGACTCTTTTTATTTAAAACTAAAATTAATTTTAGTAAAAAAACACAACTAACATAATGAAAACTGAGAAAAAACATTCGTATTGTTTTATTAATTTAGGAAAAATATCCTTGATTAATTTGTGACATGTAGAAATAAAAACCACCCTAATAAAACACATGATGTGACCGGTATAAATCCAAATGTGTATTTTTATTTAAAATTGAAATTAATTTAAGTAAAAAGAACAACTGACATGCTGAAAATTGAGAAAACATATTCCGATTGTTTTGATACTTTAATACAATGATCTATGAGTCATTTTTGATGTGTATAAATCAACATCACCTCAATCCGACACACAGTGTGACCGCTATGACTAAAAGTATCTGTTATCAGTTTAAAATTTACATTTTAGCTCAAAATGCTTCACTCACTAAAAACCAAGCAAATGGTTTCTAATTGTCTTAATAATTTAACAAAATGATTATTAAGTCCTTTATGATTTTTATAAAGTAGTCTCACATCAAATCATTACACGATGTGACTGGTATAAATCAACAAGCATGTTTCTAGTTTGAAATGATATTTCAGTAAAAACCCCCAACTAAAACCAAGAAAAATCATTTGGATTGTTTTGATACCTTAAAACAATGATCAATGAGTCATTTTTGATGTGTAAGAATCAACCAAACCTCAATTTGACAAATGATGTGACCAGTATAAATCTAAATGTTTTTTTATTTAAAATTGACATTAATTTAAGTAAAAAGAACAAGTGACATACTAAAAAATGAGAAAACACATTCAGATTATCTTGATACTTTAAGAAAATGATCAATGAGTCATTTTGGATGTATAGGAATCAATCACACCTAAATCTAATGCACGATTTGACCATTATGAATAAAATTATATGTTATCTATTTAAAATTGATATTTTAGCTCAAAACGCTTCACTCACTAAAAACCAAGAAAACACCCTTTGATTATCTTCATAATATAGAGAGTTATTCTTAAGTATTTTTTGAAGTGCATAAAGCAGTCTCACCTCAAACCAATGTATGATGTGACTAGTATGATTCAAAATGCATGTTTCCGATTTGAAATGATATTTTAGTAAAAAAACACAACTATCATACTAAAAACCAAGAAAACCCATTCATATTGTTTTGATACTTTAGAACAACGATCCATGAGTAATTTTTGAAGTATAAGAATCAACCACACCTCAATATAATGAGTGATGTGACTGGTATAAATCCAAATGTGTCATTTAAATTTTATATTAATTTTATTAAAAAAACAATGAACATACTCAAAACCAAGAAAACTCATTCATATTGTTTTAATATTTTTGAAAAATGATCCATAAATCATTTGTGATATGTAGGAATCAACCCCACCTCAATATGACACATGGTGTGACCTGTATAACTCCAAATATGTATTTTTTGTTAATTTTTTTTATTTTATTAATATATTCTTTCATATTAATGTTTAATTTATTTATGTATAGTATTACTAACATAATACTTATTTTTTATATAGGTGGAACCTTTTTCTTGGGTTGGGATGATTTTTTCGGAATCTAATACCATGGGTGGAAATTTTTGAGAGGAGATCATGGATGTAAAATGATGAAACATTAATGTTTTTAACTATTTTTTGGATAATTGTAAATGTAATTATATAAAACATTATTTGAAATGTATATATCATTGTTTTCCAAACCCTTTTTTTGCACTGCATTGATCTTGTATTCACTATGTAGGTTGTGTGTGTGTTTTTTGTATAGGTGATGGTGGGTGTGATGTTATTTAAATATCACATCACAAGTATCTAGGCCTTTATCAGCTCTATTTCGTGTATTGATAAAGGCCCCCTTTATCATCATTTTTTAGAGCACTGATAAAGGAACACTTTATCAATGCTATTTTGAGCACTGATAAATGCCCACTTTATCAACCCTAAAAATAGCAATGATAAAGGGTGTCCTTTATCCATGCTAAAATAGAGGTGATAGGGGGGGGGGATTTATCAGTGCCATTTTGGCATGGATAAAGGAAAAACTTTATCAACACTTTTTTAGTGCTATTAAAGGGGACCCCTTTATCTTATATGAGATTAACATCACTTTTCTAGTGCCATTAAAAGCATTTTCTAGCGCTTTTTAAAGCACTTTCTGTTGTAGTGTAATTATATTATCATAACTTTCAAACTGCTAAAGAAGTAGACCTATTTAGTTTGATGTAAAAGAATCTATCAGTGACAGAGTATGTGGATAAATTTATGAATTTAGTACACTTTTCAAGTGTAGTTTTTACAAGTTTATCCTCAAAGGAATTCATTTTTGATTCTCAATTGAGGCCAAATATTTACTCAAATATCACTACTCTTTGTATAATGGATTATACACTAATTTTCAATCGGTAAATAGTGGTAGAAAAGGAGATATCAAGAAATATAGATGTAGGGATCATGTTTATTCCCATGGGAAGATGTGGTAAATCTAATTCCAGGAACAATCAGAAGTGGGAAACCTTTTTATAGAGTGTAGGTACACCTTAGAATCAGAACATGGGATCAGTAAAAATTCCTCCATGAACAAAAAGTATGTTGGGATGTTTTCAACATGCTTATTTCAACCATATAAAGAAATATTGTATAGAACCACATATATCTTTTCACAATTGAAACCAGATGAGATATGTTTAGAGATATTCTTGTCGTGGTCTGAGGTTGAGTACTTGAGAGACATCTCATGTTTCTCTTGAATCTTATGATTCAATGAGATGATTACATAACAACAATTCCTATATTTAGAATAGAGAAAGCCAATGTGATTCTAGGAACACCATTACTCCGTAACTTATGAAATCTTAATAGGGTAATATAGAGAGAAGTTCATTCAGTAAGAAATTTTATAGGTTTGAGCAAGTGAACCTGGATGATCAATCTGGTCCTTCAATGGTGGGAGGTATGATTCTTTTGAATCCTTCACTTATGTAAACTTTTTTCAATATGAGTATGTCCCACTTGTTTATTTCTTCTTGTTGTATTAATCATATGGGGTTTCAAATTGTGATAATTCCTTCTATTTTGAAACACTAAACTCTTATTGTTCAAAGATAATATCGATACCTTATGAGTAAAAATTATTCTATAACATTCATTAGGACTGAGTTTCTTTATGATTTCTCTATTCTTGAGATGGATATCTATGATTTTATTCTGGGTATGTATTAGTTGACATCATTTATGGATCACAATTAATGTTATCATATAAAGGTTTGTTTGAAATCTATTTATGGTGTTGAGAATCTCTTTAGAGGATATTGGTAAGTAAAGGCAAGTAAAGAATGACTTTTGGCACCAGTGGATGAAACCATCTCATATCAGTTGGCAGCATTGACTTTGGTATATGTGAATGTGATTGGGAAAATATATTTTCCAACTAATACCTACCAATTTAATGATGTTTTATTGAAAAATTCTAGAGGTTTCTATCGAAAAGAGAGGTGGGTTTTATGATTGATCTCCTACTAGGGACCAGTCTTATCTCAATTCCATCATATAGGATGGTACTGGTAGAATTGAGGGAATTGAATGTTTAATTGGAAGAGTCGAAAAGTAAATGGTTCATTCAACCAAGTACATCACAATGGTAAGTACATATTATTTTTTTCAAGAAATGTGGATGAGACTATTAGGATTTTTTAGATTATTGTAATATTAACCATGTTACAATAATGAATGAGTATCCTATTTCATGAATTTATTATTATTTTGATTAATTTAGGGGATCCTAGTGGTTCTATAAAATTTTCTAATATTTGAGATATAATCATCTATGAATTTAGTAGAAGTATATTAGAAATAAATATTTTATAAGAAGACATGGACATTATGAATTCATCATTATCCCTTTTGGTCTTATGAATATGCAATCTATATTTATGGAATTAATGAATCAAATTTTTTTGAGGTATATGGATTCCTTTGTGTTGGTCTTTCTTAATGATATATTTTTGCATTCTAGGATAAAATCAGATCATAAGTAACACTTGTTAATAGTTTTGGTTATCTTATGGGAGAATTTTGTGTGTGCCAAGTTATCAAAGTGTGATGATATTTATGAAAATGTGTCTCTATAGATCCTGAATAGATAGAAGATATTATATCTTGGGAAACAATAAAGAATGACTTTGAGATATGTAGGTTCCTTGTCAAAGTGGGATTCTATAGATGTTTCATATGTGATTTTCACATTTGGCATCAGTGATGACAACTTTTATGAGTAAAGGAATTCACTTTCAATGGAATGATAAAATGTGGAAATAATTTCAATAACACAAGTTTAGACTTAAATCAAATCCTATCCTCACATTTCTTGAGTTTGGATATAGATATGTAGTCTATTGTATTGTATCAGGTTATAGGATGGGATGTGTTCTCATTCAGGGAGATCATATTATTGTTTATGGATCATGATAATTACAATTTCATGATAAGAACTATACAACACATGATTTATAATTTTATATTGTGGTCCATATTTGAAGACTTGGCGTCATTATCTATTTGGTGAGAAAATCACAGTTCTTATAGATCATAAGAGTTTTAAAGACATTTTCTCTTAATGAAATTTTCATTTAAGGCAGGAAAAATGGATGGAGTGTCTGTAGATGTTTGAAATTAACTTGATGTATACACTGGGTAATGTGAACTCTATAGAGGATGAATTGAGTAGGAAGTTATATGCTCAGTTTTATAAAGAGGCTTTAGACTAATGCAGAATAATTTCATTCATAGAAGATATGCATCAAGATTTCTCGGACCAAGGTGATGTTAAGTGTGGTCTCTATTATGTCCACTTGATTTACAACATAGAGGATTTGTTTTAATTAATTTTTTTGATTGAATTTGTGGTGAAATCCTTGTTTGATTTTTGGTGGAAATCTCGATTGGTATTGGCTTTGGGAATTATGGAAAATTGGTTAGATTTTGGAAAACCCCTTTGGTTTATAATTGTAAAATGATGATTTTAAAATTATAGTTTTATTTTAATGCATGGAAATTATTTTTTGAAATTATGTAAAGAAATAAATGTTTTTGGATTATTTTTATATGTGTTTTTTTATATATGTTATCTCGAGTTCATTTTCATTAGACATGACCATGTGGAAGGGGTGTGTGCCAATGTGGCACTTGGTATTGGTCACCATGTGAGGACTTAGTGGATCGATGAGAGACTGATAATGAGTATGAAACTATCACCTGGGCATGGATGGTGTTTGTGAAGACAAGTTTATGTGTATTAAAAATGATAGTAAAAATATTTTATGATTGATTTATATATTTTTAAGGAAGTTTGTTTTTTGGATTTTATATAAACTATTTTTACTGATTAAAACCATTATATATAAATTGTGCCAACAAGTTTTATCCAAATTGTGTGGGTTGGGAAGTCATTAGTGACATCCTACTGAGTTTAGACTAACAAATTTCATGGGAACTATTGTGAATTTGAAGATGTCATATATCAAGACACAGTTAATAGAAATTTATCATAGTTCTTTAGTGATGCTTCTTCATATAGTAGTTATGGCCTCTGTAGTTAGATCTTGGAGTGGGTTGGGTATTACTGGTTGATGTCACTTTAGATTTTTGAGTTTTCTAGTATTTTGGTTATCTTTTTGTATATAATAGGGGTTTTACTTATTATCTGATATGTTTTTTCGCTTGGTTATGTTTTGAGTTTTATTTTTTTCTCATGCATCATATAGAGAGATGTTTGGTTATTGTTTATATAGTTTGGATGTTTTATCTTTCTTAGGGAACATCATTCCCCAAATGTTCTTGAGAAACATGGAAATTATTTCAATCCTTTGGTGTCTTGGAGATGTCACCTAAGGCATGGTATCACACCCATAACTTCTCAATCCAGTGATGAGGGGTGATATTTTACAACCTATTTATTAATAATTATTTATTTAAACAAATATTCTAATTTATATTTTCATCGTTTTTAACATATGTTTTGGTTCAATATTTTTGGACCTCATAATTTGATCTTGGTTCCATAATCTGATTTTTTTAATCATGATATAAATATCATATATATACATTATATATATAATCATTCATAAAAGATAGTTGTAGAAAAAATAATTACATTATTCATTGAGACAATAGGCTGTACGTATGCATGAACATTATTTTTACTTTTTTAAAGATTGAATGATGAAAAGGAAAATAATAATTCACCTTTATTGAATCATTATTATATCATATTAAATATTTATATAAACTAAATTTATCTTTATTATAGTCCTATTAAATTAAAAATGAAAAAAACAGCATCGCTTTGTGGAGGTGGTAGTCAACATATACACACGAGAGATATTATTGTATTCAAATAGATTGGAAGGTAAGAAGTTAGATGTGATATTATAATTACAGAATTATAATCATGTAATAATTATCATATATAAAAATTAAACCCATAATAATATCCATCCATGATATATTATCGTGGAAAATGAATTGTATATCTATGTGGAGATGGTATGTTGTACGCACGCACGAGCGATACTTTCACTTCTCATTTGATTGTAAAGAGGGAAAATTTTGGGGATTTCATAATCATAATAAAATTTTAGTATATTTTGGATACTGATGTTTTTTATGATAAATACCATATATTTTGGTGTGTTAAAGCAGAAGTAAAAATATAGTGATCGGGTTAAGGTGATTTACCTCTTCTTTAAAAGAACTCCTTTAGATGTCTTCTTAAGGACCCTAGGGTTGGTGTTTTTGGAAATACCAAAACCTATATAATGTGGATAAGTAAGTTTAAAAGTTTTTTTTATATTATGATAATTTTATAAGGCGTAATGTGGTGTGAATTAGATAAAGTATAAGTGAAATTTTATAATTGAGGTGAGAGGAACTTTTGGAATTTGACAAAAGATTAAAATATAATGTGGTAATTCTCAAGAAAAATTATTCAAATTGAGATGATACTAAAATATTATATATGATAATATTTATTTATGACACCGTCATTAAATAAAATTTGGGTATATTTTGGTGTCATTTTAAACCTTTCCTTTTTCATTAACCGCTTGGTTAACCAATTTTAACCTTAACCATACTAACATCTTTTTTTACAATTAAAGGGTTATAATTTTACTTATAAGGTGATAATTGGATCATAAATGGAAACGGTATGAAATTTTATACCATATCTTATACACCTCTTCACTTTTTATGTTTTTATTATTATTTTCATATAATTTAATAAAATATTATTTTTATTAAATATCATTAATGTTAATTTTTTCTCTATTCATCTAATTTGACTTAAAAGACATAAATAAAAAGTTGGAATTCGAGACCAATAATTTTAAATAACAATTATAATTTCATATTAATCTATAAAATTCTTGTAACACTATTACTCACTCAAATTATATTATTTTTAATATTTTTTAAATCATTAATTTTATTTTTCTAATAATGGAATAAAATGTTGTATTAGACACAAACATTTAAGATAATTATTTAATCCTTAAAAATTATAAATAAATCATAATAATGAATATAATTTCATTATGTTCAAAATATACATTTATATTCATCCATAACTTCATTTTTTCCATATTTGAACACATAAAATATATTTAAAACTGTGAGAGTGAATCTTTTTAAATTTATTATCTTTGAATATGTCATAGGACATTTTCATGGTCATGTGTCTTCTGAAAAAAATTTCAATACAAAGGTGATAAGGGTTTAATTACATTTATAAAATAAGAAATATGATTAAAAAGTATGGCCTTATAACTTATTTTTAACCTAGATAAACCTGATTTACCCTTCACCGAGCTGAAAAATTTTACCATAGTTATTATTCATATTAACCAAAATTAAAAGGGTACTATTCCCCAAATTTGATCCTATTGATTCCAAATGTGGAATAAATTTTTCATTATTAAATTTTTATAAGTTTCAAAAATTAATTTTAAAAGTAAGTAGACAACATGGGGAAAAAATGACTTTTAGAAAAATACAGCTTGTAAGCAAAAAAATGGATTTATTCTTATCCCATGCATAGTGAAAATAGCAGATGAATATATATATTTTTGATTTATTATATAACAAAAAATTAATTTAATAATTATTCAATATTTATTAAATTTATTTATTGAGATAAAAATAGACTGTGCACATAAAAATAGTCTTTTTAGAAAAATATATTTTTTAACGTATAAAAATGATTTTATAAAAACTTTAAACATAAAATAGATTCCAATTAAATTAGTTGTATTATTTAAAACATAATATAAAAAATTTTACTTTGAAACCATTTTATAAAAAAATGTATCTTTGTACATTCTTGAAATTAAAATATAGTTTTTAATAAAAATCAGATTTTTTTACAATTAATTGAAAAATAAAACATTTATGGGAATTCTAAAAGAAATTACTAAGAAAATATGAACATGAAATATTAAAAAGTTACATACTTTAAATAAAATAAAATTTCTAAAAGTTACAAAAATTAATTACAATATTCTCTCAAAAAAATAAATGAAAATAATTTTTTTGAAGAAAACCTATTTTTGAAGAATAAAATTACTATACTAAAAATTAAGTGATTATTTACAAGAAATTTATCAATATATTTATATTGAGTAGGAAATTTATATATTTTTCATAAATCAGTTTATTTTGTTCATACCTATCAATTTAATGACTACATTATAAAATTCATTTTTAAGTAATAATATTTCATTGATCATTTAGGCTCATTGTAGCATATCCATTACATAGTGAAAATAGAGTTATTTTAAAATATATAGGTGTTACATTGTACTCCATTTAATAAATTTTATCCTTGAAATTTGGACTAGTTATCAGTAATCAGGGGTTTGATATTTGGAAATTCATCTATTGAAAACCCATATCATAAAAAGGGTTAATAAAACATCTTCATAAAAAGTGGGAAGGGAAAATAAAAAGGTCATTTTGAAATAAAAAACAACAAGGTTTCAAAATAAGATAAATCTTATCAGATGTAAAAATATGGAAATGTAATAGAAACTAAAGACCAATGACTAATAGAGATTTATATATAACATGGTCAGGGGAATGTTAATGACCCAAAAAAATGTTAATTAGTGAAGGGTTTAAATACTATAAATTTATTATAATTTAAGGTTATAGGATATATTTTTTCCAATATGATCCTTTTCCATGAGTTGAGGCATTTATTTACCATATATACTAAGAACATATGGAAATATGCATACTTTAAATATAGAATTTAATCCTTTAATAAATATCCACCATAATTTAATATGTTTCCCTAAATGATGAGTATTTAAGATGACTTTTTGCAATTTGAAGCACTAAAATAAACTTATAACTGATCAAAAAATTATATCAAGATATTCCTACTATCATTAGGTATTAATTAAAACAAAAAATGTTTAACATAATATAATTTCCAAAATTAATGAACCATCAGACAAAGAAATACAACCTTAATATCCGAAGAATTAATTACCTCAATAGCCTCAACATAAAGAATGTTTTAACCTTAAAGGCTATATAAAACCCTTCATATTACATCTTCAAAAATTTAATTGCATTATTCCAGAACAATATCTCATATTAAATCAATTTTTATACCTATAAGTTACATATACCTCAACCCAATAAAAGTTTCCCCAAATATCATTAATCACTATGATAAATCACTATATTGTCATGTAATGTAGTGTAATTCACCAAAATATCATAAATCAAATTTATACAATAACCTTAAATGTAATACTTAACTTGACCATAAATATATTATAAAATATAACCTTATTGATGAATCACTTTTCAACTATGAATATTATATATGTCCCACTATCTAATAGAACATAATTAAATTAACATCAAACCATATATCATCCCCAAAGGGTTATTTAAATGTAAAAAAATTATTCCTCCTAAAACCCAGTAAAAGATTCAAATCACTTAAAAATCACATCACATAAAACATTAAAAAAACTATGTTTATTTATTTTAACTTATGATCAACCTTAAACTTTCAAAACAATGATAGTATCCATAACTTTTAAGTTATCCTTGAAAACATATATGCTTCAAAATATTAACACAACCCTTATTCCTAAAATCATTTCACAAACTAATGAATATATTCCATAAATATAAAAATGAAATAAACATAATAAAAGATGACCTAAATTAAATTTTCATCAACTAATCAATTTCAAATTCACCAATACTATCTTACCAGTTTTAATCATATATTTATTCCAACTAATCATGTGTTTAAAAATTATAGTGTGGAACACTTCTTAGATGTTTCATGATATTTATATACAAAATATCATTTATATAACACTTTCAAATCATAATTATAAAACTATAATACATAAAAACTTCAAACATTTCACTTTATATGTCTTTACTTGGTCAAGGAGTTAATCCTTGTATTATAGTATTAGGTTAGATAAAAATAATAATCTCCACACATGATACATTGAACTATAAATTGTACCTTATGATGAAATTTGTTTTCCTACATCAAACTCTATATTTTTCTTTAGAAATTACTTTCCCTATAACCTTAACTTCTACATAAAAAATATATTCTTGTTTCTTTGAGAGATTATCCTAGGTTTCTCTTTCCACATTTCTAACATGAAGAAAATTGGGTATTCATTAATATATGTTCATTACCACAAGAACTATTGCAAAATTACATCTTAATATTGTTTGAAATTTTAGTAATCTCCCTAAATTTCATGTTTTTAATCAAATATCATGACAACTAATTTGGAACAATCAAAATATCTATCTCTCTAGTAAACATATAATTTTTTTTCTCATAATCACTGCATTTTCCATCATATTTAGTGTCAACATGATTCCTCTTTATTCTAATAATTGACTAAAACCAAATAGAATAATATGAGAAACAATAATCATAGGGGAAAACAAATAATTCAGAAAAATAAATTACTATATATTTAAATCATGACCCCTTATATTCAATATTTGACACCTTAGGTTTAACATAATCCATTCTAGGTCATAATCTATTCAAATCCTTCATCATGGTTTATTAGGTGTTTGTCAATTGCCAAAAAATATCACCTATGAGAGTCAAACCAGGTGTACTATAAGGACCATTTTCATGCACTAGGTGATAGTCAAGTCAAATCCCAATGCACTAATTTTGGATTTATACCCTTAGGTACAATTGTACCGGAGGAACATACACTTGCATTATACAGAGAGGGATGTAATTTATTGGAAACCACTTACTCAATCCATCACCAAAATTCTAGGATATTTTTTTATTATTTGACTTATCCTTAGACTTATATATAGGGTTTTTACAAAATATTTCTTATCCTTGTTCCAAATTTTAACTAAACCTATCCTCTATTACAAATATAGTGACCTATACTTTTCCTACATAGATATTACATTTAAATTGATGAATATTCATTTCATTTTACCAAAACATGCATGAAGACCATAAAGGTTTCATTAAAACATTGATACATAAACATTGCTTTATAAAATATAAACATTGTCACCCAATTATTTATTCATAACTAGAACCCTTTTTAGACACATTATACATAAAAATTTTCTTCATAACCTGGGTAAAAGGAAACATAAGAAAGGGTAAGCTATGATGTTCTATAAGGGTAAAAAAGGGAGATATACATGACCACTTAAACAAAAAATGATAATAAGGCTATGTTAACATGAAAATAATATTTTAAAACCATACCCTAAAAATTATAGATTATAATATTTAATCATGGAATAAAGCCTGGTTGTTTGTAAAACACGAATAATAAAGTAATTAAAAAACATGAGCAATGAGAGCATAAACTTGGAATAAGACATATGTTTGTGGAATACACATAAGAATAATAAATAATTTATATATTAGTCAAGGATCACTATTGAGACTATCATAGTTGATTGGGTTCACTCCCAAAATCATTTTAGCAGTTAAGATTCACATGCAATACTATAATAGTGGATTAGTTTCACTCTCTAAACCATCATATTAGTCAATGATAACTATAAATACTGTCATAGTGTATTTTTTCACTTCCAAAACCATTATAGTAGTCATGGTTCATTCCCAAGACTATCATATTATACAAAGTCCCTTAATTAACTGGGTTCACTCCCATTCCAGTCCTATTTATCTAAAGATATATAAATCTTTACCTAATACACTGGAGGGTTATACAATTATGATCTCACCAACCACATAATAAAAATAATATAGATGAGTTCCACAAGATCATAATACATTAATTATATCATAAAATACGAAAGGAAACTGGTTTCAGAAACATCTTATAAGGACATAACCCATGGAAAAGAAATGGGTTTCATAATCACTTTATAAATTCATCATTGGCAAACCCGTGGAAAAGGAATCAATTTCATACACATCTTGTCATTATAATCATTAAAACTCTAGATAAAAAATAGGGATTATATCATTGGATCATATCCTTAGATCATGTCCCCAGTAAATAAAAAATTGAAATCATGGTTTTTTGACTTTGATAAATATAATTTCAATTAAATGATCATTAAAACATTATTCAGGAAAATACTCTTTCCACTTTGAAAAACACATTTCAAAAGATAAAAATTAAAAAAATATTGTGAAAATACATTTCTTTGAAAATATCCTTGTAAAATTATAAAATATACTTAACATTTTTGAGTGTTCATGACTTTGGGAAATTCATTCAGGCCATATAAGTTAAAATAAAATATTACCTTTATATTTTTAGGAAAAGTAAAAAATTACCTCATTTGGAAAATTAAAATAATATTATTTTAATTTTTTTGTTAAAATTCAAAAATAGGTAAAAATTAATTCAAAAAATCATATTATAATATTAAAAACATTCTTGAATCTTTTTAGATAAAATTCATATAGAAGAAATTATTTTTTCAAATGAAGCGAGAAATAAATTTGATTTTACTTAAAAACATATTTTCAGTATCTTGAGTAATTAAGGTGAGGATAATGGAATTAAAACATTATTTTTCAAGAAATAACTATATATGAAGAAAATTTAAGATTTTTTTGAGAGGTATATAAAAATAATTCATTATCAAAAACTTAATCATAAACAATGTCGATAAACAATGAGACTGTGATATAAAACCTTTACCGCTTTGGCTAAATTTGAATCATAAGCCCCATTAGATGAACAAACATACATGGAAATGTAAATATAAATAAAATTCTTAAAATAATCCTAAAATAAATTCATTGGAATTATATACACCACATAAAATAAATAAGTGGTGAATATGGCATGTGTCTCACAAAAGTAAAAGTGAGATGAAAATCCTTTCCCTTAGGTCTCACTACATACATTGAGTTTGAAAATAATTTATAATACATATATATTTTTTATAAATATGTTATAGAACCATAATAAAATAAAATATACATTATATTATTTAAATATAAACTAATATCTTCTGTTTATTAACAATTGTTTTATTAAAATCATTCTCTCGGAGGATATATACTTCGTTTTTCATGTTTTGGTTCAGTAATTTTGGTCCTTGTACTTTGATCATGGTTCCATAGTCTAAATAATATTACTAATGATATAAATAATATATATATATATATATATATATATATATATATTATATACATATTTATAATCATTCATAAAATATAGAGTTAGAAAAATGAATTATACCATTCATGGGGGCGGTAAGTCATACACAGGCATGAACATTGGTTTCAATTTTCAAAAAATGGAAATATAGAAAGGTAAATAATACATAAAATTTATATAATCATTATAATATCATATAAAAAATTTATATAAAATATATCTATCCTTATTACCATCTAAGTAAAACAAAAATGAAAAATAAATCACATTGTTTCATGGTGGTGGTATTCCACACATACGAACGAACGATGTTGTTTTTTTCAAAAATATTGGAAGCTAAGAAGGTAGATGTGATATTATAATTAAATAAGTATAATTATTTCATAATTATCATATATAAACTGTTGAGTCAATAAGGTTTTCCTTATGACTTTTCCATTCCTTCTTGTTTTGAAAATCACAAACACCTTATCTTTAAGGAAAATTGCTTTTGTAAGGAAAAATGCTTTCTTAAGGAAAATCGCTTTTATAAGGAAAAATGCTTTCTTAAGGAAAATCGCTTTTATAAGGAAAAATGCTTTCTTAAGGAAAATCGCTTTTATAAGAAAAATTATCCTTATCATATTTTCATTAATATTTTTCTTAAGTATGAAATTCGGATTCACTTTCTCGGAATCATTAAAACTGATAAAAAGCATTCTGTTTTAGGGTTTGGATTCTGGACAAGAACTATAAGGAAGTTTCACTCCGAATTCCGGTTATGAATTCTGACTAAGTTCTATTCCAGATTCAGGATACGAATTCCAATGAAGAATTCCCATTACGAATTCTAATGAAGAAATCTCATTCCGAATTCTCATTACGAATTCTGAAGAAGAATTCCCATTACGAATTCTAATGAAGAATTCTCATTACGAATTCTCATTACGAATTCCAATGAAGAATTCCCATTACGAATTCTAATGAAGAAATCTCATTCTGAATTCTCATTATGAATTCTGATGACGAATTCCTATTCCGAATTCCTATTCCGAATTCTCATTCCGAATTCACTCATTAAACAGAATCTGATTATCATTGTTTTATACACTCTGAATTTATTCACTCCGAACCTTCACTCCGAAATTTCTATTCCGAACTTTTATGTTAGAGTTTAAAACGATGTCGTACTTTCTGTTACACTTACTTTGTTATAAAACGATGTCGTCCATTTTGTTATAAACTAACCGTTGTCTAAGTGACACGTGTACAGGTCCCTCCGAACTTTAAGGGAAATATGACCGTTGGAGAAGGAGCCGACCTCACCTATAAATAGGAGCTCATTTGAAAAAGCTCACAACGGATGGATGAACATTTGGACTTTGTGCATACATGCTGTTGAAGTGATTTCTAGAGAGAGAGTCTCTTATTAACTCTCAAAGCTTCGTGCGACTCCGAATGTTGGTGATTACATTCGAGGGCTTCCGGGGATAGGAAGACAGAGGTGCCGACTACCTTAAAGATCGAGGGCTTTCTTGCTGAGAAAGACAGAGGTTGCCAACTACCTTGAAGTTGAGGGCTTGCGGGGATAGCAAGACAGAGACACCGATCTTCGTATCGAGGGCTTACCCTGGTGTGGGTAAGACAGACTTGCTTGAAAGTATAAATCAAGGGACCTTTATCCAAGGTTGTTGGATACCCTTCTCTTTGGGTTAAAAGACTATCATCTTGTTACTAGTAGTTCTTCTACTTGTTTTATTCCGCTGCATTTTGTATCTTAAGGAAAGTATAATTTTCTTATACTTCCTTACTTACTCTGATTAGTTTAGATTCTATACGCTTTAAGGTAGAATCTCATATTGTAACTTTTGTTAAGTTTCAAATTCCGGAACCATATTTCCGGAACCTACTTTTGGAATCTCTTTCCAAGTTTAGTTCGGTGTTAGAGGTGTTGTGAATTTACTTAGTTTAACTTTGTTAAACTTAGTTCTTTCCTTTTCTTAAGGAAACTCTAGTTATTCATAACTAACTTTAAAGGTTCCAAAGGAATTTTTAAAGTATACAATTCACCCCCCCTCTTGTATATTGAGCATCTCATATTATATTTCGATCCTACAATTGGTATCAAAGGTTGGAAACCTCTTACTCTATACCATTCCTACATTTGGTATCAGAGCCAAGGTTACTGAAATACTTGTACTCACGTTCAAGTTTTTCTTGCTCACTTTTCAATTCCGAACTTTGTCATTCCGGATTATCCATTCCGAACTTTTTGATTCCGAATTTTTGTTATTAACAAGTTTGTTTCCAAGTTATTTTCAAGTATGGCAGGAATGAATGTTGGTTCGATAGACAATTTGAATCCTACAAGGCCACCAATCTTCGATGGTAATGATTATGAATACTGGAGAGATCGTATGAAGACGTTTGTTATCAATACTGGAGTAGATAACTTTGTCATGCTTACTGGTGATTACAAAATTCCTGACAAGGAAGTCAGAACCTTTACTAACCAGGAGAAGCAAGAATATCAACTCAACTACAAGGTACGCAACACTTTATTATGTTCAATGACTAGAAATATATATAGCCAAATTTCTTCTTGTGAAGCAGCTAATTGTATATGGAAGAAGTTAGAGGTTACTCATTTTGGGACTTCTAAAGTGATTGAGACTAGGAGGGCTATGCTTAGAGCTGAATATCATGGATTTAATTTTCCTTATGGAGAACCTATCTGTAAAGTACAACAAAGATTTATGACAATCGTCAACAGTCTACAGTCTATGGGAGAGAAAGGTTTAGATGATGAAGCTCTTGTGGACAAGATAATTGACATTATGCCCAATGAGTGGGAATCCAAGAGAACAGCTATAGATGAGAACAGGAA
Organism: Viscum album; assembly: GCA_963277665.1. Classification (NCBI taxonomy): domain Eukaryota; kingdom Viridiplantae; phylum Streptophyta; class Magnoliopsida; order Santalales; family Viscaceae; genus Viscum; species Viscum album. The sequence goes on from OY728152.1 coordinate 1,504,175,571, forward strand.
GGTTACTCAAATTACTCTTGATGAATTATTTGGAACTCTTCTACAACATGAGACCAGAATGAAGAGAGATGCTGACAACATCAAGAAGAAGAATGGAAATGGTACTGTTGCTTTTACTACAACTTCGAATCAGATGAAAGCTAAGACTCCTGAGAGAGTAACCAGATCCAAATCGAAGAAAGTCATTTTCCAATCCGAATCTAGTGAAAGTGAAGTTTCAGAAAATGAATTAGCCAATCTTGCTCGAAGGATGAACAAGATAGCTGGACAGAGAAACTTTCAATCCAAGTATAAGAAGAAGGATAGGAAAGATAAGAAAGATGGAGAAGTTACTTGTTATGAATGTAAGAGAGCTGGACATATTAGACCAGATTGCCCTATGCTCAGAAAGAAAGAAAGAAAGGAAAGGCATTCAGACAGGAATAGGAAGAAATATTACAAAGCTAAAGCTAATGAAGTTTTGAAAGCTAATGACACCTGGAGTGCCAGTGGTGGTGACTCTTCAGATGAATCTTCTGAATATGAATCTTCAGGACAGAAGAATCTTGGTCTTATAGCCAGATTACCTATTGATAATCATTGTCTTATGGCTAAGGTACGAAATGCTGAATCATTGACCAATGTTTCTTTAAATTCGAATGATAGTAAGTATTATAACTCTTCTGATGAAGAATCATCTTCTGATGAGGAAAATACTTTACCTACTTTTGAAGAAGTCTCTAGATTTGCTGAACTTCTTGAGATTGAGAATTCAAAACTCAACAAGAAACTTGATAAGGCAAATTCTAGGAATTCTATTCTTACTAAAGAGATATCAGATCTTTCTAAAGATCTTGATAAGAAAAATGCTGATTTTGAAAATATTTCAAAAAATCTTGAGGAAGTAAGTTCTGAGAAGAATAAACTTTCTAAAGAGTTAGAAAAAGTAATTTCTAATAAAAATGTTTTCGAGCCTAACTCTAGTTCCAAAACTAATGATTTTAAAGATAAAAACTTGGTTGTAAAACTCAAGTCTGAAATTTTTTCCTTAAAGAAGTGCTTATCAAACTTTACCCATGGTAAGGAAAATTTTGATAAGATGTATTCTCAAATACGACCTTTAAGAAATAAATCCGGATTTGGTTATACTCATGCAAAACCTGTTTTCAGCAACAATTATTTTGTTCCTCAAAGTGCCCCATTTTGTACTAAGTGTCAATGTGGTGGTCACTGGGCAAGAAATTGTTCCTTAAACAAAACCCAATCCTTAGGTTTTCATAAAGCTTATTTTTCTAAGAAAATGTGGGTACCAAAAATTTTATTGTCTGGAAGTCTCGGATCCAAGCAAGTTTGGATTCCGAAAGTCTAACTTTGTTCTTAATTTCAGGAAAATAAAGAAAGTTCCAGCAACAATGTTTGGTACATGGATAGTGGATGTTCCCGGCACATGACTGGTAACAAAAGCTTCTTTGAAAATATTATCAAAACGAAAGGAGGAAAGGTAACTTTCGGAGACAATGCTAAGGGAGAGATTGTTGGTATTGGTAATATTGTTCTTTTAGGTAAAACTTTGATTTCAAATGTTCTTTTTGTTAAAGGTCTTAAGCACAACCTCATTAGCATAAGTCAGTTATGTGATGAAGGTTACCTTGTGAATTTTAGGAATAATAAATGCTTAGTTCACAATTCCAAGGATGAATTTATTCTCTCAGCCAACAGGCAAGAGAATGTTTACACCTTAAACTTAGAAGACCTAAGAAGCCAAGATTTACCTTGCCTAAGTGCAATGGAAGATCATTCTTGGTTATGGCATAGAAGACTAGGACACTGTAATCTTAGAAACCTATGTAAACTCTCTAAGAAGAAACTAGTTAAGGATCTACCGGAGCTTAGATTTGATTCTTCTAAAGTTTGTGATCCTTGTCAATATGGCAAGCAACATAAATCTAGTTTTAAGTCAATCGGTGAAGTCTCAACAACCGATGCATTACAGTTGGTGCACATGGATCTTTTTGGTCCAACACAAACTGGAAGCATTGGAGGCAAATACTATGTGTTTGTTCTAGTTGATGATTACACTAGATTTACTTGGGTCTATTTTCTAGCAAGGAAATCTGAAGCTTTTTCTTATTTCAAAAGTTTTAGAGCTCAAGTTAAAAATGAGAAAAACCTTCCATTGAAAACTATTCATAGTGATCATGGAGGAGAATTTCAAAATTCTGATTTTGAAACTTTTTGTAGTAAGAAAGGTATTACTCACAACTTTTCAGCACCTAGAACTCCTCAACAGAATGGTGTAGTTGAAAGAAGAAATCGAATTCTTCAAGAAATAACTAGAACCATGTTGAGTGAATATTCTATTGCTAGACATTTCTGGGCTGAAGCTGTAAGTACTGCTTGTTATACTATAAATCGAGTTTTGATTAGACCTTTTCTTAATAAAACTCCTTATGAGTTATGGAATGGTAGAAAACCTAGACTTTCCTACTTCAAGGTTTTTGGTTGCAAAGTATTCATTTTGAATACTAAAGATAACTTACATAAATTCGCACCAAAATCAGACGAAGGAATTTTCTTAGGATATTCCACAACCTCTAAGGCTTATAGAGTTTTTAATAAAAATACTTGTACTGTTGAGGAAACAGTACATGTGAAATTTGATGAGTCAGATCCTTTTGTTTTTAAAACTTCCCAACTTACATCTTCGGATGTGTTTTCAAAAACTGATTGTCAACCTTTGTTAGAAGAACCTTCTGATAAGGAAATTGTTCTAGAAGATACTTCTGAAACATTTACCCCAGAAGACTTTCTACCTTATGTTGATGAACAGGTTTTACAAAACCCAAATCAGATGTTTCTTAAGAATCATCCCAGTGATAGTATCATTGGTGATGTAAATCAACCTGTAAGGACTAGAAGTTCCTTAAGAAATGAAGTAGAACATCTAGCATTTCTTTCCCAACTAGAACCTAAAAGCACTGATGAAGCTTTAGGTGATGATGATTGGATCAAAGCAATGCAAGATGAGCTAAATGAATTCGAAAGGAATAAAGTATGGACCTTGGTTGAAAGACCTAAGGAAACTTCTGTTATTGGAGTAAAATGGGTCTTCAGAAACAAATGTGATGAAAATGGAGTCATTGTTAGAAATAAAGCTAGACTTGTTGCTAAAGGCTATAATCAGCAAGAAGGAATAGACTATGAAGAAACCTATGCTCCAGTAGCTAGACTTGAATCTATCCGTATTCTACTTGCCTTTGCAGCATTCTTTAATTTCAAACTATTTCAAATGGATGTGAAATGTGCTTTTCTTAACGGTTATGTTCAAGAGGAAGTTTTTGTTGAACAACCTCCTGGCTTTGAAGATACAAAACATCCTGATCATGTTTTTAGACTTACCAAAGCTTTGTATGGCCTTAAACAAGCCCCAAGAGCATGGTATGATAGACTCACTGGATTTTTGCTTCAAAATAACTATGTTAAGGGAAATGCAGATCCAACCCTTTTTATAAAGAAAGATAAGAAAAATGTTTTGATTGTTCAAATTTATGTTGATGACATTATATTTGGTTCAACTCAGCAATCTTTGACTGATTCTTTTGCTAGTCTAATGAAATCTGAGTTTGAAATGAGTATGATGGGTGAGTTAACATTTTTCCTTGGTTTTCAAATTTCTCAAAAACCAGAAGGAACCTACATATCCCAACATAAGTATATTAAAGATCTTCTTAAAAAGTATGGTTATGACAACACGAAGAGTATAAGTACTCCTATTGGTACCTCAAACTCTTTAGATCTTGATGAAGCTGGAAAACCAGTAGATCAAACATCTTTTAGAGGTATGATTGGAAGTCTACTTTACTTAACTGCTAGTCGACCAGACTTAATGTTTTCAGTATGCTTATGTGCAAGATATCAATCCAATCCTAAGGAATCTCACTTAAAGGCAGTTAAAAGAATTTTTCGCTACCTTAAGGGAACCATGGATCTAGGATTATTTTATACTTCTGGAAATGATTTTGTTCTAAAAAGCTTTTCTGATGCTGACTTTGGTGGTTGTAGAATGGATAGAAAAAGTACATCCGGAACTTGTCATTTCTTAGGAGATTCATTAGTTTCTTGGTCATGCAAGAAGCAACATTCTGTTGCACTCTCCACTGCTGAAGCTGAATATGTAGCAGCTGGAAGTTGTTGTGCACAAGTGTTGTGGATGCAACACACACTCACAGACTATGGCTTGAGTTTTACTAAAACTCAAATTTTGTGTGATAACACAAGTGCCATTGCCCTAAGTAAAAACCCTGCACATCACTCCCGTGCAAAACACATAGATATTAGGCATCACTTTCTTAGGGATCACACAATTAAAGGAGATATTATTCTTCAGTTTATCGGAACGCAAGATCAACTTGCTGATATTTTCACAAAATCTTTACCTTCTGATAGATTTGAATATATTAAACAGAAGTTAGGAATGATAACCGTAAGGTAATCTTCCTTAATTAACTTTCTGTTGGAAAAATCTCCTCACAGTAATAAACTCCTTTTCTTAGGGGGAGTACATTTGTTTGTTTATTTAACAAAGTTTTTCAAAATTTGTTTTCAAATTTTTCGGAACGAAACTTTCCGGAATGGAACTTCCGGAACTACAATTTTCCAGAATGGATATTTCCATACAAAATACTTCTGGAATAAAAGTATTCGTATTGAAAATTTCCGGAATGGAAAATTTTCGTACTGGTATTTTCATAATGGAAAAACTTTCGTATTGAATCTTCCATATCAAGTTTTTCTATTGAGTTTTTCGTATCAAGTTTTTCTATTGAGTTGTTCGTATTGAGTTTTTCGTATTGAGTTGTTCGTATTGAGTTTTTCGTATTGAGTTTTTCGTATTGAGTTTTTCGTAGTCGTCTTTACATTACCCATTACGAATAACTTTCCTAAGCTAATCCGAAAGGTATGACTTCCTTACTGAAGTTTTTCGTAATCATATTTTACTTGCTGGCATTTTCTTATAGTTTGTTTTCGGTTTTTTTTTGAATTTCTTGAATTCTGTTTTAATAAAACCTCAAAAAGATCGGATTCAACCTCTCAACCGTCAGATCTGATCTCAGATCATTCTAAACCGTTAGATCAACCGAGGAAGTTAAACCGTCATCCCAAAGCCTATATAAAGGGGACCCTATTTTCTCGTCCCACATCGATCTCAAGCTCTTGCGTGCTGAAGCTCTGTCTCTCTGATTTAAGGCTGTTCCGAACTACAGTTTTCCAGTTCCGAACTTCAGTCTTCTCAGTTCCGAACTTCTCAGAGACTTCTAATCCGAATGTCTGCAGAGTTAGCTTCTCAAGAGATGTCTTCAACCAAGCCCATTTCTCAGTGGTTAGTCTACAGAGAACGGTTAGTGCATCCGAATTTCTTCAGCAACTATGATTCTATTATATCAAAGAATATCAAGCTCAATGGCTGGGAAGATGTTGCGATATCAAAAACCGGCAACCAAGATGAAGTTTACCCAGACTTGCTTGTTGAGTTTTATGAGTCGGTTGCTTTCTTTGTGGAAGACAATAGAGAAAAATTTTCCTTCAAATCGTATGGCAAGACATACAAGCTATCTTACACCAAGGCTGCAAGCTTGGTAGGGTTGAATTATGAAGGGGAAGCTGAGTTTATCTCGCATGTTCTGCCAGACTCCTTGGGTAGTTTCAACAAGGAGAAAGCCTTAGAAATTCTCGGACTGGATGATGATAAGGCTTCGAAAATTGCAACCCTTTCTACAAACTTCCGGATTCTGGAGTTATGGGTGCAAGGGCTTATTGTACCGAGAAAAGGAGACAAGGACAGCTTGAAGAAGAGTGAGATATACATCTTAGATTTCTTGATAAATCTAAGGAAGTTCAACCTGATGAAGCATATCCTTCTTAATCTTGAGAATTTAAAGAAAGGGAATCTGAGAGCTCAGATAGTAATGTACCCGGCAATTTTGTCGAAGCTGATAGTTCGGTGCCTTGAGTCCTTCAAGGTTGCTTGCAGTTCTAAACCGAAAGTTTGCAAGATCATGTTGCTCAGTGATGCAACTCTTAAAAGGATGAATATAGCTTTTGACAAGAAGTCTGGCATGTTTATTGATCTTCCTCCTCAAGAAGAAGTGACTCCGAAAGTGGCTGATCCGGAATCGCCTAAGCCGGTAAGGAAGAGGAAGCTGAAAGAAGTGGTAGGTGAAGCTCAGGAACCTAAGTCTAAGGAAGTCCATTCCGCACCTCCTAAGCCTAAGAAGAAGAAGACATATACTGATGAGGTAGCAGCGAAGTGGAGAGCTGACAAGGAAAAGAGGAAGGAAGGAGATCCGCAGTTCGGATTGGATCCCGCAGAGGCTAAGGCTCTGAAAGAAAAGGCTGCTGATGAGCTCGAGAAGCAAGCTAAGGAAAAGAAGCTGAAGAAGAAGTTGTCAGAAGCTGAGGCTGTGCAAGCCTTGTTGAAGTTTAATGAAATGGTTTCAGCAACCATTCCCGTTCCAAGATCTTTTTCTCTGGAATCTCTACCTGAGACTCCAGGAAGAAATCTTGTTACTCCGGAAGAAGCTGTTGCTACTGAGGAAGTAGAGCTAGTGGAAGAAGTGGAAGAAGTTGCTGAAGGAAGTGGCGAGACAGGAGATGTGCTCAAACAAGTAGACGAATATAAGGGAACTCCTTCGGAACACCTGTCGCTCCGAACTTCTGAAGCCGAATCTTCAAAACTAGTTACTCCAGTAATAGAAGGAAAGGAAGGAGAGGAAGAAGTTTCTTATCATGGAAAAGAAGAACAATTATTACTTGATGCTGCTCAGAAAGAAAATATAGAAGTTGTTGATGAGGAAGATTTGGTTGTTCAAGTCTCTGACAGTGAGAAGAAATCTCTGGAACAGGTTTCTATTCCGGAAAAAGATAAGGGGAAACAAGTTATTGCTGATACCCCGAGTTCAGAAAAGAGTATGAGGAAGGAAGCTGGTAGTTCTTCAAAGAGGAAGTTGGAGCTTATTGAAGAAGAAAATTCTCCTAGCAAGATGTCAGATTCGGAATCATCTTCGTTGGGGCACGATTTTGTTGTTCAATCCTTGAAGAAGTTGGTGGGAACCATTCCGACCTTCTCCAGTATTGATTCTCGGTGCCAGATGCTCCAACATACGCTGAATCAGAAAACAGATTCCGTATCCATGGTAATGGATAAGTGTGTTGAGATAGAAGCCCAGTTCAAAAATTTCTTCATTGGTTACGAAGCCCATAAAAGATCTTGCAAAAGGATGACTAGCTGGTCGAAGAAGAATGTGGAAGAGATGAGGTTGCTGGATGAGTTTCAGGAGAATGTCAAGGATGCATTTCAAACCGAGGACAAGAAGTTTCATGAGATGACTGCATCATTCGATGAGAAATTGGCAGAGGAAAAGAACATTCGGAGTCAGGAAGTAAGAGATCTGAATGGAAAGCTCAACTCTGTTAATCAAAGTTGGAAATTTGAAAGGGATCATCAGATCAATTTTCTAGAAAGGATAAAGTCTCAGGAAGAGAAAATGGAAGCTCAGGAAGAAAAGTTGAAGGCTCAGGAAGAAATCATTCAAGCTCAGTCAGCAAGAATAGTTGTCTTAGAAAAGCAAGCAGAGGAAGATCATAAGGATCTCAAGAAGATCAAGACTATTCTCAAGGGGCTGATGTCGAAAGAGAAAGATCCCAAATGACAAATCCGATCTTTTTGTTGTAATCTGTTTTTGTTGCTGACATTTCAAATTTAATGAGAATCGTGCTTGTTGTTCTGTTTTGTTGTTGTTACTAATTCTTTCAGGTACTTTGTTATTTTTTTTCCATTCCCTCGAAATTCTTTTTGAAAATCACAAAGGGGGAGAAGGAAAAGATCCTTAAGAAAAAGAGGAAATCTAATAAGTGCTTATCAAAGGGGGAGAAAGAAAAATACCCAAGGAGATAGAACTCTAATAAGAGTTTGTTTAAGGGGGAGTTTTTTTTCTTAAAGAAATATCACTCCGAAAATATGAATACGATCCTTAGAGATTCAAAGCCTAAGGGGGAGTTAGTCGTATTCATCTATATTCTTAAACCAAGGGAGATAAGCTTTAATATGTTTCTTTCTTTTTAGAATAGCTTTTTCGTAAGGATGTTTGTGCTTTCCAAAAAGGGGGAGATTGTTGAGTCAATAAGGTTTTCCTTATGACTTTTCCATTCCTTCTTGTTTTGAAAATCACAAACACCTTATCTTTAAGGAAAATTGCTTTTGTAAGGAAAAATTCTTTCTTAAGGAAAATCGCTTTTATAAGGAAAAATGCTTTCTTAAGGAAAATCGCTTTTATAAGGAAAAATGCTTTCTTAAGGAAAATCGCTTTTATAAGAAAAATTATCCTTATCATATTTTCATTAATATTTTTCTTAAGTATGAAATTCGGATTCACTTTCTCGGAATCATTAAAACTGATAAAAAGCATTCTGTTTTAGGGTTTGGATTCTGGACAAGAACTATAAGGAAGTTTCACTCCGAATTCCGGTTATGAATTCTGACTAAGTTCTATTCCAGATTCAGGATACAAATTCCAATGAAGAATTCCCATTACGAATTCTAATGAAGAAATCTCATTCCGAATTCTCATTACGAATTCTGAAGAAGAATTCCCATTACGAATTCTAATGAAGAATTCTCATTACGAATTCTCATTACGAATTCCAATGAAGAATTCCCATTACGAATTCTAATGAAGAAATCTCATTCTGAATTCTCATTACGAATTCTGATGACGAACTCCTATTCCGAATTCCTATTCCGAATTCTCATTCCGAATTCACTCATTAAACAGAATCTGATTATCATTGTTTTATACACTCTGAATTTATTCACTCCGAACCTTCACTCCGAAATTTCTATTCCGAACTTTTATGTTAGAGTTTAAAACGATGTCGTACTTTCTGTTACACTTACTTTGTTATAAAACGATGTCGTCCATTTTGTTATAAACTAACCGTTGTCTAAGTGACACGTGTACAGGTCCCTCCGAACTTTAAGGGAAATATGACCATTGGAGAAGGAGCCGACCTCACCTATAAATAGGAGCTCATTTGAAAAAGCTCACAACGGATGGATGAACATTTGGACTTTGTGCATACATGCTGTTGAAGTGATTTCTAGAGAGAGAGTCTCTTATTAACTCTCAAAGCTTCGTGCGACTCCGAATGTTGGTGATTACATTCGAGGGCTTCCGGGGATAGGAAGACAGAGGTGCCGACTACCTTAAAGATCGAGGGCTTTCTTGCTGAGAAAGACAGAGGTTGCCAACTACCTTGAAGTTGAGGGCTTGCGGGGATAGCAAGACAGAGACACCGATCTTCGTATCGAGGGCTTACCCTGGTGTGGGTAAGACAGACTTGCTTGAAAGTATAAATCAAGGGACCTTTATCCAAGGTTGTTGGATACCCTTCTCTTTGGGTTAAAAGACTATCATCTTGTTACTAGTAGTTCTTCTACTTGTTTTATTCTGCTGCATTTTGTATCTTAAGGAAAGTATAATTTTCTTATACTTCCTTACTTACTCTGATTAGTTTAGATTCTATACGCTTTAAGGTAGAATCTCATATTGTAACTTTTGTTAAGTTTCAAATTCCGGAACCATATTTCCGGAACCTACTTTTGGAATCTCTTTCCAAGTTTAGTTCGGTGTTAGAGGTGTTGTGAATTTACTTAGTTTAACTTTGTTAAACTTAGTTCTTTCCTTTTCTTAAGGAAACTCTAGTTATTCATAACTAACTTTAAAGGTTCCAAAGGAATTTTTAAAGTATACAATTCACCCCCCCTCTTGTATATTGAGCATCTCATATTATATTTCGATCCTACATAAACATTACACCCATCATAATATCCATCCATGAAATATGGTAGTGGAAAATGAATTGTATCACTATGTGGAGACGGTATGTTGTATGTTCACATGGGCGATACTTTCACTTAACATTTGATGAGATAGAGGTTAGATAATGGTGATTTAATAAAATAAATAAATAAATAAATATATTTAGGATATTTAAGTTATTAATATATATATGATATTTATTTATAGTGGGAAAAGAAGAACTAAAAAGAAAATGATTGGGTTAAGGTGATTACTAATTCTTTGAAAGTACTCCTTTAGATCTCCTCTTAAGGATCCTAGGGTTGGCCCTTTAAGAATAAAAAAGAAACTATAATGTGGATAAGGAATATTAGAAGGTATTTTTTCATGTTATTTTCATGTAATAATGATCAATGTGGTGTGAATAAAATAAAGGAGGGGTGCCCATTTATAATTGAGGTGAGGTCCACTTTTGGAATTTCATAAAAGAATAATTTATAATTAAGTCATTATAAAGGTAAATACATAAAATTAACATATATTATAATATAATGTTATATTTTATTATAAAACCATTTTATAATATATTTTATAGGTTATGGTGTCATTTTAAACCTTCTATTTTTTATTAACTGCTTGGTGAACCAATTATAACCTTAACCGTAGTAACCTATTTTTTAATAATAAAGGGTTATAATTTGACATATAATGTGATAATTTGATAATAAATGGAAAATGGATGAAATTATTAACCATATATTATCCATATTTTCCATTTTCATGAATTTTATGATTTTTAAATAATTTAATATAATATTATTTTGATAAAATATCATTAATGTCAATTTTGACTCTATTAATTTAATTTAGATTTAATGTCATAAATAAAAATTTAAATTAGAATATATTCCTTTTAAACAACAATAATAAATCATATTAATCTCTTAAATTAGTGTAACACTATATATCATTCAAATTAAATATATTTTCTAAATCATTTATTTTATTTTTCTATTAATTTAATAAATATTGTATTAGCCTTGTACAAACATTTAGAGAAATTATTTAATCCCTCAAAATAATAAATAAATTATCATCATGATAATAATTTCATTATTATCAAAATATTCATTTATATTAATTCATAACCTGCTTTTATCCATATGTAAACATATAAAATTTATTTAAAACTAAGAGAGTGACATTTTGTACCTTTATTTGCTATAAATATTATATAGGTAATTTTCTTGGAAAAGTGTCCACTAAAAAAAATAAATTTTAAGCCAAAGGTGATAACAGTAAAATTATTTTCATTAAATAATAATTAGTATAAAAAATTATATCGTCATCACTTAGTTTTAACCTAGATAAACCTGTTTTATCCTTTTACATGGTGACAAATTTTACCATAGTTACTATTTATATTGACCAAAACTTAAAGGGGCCTATTTTCCAAATTAAAATATCATAATTAATAACAAGGAATTAATTTTTCATGATTCAATTTTTATAAGTGGTATAAATTTATTTTGAAAATAATCACGTAAAACGAGACCGAAACGGCTTTTAGAAAAATATATTTTTAACCATAAAACTGGATTTATTCTTATCACATGAATAGTAAAAATAATAAATGAATCATAATTTTTTTTATTTAACATATATTACATACATTTCATTAAAATAATATACAAATACTTCTTAAATTAATTTATTAAGATAAAAATACATTGTATGGAAAAAACAATTCTTCAGAAAAATTTCATTTTGTGAACAATAATATTTTTATACCAAATTTAAAAATAAAATTGATAAAATTGAATTTGTTTATATAATTTAAAAAAAAAGAGAAATAATTTTATGTTCAAACTATTTTGTAAGTAAATGGGACTTTTTACATGTTTGAAATGAAAAAATAGTTTTCAATAAAAATCAATTTTTTTACTATTTATAGAAAAATCATACTTTTCAACAAACTCTCCAAAATAAATCCTATGATAATTTTGAAATTATTAATTAAAAAATTATATCCTTTTTATCAAATCTAAGGACTAAATTTTCCAAAAATTAAATATAATATTTTCTCAAAAAAACAATAATTAAATATTTTTCTGAAGAAAACATATTTTTGAAGAATAAAGTAACTTTATGAAAAATTTAATGATTATTTAATAAACATTTATCAATATATTTCTATTGAGTAGGAAAATTATATATATTCCCTAAAATTTTTAATATTGTTCATACCCACCAATTTAATGAATACTTTATAATTATCATATTTAATTAATAATATTTCAGGGTTCATTTAGGGGCGATGTTTTGTATCATATAAATTGTGAACATAGTGTTCTTTTAAAATACGAGGGTGTTAAAAATAAGAAGTAGTTTAGTGGAACTAGTGAAATTTTTAGTTTATCTATTTCGTTGAAAATTTATTGTATTGGATAAGGATTCATTTTTAGGTGATGTTAAACCCATGGTTATCATTTTATGAGACTATAGTATTTAGAAAATTTATTTATAGATTTTCAAAATATTTTTTCTTGTCTATGAATTTTGATGATGAAGCATTGATATACTATTTTTTTATTTTTATATTTAGGATTATAATTTAAAATAATAGAGTTTAATCATTATTTTTATGTTATATAAGGGCTACATAAATATAGTGGAGTGTCCTAATAGAATGGGTTGTCTATCAATGAGTGTATAGAGAGGTATTCGATGGGAAATTTAAGGAAATTATAATGATATTTATATATATTATAAATGGGTCAATTCCATTTGGTGGGGATGGTATTTTAGTAGAATTATAAGGTAGGGGGAATATCAATCAAAATGTGAAAATATATACTATTTAGAAAAATGTATTTTATGTTATTTGATAGGATCAATAGAAGTATAGGGCTTGATTTGACAATAGAAATTTATAAAGGTTAAAATTTATATTGCGATATTGATATGAATATGTGAAATAAATGTATCAATAGAGGGGAATATATCTTAAATTACATAATTTATTAATTAGTTCATCATTTATCTACTTTTCAATGATCAAATGTTTTATGGCAGTGAGTCTATTAAAAAAATTTATTTTATAATTAACTATACATCATTTTTGGATTCTAGTATAGAAATAGTTTCATTGAAATTCTAGGAAATTTAAATATCTATATGATATTATTGGAAAATAATTTTTAATTCATAAATATATAAAATGAATTATAAGTTGAATTTTAATTAATATTTATCTATGGTGATATTTATTGTTAGACGATTTTATGTTTATTCTGTATATTGTTATTTATATTAAAATAAAGTTGTAGGATCATGATAACATGGGTTAAAGTGTTTATTTACCATGCTATAATAGGTTATGTAATTGAATTTTATTTAAATTTGGAAATCAATTTTAGTTTTCAGTAGATTTTTTATAAAACTGTAGTAGGAATTATGATGTTACATATTCTAAAGAAAATTTAGATTATTTTTGAAAAATTATCTTATGCATATAATAGTGTTCATTATAGGCATCTCAATCTTGAATTATTATGATATAATTTATCATATGTATGTTCATCAAAAATAAATTCTTCTCAACAATTAAAGTGTGTGGTTAATTTGATTCAAAAACTACTCATTATATAGGGTTTGTTTTATTTAATGCATTTTTATTGGATAAAAATTGTAAAATTTTATAGTTTTAGAATTTTTATACCAAAACCATATTTTATAGTTGATACAATGAATGCACTTGGTTTTTTTGACATATATTGTGCACCAAATTTAATATAGTGCTATCAAAGACATCCTATTTGAAAATCAAAAATCATAGATAGTTATAATATGATGGTATAATATATATATAAAATATTTGTATTTTTAAAAGATTAATTATATCAAAAATAATATTTTCCCAAATTCAATAATAGTCATAATGAATCTATTTTATTTAAAAAGAGGAAAAATCCCTTCCTCTTTTGCAAACATATCTTTAGTCCTCACTCACTATCTCTCCTATAATTTCATTTTTTGGGAGTTCAGTTGGTTAATCACCATTCATGGTCAATTTGTTTTTGAATTTAAATTAATGGATTCAGTTTATTTTACTCTTGATCACCCCTATAATTATTTTTAATCTATTTTACTAGATTTAAAAAATCACATTTCATGGATTTCATTGAGTTAAGGTTGTAAAAATTGAATCATCAGCTAAGGATGTTAAAAATTATTCTAATATTTATTTCAATTCATCATATCATCTTTATCGTTGATGTCTTGAATCTAATAAGAGTTTTTATATCCATAGAGGTGAATATAGTTTCTAGAATGTTATGATTTAGGGAATTTCAATCCAACAACCCGACTAACTGATATAAAAATAATATTTTTTATTCCAAATAAATAGAAGTACCATTAAATATCAAATATTTCTAAATTTATATAGGTGAAGAGAATCCCCATTGATGGTATAATTACATTTCTAGGTGAAGGAGACTAAATAAGGTAAAAAAATAGAGGGAGGTTCTCAACTCATTTTAACTCTAGATTATCTATGTTATTTTTATAATCACATAGTCTGTGTTGTAATCATGAAGAAGGACTCATGAAACTCCAAAAATATCAGAAAAGATAAACAATAGTCCCATGAGAAATTTCACTACCTATTCAGTATATGATAAATTGAGTAATTTCATATTCAATAAAATAAAAGGGAATATCCTTCAACATTCCAAGGGTGAGACAACTATGAAGGGCTTGGGTATTCAATTATAGATGATTTAAACTATCATAGTAATCATTGTAGTCCAATATAATCTTGTTATTCCCAAACCTATTGATTCCTTCGACTCTCAAGATTCCATCAAAACATGAACCATCTATGTTGAGTTTTAATCAATAGATGGGAAGGTATCATTATACCAATTTAACCATATTAATATTTCCATAATAGGCACATGACACTGAGAAGTCATGTTTTCGTTAAAAAATAATGGATAAAAATTAGATAAGTACCATATTATTAATTAGATAAATCATATTTATTTTTAGGAATATGAATTTGTTAACAGAATGATTATTCATTATGTAGTAATAAGGATCCCTAATAGATCAATACCCCATGACAAATAATAATTTATAGGACTTCTTTCTCAATGAATAATAATCAACGCTATGAAACCAATCCTACATACAATACATAAAGTAAACTTGAAGAAGTATGATTCCCATAAAATATATTGATAATATCTAAATAATGGTTTCCCATTCCCCATCAAAGAATATAAGCTCCATATATTCTATATAAGGATTAACAAAATAGTATCACTGAGAATCTATATGAATGAAATTTTGTTGGATTTACTAATCGAGAAAAGATCATGGTTATATGCTAAAAAATTGAAGATATATTTGGAGGGAATAAATTCAACCCATACAAACTTAACCCAAGAATGAACACCTTATTTTATGTGTATGAATCTACAGAATATTTTCTAACTAAAAAGCCCTAAGCTAGAGTTGGTGTAGTATAAATTATTTGGTTCATCCAAAATTTAAATGTTATTGTATAAAATCATCAAGAAAGATGATAATTGATATATAACATTTAATTATAATTATTAAGGAATATTTTAGAGAAATAAAATTTTGGTATGGGTTTTAACCACATGATAAAATGAGATATACCCATGAGGATAATTATTTATAGTATTCTTAAATTATTTAATGATTCATGTGGATATTGGGTTTTGAGTAAAATATATTATTATAGGTAATAGTTTATTATATATATATATATATATATTTAAATGGGGGGGGGGGTGTCTTGGCCCAATAGGCCAAGATGAATTTATTAAAAGTAAAAATATTACAAAAGATAAAAGAAGGTATTTTTTTGAAATCCTTTTCAAACAGTGGGTATAAATCATTGGGAAACTCATCTCACCATAAGATCTCACAGTTGATACATTTATTTTTAAGCCCATCCGTCACCGTGTTTTCCTCCTGGTACACATTTTTGACTATGTAATCTAGTTATGAGAGTACAATGAGACATTGCATCCATCAAGAAGTGAGTTTCCACAATAGATGGATCACTCCATTACAGATGGCTTGGTCTACCACGGTAGAGTCACTTTCAATCCAGATATTATCCAAACAATTACTATTAGAAAAGTGAACAACATGGATCATGCTGAGAATTTTGGACTCCAAGGAGGAGGAGACACCACAAGAGCTGAAACAACATCTGATAATTCGATCGTAGAGGTCCCTGAAAATATCCCCAAATATAGCAGGTCCCGAGTTAACCTTTGATGCTCTATCAACATTTATCTTTGTCCAGCTGTGAAATGGAGTCTTCCAAAACACCTCAAGAAATCCAAAACAGTGCATGTAATTACAAGAAATACCTATTTTTTTGAGAACCCAGAAGTCATGCATGAGATTATAATAGTGTCCATTTTGGAGGCTACTCGCTTCCTAAGCTGTAGTGATAAACCATACCAGCACCACCTACATGAATAATAACCTCTTTCCATGAATAATTTCATTCCATCTAGTCCATATGGTGTGTATATTCTCTTCCATAGTTTCCAAAAGTAGATTTTTGATCTACGAGGAGGTCTGTACAACTGTACAGTTCTACAACATATCTACAATGCTAGGCATAATAGCTAGTTGGAGCTTGAAGATATCCTATTTATCTTTCTAGAGGGATAATTCCAGGTAACAATACATGAATAAATGTGAGATATCATCCCTATGTTGATTACATAACCAGAACCTGGAACATAAATAAATTCCAGAAGTTTATAAATGTTTATCAGTAGGGAGTTTATTGTGAGCAAGCCTACAAATGAAAAAGAAACTAGATGTAATGATACAAGGTTTATCATAGTGTTTGATCCATGAGTATTCAATATCTATAGCAAAATTTGAATTATATAAACTTTTGGAATCCAAAATTACATTATTTTATACTTCCCATAATAAGATGTCTTTGTGTAGATAAAAAGAATAATTATTCAGCAAACTATGGATGCTATCAGGAATCACCATAGTGGGAGAATCCAAGACATCATTGATATTGATATTAGTGTCTATATGAGGGTTTAGAGAATTAGTATATGGGGTGAGTTGGGTACCCATCCTATTTTCCGGCCAGAAGTTGAGAGAAGACTCCCTACAAGCAATCCAATGTGAGTGAGACATGATGTTGAGAAAAGAGGATTTAATAGCTGACCAAATTGAAGACCCCCTATAAAAGTTTTCCCCTTCTTAAATTTGTCAATGAACCTATATCTAAGGAATCTAAGTTCCATAGAGTGATTATTAAGAATATTCCATGTAAATATGGCTTGGAGTGCTTCATTAAACAGTTTGAGGTTTTGGATCCCCGTACCACCTTTATCAATAGTCTTGCAGCACTTACTCTAAGGGATGGTGGCCAACTTCTTTCCATCATGTCACCACTCAAAAATAAGTTCTTTATGAATATATTCAAGTGTTTGATAATCAAAATGGGCCATTTATAGATCACAAATGAGTACACCATCTTAGAAACAATGATGTGTTTAACCAGAGAAATCCTAATAGCCATAGATAGCAATTTCCTTTTCCAAGAAGAAATATTTTTCTTTATCTAGTCCATAATTTTAGTGAAATGGAATGATTTGGGTATTCTTGAGAAAATTGGCACTCCAAGATATTTCATGGGAAAGAGACCTTCCTTAATTACCAACTTCGATAAGATTTGAGATCTTCTCAAGGTTGTGATTCTCCTTACAAAATAAATAAAATATTTATTCTAGTTAATAACCTCCCTAGAATCTTATTCATAGTGAGAAAGAGACTTCTTCAAATTTTGAATATTCCATTTTAATCCTTGAATAAAAATGTTCTTTCATCATCATACAAGAGGTGAGTTGGACCTGCAAGGTTTCTTGAGGCCTGGATAGGATTGAGCCTTCCTTGAACTCTTATATGAGTAAGTAGTCTGCTCAAATAATAATCTATAATGGAGAGAATAATGGAAGAGAGAGTATCACCTTGCCTCAAAACTTTAGAACTTTAAAAATACCCCTTTGGAGAGCCATTAATAAGCACCGAGATGTGATAATACTCCAAACTAAATTTCACCCAATTCATAAAGGTGTCATTGAATCTAAAATTCTATAGAACTTTTTAAATAACTCCTCTATCAATCTTGTCAATGGATTTTCTAATATCAAGTATTAGAGAAAAGAAACCTAATATGGAAGGATTTTTAATAAGGTTGACACATTATGAATCCGTGCTAATGCAATATTGAATAGTTCTTCCTTTCACAAAACCAATATGATTCCAAGAGACAATTTTACTTGCAATACCAGTGAGCCTATTGGCCAGGAGTTTGGCTATACTTTTATAGCTTGTATTGATGGGCGCAATGGGTATGAAATGATGTATTTCAGAGGAATTATCCACCTTGGGTAACAGAGTTAAGAATTTTGTGTTGAGCCCATGAGGTAAAATACCCGATGAGAAGAATTTTTTAACCAATTTGCAGACATCAACTTGAATGACATCGCAATTTTTTTGAAAGAAGGCATTCATAAAGACATTAGGATCCGGGGAACTATCCATATTTAAGTTGAAAACTTCCTCTATGATCTCAAATTCAAGAGGGATACTAGTATGTATGATATTTTATTCTTCACTGACTATGATGGGAATAATTCCATCTGCCCATTCTTTATTGATTCTAGGACCATTGAACAAATTAGAGAAATAAGTGACAAAATGATCTGCTAGGGACTCTTCATTATCAATCACCCATTACCCATATTTAATTAATGTAAGAGGTATATAAGACTTTCTGAATCTTTAAATATCATTATTTAATTTGGTGTTTTGATCCCCCTAGTTAATCCTTTTAACTTTGAATGTTTCTTTATGAATATTCTCTCTAAGAGTAAGAGGGAATTCAGCCTAGTAGTGAGTTAAATTTCAAGATGAATATTTTCCTTGAAATTAGAATTGGTGACCTCTTCTTGCATCTGGTTAATATCAGCTTCAAGTGTAACAATGTCCTATTCCACCTTGCTGAAATATTCCTTACACCAACCTTTAACCTTGAATTTCAAAAGTTTATGTTTCATAAGGAAAGAAAAAGCATCATTTCCACTGTGATTGGAAGCCCAATGATTAGTCACAAGATTGATGAACTCAAAATGTGAGGCCTAGGCATTATTGAATATGAATGGAAGCCTTGGTTTGGTGAATCTAGTAATGAGGCTGACCAATATAGGGTGATGATTGGAGTTGATTTTTGCAGGGTGATGCTAGAGATAATATCTCATTTTTGCAGGGCATGATCAATGGAAAAAGATCTATTCAAATTTCTCATGACCATTATATTGTTGTTCCTTCCATACCAGTTATATTTTGTGCCAATAAGATTAATTTTCAGTATATTTTTCCCATACATACATGACCCTTATTAATTTGAGGAGAGATATTGATGGAAAGATCCCAACCTTTCACTAGGAAAAAGGATGTCATTAAAGTCACCAAGTAGGATCCATGAGTCCTGAATTCTCTGATTGATGTACTCAATACTCTTCTAGGGACTTCTTCTTTCATGAGGTTTGTTTTTAGCACAAAAAAAGAGAAATAGAAATGGGAATTTGAAAGTTATTATTCATAGGTTATCATTTTCTCATCTGTGTAGAAATTAGTGATAGCAAAAATAGAATCATGAGAAAAAAACCCAAAGGGACTACACATTTCCAGCGACATTATTGGTGGAAATTAATCTATAAAATCTACTTTCTATTCCATCAATACCCTATGAATAAACTTTTTTGGGCTCCATAATGACCAACAATTTGGGTTTCTGTATATGGATGAATATGTGAAAAGAGGTGGCAGTGTCATTATTTTCCACTCCAGGACAGTTCCAATAGAAGAGATTAATTTAAACCTGCGATTGGGGGGATTTTCTATTACCTCCTGATTTTCTTCCTAGTTGACTATCTTGTGGGCCGATCCTTTGAATTTCTATTTCCAAGAGTATTCACGAGATTAATAGGTGTAGGGGAATTTACAGTATCTATACTAAAATGATTAGTAGGTTTGGAGGGAACTGCACTATTCACAACATCACATTTGGATGGAGAACTATCTATGATGACTGCACTCCCCAATATCACAAGAGAGCTATCTCTAATAGCATCCCTTTCCAAATTCATTGAGGGATGAACATGAGAGATTGATATATTAGCTGTACTGTTGAAAACATCTGATAAGTCACTGTGGGAACCTGTTTGAGGTGACATAGTGATGGACTATGCCACTTGGTCAGTTTCCAAAGAAGATGTTTTTATATCATGATAGACCAGATCTGATGATTTCATAATAGGTAGAATCCCACCTTCATACACTAGAAAATTGATGATGTCAGGATGAACAGATACTTACAACATAGATGTCCTATTGCCTATAGACAGGATTAGAGGCACAGTAACCTGAGGTTCTAGAGGCCCCACAATCATTAATTACACATTATAGACAATCTCTTCATTTACAATGTTACATAGGTTGGATATAAACTAGAATAAATCCTATGCGAGGTCATAAGATAGTTTTTAATCTTCCTCCTGTTGTTCCACTTCTTGGACTAAAGTGTCCCATGATTCCTTAGAACCAGAAGAGAAATGTGGCGGCTATTTCCTTAACAAAAAATGATCCTCCCACTTCTTTGAGGGTTCCCCTTTCTTATAGGAATGTGATTTACCTTTTTTTCTTTTAGACACTTCCTTCCATTAATTTGAGGTAGGACGTGGTTTCACCTATTGTTGGACAACCCTACATTTATAAAATGAGTGTCCCACCATTTTACAAATCTCACAAAAGGGGGGATTGTACTCATATTCTATCTGAACCTCAATTTTGTGATCATTTTCAATGAAACTGATAACTTCCAAAAGCTTGGAGTATAGGGTTTCCTCTACTTTAATCCTATCATAAAGCCCAAGTTCTATGATTTATATATGATAGATTATTTATTTAAATAATGTTCAATTATTTTATTTAATGTATGATAAATATATAATCCTTAGTGTTCTCATTTTTATGTTTGAATAATGATATTACATATGAGAAAAAGGTTGACTAGGGCCTACAATAGGGATATTAAGTCCTAGAGATGTATGAAGCATATTATTTATTTATAATGCGATATTATTATTCAATTATAAGATAATTTATCTATTATAATAGTGTAATCAGATTAATTATGATACCACATCTCAAGAAAAAATTCACTGTAAGAGGGTTTTTATTAGCCTCAAATAGAGTGGTTTATAGTATTTTGAAATAATATCCTAGGATAAGGGGTTTAATTTATTATTTCATAGTTGAACTCTTGGAATGGAGATTAGATAAATTATTTTTATCATAGTTTGGGATATTTTTTTTAAAGATGATTAAAATGGTTCAGTGTAGGGTATTCTTCATAGAAGTTATATGTAACAAAAGTGACATGATGTTTATGGTGGTATGGTTATATTTATAATACCATAGTTCTCAAATATGAATTATGTTATTTATTCATTATAGTTTTTATTCCATTGGAATATTGGATATATATACATATTCATGAGTATGTAAACTCTTATGTATATATCATGTAATTATTAAATAGGAGCTCATAATGGTTCCCCCAACCCATGTAATGACTTATATTTTATTATATATATCAACAATATTTTTAAAGGTTAGTATTCCTCAATGTTTATATAGGACCTCCATAGATTTACTCTACATATAGAAATAGTTATACTTGATGATTTTCTATATCTTTTAGGAAAAATATCAATACATTAGCATGAATCAATAAGATATTATTTAAAATTTTCAATTTATAATGGATAATATAATATTAATATATTTTGACAAGTTTGATAATGATTTATATTATAAATTTAATGTTCACTTTTATAAGAATAACATTGATACCTGCTCAAAGATAGTGGTTGATTTATCCAAGAAATATTACATATTATCATACTTAACCCTTCTAAGTTCATCATGTTCATACATGAAAATTATATTCATCATGATGTAGATATATTTATTATTCCAATATTGGATGATATATTATTCAAAAATTTCATATTTTGATGACATGAGGTATAAATAAACCACTATATTTGGGTTATTTTGGTATAGCTGTATAAAAATTTATATATGTTTATATATATATATATAAATTTAATAATTATGTGATAGTTTATTCGTTGGGGAATTGTTTTGAATTTAAAATACCCATATATAAATGTTTCTCTATAAATGATTTATGAATAAAACCACATTATTAGGTGTTGGTGGGATCGTGATGGAAAATTATTTAAATTTTGTGAAATATGGGAATCTTACAATTTTTAAATGTGTATTTATTTGAGAAAAAAAACTCTTTTTAACCAAATATTTTAATAGTGATTTTATATAAGGAAGGATGTTTTTAAAATCCAAAAGGATAAATTTTTAGATTTTTATAGAAGAATATTTATTTGGGGTTTTATTTTAATAAAAATAAAGTACCTATTATGCTTCCAATAAGTTATATTTGAAGTTACCATTGGTGTTGTTCCATTCATTTTTCCCTTGAGTAATCGGTGGTGTTCCATTGGGAACTTTTTGGGATATTGGTTCCTGATAAAAGTTAATGGGTTCTTGGTGAAACCCATGTATATGTTTTAATTTGTGGAAGATTTAACCTTAAATATTCATCCCTACATCAATATTAAGTTCTTTGTAATTTTGGGGAGACTATTTTAGCTAATGTCTCACCATCTCTTTCTCCCGTACTTCTGCTTTGATCCAGGGTGATTTAAGATGATTTGGTATTCTAGGTAGGACCTTATATTATGTCATCATTTGATATTCTCCCTTATATTTATCTAATAATTGATTATTATTTTAGAGATTTTGGTATCTAATTTCACCTGAGTATGGTGAAATCACTCTAATCGATGGTGAGTTAATATTTGGTGTCTAGAAGAGAACCGAGAGGGGTTATTGCATATCATTACTAACTGTTTTGATAAAATATTTTTGATTTCTATAGATTAATGTTAAATTAGATGGAGATATAAGAAACATTTTCCTGTAATGGTCAAAAGTAAGAGTTACATAATTTATTATACAGCTATTGATTCATTTTATATATGTTTTGGTATATGGGAATGGATAATTTGATCAGGGTGTCCCCATTGGTAATTAATAGGAATCAAAATTGTATGATATAATAGGAAAATAATTATATTATCAGAACACACAATTTAAAGAAGAGAGTTATTTGATGGTTAATAGGGGATAATGTTAAATTAATATCTATAAATTTTCTTGGTTATTTAATTATTTAAGGGGTGATTGGAAATTAGATACATCACATGTGGTGTTCAGTAGAATGTCAATTCTATTCTATTTATTCCAGTGTCTATAAACTGGTTATTTTTGGGTTTGGATATATGCTCACTATATTGATTGGTACAATCGAGGGAGTGATGTAAGGTCTCATGGACATGGATCCACTTAGAAGATGAATTGTTTTTTTTCTTTAGGAAAAAATATAGGAGGCCTCATAAGGCTATGTATGACCCCAAGAATTGAATTCTGGTTAGAGTAAACCAATGGGGTGAATTCATAAAAATAACTCACCAATATAGCTTACTATGTACAAAATAATATAAAGGAGATAAAAGTGATATAGAATTATTATGGAGATGACTGAATGGATGGTAAAATAATTAGTGATATCATCTATTACTGGATGAGACGACCTAGTAAGGGTGCAATGGTTGTATATTTGTTCAATATAGTTTAGTATTGGTTTTAGGCTAGGGAAGTGATATAGTATGACTTATAGTCTTTGTGTTAATCATAGAGAATACAATGGTTGTATGGTGAAAACATGTGATGAAAATATATAGATTGAGCATATTAGTATGTGTGATGAATGTAATATTATTCATATTATATGAGGATTATGATTCATTTCATCTTGATAAGATGTGTATGGGTTTCATGTTTATTTAACAAGGGGAACAAACATTAGGATGATTGTTTATATGTATGTTTATTATTTATTCTAACTATATGGTGATTTATATATATGGATAAAAATTTTCCTCAAGGGTTCAAATTATATACTACCTAAAAGTTAATTTTTTATTATCAAAACACTTTTAGGGAAAAGTAAGAAACCCAAAGTTCACCTGGGTACAACAGTAAAATAAACCAAAAACTTGTTGAAAGTTAGTTTGAGCCTTATAGAGGCATTCTACCTACAAATTTCTAGGAAAGGTATGGTACGTGTATGTTTGGATAATCTATTATTCGATCTTCAAAGGGTGTTTCTAGATTACCCCAAGCCTTCAGGTACTCATCTATATTGATCTTCCCTTCATTAAAGCCTTTGATCAATATAAGATCCTACTTGTCGATCCATTCACCTTGTTCACTATTAGTGTCCATGTGTATCAATCTTCCCATAATATTATTTGGTTCCTCTTTTGTGGACTTAATCATAATAACTTTCTTAATTAATTCTTCTCATGAATGCATAAGCAGTTCCAGAACTTGCTGAGGTTCTCTAGTAACCTCCAGCTATTGTTCAAATGACATGACCACAATATCTTCAACCTCCTCCTCCAATATCACATCCTCAAAATGTAGCAGATACCCTTGTAAGATCCCCAACCTACTTCTCTTATGCATCCACTTGTGAAAACACCAAGGTTTTTGAGAGATAATTCACCCATATGAACTCTTTGACTTCACCTATTGACCCATGATCTCCATTATCTTGATCCTTCTTGCAGCCACCCACTGCTTGGAGCTCCTGTATCTTGTTGTTACCACATTTTTTATCCGAAAAAGTCTCCATTGGTCTAGTAAGGTATGAGTAGACTTTACTCACCTTTCTTTTATTCTTATTGTTAGCAATAAAACTCCCCGGATCCCTGTTCTCCTTATTTCCTCTCTTCCTCCATGGGCTATAAAGACCCTTACCATAATCTCCCATTGCATTGTCATACAAGGTTTCCCTTCCGGAATATGTTCCAGAGAGGCCATTGGTGATGCCCTCTACCAGACCATCTTCACCAAGGAAATCAAAGCGATTATTCAAGTAAAGAAAGTACAAGGTCATTCTTGGTTGGAACCCATGTTTATCATTCAATAGGATATCAGAGCCATGTCTTGGTTCTACCCAGTCATGGAAATCCTTAGAAATTCCCTCACAAGTTGGTTGTCAAACTCCTTCGACATTGATACCATTTACTACTCGCACATCCAGTGCATAAGTTCCATGAATGAATTTCCAAGTGCCATCGACACTAAGCACACCACTTTACACTAAGGCTGATGGGTCTTGATCAGCAACCTGGGGAACTCCTAGATCCTTTATAAAGAATTTAAAAATGTCCTCCACCTTTGGGTTTTCCTCTATTCTCGTATCCTGTAACTTCTATGCCTTATGTTGATCCTTAGAGGCACCCAGTACTGATGGCTCCATCAGACCTTTACCAGATCCAGAAACCAAACTACTATCACTACCTTCAAAACCTATCTTTATCTAACTTTTTCACCTACAAACCATCCTAACATCACCCAATTTATTACATGTAGAGAAAAAAATCCGAACATGACTTGAAAAAAATAGGTTGTTCCCAACGAAATTATTCCCCAACTATAAGCCATGAAAAATCAACTGGCCTTCTAGACACATCCACTTCCACACATATTTGGGGAGATAACGGATGATATACTGACCTGTTCTATTATCGGAGCATAAATATCTACTAAAAAAGTTTCCTAACATGTTCAATATTGAAGGATTTTGAAATGGTAAAGTAAGTTAAGGTATACTAACCCATATTTCCATTATCAAAAGTTCACAAATTATATGAAAGTCGAAGGACCACCTGAATAGAAAAAAATGGGATCTGTTGCATATGCGAGGAGCACAAGACCAAGACTTAATAAAATTGTCCTCCGTTGCAAACCAAATCATGATATGTTTTTTGTCATGTAATCCCACCGTTTCACGATTCTATAAATCCTAGAAGCCAAAAACATACCTATCAAAAAAATATACCAAAGGACGTCGCTGTTTGAACTGTGCAATCAAGGTCAGATTCTAAAGGGAGGAAGCTTCATGATATTATGAAAACGATATTCGAAGAATAAGTCATCCTTTGAATAGATCTGGAAATTTTGTGTTAATCCGAATCTGGGGAAAGCGAGGAAGGAGATCAGGGTTGTAGAAGAGGGAAAGGAGTGCGATGGATCATCTGGGAGTGGCAAGGGTCCCTCCCCCACCAAGGGAGGAGGTACCGACATGAAGACTATTCAAGGTTTAGCGAACCTGGAAACCCTACCCCGTAGCGAGATCCTAGGGGTTCAACACATATACCAAGGTGCATTGAAATGTGGAATACTACAATTATCTTTGATAATGTTAATGAAATTAGAGATAATAAGAGCTGATATAATCCCATGGTGAGAATAATTCCTAATTTTATAAATGTTATGGATGAAGTTGTATGTAATGTTGAGAAATGTTATTGATTTTTCTTGAGAACTATTTGAATTTAAGGTGGTAGACTATATATTTTAGCACCCATGGTGTGGAAAATTCAAGAGGGGGATGAAATTTTTATTCTATTTAAAAAATTTAGATTCATGTTATGATTACTAAGGTTCTATCTCATGTAACATGGAACATCTTGGTGTAGTTAATGACTATTATGGTATATTGGAACTTTACAAAGAAATTAAGTTAGAGAATCATGATTACCTAGTAATACAATTTTGAATCTATGTGATTATTACATATTATGTTATATATATTTCATTATTATGTTATACACTTGTTATTTCCAACTTGATTTTGGATCAAACTACAACACAAAATTTTGAAAAGTAAAATTCCCATTGGTGGGACCACTTAAGAATAACAAGAATATGAATTGATTAGTTTTTGAGATGATCCATTTCAGCATGACCAAATTAGCAGTGTGCCTACCTCCTCAATATCTATGTTTCCCACTTTCAAACCCCACAAGTCTCCACAATTAGGTAGTAAATCATAACT
The DNA here is from genome assembly GCA_963277665.1 of Viscum album. NCBI lineage: Eukaryota > Viridiplantae > Streptophyta > Magnoliopsida > Santalales > Viscaceae > Viscum > Viscum album. Next base: position 1,504,202,556 of record OY728152.1, read on the forward strand.
GTTTTTTGATCTGTTGATAGAATGTACCAGGTGAAGCCAAAGCAGTTATATGACTTACTTATTTAATCCACCCAGTTAGTGTCTGTTTCAATCCTAGGCATAGTTATTTGACAGACTACACAATCAATCATAGGGTATGTGGAATGGTGGTAGGATCCCTTAAGTGAGTAAACTAGACCTACTTATCATCCTTGTGTGAAATAATGAAGAGGATGTGGACCAATGGTTTATAATACCTTAAAGGACGAGACTGAATGCCATTGTTTAACTCTCACACTCTCTTTGGATAAGTTGTTGATACTCCCTTCATATAAAAAAAACCTAAGCGAGGCTGCCTACTGTGATGGCTAGAAACAACAACACTTTCCTGTAAATACCAGGACTAATATTCCTTCAAAAAATAACATACATATAGACATAAGAGACTGAAGGAGCTGAGTCGTCTCCCTTATTGATTTTAAATAGTAATATTTGTTTAGGAGAACTAGGGTAGGTGAACCATGGTAGGAGGATCAAGGTAGGAAAAGTTATTTAGGAAAAGGTTTCAAGATTATTCCCCACCTGAGATCACCTATCCATCAAGGATACATTATAAAAATTTGACTCCAATAGGGTAAGTGAATGCAGGAGGATAAGAAAAATATACCATATGTGTGGTATATTACACATGAAACCCATTTAATTAATAAAAATCAATAAGGTAATGTTTTTTCCACCATATAACATAAAATGGTATGGTCACTCCTCCTGTTTTTTCTACATCCCACAAATTTATTTTGGGAAAGGGAAACCTAGAAGACCTTAATGGACCCCTATTGATAAGGTAAAGACACTAAAAAATCTTGGCATGAAGCCTCACCTAAAACAACTTGACTTATTCTATATCACCCCTAGATTTTAAAATAATAATATTATATTTGATAGCATATATGAAATGCTACACTGAGCTTAAACAACCTGTGCATTATATTATTTGAATATGATCATAATAACCTAGCCATTGATTTGTTGGATAAAAATAGGGTTAAAAATATTATTATGTATATATATAAGATCCTTAAATAATAAAAATGTGTTTATTAATTCTTAGGAAACAAGGAAACAATTTTCAACAAATCCATTTTATACTTCAATAATACGTCTTCCTCAAAAAATGATTTTTAATTCTTTTTATGCATGGATAATGTAATTAATTTATTCCAATTTCAGTAATGGAATTTAATAAAAACTATATCATTTTTAAAATCAGTATATTGAAATTATCTTAAGGTGGAATTTTCAGTTTTTTGAAAAGTTTGTTTTTTAGCGAATAGTGAAAATTATCATTTTTTGTAAAAATATGATTTATTTTCATTAACCCAAGAAATTTAAAGTTAAATTATATTTTTTATTTATTATTAAAGTTACATATGATCTATTTTATTTATAATAATTTAGTTAAATTTATTTTAATCAATAATTTTCATGATTTTGTTATAAATATATTTTTAAGCTTAAAAAGTAATTTTTTTTTTCTAAAAAATGTTTTTAAGTGTATAATGTTTTCCATTTTAATTAATTAAAAAACCCAAAATTAGGGATTTTTTAAATTATATATATATATATTTTATCTATATATGTTAATTTAAATTCATATAATGAATATAATTAGTCAGAGAGTCAATGTAAAATTATCTTTTCCTTGAAAAATGCGTTTTTTGTAAAACTGTTTTTCGTCGTGATTTGAGAGATAATTATAAAATCAATTTATAACACTTAATCATATTGAATTTGGTAAAATGGATTTCATATTTTGAATCAGAATAATTAATATTACAAAACAATGTTAATATATATATATTTTTGTTAAGAATGAATATTAAAAATAGTAAAAAATTAGTCACCATGGTAAGAGTTAGTCTAGTGATCCCAGGTTAAAAATAATTGAAAAGGGACAATTTTTTATTTTAATTATTATTTTATTAATTTATTTATACTATTATCACCTTATTATAGCTATTTAATTTATTATTGGTCACTTTTCCATGAAAATGACCTATATAATATTCTAAGTAAAGAAAAAGATAAAAATGTGACTCTCTTGATTTTAAATATCTGTAATGTGTTCACATAGGGACTAGGAAATTTGTGAATTAATATTAAAAATTATTTTGAGAAAAATATATATTTTCATGATATTAATTTATTTATAATTTTTATGAATTATATAATTACCTTAAATTCTTATGTAACGCCTACACAACATTTCATTAATTTATAGAAAAATAAAATAAAATATTTTAAAAATATTAAAAGTAAAATAATTTCAAATAATTAGTATGTTACATGATTTTTTTGGATAAATATAACAATTTTGGTATTTTTTAATTATTTATACTCTAATTCCATTTATTTCATGATTTTATTAAGGTCAACATAATTGAATAGTTTCAAAAATAACATTAATGACAATTTATAATAAATAATAGTTTAATAATTGATTTAAATTTATTAAAAATTATATCTTCATCCATGTGACAAAGATATGGTTGAAATTATAAACCATGGTTCATTTATCAAACAATTTACCTCTTATAGAAACTTTCTTGACCCCTAAATAGTAAACTATTTTTTATCATGGTAATTATTCAAAAGCGGTTATAACAAGTTAAAAGAAAATGATAATGGTAAAAACCTAATATAAACTTGTACATATTTTATTTTATGATATGATTTAGACCCATAATCATCTTATATTATAATTATATCATTTTGGACCCATTTTTAATGATAAATAATTTATATTAATTTAATACATTAAGAAATTCAAAAAGTGCCTCACCGCTCACTTCTAAAAGGGAACTTCCTCTCCTATTTTCTTCACAATTAATTTTTTTGATTAAAATAACACATTCCCAAATAACTTCATTAATTCCCTTAAAATTTTATAAATTCATTTTTTTGATTATAAAACCTTCCTAGGAATGATTATTGTGTAAACCTAAAGATGTTGTCTGAATAAGAGGTATCATTCATAAGTGAGATTTTTTGTATTATTTATTCTTCAATATAATTTAAATATTATTAAAACACTATGATATACTAAATAAGTATATAAAATATACTAATATGTTGTCATGTTAATGGAATACCCTATATCCATCTCATATTCCATCAAATGGGAAACAAACCAGTCTTTTATGTGTACAGTTGTCAACCGCCTCATGAATTGATGTAATTAATTTAATATTACCTCCAATAACACATGATTTTAATGATATATTTACTATATTTAAATTATATTAATTAAATATTTATTATTATGTAAACATAACATATCATATATTTTCTTACCTTTCTATTAATTTAAAAATGGCAACGTCTTTTTTACTTACCTGTGGATTACCACCTACATGAAACGATGTGATTAATATATTATAACCAAATAAAATAAATATAATATAAAATTCTATTTAAATAAATAATATAATAATTATTTTATAATTATAATTCTTTGAAGATAAAATAATAATTATGTTACTTCTATAATGATAATTCAAAAAAAAAGAAACTGTTATTCATGTTTACCATCTCTAAGATTATAACATAGTTAATTTTTCATAACCATAATTCATGGTTGGTTTAAAAATTATATTTTATTTATAATAATAATAATTTTATGATTAATATTCTAGATATTATAGAACAATTACCTCTTTTACAATAGTCCAACAACCAAAGTCATTTTGGATATATAAATGGAATATCGTTAAAACGTCTGGCATGAACTAGATTGATTATGTAATTAAATATAAAATTGTATTAAATAAAATAAAAGGAAAAAAATACGAAAAAACTTATTAATAATTTGAATAATTAATATAATTTTATTATCCAAGAAGAAAAAGGATGTATGTGACAAGTCAAACCTCAGGTAAGGGATTCTATCCCGATTTCCTTTCACTGAGGCATATTTTAATGTTATAAACCAATTTATTTTATATGGTGTATATAATTCCATTAGAAATATTATATAATGAATTTTTCACACTTCATGATATTTTAAGTTTCAATTCAAATGGTTCAATCCAAGGGGATTTAAATCAAATGCTACCAAGTGGTAAGGGGTTTCATAACTCGATTTCATTTTATTGGGTTAAATTAAATCTTCATTTCCTTTGAAATTATATGATTATGTTTTAAATTAAATTTTATTATTTTATGTTTTATTTAAACTTGTTTTATGTGTAATTATATTGTATTCAAATAATCATTCCATTGATTAATTTTCGCTTCAATGGTATGATCATTGTAAGGTATTTCATCTCAATTTTATTTCATTGAGGAATATTTTAATTTTATAGACCAAATTAATTTTATATGGAGTATACGTATCACCATTTACATATTATATCATGAATCTATCAAAAATCATTTTATTTTATGTTTTCATTTCAATTATTCCATACTAAGGGATTTTACTTTAAAGTTTCCAAGCGGGATGGGGTTTCATTGCTCAATTTCTTTTCAATGGGTTATATTAATTCTTTATTTTCATTGATATTTAATTATTCTATGTGTAGTTAAATGATATTATTTTATGTTTTATTTTTACTTTTTTATATGTATTTACATTTTATACACATAATCAATTCACTAGTTAATTTTCACTTCAATAGTATGATCATTTTAAGGGATTTCGTCTCACTTTCCTTTCATTGAGGAATATTTTAGTGTTACAAATATCATTTATTTTTTTGGTGTATATGTTTACCCATTTAACTTTTATGCCATAAATACTTCATTATTCATGGTGTTTTAAGTTTTTATTCAAATTATTCTAATGATGGTGATTTTATTAGAATGTTACCAACTGGTAAATGGTTTCATAACTCAATTTTTTTTTTCATTGGGTTATTTTAATTCTTTATTAACTAAGTCATTAGAAGATTATCTATGTAATGCAATCTAATTATTTTATACTGCATTAAATTTTTTTTTATGTGGATTAAAATTAGTTTCAAATAATCACTCTATTGATTAATTCTCACATCAATATTATAATCTTTGTAATGACTTTCATCTAAATTTACACTCTGTTGAGATATATTTGGTATTATCTAGACATTTAATTTTATATGGTATATATAATACCCCTTGTAGGTATTTAAAATTTATACATATTTATTATTTATGATTAATTATTAAATTTAAATTACCTATCTAGAGAAATGTGTAAAATAAAATAAAATATTACTTTTCTTTTTGATCGAGTGTATTTTTCTTCTATGAACATATTTTTAAAAATTGTTTTATGAAAGTATTTTTTATTAATAAAATTATATATTAAGTAAATTCTATGTTATCATTTATTTTTTACATGGTTTGAAATGAATATTTATAATATATTCCATGAAAGGTTTGCATTCAACCTTTTTATAAAATTTCAACTTAAATGTTTTCTTTTCAATGTATACATCCTTAATAGACTTTACCACCATCAAAACCATTTTACACCCTTTATCTTCTTATATAATACGTCAATGAATTTTCAATCGTAATTATTTATGAAAACATATTTTAAAATTTTTGCTTCTTTTTTTTTCAATTCTTTTAAAGAGTCGATTTTACTACAAAATCTACCTTTCTAATAGTTATGTATCATCTATTAATTAATTTTTTGAACAATAAATTTATATTGAAACCTTAATTTTTTTTTATATTTGGGAATTAAATTTATCTTAAATATAAATATTTTTTTATCATAGATACAGTTACATATTAAACCATATATCATTTAAACATATGTTTTTTTACTATCAAAGTTATTTAATTGTCTGGGGAAAATCTTGATAAATCCACATTCTTTAATCAATATAGAAATTTTTGGATAAGGAATATTTTTTTGAGTTAAATTGATCATTAAAAATATGATTAATGAATTGAACATGCAGTTATGGTTGTGAATCAGTTATAGATAGCTTCTTGATGCATCGACATGTCTTCTAAGAGAAATCCATAAGCTACCATTAAATGGGTTTTTAGGGTTTACCTAACCATCAATTAATTAGTCCTAATATAAGGTATTGACCATATATATATCATGATTCCTAAGATCATGATGTCCAATATTAATAATTTCCTTCATTGATAATTCAGATATTTTTATCCATGATATTTGTGCATTGACATTATGCATGGATTCATTTTGTGTATAAGATATTAGTTTAATGGATTGTGTTTTTAGTTTTCTACCATTCAATATTTATTATACCTTTTTGGTTCTAGGTATATTCCACTATAATTATTGCTTACTGATAATCTATGCTAACCCTTATTTTTTCCCTCTCCCAAGGATATGAAGAAGTAATCATTAAATGAGTTCAAGGATGAAGAATATTTACTTTCATTATTTTGTAAATTATTTTTTAAATATAATGTGATATTATAGTTTGTGTTTAGTTTACCAAGACTAATAAACTATTAGATCCTTTGGTATAAGATTCCGTGTATCTAGTGCCAATGTAATATAGTAACCATCGACTTTGGGATACTAGGGTCAGGGTCATTATAGCTTGTATCCAAGAATGATGAATAGAAACCATGAGAACTAGATTTAGGAAAACATATATTAGGGAAAATAACCCTATGAATGACTTTGAGGATAAGTTTAAGTATAGAATAATATCCTAAAATTTTGGTGGGGTAGAGATTATGTGGGTTTCCTAGAAATACATCCCTATCTGGATACAATAAGTGGATGTGATTTTGACATAGAGGCATATATGGGTAATAATAATCAGAAGAGTTGGTCGAGTATATCTTGGACATTATTCTAGTGAATAGTGAGTGTTCCCTTACAACATACCTGGTTTGACACAACCAAGAGATATTCTTGGGTTAATTCACATTTTCTCTATGATCATTTATGATTAATTAATGAATATAACCTATGAAAACCTATGCTATTCCATAGTGACTGGGGATAAATGTATTGCGTCTTGGGATGATATGTATAAGGTGAATAATATAATTAAAATCCTAGACAATCCTTTTGAGTTTTTATGTGATTGGAGTTTAACATGATTATGGATATTTTAAGAGATATTTAATGTAAACCAACTATTGGGATTAGTATATGTTTTAGTGAAAATTTCATTTTAGGAATGATTATTTGATGAAATAATTTTAAAGGTATTGATAACCTTTAAGGCTAATTTGATCATTGATATTAAGGTAATAATAGTCAATTAAAATTATTTGATTTTATGGAAAAATAATATGTATATAGAAAATTAGGGGTTAAGAAGTGATTTGATTATTAATTTTTTTTGAGGATATTCCTCATATTTTTGGGAATATTACAGAAATTATATTAATATAGATAAAGGATAACCTACATACTGGGTGAAAACCCATCACATCCGGTCTGGCCATAGGGCTTGAACCCACAACCGAAAGGTAGAAAAGGGTGAAATTCCTACCATCGGACAATGCGATGTCCTAGTTAATATGAAATTATTTTTACTTTAAGGAATTTATAGATAAATACTTATGGAATGGATTAAGTTTATCATTGGGTGTTACTAATGTGGTTTTAAAAATGAAGGTATTATATTGGAAAATTTTAATAATCATTATGTTTTTGGTAAATATGTAGTTACAAATATAATTAATTTCCAATTTTTAATGATACCTATGCTACATTAAAATTTAATTTCATTAATTTATACATAAAAACTTTATCTTGGATATTTTTTTCAAGGAGTAATAAATGAAGCTAAAATTGATCAATGCACAAAAAAGGATGAAATTGTTCTTATGAAATAAAAAGATATGAAGTAAATGTATTTTTTTGGTGTTCTCTATAATGATAGTATAATAATACCTCAATTTTATGAAAATGATCTTGGAATAAAAATGTTATACTCTTACCAATTTTTTTTTGAATAAACAATCTTTTCACCCATCATATATTTATCAGTTTTTGGTCATACATTTTTCCTTAACATGTTCTCTATCACTCACTATTAGTCCTTGTGCATTAGTTTTCTCCTCCATGTCTATATTATTTTTACTTTTCATTAATATTATCCTTTTTTTAATCGTAGTTTTGTGTTATTCTAGATGACCTTCATATTTTACTATAACTTTTTTAAGAGGAAATTTTATTAAACATTTCACGATGTGGGTTTCTTAAAAATAAATTTTCTATATTCAAACCCTTGAATTCAAAGTGTATTTAAAATTATAAATATTAAATTTATTGATGTTGGGGAGAATGTAACACCCTAATATTTTAAAATAATTAAATTATGTTCAATATCATATATGATATGATATATCGAGCTTAAATGACCCACACAATATATTATATACCTAGGAGAATTATAAACTAGTAATTGAGTTATTGGGTAAAAATAGGATTAAATACATTATGAAATTAATATTTAAGGTTAATAATCAATACAAATTTATTTATTAATTCATATGAAATATGCAATGTTTTTAGTAAAGTCATTTTATAATTCAAAAATATGTTTTCCTCAAAAATTATTTTAATGTTTTTTTTGGAAAAGATAGGATAATTATTTTATTTCCAATTTAAGTAATTATATTTTATAATAAGTATAAATTTTTTTAAACCATAATTTCAAAATTATCTTTAGGTGTTATTTTCAGATTTGTTTTGAAAACATGGTTTTGTATTAAAGTGTGGAAATTATTAGGTTTTTTAAACTATCATTTCCTTTCATTAAATAAAGTAATTTAAAGTATGAATATATTTTTAATTTGGTCATAAAATCATATATGATCAATTTTTTATGAACAATATAATTAATTTTTTTAATATTTAATTTATTTGATTTTTTGTATATTATTTTTAAATAAAATATGGATTAATTTTGAGACCAGGCGTTGTGACAATGTGTGATTCTAAGACCTGGTGTGTCTGGAATAATTGTTTGAAAAGTAATAATTATTAAATATCACATGCACGTGGTTTTCCTAAAATAGTGTAATAACTTCTAAATATGCATACATATTCGAAATTTGAGGGAAAAATTGAATTCATAATAGCAGTTTTACCCTAGTTACGACCTAATATTGGTCGGTGTGGGCCGTTTGTGAAAAATATATTGCGAATGTAAAACGAAAAAAATTATTTAAAAAAATTATATTAATTTGTTTTGTTGACACATCAATTTAAATTTCTTTAAATATATCCTTATGTATGAATTATAAGGTAATTTTTATAACCTTGGAACCTTTAGAGGATCATTAAAAAAATAACCTCAAGAGAAATTTCTCAGGTGAACGATGATGAGATTTTGGATTAACGATCAACACATAAATGAATCGACAGATATTTACAAAGATGACAACACAATGATCTTTCTTTTTCAGTGATCAATCAAAATCGCGGCCGGGCATGTTATTTTTATTTTCTTTTCCCCATTCTTGAATACCATGATGAATTTGGACCAATCGACGAATACATTTATCTACGGTTCGATCATGTTTTTGGGCTGCGTGATTTTTGCGGGGTTTTGATGGTAGATTAATCTTTGTAATTATTTTCTTATTATATTTTCATTATAACAAAAATCAATTGAGAGAAACATGAACATAAATTGAGGTTTGTTCCAATCCTTGGTTCTTGTGTTTTTCTTCCCCCATTCATCATTCGTTGCAGGCATTCTTCGCTTGGCTCATGACTCAAAACATCCCGATCAATCGATCGTTTCACACTAAATTTTTGACACAATGATACATTATCAAATATATGAGATTAGAAAAACAGGAAGGAGGTGGAATGAAAGAGACAGAGTGATTCAAATAATGGTGGATCCCCAAATTCATGTTCTTCAACATTATTCAGTGCCGAAAAAAGAACAATGAATTAATACATTTTGTAACCAGATTGGAAGATGAAACACATAGATTTAGAAATGAAATGGATTCAAGACCTTATATCTTGATTTTTAGATGAACCCATCACCTGAATGGAGTTTGGAGGATCGAATAGTGAAAGCGGGAGGAAGAAGATAGGTTCAAGATAAAACCCAATACACTCAGAATTTAGTCCTTAACTATAAAATATGTAGTCCCCTTGGATGAACTCAGCATGTACATGAAGGAGTACAAAGACATAATGTGGAGTACATTGGTTTTCTACACAGTGTGTACTCCCCCACATGGCATGGCCTAGACCATGTACATGGGCTACCCAGTGTATTGGTACATGAGAACATATACACAATATGAAGCCTTGTACTAGAACATGACTAGAGTGCACAGGAGAAACTCAGGTACATGGACACAACGTGTAACTATTCCACATACTGTGTACTCTTCTAACACAGCACGAGTTGATGACATGGGCTATTTACATGGGTAGTACCCAATGTCAAGGGACACAACTTGTACCCTTACTATAGGTCGTGTATCCTTTTCTACATGACTTATATATCTTGTCCTCCGGATCTTGGACAAGTTTTGTTAGGGTTCGTTTCCCTCATATTTTCCCTGAGGGAATATGGGAATCAATTCCTACTCCCAAGACTATGATCCCTTTAGTTAGAATTTCTGGATAGAGTTCTTGGATTCCCCATGAGAGGCCTAGAGTGGGATCCTCTATTCATATTCATGCCCTAAGTGGAGTTATTATCATCGGTGTGACCAATCCTACTAGACGTCAATCCTCTACTTAGAAAGTTAATCCAGATGGAATAGTTTGTATCAACCCATGGCCCTGGATATGATTTTTATCTGTTGTAACGTATTCTTTTTCAGATTTATAAATGTATCTCCCTCATGAAAGTAACCAATGAGAAGTACCTCTTGGATGAATTCCATCAGTGCTATCAGAATCATGATTGTGTTCTCTCGAATGAGTGCTTCATGGAATATTCAAGCTAGAATCCTAAGGTTGGTAGATTACAGTTATGGATTACATCTAAACCATGTTTCTTGGACTGATTATTGCTAAATATTCTTTTTATATGTGTTTTAGACACATACTTGTGTATAAATGATTATACCTTCCTTTGTTATACAATTTTTTTAGTTTAGGGTGTCCTAATGAGTATTGTAATACTCACCCCTACATGGGATTTTTCCACACATGTCTTTTCTTATACAGATTATTGAACTTTTGATGGAATTCTAGGTGGACCAGAACCAGACAATGCTTAGTGAGACCAAATAGACACAGGTGTGTTCCTACGACTTTCAAAAATTAGTCCCAATACATTTTACTTATAAGTTGGACTCGTGTTATAGACTCTTTGTGGTGGGATTTTATTTGAACCTATTTTACTTTACATTACCTCCTTTCATACTCTAGTTGTGATATATATATTCATGCATTATAAGGACCCATATTTTTCCAGAATGTGTTTGTGAGCAGAAATTTTATTTTTTCTTTTAGATGCTTAAAAGAGAGAAAATAGTCCTTTTCCTCAAGGTTATGATATGAAATAATTTTTCTAAATACTCTATTGGTCCTGGAATTATGTGTTTACCTTAGGATAATAGTTTGGTAGAAATATGAGCCGTTCAAATTTTAGTGGAATAATTAATATTTAATGTTTAATAAATTAAATATTAAATTGTTTGTGCAGGTTCGTTCGAACATAAGAATTTAAAAGAGTGTCGTATTGAGATTCCTTATTTTTCAGTGAGTTAGGAACTAGGATTTTATCCTAGGCGAGGCATAACCTAGAGCTGGGCATCAGGGTTGGCTCATACCCCCTTTTCTTTTCTTTTGTTTTCTTCTTTTTTTCCTTTTCTTTTCTTTATTTTCCTTCCTTCTTATTGTGAAATACTCATGTGTAGATCCTACTTTTCCATGAACTAAGAGATAACTAGATAAGGGGAGATATAGATAAAGAGTGATAAAGATAGGTACCATCAAGAAGCCCTCGACATGCTGGATCAACGTGCGACAGCTGTGGACCGCAGAATCGAACGAAGCTTCGACGGGTTCTTCCCAAAGGTAAGACCATTTATATTTTGACCATAGATCCCTGTATATTTTAAATTTTCCAAATTTAAATCCCTATTATGCTTGTAAGAGGCCCCTAGTGGACAGATATATTTATTTGGGGGTGAAAACAGGGGATTCGACTGATCTAAGGGTTTTTTATTTGGGAAACCAGGTTACACGACATGTAGTCCAGGGTGACATGCTGTGTGTTCTTCTCCTTCAGGGAAGTTGATGTTCAAGGAGTAAATTCCATGTATAGGAGTGTACATTCCATGTACTGGTACTTTGATGTATAGTTTAGTACCCGGCCAGGGTGTAAAGACCCTTAAATTTCAATGATTTTTTTTCTTAAATTCATTGGGATTTTACGAGTACACAATTTATGATGGAACCAGATTCTGTGGCCCGGTGTGCTCGGAATCAATTTCTGAAGTTTAGCTTAGGTAAGTTCAGTGAACGAACGAGTGGGTCTTCCTAACTTTTGAACTGGTGCTCAGAATCGAAATCCGAGGGCACCAATGAAACCGTAGCACTGGTAATTGCTTAAGAAGACCTTTTCTAGAGTTGCGTTTACTCAGGAAGAGTTGTTAAAAAATGTGGGTTAAGTATTAAGAGAAATAAATTTGTGTTACAATTTTATTTCACTTATAAGAGGTTAAACCCGATGTGTGGGAGTTGGGGTGGGACCCACTAAAATCATAACCCCTCTTGGTAGGATATTAGTGAGGTGGGGCCCACATGATCCCCCACCTTTTCAAATTCCCTAACCCCTCTAAACCTCCCATGTATGAAATGTTGTGGATACCTTCTTCAACATTAATGCATGCCAACTAAACTCATCATTAATTTTGGGCAATTCAAGACTAATTAATTAAGTGAGTTTAGGTTTTTGAATTTTAAAAATGTTGGCAAAAGTAATAAAATAAGGCAAAGGCCTTATTTTATTTTGGTTGCTTCGTTGTGTTGAGAGAGGGAGAGTTATACACTTTGAAGAACTTCATATTCCTCCTTGAAGAACGCAAAGAACACCGACACACCATTCCATCATCTCTCCACGTCAAAGAAAGGGAGACGTCGCTTCCTCCTCAGACGATCTCCATCAAAGTATACGGAGCTACACCCCGCGACACCATTCTCCGCGACGCTGGCTTCCGTGAACTACATTGAGGTAGGGGTTAAGTTCAAATTTAATCAATTAAATTTGTGCTTTGTTTGATGTTGAGATTACTCATTCTTTTTCCACTTGCTATCGGTATAATGGGAGGAGGTCGAACTGCACAAATATGGCCGACCCTCCTCCCCATTGTTGTTGTACTTTGTTGTGGATTGGAACGGAGGCGACGCGGTGCCATCGCACCACGCGGGAACGTTGGAACCGCAGCCGAAGCGGGCCACGACGAAGGAGTGCGGCATCGTCGCGCTACACCGGTGAAGCCAAAGGAAGCCGCGGCCAAGGTTAGGCCATGGAAGAGGGGTGCGGCGCCGTCGCGCCGCGCCACAGCACCATGGAGGGCCGAGGCCGGGGCGGGCCGCGGCGCTGTCACGCCGCGCCAGTCAGACGAGGGCCACGACGGTGCAGAGGAAGGCGGCCAAACTCAGCCGGCCGCCGGAACTTCGAAAGGTGGGACCCACGGGGGTCCCACATCGGCACATCGGCCGAGAAATACATCCAGCCATATTCTGTAAGACTGGGGGTCGTAACCCCCGACAGGTGGGAAAGGCGGAGCCCACAGGGGTCCGCCGTTTCTCAATCAAGGGGGGCAGCGCCCCCCTCCGCGTCCAGCTCGGCCTCGAGCCGAGCCGCGGCCCACGCCGGGCTAGACCGCTCATGCTGGGCGGGGCTGACCGTGCTGTGCCAGACCTTGGCGCCGGGCCGGGCCATGCCGTCTGGGCCGGACCCGCGCTAGCCTGGCCGGGCCGACCCAAGGGGTATTGGGTCGGGTCGGACCGGGCCCAAACCCCCTGATTTCCAGACAGATCCATTCAAACACCCATAACATGGGCTACAGACCTCCGATCGAGGCACCATCAGTTGCATAGAAATACTTTGATCGAGGCGGTCGTTTCGGTATATTAAACTCAGGGTTTCGGAGAACTTTGTGTATGACCGGGTTGGTTCGAACACGAAACCAACCAGGCCCTCGGAGCGGAAACACTTATAACTTGAGCTCCGGACGTCTGATTGACTTGTCGTCGACTTTGTTGGATTCCTCTTAGTGAGAAATTTCTTTTTACTTACTCCGATTGAGGTTTGGATACAGCTGGAGTATAGTCGGGTTGGTTTTGACTTAAAAACCAACCGGGCCCCTAGGACGAAAGAGCCAATAAATCTCAGACTGGGCGTCCGATTGACGCGCCGTCTGTCACGTTGAGTTCCTATTGATGAGAAGGAACTTTTTGATACATAAAAATTGGAATTTGTGACAGTTGATGTATCGACCCCATGGGTCGTGGAACAGACCCTCCTGTAATCGAGCTTGCTGTGTGTGGGAACCCTAGAGCTGGCTGCGACTATAACGACGACGACGACTGTACTGAAATCCTCCATGATTTCGACAACGACGCCTACCGTAATGGAATCCTCCATGGGTTCGACGGCGATGAATACTGTTCTTGTATCCTACGTGGGTCTGGCAGTATTAGACCTCTGTACTTGTATCATGTGTGGGTCCGGCAGAGTAGCTGGTCTTGTATCCTGTGTGGGTCTGACAGCTTAGCTTGTCTTGTATCCTATGTGGGTTCAACAGCTTAGATGAATCAGTGGCTACATCTGATCATCTCTATCACCTTACAAAGAAGTATACATGTGTGAGCTGAGTCTTGACTTAAAATCAATATCATTGATATGAATGTTGTACTTTCCTGTGTGTATTGGATTATGCTTTCGTGTGTGGATTGGGTTTTGAATTCCTAAGTGGAATGGGTTATGTTTTTCCTGTGTGGAATGGGTTGTATTTGGGCTCGTGTGCTAGAGCCGAGCTGGAATTGATGACTTAGGTATATGTATGGGCATATACCTAAGTAGAGTTGGTTCTTACTTCGTGATTGTATATTTCCTTTGTGGTTTATCCTTCGTGGATTCTGGGAGACCTTATGGGGTCTCAGGGTACCTACTGAGTAGCGTATACTCACCCCTGCATGGGCTATGCCCACACTACGTTGTGTTGGATGCAGATGACAGACAACGCTGAATGAGGTGGGAGCTCGTGGATCTGGATGGTACCTGGAGATGGATCACTGGACGGGACGTACACAGGAACAGACGACTGGAGCCAAGGAGCAGAGGAGACTACATGTACCCACCCTTCAAGTGGGATTTCTAGAGGAAGGATCTGAGTTGCTGCTTTACTTTTCTGCTGTTGTACTTTCTTTTCATTTGTACTCTACTTTCAGTTGGGTTTGTATTCTGGCCCATTTACTTTCCAGCAATTACTTTTGTACTCAGTTTACTTAGTGTTTACTTCAGTTTGCGTACTCTGTGGTGTTTGTTTACTTTCTAAAGGAAATTCCTTCCATTTTATCAGGATTTATGCCTTCAGTGTAAGTCGCCAGCCCCTAGCCTATGGAAGGCGGTCTTGGGGTAGTCACGGAACGGGCCCCAAGGACGGGTTGTGACAAATTGGTATCAGAGGAGTTTAGTTCTACCGCAGAACTTAGGACTCTGACATTTCTTCTATGTGAAGCAATAGTGTTAAGGGTATTGAGTGTTGTTATCAATCTAGGGAGTCCAATGTTGGTGCGGAGACCGACGTATCCATATCCCAGGACCCTGACTTCTGATTTCCGACTCAGTGCACGAAAACATTGATTGCATGTGTGTTTCAAAAGTTTTCTTTGTGATTACTTTGTGTCAGCTCACCAGGTATACTGTATTGAATGTGGCACACCTGTTTCTTTTGAGGATGGCCCCACAACGACATCTAGCTAGGGTTCCGAGCGTTGTACGAGATGGCAGCCCACCGAGTGATGAGGCCTTGGTGCAGGGCCCCATTATAGTAGAGGCACCAGCGGTACCTCTAACCGCCGAGCCACCGATGCCACCAGCCCCAGCCGCTGAGAGTGCACGTCGCCGTAGTGCACTGCATGAGTTTCAGCGTCAGAGACCCCCAGGTTCCGTAGGGAGACGAACCCTCAGGCAGCGGAGGATTGGCTGGAGGCTATTGTACGAGTTTTCATATTAGTGGGGACACTAGCTGACCTCATGGTGATCCTTGCGGCGAGTCTCTTGCATGTGAAAATAGGTAGATGGTGGAGTTTGATTCTCCAGGTGCACGACAATACATCTTTACATTGGAAGAAATTCAAGAGCCTCTTCTGCTCAAAGTTCGTTCTGGCCACCCTCTGTGCGGTGCACATTCATGAGCTACTACAGCTGCGGCAGGGCAACATAACGGTAGCCCAATACTCGGTGAGGTTTACCGACCTCTCGCGCTACTCCACAGACATGGTACGAGACCCATTCTTCCAGGACCGGACCTTCGAGAAGGGAATGAGGCATGAGATCAGGGCTTTGATGATTTCTCTCAGCATACCGATGCAGGCAGGAGTACTGGAGCAAGCCCTTCTTGTGGAGAGCTTTCTTGTTGAGCCTACACCAGCAGCAAGACCCACCGCAGGGCGGCATGTAGCAGAGTCTTCTACATCTGGCAATCAACAGATGTCATAGGGGTCCAAGAAGACCTGACTATCAGGTGGATGACCTCAGGATACTGGCTCAGAGGTGCAGGGCACACGGCGTAGAGCCAACCTTACGAGGAGCAGACAATGTTATGCATGCGGCGGGTAGGGCCACATGGCTCGTGACTGCTCAACCCTCCATGCAGAGGAGAAACAGACGCTTGAGGTACCACCTAGGCAGAGGTAGAGGTTCAATCGTGGTGGTCCGTAGGGAGCAGGTGGACAAGGAAGAGGAGCTGGCCGAGTAGCAGGTGGTGGGTGACGCTTTGAGGCTCTACCACCACCACCGCCAGGAGGTCCACCCCGACCATAGGGAGCTGGCGGACAAAGGCATGCTCAGCTTCAGGCAGTAGAGGACTATGACCACAGTGCTCCAGAGATGATTCGAGGTACTATCTGTGTCTACTCCACCCTTACTGCAGTTCTTATAGACACAGGAGCGAGTCGTTCTTTCATTTCTGCTGCACTTTTTCAGAGCTCGGAGATTCCGACGGAGCTGTTGGATCGATCCTTATGGCTAGAGACTCCTACGGGAGTAGACTCGACGATTAAACACTGGTTATGGCAGTGTGAGCTTACTCTAGGAGGTGAGAGCTTTGGCTGAGATCTTCTTGTAGTAGATTCGAGGCCTTACGACGTCATCTTGGGAATGGATTGGTTATCTATAGTCTATGCTCAGATCGACTGTATTAGGCGCAAGGTGTGGTGTGTCCGCACCGATGGGAGCAGGTTCACCTTCACCAGCGAGAAGGGACCCTTTGCAGCATAGGATGGAATCATGCAAAGGAGAGGACTACCGACCACTCATCAGTTGGCAAGCCTCATCCTAGGAGCAGTGGATGTGCGGAGTCCGAGTTTTCCTGTAGTGGTGGATCAGTATGCAGAAATATTTCTTGACGAAGTTCCAGGACTACCTCCTCATATAGAGGTAGACTTCTATACTGACCTGTACCCCGGGACAACCCCGATATCTACTCCATCATATCAAATTTCTCCCGCTGAGCTTCGAGAGATACAGGTATAACTGGAGGACTTGTAGGGAAAGGGATTCATTCGACCCAGTGTTTCACCCTGGGATTCCCCGATATTGTTCGCCATGAAGGCAGACGAGAGCTTGCGACTGTGTGTCGATTACCATCGCCTGAACCAGGTGACCGTGAAGAACAAGTATCCACATCCGAGAATTGACGAACTCTTCGATTAGCTCAAGGGAGAACGATGGTTCTCGAATATAGACATCATATTAGGCTATCATCAGCTCAGAGTTCGAGACGAGGATGTATAGAAGACAACCTTCAGGTGTCGGTATGACCACTGTGAGTTCTTGTTTATGCCTTTCAACGTGACCAACACTCCAGAAATGTTCATGAGTCTCATGAATAGGATCTTCCAGCCTTACCTCAATCGATTTGTCATAGTCTTCATCGACGACATATTGATTTACTCGACTACTGAGGAGGAGCATGCCTACCACTTGCGGGTTGTATTGGATACACTCCGAGAGCACCAGCTTTATAGTAACCTCTCGAAGTGTCAGTTCTGGATACGTGAGGTCCACTTCTTGGGACATGTCATATCTGAGGTGGGATTTGCGGTGGATCCTGTGAAGATCGAGGCAGTGGTAGCTTGGGAGCCACCCAGGAGCGCGACGGAGGTGCAGAGTTTCCTAGTTTTGGCTAGGTAATACCGGAGATTTTTGCTAGACTTCTCCAGAGTTTCAACACCCATTTCAGCTTTGAAGAAGAAGAGGAGACCCTTCATGTGGTCAGATAGATGTCAGTAGAGCTTCCAAGAGCTGAGACAGAGATTGAACAGTGCACCCATCTTGAGGATACCGAAGGAGGGAGTAGGGTACGTAGTCTACTGTGATGCATTAGGGATCAGACTTAGGTGTGTAATGATGCAAAAGTGGGAAGTGATCGCCTATGGATCATGATAGTAGAGGCAGCATGAGAAGAACTACGCTACCCATGACCTGGAGTTAGCAGCAGTGGTCTTCGCTCTGAAGATGGGGCAACACTATCAGTTGGGCGAGCGCTTTACAGTCTACTCTGACCACCATAGTCTTAGGTACATCTTCTGGCAGAAGGACCTAAACTTGAGACAGTGGGGATGGCTCGAGTTCCTCCAGGAATATGACTTTGAGATAGTCTATACTCCTGGAAAGGGGAACATATTAGCCGATGCTCTCAGCAGGAGGACGGGCATTCAACTACTTGGAGAGGCGATAGAGAATCTAGCCGCTTTGCAGATATCCTTCATGGATAGAGATGGGGAATCCTTTCTTCAGTCGCTCACAGTCACACCTCCACTTCTTCAGCGGGTCAGAGAGGCACAGCGTGGGGACGTTGACTGTGAGACGCGACGTGCACAGATTTCCACAGGACAGGCACCTGATGGTTTTTCTATAGGAGGAGAGGACGCCATCCTTTTCAGAGGACGTACCATGGTACCAGATTCTTTACAGGAGGAGGTTCTGAGAGAGTTTCACACTTCCCCTTTGGCGGTACATCCAGGGGTAGCGAAGATGTACCAGGATCTCATATGACAACACTGGTGGCCGGGTATGAAGAAGGTTGTGGCAGAGTTAGTTTCACGATGCCTCACCTGCCAACAGGTGAAGGTAGATAACCAGGTACCAGCAGGCTTGGTACAACCCTTGGAGGTTCCGGAGTGGAAGTAGGACGGGATATCTATGGATTTCATGACTGGACTTCCACGTACTTCAAGAGGACATGACTCCATTTGGGTGATTGTCGACCGACTCACCAAGTCGGCCCACTTATTACCTATCAGAGAGCTGGGCTCAGTGGAGAGCTTGGGATGCATCTACGTTCAGAAGATCATACAACTTCATGGTGTGCCATCTTCTATCATCTTTGATCGAGATGCTCGATTTACTTCCCAGCTATAGAAGGGGTTGCAAGAGGCATTTGGGACGCAGCTACGCCTAAGCACCGCCTTTCACCCACAGACGGATGGTCAGACAGAGCGGACCATTCAGACTCTCGAGGACATGCTCCATGCATGTGTCCTCAACTTTGGTCGTAGTTGGGAGTATCACCTACCCTTGGTGGAGTTTGCGTACAACAACAGCTACCACTCCACCATCAGGATGGCACCATACGAGGCATTGTACGACCGACAATGCAGATCACCTTTGTGCTGGACAGACCCAGGGGAGTTAGCACTTGTGGGACCAGAGATGGTCCAGGCCACAATGGAGAAGGTACAAGTCATCCAAGAGTGGATGAGGATAGCTCAGAGTCGACAGAATTCTTATGCTGACAGGAGGTAGAGACAACTTGAGTTTGAGGATGGTGACCACGTTTTCTTATGGGTCTCACCTCGACATGGATTACGGAGATTTGGCCGAGGCGGGAAGTTATCTCCGCACTTCATAGGACCATTCCAGGTTCTCAGCAGGATAGGCGAGGTGGCTTATCGCCTGGCTCTACCACCTCAGTTGCATCAGTTGCACGACGTCTTCTATATATCTCAACTGAGGAGATACGTGCATGACCCGACACATATCATTGACCATGGGGAGCTGGACATCGATGACAGGGCAAATTTTGTGGAGGTCCCGGTGGAGATCGAGGATCGATAGGAGCGGGTCCTATGTGGGCGGTCTATTCCTTAAGTGCACATCATGTGGCAGCACTGTAACCTCCAGGAGAGCACTTGGGAGAGGGAGGCTCAGATGCGTGCTCAGTACCCTCATTTGTTCCCATAGTTTGTGATATATCTTTACGGGGACATAAAGCCCTGGGGTGAGAGTAATGTAAAGACCCATAAATTTCATGGAATTTTTTTTCTTAAATTCTTTGGGATTTTACGAGTATGCAGGTTTTGACGGAACATGATTCTAAGGCCCGGTGTTCCCAGAATCAATTTCTGAAGTTTAGCTCAGGTACGTTCAGGGAACGAACAAGCGGGTTTTCCTAACTTTTGAACCGGTGCTCGGAATCGAAATCTGAGGTCACCGATGAAACCGCATCGCTGATAATTTCTTAAGAAGACCTTTTCTACAGTTGCTTTTACTCGGGAAGAGTTGTTAAAAAATGTGGGTTAAGTATTAAGAGAAATAAAATTGTGTTACAATTTTATTTCACTTATAAGAGGTTAAACCCCATGTGTGGGAGTTGGGGTGGGACCCACTATAATCCTAACCCCTCTTGGTAAGATATTAGTGAGGTGGGGCCCACACAATCCCCCACCTTTTCAAATTCCCTAACCCCTCTAAACCTCCCATGTATTAAATGTTCTGGCTACCTTATTCCACATTAATGCATGCCAACTAAACTCACCATTAATTTTGGGAAATTCAAGACTAATTAATTAAGTGAGTTTAGGTTTTTGAATTTTAAAAATGTTGGAAAAAGTAATAAAATAAGGCAAAGGCTTTATTTTATTTTGGTTGCTTCATTGTGTTGAGAGAGGGAGAGTTCTACACTTTGAAGAACTTCATCTTCCTCCTTGAAGAACGCAAAGAACGCTGACACGCCGTTCCATCATCTCTCCACGTCAAAGAAAGGGAGACACCACTTCCTCCTCAGATGATCTCTGCCAACGTATACAGATCCACACCCCGTGACGCCGTTCTCTGCGACGCTAGCTTCCGTGAACTAATTTGAGGTAGGGGTTAAGTTAAAATTTAATCAATTAAATTTGAGCTTTGTTTGTCGTTGAGATTACTCGTTCTTTTTCTGCTTGCTATCGATATAACGGGAGGAGGTCGGACAACACAAACACGACCCACCCTCCTCCCCATTGTTGTTGTACTTTGTTGTAGATTGGAACAGAGGTGACGCGGTGTCGTTGCACCGCACGGGAACGAGGGAACCGCGGCTGAAGAGGGATGCGACGAAGGAGCGTGACGCCGTCGTGCCACACCGGTGAAGCCAAAGGAAGCCACGACCAAGGTCGGGATGCGGAAGATGGGCGCGGTGCCGTCGCACCGCGCCAGAGCACCATGGAGGGCTGTGGCCGGGGCGCACCGCGACGGAGGGGCACGATGCCATCACGTCGTGCCGGTTGGATGAGGGCCGCAGCGGTGCAATGGAGGGCGGTCGGACTCCACCTGCCACCGGTGCTTCGGAAGGCGGGACCCGTGGGGGTCCCACGGTAGCACACTAGCCGACCAATACAGCCGGCCGTATTCTGGAAGACCGGGGGTCGTAATCCCCGGTAAGTGGCAAGGGCGGACCCCACAGGGGTTCGCCTTTCTCAATCAAGGGGGGAAGCGCCCCCCTCCTCGTACAGCTCGGCCTCGAGCTGAGCCATGGCCCGCGCCGGGCCGCCCGAGCCGGGCCAGGCCGCCCGCGCTGGGCGGACCCGGGCACCGGGCCGGGCCGTTCCCTAACAGGCCATACCCGGAACCGGGTCAGGTCGACCTGGTTCAGGCCGACCCAGGGTGTATCAGGTCGGGTCAGACCGGGCCCGAACCCCCTGATTTCCGGACAGATCCGTTCAAACGCCCAGAGTAGGGGCTACTGACCTCCGATCGACGCACCATCTATTGCGTAGAGATCCTTGGATCGAGACGGTTGTTTAGGAATATTAAAATCAGTGTTTCAGAGAACTTTGGGTATGACCAGGTTGGTTCGAACACGAAACCAACCGGGCCCTCAGAGAGGAAACACTTATAACTTGAGCTCCAGACGTCCGATTGACGTTCCGTTGACTTTGTTGGATTCCTCCTAGTGAGAATGTTCTTTTGGATTACTCCGCTCAAGGTCTGGATGCATCTGGAGTATAGTCGGGTTGGTTTTGTCTTAAAAACCAACTGGGCCCTTGGGACGAAAGAGCCAATAACTCTCAGACCGGGCATCCGATTGATGCGCCGTCTGTCACGTTGAGTTCCTATTGATGAGATGGAAATTTGTGATACATCAACTCTAGACTTTATGATAGTTAATGTATCGACCCCATGGATCATGGAGAAGACCCTCCTGGAATCGAGCTTGTTGTGTGCGGGAACCCAAGAGCTGGCTGTGACTATAACGACGATGACGACTGTACTGAAATACTCCGTGGTTTGACAGCAATGACTACCGTACTGGAATACTTCATGGGTTCAACGACGATGATTACTGTTCTTTTATCCTATGTGGGTCCGACAGTATTAGACTAATGTTCTTGTATCCTATGTGGGTCTGGCAGTATTTGACCTCTGTACTTGTATCCTATGTGGGTTCGGCAGAGTAGCTTGTCTTGTATCTTGTGTGGGTCCGACATCTTAGCTGGTCTTGTATCCTATGTGGGTCCGACAGCTTAGATGAATCAGTGGCTACATCTGATCATCTCTATCACCTTATGAAGAAGTATACCTATGTGAGTTGAGTTTTGACTTACAATCAATATCATCGATATGATTGTTATACTTTCCTATGTGGAGTGGGTTATGATTTCCTGTGTGGATTGGGTTTTGAATTCCTAAGTGGAATGGGTTATGTGTTTCCTGTGTGGACTGGGTTGTATTTGTGCTCGTGTGCTATAGCCGAGCTGGAATTGATGACTTAGGTATATGTATGGGCATATAACTAAGTAGAGTTGGTTATTACTTCGTGATTGTATATTTCCTTTGTGGTTTATCCTTATTGGATTCTGGGAGACCTTCGGGGGTCTCGGGGTCCCTACTGAGTATCGTATACTCACCCCTACATGGGCTATGCCCGCACTACATTGTGTTGGATGCAGACGACGGACAACGATGAATGAGGTGGGAGATCGTGGAGCTGGACGATACCTGGAGGTGGATCACTAGATGAGACGTGCACAGGAGTGGACGGTTGGAGCCAAGGAGCGGAGGAGACTATCTGTTCCCACCCTTCAAGTGGGATTTCCAGAGGACGGATCGGAGTTGCTGCTTTACTTTTCTACTGCTGTACTTTCTTTTAATTTGTACTTTACTTTCAGTTGGGTTTGTATTCTGGCACATTTACATTCCAGCACTTACTTTTTTACTCATTTTACTTAGTGTTTACTTCAGTTTGCGTACTCTGTGGTGTTTGTTTACTTTCTAATGGAAATTACTTCCCCTTTATCGGGATTTACGCCTTTAGTGCTAGTCTCCAGCCCCTGGCCTATGGAAGGAGGGCTTGGGGTAGTCACATCACAGGCCCTGAGGACGGGTTGTGACATAGGATAACCCATATAGGGTGACATGGCCATGTAGAGTACACAAACAGACCTCTTATGGGTATAATGCCTTGTAAAAGTACATGGGATAACCAAATAGATGACCATGCCAGTTCAGGGACATAGGCATGTACCCCGTGTTGGGTACCCACCGTGTACCCATTTCATATGCCTTTTACCTGGGGCTTTTACATGCCTAGGCCGGTAAGAGTACACGCCCATGTGACATTTTGAGAGTACACACCATTTACCAAGGGTGACACGCAGTGTACTTCCCATTTTCAACCCTTTGAGGGGTTTTCATGTTTTCTTTACTCAGAGTAGGATTGGACCTAATAGTAGTCCATTCTAAGTAGTTTTCCACATAGATGATGGTGGTGGAACCCCTGGAGCATTCTGAGGACTTCTAATGGGTGTTTTGGGTCTTCTACCAAAATGGAGTGGTTCTTCCTTCAGTTGTCAAATTTAGTCATATAACGAGGGAGAGACTTAAATGTGAATGATAGGTTGTGTGTTTAGAACAACCTAGTTTGAATTTAATCTAAGATGATATATTGGCTATATCACATGACATACTAATTTTGAGGACGTCTCCCTCACAATTTGTGCCCTTCTAGCCTAAGTGGCCCTGAGAACAGTTGTTATCAAGGACCATGTGTAGGATGCCTCTATCCTTTATCTAGCTACCAAGGATCCCATGAGGTATTAATTTTATTATATAATGATCTAGGGAGTCCCTTGTAGGATCCCCAACTTTTATATCGTTTAGATGATCCCTATTGTAGGATTCCATTATTGTTTATCATTCGAGGATCCCATGTAGGATTCCTCATTTTCCTTTTTAGCTAAGGATATAATGTAGGATGCCATCTCTTGTGATTCCATGGAGGATATCGAGTAGGATTCCTCTTAGTGTTTTTCTTGAGGGACCCAATGAGTGCCCGCTGTTTGACAGACCCTGAGGTGTACACCGGGTTTGGGTAGAGATAGTTTTAGAGTGTCACCTTAAAACCCGTGCCGATCTAGTAAGCCCATGGGGAAGTGATTAGAGTGTTGGGTTATGTATTTGGGACAAACTCATTCATTTATTTATATCTTTGACATGGTTATTTATGATGCACTGAGGGTTACCAAAGGTGATTCCTGGTTAGTGACTGTTGAGCTGGATGTGAGGCATCTTTATTTTTTTGGGATGCCCGAATGTTCTACCTGGGATCTGTATTTATTATTGGGTTTCCCAGAAATGCTTACCTAGGATCTGACTTTTGAGCCTTGTTATTTTTTCTATATTTATTGTCATACCAAGAGGTACTACCTAGGAATTGGCTGTTGATCCAAGATGTATATATATATATATATTATGATATTTTTTTGGGATGTCCAGAGGTGTCTCTCGGTATCCCTCTATTGAGCCTCATGTGTTGAATTGAATTCCCTGAGTGATACTTGGATTTCCACTATAGGAATGCCTTGGATGGACTCAGAGGGTTGGTGATTTGTATGCCCTAATTGATACTTGAATTTCTCTATAGGAATTCCTTGGACGAACTTAGAGGGATGATTACTTGTATGCCCTGAGTGATACATGGATTCTTTCAGTAGTAATTCCTTAGATGAAATCAGTGGGTTGATGACTTATACAAATTAAGTGATACTTGGATTCCCTAATATAGGGATCCCTTATACAAAATCACATTATATTTGATTATAATGATTTCTTGGATGTTTCGCATTGGATCTTGACATAGTAGTAGATGCCTTAGATTGATTATGCTCCTTGGGTCTTGCTTTAGTGAGATACCTTGGGCCTTGCTACCCCTTGGAACCATCTTTCTTGGACTCATGTAGGACATGTTCTATTGACATGATCCTAGGACTCCAACCAGTTAATTTACCGAGTTTCCAGTGAGAATCTCTTAGGACTCGATGAGAAGGTCTTGGACTTGTTCCTTGGATCCAATCCTTCGTGATTTGACAATTGATTATACAGCGTGACCATCATGGATGTTATTCTTGTGATTTCACAGCGCATGACGATGTGGATTCCTTGATCGTTATACCTTAGATCCATTCCTTGGGGTCTGAAATGTGATTAATAGATGGAGGACAGAGTTATTTGTAGTGATATTTAAAGGATTGACCATCAGTATATGGTATCCTTGTTTCAGTGATTGGAGGTGAGTACGAGTAAACCCTAATGTAGGATGAGTACCCCCCTATGGTGATGTAGCTTGCTCAGAGCCTTTTTTAGTGTTGGATGAAGTTGGTATATGTTAATTGGGATTACAGACCCAGAGATCGACCTTATGTTACATGGATTGAGTGGCACGATGTCCAGCTCAATGCCCTTACAGAGTATGTCCAGGTGAACAGGATTATTAACCCAAGGATCGACTGCTGATGTGGTTTCATGCTTCTTGATTCACATAATCATGAATATTAATATTTATGTATATATGTATAGGTATGGGACTACAAATTTATATGTATATAGATATAGACATCCATGGTGGAACTTTCCCAAATGGATGAGATTATAGACTGAAGGTTCGACTATGGTTTCAGATTTAATTTACTTCCTTTTGTTGTGTCTCAATGAGGCTTATTAGATTGCTTTTTCATACACTTATAGAAGCACATTTATATATTTCTTTTTAGGGTGTCCTACTGAAATTATTTCTCACCCCTTTATACGAACCTCAGTGTACATGTAGACCTTATGTATACTTTTCAGGTTGAGCATGAGTTTCATGGTGGATAGGGTTGAGGACCACATTTACATTACTGACTATATCTACTCGTGTGGTTCTACTGATCGGGATGGTGATGTTTGACATTGTCCGGAGACTAGACTCGTGGTCTGGATCAGAGTTAGTAGTAGATCCCTCTACATTTACTTTTAGTATCTTTTGTACACATATATCTATATGGTCGGCCCGATGGGTGACCAATGTTTTATTGTATGCCACAATTTTTCGGGCTTTTACAACATTTCATTTATTATTATAGCATGTTCCATTTCAGTTAATTTACTACTTCTACACTATGTTTGTTTACTGATGAATATTATACTTAGCTATTTCTTTCTGTTTTCTTACTCTGATATGAGGGAGTAATATCCCCACTATCACACCCTTGGCCCTCATTGCTTTTCGGAAGTCTCTCGCATATGGGGATCCACACTTCAGGCTTAGTAATCTACCATCTTGGGGCAATGTTTCAGTGGAATCCGGGTCGGGACATTACAAAGTGGTATCAGAGGTGTTTTTTCTTATTCTTTACTATTGAGGATATGGTAGATAGGAGTATTATTAATGTGTTGGAACATGTTATGGATACTAGACTTGTGTGTTTAGAACACTTATTTCAGTAGGAATTCTTAGTTTCAAGGAGTTGGGATTGTTTTTTTGATCTGTGATGTTTTAGTTTTATACGATTTTCACTTTGAGAGATGCACATGTTTTGTGGATATTATTATTTATTATGGATCTTTGGATCTTAGACATTGGAAAGAGGCTAGGTAAAGATATTGACTCTTCTCCATCAAAGTCAATAGGCGTATCATGCATCATATTTGGAATGTAGGATTCAGATTATATAGGCCTACTAGTGTGATATTTTACTTATGATTTAGGTCTATTCAGTTGGGCCTGCTTACATATATATTTTATTCTGATGGTAGGTTATTGTGAATATATATTGAGGAGTTTTTTTTGAGGATGATGACTAAGTCCTCATGCATGGGAGGTGCAGTGACCTAGTAAGTTGAAATGTAGCATGATTCCTTTTTATTGATCCTCTTGTAGGGTGTTTCTTATCAGGTTTGTGGTTATCTAGTCAAATCACTGAGTATGATGCGGGTGGATACTAGTACTTTTCTTTTGAATAGGGACTCTAGGAGGTATTTCTGTATACAGATGGCCGATGAGTGTTAGTTCAGTTTTTATTCTGTGTTTCTATCATGATCTCTAGGGATTAGTTCTATTTTAGAATTATCAGTGAGGATTAGGCCCTTATAGGACATGTTTTCAGTTTTGACCCTCATAGGTCATTGTGATCTTTACCTTCTTTGGAGAGGTTTTTATATTTTGATCTAGGTGGTTAGACCATGTGACCTAGTTGTGAGGCTTGTTCCATAGGGATAGGTGTGAGGCATATAGTCCATTAGTTTAGACTTAGAAATTTTTAGGTCAACATCTGTTTTTTTGAGGTTGACCTACACGTGAGAGGTTGTCCCCTATTTTTCTAAATACTTTTTTGGTTATTGAGCCTTGTTGTATGCTCATTTTTTTATCAAGTCACGATAGGTGATAAAGTTCTTCATTATATCCATGTTTATGTCTTCATCTTTTGATGAAGCACCTTGGGTGTTGGGTATCGATACTATCTTTGATGAGTAAAAATGTTTATGTGCCTGGACTAGTCGAACAATGTTTCTACTATTGCTAATGTAGTCAGATCGTGGGTAGAAACTCCTGAATGGAACGATGCTAGGTGACAGGTGGTCATGGAATAAATCACGAAACAGGTGAGGTGCTCGATTTTGAAGATGATTTACAAGGTAAATTCTATATTAATGAGACTGACGTGCCATGTATCATGGTCAACATAGTTTGGTAATGGAGGACTCACTGGGGTATGATCAGGGTGATAAAGATACACACTGGTTTCATGTGGTATCATTTGAATATAAATTAGAAAGTGTCTAGGTGAGATATGAGGAATGATGTTTCAATACATTATGTGGGATCAGATCTTGGAATTTGTGTTGGAATGTCCCTCTGTTGTAGAGGTGACATCATGAAACAAATTGGGTATCATGAGACAGTTGATCCATGGATGAATCCTGGCCAGGTTTTGACAGTATGGTGAGTATGTCTTAGAGGGAGCTGTACATGAAACTTGGTGGAAAATTAGTGTACTCCTATTAGATATGATTATTCTCTATATTGATTCATCTTGATTATTCTAAGAGAGCATTGGCCCTATGACGAGATCCTTTTTTTTCTAAATGTTCTTCCCTGTTGAGGATGGGAACCTATTGAGGTTATGATCGAGGAGTGGTTTAAGGTAATCCACATCATGGGGATTACACCATTTTTGTTTGAGGGAGATAACCCTCATTTTCTATTGAACATCAGTGTTTTATATGAGTTTTTTGTCTTGGAGGTTTCTTGTGAGACTAAGATAAGGGTATTCCTATGGTGGGGAGTACTAGATCGATCACAAATAAATTTCTTCTATGTAAAAGGAAATTGTGGATTCTATGTAGATGATATTTGGAAAGTCTAGATAGATTTCTTATGATGATGCTCAGATTGATAGCATGGGTTCCAGTCTTTTTACTAGGATTCTCAAGGATGATAAGGTTTATATTGGGGAGTTTTTAAGGACCCGTGTTTTTTCATAATGTTTTAGCATAAATTTTAATTTTTGATTTTAGATGCTTAAAAAGGTGTAAAATGTTCTTTTTAACCTAGAATATGATCTTAGATAATTTTTTGACCATTCTATTGGTCCTGTAAGAGGGTTTTACCCTAATATAGGAGTTTGATGAAAATCCTAGCTGTTTAAAATTCAGAGGAATACTTAATATTTAATAAATTAAATATTAAATTGTTCGGAAATATTTGTCTAACAATAACATTTGAACAGAGAATCAGATTGATATTCTATCTTCACTTTTGAGTTTGTAATGAAGATTTTAACCTAGGCGAGGAATAAACACAAGATGGGTGCTAGGGCTGGCCTGAGCCCCTTTTTCTTTTATTTTCTTTTTCTTCTTTTTCTTTATTTAATTTAATTTTATTTATTTTCCTTCCTCCTTCTCATGGAAACCTCCCATGTGGATCCTCCTTATTCACTACCTAATAGAGAAATGGATAGGAAGAGATAAAGAGGGATATGAAGAAATAAAGGTACCATTACGAATCCCTCGATGCACTGGATCGACATGCGGTAGTTGTGGACTGTGAAATCGAACGAAACTTTGACGGTTTCATCCCAAAGGTAGAAAAATTTATATTTTAATTGAACATCCATGTAGATTTTCTATTTTCTAAATTTAAATCCCTTTTAATCTTTTATGAGTCCCCTAGTGGCCAGATCTTTTGATTTGGGGGTGAAAATGTGGGATTTAGGCAATCTGATGGATTTTTGTTTAGGAAACCAGGCTACACGGCGTGTAGTACAGGGTGACATGATGTTTTTTCTTTCCATTTAGGGAAGATAAACTTTAAGTAGTAAACAATATGTACAAGAGTGTACAGACTGTGTACTGTTACTCGACCATGTAAATGATTACTCGGACATGTAAACCTATGTAGGGGTACATAGCCATGTATAATACACAACTAGACCCTATGCGGGTAGCACACCATCTAAAAGTACACGACCTGGCCATGTAGATGGCTAGACCAATTGAGGGACATGGAGATGGGCCCCATGTTGGGTACACTCTGTGTATGTAACACCCCAAGCTTCTACGGTACGTTTCCCTTCGAATAATGCGATAGCGTGTGTTGTACGCAACCTCGAGTTCTAACACACACCACAACTAATTAAACTAGCCATTGTGAATAGTAATACCTACTTTTTGAAATCATATATATTCTATATTTCAAAATGGACTTCATTTTTGGATTCGGAATATCAAAATTAGCCTAGGGTGAAATTTTGGTACATTTCGGATAACTTTCATATTTTGATGAATAGTGAAAATTTCTAAATTTTAATTAAAAACAACTTTTTTAATCAAAATAATTAATAGTGATAAATTATGAATTTGAGTGGTTTTAAAGTATATTTAGAATATATTTTTACCATTCAATTTAATGTTTATCATTGGACATAATTTTACAATTAAACCGAACATAAACAAGTGTCAATCTTTTGATAGTTATTATCTCTTAAAAACACGCTTTTTGTTTTAACAGCAGGAATTAATTTTAAATTAATTTCTGCCACTTCTGTGTTTTGAATTTAGGAAAATGGATTCCATATTTGGAATCAGGATGTTCAAATTGTGTAAATAGGTAACTTTTATTTTTAGACATTTTGAATATTTACTGTGGTAAATATTTTATTTACCATGGTTAAAGGGTAAATCCGGTAAATAAGGGTTAAAAAAATAATATTATAATAATAAAAAATTACCCTAAAACGTGTCCTAACCTTATTGGTGGACACATACCCGACCATGGGCATCCTTTGGTCAATTTGGGGACCCCTTGGAGCCACTTGTATGTGGTAGGGACACTTTATATTAATAAAGTTAAAATAAAAATAAAAATGGCATAAGCTTACATCTTTTAGAAGAACAATTTTTACATTGGGTTATACATGTTGGATTTTCGATTATAAATATTCATTAGAAAGATAAAAGGATTTCCTACATAATGATATTTTATTTATAATTTTTAGACATTATATAATTTATTTTATTTATGACACAATGATGATGCAGTAATTACTAAAATAGTGAAAAATAAAAATAATTGATCTTATAAACACCCAAATAATTATAATATGAAACTTTTAATGAATTAAACTAATTTTCTATGATAATATGATATATTAGGATTGATTTAATTGACTTTGTTCGAAGTAATCAATCTGTTAGGAGTTTCACAAAAATCAACTATTGAATAGTGTCAAAATTGACATAAAAGAGTTCTTAAAACAAATATTATATTATTAATTGATATTAAATTCCTAAAAATCTAAGGTTCGGCCAAGAGACTTATATTATGATAGGTTCCTCATTAATGGACCACTTGGGGGTCTCTTGGATGTATATAGTAAGTTTATTAATCATATTATATAAAAATACAAAGAGACATTGTAAAAGTGAAACTAATTAACTTAGAGTTAATACTTAAAGATAAGGTTAATATAAGTACCCAAACCTGTCTAAATTCTATTGGATGAGTTGTTTTCGACCTATCCACACCTCATCCTTTGAATAGTCAACTTTGGAGCCTTTGTAAACCGAATATGAATTTATTATAAATTAATATTTCTAACTTTTCCAAAGGTGCCCCTCACCCCTCTTATAAAAGGGCACTCCTCCTTCTCATTTCTTCACACCTTCAAAGCCTTTTGGTTCGGCCAAACTCTGCCCAAATACTCTCCCAACATCCCTCAATACAACCTAGAGGCCTTAGTTTGATCAGAAAGCCAACCTAAGGAGCCCTTTTGATCAAATCAAAAGGAAGAACCCGAAGAAGAGGTAATGATTTCACCACCCTTTTCTAAGTTCATTTCTTCTTCCACTTCTTCTTCCTTTGTTCTTACCATTCTGAAATAATAACTCCAGTATCTCACATATACTGTGATGTTATTATAAATATGGTACAATCATATTCATTATTCTATCCACCCTTTGAATAACATGTCACCATACGTGCGTACGTACGGCTTACCGTCTCCACGTCGTGGTGTAATTGTTATTCAATATAATATTATTTGGATGGGTATAATAATGATGTGTAACTCATGTAAATAATAAATATAACATGTTAATGATTCTGTATATATGATATACCATCCATTTATATATTCTTTTAATATCAAAAGAATGATATTGTCGCTCGTGCGTACGTACGTACTACCGTCTCCACGAACGCGATGAGATTCATTCTCCATCGTATCCATTCAAGTATAATTATCATTTGATGATTTAAAAATGATGTTTAAGGACTGTATATCATTCTGGATATGAATAAGATACAACAACCATGGCTTATGTAACAAAACATATAAAAGAAAATGAGTAAGTTAACTCCCGAAACGACGATAATTCTAAGATATTATTAACAAATCAATATTAAAAGATCATATATGATATCATATTAATATATATGATTCTTGTATAATTTAATAACAACTATTTCACCATTATACAGGAGGTTAACCTACCCCAACCAAGGAAAAGTACAAGGTAAGGGTTATTTCACAATCTCTTCATTATCCGAGGTTGTTTATATGTAATAATCTACTGGGATCTCTTTATCATCCACATCCATGTTTCTTAAAAATGTATTTCAAAACATTTTTACTATTTACAAGAATATGGGTTAAAGTCATTTATACCTTTTTTTGACTTTTTATAAGAGGTTTATAAAGGAATCTTTCCGTCGTTTTCAAAACAAGGTCCTTTTTAACCTTTTCGACAGAATTGAGGTAAGAATGTTTTTTTTACTTATACGGCGGGTGCGGTTATTTTACGCCGTTATAAAATCTTCAAAGCTTTCCTTACAAGCTTATAAGAATATTTTCAAAGAAAATGTTTTATTTTATATGGATCTTAAATGATTTCAAAATAAAAGGAGATATTTCTTTAAAAAGAATTTTGATTTCATCTATGTCAACATCCTTTGATGGATTTTAAGATTATTTGAAGTTGATTTATTATGATACAAAACTTCTATATTGTATTGAAGGTTTTGTGATATGTTTGACTGTGGATGTGCTATTTTTATACCATTCATAGTTTATTGTGAAATTATTGACATTTCGTATGCTAGTTTTAATACGAATGTTTATGTTATGTTTAAACCTTTTCATATGGGAATGCATTGGACTTAATAAGTGACGGGTGGAGCCCGCTATAGCTCCTCGATGCATCGGTAGGTCTCATGAGACAAACTAGTGTCTTGGCACAAGGCCTTGACAAAATCTTATTTGTAGTCTTGGCACGAGGCCTTGGCTATGTGGTTATGATAGTCTGGCATTATGCATTCCAACATTATGAAAGTGGTTATTTATTTTTGCATGTGATTATTCGATTAGTGGAATATCCATGTGAATAAGTAAATGGCATTATTTCATTTTATTTATGCCATACCATGTTGAAAGTTCATGTTTAAAAGGGCTTTTGTTTTAGTTATACATTGCCTTAAATGTTTATTCTTATTGATGAAAGTTTCCGCTATATTGTTATCCTTACTGGGCATTTGAGCTCACCCCTTTTCTATGTTTTATTTTTCCCAGGAAGTGAAGATGTAAGTTATGAATGACCTGCAGGGATATTATGAGGGGATTGTAGTGTGGACTGTGGAAACATTATGTTGTTGTAGTAGTTTTTGATTTTATGATGTAATGTAAAACTTATGAATATATCTAGTGTTTCCAAGGCTACTAAACCAATCGGTCTTTCGAGATTTGATCTTTCTTGTGATCATGCCAATGTTATGTAATAATGCACCGACTCTAGGAAACTAGGGTCGGGGCGTTACAGTGTACCCATTTCATAGGCTATCTACCTAGGGTTCTACATGCCCAGGATGGTGGGAGTACATTTCCATGTGGCGCGTTGGGAGTACAAGCCATGTACCAAGGGTGACACACCGTGCACTTCCCCTTTTCAACCCTTTGAGTGTTTTCCTATTTTCATTACCCAAAGTAATTATTTAACCTTAGAGTAGTTCATTATGAGTAGTTTTCCATATAGATCATGATGGTGGGACCCGTGGAGTGTTTCGAGGACTCCTAATGGATGTTTTGGGGATTGCAACTGAATGGAGAGGTTCGAACTCTTGTTATCGAATTTAGTCATCTCCTAAGGGAGAGACTTGAATGTGAATGATAGGTTGGGTGTTCAGACCAACCTAGTTTGAGACTTTTATCTAAGATGATCTATGAGACATCCCCCATGAAATATTTCTTTTTTGGATATTTTCATTACAAGATGTTCCCTTCTAGCCTAATATGATGTGAGAATAGTTGTTTTTGAGGATCCCATGTAGGATTCCTCAATATTTTATCAAGATACCATGGATCCACTGAGTGATGAATTATCTTATATGATGATCTAGGGATTCTCTTATAGGATCCCTCACATGTACCTCATTTAGAGGATCCTTGTTGTAGAATTCCTCTATTGTTTGTCATTCTAGGATCCCATGTAGGATACCTCATTTTCCTTTTTTTCTAAGGATCCCTTATTGGATACCTTCTCTTTTGTTTACCTGGAAGATCCCAAGTAGGATTACACTTAGTGTTTTACTTGAGGGACCTAATGAGTGCCTATTTTTTGACCGACCCTGAGTTGTACATTGGGTTTGTGTAGATATGGTGTTCAGGTGTCACCTTCGAACTCATGCTGATCTGGTAAGCCCATAGGGCTATGACTGGAGTATTGGGTTGGGCATTGTGTCCAAACTCACTTGTTTTTTTACATCTTTTACATAGTTATATTGATGTAGAAATGGTTACTATAGGTTATCCTTGGTTGGTGGATGTTGAGATTGACGCGGGGAATATTTATTTCTTTTGGGATGCCCGAATGTTCTACATGGGATCCGTATTGCTTATTGGGATTCCCAGACATGATTACCTAGGATATGAATTTTGATCCTTATTATTTATGATATTCACTAGTATACCTATAGGTACTACATGTGACTTGGCTATTGTGTCTGGTTGTATATATATATTGTGATATTTTTTTGGGATGTCCATAGGTGTTTCCTAGTATCTGGCTATTAAACCTTATGTGTTGACTTGTATGCCTTGAGTGATACTTGGATTCCCACTGTAGGAATTTCTTGGACGGACTCAGAAGGGTGATGACTTGTATACCCTGAGTGATACTTGGATTCCCACTATAGGAATGACTTTGATGAACTCAGAGGGCTGATGAATTGTATGCCCCAAGTAATATTTGGATTCCCACTATAGGAATGCCTTGGATGAACTTATAGGGATGATGAATTGTATTCCTTAAGTGATAATGGATTCCCTATTGTAGTAATTATTTGGATGGACTCACATGCTGGTTGATTCTATAGATTCCTTGTATGTTTCTCATTGGATCTTGACATAGTAGTAGATGCCTTGGATTGAGTATGATCCTTGGGTATTGATTTCATCGGATGCGTTGGTTCTTGCTACCTCTTGGATCCATCTTTCTTGGAATCATGTAGGAAATGTTCTATTAACATACTCCTAGTAATCCAACTAGTGCCTTTACAAAGTTTCCAACGAGACATTCCTAGGAGTCGATGAGGATGCCTTGGATGAGTCCCTTAGATCCAACCCTTTATGGTTTGATAATTGACTATACCGTGCGACCGTGATGGACTTTATTCTTGTGATTTCATGGAATAGGATGATGTGGATGCCTTGGTCATTATACCTTTGATCTGACCCTTGGGTTATGAAACATGATTACTCAATGGAGGCCGAAGTTGGCTGTAGTGATCTTTATAGGATTGACGATCAGTATACAGTATACATTTTTTAGTGATTGGAGGCAAGTACAGGTTAACCCAGGTGTAATATAGGTATCCCCCCTGTGGCGATGTATCATGCTCAGAGACTTTTCCAGCATTTTTTGAAGCAGGTTTATATTTATTGGTATTAAAAACCCAATGATTGAATTGATGTCACACATCTTGAGTGGCATGATGTATAACTCAATTCCCTTGAATAGTATGTCTAGGAGATCGGGATTACAAACACAATGATCGACTACTGAGGTGGTTTCTTGTTTTTTGACTCACATACTCATGGATATTCATATTTATGTATATATGTAAGGGTATGAGACTATACATGTATACATATATAGGTATGGACATCCATGGTGGAACTTTCCTAGCTAACCTAGATTTTGGACATGAGGTTCGGCTATGGCTACACATTTGGTTTACTTCCCTTTTCTTATGTCTTAGGGAGGATTAGCACATTGAATTTGAATACACATATAGAAACACATTTATAGTTCTCTTATCGGGGTGGCCTACTGAGATTATTTCTCACCCCTACACATGAACCTCAGTATATGTGTAGACCTTATTTTTACTTTTCTGGTTGAGAATGAGCTTCATAGTGGATAGGGCTGAGGCCCAAAGTTTCATGATCAAGAAAATATTCTTGTGTGGTACTGATGATCAGGATGGTGCATTTTGATAGTGTATGGAGACCAGGTACATGTTTTGGCTCAAAGTTAGTAGTAGATCCCTACAGTTTTTCTTTCAGTTTCTTTTTTAATCCTATATCTGTATGGTTGGCCCAGTTGGTGAGTAGTGTCGTATTCTATGATATAACTATTTAGGATTTTACAACATTTAATTTATTATTACAACATGTTATATTTTCATTTATTTATTGCTTCCACACTCTATTTTTTTACTACTGTGTATGAAACATAGCATTTTACCCCTTTTTTATCACTTTGATACAAGGGTATAGTCTCCCTACTATCACACCCTAGGACGTCACTACTAATTGAAATCCTCTTGTATATGGGGAGGCACACTTGAGGCCTAGTAACCCACTGGTTCATGGAACAGTTTTCGTGGAATCCTGGTCATTATGTTAAATGCATACATTGGTTACTTAGTGGTTTTTACATTTCATCATTTTGTGATCTTGGAGATGTGTGTGTATGTACACGTACATAGAAAATGCCTCCCATGTTAGAGATATTCCTACTCAGTTCTAGTCACCATCCCCTGGCCTACTGGAGGTGGGCTTGGGGAGTTACAACATGAGCCCCACTGGGATGGGTCGTGAAAAATTTGTATCAGAGGGTTAAATTCTAATTTAGTAATGGGAGTCTATGAGATTGGTTTGGGGAAACAATGTTAAGTGTTTCGAGTTCAGATTCTAGGCTAGGAACTTCAGTGTTGGTGTATCGGCCGATGTATCCATACACCAGGACTCTGATCACCTATTTTTCAACTCAATACATTAGAACATGGGTTACATGGATTGTAATGATACATGAATCATATAGGAATGAGTTTTTGTTTCCATATACTTTTTGAGTCATCTCTCTAGATATACTCATTACCTGTTGTACATCTTGTTTACCTTCAAGATGCCTCCACGACATATGCCAGCTAGGATTCAGAAGCTTGATCATGAGGATAACCCTATCAGTGATGAAGTTTTGATACGGGGATCATTTCCTGAGATGTTACCTCTAAGTGGTGTACTAGACATACCACCACTTGTAGAGCATCACATAGTACCCACAATACCAGCAGATGAGTTGGATAGGATGAGCTCACTTCATTAGTTTTAGTGACAGAGTCCCTCATGTTTTGAGGTGATCCCTACCCATAGCAATTTTAGGACGAGATTGAGGTGGTGAATGGAGTTTTTAATCTAGTCAAGACACAATATGATCAAAATGTTGTCATGGTAGTGAGCCTTCTTCATGGCTCAGTAGGTTGATGGTGGGGTTTAGTTACCCTATCCTACGATGAGGCGAATCTTTTGTGGATATAGTTTGGGAAACTTTTTAGAGAGGAGTTATCACCTTATAAGCTTAGGGTTATGTGTATCCAAGAGATTCGGCATCTCTGACAGAACAATATGTTGGTATCTAAGTATTCATCTGGGTATACCAACCTCTCTAGGTACTTGATGAATATGGTACACAACCAGTTCTTCAGGGATCGAACCTTTGAGTGAGGTATGTGTAGAGACATCTAAGCCAGTGTTATCCCTCTATGAATTCCTACCGATGTTGTGGTGCTAGAGTGATCCTTGAAGTTTGAGAGTTCCTTGGATGAGCAGATACACCTG
Organism: Viscum album; assembly: GCA_963277665.1. Classification (NCBI taxonomy): domain Eukaryota; kingdom Viridiplantae; phylum Streptophyta; class Magnoliopsida; order Santalales; family Viscaceae; genus Viscum; species Viscum album. The sequence goes on from OY728152.1 coordinate 1,504,240,888, forward strand.
GTTACTATCAACAATGGGAAAGAAAGAGAAGAAACCTCAATAGTAGGGAGAAGATATCATTCTCATGGACTTGGACACGTGAGACATTTTAGGAGGAGGTCCCAGGATAAAGGATCTATAGTTCAGGGGTCATAGGGTGGGTCCATTAAGTTCAGAGAGAGGTGGTTCTACTCATGTGATGGCATGGTACATCTTGCTTGAGATTGTATGAACTTCCATAAAACTGATAGAGAAACTTTGGATGAACCACTGAGGTATATACATCGGTAAGAGCAAGTAGATCCGAAGGGTGGAAAATGTGGAAGAAGATATGGGAGATCATAAGGAGGTGTTCAATGTTTCAACATGTTACCACCACCCCCTAGGTGGTCCATGTTAGGCTCATGGAGTTGGAGGATAGGGTTGGGGAAAACTACAGGTGGTTGAGGCTTATGACCCAAGGGATCCATGAATGATTCAAGTTTTGATCTGTGTCTTTTCTACTTTAGCTCTAGTACTAATAGACATAGGTTCTAGTCATTCCTTTCTTTCCACATACCATGTATAATACCTTTAGCTATAATAATAATAAATATAGGTTCTATTCATTCCTTTTATTCCACATACCATGTGTGATACCTAGATATTCCTATTGAAATGTTAACTCAACCCTTATGCTGGGAGACAAATATTTGAGAATACTTAGGGATCAAACACCTATGCCAAAAATGTGACATTACCCTTGGAGGTGAGACTTTCGGTGGGAACTTCTTGGTAGCAGTGTCCAGGCCTTATGACATCATTCTTGGTGTGCATTGGTTCTACAGTCCATTCCAAGATTGACTATTTTAGGTGAAGGGTGTGATGTGTCTGCAATGATGGAACTAATTTCTCCTTTATCGGTGAAAAGGAAACATAGACAGTGCAGGACGAACTCATTCATAAGAGGGTGCATCCAATTAATCATCAGTTGGATAGCCTAACCCTTGGTGTAGTGTATGTTATGATTTTTCAGTTTCTTAAAGTTGCGGTAGAGTATGAGGATGTCTTTCTTGAATATGTTCTAGGTTTAACTCCCCACCGAGAGATAGACTTTTATATTTATCTACACCCCATGAAAACACCAATATCTACACCAGCATATCAGATGGCTCCCATATAGATTCACGAGATGAGGATGTAGTTGGAAGACTTGAAGAGGAAGGGATTTATGAGATCTAGTGTTTCACCTTGGGTATTCCCAGTTGCTTTTTCTAAAAAGGGATATGGGAGCATAAAGTTGTGTGTGGACTACCAGCACTTGAACCAGGTGACTATGAAGAACAAGTATCCACTATTGAGGATTTATGACCTATTTGATCAGTTGATATGGGTATGATGGTTCTCAAAGTTTGAACTCAGGTCAGTGCTTGCATGAGATGAGGAAGATTTTTATAGGTGCTATAATCTTGAGATTTCCGGAGGAGGGTATCGAATAAGCAGTGTTCTGCGATGCATCAAAAAGAAGGTTTGGTTGCATTATAAATTATAGGAAAGTGGTGATTGCCTATGGTTCACTCTAGTTGAGACCAAATGAGTAGAACTACATGAACCATGACCTTAAGTTACCATTATTAGTTTTCACATTGAATATGTGGTGACACTACATGGTGGGAGAGAGATTTATCATGTACTTTGACCACAAGAGTCTCAAGTACATCTTCTCTCTGAAGGATCTCAACTTGAGATAGAGGTGATGATTAGAGTTACTCCAGGACTATGAATTCAAAATTTTATATATTCCTAAGAATGGGAACATGGTAGAAGATGCTATCAGTAGGAGGTCTAGTTCACAGTTTATAAATGAGACGTTGGAGCAGTTGTTATCGTAGCAGTTATCCTTTTTGGAAGAAGATGGAGAAGCTTACCTCCAATTGATGGTTCTCACCCCTACACTCTTATAGTGATTCAAGAAGACACAGTTTGGAGATACATACTTTGAGACCCTACATGCTCAGATATCCAGAGGGCATGCTTCTAATAGATATTCTAAAGGTGGGGAGAACGTCGTTATTTTTAGAGGATGCATGATGGTACCCATGACATTGCAGGAAGAGGTTATGAGGGAATTTGATACATCTCCTTTGGAGGTACACCAAGGTGTTGCAAAGTTGTACCAAGACCTCCGATGTCTATTTTGGTGGCCAGGGATGATGAAAGGAGTTTCAAATTTGGTCTCTTGATGCCTTACTTGTTAGCAATTGAAGGCTGAGCACTAAGTTCCAGCAGGTTTGTTTCCATCCCTTAAGGTGCTAGAATGGAAGTGGGATGGAATATATATGAACTTCCTGATGGGATTACCACCTACATATAGGGGAAACAATTCCATTTGGGTGATCATATACCATATCACCAATTCTTCCCATTACTTAACTATCCGAGAGTAGAGTTTAATAGAGATCTCGGGATGAATCTACATTCAATAGGTAGTTCAACTCCATGGAGTTACATCAATTATTTTTTCAGATCATGATGCTCACCATATATCCTGGCTATGGAAGGGATTACAGGAGGAATTTGGGACCTAGTTATGCTTGATTACAGTGTTTCACCCAAAAAATGATGACGAGATAGAGAAGACCATTCAGGTTCTAGAGAGAATGTAGTGAGATTGCATGTTAGACTTTGGCTATAGTTGGTAGGAACAACTACCATTGGTGCATTTTGTGTATGAAAAAAATACCATTACACCATCAATTGAAACCATTTGAGGTTTTGTACAGATGAACCAACAGGACAACACTTTTCTGAACTGACCTAGGAGAGTTAGCACTCATAGGCCTAGATCTGGTGTGAGATACAAATGAGAATGTGCATATCATCTAGGAGCGGATGAAGATTTCACAGAGCTGTCAGAAGAATTATGCTGATAGGTGACAACGACCTTTGGAGTTTGAGGAAGAAGACCATGTTCTCCTACGAGTTTCACCTCAATATAGGTTATGCTGATTTGGATGATGTGAAAAGTTATCTTCAATTATTATAGACCCTTTTGTTGATACTGTGTAGATTTGGTGAGGTGACGAACTTCTTAGCTCTACCCCCCCCACAGTTAAGCTGTGCATGAACCATCACACATTATTGATTGGGGTGAGCTAGACATCGATGATGGATCAAATTTTCCTGAATACCTAGTAGAGATTGAGGATTGCTAATAGAAGATCCTTCATGGGTGATCGATTCCTTTGGTGCATGTCTGGAGATGACACAAGAATCTCTAGGAGAGAACTTGGAAGTGGGAGGATTTGATTCGTACTCAGTACCCACATCTTTTTGAGAAGATATTGTTTTGTATTTTTAAGAATGTAAATACCCATGATGGGGATAATGTAATGTATAAGATTTTATGTGTATTATATTTAAATATTATATGGATTAATTTTGAGACCAAGTGCTCTGAAGGCATGCAATTCCAAAACCCGGTGTGTCCGGAATAAATGTTTGAAAAATATTAAAATATTAAATAGCACATGTGCATGATTTTCTTAAAAAAGTGTAATAAATCCTAAATGGGTTCATTGATCAGAAATAATAGGGAACCATTGAGTTTATAATGGTGGTTATAACCTAGTTGCAACCTAACATTGGTCGACGCAAGCTGTTTTTGAAAACGTTATCACGAATGTAAAATGAATAAATTAATTTAATAAAATTATATTCATCTGTTGTGTTGACACAATGATTTAACCTTATTTAAATACATCCTTATGTCAGGATTCGTAGGTAAACTGCATATCCCTGGAACATTTGAAGGATTGTTGAAGAGAGAAACTCTAAAGAATTATCTAAGGCGAACGATGATGAGATCTATGATCAACGATCAATGCACAACCGATTTGATAGATCTTACCAACGACAATGACACAATGATTGTTATTCATTAGTTATCGATCCCAATCGAGTTAGGGCTTGTTATTTTGATTTTATTTTCCCCTTTCTTTAATTACATGATAAATTCAGATCAATCAAAGAAAATATTGATCCACAGTTAAATCGTATTTGTGGGATGTGTTATTTTTGCGGGGTTTTGATGGGAGATTAATCTTTTTGATTATTTTCTTATTTGATTTTTATTCTAATGAAGATGGATCAATATCGATAAAAACATTAATCTAGGTTCATTACTCTATTTGGTTAATGTTATTTTATTCCCCCATTCATCGTTCAGTGTAGTTGTTCTTCATTTGGAGCACAACTCGACACATCCCAATCAATCGATTGTTGTGAACCTGATTCTTGGTGCAACAATATGATATCTTAGATTTGGGATAAGAACGACACAAGAAAGGTGAAACGATAGATGTAGAGTGATTCTGATGAAAATAGATCCCTTAATTCATGTTATTTGGAACATAACAAAGAACAACGATTTAATCCATTTTGCAACCAGATCTGAAGATGAACTACATTGATTTTGCAATGGCATGACTCAAAGACCTTGGATATTGAGTTTTCAGGTGAGCCTATCATTGAAATGGAGGCTAGAGGATCATCTGATGTGATAGGAATGGAGAATATGAGTTCTGGAAAAAACCTAATACACACAACATGTAGACATTGACTACACAATGTGTAGTCCCCCTTGAATGAAGTCAGTGTGTACTTGAAAGAGTAAATAAACACAGGGTGGAGTACATGAGTTTCCTACATGGTGTGTAATCCCCCACATTGAAGGGTCTAGACCATGTAATTGGGTTACCCTATGTACTGGTACATGGGTACAGATACACGGAATGAAACCGTGTACTGGTACACGATTGGAGTACATGAACGGATGAACACCACATGTAACCATTACACATACCATGTACTCTTCCAACAAAACATTGGTTGATGGCATGGGTTGTTTACATGGGTAGTAATTAAGGTCATGGGACACAATGTGTACCCTTACTAAATACCATGTAACCCTTTCTATATGACATAGATCTCTTGTCCTATAGACCTTGGACATGTTTTTTTAGGGTTCATTCCCCTAAAGGGGGATACAGATTGTTTCCTACTCCTAGTAATATGATCCCTTCAGTAGGAAATCCTAGATAGAGTTGTTGGAATCCCCATGAGAGTCCTTGGGTGGGATCCCTTATTCATATTCGTGCCCTAAGAAGATTTCTTAGCATCAGTGTGACCAATCCTAAGAGGCATCGATCCTCTACTTAGAGGGTCAATCTAGATGGAGCTGTTTATATTGCCCCATGGCCCTAGATATAATTCTCATATTTTGTATCATATTATCTTCAGATATATCAATGTATCTCTCATGACAGAACATGATGATTAGTACCTCTTGGATGGACATCATCAGTGCTATCAGGCTCAACACCGTGTTCTCCCAGATGAGTTCTTTGTTGAATCTTCGAGGCAGAATCCTAGGACTGGAAGATTATGGTTGTGGATTATCTCTAGACTATGTGTCTTAGATTAAATATATATGAATATTCTTATTATATGTGATGTATAAATATACTTGTGTAGAGATGACTGTACCTTCCTTTTTTATATCACTTTGTGGTTTTGGGGTGTCCCACTGAGTATTTTTATACTCACCCCTACACAAGATTTTACCAAACATGTCCTGTATTGTGTATATGATCGACCTTTTGATGGAATCCTTGGAGGACCAAGACCGGACAATGCATAGTGATATCCAATAGACTAATGTGTGTTCCTATGAATTTTGTACAGTATCCCTAGTACCTTTTACTTACAGGTTGGACTTGTATGGTAGAATATTTATGGTGAGATTTTATTTGGATATTTTTTACTTTAATTTACTTCATGTCGTACTTTGGGGCACATGAGCCTTAGCCCAATTGATAAGGACTCTGTAAGTGTATCCAAGTGACTAGGGATCAAATCCAGGTGGAGGCAGAATTTCTGGGGTACTGTAGCAGTACTATAGCAGGTACTGTAGCGGGAACTGTAGTAGGCACTGTTTGGCACTATAGAAGCTGGGGAAATGCCCTGTTTGGGCCTTCAGACCACCGATTTGGTCCCTGAGTCCTATAAGGCCTTCGGGCCACCCAGGCATTCGGGTCAGTAAGGCGTTTGGGCCATCTCAAGGCCTTCGGGCCACCTTAAGTGTAGATGCAAACCCGATAACCTACAAGGAATGAGCTCTTCAAGGAGGATGAGCAAGGAGCTTTCACTATAGTAGAAGCTAAATAGATTGCAATAATGAGAGGGTATGGAACCTGCCATCAGGACAAGCCTGTGCATGAACATGAATTCCTAGCTGAACAACCATGCAAAGGTGGAGAGATGATTTCACGATGAAGATACTGGGGAGGAGCAGTTCCAAGTAGTTTGTCTGGGTTGTATGTAATGTTTGTAGCCTACGGGAAATGAATTCTTCTAAGGCCTATGGGCCATGTAATACTTACGCCTACGAGCCTTATAAGGGTTCCACCTAACCCCTTGAAAGGTGGATTATCAAAATCAATAAAAAATGAAGGCCTTCGGGCCATTGGAGGTAGTTCGGCTATGGCCTTCGAGCCATTGGAGGTACTTCGGTTATGGGATATATATGCATGAATGAATTTTTTACTTAGTGGTTTTTATATTTCATCATTTTGTGGGATTGAAGATGTGTTCATGTGTACAAGAACATATTCAATGTCTCCCATGTTAGTGATATGCCTACTTAGTTCTAGTCAATAGCCCCTGGCATATTAGAGGCGATCTTGGGGAGTCACAACACATGCCTCATAGGGATGGTTCAGGAAATAATATGCAATTTACATGGTTTTGGTATAAAACTATTTGTATTCTTAACAAACATTTTTTGAAAACTTTTTTAAAGTATATATTTTTTTTGCATTTTAATTAATTAAAATAATAACTGTTGAGGGATAATCTAAATGAAATATATAAAATATATATATTTATATGTGAATTGAAATTCATATAATGAAAATTACTTATCATAGAGTTAATGTAGAATCATATTTTCCTTGAAAAATTTATTTTTTTTAGAAAATCGTTTTTTGTCAAGCTCTAGAAGATAATTATAAAATAAATTTATGAAACTTATAGAGATTTAATTTTTTTTAAAATGGGTTCCATTTTTGAAATTAGTACAATTAATATTATTTAATAAGGACAACTTTATTTTTTTCATATTGAATAGTAAAAAAAATAAAAAATTAATTACCATTATAAAAGTGTAAATCAAGTTAATATAGGTTCAAACTAAGTGATAAGACCACCATTTTTCATCTACATTATTATTGGATGAATTTATTTTGATCCTTATCACCTTAGGATCAATATTTAATTTATTATTGGACACTTTTTCATAAAAATGACCTATATAATATTTTAAGTAAAGAAAAAGACAAAAATATTACACTTTTTATTTTAAATATCTCTTATGAGTTCACATAGAGAATTTTTTTTGAATTAATATTAATGATTAATTTTATAATAGTGAAATTATTTTCATGATACTAATTTAATTATAATTTCTATAAATTATCCAATTACTTTATAAATTGTTATGCAACGCTGATACCTCATTTCTTTAATTAATAAAAAATAAAATAAATTATTTTACAAATATTAAATAGAATATAATTTCAATGAAATATGCTGTTATATGAATTTTTCAGATAAATATAAAATGTTATAGATTTGTGAATTTATTAGATTTCAATTCCATTTCTTTCTTTATTTTATTATGGTCAATGTAAATGAATAGTTCCAAAAATAACATTAATGATATTTTATAATAAATAAATTTTTATTAAATGATTTTAAATTAAGAAAAATAATTTTGATATGGTTTAAAATATCATCCATGGTCTATTTATTGGAAAAAATTCCTTTATTGTAACTATCTTGACCCTTAATGTTTAATAACATTGTTATCACGGTAATTATCAAAAATGGGTTAAAGTAAGAAGACAAGGGTCAAAGCCCTATATAGACTTATAAAAATTTTATTGGATGATATTATCAAGACCTAAAATCATAATATATTTTAAATATATCATTTTTGTGCCATTTTTAATTGATAAATAAGTTATATTAATTTAACACTTTAAGAAATTCCAAAAGTGACCCTCTCTTTACTTATAAAAGGGATCCTTCTATCCTCTTTTCACCACACTTAAAAAGACCTTTGGTTTAAAAAAATACCACCAAAATACCTTAATTAATTAAAATACCATGTCATAGAGGTATTTTTTTATTATAAATCCCTCCTAGGAATTATTTTGGTGTAAAACTAAAGATCTTATCTGAATAAGAGGTAAAACTATTAATCAATGATTTTTGTTTTATATATTCTTCTGCCTCCTTAAAATACCATTCAGACATCATGAAATAATATAATAATCATTATCAATATATTGATATTTTTTTATGTTAATTCCATACCCAATATCCATATCCTCTTCCAAAAAATGGGAAACAAAACTATTGTTCATGTGTATGGTGGACTACCACCTCATGAACCGATGTAATTCATTTTCCATCACCACCACCCACATATAATTTTAATGATGAATTTACTATATATATATATTATATTCATGAAATATTTATAATTATTTAATGATATTATATCATATAATTTCATAGCTTTTAATTAATTTAAAAATGATACTATTGTTCATGTGTATGTGTGGATTGACATTTCCACAAAGTGATGTGATTTTTTTTCATAACCACATCACATGGTTTCTAAATATAAGTTTATTTAAGTAAATAATATAATATTTACGTTATAATTATAATTATTTAGTGATAAAATAATACTTATGTTGGTTCCATCATGATCATTGAAAAATGAAAATGTTACCCATGCATACGTACGACTTACCGTCTCCATGATTTTGACATAGTTCATGTGTACTAACCATACATCCGGGTTGGTTTAAAAAGTATAATTTATTTATACAAAAAATAATTATTCAATTATAATTATTCAATATTTTATGTACCAATGAATTCTTTTATCGTATTCAAACTATCGAAGTCATTTTGGATTTATGAATTGGATATCATCAAAACGTCCAACATGAACTTAATTGACTAAGTAATTAAATATAGAATGATATTAAATAAAATAAAAGGAATAATAAGAATAAAATAGGTTCATAAGAAATTAAATAGTTATCATATGTTCATTATTCAAGAGGATAAAATATGTACTTGATGAGTCAAACCCGAGGTAAGAGATTATGTCTCAATTTCCTTTAACTGAGGCATATTTTAATTTTATGCACCAAATTATTTTATATGGTGTATATAAAAAAATTATACAAGTTATATCATGAATACTTCATACTTAATGGTATTTTATGTTTCAATTCAAATTATTTAATCCAAGATGATTTGACTTAAATGCTACCAAGTGGAAAATGGTTTTATAACTCATTTTCTTTTCATTGGGTTATATTACTTATTCACTGTCTTTGATATTATATGATTATGTGTGAAATTAATTTTATTATTTTATTTTGTATTTTCACTTAAACTATATGGATATACATTTTATACACATAATAAATTCATTTATTAATTCTCACTTTAATTATATAATCATTTTTGGGATTTTAACTCAATTTCCTTTCATTGAGGCATATTTTAATTTTATGCACCTAATTAATATTATATGGGGTATATGTTGCCCCATTTTACATGTTATATTATAAATACTTCATAATTAATGTTATTTTATGTTTATATTAAAATTATTCCATCCAAATGGATTTTACTTGAATGTTACCAAGTGGTAAGGGGTTTCATAACTAAATTTATTATCATTGGATTATATTACTTATTAATTGTATTTGATATTATAATATTGTGTGTAATAAAATTTGATTATTTAATGATATATTTACACTTTTTTCTGTGAATTTAAATTTTATACACATAATCAATTCACTGGTTAATTCTCATATCTATGATATGATCATTGTAATGGATTTCATCTTAATTTACTTTAATTGAGGATTATTTTAATGTTATTCACCTAATTTCTTTTATATAGTATATATGTTACCCATTTTGCATTTAATATCATAAATAATTCATAAATCATTGTATTTTTTGTTTTGATTCAAATTAATCGATCCATAGGGACTTGAATTGAACTTTACCAAGTGGTAAGGGGTTTCATAACTTTATTTTTTTTCATTGGGTTATATTACTTCTTTACTGACAACATTATGACATGATTATTTGTGGAACAACCTCTGATTATTTTATATTGTATATCCACTTTATTTATGTGCATTTAAATTATATATATATAATCACTTAATTAATTAAATATCACATCAATGTTTTGATCTTTTTAAGGATTTCATCTTAATTTCCACTCAATTGAGACATATTTGCTATTATACACCTATTTACTTTTATGTAGTGTATATACTTCTCCTTGGAGGTATTTAACATTAATATATATTTATTCATGAAGATTAATGATTAAATTAAAGTTATTCTTTTATAATATATGTTTAAAAGAAAATCTGATCTTATTTCTCTTTTTGATAGTGTATATTTTTCTTCCATGAACATATTTTTTAAAATTGTTTTATAAAAGTAGTTTTTATTACTCGAATGATTTATTAAAGAAATTATAAGTTATCATTGAATTTTTACATGACTTGAAAGGAATATTTCTAATTTTTTCCCCAAAAGGGTATTTTTCAGCATTTTTTAAATTCAAAAGGATTGTTTTTAATGTATACGTTTTAACGAAAATTCTACCTGCATAATCATTTTATTCTCTTTATATTCTTTTATAATATTTAAATGATTTTTAAATGTAAAGTCTGTATGAAAAAATATTTTAAATATTTTATTTCTATTTAATTCTATACTTTTAATGATTTTATTTTAATGCTAAATATTATTTTCTAATATTCATCTATCTTCAATTGATAAAAAATTTCAACATTAAATTTACCTTGGAACTTTAAATTTCATTTGAAAATTGGACATTAAATTCCTCTTAAATATCCATATTATTTGAATAATTTATATGCTCATTAATTAAACTATATATCCTTTATACATACAATTTTTTAATTTGAATGTTATTTAATTGAATCTAGAATACAATGGTAAATTATTATTCTTCACTATATGTGGATTTTTATTGTTAGGATTATTGTTTATATATTTAATTGATTGTTAAATATATGAGGAATGCATGTGCATGTAGTGATGTGTGGCCCCCAGTTATAAAAAACCCCTTAGTGCATCGACATGTCTCATGAGAAAACTCAGTAATCTAGCATTAAGTGATTTTATAATATATAAATTCACATAAATTAATCTTTTTTGGGATAAGGTATTGAATGGAATGGAGAGAAGGTTTCTCCTTAGCTCAGGTCTAACCCTAGCATCTCCTGTCGCGACACCAGGTTTTTTTAGAGGTCAGGATTGCAGGACTGTTGGTGCCCCCTTTTCCTATCTTCCGTAATGTCTGAGGGTCTTTGATCCTCCTTCCCTACCATTATCGCTTCTCCCATAGGCACTGGATATCAAGATCTCACCGAAGAATTCAGAATCACTCATTGGGTCTCCTGTGTTCTCCTTGTCACCTTTAGAATTCAATGATGTCGTGGTGGTGCACTCACGTACCTAGGTTGCAATGTTCAGTTCGGATCGACCCCAATGTGTATTTTTGAATGGTATTTGAATTCCTCTTGGGGGTTTCAAAAAGTAGCTACTATTGGGGTTCTTGACTACTACCATTTTAGTATGAATCTCCAGTCTTTCGAGGATTTTTTTCGGGCTTGGTCCTACGAGTCACGGAGGTGTGATAACCATCCATTTCTTCTATTATCATGGATGTTTTATTTCCACAGGTGACGCTATTGTTAATGATCGACCCTATGGATTCACCTTCCCACCTTACCTCTTCTTTTCTAGAACCCTGGTGTCTTAAAGGGGATCAACGATTACCGTGACTGTTTCTTGTGTGTTGGTGATTCTACCGCTCGAGTGTTCCACCCCTGGAATGCGTGAGTTTGTGTCGTAGTGGATATGTCAAGGGTTCTTCCTCACTGAATATGGATCTCTATTGGTGGTGATTATGGGTTCTAGAAACAAATCTGTTATGAGGAGGTTTTGGGGTTCTATTAGTTCTACTTCTATCAAGGTAATTCGATATCCAGATGTTGTAGGCGTTGAGTCCTTCATCGAAGAGGTCTCCCTAGCCGCTTGGGCCGATGAGCCCCACCTCTATGAATGAGGATATTGATTTTACTCCATCCTCTATACAGATGCAGGTTGCATCCTCTAATCAGGGCCCCTATGTGAACTTGGAGCCTACTCTACAACCACCATCAGTGCAGATGCCGACTCTTTCTTCTTCTCATGGCTCGGTTCCAGTGATCTTGGGCTCCCCAAGTGGACTGCTGAAGGCTGCTCCGACTGAGTTTCCTCCTAAAAAAGGGGATTTGGGGGTGTGCATTGCCCTGATTTCTCACTGTCCTACCAGGGAGGAGCATGTGTCAAGTGAGGGTATTGGCTGGGCATGCCCCTCACTGGTGTCTTCTGTAGTGGTTCCGGATGTGACGGATCCTCATATCTCTCCTGTGAAGTTGGGTAAAAAAGTGGTGGTTGATGAGAATGGATTCACCCTTTACCAAGGAAGGATGTCAAAAATGCGAAAAGTCTTACCCTCCCAAGATGGAAAGGTTGGGTCTGAATCAGGGAGTCCTTCTTGTCCTCCAAAATACAGGTAAGATACTATAGGAATTGAAATTCCCAATGTTCCACTCATCTTGGGTGGCAGTTCTTCGACTCATCAATCAAGTCCTGAAAATGTGGTACATCCCCTGTTATGTGACCTTATCCTGAATATTTCTAATTCTCCTCCCCTCTTCCCGAGGTTATATTCTAGGAAGATAGAACTAATGGACTTGGGTAAATGATTTTGCATGAGAATTTGATTCAGATAGTGTTCCAAGTGAATGTTTTATGCTACCTTTCATATAATTTTTGATAGTTTGTCAGTTCTTCTGGTTATTCTATCATGTTTTGAATGTGAAATTCACCAGTCATACTATGAGGATCTGCCTCAGATGTGGTTTCAGAGCAGGAAGAATCCACCAACACATAACCATTTAGATTTGGAAAAATGAGACGGTATGGCACTTTCCATTAGTACCAGGACCATGCAACCCTGCATGGGACAACTAGCCGAGAAGCCATGCAAAGGTAGAGGCTTGTTTTATTAATGCAAGTTCTGGGTAGGGGCAGCTCCAAATAGTCTTGATTTGGATTTATTTTACTTTTTAAGGGTTTTATTTTGTTGGAATTTTTTGGGTTCACACTTAGCTTTAAAAATGTCAGTTGAAAATACCAAAAAAAATGGATTGGAGGAGGATAAGGTATTGAAGGTATAAATATCCTAATGTTTTAGATCATGATATCCAATATTAAGATTTTCATTCATCGAGAACTCAATTATTATTATCCATGAGATTACTACCTTGATATTATCCATGGATGCATTTCTTACTAAAGCTATTGATTTAAAGATCTTTTTTTCCATTTATACACCTTTTCATATTAATTATAACTTATTGATTCATGATAGATTCCATTTTACATGAACCTTACTAAGAATCTGAGATCACCCATATTTTTTCCTCTCACTTGGATATGAAGACAGAATCATTAAATGAGTCAGGGATGGATAATATTTACTTCCCCTATGTTGCAACATAGGTTTGAAAATATAATGTGATATTAAAGTATATATCTAGTTTACTAAGACTAAAAAAATTTTAATTCCTTCAAGGTATGATTAATTATATCTATTTCCAATGTAATAATGTAACCACCAGCTCTGGGATACTAGGTTTTGGGTATTTACACATGCAATCATGGATTTAAAAATAGTGTGTTCCCCTTCGAAAATGGATTACATTGATAAAAGGAGGATCCATGTCATCATCCTAGATAGGTGGAACCCTCATGGGAACTGAAATCATCAATTCCCTTGATAATGGAGATCCCAATTAGGAAGAAACTAGAGTAGTATCTCCTGGATCGATAGTGTATTTCTTCACCATACCAAGAGTCATGACATATAGTTAATCACTCTTTGACTAACCCCATAATATTGTTTAATTAATTTCTAACAAACCATTTGGTGTTATTAATTTCCTACAAGTCTAAGAAAATTTATTAATTTATAATAACTAAAAAAGTGTGATAAAAAAAATTAAACATAGGAAGTGATAGGTTTGAAGTCAATCCTAATAGATTATGAAAGTAGATTATATAAAATTAAATGTGATTTTATTTAATTATTTAAGCAATGAAATCAAATAAAAATGAGTGGTTTTGAAAATAATTCTAGATAAGCATGGTAGGATTTTATAGATTTAAGGTTGAGGTGTTAATAAATTTATAAATTAAATAGTTTTGTAGTGATTATTGTTAGAGTAAAGATAAGGTAGATCCAATGTTTTGGTATCCCATACTTAGTTCAGAAATACCCCTTTTCTTATGGTCATATACTTTAGGGTATTAACGGATTTTGTTTATTGTTTGTAAATATAAATACCCTAAACTATTAAATAGGCATGAATAATTTAGGGCAACTAGTTTCAAAATATTAGGATTTATTTGCAGATTCTTTGGACAATGGTCATTCTAGAGGAATGGAAAATAAATAGAAATTGAATATTGAATATCGAGACAACCAAAAACATGAACTAAAATAATGATAAAAATCTACAAAAACATCCCCCTATATTTACATTACCCACCATAGTTTTGGATTTACACCCTCATACTAGCCATGGGGTAGTGAAGGGGGAGGAGGAAAGAAAAGGAATAAAAATAATAAAATATGGAGATGAATCAATGAAGGACTTTGAAGAAAGACACGTCACCCCATGCTTTGGTATCTGAAAGAATGATCTACGTAACAATAGCCTACCTATCTAGTTATAGAAATCAATAGTGATTGGATTAGATTTAAGTCTTCCATTAATTCATTCCTCAATATCCTCCTGAGTCAATATTGATGGTTCATGGTAGTTCTAGGTCAAGAAGGGAAGTCACTATTAAATTTCACATATCTCTGTCATTTATTGGGTATATATGGCCATGCTCATAGCATGACACATAGTGTGAAATAGAAATTTTTTTGGTTTACCTCTAATCATATTTTTTCTCACAGATTGTATTCACATCATGATTTTGGTTTATCCTCACACCATGAAAATAAAATTATAGATTAGAATAATTCTTTTCAACAAATGTAATCTCCTTTTCAATCTATTTCATCAATTCTTATCCCCAAAAACATCCCATATACAACCCATATTGAGGAAATCCTTCTCATGATGTAAATCATGATCTGTTTGTCTCTTTTCACTTATTTGTGAATAATCATTGTATCCTTACATAGATAAATAAATAATTAAACATCCTATAAATAATGATCAATTAATTTAAAAAAATTATTTAATATCAAAATATGTATGCATGAAATGTATGTATACAATCCCCACAAACTTGAATTAATTATTTTCCTCAAGAATGAAATCTCAACATACTAAAAAAAACACTCAACTTACTCTAATAAAAATTAAATGTAAATAAAATTATTTCATAAAATGGGGAATTAAATGTTTGAGCATCACAAAATAAAATTTCATCAACTCCCCACTTTTCAAAGAAACAATTCAACCATATATTTCTATTTTTCCCATTTTAATTGACCATGCCTTTTCATTCATACATTTAAAAATTTCAATTTACTATCAATAAAAATGAAACTTTAAACATACCTCACTTAGAATTTTTTTCCACTCATTATCAATGTAAAAATGTAAATGAAGTTAAAAACATACTTCTAATCATGAAACTTACCCGAGGATTCCAATGCATCTAATTTCTCAACCCTATAGTGAAAAAATATTAAATAATCATGAGGTCTTCATCATTAGGTTCAAATGACTCATGGGATTTAGGGTAGGTAAGGAAATCAGGTTAAAACACATTAATACCAATAAGGAAGCACAATTTCTGGGTATTGTAGAAGTACTGTAGTAGGAACTGTAGTAGTACTGTAGTGGGAACTATGTAGTACTATATCAGAACTGTATCAGGCACTGTTTGACACTATAGTAGTTGAGAATTTTCCCCCGTTTGGGCCTTCGGGCCACAAATTTGGTCCCCAAGTCCTTTAAGGCCTTTGATCCACCCAAGCCTTCGGGCAAGTAAGGCCTTCGAGCCACCTCAAGGCCTTCAGGACACCTTTAATGCATATGAAAACCAGACAACCTTCATGGAACAAAAAATAATGATACTATATCTAAGGTACTTTTCATAATAATAAGAAATAACTCAATGGAAATATCCCCTATAAAATTCATATCCATTTTCACCAAAATATCAATTTAGGCTCATGAAATAGTATTTTACAATGAATAATACACCATATTGCAAATTATTTTGTTTTTTATTGAAATTTATGATTGGGAGAAATCTCACATCTACCCCCAACCCTAAATGATCTCCTCATCAAATTATTTTTAATAGTTATAACAAGATCGCTAGTAATGTAATGGAAATTTTTAAATTTTCCAAGACATGACCAAATTATAAAAATAAAAATTATTTTATTTTATTAAATATAGGGTGAGAAATGAGTAAAATTTATCATAATCATTATCCTTTCCCAAAATCCCTTGAAATAACACCCACACTTATATTAAACAACATGCACGTCCCTTCCACCATGTCACTGTCACACCCACACTCATTTCATAAAATTATGAAAAAAATTTAGATTAAGGAAGGAAAGGGTAAAATAGTCTTGAAACACGGATCTTCCATAACAAGGTTATTCATGGGTTTATGGGAATATGAAGGATAAATGTTTAGGAAGGTATTAGGATAAGGGATAATAAAAAATAATCCTTGATTATTTTAAATGTGACTTTGTACAATTAATTCTTTGATAAGTTGATTTTTTTCTAGAAGTATGCTTGCCTGAGTTTCACTTAAGCGATATAATCTAGAATATAATTGAAAAAATTTGTATTATAAATGTCTCATAAATGAGAACAAATGGTTGAGAAAATCACTATTGGAAAAAATATGAACAAAAAAATTAATTAACACAAATAATAGAAATTAAGGGTAGACCAAATATTAGAAAATTTCATTTACAAAAATTAGTATATTACCCTAAATCGTGATTTGATAAATATAAATTCCCACAATTATTTATACTTACCTTTTCCTCCATTTTATAATTCAAATTTATTGTTAAAGAAATTTAAAAACACTGTATGAATTTATCCTAACAACATTATGTCTCTCAGATTTGTTATTAATTGAATATCCAAGGTAGGGAATTTAATATAAAGTTTAAATACCTTAATTTTTTTTAAAATTATGGGAGAAGATAATATAATAAACTAAAACTCATACTTCCCTTTCATCGATGCTTCAAAATGGAATGCACAAGTTATGACTGTATCAGTCCATGTCATGAACATTACTCTTTTTTCATGAATTACTATCTCACATCATGAATTGTTTTCTCAGTATATGAATCTTCTGCAAGAATTCCATTAATTTTTACCATATTGCTTAATTTCTAGTTCCTTATTTTGGAATATAAAATGAAATGGATTAGTTTAAAATTAAGACCTTTTTCAATGAAAAATTAAAATATTTTTTGGATGGTTCTATCCCCTAAAAATAGAAAAAAATACTAAAAGAACTCGGGTTGCCTCTAGGATGTGATTTTGTTTAACTTCATTGGCTCGAACTTTCCAATTCCAGATTAGGTGGTGGATTAATTAAGAGATTGTACCTGGTCGAGGTTTAAAAATGGCCTTATTTTCACTCTACCTATATATATGGACCTCTTTCCTTTTATTGAAATAAATTCATACTTCATTAGGGTAATATATTTTCAAATCCAAAGGGGCCTATCCACCAATGAGTTTCTAGATTAGATAGTCCATACATCAAGTCATGCACCATCCAAACCTATTATCCTTATTCAATGTTTTGTACATCAGCTATCCCTCTATCAATAGTGAATTATCTTTGAGATTTACATATTTCTTCTCGAATTTTGATTATTCATTATCAGAAAGAAAAATATATATCTCTTGAATTACTTATAAAATGGTGACTTATTTAACACCATTTGTTTCATATTCTTGAATTTCATCCCTCATTACATCATATTTCTTCATTGCTCAGTGTATTTTGAAACTAACTTGCTCAATTCACACTTTCAAATATAACTAACAACTTTGTACATCAATAAATGCTCTTACAGTCACCAAAATTGTCTTATAACAATTAGACGTGTCATAAAATCTTCCATATCAAGTAACAGAAAATCCATAGGGAAGATAAAATTTTCAATGTTTATCATAATCTCTTTAAATTGTTCTCATGGGTATTTCACTATCGAATTTTATAGTTGAAGCACAACTCTTATGGTCTTCAAACCATTTAATCCTAGGATTTTAAAGGTGGTGTATGAGATTATACTGATACTCAAAACTAAATCACATAATGATTTTTAAATTTATTACACCAAATAAAAATAGGGATTGACAAACTACATGCATCTTGTTTCTTTTTATGTAAGTCCTTTGACACCACTTCAGAACATTTTTTGGGAGTTTAATTATTCCGATCTATTCAATCTTTCACTTATTCATCACTAATTATTTTAAAAAATTCGATTATTTTAGCATAATTTCAAGTACTTTTTAAAAATGATTATTAATTTTCAATTTCATAATTTTTTTAAGAAACTTACCTCTTTTTTCTTATATATTTTTCTGCTTTACCCTCTTGGGAATTAGTATACATGACCCATACAATGCCGGAGGTTCCTACTGAAGGTTCCGAGTGCAGTAGAAATGTGGTTGGTCTGACACCCAACTTTAATTTTTACCATGATCAATGATTATTCTGGGATCAATATGATGATTGACGCCAGTCTACATGGAATAGAATCAAAGATTTAGATAAATATGGAAGAGGACCGAAACCTTTAGAGAGTATCTTTTACATTATATTTATAAATAATTTAATTAATTAATAAAGAAAATAATACTTGGATATTCAATATTTTCTTTATTGATGATGTTGATTTTCCGGAATGACCCTTTTAGATTATCTTGTTACACTTACAAGGATCCAAACTAGAATCCCTTTAGCGGTGATCCACATGTGCTCTGATGGCCTTTGATCGACACCACTCGTTCTCCGAGGGCTAGCACGGTGAAGCAAGTGTCTTATGTTGGTCATTCTTGATCGCTTGTTCATTGGTTTTGAAGAACGTCTCTCATTTTTGAGAGGGGTGAGAAAAGGATTTGAGATAAAAATTGTTTTGCTCAACAATTCTCAATTCACCGGGTGTGTGGTTTGATACTTGGCACAATATGCGGATGTGTCTATTTATTGACATGGGTCTTCAATTACAATATTTAATTACATTATAGAAATTAAATACATTCATAACCTTAGAGAAAACCCATGATATAAATAATAATACCGTGTCATTATTTATGGTCTGCCATCTTGCGGAAAACGAAATTATAAATAAAATTATGCATCCCAAAATAATAGTAATGTTATTTTAATTTGTTCCACTAGTTAAATAATTATTTTTTGTCTTGCAGATAATTGTTTCACTACATGACTGGACTTGGTATTTTTTAACTCCACTTCCATTTATTCAACAATCTAATAAATAAATAAATAAATAATTTATTCTCTTAAATAAATATTTTATTTACAAACTAGTAAATAAATATTTATCAAATGTTCAATAAAATAGATAAATATATTTTACCCAGAATCTGGTGAATAAATATTTATTTAATTTATGAAATCATTTTAAATTGGATAAAATCATTCCATTGTCTTGAAAATAATATTTATTAATTAAATTCAAATAGAATTTAACCGAGACCACCATAAACACTTAGTGTGTGAACCTCTAGGATTCTTTATTGTTGGCATTAAGTGGGCGTGCCTAAAGTCCAAGAGTACTATCTGGAAATGAGTCAAGGCACCAAAGAGAAAGAACTGAAAGTCCCAACAATGACATCTACATACGAATGATCACTGTGTAATATAATCCCTTTGTCACAATATCTCATCAATAAGGTTTCATGATAGTGTCATCAACCTTTTTTCTTGATACTTCGTTCTTTGACTACCTGAAATAAACTCGTCGTTACACCATGGCCATTGAATTTCACATGAAGGTTCTATTTCAATCAAATGGACGAGATATTAACTTATATATATGGAAGTGGGAAATTGTTCCTCAACTTATCCATTAATAACATGCCACTCGTGACACACCCAACATAACCCACTTCCTACCAACTATCTCCGTGAGGGTTTTCCGTTAGTAAATCAAAGTGCGTGAGTCGTGACACATATTAATGATAATATTAAAGTCTAAGGATCATTACACACGCTCACAGATAAGAATATCAGATGACACCAAAACATGCAGAATTCCTACTGGTGGGTCTATTATCATAATATCATGTCTTGGATATTACCAAGTGCGAACTTCATTGGAGTAAGTATTATCAACTTACGAGTACTCGGACCTGACAGTATGCATTCTATGTGTCCCATCATATTATTTCATCCAACCGTAGAACTATATTTAAGAATATTGTTTGAGCATTTCAAGGTTCTCATCATAACAGGGAACTACCATGACCTTATTAATGCAACAAATAATCTAATAAATTATTACATCATAGTGATGCATAAAAATGAAAAATATGTAATAATACATTTAATATTTAAATAAATTAAATATAATTGTAATAAAAGTAAAATCAGTTGGTTCTAAGACACTAACTCTTACAAACTCCCACTTGGACTTGAGCCAACTTCCTAAGACTTTCACTCCGCTAGAACTCACATGGTGATCATGTTTTCGCTGAGTCAAGGATTCAGTTAAAGGGTCCTCTACATTTTATTCTGTGGAAATACTACTCACTACAACTTCTCCTCTGTGAGAAAAATCCCTCAAAAGATTAAACTTCTGAAGTATGAGGTTTTTCTGTTGATGTGACCTTGGATCTTTTTTGAGAGCCACCACTACAATATTATCACAGTAAAATGTTATGGGATATTTACTACTAGGTATCATATCCATCTCTTTGATATGGCCTCACATCCAAACTGCTTCTTTAGCTACCTCAGAAGCTGTGATATACTCATAGTCTACTGTAGAATCTATGACCACAATCTACTTTGAGGTCTTCTAGCTTACTAAACCTCCATTCAAAGTGAAGATATATCTTGTTTGTGACTTCATGCCATATTTATTAGTCTGGAAACTAGCATCTACGTATCCTCTGATGACTAGTTCCTCATATCCTCCATAAAATAGGATCATATCCTTAGTATGCCTCAGAAACTTTAATATAGTCTTGACTGCCATCCAATGAAGGTCACCTGAGTCAGCTTGATATATACCTACCACACTCAATGTGTTGGTGACATAGAGCCTAGTGCAAATCATGGCATACACGACTGACCCAATTACTAATTCATATGGAGTCCTTTCCATTATCTTTCTTTCCTCATGTGTCTAAGGACACATTTTCATGGAAAGATGAATGTAATGTGATTCTGGAAATAATCCCCTCTTATATTGTTCCATACTAAATCTCTTTAGTATCTTATCAATGTATGTACTTTGACTTAGGCCCAAAAATCTCTTAGATCTATCACGATGGATCATGATACCATGAATATATACTGCCTCAGCTAAGTCCCTCATGGAGAATCATTGATTCAACCATTCCTTATCAGACTGTAAGACTGGTATCTCATTTCTAATAAGTAATATGTCATCAACATATACTATTAGGAAACCAAATGCACTCCCACTAAATCATTTATAGACACAAGGCTCACATTCATTCTTGATAAAACCAAATTATTTTATGGATTCATCAAAACGAATGTTCCATGACCTGGATTCTTTCTTTAATCTATATATAGATTTCTGCAACTTGAATACCTTATTGGAATCCTTTGGAGTCACAAACCCTTCAGGTTGTGTCATGTAGACATCTTCCTAAAGGTTCCCATTAAAGAAGGCTATTTTGACATCCATTTGAAAAATATCATAGTCATGGTAAGCCGCAATGGAAAGTAGAATTCTTATGGATATCAGCATTGCAACTGGTGAGAAGGTTTTATCATAGTCAATTCCTTGATGCTGTTTAAACCTTTGTGCAACCATTCATGCCTTATATGTACTGAATTGTCCTTCTATGTCCAGTTTCTTCTTGAATAACCATTTTCAACCAACAGGATTTACATCAACTATAGTATCTACCAAAATCCATACTTGGGTTCGGTACATGGAATCCATTTTAGAATTCATGGATTCTTTCCACTTGGAAACCTATATGCCACTTACTGATTCCTTGTATGTTAGAGAATCATTATTATCAACTAATAATGATTCACCATCCTTGGTAACTAGAAAATAGTACCATTCTAGTTCTCTAACCTCTCTTGTACTCCTACACAATACTTGTGTCTCTAGAACAAATTATTCTTCCATGGGTGTTTGTGGAATCAGTTCCTGTACCATCTCTTATGTACCTTGAGCCTCGACTTCATCAAATTCTATCTCGCTACCACAATCTCTTTTGGAGATGTACTACCCCTAAAGGAATATGGCATGTCTTTCCACTATAATTTTTTTTGTGAGGAGTTTTATAGGTAATATACCCTTGTTTCTTTGGGGTATCCTATAAAGGTACACTTTGAGCCTTAGAGTGAAAGTTTTTTACCCGAGGAGGCCTTAACAAACACTTCACTACCCCAAACATGTAAATTTGATAACATGGATTTTATTACACTCGGAAACTCATATAGAATACCATTTATCAATTTAGTTGGTACTTGTTTTAGTATGTGTGTTTCTGTTTTTAATGCATATCCCCAAAAGGATAATGGAAGACTTGCATGACTCATCATTGATATCACCATATCCAATAAGGTGCGGCTCCTCCTTTCGATCTCACCATTCCACTAGGGAGTGTATGGAGGAGTGAGTTGGTATAGGATCACAAACTCTTGTAAGTAATCAATGAATTATTGATTAAGATATTATCCACCTTGGTCTGATCAGAGTTTCTTAATCTTCTTACGAAGATGGTTCTCAACTTCATTCTTGTATTTTTTGAACTTATCAAAAGAATCGCACTTATACCTCATTAAGTAGATATATCCATATATACTAAAATCATCAGTAAAATTTATGATGTATGAGTAACCTCTCATTGATTCAAATTGAAATGTTCCACACACATCGGTATGAACCAATTCAAGAAGATATTTATCTCTTTCACCATTCCCACTAAATAGGGATTTGACCATTTTGCCTTGTCAACATGCATGACATATGCCAAGTGGTTTTAGTTCAAAAGAATCTAAATATCCATCTTGATGTAACTTTGTTAAGTTTTTCTCATTTACATGACCTAACCGGTGATTTCAAAGTTGGGTGTGGTATGAGTCATGTGATGTATATTTTCTATCGATTGTCAATACTTAGTTTGGGTAATCCAACATGTAAATACCATTGTATAAATGTTCCCTACCAAAAAAAATGCTATTTTTGTAAAATAAGAAACATTAATTTTCAAAATTTAAAACAAATCCATATGTATCTAATATGGATACAAAAATAATGTCTTCAGTAACATACGTCACATAATAACACCCATTAACACCAAGATCATCCCAGTTGTCAATGTGAGGTGGTATACCCCGATAGCTACATCAGTAAGTCTGGATTCATGGATGCTCGTAGATCTACCTCCCTCAGTCAATCTTCCTTAATATACATGGTTCCTATATTTGGATACATATTTGAGCACCAGAAGTTGTATATAATGCATAATTTGTAGACACAAATAGATTGAATTCGATAACAAATGCACCTAAAGCATCCCCTTGCTTCTTAGGCTTAGTGAAGTTCTTCTTCTAGTGGAACTTCTTATGACATGTGAAACAAATAACCTCCTGTTACTTTTCCTCCCTTTGATCTTCCTTTTCGTGGAAGGCCATGAAGAAGATTTGGGCTTAAATATATTCACCTTCCCTTTCCTATTATTCCCCATAAGGATAAAAGTATTTTGACGCTTCATATGTTTGTCCACTTGGAAAATGTGGATAAGAAGATCAGATAGAGACTTCTAAATGTTTTTCATATTGAAATTGACAAAAATTTAGAGAAGCTCTGAGGGAGTGATGCAAGAATGAGATCAGTGCCCAGTTCTTCAAGATTTTTAACCCTAAAACCTCCAGGCGCTCAATGTAGCCAATGAGATTGACTACATGAGGCCCAGCTGAGGTACCTTCTCCAAGATTACTCTGAAATTGTTCCTTAGAGATATCAATCCTTTCAAATCTCTCTCTCTCTTGGTAAATACCATATATGTGCTCAATAATTCTATAAGAATCCATGTTTTATGAGACTTCATGAGATCACTAGAAATTGATGATAACATCAAACATTGAACGTTGATCGTGTCATTCATATGTTTCTCATAGACCAAGAAATCCTCATCACTCGCCTATTTGGAAGGCCAATCAGGTAATATTAACTCTAGCACATAGGACTTCCATTTAGGGCATAGGTTAACCCGAAGGCATCTAAACCATTCAAGGAAGTTACTACTAGTGAGGATATTGTCTTTATCTAGAATTTATCACAGGGATAATGTGGTTGATGAGCTTGTATTTTTATTCTACAATTAAAAGAGTAGATCATTAGTAATTTCTTAATTACATTTTATTAGAAATAATAAATTTTATTAAGTCTCCCACTATTTTATCAAGTCCCAATGGTCCTCACCATTGAACTCAGAATGTCCAATTTCCATGACATTATAGTGGAAAGGATCCATATTCCCCTTAAATAACCCCAACAAGGGTTGATCAAGCTATTATAAGGTATTTAGGTAGGCAGGACTTTTCCAACTGAGGGCTTGTAGCTCCTTGATCTGTTGAGTGGACTCCCCAATCCTGAAATCATGACTTTTGGATTCCCTTAGCTCTTACCTCTAATATTACACCAAGTATAGCAAGGGCTACTCCTCTGATGTAATATGGTTAATTCAACTTGAAACCTTTCATAAGGGATTCTTGTATAAAAGTAAGTGTCCAAAAAGGTTAGTCAAACACATAGTTTTATTGAGTTTTCCCTTAATCAAGCAATAAAAGGCTTGGTCTAACTTAATATTTCATTTGATGGATTTTTATCTCTTATGCATGAATTTCCTATTATCATTATCACATTCTTGTTAATATTAAGTGGAACTTACTTAAGTGATTAAACATGTCTTGATAATATTTACGCATAAGTATGGTTTATTTTAGTTCCATCTTGTATACTTGTTTAATTCATTAATTATGTGATTGTGACAACACATCCATAATGATAAACCATGAAACTAACAAAAATAACATAAAGTAAAGGGTATGATCATGATTTTTTCTAATGGTCAGTTTATCTAGAGGTTGATAAACTAACCCTGACCTAGGGGAGAAACATCTTGAACATTTTGGGTCCATGTTTACATATTTCCACCTATCCACTTCTCTATCTACTAGGATTGGTTTCATCTCGGCTCCAGCTTGAACCGCCTCCACAGCTTGGGAGTTCCATCTATTACATATTCCTTTTTTTAACTCACATATAGGCGATGGGTAAAAGGGGTTTTACATAAAAGAAACCTTGGGAATGTAGGCCCTACATATTAATGTGGAGAAGGCTCAAATTCCAACAAATTTAATTTAAATAAAAAATTTAAAAGAAACCATCCACATACAAAGGTCTTGGTCGAGCTCATGATCATCCATACATGCAATGATATTTATGCATAAATAAAACTAGCATTAAATTATTAATCATTCTTATTTAAGATAAATGATGGTCCAATCAATTAATTATCACCTTTAATTAATCAATCCTTTTATCTTAAACCATTTTATGAATTTTATTGAGATTTTCATCCATCATAATTTTAAACAAATACATTCATTTAAAATTATCATTGTATGTAACTTGTACCTTGGAGGCAACCCGATGAATTCCTATTCATAACTACAGAATGAGTATAAGTGAACATTACATATATGTTAAATTAAACACATATATATAAAAAACCTATCACGTGTTGTGCCTCATCTTTATGCCCACATGATGGTACATGTATCATGGGTTTGTATAATATAATAATAAATTTCAATAAATTTACGTAATTTGGATGATTACATGGTGTGTAGTTTCAACTACACGACGTGTACTATTTTTCACCATCTATTCGAAGTACAACGCCAGGGGAAATAACGTGTTAGTGTACTTCAAAAATATTTTGAGTACACGTCATGTCCATTGAGTAACATGCTGTGTAGTTCTTCATTACACGGTCTCTAGTTGGAGAAGCTGTGTATGAGGTACACGTCCAACCTTAACCTGAAAGGGACTACTCATCATGTACAGTGGGCCACATGGAGTGTAATCTAAAAACCAGGTGCCACATGTTCCTGGTCAATACACAGATTCATTAAGACTTAAACAAACTCAATGACATGGCTTGGTTTTGTGAACCAGACCCGATGCATTGAACCTCGTCTACATGGCATGTACTGCCGAATACATGTCGTGTGTTCTGGTGTTGTATGACTAAGAACCTTTAGAACCTCGAGATGAGATCCTTAATTTTATTTTAATCAAAATTAAAAAAAAGATCATTTCTGTATAGTGAATGATAGATGAAAGAGGAGGAAGAGATCTCAAGATTCAGATTAGCAGAATGATTAACTTGAATTAAAACAACTAAATTATTAAATACGCAAATCATTAATGAAATATTTAAGTAATTATAAACTATTATGTAACTACTCTGATACCACTTGAAGGTTTCGAGTGTAGCATAAACGTTTTGGTCAGAAACCCAACTTAATTTTTACCATGATCAATGATTATTCTGGGATCAATACGATAATGAGTGCCAGTCTCCATGGAATAAAATCAAAGATTTAGATATAGAATAAAGAGGCCCAAACCTTTAGAGAGGATCTTTCACATCATGTTTATAATTAATTTAATTAATTTCATAAAGAAAATAATACCTGGATATTCGGTATTTTATTCAGCGATGATGTTGATTTTCCGGAATGACCCTTTCATATTATGTTTTGAGTTGTATTTTGTATTCATGCATTATATAGAGGTTTGGTTATGTTTTGAGTTGTATTTTCTATTCATGCATTATATAGAGGTTTGGTTTATTATTGTTTATGTAGTTTTGATATTTTATCTTTAAAAGGAAAATTCATATCCAAAATGTTCTTCAGGACCTTTGAATTTATTTACATACTTTTGTGTCTTGGCAATGTCACCTAAGGCCTAGAATCACACCCATCTCTTTGATTCCAATGAGTAGGTGAGAGATGTTACAAATGGTGCCATCTTTGGTCGGTCTATCTATCTTTTCGAGACAAATGATGTAAGTTTTTTTTGATTCTGGAGTTGGAAATGGTATCCATCTATCTATTTAAATGGTAGTAAAGAGATAGATCTGAAACATGAAATGTAGATCATAAAAAGGAATAACTAACCACTTTATGCTGAACTTAAAGTTACCAGGGTGTTTGGGTACACGAATGTTTTAAGATACTTTTAGGTGAGTTGTCACCTCATCGTCATGGGTTTAGCCAACGAGAGTTTCATGAAATGAATTGATTATAATACTTATAGGATTTCATTGTTTATTCTGAGTTTAATGGTTTATTAAATATAAAAAAGTGTTTATTTTGGAAAATATTGAAAATGATTTATTTTGAAAAGAATGGCTATAGTTTTTTCAAAAATAATTAAAACATTCACAGTGTTTAAATTGTAGAAAGTGATGTCATGATATGTGTGGATATGGTAAATTGGATTCCTAAGACTTTAGTTGTTAATGAGGGAGAGTAAACAGATATTTGTTCTGGTAATAGTGAATGGAACTAGGTAGGTTTCGTATAAATCATTCAGAGGAGGATGCTGAAAATGTGGTTACACCTGAGCCATAGGGGAACTAATAGCTAGTCCAAAGAATTGATAGCTAGTCCAAAGAATTGTAAAGGATTTCCAAGCCATGTATAAGAGTAATAAGAATGATAAAACTAGAAAACTGGACCATTTAGTTCAATTCCAAAAAACAAATCCACCTATTTGTTTTGGGGGGGGGGTGTTCAAGAGGGAAAAAGTAGAATATTGGTTAAATTGAATGAATCAAGTCTTTAATTTCATTGGGACACCCGAAAAGTTTAATATAAAGATAAAACAAATATTCTTGAGTATTTGGAATACCAATGGTGGGAATTAGAAGTTTAGGATAAATTAGAGCCTGGAATGACATGGGTGGATTTTGATGAATTGTTTCACAAGTAACACTACCACAAAATGGGGTAATGGAAGCGCCTCATTTTATCAGTGCTAAGCAGAAAGCGCTGATGGGGGCGGGGGGGCTTTATTAGCGCTAGCTAAAAGTGCTGATAAATCTACCCTTTATCAGCGCTAAAAAGAGAACTAATAAAGGTGTACCCTTTATCAACGCTTTATTTAGCACTGATAAAAGTTTTTAATAATAATTTCTATATAATTAATATATTTATATTAAAAAATAATATTTATTTATATATGTTAAATAAAAATTCATTTTTATAATTAATATATATTTTTTAATAATTCAAATATATATATAATGTTTAAAAAAAGTATAAGATTATAATTAAATATATATATGTGTTTCCAATGAATTTGGTCAATTAATATATTGATCATGCGTGCATAAATGTTATGTATCATCATAAATGTTCATTTATACATTACAAACTTCTTATTATTCATGTTGGTTGATGACTCGTTTTTTATTATGTATATTTTACTAGGTATATATGATTAATTCATGCTACCCATATATATACTATATTATGTTCTCAATACATATAAAATTACATTAAATATATTTAAATAATAAATATATTTATTATATTTATAATTATTATATTTTAAGTATATATAAATACTTTTTAAATATATTTATTGGTAATTATAATTATAACTATATATATTTAAATAATTATAAAATTACAATAAATACATTTATTAAAATTATATATATATATATATATATATATTTATAAATATATACAAATATTTATAAATATATTTATTTATAGTTATAATCATAACTATAAATAAATAAATATATCTAAAAAATTATAAAATTATAATAAATATATTTATTATACTACTTATAAATTTATAAATATATAATCAAAATAGATATATTTATAAATATATGTAAATATTTATAAATAAATACAAATATTTATAATTATAATTCTTAAATAAAAATAAATATATTTAAATAATTAAAAAATTATTATAAATATATTAATTATAAATATTTATATACTAATATCTATAAATAAATAGAAATAGTTATAAATACAATTATAAATAAATGTAGATATATTTAAATAACTAAAAAATTATAATAAATATATTAATTAATATATTTATAAAATTATAAATATATTTGATATAATTTTATAATTATATATATATATTTATTTATAATTACAAATATAAATAATTTATTTATTATAATTTTTAATTACGAATAAATTAATATATATTTATTAGTTATATATAAATAAATAAATAAATATTTATTTAAATAATTGTTAATTCATAAAAAATATATTTATTATTTTCATATATAATGTTATATATAATTAAATAAATATATATAGAATTATTGAAAAATAAATAAAAATAAAAATATTTATAGTTATAAATAAATACAGACATATTTATATAATTATAAAATTATAATAAATATATTAAATATAAATATTAATAAAATTATAAAAATTATAAATATTAATTTGTTATAATTTTATGATTATTTAAATAAATAAATAAATATTACTTTATAATTATAACTATAAATAAATAAATATTAATATAAATAATTATAAAAAATTAGAATAAATATAGTTATATACATTTATAATCTTATAAATATATATAATTAATATAATTATTATATATATTTATATGATTATAAATATAATAAGTATATTAATTATAATTTTATAATTATTTAAATTATAATTTTATAAATATAAATATATATTTATCATGCATGTATATAATTTTATATATACATATAATAATAGAAATAAATTAATAACATTATATCTTTATCAGCGTTTTTTAGCGCTGATAAAGGCCTATCTTTTTCAGTGCTAAAAAAGTGATGATAAAAACATGTTTTATCAGTGCTTTCTATTTTGGCAATGATAAAACATACCTTTATCACGTATTTTTATCTAGCACTGATAAAAGGTTCATCGAGTTTTATAAAAAAACCCTAACTTTCTCCTCCTTCCTCCCACTACTCAAGAACTCATAGAAGCCGATCGCTGTCGCTAGGCCTCCTCCTCCTCTCCCACTGCCTCTCCTCTGCCAAGAACCACACCTTCACCATGCGCCTCTCCTCCACTGTGAACTAGACCGCCGTGCACCTCTCCTCTTCCGTGCGTGAACTAGACCGTCGTGCGCCTATCCTCCACCGCACACCACACCTCTACCGCATGCCACACCTTTAACCCACACCACACCTCCTCTGTGCGCCTCTCCTCCACCATGTGCCTCTCCTCTGCCATGAATTCACCTCTGCCTTGCGCTGAACGACACATCTACGGTGAGTTTTCTCCTATCTCTATTTGTTTGATGGTGATGTTGTGAATTATACTGTCTAAACACCCCCATGGAAATCATGGCCAATGGTGGTCCTTATTTCCATGCTAAATGAATTTCATGGTGGTTGATTTTTGAAAAGAAATTGGTTGTCCTTTAGTGAAACTTTATCATATACCCTGAATATGTGTGTGTGTGAACATGGGAAAGGTTATTACAAGTATGAATTTATTTTAATGATAATGTTTATAAGTTTATCATATGGTTTTCATTTATACCTTTTATAAAATTTTTAAATGTTTTTGAATCATTTTTTGGGTTTATCAGAAGATATCCATAATACCAACACTCTCTTCACTTCCTTAAATGTTTCTTATCATTTGAACTTTTTTTACGTAATTTTTTGTATGAAACTTTTTTTAATTAACATTCCTTGGGTGATTAAGTATTTTAAACCCATTATTCATATAAATTATATTTAATTATTCTAGTTTGAATGATGACATAATGATTCCTTATCAAGGTGACCTTCAAGTTAACTTAAATTGGTTTCCAAAACTTCATTTATCCATATATTCTTAGAACCACTTTCTAATTCACTCTAATTGTTTGTGTAAATTCGTTATAGGCCCTTTTCATGATCTTTTATTTTTTTACAGTTTTTCAAGCTACCTAATGACCTTGAAACATTTTCTATAAGTAATAATTTAATAATTCTACTTTATTTCCTAATTAAATATCGCTTCTTGAAGGGGATTTGATTGTTATTGAACTTTAATGTTCTTTTTCTATCATTTTATGAATCTTATATATTAATTTTATTTAGTAATATGAAATGATATCTTATATGATTTTTGGACACTCCGTTATGTATGTTTTATATATTTATGTTGGAAATTAATTCATTTATTATTTAAAGGAGTTGTTCATTATGTTTTGAATCATGTTTGTTCTCCAAAAATGGATTTGATGTGTTCAACTTGGGTGAAATATTTAAGGATCATTTGGAAATTTCTTAAAAATAATTTCATGTTTTGGTTATCAATGAAATATCAATGGCCTAGTTGGAACTTTATAAAAAGAATTTTTGATTTGGGAACATTTTCTCTATATTATATTTGGATTTTTATGGTTATATAAAGTGGATTGATTTTATTTTGGAATGTTTTATACATGGGTAAAAAGTGGTTGTTTCAGTGAAGGGTGTTTAAAGGTGATATGAATAGTTTTTTATGTCATTCAGATTTTATGTGATTGACTTCATGATTGATTTTGATCTCCTCCATTTCATTTATCATGAGTACCTCAATTACTTAGGTGGGACCTAGGACATGTAATTGCTACAAATTGATCTGCTCTCCCTAGTATGGGATTACATCCCCACACTTACTAGGAATCAATATTCTCTCCCTAGATATGGATTAAAACACTTCACTTTCTAGGCATTGATCCATTCTCACCGAGAGTCACTATTGCACCAAATACTCGACCAACCATACACCTTGATCCCTCCCTCTACTACACATCCACCTTTAATGATCAACATCATTAATGCATTCACTTCTTCCCTCTTGGATTCAGATTATATTGGACACACATTTTAAAAAAATTTATAACACTTTAATCTCATGGTTTCCCATTCTACTGAACACCTTGCTTCTAAATAAATCAAAATCAATGTAACTTTTTAACCCACTAAGAGTGGGAAGGCCATTTACCCCAAAGTTTTAATCCTTCACCATTGAATATCAATCCAAACCTTATCTATTTAAATGAAACCACCACTTTTTACTAGTGCAATTCCACTAAATCATAGAAAACCACTTCACAAGAGGAAACCCATTTGTATTTAAACCAAGAAATTATATCAAGTATTAATAAAATAATCACCATATGTTCTGTAACTAATATTTAATACCACTTTTTGGTAACTGATAGTAGAATAATAAAAATATATGATACCACTAGTTAGATTGGGTATAAATCAACAATCCTAATGTTAAACCCCCTAAACATAAATTAAACCCCTAAAACTTGTAGATAGTGTATGAAATTCCAAAACATACCTGAATTGAAACAAATCCACAACCTTGATATACCATAACATAGAATTAAATCTATAGCTAAGTCACTACATCAGATATCTACCTTTTAGTTCCAGTAACCTCATGGTTTTAAAAATACATCCCTCAGAGGAAAATGAGCAAAAAAGGATCAATTAATGAAATAAACAGAATAAGCACACCACATGAAATTTATTTTGTTTGGATAAAAATCCTACTTCGTAGGGGAATACACTAATATTTTTATTAAGGGATAAATTAAGGTCAAATGGAAACATATCTTTTGTTATCCCTACCTATCCAAAGCTATATGTGACACTTTATGGACACACTAGTGAAATAACCATAATAAAACATGTAATGAATCCTTCCACCCACAATCACTTTACAGTGAATCCCCTCAAAGGAAAAAATGATATAATTCAAGTGATTATCAATTAATATTTTCTTCTTAGCACAATTTTATATCTAAATATATAAATTATTATTTTATTAAAATTTAACAAATTATATTAATGAGTTATTAACTATTGATATTCAATGTTATGAAGTGGCCGTGGAATTTAGGTTGATGCATCCACCAAAGGTACCAAACCAAGATTTTATTTATGAAATTTTCTTTAAAAGGTTTTAGAATATTTTGGTACTTGATGTTGTTAACCTCAGGAATGAGTTTTAGAGAGGTAAGAATTATATTGAGACTTATAATGATACTCTCATCACTTTGATTCCAGAGGTTACTGATATGAGTTCAGTTAAGAATTTTAGAATGAATAGTCTTTGTAATGTCATTTATAAAGCCTTTTTGAAGATTTTATAAAATATACTATGGAAAATCATACCATCTATTAGTGTAGAACCATAGTTCTTTTCTTATTTTGACTTGAGACATGATGTACTTAAAAGGACCGAGAAAGAAAAATAGTTTCTTTTAGTGCTGAGTGGCATAAGGAAATTCATTGTGTGAAAAAATAACACTTGAGAAATTATTGATTATGTAATGAGTTTATGCTTATATATTCTCTTAGGTGTATTTATAAAGGAAGGAAATGATAGTAATTCATGTGAGAGACATATACATTGTTTTTGGGGTGTACAACCAATTGATTTGGTGTGAGCCAAGGATCATTGGGATAATGCAGTATTCATAGTAAATTAAAATATGAGTGTTTCATGGTTACCAGTGTGGTCACTGACTATGTAATATATCCATTGGGACTCTCGTGTTGTTGTGAAGGATAATTGATATAACTGGAAAATTGAAGCATGTATAAGAGATATCCAATGGTTGGGAGCACAATATCAAATGCTTATGGAAATTATTATCATTACACCTAACTTTGGAATAATGTAATGAAATCATACAACACTAATTGATTCGGGATGAATCGATTTGTTTTCTATTTATCTTTTATAAAGTTTCTCTATTGGGATCTATGTCTTTGTTAAATTCATATGTGGATATTTTAAAATGATTCAAGTGTTTTTAAATGTTTCTTAGAGGGATGTCACTCATTTTAAATAATTAAGATTCTTGGGTCAGGAAGTTTTATTGAATTCTTAAAAAATGAATTGTGGTTTTTGTGAAAGAGTGTTTGGAACTGATTTATTTATTTTAAAAAGGTTGTGTTATTTTAAAGAGGAATTTGGGTAAATGGTTGGTTTTTTAATGGGATTTCAAGTGTGATTTTTTAAATAGTTTTCAAAGTAAATTTTATCTGTAGTTTTTTCATAATATTTTAAGTTTATATTTTTATAAAATTAGTAAAACAATTACATTATATCAATATTTTGTGTTTTTATTTTGTTAAATACTAATATCACCGAATCAAATAGGATGGATATAAATAAAGAATGGATGGATTCCAATTGTTTGACAAGAGAGTATGAAGTTAGAGTGAAAGAGTTCATCAAGATAGAAAAATATCATGCATATGAACCTTCTAAAGTCATTTATCTATGTTTACGATGTTGTTATTCAAGACAAGGTTGTCCATAGGAGTTGAAATAACACTTGACCTGTCACAAAAATATATCGAAGTTATAAATGTTGTAATAAACATGGGGAAAAACATAATATAGCTAGTGGCTATGATAACCATGAATTTTATGGATAATATAATATGATTAAAAGTGTTGATAAGGAAGAAGACCATATCGAGGATGTGATTACAGATGTGAATGATGATAAAGACCATCTTGAGAAAATGACAAGGACAGTTGAAGAATAACTTTGTGATTTCCCAAATTTTTTTGAGTAGTTAAAGATTTGTGAAAAGACATATTTTTATGGTGTTTTCACTATATATATAACATTTTCATCAGTATCAGAGCTGTATAATTTGAAAGTAGGAAATAAATGGAGTGACACTAGTTTTATATAATTACTTTCTCTCTTGAATGACATGCTTCTAAAAGATATTGAGCTCCCGAGCTAAACATACAACACCAAACGAATGATACATTTGATGGGTATGATCTTTGAATGAATACACACCAGTCTGAATGACTTTATACTATTTCACAAGGACAACAAATAACTTAGAGAATTCCCAAAGTGTGGTGTACAAGAAAGGTGAATCCATTCCCCCAAATTTTGTATGGAACTGTCCAATCATTCCAAGGTTTAGGCACCTATATGTAAGTAAGGAGACCACATGGAAATTAAATTGGCACACAGAAAGAAGAAATAAAGATGGGAAACTATGTCACTTGGAAGACACTCAGTGAAATATAGTCGATCATGACTATCCTGATTTTGGAAATGATCTGAGAAACCTTCATCTTGCATTATCTATAGATGGAGTGAATCCTTTTTGTTTTCAAAGAAGAACTCACTATACATGGATGGTTATGTTGGTAAATTATAACTTTCCATCATGGTTATGCATGAAAAAAA
Organism: Viscum album; assembly: GCA_963277665.1. NCBI lineage: Eukaryota > Viridiplantae > Streptophyta > Magnoliopsida > Santalales > Viscaceae > Viscum > Viscum album. The sequence continues at coordinate 1,504,276,670 of OY728152.1, forward strand.
CAAATCATGCTATCTATGCTTATATCAGGAACGAAAAAACCGAGTAATGATATTGATGTTTATTTGGATCCATTGATCGAGGATTTGAAATTATTGTGAGATTTTTGTGTTACGTTGTATGATGCTTATAGAAATTAAGATTTAACATTGAGATCCTTATTGTACAAGACAATAAATGAATTTCCTGCTTATGGAAAATTTTCATGATATAAAATTCAAGGAAGTCATGGGTGTCCCATCTGTGAACAAGGTACATAGTTAATTAGATTGAAACATTCATAAAAAACTATGTTTCTAGAAAATCACAGATTTCTACTTTGATGACATAAGTACCGATCTTGGAAGACATCATTTAATGAAATTTTAAAAAAACGTACAACACCATCTCTACTAATAGGTGATCAAATATTTGAGGAAGTAAAATATGTGGACACTACTTTTGGTAAACCATTTTCGAAAAAACTTATGAAAACCAGTTGGAAGAAGAAATCTATTTTTTTGAATTACCATACTAGAATTTTCTGTACATCAGAAACTTTCTTGATTTTATGCATATTGAACAAAATATATGTGATCGTGTCATTGAAACATTGCTAAAGACACCTGAAAAAAAAAGGATAGAATTAAGTCTAGGTTGGACATGGTTAAAATGGGAATACGAGAAGAGTTGGAACCAGTGATGGGTGAAAAACATACTTTTCTACCTCCAAATTCTTACACTCTTTCCAGGAAGGAGAGATATTAGTTTTGAAACTTCTTTAATGACATTAAGGTTTTAGAGGGGTATTCATCAAAGATCAAAAACATCATGTCAATGACCAGTTTAAATTTAAAAGATCTGAAATCACATGACTTCCTCATTTCAATGCAAGATATAATTCTTATATCTTTACATTTAATTTTGCCTAAAAATGTCTGTTACACATTAACAAAGCTCTGTTTCTTCTTCAAAGCTATATGTAGCAAATTTATAGACCCGGTGAAATTTCCAGGTATGGAAAGAGATATTTTTGTCAAATTATGTGAATTGGAAATGTTATTCCTACCATAATTCTTTGATATGATGGTTAATTTGATGGTTCACTTAGTTATAGAGATTCAACTATGTGGTCCCATACAATATAGATGGATGTACCCCATTGAATAGTATATGGATATTTTAGAATGGTATGTCACAAATAAAAGTTGACCAAAGGGTTGTATTGAAGATCGATATATTATTGAGTAATCCATTGAATTCTTTACTGAATACCTGTATGGTGTGCAAATAATTGGTCTACCAAAATCTCATCACACTAGGTGGATTGTGGGTGAAGGAATTTCTGGAAGAGAGGTTGTCATAATCAATATTACAGATCGAGAGCATGCCCACCTTTACATTTTTCATAACTGTTCAGAGGTTAGAACATGATGTTATTAATATTTTCATAAATTTTTATATACTCATTTTACTAATTTTATATGAAATGTGCATAATTTTTGTGAAATATTAATGTTTAAATATTAAATATAATTTTTGAGCACTATTTGAATTCATCCAGATTCAATTCAGTTTAATATTTTAATAATAAATATCACCCTACCAATAAAAATTGTTTATTTGTTGTTTTTTATGATTATTTATTCAATTTAACACATATCATTAGAAAGAATAATTGGCCAATTCTGCCATTTGAAGGGTCATATGGACCACACAAGAAGGCCCACAGAATCTGTGAAGAAATTGGACCAGCCATGAAGATTGAATTATTGGGATCAATCAGGAATTAAAAAATCCTGTAGTATCCTCCAAAGTTAAGGAAATAATTCAAGGAGTCATGTATAAAAATTTTAGGTCCCAAATCCAATAATAAGGGGCCAAAATGATTCTATCGAGTCCAGGCCACCATTTTGTCTAGGAAATGAAATCAGCACACAAAAATTGACTTTTATCCTGACATAAAAATCAATTAAATATGAGATTTTATAGTGAGAAATAGAAGATATAGTTGGAAGAATTTTTTTAAGAAATAATTAATATTTTAAGGCATCTTCTAATTCAAAATTCCATTCACATTTAGGCCATCTAAAAAGCATGGATAGAAATGGGCAGTTTAACATTGTTTATGAAAACTGCTATAAATTTGGATCCATAATTAAAAATGACTCCAAATTTTGATAGTCGACTGAAAACATTAATATATAAAACTTTGGATAAGAATATTTCTCCAAATTTTTCTGTATGAAATATCAAATTGGCACTATAAGTGGAGGGGTAGTTTTGGAATGCAAACAGTGCACTTCCATGGGCTATAAATACTTCCCCCTCTTCTCCTTACAAGAGGTTAGAAATTTAGAATAGAGGAGGATAAATTTTCATGACCAAGAATCTTCCAAAATCATTTAAGGACATTTCAAACTCATTTTCTCAATTGAGAGACCCTTCCTCCTCTCTTTAATTTCATTTACTTTTATGTTTTTCTTCATTTATAATCTTGTAAGTGTTGTTTTTGTAATTCTATTTTAATGTAAGTTTATTCTTCATATTCTCTTTTAATCATCCAACATATATTATTAAATATTAATTATCTTAAAATATTTTAAATCAAGTTGAAACCCCTTCCCTTAATTTTCTTCCTCATTCAATCGAGATTGCATTTTTAATTCTCATCGTTGTTTGTGTGTGTGTGTTCGATGCACAATTCTTTTCTTGTCTCGTTCTTTTTATTATATTTTTAACCCATCACCATAAAAATAATAACCAGATTATTAAACAACCAAATGGATGAGTAAATCTCTAATTGGTATGATTCATAATTTTGGGATATTAAGTGATTGAGATCCTTTGCTAAATGAATATTATTTAAATTAATATTGTGTATGTTGAACTTAATATGTCATGGATTAATGAAATGTTTTTTAGCATGTGGATCCCATGTATTATTTGAAAAAAAATAGACTAGCATAAACAAGTAATGATAATGATTAGAACCCTATGTTATGTTACAACTTGGATTAAAGCTTCAACACTTTGAAATTCCTATCAAAGTCATCTTGTTAAGTGGGTATTAATTTAATGCAATATAAAGAAAAGCTCAAGGATATCATAAGCTTAAATCCCCAATAATAAACTCAACCCAATATTTATCAATTTGTTAAATCAAACGCCATCCATTAATCAATTTAATTTATGCTCTGCAAAAAACCCTCCCAAATCAAAATAGAATCAACTAAAAACTATCAACTATTGAAAAGTATCATCACTGAGGATTCGACCCAAGTGCTGTTATACACATTTGTAGAGCATCGAAACCTTGAACAGTTGATATGCAACAATCATCCACACTTTCAAATGGAACTATTTCCGAGGATGGTTGATTAAGTAGTTATTTTTTTTGGTTGTTGTAAAAAAACAAAAAAAAATTTAAAAAAAAACTGAAAAAAAACACAAAGAAAAACCGGCCTTCTCATAAAAAACATAAACAATAAAAAACAAAAAAAACTATCTTCCTCTTTCTTCCAAAATTTCTCTGAATACCCCATAGTCTCCCAAAAAACCCCTTGGATTTGTTTGACCCTAAAATTTAGCGAATACTTCACCAACTTAGGAGAAACATCAGGGATAATCAAATCATTCAAGAACCAGACTTTGTCCAACTAATTGAATTAGATATGGCCAATCCTAGGAAACAAACCCTTAAAGAACTTTCTACCCTTGATATGAGTTACCAACACCTTGGTATTAAATATACAAACATAGAGGTTGACTTTGAACTCAAATTAGGTTTGATTTATCTTCTACCTCATTTCTAGAGGCTAGGTGGTGAGGATCCACATCTTCATCTTAAAGAGTTCCAAGTGGTGTGCTCTACCATGAAGCCTCAAGGGGTTTCTGAGGAACAAATAAAACTTCAACCATTCCCTTTATCCCTATATGACACTGCAATGTTATGTATCTCCTACCTTTTTATTGATTCCATAAACTCATGGATTGACATGAAATGACTTTTCTTAGAGAAATTGTTTCCTACTTCTTTTACTGCTTCCATCTGAAAGGAAATTAGTGGTATCCATAAATTCCCCAATGAATAAATCCATGAGTATTGGGAGAGGTTAAAAAATCTTTTGGAAACCTTCCCACACCACCAAATCTCTGACAAAATATTGATCCAACACTTCTATGAGGGGTTATTGGCTATAGAGAGAACTCTCATTGATGCCGCAAGTGGTAGTGCTCTTATGGATAAAACTCCCGCAACTGCAAGAGATCTCATAAGAAACATGTATGAAAACACACAACAATTCCATACTCCAGCACACTCTAAAATCAAAAAATCCCAAGATATTCAATTGATAGATCCGAACAAGATGACAGAGTGGATGAGTGAACTTACATGTCTTGTGTGACAACTAGTTGTGGAGTCCAAATCCCCAACCCCATCTTCTCCGCAATCTCTATTCCCTATACATATCAAGAATTTTGGAATATATAGCTCCCCATCTCATCCAACTAACACATGTATATAACTTCAAAAGGATCCCTCTAATTCATCCGGACCAATGGAGCTCAATGCAACATATGCTCAGAGGAACACCAACCCTCAAAAATCAGGTCAGTTCATTAGAAACGTCAACCAAACCCACTCTGATCCCTTCTCTTCTACCTTCAACCAAGGTTTGAGGTATCGGAATCCCATTTCTCATCCCCCTCAATTCCCTCCTCAAAATCCAATCCAATTATAATATGGTCAAAGTGTTAGTAAATTCTAAGAACCTTACCCTTTTTTCCTGAAAGTCAAAGGATCAATAATCCTCTTGCTCCTCCTAGATTCCACTATCCTAATGAGCCTTACAAATTCCCAAACCAATAAAATCACTTTCCCATGAACCAAAATCAATGAAATCCCAATCCGGGACAAGAATCTTCATCCAAGAAACCAAGGGAAAGTGCAGTGGAAGATCTTGCCTCCTTCATCCATTCCAGCCTCAAAAACATTGAAACCAAAATTGGTCAACTTTTATCCCACCTGATCTAGTGAAAACAATCAAATTCTTCCCAACTACCATCTCAACGATTACCCAAACCCAAGGATAATGTAAGTGAAATGTCACTTAGATCGGGAAAGAAAATTTCTATGCCTCATAATGAGTCCTCCAAATCCCATTTAAATGTTTACCTAGAAAATGAAAAGAAAAATAAACGTGAAAAAGAATATTAATCCATTCACTCACCTCATTTTACTCAACTTAGTAACCCAATTCCTTTTCATCAAGACATTTCTAATCCAAATAAGTCCTTTGAACCTGTTCCTGAAATGCTCGACATGTTTAGACGTGTTGAATTCAACATTACCCGCTTAGATTCCATAAAAAAAATCCCTAAGTACACCAAGTTTCTTAAGGAATTGTGCACCCATTAGAGGAAAATTAGGACATTCGAAAATGTTTCCACCCAACAGTCTATTTCCATAAAGTTAAAAGATCTAGTAACCTTTACAGTTCCATTCCAAATTAGAAGGTCTAACTTTGATGATGCACTCATAGACATAGGATACTCAATTAATGTCATGCTCAAATCCTTCCTCTCTAACCTTGGTTTTGGTCCCTTACATCCAATGCAAGTTTTCATTCAATTGGCCTATTGAAGCACTACTAGTCCTGATGGTATAATCGAGGATGTCCTTGTTCCTGTGAATGATCTTATCTTCCCTACCGATTTCTATGTCCTTGACATGGATGGAGAGACGAACTCTTATAGATCTCACTTAATTCTAGGAAGAACATTCCCAATGACAACGAGAACCAAGATTGATGTCCATTCTGGCATCTTATCCATGGAATTTAGTGACCAACTGGTCAAGTTCAACATTTTCCAATCCATGCGATACCCATATGAGAATCACTTTGCATTCACAATCCACATTTCTGTGGAAAATTATGAGAGTCAATTGAACCCCATTCCATCATGTTCATCATGTTATAATGAGATCGAATCTTGTGAAATCTTTACCATGATTAACCAAGTCCTAAATAGTGAAGTTGATGTGGACCTTTTACTCATAGACTCAATAAATATATAGAAACTTGAAAACTCTCTTGAATCTCACATAAACTATGATCTCTACTACTCCACCTTGGATAGTATTAAGGAAAATGAATCTGAAGCAACTAAAGTCCCTTCATCTATTCCTGAGTTGACTAGACCATAAATTAAAGATGCAACTGATCTGAAACCTCTTCCTGAACACTTGAAATATTCATTCCTTTTCCATGATCACTCGTATACTATCATTATATATTCTTCACTTATTGAAACTGATCAGTCTAAACTTGTTCATATGTTATAGGAAAACAAAAAGGCCTTAGGATGGACCCTAGATAACATAACAAGAATCAACCCTGCTCTTTTCATGCATCACATCCATCTTGAGGAATCATCCAAACCAATTAGAAAACCACAAAAAATACTCAATCCACTAATACTTGAGGAAGTTAGGGAAGATATCACCTAGGTTCTTCAAGTCGGTATCATCTACCCAATTTTTGATAGTGAATGGGTTAGTCTAATTCAAGTTATACCTAAGAAGGGTGGGATAAATATTGTCACAAATGAACATGGGGAGGTAGCCACAACTCGAGTGAAGAACAAATGGCATGTGTGCATAAACTATAGGAAATTGAATGTTTAAATAAGAAAATATCATTACCCTATTCCATTCCTTGATCAAATGCTAGAATAATTATCTAGAAAGTCACATTATTACTTTCTTGATGGATACACTAGCTACTTCCAAATCCCAATCGCACCTCAGGACCAAGAAAATGCTACTTTCACATGCCCCTTTAGAATATATGAATATAGGAGAATGCCTTTTGTCCTTTTTAATGCTCCTACAATATTCCAAATGTGTATAATGAGTATCTTTTCTGAATTTATTGAACATTGCATGGAAGTCATCATTGATGACTTTACCATTTATGGAGAGTCACTTGAATCTTGCTTGAATTCACTCTCTCTAGTCCTTCAAAAGTGTGTCAAGTGTAACTTTGTTTCAAATTTTTAAAAATGTCACTTCATGGTTTCAAATGGGATTATTCTATGGTACATAGTTTCAAAAGAGGGTATTGAAGTTGATCATGCCAAAATTGAAGTGATCCTGTCACTTTCTAAACCCACTTCTATTCAAGACATCTGTTCATTCTTTGGTCATGACGGTTTCTATCGGCGATTAATCCATAAATTCATTAGGATTTACCTCCCGCTCACTCGGTTTCTCTAAAATGATGTCACTTTCCATTTAAATGATGCTTTCAAGAGAGTCTTTATTGAACTCAAATCTTCTCTTACATCTACCCAGATAATCCAACCCTCAGATTGGTTCTTACCCTTTGATTTGATGTGTGATAGCTATGATAGAGCCGTTGGGGATGTTCTTGGTCAAAGAAGAGAAACAATTCCTCATGTCATCTATTATGCCTAAAAAACATTGGATGAAACTCAATCTCACTAAAATGTGACTGAAAAAAACTTTTTGTAGTGTTTTTTTCCTTAGATAAATTCTGGTCCAATCTCTTAGGTTCCAAAATCACCATCCTCATAGACCATTCTTATTTAAAGTTATTACTAAAGAAAAGTGATTCTAAATAGATGCTAATAAGATGGATCCTAATGCTCTAAGAGTTTGACCTTGAAATCAAATATTGACTAGGAAAAGAAAACCCTGTTGCTGATCACTTAATTATAATTTATAATTCTTCTCAATCTGAAACAATTTATCTAGAATTTACAACTGAGAACCTATCATCTCTCACTCCAAAAATACCATGGTATGCCCCAATTGTAAATTACTTGGTTTCTGTTTTTTTTCTTATTTTTTTTCAAAATAACAAAAAATGAAGCTGAAAATTGATTAAAAATTCTATTTTTGGGAAGATTATAAACTTTGGAAAACTGGTGCTGACATGGTAATTAAGAGATGTGTTGATGAAGATGAACATTCCTCCATCTTAGAATTCTGTCACTCACTTCCCAGAGGTGGCCACTTTAGAACACAAAGGACCTCCCAAAAGGTCATAGACTCTGGATTCTTCTGGCCTTCACTCTTCAAGGACTCACATGAGTTCTATCAGTCTTGTACCACTTTCCAAAAGTTTGGCACAATTTCATAGAGAAATTAAATGCCCCAAAAGCCTTTAATTTTATGTGAGATCTTCGATGTTTGGGGCATCTATTTCATGGGACCATTACCCCTTATAATGGATTATCATAAATTATTCTTGCAGTAGAGTATCATTATAGGTGTGTAGAGGCCAAACCCACTAGATATGATGATTCAAATACTATTAGTGAGTTCCTAAAAACCCACATATTCTATAGATTTGGAACTCCCCGTGCCTTGATGAGTGACTTAGGAACCAATTTTTGTAATAGAACCATGGAATCTCTTTTGAAAAAGAATGGTTTTGCACATAAAACGTTAACTACATATCACCCCCAAACAAATGGAATGGATAAACTTTTTAATAGAGAAGTCAAAAGAGTGCTTGAGAGAATTTTAAATCCCACTAGAAAAGACTGGCCCGAGAGACTTGGTGAAACACTTTGGGCTTATCAAACTGCCTATAAAACACCCATTGGGATGTCTCATTTTAGGTAAGTTTTGTAAAACATGTAATTTTCCAGTTGAAATCCAACATAAGTCATTTTGGGCTATGAAAACTTGTAATTTTGATTTTGAAAAATCTGGTGAAGAAAGATTATTTCAATTGGATGAACTGGAGGAGCTTAGACTTGATTCTTATGAGAATTCCAATCTGTACAAAGAAAAGGATAAGGTGCTCCATGAAAAACACATACTAGGAAAGGTATTTCATGAAGGTGAAAAGGCAATTCTCTTCAATTCACCATTTCAACTTCACCCAGGTAAGCTTAGTTCTCTTTGGGAATTTCCTTTTCTTATTACTAATGTTTACCCACTTGGTGCACTATAAGTCTAAGACCCATATTTTAAAAGAAAATTAACAGTTAATGGACATTGGTTAAAGCATCACCATGAGAGGATGAAAAATCCTGGAACAACATCAACTTCCACTAGATCCATAACTTCTATAGTAAACACAACATTGGATGGAGTTGATGACCCACCAAATCCAAACCAGGTGTCACCTCTTTCCCTTTAACTCCCTCTTTCTCTCTTCCTCCTCCTCTCTTTCTCCCTTCTTCTTCTTCTTCCTCTCTTTTTCATTTTTTAACCATTTTAATCATTAAACTTTTTTTCCTTTCTCTCTTTCTATTTTGTTTGGGTGTGTATTTTGAAAAATACAAAAAAAAACTAAAAAAAATAAATGAATGAAAAAAAGATTCATACTTACTCACCATACAGTTTTGAAATTTTGTCCAACCATTTTGGGTTGTCAAAAGACATGTTTTTATCTCAAAAATTTTGTATTTTCATCATTAATTTGGATAAAGAATCTTATTTCAAAACCAAAAAATTTTGAATGCTCAATTTTATATTTGGAAAATGATTTTCCCTAACCGCGAGGAACAAAATTAGCTTTCATGCCATGGTCACATATGTCCCTATTTTGATTTTGTAGATTTTCACCCCCGATTGTGAGTCTTGAGTTTTTGGACCTTCAAGTTTAATTTCCTACTTTTGTGTGCATTAATATGATAGAGGCATTTTCTGAACCTCATGAGAATCACAATATCCAAGTAGCCTCCCATTACCCTTACATTAATCATAGTTTCAAAAGCCCCTCTAAGACTATGAAAACCTTTTATATTATAGCCACATTAAAATCCCAATACCTTATCCCACCCAACATCTACATGGATTTACATTTCATTATTTATTTAAATTTAAGTGTGTGTGTGGGGGGGGGATGGATTTCATTTTGGGTACCATTTCCTTGATTTTCAATGTATTGTCATATGCTTGAGTGAAAGCATCCATTTATTGTGGGGGAGAGGCTGTAATTCTGTGAAGTTTTGGAATGTATATATTTTTATCACATATTGTACAAATGATATTGGAAAGTGTTAAAAAAATTGAAAAAAATTGAAAAAAAATTAAAAAAAAAGAAAAGAAAAAAAGAACACTTTCCATATATATTGTTGCGTCATTAGGAGAAGTTTTGTGTTTTGTAAATATTATATCTTATAATTCCATTCAAATTTTCTTCAAATTTTGTGTCTTTATTCACACAGTTGTTCCCTTGTAATATATGTTTCCATTTCTTTCCATGTTTTAATTCAAAAACATCATGCATTGCTTTTTCCATGTTGGTGTTTTACCCCTCTTTATACTCTTTTGAATACTGAATTCCTACTGTCCTGTAGCCATAGAAAAACCCCTTAAAAATACTTCTTGATTATTTTTCACTTTAGGATAGGGAATGGAAGCTGAGATCTCTTTTAAACTCTATGATGTTCACTTTTTTTTGGGTGAATGAGTGAACCTCCAGAAATAAATTTTTATCATCTTGAGAGGAGTAAGTTTCGAGTGCCCACATTTTCCATTTCTAAATTTGAGCATGAAAAAAGAATTATTTTGGAAATATTATTTCTGTAACAATTTGTGGTGGAATTCAATATGGATGAGTGAAATGGTCCAAACCTCCCCTAATTAGGGAAATCAAAATTTAAATATTTTTTGATGAGTGAAAATGATTTTTTCATGGTTTTATATTTGTTGTACATGAGGTCATGCACAAGACTAAGTGTGGGGGATTTGATGTTATTAATATTTTCATAACTTTTTATATACTCCCCTTACTGATTTTATATGAAATGTTCATAATTTTTGTGAAATATTAATGTTAAAATATTAAATATAATTTTTGATCACTCTTTGAATTCATCCAGATTCAAGTTAGTTTACCATTTTAATAATAAATATCTCTATAATGATCCAAATTGTGTGGTTATTCTTTTTTAGGATTACTTATTCAATTTCCTAAATATCATTATAAGGAAAAATTGCCCAATTTTTCCATTTTAAGGTTTATATGGACCACACAAGAAGGCCCACAAAATCTATGATGAAATTCGACCAGCCATGATGATTAAATTTTTGGGCTCAATCAGGAAGTCCAAATTCCTTTAGTCTCCTAAAAAAATCTTGGAAAAATTAAAGGAGTCATTAATAAAACTTTCAGGGCCCAATTATAATAACAAGGGGCCCAAATGATTCTATTAAATCCATCCCACCATTCTGTTCGAGAAATGAAATCAGCACACCAAAATTGACTTTTCTCTTAATATACACATCAGTTCAGGCTAAGATTATGCAGTGTGAAATAGAAGATATAGGTGGCCAACTTTGTTGAATAAAGAGTTCATATTTTCAGGTATATTCCTATTCATAAATCCATTCACATTTAGGCCATCTAAAAAGCATGGATAGAAATGGATAGTTTAACATTGTTTATGAAAACTATTATAACTTTTCCTACATAAGTCCAAATGCCTCCAAATTTTGAGATTAAAATGAATAGTTTAATATATAAAACTTTTGAGAAGAATATTTATCCATATTCAGATTTTTAATATATCAAATTGGTTATGCAAGTGGAGGTGTAGTTTCGGAATGAAAACTGTCCAATTCCATTGGCTATAAATACTTCCCCCTCTTCTCCTTGCAAGAGGTAGGAAATTCAGAATACAAGAGATTCAATTGGCATGACCAAATATCTTCCAAAAACCTGGAAGGAAATTCCAAACTCAAGTTCTCACTTGATAGACCCTTCCTCCTCTCTTTTATTTCATTTACTTTTTTGTTTTTCTTCATTTGTAATCTTGTAAGTGTTGTTTTTTGTAATTTTCATTTAATGAAAGTTTTTTATTCATATTCTCTTTTAATTATACAACATATATTATTAAATATTAATTATATTAAAATATTTGAAATCAAGTTAAAACCACTTACCTACTTTTTCCTCCTTATTCAATCAAAATTCCATTTTTAATTCCCATCATTGTTCATGTGTGTGTGTTCAATGCATAATTATTTTCTTGTATCGTTATTTTTATTCTATTTTTACCCCATAACCATAAAAATTATAACTAAGTTATTAACCACCCAAATGGATGAGTAAATCTCTCATTAGTATGATTCATAATTTGGGGATATTAAGTGATTGAGATCCTTCACTAAATGAATATTCTTTAATTTAATATTTTGTATGTTGAACTTAATATGATATGGATTAATGACTTGTTTTTTAAGCATGTGGATTCCATGGATTATTGGAACAAAAAATACACTACCATAAACATGTAATGATAATTATTAGAACCCAAAGTTATGTTACGACTTGGATTAGAGCTTTAACACTTGGTAATTACAATTAAGGTCATCTTATAAAGTGGGTATTAATTTAATGCAATATAAAGAAAATCTCAAGGATATCATAAGATTAAATTCCCAATAATGAAATCACCCCAATATTTATCAATTTGTTAAATCAAACATCTTCCATTAATCAATTTCAATTAAGCTCTGCAAACAACCCCCCCAAATCAAAATACAATCAACTAAAAACTATCGACTATTAAAAAGTATCATCGCTGAGGATTCAATCTGAGTGATGCTATACCCATTAGCAGAGAACCAAAACCTTGAATGGTTGATAGGTGATAATCAAACATGATTTCAACCCATATGTCGAAACCCACGAAGAAATTATAAGACATTTTAATCCATCATGGTCTGAAAATGGATATCAAATACACATAATCGATAATTTATAGGATGGTTTTAAGACCATATATTTAAGGAGTCAGATGAAAATATGGAATCAATTTTAGAATGACTTTGATGGATAAATGAAGTAACAATGTGTATGTATTATCTTATAATGATTATGTAATTAATGGTTATACATTATATACTAATGAACACGATTAAGATTGTACCATGCAGAATAGTGAAGTTACACTTGTGGCTGATGTGATGCATATTTTTGTTACTGAAGATAAAAATCTAATTTATGCGAATATGTCATACTTTGTCATCATGAAACAAATATGGTATTTGGATTATACAAACTTCTAAGTGATTTTTTTAATGTAAGTGTGTTGATAACATGTGTGATGTTAAAATATATGAGTTAGGATTTGTGAAAGTTGATTTAAGTAAGGAAGGGTACAAAGATGAACCATTTATAATGGCATCACTAGCAATACACGTTTTTTATGTTACAATTCCTGCAAACTAAAAGTGGTCAATTTTTTTGTTATTGACCAAAACCACTGAAGGGTCAGATGATAATTCAACGGAGGATAAACATTTCATTGGAACATCACAATCATTTCACAGCGGTCCAAATATAGACGACATTTTGTATGTCAGAGGAGAACACAATGAAGAGATTTGGATAGCTGATAGAGGGGTCAAATCCCTTCATCCTTTAAAAAAATGGGAGTTCAATAATCTGGTTACATATTTTTTGTAATATACATCATGTTACCTTATGTTATAATATGTTCACTGTTGATTTTATGTAATCTAAATTAAATGTTAAACAAATTTTGAAGATAATGACTTCTGCATGTGATGATGCTCCCAATCTCGAGGCATAATAGGTCTCTCAACCTGCTGCTGCTCACAGTGTAGAGGAACAACAAGTCGCTCAACTTGTTGTTGTTCGTAGTGTAGAGGAATAACAAGTATCTCAACCTGCTGCTGCTACTCCCAGTGCAGTGGTACAATCACCATCTACACATGCTGATGCTAGTTCTCTAGAGGAACATATTGATGTTGTTGATACTAAGGAAATGGTAAGAAAAAAAAATAGGTAGAGTATAAAAAATAGGAGCACCATAGTTTGATGGTGTTAGAAAAAATCATTAAGGAAAAAGTGAAAGGCATTAAATAAGAGGACATATGAAATAAGTGGGGCTAACATGTTAACCCCAACAAGGCCATGTTTAGTAGTTACATTGGAATCGTCACTCGGAAATGTGTGACAATTGATGTAAAGTCGTGACATCATGTTGTCAGTGAGATTAAGACACTGATGTGGGGAGATATTACAATAACATTATGATATCATTTATTTAACTTACTAAAAAATAAAATAATGAAACATTGACTTACTCTTCATCAACCCTTGTAGAGTGCATTTATAGTGGATTAATCACACAAGGACTATGTATTAAGGATTTATGGAAGGATTTATGGAAGGATTCATAGAGGATTTCACATAATTTTGATGAGATTTTTTCTTAAATATGATGAAGGGAAAATAAACCTGCACCCACCTCCTCTTTATGCACACCTGATAACCCAAGGAGTGTGGGACGCATTTATTAGCCGTCGTGAGGAACCGTCTTTTTAGGTACATCGTGTTTGGTAATACATTATTTGAAGATACATGTATTCATCACTTTTATTGATATTTTTTTATTTATGAAACAAAAAATGAGTGCGGAAAAAAAGGAACGAGTAGAAAAACCAGAATACCCCTAACGTAAAGAAAGAAAGGGGTATTCTTCAATTGAAAAAAATTGGCATGTATTTTAAATATACCGTAATACTTTTATGTGACATAAAAAACACAATAGCCATGTTCTTCTACTTATATGAATATTGATGAATCGAAATCCAATGTCACTTCCATCCCACACCCTGTGCTATGGAAGGAGGTGCATGTAAATAAATATAGGATACTAATAGATGAAAACACAAAAAAGTGTGGGAAACATGTGTAAGTATGATATAATAATTATTTTTTTAGATTTAAATCGATATAACATAACAATTAGTACTTATTTTACAATATTTTCTATCTGAATTTTTCATATGAATCAGAAACATCCAAACCGGATGCAGACATACTTGTGGTGGCCTTGATGTAGCTGGGAATGTATGGCTGCATTTGAGGTACGGGTTTTGGGGTGACACCCCAAACATTTTTTCAGAAAAAAAAGTAGAGGATCAAAGTGAATAAATAAAAATAATGAGAAAAAGAATATCTATCCTTGAAGAATATATTATTTTGAAGAGATAATTCATGAAAAAATTTATTGGGGAGAGAAGAATCAACTCAAGAACAACCACCACCTGAAGATCCCACCCCACCCCCACTAGCTTTGAGGTGAGACATTACCCTCCAAAACCTATCATAGATGAGGAAATAAATGTTCTTATAATTGTTTTTTTGAATTGTGAATCAGATAGAAATTGATACCTTTCTTGTACTGATATTGTACATGGTGAAAATGACTATGATATATATCTATCAATACCCACCCATCGCCTTGTAGTGAGGGATACAATGATTAATATCTTGTACACCATGATACAAAATAGACCACTTCCAATAGGTCATTTCAATGTGTTTACTAACGTATCCCATGAGATGAGCACTGAACTACCTATCCCAATTGATGATGAAGATATTCATAAGGTTGAACAATATCTTAGAACATTCATCGCATGGCCGTCAAAATTTGTAAAAAAACATATCTATTAGGAGGTATTCATTTCCAATTTATTTTTCAATATAAACCTTTAATATTTAATGAAAAAAGGTATGAACTGATGAATGTTATTAGATATGGACAGAAGGAAGGGGTGAAAAGGAAGAACATCTCAAAACCATCCCAAGGATCAACCAAGTGATCGAAACGATCTAACAAAAGAACCTTAAACCTACCCATTCTATATCCACATTTATTATCATTGCGGGCTCATTTGGTTATGAAGTTGAAAGATGGTGATACTCACACAATTATTTTTGATGAAAATATGTATGAAGAAGAATGTCCATATTTCATTAGTGTCGACAATGTAGTAAAATCCTGACACATGATTGGCTTGGAAGCTCAGTATTAAATGTATATATGTGGTATGTTTTCATGATTCGATTTTCCAAGATCTGATATACTATGAAAATTATGACCAAATACATTTTATATTTTTCGTAGGCATATATATTAAAAAAATTGAATGGATTTCCCCATGAAATTGTTTTTACTCGTTAGTCCTCACGTCACCTCTACAGAATAAACAAAAATAGAATCCGAGAAAGAGGGTGAAATAGTGGCAGACCTACTAAAATTATTTAAAAAAAAATTACAAATGACAGAATCTTCTTAATACCAATGATGTAGAGGTAAAACTATAAAATTTAATTATATCAAATATATTTTAATTTATTTCATTACTTATTCATTATTTGTGTTTTTAGGTAGTATTAGATGCTCATTGCAGTCAATTTGGATACTCTATTGATTTATTGATTGGATTCAATGCATGGATATCCAACAAGCCGACCACACATGATGGTGTTTTTCAATTTTTAATACACTACATCCAACATTTTAGAACTAAACATCTAGTTATATAGTTTATATTATCTTTTAATGAGGATTCTATTATGATATGGTGGTGTGTGAAGATAGGCTATATCATGGAATGAGGCCAAGGTAAAAGGACAAAGAACATCACAAGTTCTATGACTTGATAAGTATCAGGGTATATATAATAATAATTCATTATCCAAATAAAATATGAAAAAGTACTTATTTTTCATAATGTTTCTTCAGTGTCTGAAACAAACAAATAGAAAAGACTGTGGTTATTATGCTTGTAAATTTATGAAAGAGATCGTATTCCATGAACAAACTAGCATCCCTAAAGAGATATTTTTGAAGATAATTACTATTTCATTTAAAATATTTATTAATCCTTTGTTTATTTATATTTATTCAGAAATACCGTGATTATCGAAAATAATTCTATTCAAAATATGATATATATTTATTTATAAATGAATAAGAAGTATACCTAAGGGAAGAATGTACACAAATAGAATGAATATGTGATCGATATGACTCAAAGTGTCTATTTTTATTTAAAATTGTCAATATTTTTAGTAAAAAGAACAAGTGGCATAATAGAAACTAATCCAACACATTAGGATTATTTTGATACTTTAGGAAAATGATCCATAATCCATTTTTGACATGTAGGAATCAACCATACCTAAATCTAACTCATAGTGTGACCGTTATGACTTTAATTACGTATTTTTATATTAAGTTAATAATAAATTTAGCAAAAAGATTAAGTGACATACTGAAAACTGAGAAAATGCATTAGGATTGTTTTAATAGTTTAGTAAAATGACCCATTAGTAATTTTTGTGGTGTAGGAATCAACCACACCTTAATCCAATGAACAATGTGACTAATATGACTAAAAGTGTCTATTATTAGTTTAAAATCGACATTTTAGCTCAAAATGTGTCACTCATTGAAAACCAAGAAAAATCAATCATATTGTCTTTCTAATTTAGGAAAAAGATTCATAAGTTATTTGTGGTGTGTTTGAAGAAATATCATGTCAAACTGACACATGATGCGACTGGTATGACTCAAAATCTGTGTTTTAAGTTTGAAATGATAGTTTAGTAAAAAACACAACTAATATACTAAAAACTGAGAAAACACATTTGGATTGTTTTGATACTTTATAAAAATACTCTATAAGTCATTTTTGATGTGTAAGAATCTACTAATGCTCAATATGATGAACAATGTGACCATTATGACTCATAGTGACTCTTTTTATTTAAAATTAACATTAATTTTAGTAAAAAAACAAAACTAACATAATGAAAACTGAGAAAACACATTCGTATTGTTTTGTTAATTTAGGAAAAATATCCTTGATTAATTTGTGACATGTAGAAATCAAAACCACCCCAATAAAACACCTGATGTGACCGGTATAAATCCAAATGTGTATTTTTATTTAAAATTGAAATTAATTTAAGTAAAAAGAACAACTGACATACTGAAAATTGAGAAAACATATTCATATTGTTTTGATACTTTAATACAATGATCTATGAGTCATTTTTGATGTTTATAAATCAACCTCACCTCAATCCGACACACAGTGTGACCGGTATGACTAAAAGTGTCTCTTATCAGTTTAAAATTTACATTTTAGCTTAAAATGCTTCACTCACTAAAAACCAAGAAAATGGTTTCTAATTGTCTTAATAATTTAACAAAATGATTATTAATTCCTTTATGATGTTTATAAAGTAGTCTCACATCAAATCATTACACGATGTGACTGGTATGACTCAACAAGCATGTTTCTAGTCTGAAATGATATTTCAGTAAAAAAACCCCAACTAACATACTAAAAACTAAGAAAAAACATTTGGATTGTTTTGATACCTTAAAACAATGATCAATGAGTCATTTTTGATGTGTAAGAATCAACCAAACCTCAATTTGACAAATGATGTGACCAGTATAAATCTAAATGTGTTTTTATTTAAAATTGACATTAATTTAAGTAAAACGAACAAGTGACATACTAGAAAATGAGAAAACACATTCAGATTATCTTGATACTTTAAGAAAATGATCAATGAGTCATTTTTGATGTATAGGAATCAACCATACCTAAATCTAATGCACGATTTGACCATTATGACTAAAATTATATGTTATCTATTTAAAATTGATATTTTAGCTCAAAATGCTTCACTCACTAAAAACCAAGAAAACACCCTTTGATTAACTTCATAATCTAGAGAGTGATTCTTAAGTCTTTTTTGAAGTGCATAAAGCACTCTCACCTCAAACCAACGTATGATGTGACTAGTATGATTCAAAATGCATGTTTCCGATTTGAAATGATATTTTAGTAAAAAAACACAACTATCATATTGAAAACCAAGAAAACCCATTCAGATTGTTTTGATACTTTAGAATAACGATCTATGAGTAATTGGTGAAGTATAAGAATCAACCACACATAAATCTAATGAGTGATGTGACTGGTATAAATCCAAATGTGTCATTTAAATTTTATATTAATTTTAGTAAAAAAACAATGAACATACTCAAAACCAAGAAAACTCATTCGAATTGTTTTAATATTTTTGGAAAATGATCCATAACTCATTTGTGATATGTAGGAATCAACCCCACCTCAATATGACACATGGTGTGACCCGTATAACTCCAAATATGTATTTTTTATTAAATATTTTTATTTTATTAATATATTCTTTCGTATTAATGTTTAATTTATTTATGTATAGTATTACTAAAATAATATTTATTTTTTATATAGGTTGAACCTTTTTCTTGAGTTGGGATGATTTGTTCGGAAACTAATACCATGGGTGGAAATTTTTGAGAGGAGATCATGGATGTAAAATTATGAAACATTAATGTTTTTAACTATTTTTTGGATAATTGTAAATGTAATTATATAAAACATTATTTGAAATGTATATATCATTGATTTGAAAACCATTTTTGTGCACTGCATTGATCTTGCATTCACTATGTATGTTGAGTGTGTGTTTTTTGTATAGGTGCTGGTGGGTGTGATGTTATATAAACATCACATCACAAGTAGCTAGGCCTTTATCAGCTCTATTTCGTGTATTGATAAAGGCCCCCTTTATCATCATTATTTAGAGCACTGATAAAGGACCACTTTATCAATGCTATTTTGAGCACTAATAAATGCCCACTTTATCAACCCTAAAAATAGCGATGATAAAGGGTGTCCTTTATCCATGCTAAAATAGAGGTGATAGGGGGGATTTATCAGTGCCGTTTTGGCATGGATAAAGGACAAACTTTATCATCACTTTTTTAGTGCTATTAAAGGGGACCCCTTTATCTTATATGAGATTAACATCACTTTTCTAGCGCTATTAAAAGCATTTTCTAGTGATTTTTAAAGCACTTTCTGTTGTAGTGTAAATATATTATCATAACTTTCAAACTGCTAAAGAAGTAGACATATTTAGTTTGATGTAAAAGAATCTATCAGTAACAGAGTATGTGGATAAATTTAAGAATTTAGTACACTTTTCAAATGAAGTTTTTACAAGTGTCTCCTCAAAGGAATTCATTTTTGATTCTCAGTTGAGGCCAAA
This sequence comes from Viscum album, assembly GCA_963277665.1. Classification (NCBI taxonomy): domain Eukaryota; kingdom Viridiplantae; phylum Streptophyta; class Magnoliopsida; order Santalales; family Viscaceae; genus Viscum; species Viscum album. The sequence goes on from OY728152.1 coordinate 1,504,296,581, forward strand.
TATTTACTCAAATATCACTACTCTTTGTATAATGGATTATACAAAAAATTTCAGTCGGGAAACAGTGGTAGAAAGGGATATATCAAGAAATATAGATGTAGGGATCACGTTTATTCCCATGGGAAGATGTGGTAAATCTAATTCCAGGAATAATCAGAAGTGTGAAACCTTTTTATAGAGTGTAGGTACACCTTAGAATCAGAACATGGGATCAGTAAAAATTCCTCCATGAACAAAAAGTATGTTGGGATGTTTTAAACATGCTTATTTCAACCATATAAAGAAATATTGTATAGAAAAACATATATCTTTTCACAATTGAAACCAGATGAGATATGTTTAGAGATATTCTTGTCGTGGTCTGAGGTTGAGTACTCAAGAGACATCTCATGTTTCTCTTGAATCTTATGATTCAATGAGATTATTACATAACAACAATTCCTATATTTAGAATAGAGCAAGCCAATGTGATTCTAGGAACACCATTACTCCTTAACATATGAAATATTAATAGGGTAATACAGAGAGAAGTTAATTCAGTAAGAAATTTTATAGGTTTGAGCAAGTGAACCTGGATGATCAATCAGGTCCTTCAATAGTGAGAGGTATGATTCTTTTGAATCCTTCACTTATGTAAACTTTTTTCAATATGAGTGTGTCCCACTTGTTTATTTATTCTTGTTTTATTAATCATATGGGTTTTCAAATTGTGATAATTCCTTCTATGTTGAACCACTAAACTCTTATTGTTCAAAGATAATATCGATACTTTATGAGTAAAAATTATTCTATAAAAATCGTTGGGACTGAGTTTCTTTGTGATTTATCTATTCTTGAGATGGATATCTATGATGTTATTCTTGGTATGTATTAGTTGATATAATTTATGGATCACAATTAATGTTATCATATAAAGGTTAGTTCGAAATCTCTTTATGGTGTTGAAAATCTCTTTAGAGGATATTGGTAAGTAAAGGAAAGTAAATAATGACTTTTGGCACAAGCGGATGAAACCATATCATATCAGTTAGAAGCATTGACTTTGGTATATGTGAATGTGATTGGGAAAAGATATTTTCCAACTAATACCAACCAATTTAATGATGTTTTTATTGAAAAATTCTAGAGGTTTCTATCGAAAATAGAGGTGGGTTTTATGATTGATCTCCTACTAGGGACCAGTCTTATCTCAATTCCATCTTATAGGATGGTACTGGTAGAATTGAGGGAATTGAAAGTTTAATTGGAAGAGTTGGAAAGTAAATGGTTCATTCAACCAAGTACATCACAATGGGAAGTACATATTATTTTTTCAATAAATGTGGATGAGACTATTAGGATTTTTGTAGATTATTATAATATTAACCACTTTACAATAATGAATGAGTATCCTATTTCATGAATTTATTATTATTTTGATTAATTTAGGTGATCCTAGTGGTTATATAAAATTTTCTAATATTTGAGATATAATCATCTATGAATTTATTAGAAGAATATTACAAATAAATATTTTAGAAGAAGACATGGACATTATGAATTCATCATTATGCCTTTTGGTCTTATAAATATGCAATCTATATTTATGGAATTAATGAATCAAATTTTTTTGAGGTATATGGATTCCTTTGTGTTGGTCTTTCTTAATGATATATTTGTGCATTCTAGGATAAAATCAGATCATAAGTAACACTTGTTAATAGTTGTGGTTATCTTATGGGAGAATTTTGTGTGTGCCAAGTTATCAAAGTGTCATGATATTTATGAAAATGTGTCGCTATAGATCCTGAATATATAGAAGATATTATATCTTGGGAAACAATAAAGAATGACTTTGAGATATGTAGGTTCCTTGTAAAAGTGGGATTCTATAGATGTTTCATATGTGATTTTCACATTTGGCATCAGTGATGAAAACTTTGATGAGTAAAGGAATTCACTTTCAATGGAATGATAAAATGTGGAAATAATTTCAAGAACACAAGTTTAGACTTAAGTCAAATCCTATCCTCACATTTCTTGAGTTTGGATATAGATATGTAATCTATTGTATTGTATCAGGTTATATGATGGGATGTGTTCTCATTCAGGGAGATCATATTATTGTTTATGGATCATGATAGTTAAAATTTCATGATAAGAACTATCCAACACATTATTTATAATTTTCTATTGTGTTCCATATTTGAAGACTTGGCGTCATTATCTATTTGGTGATAAAATCACAGTTCTTATAGATCATAAGATTTTTAAAGACATTTTCTCTTAATGAAATTTTAATTTAAGGTAGGACAAATGGATGGAGTGTCTGTAGATGTTTGAAATTAACTTGATGTATACACTGGGTAATGGGAACTCTATAGAGGATGAATTGAGTAGGTAGTTATATTCTCAGTTTTATAAAGAGGCTTTAGACTAATGGAGAATAATTTCATTCATAGAAGATATGCATCAAGATTTCTCGAACCAAGGTGATGTTAAGTGTGTTCTATATTATCTCCACTTGATTTAAAACATAGAGGATTTGTTTTAATTAATTTTTTTGATTGAATTTGTGGTGAAATCCTTGTTTGATTATTGGTGGAAATCTCGATTGGTATTGGCTTTGGGAATTATTGAAAATTGGTTAGATTTTGGAAAACTCCTTTGGTTTATAATTTTAAAATGATGATTTTAAAATTATATTTTTATTTTAATGCATGGAAATTATTTTTTGAAATTATGTAATGAAATAAAAGTTTTTGGATTATTTTTATATGGGTTTTTTATATATGTTATCTTGAGTTCATTTTCATTAGACATGACCCTGTGGAAGGGGTGTGTGCCAATGTGGCACTTGGTATTGGTCACCATATGAGGACTTAGTGGATCGATGAGAGACCGATAATGAGTATGAAACTATCACCTGGGCATGGATGGTGTGTGTGATGACAAGTTTATGTGTATTAAAAATGATTGTAAAAATATTTTATGATTGATTTATATATTTTTAAGGAAATTTGTTTTTTGATTTTATATAAACTATTTTTACTAATTAAAACCATTATATATAAATTGTGCCAATAAGTTTTATCCAAATCGTGTGGGTTGGGAAGTCATTAGTGACATCCTACTGCGTTTAGACTAACCAATTTCATGGGAACTATTGTGAATTTGAAGATGTCATATATCAAGACATAGTTAATGGAAATTTATCACAGTTCTTTAGTGATGCTTCTTCATATAGTAGTCATGGCCTCTGTAGTTAGATCTTGGAGTGGGTTGGGTATTACTGGTTGATGTCACTTTAGATTTTTGAGTTTTCTAGTATTTTGGTTATCTGTTTTTATATAATAGGGTTTTTACTTATTATCTGATATGTTTTTTGGCTTGGTTATGTTTTGAGTTTTATTTTTTTCTCATGCATCATATAGAGAGATGTTTGGTTATTGTTTATGTAGTTTGGATGTTTTATCTTTCTTAGGGAACATCATTCCCCAAATGTTCTTGAGAAACTTGGAAATTGTTTCCATCCTTTGGTGTCTTGGAGATGTCACCTAAGGCATGGTATCACACCCATAACTTCTCAATCCAATGACGAGGGGTGATATTTTACAACCTATTTATTAATAATTATTTATTTAAATCACTATTCTAATTTATATTTTCATCGTTCTTAACATATGTTTTGGTTCAATATTTTTGGACCTCATAATTTGATCTTGGTTCCATAATCTGATTTTTGTAATCATGATATAAATATCATATATATCCATTATATATATAATCATTCATAAAAGATAGTTGTAGAAAAAATAATTACATTATTCATTGAGACAATAGGCTGTACGTATGCATGAACATTATTTTTACTTTTTTAAAGATTCAATGATGAAAAGGAAAATAATAATTCACCTTTATTGAATCATTATTATATCATATTAAACATTTATATAAACTAAATTTATCTTTATTATAGTCCTATTAAATGAAAAATGAAAAAAACTGCATCGCTTTGTGGAGGTGGTAGTCAACATATACACACGAGAGATATTATTGTATTCAAATAGATTGGAAGGTAAGAAGTTAGATGTGATATTATAATTATTGAATTATAATCATGTAATAATTATCATATATAAAAATTAAACCCATAATAATATCCATCCATGATATATTATTGTGGAAAATGAATTGTATATCTATGTGGAGATGGTATGTTGTAGGCACGCACGAGCGATACTTTCACTTCTCATTTGATTGTAAAGAGGGAAAATTATGGGGATTTCATAATCATAATAAAATATTAGTATATTTTGGATACTGATATATTTTATGATAAATTCCATATATTTTGGTGTGTTAAAGCAGAAGTAAAAATATAGTGATCGGGTTAAGGTGATTTACCTCTTCTTTAAAATAACTCCTTTAGATGTCTTCTTAAGGACCCTAGGGTTGGTGTTTTGTAAATACCAAAACCTATATAATGTGGATAAGTAAGTTTAAAAGTGTTTTTTTATAATATGATAATTTTATAAGGTGTAATGTGGTGTGAATTAGATAAAGTATAAGCGAAATTTTATAATTGAGGTGAGAGGAACATTTGGAATTTGACAAAATATTAAAATATAATGTGGTAATTCTCAAGAAAAATGATTCAAATTGATAATATACTAAAATATTATATATAAAAATATTTATTTATGACACCCTCATTAAATAAAATTTGGGTATATTTTGGTGCCATTTTAAACATTTCCTTTTTCATTAACCGCTTGGTTAACCAATTTTAACCTTAACCATACAAACAACTTTTTTACTATTAAAGGGTTATAATTTTACTTATAAGGTGATAATTGGATCATAAATGGAAGAGGTATGAAATTTTATACCATATCTTATACACCTTTTCACTTTTTAGTTTTTTTTATTTTCATATAATTTAATAAAATATTAATTTGATTAAATATCATTAATGTTAATTTTTTCTCTATTCATCTAATTTGACTTAAAAGACATAAATAAAAAGTTGGAATTCGAATCCAATAATTTTAAATAAAAACTATAATTTAATATTAATCTATAAAATTCTTGTAACACTATTACTCACTAAAATTATATTATTTTTAATATTTTTTAAATCATTAATTTTATTTTTCTATTAATTGAATAAAATGTTGTATTAGACAAAAAAATTTAAGATAATTATTTAATCCTTAAAAATTATAAATAAATTATAATAATGAATATAATTTCATTATTTTAAAAATATACATTTATATTCATCCATAACTTTATTTTTTCCATATTTGAACGCAAAAAATATATTTAAAACTGAGAGAGTGAATCTTTGTAAATTTATTTTCTTTGAATATGTCATAGGAAATTTTCATGGTCATGTGTCTTCTAAAAAAAATTTCAATACAAAGGTGATAAGGGTCTAATTACATTTATAAAATAAGAAATATGATGAAAAAGTATGGCCTTATAACTTATTTTTAACGTAGATTAACCTGATTTACCCTTCACCGAGATGAAAAATTTTACCATTTTTACTATTCATATTAACCAAAATTAAAAGGGTACTATTCACAAAATTTGATCCTATTGATTCCAAATGTGGAATAAATTTTTCATTATTAAATTTTTATAAGTTTCAAAAATTAATTTTAAAAGTAAGTAGACAAAATGGGGCAAAAATGTCTTTTAGAAAAATACAGCTTGTAAGCAATAAAATGGATTTATTCTTATCCCATGCATAGTAAAAATAGCAGATGAATATATATATTTTTGATTTATTATATAACAACAAATTAATTTAATAATTCTCCAATATTTATTAAAATTATTTATTGACATAAAAATACAATGTGCACATAAAAATAGTTTTTTTAGAAAAATATATTTTTTAACGTATAAAAATGATTTTATAAAAAATTTAAACATAAAATAGATTCCAATTAATTTAATTGGATTATTTAAAACATAATATAAATAATTTTACTTTGAAACCATTTTATAAAAAAATGTATCTTTGTACATTCTTGAATTTAAAATATAGTTTTTAATAAAAATCAGAATTTTTTTACAATTCATTGAAAAATAAAACATTTATGGGAATTATAAAAAAAATTCCTAAGAAAATTTGAACATTAAATATTAAAAAGTTACATACTTTAAATAAAATAAAATTTCAAAAAATTACAAATATTAATTACAATATTCTCTCAAAAAAATAAATGAAAATATTTTTTTTGAAGAAAACCTATTTTTGAAGAATAAAATTACTATACTAAAAATTAAGTGATTATTTACAAGAAATTTATCAATATATTTATATTGATTAGGAAATTTATATATTTTTCATAAATTAGTTTATTTTGTTCATACCTATCAATTTAACGACTACATTATAAAATGCATTTTTAAGTAATAATATTTCATTGATCATTTAGGCTCATTGTAGAATATCCATTAAAAAGTGAAAATAGAGTTATTTTAAAATATATAGGGGTTACATTATACTCCATTTAATAAATTTTATCCTTGAAATTTGGACTAGTTATCAGTAATCAAGGGTTTGATATTTGGAAATTCCTTTATTGAAAACCCATATCATAAAAAGGGTTAATAAAACTTATTCATAAAAAGTGGGAAGGGAAAATACAAAGGTCATTTTGAAATAAAAAAAACAAGGTTTAAAAATAAGATAAAACTTATCAGATGTAAAAATATGGAAATGTAATATAAACTAAAGACCAATGACTAATAGAGAGTTATATATAACATGGTCAGGGGAATGTTAATGACCCAAAAAAATATGAATTAGCGAAGGGTTAAAATAGTATAAATTTATTTTAATTTAATGTTATAGGATAAGTTTTTTCCAATATGATACTTTTCCATGAGTTGAGGCATTTATTTACCATATATACTAAGAACATATGGAAATATGCATACTTTAAACTTATAATTTAATCCTTTAATAAATATCCACCATAATTTAATATGTTTCTCTAAATTATGAGTATTCAAGATGACTTTTTCCAATTTGAAGCACTAAAATAAACTTATAACGGATCAAAAAATTATATCAAGATATTCCTACTATCATTAGGTATTATTAAAACAAAAAATGTTTAACATAATATAATTTCCAAAATGAATGAACCATCAGACAAAGAAATACAACCTTAATATCCGAAGAATTAATTACCTCAATAGCCTCAACATAAAGAATATTTTAACCTTAAAGGCTATATAAAACCCTTCATATTACATCTTCAAAAATTTAATTGCATTATTCCAAAACAATATCTCATATTAAATCAATTTTTATACCTATTAGTTATATATACCTCAACCTAATAAAAGTTTCCCCAAATATCATTAATAATTATGATAAATCACTATATTATCATGTAATGTAGTGTAATTCACCAAAATATCATAAATAAAATTTAGACAATAACCTTAAATGTAATACTTAACTTGACCATAAATATATTATAAATTATATCCTTGTTGATGAATCACTTTTCAACTATGAATATTATATATGTCCCACTATCTAATAGAACATAATTAAATTAACATAAAACCTTATATCATCCCAAAAGGGTTATTTAAATGTAAAAAAATTATTCTTCCTAATACCCAGTAAAAGATTCAAATCACTTAAAAATCCCATCACATAAAACATTAAAAAACTATGTTTATATATTTTAACTTATGATCAACCTTAAACTTTTAAACCCATGATGGTATCCATAACTTTTAAGTTATCTTTGAAAACATATATGCTTCAAAATATTAACACAACCCTTATTCCTCAAATCATTTCACAAACTAATGAATATATTCCATAAATATAAAAATGAAATAAACAAATAAAAGATGACCTAAATTAAATTTTCATCAACTAATCAATTTCAAATTCACCAATACTATCTTACTAGTTTTAATAATATATTTATTCCAACTAAACATGTGTTTAAAAATTATAGTGTGGAACACTTCTTAGATGTTTCATGATATTTATATACAAAATATCATTTATATAAAACTTTCACATCATAAGTATAAAATTATAATACATAAAAACTTCAAACATTTCACTTTATATGTCTTTACTTGGTCAAGGAGTTAATCCTTGTATTATAGTATTAGGTTAGATAAAAATAATAATCTCCACACATGATACATTGAACTAGAAATTGTACCTTATCACTACTTGAAAATAGGTCTATACCCACGGTTTTTCCAAAAACCGTGGGTATAGGGATAGTATGTGAACCTATACCTACGGTTGTGCCAAAAACCGTGGGTATTGTTTTATTTTAAGACCTATACCCATGGTTTTGGAGAAAACCGTGGCTATAGGGTATTTTCTGAAGACTTATACTGACGGTTCTTCAAAACAGTAGGTATTGCGGTTTTTTTTGAAGACATATACCCACGGTTCTCTAGAACCGTGGGTATAGCTTTCCCACTTTATAGCGGGGAAAAACATTAGGCGGGACAAGAAAAAATTTTGGCGGGGTGACATTTTTTCATGGATCATATTAATATATATAAGCATATGAATGTATATACAACAAATAACAATGTTAGCTCGGTTGGTGCTTTACTAAAATACGGTGTTTGGTATCATTGTGAGATGTCAGCTCGAGTCTCCATACCAGCGTTTTTTGAATTTAATTAATGCTTATATTAATATATATACGAAGATATATGAATAAATAACAGATTAAATTAACAGCTTGTGTGGTCCGATGTGGGGAGCTGGCGGGACGGGTTGCCGGAGGCGCGGGTTCGAATCCCCAAAGCCGCATTTTTTGAATACGCGATGTGGAGCAGACTAATATATATTAGCTTATATATGTATAATTAACATATAAAATTCTCAGCTCGGTTGGTTCAGGGTCTCGCTCTCAGGCATTAGGTGCAGCGTTCAAACCTTGATGGGCGCGTTTTTTTTAAAATGAATATATTCCCCACGGTTTGAAAACCGTGGGGAAAGTGCCTGCCACACTGTACAGCGTGGTGTTACTGTGTGACACACCTATACCCATGGTTCTACCAAACCGTGGGTATAGGTCAAGACCCCTATACCGATGCCGTTCCAGCCCACGGTTCCCAAAACCGTGGGTATAGCCTATACCCACGGTTTTGGGGGCTATACCCACAGTTTTGAACCATGGGTATAGGCCCTTTTTCCAGTAGTGTATGATGAAATTTGTTTTCCTCCATCAAACTCTTTATTTTTATTCAGAAATTACTTTCCCTATAACCTTAAATTCTACATAAAAAATAAATTCTTGTTCTTTGAGACATTATCCTAGGTTTCTATTTCCACATTTCAAACATGAATAAAAATGGGTATTCTTTAATTTATGTTCATTACCACAAGAACTATTGAAAAATTACATCTTAATCTTGTTTGAAATTTTAGTAATCTCCCTAAATATCATGTTTTTAATCAAATATCATGACATATAATTAGGAACAATCAAAATATCTATATCTCTAGTAAAAATATAATTTTTTCTCATAATCACTGCATTTTCCATCATATATAGTGTTAAAATGATTCCTCTTTATTCTAATAATTGACTAAAACCAAATAGAATAATATGAGAAACAATAATCATAGGGGAAAACCAAATAATCCAGAAAAATTAATTACTATATATTTAAATCATGACCCCTTATATTCAATATTTGACACCTTAGGTTTAACATAATCCATTCTGGGTCGTAATATATTCAAATCCTTCATCATGGTTTATTAGGTGTTTGTGAATTTCCAAAAAAATATCACCCAAGAGAGTCAAACCAGGTGTAATGTAAGGACCATTTTCATGCACTAGGTGATAGTCGAGTCAAATCCCAATGCACATATTTTGGATTTATTCCCTTAGGTACAACTGTGCAAGAGGAACATACACTTGCATTATACAGAGAGGGATATAATTTATTGGAAACCACTTACTCAATCCATCACCAAAATTATAGTATATTTTATTATTATTTGACTTATCCTTAGAATTATATATAGGGTTCTTACAAAATATTTCTTATCCTTGTTCCAAATTTTAACTAAACCTATCCTCTAATACAAACTATAGTGACCCATACTTTTCCTTCATAGATATTACATCTAAATTGATGAATATTCATTTCATTTTACCAAAACATGCATGAAGACCAAAAAGGTCTCATTAAAACATTGATACATAAACATTTTTTTATAAAATATACACATTGTCACCCAATTATTTATTCATAACTATAACCCTTCTTGGACACATAATACATAAAAATTTTATTCATAACCTGGGTAAAAGGAAACATAAGAAAGGTTAAGCTATGATGCTCTATAAGGGTAAAAAGGGAGATATACATGACCACTTAAACAAAAAATGAGAATAAGGGTATGTTAACATGAAAATAATATTTTAAAACTATACCCTAAAAATTATAGATTATAATCTTTAATCATGGAATAAAGCCTGGTAGTCTATAACACACGAATAATAAAGTAATTAAAAAACACGAGTAATGAGAGCATAAACTTGTCATAAGACATATGTTTGTGGAATACACATAAGAATAATAAATAATTTATATATTAGTCAAGGATCACTGTTGAGACTATTATAGTTGATTGGGTTCACTTCCAAAATCATTTTAGCAGTTAAGATTCACACGGAATACTATAATAGTGGATTAGTTTCACTCTCTAAACCATCATATTAGTCAATGATAACTATAAATACTGTCATAGTGTATTTTTGCAATTACAAAACCATAATAGTAGTCATGGTTCATTCCCAAGACTATCATATTATACAGAGTCCCTTAATTAACTGGGTTCACTCCCATTCCAGTCCTATTTATCTAATGATATATAAATCTTTACCTAATACATTGGAGGGTTATACAATTATGATCTCACCAACCACATAATGAAAATAATATAGATGAGTTCCACAAGATCATAATACATTAATTATATCATAAAATATGAAAGGAAACTGGTTTCAAAAACATCTCATAAGGACATAACCTGTGGAAAAGAAATGGGTTTCATAATCACTTTATAAATTCATCATTGGATAACCCATGGAAAAGGAATCAATTTCATACACATATTTTCATTATAATAATTAAAACTCTAGATAAAAAATAGGGATTATATCATTGGATCATATCCTTGGATCATATCTTCAGTAAATAAAAAATTGAAATCATGGTTTGTTGACTTTGATAAATATAATTTCAATTAAATGATCATTAAAACATTATTCAGGAAAATACTCTTTCCACTTTGAAAAACAAATTTCAAAAGATAAAAATTAAAAAAATATTTTGAAAATACATTTCTTTGAAAATATCCTTGTAAAATTATAAAATATACTTAACATTTTTGAGTGTTCATGACTTTGGTAAATTCATTCAGGCCATATAAGTTAAAAAGAAATATTACCTTTATATTTTTCGAAAAAGTAAAAAATTACCTCATTTGGAAAATTAAAAGAATATTATTTTAATTTTTTTGTTAAAATTAAAAAATATTGAAAATTTAATTCAAAAAATCATTGTAAAATATTAAAAACATTCATGAATTTTTTTAGAGAAAATTCATATAGAAGAAATTAGTTTTTCAACTGAAGCGAGAAATAAATTTGATTTTACTTAAAAACATATTTTCAGTATCTTGAGTACATAAGGTGAGGATAATGGAATTAAAACTTTATTTTTCAAGAAATAACTATATATGAAGAAAATTTAAGAGTTTTTTGAGAGGTATATCAAAATAATTCATTATCAAAAACTTAATCATAAACAATGTCGATAAACAATGAGACTGTGATATAAAACCATTACCGCTTTGGCTAAATTTGAATCATAAGCCCCATTAGATGAAAAAATATACATGGAAATGTAAATATAAATAAAATTCTTAAAATCATCCTAAAATAAATTCATTGGAATTATATACACCACATAAAATAAATAAGTGCTGAATATGGCATGTGTCTCACAAAAGTAAAAGTGAGATGAAAATCCTTTCCCTCAGGTCTCACTACATACATATGAGTTTGAAAATAATTTATAATACATATATATTTATTATAAATATGTTATAGAACCATAATAAAATATAATATACAATATATTATTTAAATATAAACTTTTATCTTCTGTTTATTAACAATTGTTTTATTAAAATCATTGTCTCGGAGGATATATACTTTGTTTTTCATGTTTTGGTTCGGTAATTTTGGTCCTTGTACTTTGATCATGGTTCTATAGTCTAAATAGTATTAATAATTATATAAATAATATATATATATATATTATATACATATTTATAATCATTCATAAAATATAGAGGTAGAAAAATGAATTATACCATTCATGGAGACGGTAAGTCGTACACAGGCATGAACATTGGTTTCAAATTTCAAAAAATGGAAATATAGAAAGGTAAATAATACATAAAATTTATACAATCATTATAATATCATATAAAAAATTTATATAAAATATATCTATCCTTATTACCATCTAAGTAAAACACAAATGAAAAATAAATCACATTGTTTCATGGTGGTGGTATTCCACACATACGAACGAACGATGTTGTTGTTTTCAAAAATATTGGAAGGTAAGAAGGTAGATGTGATATTATAATTAAATAAGTATAATTATTTCATAATTATCATATATAAACATTACAACCATTATAATATCCATCCATGAAATATGGTAGTGGAAAATGAATTGTATCACTATGTGGAGACGGTATGTTGTATGTTCACATGGGCGATACTTTCACTTAACATTTGATGAGAAAGAGGGTAGATAATGGTGATTTAATAATAAAAATAATTAAATAAATTTATTTAGGATATTTATGTTATTAATATATATATGATATATATTTATAGTGGGAAAAGAAGAACTAAAAAGAAAAAGATTGGGTTAAGGCGATTACTTATTCTTTGAAAGTACTCATTTAGATCTCCTCTTAAGGATCCTAGGGTTGGTCCTTTAAGAATAAAGAAGAAACTATAATGTGGATAAGGAATATTAGAAGGTATTTTTTCATGTTATTTTCATGTAACAGTGATCAATGTGGTGTGAATAAAAGAAAGGAGGGGTGCCCATTTATAATTGAGGTGAGGGCCACTTTTGGAATTTCATAAAAGAATAATTTATAATTAATTAATTATAAAGGTAAATACTTAAAATTAACATATATTATAATATAATGTTATATTTTATTATAAAACCATTATATAATATATTTTATAGGTTATGGTGTCATTTTAAACCTTATATTTTTTATTAACTACTTGGTGAACCAATTATAACCTTAACCACAGTAACCTATTTTTTAATAATAAAGGGTTATAATTTCACATATAATGTGATAATTGGATGATAAATGGAAAATGGATGAAATTATTAACCATATATTATCCATATTTTCCTTTTTCATGAATTTTATGATTTTTAAATAATTTAATATAATATTATTTTGATAAAATATCATTAATGTCAATTTTGACTCTATTAATTTAATTTAGATTTAATGTCATAAATAAAAATTTAAATTAGAATATATTCCTTTTACACAACAATAATAAATCATATTAATCTCTTAAATTAGTGTAACACTATATATCATTCAAATTAAATATATTTTCTAAATCATTTATTTTATTTTTCTATTAATTTAATAAATATTGTATTATCCATGTACACACATTTAGAGAAATTATTTAATCCCTAAAAATAATAAATAAATTATCATTATGATAATAATTTCATTATTATCAAAATATTCATTTATATTAATTCATAACTTTCTTTTATCCATATGTAAACATATAAAATTTATTTAAAACTAAGAGAGTGACATTTTGTACCTTTCTTTGCTATAAATATTATATAGGTAATTTTCTTGGAAAAGTGTCCACTAAAAAAAATAATTTTTAATCCAAAGGTGATAACAGTAAAATTATTTTCATTAAATAATAATTAGTATAAAAAATTATATCATCATCACTTATTTTTAACCTAGATAAACCTGTTTTATCCTTTTACATGGTGACAAATTTTACCATAGTTACTATTTATATTGACCAAAACTTAAAGGGGCCTATTTTCCAAATTAAAATATCATAATTAATAACAAGTAATTAATTTTTCATGATTCAATTTTTATAAGTGATATAAATTTATTTTAAAAATAATCACGTAAAACGAGACGAAAACTGCTTTTAGAAAAATATATTTTTAAGCATAAAACTAGATTTATTCTTATCACAAGAATAGTAAAAATATTAAATGAATAATAATTTTTTTTATTTAACATATATTATATACATTTCATTAAAATAATATACACATACTTCTTAAATTAATTTATTAAGATAAAAATACATTGTGTGGAAAAAACAATTCTTCAGAAAAATTTCATTTTGTGAACAATAATATTTTTATACCAAATTTTAAAATAAAATTGATTCAATTGAATTTGTTTATATAATTTAAAACACAAGAGAAATAATTTTGTGTTCAAACCATTTTGTAAGTAAATGAGACTTTTTACATGTTTGAAATGAAAAAAATAGTTTTCAATAAAAATTATTATTTTTACTATTTATAGAAAAATCATACTTTTCAACAAAGTCTCCAAAATAAATCCTATGATAATTTTGAAATTATTAATTAAAAAATTATATCCTTTTTATCAAATCTAAGGACTAAATTTTCCAAAAATTAAATATAATATTTTCTCAAAAAAACAATAATTAAATATTTTTCTGAAGAAAATATATTTTTGAAGAATAAAGTAACTTTGCGAAAAGTTTAATGATTTTTTAATAAAAATTTATCAATATATTTCTATTGAGTAGGAACATTATATATATTACCTAAAATTTTTAATATTGTTCATACCCACCAATTTAATGAATACTTTATAATTATCACATTTAAATAATAATATTTCAGGGTTCATTTAGGCACGATGTTTTGTATCATATACATTGTGAACATATTGTTCTTTTAAAATACGAGGGTGTTAAAAATAAGAAGTAGTTTAGTGAAACTAGTGAAAATTTTAGTTTATCTATTTCTTTGAAAAATTATTGTATGGGATAGGGATTCATTTTTAGGTGATGTTAAACCTATGGTTATCATTTTCTGAGACTAGAGTATTTAGAAAATTTATTTATAGATTTTCAAAATATTTTTTCTTGTCTATGAATTTTGATTATGAAGCATTGATATACTATTTTTTTTATTTAGGATTATAATTTAAAATAATAGGGTTTACTCATTATTTTTATGTTATATAAGGGCTATATAAATATAGTAGAGTGTCCTAATAGAATGGGTTGTCTATCAATGAGTGTATAGAGATTTATTCGATGAGAAATTTAAGGAAATTATAATGATATATATATATATATATATATATATATTATAAATGGGTCAATTCCATTTGGTGGGGATTGTATTTTAGTAGAATTGCAAGTTATGGGGAATATAAATCAAAATGTGAAAATATCTACTATTTAGAAAAATGTATTTTATGTTATTTGATAGGATCAATAGAAATATTGGGCTTGATTTGACAATAGAAATTTACAAAGGTTAAAATTTATATTGTGATATTGATATGAATATGTGAAATAAATGTATTAATAGAGGGGAATCTATCTTAAATTACATAATTTATTAATTAGTTCATCATTTATCTACTTTTCAATGATCAAATGTTTTATGGCAGGGAGTCTATTAAAAAAAATTATTTTATAATTAACTATTCATCATTTTTGGATTCTAGTATAGAAATAGTTTCATTGAAATTCTAGGAAATTTAAATTTCTATATGATATTATTGGAAAATAATTTTTAATTCATAAATATATAAAATGAATTATAAGTTGAATTTTAATTATTATTTATCTATGGTGATATTTATTGTGAGATGATTTTATGTTTATTCTGAATATTGTTATTGATATTAAAATAAAATTGTATGATCATGATAACATGGGTTAAAGTGTTTATTTACCATGCTATAATAGGTTATGTAATTGAATTTTATTTAAATTTGGAAATCAATTTTAGTTTTCAGTAGATTTTTTATAAAACTATAGTAGGAATTATGATGTTACATATTATAAAAAAAAATTAGATTATTTTTGAAAAATTATCTTATGCATATAATAGTGTTCATTATTGGCATCTCAATCTTGAATTATTATGATATAATTTATCATATGTATGTTCATCAAAAATAAATTCTTCTCAACAATGAAAGTGTGTGGTTAATTTGATTCAAAAACTACTCATTATATAGAGTTTTTTTATTTAATGCATTTTTATTGGATAAAAATTGTAAAATTTTATAGTTTTAGAATTTTTATACCAAAACTATATTTTATAGTTGATACAATGACTACACATGGTTTTTTTGACATAGAATGTGCACTAAATTTAATATAGTGCTATCAAGGACATCCTATTTGAAAATCAAAAATCATAGATAGTTATAATATGATGGTATAATATATATATGAAATATTTGTATTTGTAAAATACTAATTATATCAAAAATAATATTTTCCCAAATTCAATAATAGTTATAATGAATCTATTTTATTTAAAAAGAGGAAAAATCCTTTCCTCTTTTGCAAACATATGTTTAGTCCTCACTCACTATGTCTCTTATAATTTCATTTTTTGGAAGTTCAGTTGGTTAATCACCATTCATGGTCAATTTTTTTGAATTTAAATGAATTGATTCAGTTTACTTTACTCTTGATCACCCCTATAATTATTTTTAATCTATTTTACTAGATTTAAAAATCACATTTCATGGATTTCATTGAATTAAGGTTGTAAAAATTGAATCATCAGCTAAGGATGTTAAAAAATTATTCTAATATTTATTTCAATTCATCATAACATCTTTATCGTTGATTTCTTGAATCTAATAAGAGTTTTTATATCCATAGAGGTGAATATAGTTTCTAGAATGTTATGATTTGGGGGATTTCAGTCCAAGAACCCGACTAACTGATAGAAAAATAATATTTTTTATTCCAAATAAATAGAAGTACCATTAAATAACAAATATTTATAAATTTATATAGGTTAAGAGAATCCCCATTGATGGTATCATTACATTTCTAGGTGAAGGAGACTAAATAAGGTAAAACAAATAGAGGAAGGTGCTCAACTCGTTTTAACTCTAGATTATCTAGGTTGTTTTTATAATCATATAGTCCATGTTGTAATCATGAAGAAGGACTCATGAAACTCCAAAAATATCAGAAAAGATAAACAATAGTCCCATGAGAAATTTCACTACCTATTCAGTATATGATAAATTGGGTAATTTCATATTAAATAAAATAAAAGGGAAGATCCTTCATCATTCCAAGGGTGAGACAACTATGAAGGGCTTGAGTATTCACTTATAGATGATTTAAACTATCATAGTAATCATTGAAGTCCAATATAATCATGTTATTCCCAAAACTATTGATTCCTTCGACTCTCAAGATTCCATCAAAACATGAACCATCTATGTTGAGTTTCAATCAATAGATGGGAAGGTATCATTAGACCAATTTAACCATATTAATATTTCCATAATAGGCACATAACACTGAGAAGTCATGTTTTATTAAAAAAATAATGGATAAAAATTAGATAAGAACCATATTATTAATTAGATAAATCATATTTATTTTTAGGAATATGAATTTGTTAACAGAATGATTATTCATTATGTAGTAATAAGGATCCCTAATAGATCAACACCCCATGACAAATACTAATTTATAGGACCTCTTTCTTAATGAATAATAATCAACACTATGAAACCAATCCTACATACAATACATAATGTAAACTTGAAGAAGTATGATTCCCATAAAATCTATTGATAATATCTAAATAATGGTTTCCCATTCCCCATCAAAGAATAGAAGCTCCATATATTCTATATAAGGATTAACAAAATAGTATCACCGAGAAGCTATATGAATGAATTTTTGTTGGATTTACCTATCTAGAAAAGATCATGGTTATATGCTAAAAAATTGAAGATATATTTGGAGGGAATGAATTCAACCCATACAAACTTAACCCATGAATGAACACCTTATTTTATGTGTATGAATCTACAGAATATTTTCCAACTAAAAAGTCTTAAGCTAGATTTGGTGTAGTAGAAATTATTTGGTTCATCAAAAATTTAATTGTTCTTGTAAAAAATCATCAAGAAAGATGATAATTGATATATATTATTAATTTAACATTTAATTGTAATTATTAAGGAATATTTTATAGAAATAAAATTTTGGTATGGGTTTTAACCACATGATAAAATGAGATATACCCATGAGGATAATTATTTATAGTCTTCTTAAATTATTTTATGATTCATTTGGAGATTGGGTTTTGATTAAAATATATTATTATAGGTAATAGTTTATTATATATATATATATATATTTAAATGGGGGGTGGGTGTCTTGGCCCAATAGGCCAAGATAAATTTATTAAAAGTAAAAATATTACAAAAGATAAAAAGAAGGTATTTTTTTGAAATCCTTTTCAAACAGTGGGTATAAATCATTGGGAAACTCATCGCACAATAAGATCTCACAGTTGATACATTTATTTTTAATCCCATCTGTCACTGTGTTTTCCTCCTGGTACACATTTGTGACTATGTAATTTAGTTATGAGAGTGCAGTGAGACATTTCATCCATCGAGAAGTGAGTTTCCACAATAGACGGATCACTCCATTACAGATGTCTTGGTCTACCATGGTAGAGTCACTTTCAATCCAGATATTATCCAAACAATTACTATTCGAAAATTGAACAACATGGATCATGCTGAGAATTTTGGACTCCAAGGAGGAGGAGACACCACAAGAGCTGAAAAAACATCTGATAATTCGATCGTAGAGGTCCCTGAAAATATCCCCAAATCTAGCAGGTCCCGAGTTAACCTTTGATGCTCTATCGACATTTCTCTTTGTCCAACCGTGAAATTGAGTCATCCAAAACACCTCAAGAAATCCAAAATAGTGCATGTAATTACCAGAAATACCTATTTTTTTGAGAACCCAGAAGTCATGCATGAGATTATAACAGTGTCCATTTTGGAGGCTACTTGCTTCCTGAGCTATAGTGATAAACCATACCAGCACCACCTACATGAAGAATAACCTCTTTCCATGAATAATTTCATTCCATCTAGTACATATGGTGTGTATATTCTCTTCCATAGTTTCCAAAAGTAGATTTTTGATCTACGATGAGGTCTGTACAACTGTACAATTCTGCAACATATCTACAATGCTAGGCATAATAGCTAGTTGGAGCTTGAATATGTCCTATTTATCTTTCTAGAGGGATAATTCCATGTAACAATACATGAATAAATGTGAGATATCATCCCTATGTTGATTACATAACTAGAACTTGGAACATAAATAAATTTCACAAGTTTATAAATTTTTATCAGTGGGGAGTTTATTTTGAGCAAGCCTACAAATGAGAAAAAAACTAGATGTAATGATACAAGGTTTATAATAGTGTTTTATCCATGAGTATTCAATATCTGTAGAACAATTTGAATTATATAAACTTTTGGAATCCAAAATTACATTATTTTATACTTCCCATAATAAGATGTCTTTGTGTGGAGAAAAAGAATAATTATTCAGCAAACTATGGATGCTATCAGGAAGCACCATAGTGGGAGAATCCAAGACACCATCGATAATGATATTAGTGTCTATATGAGGGTTTATAGAATTAGTATATGAGGTGAGTTGTGTACCCGTCCTATTTTCCGGCCAGAAGTTGAGATAAGACTCCCCATAAGCAATCCAATGTGAGTGAGACATGATGTTGAGAAAGGAGGATTTAATAGCTGATCAAATTGAAGACCCCCTATAAGAGTTTTCCCCTTCTTAAAATTTTCAATGAACCTATATCTAAGGAATCTAAGTTCCATAGAGTGATTATTAAGAAG
The DNA here is from genome assembly GCA_963277665.1 of Viscum album. NCBI lineage: Eukaryota > Viridiplantae > Streptophyta > Magnoliopsida > Santalales > Viscaceae > Viscum > Viscum album. Next base: position 1,504,316,652 of record OY728152.1, read on the forward strand.
ATTCCAAGTAAATATGGCTTGGAGTGCTTCATTGAACAGTTTGAGGTTTTGGATCCCCATCCCCCCTTTATCAATAGTCTTGCAGCACTTACTCTAAGGGATGGTGGCCAACTTCCTTTCCATCATGTCACCACTCAAAAAGAAGTTCTTTGTGAATATATTCAAGTTTTTGATAATCAAAATGGGCCATTTATAGATCAAAAATGAGTACACCATCTTGGAAACAATGATGTGTTTAACCAGAGAAATCCTAATAGCCATAGATAGAGATTTCCTTTTCCAAGAAGAAAGATTTTTCTTTATCTAGTCCATAATTTTAGTGAAATGGAAAGATCTGGGTCTTCCTGAGAAAATAGGCACTCCAAGATATTTCATGGGAAAAAGACGTTCCTTAATTACCAACTTCGATAATAGTTGAGATCTTCTCAAGGTTGTGATTCTCCTTCCAAAATAAATAAAAGATTTATTCTAGTTAATAAACTCCCTCGAATCCTATTCATAGTGAGAAAGAGAATTCTTCAAATTTTGAATATTCCATTTTAATCCTTGAATAAAAATGTTCTCTCATCATCATACAAGGGGTGAGTTGGACCTGCAATGTTTCTTGAGGCCTGAATAGGCTTGAGCCTTCCTTGAACTCTCATATGAGTATGTAGTCTGCTCAAATAATCATCTACAATGGAGAGAAGAATGTAAGAGAGAGTATCACCTTTCCTCAAAACTTTAGAACTTTAAAAATTCCCCTTTGTAGATCCATTAATAAGCACTGAGATGTGATAATACTCCAAAATAAATTTCACCCAATTCATAAAGGTGTCATTGAATCTAAAATTCTATAGAACTTGTTAAAGAACTCCCCTGTAAATCATGTCAATGGATTTTCTAATATCAAGTTTTAGAGAAAATAAACCTACTATATAAGGATTTTTAATAAGGTTGACACATTATGAAGCCGTGCTAATGCAATATTGAATAGTTCTTCCTTTCACAAAACCAATCTGATTCCAAGATACAATTTTACTTGCAATACCAGTGAGCCTATTGGCCAGGAGTTTGGATATAATTTTATAGCATGTATTGATGAGCGCAATGGGTATGAAATGATGTATTTCAGAGGAATTATCCATCTTGGGTAACAGAGTTAAGAATTTTGTGTTGAGCCCATGAGGTAAAATACCCGATGAGAATAATTTTTTAACCAATTTGCAGACATCAACCTGAATGACATCCCAATTTTTTTTAAAAGAAGGCATTCATAAAGACATCAGGATCTGGGGAACTATCCATATTTAAGTTGAAACTTCCTCTATGATCTTGAATTCAAGAGGGATACTAGTATGTTTGATATTGTATTCTTCACTGACTATGATGGGAATAATTCCATATGCCCATTCTTTATTGATTCTAGGACCATTGAACAGATTAGAGAAATAAGTGACAAAATGATCTGCCAGGGACTCCTCATTATCAATCACCCTATACCCATCATTAATTAATGTAAGAGGTCTACAAGACTTTCTGAATCTCTAAAAATCATTATTGAATTTGGTGTTTTGATCCCCCTAGTTAATCCTTTTAACTTTTAATGTTTCTTTATGAATATTTGCTCTAAGAGTAAGAGGGAATTCAGCCTAGAAGTGAGTTAAATTTCAAGCTGAATATTTTCCTTGAAATTAGAATTGGTGACCTCTTCTTACATATGGTTAATATCAGCTTCAAGTGTAATAATGTCCTATTCCACCTTGCTGAAATATTCCTTACACCAACCCTTAACCTTGAATTTCAAAAGTTTATGTTTTATATAGAAAGAAAAAGCATCATTTCCACTGTGATTGGAAGCCCAATGATTAGTCACAAGATTGATGAACTCAAAATGTGAGGCCTAGGAATTATTGAATCTGAATGGAAGCCTTGGTTTGGTGAATCTAGTAATGAGGCTGACCAATATAGGGTGATGATTGGAGTTGATTCTTGCAGGGTGATGCTAGAGATAATATCTCATTTTTGCAGGGCATGATCAATGGAGAAAGCTCTATTAATTTTTCTCATGACCATTATATTGTTGTTCCTTCCAAACCAGTTATATTTTGTTCCAATAAGATTAATTTTCAGTAGATTTTTCCCATACATACATGCCCCTTATTTATTTGAGGAGAGATATTGATGGAAAGATCCCAACCTTTCACTAGGAAAAAGGTTGTCATTAAAGTCACCAAGTAGGATCCATGAGTCCTGAATTCTCTGATTGATGTACTCAATACTCTTCTAGGGATTTCTTCTTTCATGAGGTTTGTTTTTAGCACAAAAAAAGAGCAATAGAAATGGGAATTTGAAAGTTATTCTTCATAGGTTATCATTTTCTCATCTGTGTAGAAATTAGTGATGGCATAAATAGAATCATGAGAAAAAACCCAAAGGGACTATACATTTCCAATGACATTATTGGTGGAAATTAATCTATAAAATCTACTTTCTATTCCATCAATACCCTATGAATAAAATTTTCTGGGCTCCATAATTCCAAACAATTTTGGTTTCTGTATATAGATGAATATGTGAAAAGAGGTGGCAGTGTCATTATTTTCCACTCCCAGATAGTTCCAATAGAAGAGATTAATTTAAACCTGCGATTTGGGGGATTTTTTATTACCTCCTGATTTTTTCTTCCTAGTTGACTATCTTGTGGGCTGATCCTTTGAATTTCGATTTCCAAGAGTATTCACGAGATTAATAGGTGTAGGGGAATTTACGGTATCTGTACTAAAATGATTAGTAGCTTTGGAGGGAGCTGCACTATTCACAATATCACATTTGGATGGAGAACTGTCTATGATGACTGCACTCCCCAATATCACAAGAGAGCTATCTTTAATGGAATCCCTTACTAAATTCATTGAGGGATGAACATGAGAGATTGAAATATTAGCTGTACTGTTGAAAACATCTGAGAAGTTATTCTGGGAACCTATTTGAGGTGACATAGTGATGGACTCTGCCACTTGGTCAGTTTCCAAAGAAGATGTTTTTCTACCATGATAGACCAGATATGATGATTTCATAACAGGTAGAATCTCACCTTCATACACTGGAAAATTGATGATGTCAGGATGAACAGATACTTACAACTTAGATGTCCTATTTCCTATAGATAGGATTAGAGGCACAGTAACCTGAGGTTCTAAAGGCCCCACAATCGGTAATTACACATTATAGACAATCTCTTCATTTCCAATGTTATGTAGGTTGGAGATGAACTAGAATAAATCCTATGCAAGGTCATAAGCTAGTTTTTCATCTTCCTCATGTTGTTCCCCTTCTTGGACTAAAATGGCCCATGATTCCTTAGAACCAGAAAAGAAATGTGGCGGCTATTTCCTTACCAAAAAATGATCCTCCCACTTCTTTGAGGGTTCCCCTTTCTCATAGGAAGGTGATTTACATTTTTTTCTTTTAGACATTTCCTTCCATTCATTTGAGGTAGGAGGTGGTTTCACCTATTGTTGGACAACCCTACATTTAGAAAATGAGTGTCCCACCATTTTATAAATCTCACAAAAGGGGGGATTGTACTCATATTCTATCTTAACCTCAATTTTGTGATCATTTTCAATGAAACTGATAACTTCCAAAAGCTTGGAGTCTAGGGTTTCCTCCACTTTAATCCTAGCATAAAGCCCAAGTTCTATGATTTATATATGATAGATTATTTATTTAAATCATGTTAAATTATTTTATTTAACGTATGATAAATATATAATCCTTAGTGTTCTCATTTTTATGTTTGAATAATGATATTACATATGCGAAAAAGGTTTACTAGGGCCTAAAATAGGGATATGAAGTCATAGAGATGTATGAAGCATATTATTTATTTATAATGCGATATTATTATTCAATTATAAGATAATTTAGCTATTATAATAGTGTAATCAGATTAATTATGATTCCATAGCTCAAGAAAACATTCCCCATAAGAGGGTTTTTATTAGCCTCAAATAGACTGGTTTATTGTATTTTGAAATCATATCCTAGGATAAGGGGTTTAATTTATTATTTCATAGTTGAACTCTTAGAATAAAGATTAGATAAATTATTTTTATCATAGTTTGGGACAATTTTTTTTAAAGATGATTAAAATGGTTCAGTGTAGGGTATTCTTCATAGAAGTTGTATGTAACAAAAGTGACATGATGTTTATGGTGGTATGGTTATATTTATAATACCATAGTTCTCAAATATGAATTATGTTATTTATTCCTTATAGTTTTTATTCCAATGGAATATTGGATATATATACATATTCATGAGTATGTAAACTCTTATGTATATATCATGTAATTACTAAATAGGAGCTAGGAATGGTTCCCCCAACCCATGTAATGACTTATATTTTCTTATATATATCAACAATATTTTGAAAGGTTATTAGTCCTCAATGTTTATATAGGACCTCCATAGATTAACTCTACATATAGAAATAGTTATACTGGACGATTTTCTATATCTTTTAGGAAAAATATCAATACATTAGCATGAATCAATAAGATATTATTTAAAATTTTCAATTTATAATGGATAATATAATATTAATATATTTTGAAAAGTTTGATAATGATTTATATTATAAATTGAATGTTAACATTTATAAGAATAACATTGATACCTGCTCAAAGATAGTGGTTTATTTATCCGAGAAATATTACATATTATCATACTTAACCCCTCTAAGTTCATCATGTTCATACTTGAAAATTATATTCATCATGATGTAGATATATTTATTATTCCAATATTGGATGATATATTATTCAAAATTTCATATTTTGATGACATGAGGTATAAATAAACCACTATATTTGGGTTATTTTGGTATAGCTGTATAAAAATTTATATATGTTTATATATATATATATATATATAAATTTAATAATTATGTGATAGTTTATTCGTTGGGGAATTGTTTTGAATTTAAAATACCCATATATAAATTTTACTCTATAAATTATTTATGAATAAAACCACATTATTAGGTGTTGGTGGAATCGTGATGGAAAATTATTTCAATTTTGTGAAATATGGGAATCTTACAATTTTTAAATGTGTATTTATTTGAGAAAAAAATAATTTTTAACCAAATAGTTTAATAGTGATTTTATATAAGGAAGGATGTTTTTAAAATCCAAAAGGATAAATTTTTAGATTTTTATAGAAGAATATTTATTTGGGGTTTTATTTTAATAAAAATAAAGTACCTATTATGCTTCCAATAAGTTATATTTGAAGTTACCATTGGTGTTGTGCCATTCATTTTTCCCTTGAGTAATCGGTGGTGTTCCATTGGGAACTTGTTGGGATATTGGTTCCTGATAAAAGTTAATGGGTTCTTGGTGAAACCCATGTATATGTTTTAATTTGTGGAAGATTTAACCTTAAATATTCATCCCTACATCAATATTAAGTTCTTTGTAATTTTGGGGAGACTATTTTAGCTAATGTCTCACCATATCTTTCTCCCGTACTTCTGCTTTGATCTAGGGTGATTTAAGATGATTTGGTATTCTAGGTAGGACCCTATATTATTTCATCATTTGATATTCTCCGTTATATTTATCTAATAACTGATTATTATTTTAGAGACTTTGGTATCTAATTTCACCTGAGTATGGTGAAATCACTCTAATCGATGGTGAGTTAATATTTGGTGTCTAGAAGAGAACCGAGAGGGGTTATTGCATATCATTACTAACTGTTTCGATAAAAGATTTTTGATTTCCATAGATTAATGTTAAATTAGATGGAGATATAAGAAACATTTTCCTGTAATGGTCAAAAGTAAGAGTTAAATAATTTATTATACAGCTATTGATTCATTTTATATATGTTTTGGTATATGGGAATGGATAATTTGATCAAGGTGTCCCCATTGGTAATTAATAGGAATCAAAATTGTATGATATAATAGGAAAATAATTATATTATCATAACACACAATTTAAAGAAGAGAGTTATTTGATGGTTAATAGGGGACAATGTTAAATTAATATCTATAAATTTTCTTGGTTATTTAATTCTCTAAAGGGTGATTGGAAATTAGATACATCACGTGTGGTGTTCAGTAGAATGTAAATTCTATTCTATTTATTTCAGTGTCTATAAACTGGTTATTTTTGGGTTTGGATATATGTTCACTATATTGATTGGTAGAATTGAGGGGGTGATGTAAGGTCTCATGGACATGGATCCACTTAGAATATGAATTGTTTTTTTCTTTAGGAAAAAATATAGGAGGCCTCATAAGGCTATGTATGACCCCAAGAATTGAATTCTGGTTAGAGTAAACCAATGGGGTGAATTCATAAAAATAACTCACCAATATAGATTACTATGTACAAAATAATATAAAGGAGATAAAAGTGATATAGAATTAGTATGGAGATGACTGAATGGATGGTAAAATAATGAGTGATATCATCTATTACTAGATGAGACGACCTAGTAAGGGTGCAATGGTTGTATATTTGTTCAATATAGTTTAGTATTGGTTTTAGGCTAGGGAAGTGATATAGTATGACTTATAGTCTTTGTGTTAATCATAGAGAATACAATGGTTGTATGGTGAAAACATGTGATGAAAATATATAGATTGAGCATATTAGTATGTGTGATGAATGTCATATTATTCATATTATATGAGTATTATGATTCATTTCATACTGATAAGATGTGTATGGGTTTCATGTGTATTTAACAAGGGGAACAAACATTAGGATGATTGTTTATATGGATTTTTATTATTTATTTTAACTATATGGTGATTTATATATATGGATAAAAATTTTCCTCAAGGGTTCAAATTATATACTACCTAAAAGTTAATTTTTTATTATCAAAACACTTTTAGGGAAAAGTAAAAAACCCAAAGTTCACCTGGGTACAACACTAAAATAAACCAAAAAATTGTTGAAAGTTAGTTTGAGCCTTATGGAGGCATTCTCCCTAAAAATTTCTAGGAAAGGTATGGTACGTGTATGTTTGGATAATCTATTATTAGATCTTCAAAGGGTGTTTCCAGAGTACCCCAAGCCTTCAAGTACTCATCTATATTGATCTTCCCTTCATTAAAGTCTTTGATCAGTATAAGATCCTACTTGTCGATCCATTCACCTTGTTCAATATTAGTGTCCATGTGTATCAATCTTCCCATCATATTATTTGGTTCCTCTTTTGTGGACTTAATCATAATAACTTTCTCAATTAATTCTTCTCTTGAATGCATAAGCAGTTCCAGAACTTGCTGAGGTTCTCTAGTAACCTCCATCTATTGTTCAGATGACATGACCAAAATATCTTCAACCTCCTCCTCACATCCTCAAAATGTACCAGATACCATTGGAATGTGTAACACCCCAAGCTTCTATGGTACGCTTCTCTTTGAATAATGTGATAGCGTGTGTTGTACGCAACACCGAGTTCTAACACACCATAACTAATCAAACTAGCCGTTATGAATAGTAATACCTACTTTTTGAAATTATATATATTTTATATTTGAAAATGGACTTCATTTTTGGATTCGGAATATCGAATTTAGCCTAATGTGAAATTTTGGTACATTTCGGATAACTTTCATATTTTGATGAATAGTGAAAATTACTAAATTTTAATTAAAAACAACTTTTTTAATCAAAATAATTAATAGTGATAAATTATGAATTTGAGTGGTTTTAAAGTATATTTAGAATATATTTTTACCGTTTAATATAATTTTGGTCATTGGACATAATTTTACAATTAAACCGAACATAAACAAGTGTCAATCTTTCGATAGTTATTATCTCTTAAAAACACGCTTTTTTTTTTTGACAGCGGGAATTAATTTTAAATTAATTTCTGCCACTTCTGTGTTTTGAATTTAGGAAAATGGATTCCATATTTGGAATCAGGATGTTCAAATTTTGTAAATAGGTAACTTTTATTTTTAGACATTTTGAATAATTACTGCGGTAAATATTTTATTTACCATGGTTAAGGGTAAATCCGGTAAATAAGGGTTAAAAAATAATATTATAATAATACTAAATTACCCTAAAACGTGTCTTAACCCTATTTGTTGATACATGGTCGACCATGGGCATCTTTGGGTCGATTTTGGGACCCCATGGATCCACATGTAAGTGATAATGACACTTTATTTTAATGAATTCAAAAATGACACAAGCATATATCTTTTAGAAAAACAATTGTTACATAGGGTTATATATGTAGGATTTTAGATTATAAATATTCCTTAGAAAGAGAAAGAGATTTCCTACATAATGTTATTTTATTTATAATTTTTAGACATTAAATAATTTATTTTATTTATGACACAATGATGATGCAGTAATTACTATAATAGTGAAAAATTAAAATAATTGATATTATAAATACCCAAATAAATATAATATGAACCTTTTAATGAATTAAACTAATTTTATAGGATAATATGATATATTAGTATTGATTTAATTAACTTTTTTTGAAGTAATCAATCTGTTATGAGTTTCACAAAAATCAACTATTGAATAGTGTCAAAATTGACATAAAAGAGTTCTTAAAAAAAATATTATATTATTAATTGATATTAAATTCCTAAAAATCTAAGGTTCGGCCAAGAGACTTATATCATGATAGGTTCATCATTAATGGACCATTTGGGGGTCACTTGGATGTATATAGTAAGTTTATTAACCATATTATATAAAAATACAAAGAGACATTGTAAAAGTGAAACTAATTAACTTAAAGTTAATACTTAAAGATAAGGTTAATATAAGTACCCAAACCTGTCTAAATTCTATTGGTTGAGTTGTTTTCGACCCCTCCCCACCTTAACCTTTGAATAGTCAACTTTGGAGCCATTTTAAACCGATTATGAATTTATTATAAACTAATATCTCTAGCTTTTCCAAAGGTGCCCCTCACCCCTCTTATAAAAGGGCACTCCTCCTTCCCATTTCTTCACACCTTCAAAGCCTTTTGGTTCGGCCAAACTCTAACCAAATACTCTCCCAACATCCCTCACTACAACCTAGGGGCCTTAGTTTGATCATAAAGCCAACCTAAGGAGCCCTTTTGATCAAATCAAAAGGAAGAACCCGAAGAAGAGGTAATGTTTTCACCACCCCTTTTCAAGTTCCTTTCTTCTTCCACTTCTTCTTCCTTTGTTCTTACCATTACAAAATAATAACTCCAGTATCTCACATATACTGTGATGTTATTATAAATATGGTACAACCATATTCATTATTCTATCCACCCTTTGAATAACATGTCACCATACGTGCGTACGTACGGCTTACCGTCTCCACGTCGTGGTGTAATTGTTATTCAATATATTATTATTTGGATGGGTATAATAATGATGTGTAACTCATGTAAATAATAAATATAACATGTTAATGATTCTGTATATATGATATACCATCCATTTATATATTATTTTAATATCAAAAGAATGATATTGTCGCTCGTGCGTACGTACGGACTACCGTCTCCACGAACGTGATGAGATTCATTCTCCATTGTATCCATTCAAGTATAATTATCATTTGATGATTTAAAAGGTGATGTTTAAAGACTTGATATCATTCTGGATATGAATAATATAAAACCTATCCTTTACAAACATGTCTTACGTAACAAAACATATAAAAGAAAACAAGTAAGTTAACACCCGAAACAACGATAATTCTAAGATATTATTAACAAATCAATGTTAAAAGATCATATATGATATCATATTAATATATATGATTCTTGTATAATTTAATAACAATTATTTCACCATTATACAAGAGGTTAACCTACCCCAACCAAGGAAAATTACAAGGTAAGGGTTATTTCACAATCTCTTCATTATCCGAGGTTGTTTATACGTAATAATCTACTGGGATTTCTTTATCATCTGCATCCATGTTTCTTAAAAATGTATTTCAAAACATTTTTACTATTTACTAGAATATGAGTTAAAGTCATTTATACCCTTTTTGACTTTTTAAGTGGTTTATAAAGCAATCTTTCGGTCGTTTTCAAAACAAGGTCCTTTTTAACCTTTTCGACAGAATTAAGGTAAGAATGTTTTTTTTAACTTATACGGAGGGTGCGGCTATTTTCCGCCGTTATAAAATCTTCAAAGCTTCCCTTACAAGCTTATAAGAATATTTTCAAAGAAAATGTTTTATTTTAAATGGATCTTAAATGATTTCAAATTAAAAGGAGATATTACTTTAAAAAGAATTTTGATTTCATCTATGTCAACATCCCTTGATGGATTTTAATATTATTTGAAGTTGATTTATTATGATATAAAACTTATATATTGTATTGAAGGTTTTGTGATATGTTTGACTGTGGATGTGCTATTTTTATACCATTCATAGTTTATGGTGAAAGTATTGACATTTCGTATGCTAGTTTTAATATGAATGTTTATGTTATGTTTAAACCTTTTCATATGGGAATGCATTGGACTTAGTAAGTGACGGGTGGAGCCCGCTATAGCTCCTCGATGCATCGGTAGGTCTCATGAGACAAACTAGTGTCTTGGCATAAGGCCTTGACAAAATCTTATTTGTAGTCTTGGCACGAGGCCTTGACTATGTGGTTATGATAGTCTGGCATTATGCATTCCAACATTATGAAAGTGGTTATTGATTTTTGCATGTGATTATTCGATTAGTAGAATATCCATGTGAACAAGTAAATGGCATTATTTCATTTTACTTTTTCCATACTATGTTGAAGTTCAAGTTTAAAAGGCTTTTGTTTTAGTGATTCATTGCCTTAAATGTTTATGCTTATTTTTGAATGTTCCTCTATATTGTTATCCTTACTGGGCATTTGAGCTCACCCCTTTTCTATGTTTTATTTTTCCCAGGATGTGAAGATGTAAGTTATGAATGAACTGCAGGGATATTATGAGGGGATTATAGTGTGGACTGTGGAAACATTATGTTGTTGTAGTAGTTTTTCAATTTATGATGTAATGTAAAACTTATGAATATATCTAGTGTTTCCAAGGCTACTAAACCAATCGGTCTTTCTAGATTTGATCTTTCTTGTGATCATGCCAATGTTATGTAATAATGCACCGACTCTGGGTAACTAGGGTCGGGGCGTTACAGTTGGTATCAGAGGAAGTTTAGTACAAACCTTGGAAGCTAGATTTAGATAAACTCTGATTAGAGCACGTAGACCTAAGATGAACTTTGAGGATTAGTATAGAAGAACTTCCTAGAATTTTGGTATTGTATAGATTTTGTGAGTTTTATGAGCAATACATCCCTGTCTGGATACGAGCAGGTAGAGGCGGCTCTGGCACAGATGTACCTAGGGGTATAACCCGAAAACACCGCTTTGAGCTAGACTTGAATGGGAACTGGTGCACGACAACGGGCCTTGCTGCACTCTTGGTTACGACACTCCCGAGGGATATGCTTAGGATAACTCTCATTTTCTTTACAAATAATTTTAAAGGGATTATGAGTATATACTTCCTCAAAGAAAACATTCTTATGATTATGGATTATATCCATAAATAGTTCAATTTATGTTAAGTGTTTTATAAGAATGGGATTATGTATTTTGATTCATAAACTGATCTAGTTTATTCCATTTTTTAGAAATGGCGCCTAGTGGAAGAAATGGAAACCGTATCAATGCACGCACTCCATGTAGGGATTTTCCTCCTGCTCAAGATAATTATAGTGGGGCTGGTGATGCAACTGGTGCCGATCAGCTAATCAACATACTGGGACAACTTACTCAGGTTATGAATAATAACCTTACCCGTATGGAGCACCCTGATCCGCAGCATTGAGGATCAATGTTAGATCGATTCATGAGGCAAAAACCACCAACGTTCAATGGGAATACAAATCCCTTAGTAGCTGAGCAATGGATATTTTCCCTAGAGAAAATATTTCAGGATTTGGGGAGCAGTGAAAGGGAAAAATTTATCATGGAAGTTTACTGCCTCACTGGAGATGCTGATCAATGGTGGTCATTGATTCAAAACATGAAGGAAGATGATGAAGTATCAAATATGGAGTGGAGGGAGTTCAAAGATCTGTTTTTAGAAAAATACTTTCCTCGCGACCATCGAGCAGATATGGAAAGGCAATTTCCGAGTCTGAGACAAAAGGAGGAAGAGAATGAAATAACTGTCGGTGAGGAAAGGAATGTTCAAATAGAGGATGTAACTGTTGTGAAAGAATTTGTAGATGTATTTCCGGAAGATTTACCTGGACATCCTCCAGAACGAGAAGTTGAGTTTTCCATTGATTTGATTCCTGGATCAAGGCCTATATCGAAGACCCCTTATAGAATGGCCACTGTAGAATTAGTCGAACTAAAGAAACAACTAGAGGAATTGAGTAATAAGGGATTTATTCGCCCTAGTGTTTCTCCATGGGGAGCCCTTGTTCTTTTTGTTAAAAAGAAAGATGGATCTATGAGGTTATGTATCGACTACAGGGAGATCAATGCTATAATGATAAAGAAAAAGTATCCCCTACCTCGTATTGATGATTTATTTGACCAACTGCATGGAGCTCAATACTTTTCAAAGATTGACCTTCGATCTGGATACCATCAGTTGTGTGTGAAGAAGGAAGACATTCCGAAGACAGCATTTCGAACTAGGTACGGGCATTACGAGTTTACTGTAATGCCTTTTGGATTGACTAATGCACCCTCTGTATTCATGGATCTGATGAATAGAGTTTTCAAGGAGTATCTCGATGAATTTGTGGTGGTATTTATTGATGATATATTGGTATACTCCAAAACCTATGAAGATCATGAAAATCACTTGCGCATTATCTTGAAGACTCTGAGGAGGCATGAATTATATGGGAAGTTTAGCAAGTGTGAATTCTGGCTTCAGGAGATTTCTTTTCTTGTCCATATTGTCTCTAAAGATGGAATCTCAATTGATCCTTCTAAGACCAAGGCAATCCAAGAATGGCCAGCACCTACGAGTATAACTGAGGTACGTAGTTTTATTGGTTTGGCAGGTTATTATCGACGTTTCGTCCAGAATTTTTCCCGATTGGCTAACCCATTAACGAAGATCACACGTAAAGGGGTTAAATTTGTTTGGACAAAAGAGTGTGAAGAATGTTTTGACGAACTGAAGAAAAGATTAGTCAATGCTCCTATATTGACTCTACCATCGGGGAATGATGGGTTCGTTATTTATAGTGATGCATCAAAGAAAGGACTTGGCTGTGTCCTTATGCAGAATGATAGAGTTATTGCCTATGCATCACGACAGTTGAAATTTCATGAACAAAACTATCCTACTCATGATCTCGAGTTAGCAGCTGTGATATTTGCTTTGAAGATATGGAGGCACTATCTCTATGGTGAAAAATGTGAGATTTATACTGATCACAAGAGTTTGAAGTATATTTTCTCACAAAAAGAACTCAACATGAGGCAAAGGAGATGGCTTGAATTACTCAAGGATTATGATTGTACAACACACTACCACCTGGGGAAGACAAACAAGGTGGCATATGCTTTGAGTAGAAAAGACCATGGAGTTTTGAACAATATGAGAATTTAAAGGGATCCAATTTTCATGGATCTAGTGAAGATGGAAATGGGAATAACCAGGGAAGGCGAAACAAAATTTCTTTTTCAAATGGTTGCCAAACCATCTTTACTAGAAAGGATTAAGAGTTCTCAGACCGATGATGAAGAATTTCAGAAGAAGATTAAAGCTGTGAATGATGGGAGATTGAGAGACTTTGTGTATGAAGATGGAATTTTGAAATTCGGGAAGAGACTCTGTGTTCCCGATTTACCTGATCTAAAAAGGGAATTGCTGGATGATGCTCATAGTTCCAATTTCTCTATACACCCTAGGAGCACAAAAATGTATAGAGATTTGAAGGAATATTTTTGTTGGGACAACATGAAAAGGGAGATTGCTGATTTTGTGTCAAGATGTATGGTTTGTCATCAAGTGAAATCTGGAAGGCAACAGCCTGGAGGAGTCATGCAACCTCTTCCCATACCGGAGTGGAAATGGGACAATATTATGATGGACTTTGTCATGGGGCTACCAAAGACTCCTAGAAGGAATGATGCAATATGGGTTATTGTTGATCGTCTTACCAAGTCAGCACATTTTCTTGCTATAAGAGAATATCTACCCCTAGAATGTCTAGAAAGACTATATATTAATGAAGTTGTGAGACTTCATAGAGTACCCTTATCAATTGTTTCTGATCGTGATCCCCGTTTTACTTCAAGATTTTGGAAAAGTCTTCAGAAATCCCTGGATACTGAACTTCATTTGAGCACTGCTTACCACCCTCAGACAGATGGACAATCAGAATGGACTATTCAAACCTTAGAAGACATGTTGAGATCTTGCTCACTTGACTTTCAGGGTATGTGGGATCAATATTTACCTCTGGTAGAATTTTCCTATAACAATAGCTTCCATTCGAGTATTCAGATGGCACCATATGAAGCGTTATACGGAAATAGATGTCGTACACCAACCTGTTGGGATGGAGTTGGTGAAAGAAAACTTGTAGGCCCAGAACTGGTGGAGGAAACGGTGGAAAAGGTGAAAGTAATCCAAAATCACATCAAAGCAGCTCAAAGTAGGCAGAAGAGCTATGCCGATAATCGAAGGAAGGATTTGGAATTTCAAGTCGGTGATCATGTTTTCCTGAAGGTATCTCCGTGGAAGGGAGTCATACGTTTTGGTAAGAAAGGTAAATTGAGTCCCAGATACATCGGACCTTTCGAAATTCTAGAACGAATTGGGGTTGTAGCTTACCGATTGGCAATGCTGCCAAGTCTCTACAAAGTTCACGATGTGTTCCACGTATCTCTGTTGAGGAAATACATGCCTGATCCAACGCATGTACTCACCTATGAGGAATTAGAACTGGAACCCGATCTTTCCTATTGTGAAGAGCCCGTCAGGATTCTTGATACGAGAGAACAAGTACTGAGAAACCGGACGACGCGTCTGGTAAAAGTTTTGTGGAGAAACCATAAGATGGAAGAGGGAACGTGGGAACCTGAGGAACTTATGATGAAGAACCACCCGAGTCTTTTCATGTGATAGTATTCTAGAAATTTTGAGGACGAAATTATTTGAAGGAGGGGAGAATGTAACACCCCAAGCTTCTACGGTATGCTTCTCTTTGAATAATGTGATATCGTGTGTTGTACGCAACACCGAGTTCTAACACACCATAACTAATCAAACTAGCCGTTATGAATAGTAATACCTACCTTTTGAAATTATATATATTTTATATTTGAAAATGGACTTCATTTTTGGATTCGGAATATCGAATTTAGCCTAAGGTGAAATTTTGGTACATTTCGGATAACTTTCATATTTTGATGAATAGTGAAAATTACTAAATTTTAATTAAAAACAACTTTTTTAATCAAAATAATTAATAGTGATAAATTATGAATTTGAGTGGTTTTAAAGTATATTTAGAATATATTTTTACCGTTTAATATAATTTTGGTCATTGGATATAATTTTACAATTAAACCGAACATAAACAAGTGTCAATCTTTCGATAGTTATTATCTCTTAAAAACACGCTTTTTGTTTTGACAACGGGAATTAATTTTAAATTAATTTCTGCCACTTCTGTGTTTTGAATTTAGGAAAATGGATTCCATATTTGGAATCAGGATGTTCAAATTTTGTAAATAGGTAACTTTTATTTTTAGACATTTTGAATAATTACTGCGGTAAATATTTTATTTACCATGGTTAAGGGTAAATCCGGTAAATAAGGGTTAAAAAATAATATTATAATAATACTAAATTACCCTAAAACGTGTCTTAACCCTATTGGTTGATACATGGTCGACCATGGGCATCTTTGGGTCGATTTTGGGACCCCATGGATCCACTTGTAAGTGATAATGACACTTTATTTTAATGAATTCAAAAATGACACAAGCATATATCTTTTAGCAAAACAATTGTTACATAGGGTTATATATGTTGGATTTTATATTATAAATATTCATTAGAAAGATAAACAGATTTCCTACATAATGATATTTTATTTATAATTTTTAGACATTAAATAATTTATTTTATTTATGACACAATGATGATGCAGTAATTACTATAATAGTGAAAAATTAAAATAATTGATATTATAAATACCCAAATAAATATAATATGAAACTTTTAATGAATTAAACTAATTTTCTAGGATAATATGATATATTAGTATTGATTTAATTGACTTTGTTCGAAGTAATCAATCTGTTATGAGTTTCAAAAAATTCAACTATTGAATAGTGTCAAAATTGACATAAAAGAGTTCTTAAAACAAATATTATATTATTAATTGATATTAAATTCCTAAAAATCTAAGGTTCGGCCAAGAGACTTATATAATGATAGTTTAATCATTAATAGACCATTTGGAGGTCTCTTGGATGTATATAGTATGTTTATTAACCATATTATATAAAAATACAAAGAGACATTGTAAAAGTGAAACTAATTAACTTAAAGTTAATACTTAAAGATAAGGTTAATATAAGTACCCAAACCTGTCTAAATTCTATTGGATGAGTTTTTTTCGACCCATACCCACCTTAACCTTTGAATATTAAACTTTGGAGCCATTGGAAACCGATTATGAATTTATTATAAACTAATATCTTTAGCTTTTCCAAAGGTGCCCCTCACCCCTCTTATAAAAGGACACTCCTCCTTCCCATTTCTTCACACCTTCAAAGCCTTTTGGTTCGGCCAAACTCTGTCCAAATACTATCCCAAAATCCCTCACTACAACCTATGGGCCTTAGTTTGATCATAAATCCAACCGAAGGAGCCCTTTTGATCAAATCAAAAGGAAGAACCCGAAGAAGAGGTAATGTTTTCACCACCCCTTTTCAAGTTCCTTTCTTCTTCCACTTATTCTTCCTTTGTTCTTACCATTCTAAAATAATAACTCCAGTATCTCACATATACTGTGATGTTATTATAAATATGGTACAACCATATTCAGTATTCTATCCACCCTTTGGATAACATGTCACCATACGTGCGTACGTACGGCTTACTGTCTCCACGTCGTGGTGTAATTGTTATTCAATATATTATTATTTGGATGGGTATAATAATGATGTGTAACTAATGTAAATAATAAATATAACATGTTAATGATTATTTATATATGATATAACATCCATTTATATATTATTTTAATATCAAAAGAATGATATTGTCGCTCGTGCGTACGTACGGACTACCGTCTCCACGAACGCGATGAGATTCATTCTCCATTGTATCCATTCAAGTATAATTATCATTTGATGATTTAAAAGATGATGTTTAAAGACTTGATATCATTCTGGATATGAATAATATAAAACCTATCCTTTACAAACATGTCTTACATAACAAAACATATAAAAGAAAACAAGTAAGTTAACACCCGAAACAACGATAATTCTAAGATATTATTAACAAATCAATGTTAAAAGATAATATATGATATCATATTAATATATATGATTCTTGTATAATTTAATAACAATTATTTCACCATTATACAGGAGGTTAACCTACCCCAACCAAGGAAAATTACAAGTTAAGGGTTATTTCACAATCTCTTCATTATCCGAGGTTGTTTATACGTAATAATCTACTGGGATTTCTTTATCATCCACATCCATGTTTCTTAAAAATGTATTTCAAAACATTTTTACTATTTACTAGAATATGAGTTAAAGTCATTTATACCCTTTTTGACTTTTTAAGTGGTTTATAAAGGAATATTTTGGTCGTTTTCAAGACAAGGTCCTTTTTAACCTTTTCGACAGAATTAAGGTAAGAATGTTTTTTTTAACTTATACGGAGGGTGCGGCTATTTTCAGCCGTTATAAAATCTTCAAAGCTTCCCTTACAATCTTATAAGAATATTTTCAAAGAAAATGTTTTATTATATATGGATCTTAAATGATTTCAAATTAAAAGGAGATATTTCTTTAAAAAGAATTTTGATTTCATATATGTCAACATCCCTTGATGGATTTTAAGATTATTTGAAGTTGATTTATTATGATACAAAACTTCTATATTGTATTGAAGGTTTTGTGATATGTTTGACTATGAATGTGCTATTTTTATACCATTCATAGTTTATGGTCAAAGTATTGACAGTTCGTATGCTAGTTTTAATACGAATGTTTATGTTATGTTTAAACCTTTTCATATGGGAATGCATTGGACTTAGTAAGTGACGGGTGGAGCCCGCTATAGCTCCTCGATGCATCGGTAGGTATCATGAGACAAACTAGTGTCTTGGCACAAGGCCTTGACAAAATCTTATTTTTAGTCTTGGCACAAGGCCTTGACTATGTGGTTATGATAGTCTGGCATTATGCATTCCAACATTATGAAAGTGGTTATTGATTTTTTCATGTGATTATTCGATTAGTAGAATATCCATGTGAACAAGTAAATGGAATTGTTTCATTTTACTTTTGCCATACTATGTTGAAGTTCAAGTTTAAAAGGCTTTTGTTTTAGTGATTCATTGCCTTAAATGTTTATGCTTATTTTTGAATGTTCCGCTATATTGTTATCCTTACTGGGCATTTGAGTTCACCCCTTTTCTATGTTTTATTTTTCCCAGGATGTGAAGATGTAAGTTATGAATGACCTGCAGGGATATTATGAGGGTATTATAGTGTGGACTGTGGAAACATTATGTTGTTGTTGTAGTTTTTCATTTTATGATGTAATGTAAAACTTATGAATATATCTAGTGTTTCCAAGGCTACTAAACCAATCGGTCTTTCGAGATTTGATCTTTCTTGTGATCATGCCAATGTTATGTAATAATGCACCGACTCTGGGTAACTAGGGTCAGGGCGTTACAGATGGTCCCCAACCTACTTATCTTATGCATCCACTTGTGAAAACACCAAGGTTTTTGAGAGATAATTCACCCTTATGAACTCTTTGACTTCACCTATTGACCCATGATCTCCATTATATTGATCCTTCTTGCTGCCACCCACTACATGGAGCTCTTGTATCTTGCTGTTACCACATTTTTTATCCAAACAAGTCTGCATTGGCCTAGTAAGGTATGAGTAGACTTTACTCACCTTTCTTTTATTCTTATTGTTAGCAATAAAACTCCCCAGATCCCTGTTCTCCTTATTTCCTCTCTTCCTCCCTGGGATATAAAGACCCTTACCATAATCTCCCATTGCATTGTCATACGAGGTTTCCCTTCCTGAATAAGTTCCATAGAGGCCATTGGTGATGCCCTCTACCCGACCATCTTCACCAAGGCAATCAAAGCGATTATTCAAGTAAAGAAAGTACAAGGTCCTTCTTGGTTGGGACCCATGTTTATCATTCAATAGGATATCAGATCCATGTCTTGGTTCTACCTAGTCATGGAAATACTTAGAACTTCCCTCACAAGTTGGTTGTGAAACTCCTTCGACATTGATACCATTTCCTACTCGCACATCCAGTGCATATGTTCCATGAAGTAATTTCCAAGTGCCATCGACAGTAAGCACACCACTTTACACTAAGGCTGATGGGTCTTGATCAACAACCTGGCGAAATCCTAGATCCTTTCTCAAGAATTTGAAAATATCCTCCACCTTTGGGTTTTCCTCTATTCTCATATCCTGTAACTTCTATGCCTTAGGTTGATCCTTAGAGGCACCCAGTACTGATGGCTCCATCAGACCTTTACAAGATCCAGAAACCAAACTACTATCACTACCTTCAAAACCTATCTTTATCTAACTTTTTAACCTACAAACCATCCTAACATCACCCAGTTTCTTACATGTAGAGAAAAAAATCCGAACATGACTCGAAAAAAATAGTTTGTTTCCAAAAAAATTATTCCCCAACTATAAGCCATGAAAAATCAACTGGCCTTCTAGACACATCCACTTCCACACATATTTGGGGAGATAACGGATGACATACTGACCTGTTCTATTATCGGAGCACAAATATCTACAAAAAAAGTTTCCTAACATGTTCAATATTGAAGGATTTTGAAATGGTAAAGGAAGTTCAGGTAGACTAACCCATATTTCCATTATCAGGAGTTCACACATTATATGAAAGTATAAGGACCACCTGAATAGAAAAAAATAGGATCTGTTGCATATGCGAGGAGCACAAGACCAAGACTTAATAAAATTGTCCTCCGTTGCAAACCAAATCATGATATGTTTTTTGTCATGTAATCCCACCGTTTCACGATCCTATAAATCCTAGAAGCCAAAAATATACCTATCGAAAAAATATACCAAAGGACGTCGCTGTTTGAACCATGCAATCAAGGTCAGATTCTGAAGGGAGGAAGCTTCATGATATTATGCAAAAGATATTCGAAGAATAAGTCATCCTTTGAATAGATCTGGAAATTTTGGGTTAATCCAAATCTGGGGAAAGCGAGGAAGGAGATCAGGGTTGTAGAAGAGGGAAAGGAGTGTGATGGATCATCTGGGAGTGGCAAGGGTCTGTCCCCCACCAAGGGAGGAGGTACCGACGTGAAGACCATTTAAGGTTTAGCGAACCTCGAAACCCTACCCCACAACAAGATCATAGGGGTTCAACACATATACCAAGGTGCCTTGAAATGTGGAATACTACAATTATCTTTGATAACGTTGATGAAATTAGAGATAATAAGAGCTGATATAATCCCATGGTGAGAATAATTCCTAATTATATAAATGTTATGGATAAAGTTGTATGTAATGTTGAGAAATGTTATTGATTTTTCTTGAGAACTATTTGAATTTAAGGTGGTAGACTATATATTTTAGCACCCATGGTGTGGAAAATTCAAAAGGGGGATGGAATTGTTATTCTATTTAAAAAATTTAGATTCATGTTATGATTACTAAGGTTCTATCTCATGTACCATAGAACATCATGGTGTAGTTAATGACTATTATGGTATATTGGAACTTTACAAAGAAATTAAGTTAGAGAATCATGATTACCTAGTAATACAATTTTGAATCTATGTGATTATTACATATTGAGTTCTATATATTTAATTATTATGTTATACACTTGTTAGTTCCCACTTGATTTTGGATCAAACTACAACACAAAATTTTGAAAAGTAAAATTCCCATTGGTGGGACCACTTAAGAATAACAAGAATATGAATTGATTAGTTTGTGAGATGATCCATTTCAGCATGACCAAATTAGCTGTGTGCCTACCTCCTCAATATCTATGTTTCCCACTTTCAAACCACACAATTCTCCACAATTAGGTAGTAAATCATCTCAGTTTTTTGATATGTTGATAGAATGTCCCAGGTGAAGCCAAAGAAGTTATATGACTTACTTATTTAATCCAACCAGTTAGTGTCTGTTTCAATCCCGGGAATAGTTATTTGAAAGACTACACAATCGATCATAGGGTATGTGGAATGGTGGTAGGAACCCTTAAGTGAGTAAACTAGACCTATTTATAATCCTTGTGTGAAATAATGAAGAGGATGTGGACCAATGGTTTATAATACCTTAAAGGACGAGAATACATGCCATTGTTTAACTATCACACTCTCTTTGGATAAGTTGTTGATACTCCCTTCATATAAAAAAACCTAAGCGAGGCTGCCTACTGTGATGGCTAGAAACAACAACACTTTCCTATAAATACCAGGACTAATATTCCTTCAAAAAAATAAGAGACACATAGACATAAGAGACTGAAGGAGCTGAGTTGTCTCCCTTATTGATTTTAAATAGTAATATTTGTTTAGGAGAACCAGGGTAGGTGAACCATGGTAGGAGGATCAAGGTAGGAAAAGTGATTTAGGAAAAGGTTTCAAGATTATTCCCCACCTGAGATCACCTATCCATCAAGGATACATTATAAAAATTTGACTCCAATAGGGTAAATGAATGCAGGAGGATAAGAAAAATATACCCTTTGTGTGGTATATTACACATGGAACCCATTTACTTAATAAAAATCAAGAAGATAATGTTGTTTCCACCATATAACATAAAATGGTATGGTCACTCCTCCTGTTTTTTCTACATCCCACAAATGTATTTTGGGAAAGGGAAACCTAGAAGACCTTCATGGACCCCTATTGATAAGGTAAAAACACTAAAAAATCTTGGCATGAAGCCTCACCTAAAACCACTTGACTTATTATATATCACACCTAGATTTTAAAATTATAATATTTTATTTGATAACATATATGAAATGCTACACCGAGCTTAAACAACCTGTGAATTATATTATTTGAATATGATCATAATAACCTAGCCATTGATTTATTGGGTAAAAATAGGGTTAAAAATATTATATATATATATATACAAGATCCTTAAATAATAAAAATGTGTTTATTAATTCTTAGGAAACAAGGAAACAATTTTCAGCAAATCCATTTTATACTTCAATAATATGTCTTCCTCAAAAAATGATTTTTAATTATTTGTATGCATGGATAATGTAATTAATTTATTCCAATTTTAGTAATGGAATTTAATAAAAACTATACCATTTTTAAAATCTGTATATTGAAATTATCTTAAGGTGGAATTTTCAGTTTTTTGAAAAGTTTTTTTTTAGCGAATAGTGAAAATTATCAGTTTTTGTAAAAATCTGATTTATTTTCATTAAACCAAGAAATTTAAAGTTAAATTATATTTTTGATTTATTATTAAAGTTATATATGATCTATTTTATTTATAATAATTTAATTAAATTTATTTTAATCAATAATTTTCATGATTTTGATATAAATATATTTTTAAGCTTAAAAAGTAATTCTTTTTTCTAAAAAATGTTTTCAAGTGTATAATGTTTTCCATTTTAATTAATTAAAAAACCCACAATTAGGGATGTTTTAAATTAAATATATATATTTTTTATCTATATATGTTAATTTAAATTCATATAATGAATATAACTAGTCAGAGAGTCAATGTAAAATTATCTTTTCCTTGAAAAATGCCTTTTTTGTAAAACTTTTTTTCGTCATGATTTGAGAGATAATTATAAAATAAATTTATAACACATACTCATATTGAATTTGGTAAAATGGATTTCATATTTTGAATCAGAATAATTAATATTACAAAACAATGTTAATATATATATTTTTGTTAAGAATGAATATTAAAAATAGTAAAAAATTAGTCACCATGGTAAAAGAGTTAGTCTAGTGATCCCAGGTTAAAAATAATTGACATGGGACAATTTTTTACTTTAATTATTATTTTATTAATTTATTTATACTATTATCACCTTATTATAGATATTTAATTTATTATTGGTCACTTTTCCATGAAAATAACCTATATAATATTCTAAGTAAAGAAAAAGATAAAAATGTGACTCTGTTGCTTTTAAATATCTCTAATGTGTTCACATAGGGACTAGAAAATTTGTGAATTAATATTAAAAATTATTTTGAGAATAATAAATATTTTCATGATATTAATTTATTTATAATTTTTATGAATTATATAATTACCTTAAATTCTTATGTAACGCCTACACAACATTTCATTAATTTATAGAAAAATAAAATAAAATATTTTAAAAATATTAAAAGTAATATAATTTCAAATAATTAGT
Organism: Viscum album; assembly: GCA_963277665.1. Taxonomy (NCBI): domain Eukaryota; kingdom Viridiplantae; phylum Streptophyta; class Magnoliopsida; order Santalales; family Viscaceae; genus Viscum; species Viscum album. Next base: position 1,504,340,326 of record OY728152.1, read on the forward strand.
AGGTTACATGATTTTTTGGATAAATAAAACATTTTTGGTATTTTGTAATTATTTATACTCTAATTCCATTTATTTCATGATTTTATTAAGGTCAACATAATTGAATAGTTTCAAAAATGACATTAATGACAATTTATAATAAAAAATATTTTAATAATTGATTTAAAATTATTAAAAATTATATCTTCATCCATGTGACTAAGATATGGTTGACAATATAAACCATTGTTCATTTATCAAACAATTTACCTCTTATAGAACTTTTCTTGACCCCTAAATTGTAAACTATTTGTTATCATGGTAATTATCGATAAGCGGTTCTAACAAGTTAAAAGAAAATGATAAGGGTAAAAACCTAATATAAACTTGTACATATTTTATTTTATGATATGATTTAGACCCATAATCATCTTATATTATAATTATATCATTTTGGACCCATTTTTAATGATAAATAATTTATATTAATTTAATACATTAAGAAATTCAAAAAGTGCCTCACCGCTCACTTCTAAAAGGGAACTTCCTCTCCTATTTTCTTCACAATTAATTTTTTTGATTAAAATAACACATTCCCAAATAACTTCATTAATTCCCTTAAAATTTTATAAATTGCCTTTTTTGATTATAAAACCTTCCTAGGAATGATTATTGTGTAAACCTAAAGATGTTGTCTGAATAAGAGGTATCATTGATAAGTGAGATTTTTTGTATTATTTATTCTTCAATATAATTTAAATATTATTAAAACACTATGATATACGAAATCAGTATATAAAATATACTAATATGTTGTCATGTTAATGGAATACCCTATATCCATCTTTTATTCCATCAAATGGGAAACAATCCAGTCTTTTATGTGTACAGTTGTCAACCGCCTCATGAATTGATGTAATTAATTTAATATTACCACCAATAACACATGATTTTAATGATATATTTACTATATTTAAATTATATTAATTAAATATTTATTATTATTTAAACATGACATATCATATATTTTCTTACCTTTCTATTAATTTAAAAATGGCAACGTCTTTTTTACTTACCTGTGGATTACCACCAACACGAAACGATGTGATTAATATATTATAACCAAATAAAATAAATATAATATAAAATTATATTTAACTAAATAATATAATAATTATTTTATAATCATCATTCTTTGAAGATAAAATAATAATTTTGTTACTTCTATAATGATAATTCAAAAAAAAGAAACTGTTATTCATGTTTACCATCTCTAAGATTGTAACATAGTTAATTTTTCATAACCATAATTCATGGTTGGTTTAAAAATTATATTTTATTTATAATAATAATAATAATTTTATGATTAATATTATAGATATTATAGAACAATTACCTCTTTTACAATAGTCCAACAACCAAAGTCATTTTGGATATATGAATGGAATATCGTTAAAATGTCTGGCATGAACTAGATTGATTATGTAATTAAATATAAAATTGTATTAAATAAAATAAAAGGAATAAAAAATAAAAAAACGTATTAATAATTTGAATAATTAATATAATTTTATTATCCAAGAAGATAAAGGATGTATGTGACAAGTCAAACCTCAGGTAAGGCATTCTATCCCGATTTCCTTTCACTGAGGCATATTTTAATGTTATAAACCAATTTATTTTATATGGTGTATATAATTCCATTAGAAATATTATATAATGAATTTTTCACACTTCATGATATTTTAAGTTTCAATTCATATTGTTCAATCCAAGGGGATTTGAATCAAATGCTACCAAGTGGTAAGGGGTTTCATAACTCAATTTCATTTTATTGGGTTAAATTAAATCTTCATTTCCTTTGAAATTATATGATTATGTTTTAAATTAAATTTTATTATTTTATGTTTTATTTAAAATTGTTTTATGTGGAATTATATTGTATTCAAATAATCATTCCATTGATTAATTTTCGCTTCACTGTTATGATCATTGTAAGGTATTTCATCTCAATTTTCTTTCATTGCGGAATATTTTAATTTTATAGACCTAATTAATTTTATATGGAGTATACGTATCACCATTTACATATTATATCTTGAATCTATAAAAAGTAATTTTATTTTATGTTTTCATTTCAATTATTCCATACTAAGGGATTTTACTTTAAAGTTTCCAAGCGGGATGGGGTTTCATTGCTCAATTTCTTTTCAATGGGTTATATTAATTATTTATTTTCATTGATATTTAATTATTCCATGTGTATTTAAATAATATTATTTTATGTTTTATTTTTAATTTTTTATATGTATTTACATTTTATACACATAATCAATTAACTGTTTAATTTTCACTTCAATAGTATGATCATTTTAAGGGATTTCGTCTCACTTTCCTTTCATTGAGGAATATTTTAGTGTTACAAATATCATTTATTTTTTATGGTGTATATGTTTACCCATTTAACTTTTATGCCATAAATCCTTCATTATTCATGGTGTTTTAAGTTTTTATTCAAATTATTCTAATGAAGGTGATTTTATTAGAATGTTACCAACTGGTAAATAGTTTCATAACTCAATTTTTTTTCATTGGGTTATTTTAATTCTTTATTAACTAAGTCATTAGAATATTATATATGTAATGAAATCTAATTATTTTATACTACATTCAAATTTTTTTATGTGGATTAAAATTAGTTTCAAATTATCACTCTATTGATTAATTATCACATCAATATTATAATATTTATAATGGCTTTCATCTAAATTTACACTCTATTGAGATATATTTGGTATTATCTAGATATTTAATTTTATATGGTATATATAATACCCCTTGGAGGTATTTAAAATGTATACATATTTAATATTTATGATTAATGATTAAATTTAAATTACCTATCTGGAGAAATATATAAAATAAAATAAAATCTTATTTTTCTTTTTGATCGAGTGTATTTTTCTTCTATGAAAATATTTTTAAAAATTATTTTATGAAAGTATTTTTTATTAATTAAATTATATATTAAGTAAATTCTATGTTATCCTTTATTTTTTACATGGTTTGAAATGAATATTTATAATATATTCCTTGAAACGTTCACATTCAACCTTTTTATAAAATTTCAACTTAAATGTTTTCTTCTCAAAGTATATATCCTTAATAGACTTTACCACCATCAAAACCATTTTACACCCTTTATCTTATTATATAATACGTCAATGAATTTTCAATCGTAACTATTTATGAAAAAATATTTTAAAATTTTTGCTTCTTTTTTTTTCAATTCTTTTAAAGAGTCGATTTTACTACAAAATCTACCTTTCTAATAGTTATGTATCATCTATTAATTAATTTTTTGAACAATAAATTTATATTGAAACATTAATTTTTTTTATATTTGGGCATTAAATTTATCTTAAATATAAATATTTTTTTTATCATAGATACAGTTACTTATTAAACCATATATCATTTCAACATATGTTTTTTACTATCAAAGTTATTTAATTGTCTGGGGAAAATCTTGAAAAATCTACATTCTGTAATCAATATAGAAATTTTTGGATAAGGAATATTTTTTGAGTTAAATTGATCATTAAAAATATGATTAATGTATTGAACATGCAGTTATGGTTGTGAATCAGTTATAGATAGATTCTTGATGCATCAACATGTCTTCTAAGAGAAATCCATAAGCTACCATTAAATGGGTTTTTAGGGTTTACCTACCCATCAATTAATCAGTCATAATATAAGGTATTTACCAGATATATATCATGATTCCTAAGATTATGATGTCCAATATTAATAATTTCCTTCATTGATAATTAAGATATTTTTATCCATGATATTTGTGCATTGACATTATACATGGATTCATTTTGTGCATAAGATATTAGTTTAATGGATTGTGTTTTTAGTTATCTACCATTCCATATTGATTATACCTTTTTGGTTCTAGGTATATTCCACTATAATTATCGCTTACTAATAATATATGCTAACCCTTATTTTTTCCCTCTCCCACGGATATGAAGAAGTAATCATTAAATGAGTTCAATGATGAAGAATATTTACTTTCACTATGTTTTAAATTATTTTTTAAATGTAATGTGAGATTATAGTGTGTGTTTAGTTTACCAAGACTAATAAACTATTATATCCCTTGGTATAAGATTTCGTGTATCTAGTGCCAATGTAATATAGTAACCATCGACTTTGGGATACTAGGGTCAGGGTCTTTATAGCTGGTATCCAAGAACGATGAATAGAAACCATGAGAACTAGATTTACAAAAACATATATTAGGGACAATAACCGTATGACTGACTTTGAGGATAAGTTTAAGTATAGAATAATATCCTAAAATTTTAGTGGGGTAGAGATTATGTGGGTTTCCTAGAAATACATCCCTATCTGGATACAATAAGTAGATGTGATTTTGACATAGAGGCATATATGGGTAATAATAATCAGAACAGTTGGTTGAGTATATCTTAGACATCATTCTAGTGAATAGTGAGTGTTACCTTACAACATACCTGGTTTAACACAACCAAGAGATATTCTTGGGTTAATTCACATTTTCTCTACGATCAATTATGATTAATTAATGAATATAACCTATGAAAAACAATGCTATTCCATAGTGACTTGGCATAAATGTATTGCGTCTTGGGATGATATGTATAAGGTGAATAATATACTTAAAATACTAGATAATCCTTTTGAGTTTTTATGTGATTGGAGTTTAACATGATTATGGATATTTTAGGAGATATTTAATGTAAACCAACTATTGGGATTAGTATATGTTTTAGTGAAAATTTTATTTTAGGAATGATTATTTAATGAAATAATTTTAAAGGTATTGATAAACTTTAAGGATAATATGATCATTGATATTAAGGTAATAATAGTCAATTAAAATTATTTGATTTTATGGAGAAATAATATGTATAAAGAAAATTAGGGGTTAAGAAGTGATTTGATTATTAATTTTTTTTGAGGATATTCCTCATAGTTTTGGTAATACTACAGAAATTATATTAATATAGATAAAAGATAACCTACATGCTGGGTGAAAACCCATCACATCCGATCTGGCCACAGGGCTTGAACCCACTACCGAAAGGTAGAAAAGGGTGAAATTCCTACCATCGGACAATGCGATGTCCTAGTTAATATGAAATTATTTTTACTTTAATGAATTTAATGATAAATACTTATGGAATGGATTAAGTTTATCATTGGGTGTTACCAATGTGGTTTTAGAAATGAAGGTATTATATTTGAAAATTTTAATAATCATTATGTTTTTGGTAAATATGTAGTTACAAATAGAATTAATTTCCAATTTTAATGATACCTATTCTACATTAAAATTTATTTTCATTAATTTATAAATAAAAACTTCATCTTGGATATTTATTTTATGGAGTAATAAATGAAGCTAAAATTGATCAACGCACAAAAAAGGATGAAATTGTTCTTATGAAATAAAAAGATATGAAGTAAATGTATTTTTTTGGTGTTATCTATAATAATAGCAAAATAATACCTCAATTTTATGAAAATGATCTTGGAATAAAAATGTTATACTCTTGCCAATTTTTTTTTGAATAAATAGTCTTTTCACCCATTATATATTTATCAGTTTTTGGTCATACATTTTTCCTTAACATGTTCTCTATCACTCACTATTAGTCCTTGTGCATTAGTTTTCTCCTCCATGTCTATATTATTTTTACTTTTCATTAATATTATCCTTTTTTTAATCATAGTTTTGTGTTATTCTAGACGACCTTCATATTTTACTATACCTTTTTTAAGAGGAAATTTTATTAAACATTTCACGATGTGGGTTTTCTAAAAATAAATTTTCTATATTCAAACCCTTGATTTCAAAGTGTATTTAAAATTATATATATTAAATTTATTGATGGTGGGGAAAATGTAACACCCTAATATTTTAAAATAATTAAATTATGTTCAATAGCATATACGATATGAAATATCGAGCTTAAATGACCCACAAAATATATTATATACCTAGGAGAATTATAAACTAGTAATTGAGTTATGGGTAAAAATAGGATTAAATACATTATGAAATTAATATTTAAGGTTAATAATCAATACAAATTTATTTATTAATTCAGATGAAATATGATTTTTTTTAGTAAAGTCATTTTATAATTCAAAAATATGTTTTCCTCAAAAATGATTTTAATGTTTTTTTGGAAAATATAAGATAATTATTTTATTTCCAATTTTAGTAATTATATTTTATAATAAGTATAAAATTTTTTAAACCATAATTTCAAAATTATCTTTAGGTGTTATTTTCAGATTTGTTTTGAAAACATGGTTTTGTATTAGAGTGTGGAAATTATTAGTTTTTTTAAACTATCATTTCCTTTCATTAAATAAAGTAATTTAAAGTATGAATTTATTTTTAATTTGGTCATAAAATCATATATGATCATTTTTTTTTATGAACAATATAATTAATTTTCTTAATATTTAATTTATTTGATTTTTTGTATATTATTTTTAAATATAATATGGATTAATTTTGAGACCTGGCGTTGTGACAATGTGTGATTCTGAGACTTGGTGTGTCTGGAATAATTGTTTGAAAAGTAATAAATTATTAAATATCACATGCATGTGGTTTTCCTAATATAGTGGAATAACTTCTAAATATGTGTACACATTCGAAATTTGAGGGAAAAATTGAATTCCGAATAGCAGTTTTACCCTAGTTACGACCTAATATTGGTCGGTGTGGGCCATTTGTGAAAAATTTATTGCGAATGTAAAACGAAAAAAATTATTTAAAAAAATTATTTAAATTTGTTTTGTTGATGCATCAATTTAAATTTCTTTAAATACATCCTTATGTATGAATTATAGGGTAATTTGTATAACCTTGGAACCTTTAGAGGATCATTAAAAAAAGAACCTCAAGAGAAATTTCTCAGGTGAACGATGATGATATTTTGGATTAACGATCAACACATAAATGAATCGATAGATATTTCCAATGATGAAAACACAATGATCTTTCTTTTTCAGTGATCAATCCAAATCGAGGTCGAGCATGTTATTTTTATTTTCTTTTCCCCATTCTTGAATACCATGATGAATTTGGACCAATCGACGAATACATTTATTTACGGTTCGATCATATTTTTGGGCTGCGTGATTTTTGCGGGGTTTTGATGGTAGATTAATCATTGTAATTATTTTCTTATTATATTTTCATTCTAACAACAATGGATTGAGAGCAACATGAACATCAATTGAGGTTTGTTCCAATCCTTGGTTCTTGTGTTTTTCTTCCCCCGTTCATCATTCGTTGCAGGCATTCTTTGCTTGGCTCATGACTCAACACATCCTGACCAATCGATCATTTCACACTCAATTTTTGACACAATGATACATTATAAAAGATCTGATATCAGAAAAAAAAGAAGGAGGTGGAATGAAAGATACAGAGTGATTCAAATAATGGTGGATCCCCAAATTCATGTTCATCAGCATTCTTCAGTGCCGAACAAAGAACAATGAATTAACACATTTTGTAACTAGATTGGAAGATGAAACACATAGATTTAGAAATGACATGTATTGAAGATGTTATATCTTGATTTTTTCGGTGAACCTATCACCTTAATGGAGTTTGTAGGATCGAATAGTGCAAGCAGGAGGAAGAAGATAGGTTCTAGATAAAACCCAATACACTCGGAATGTAGTCCTTAACTATAAAACGTGTAGTCCCCTTGGATGAACTCAGCATGTACGTGAAGGAGTACAAAGAAACAATGTGGAGTACATTGGTTTTCTACACAGTGTGTACTCCCCCACATGGCATGGCCTAGACCATTTACATGGGCTACCCAGTGTATTGGTACATGAGAACATATACACGATATGAAGCCTTGTACTAGAACATGACTAGAGTTCACAGGAGAAACTTAGGTACATGGACACAACGTGTAACTGTTCCACATACTGTGTACTCTTCTAACATAGCACGTGTTGATGACATGGGCTGTTTACATGGGTAGTACCCAATGTCAAGGGAAACAACTTGTACCCTTACTATAGGTCGTGTATCCATTTCTACATGACTTATACATCTTGTCCTCCAGATCTTGGACAAGTTTTGTTAGGGTTCGTTTCCCTTATATTTTCCCTGAGGGAATATGGGAATCAATTCCTACTCCCAAGACTATGATCCCTTTAGTAAGAATTTCTGGATAGAGTTCTTGGAATCCCCCTGAGAGGCCCAGAGTGGGATCCTCTATTCATCTGCATGCCCTAAGTGGAGTTATTAGCATCGGTGTGACCAATCCTACTGGGCGTCAATCCTCTACTTAGAAAGTTAATCCAGATGGAATAGTTTGTATCAACCCATGGCCATGGATATGATTTTTATCTATTGTAATGTATTCTTTTTCAGATCTATCAATGTATCTCTCTCATGATAGTACCCAATGAGAAGTAACTCTTGGATGAATGCCATCAGTGCTATCAGAATCAGGAGTGTGTTCTCTCAAATGAGTGCTTCATGGAATATTCAAGCTAGAATCCTAGGGTTGGTAGATTACAGTTATGGATTACATCTAAACCAAGTTTCTTGGATTGATTATTGCTAAATATTCTTTTTATATGTGTTTTAGACACATACTTGTGTATAAATGATTATACCTTCCTTTGTTATACAGTTTTTTGAGTTTAGGGTGTCCTAATGAGTATTTTAATACTCACCCATACATGGGATTTTTCCACACATGTCTTTTCTTATACAGATGATTGAACTTTTAATGGAATTCTAGGTGGACTAGAACTAGAAAATGCTTAGTTAGACCAAATAGACACAGGTGTGTTCCTACGACTTTCAAAAAATAGTCCTAATAAATTTTCCTTATAAGTTGGACTCGTGTTATAGACTCTTTGGGGTGGGATTTTATTTGGCCCTATTTTACTTTACATTACCTCCTCTCATACTCTGGTTGTGATATATATATTCATGCATTATAAGGACCCATGTTTTTACAGAATGTGTTTGTGAGAAGAAATTTTATTTTTTTCTTTTAGATGCTTAAAAGAGAGAAAATAGTCCTTTTACTCTAGTATATGATATCAAATAATTTTTATAAATACTCTATTGGTCCTGGAATTATGTGTTTACTTTAGGATAAGAGTTTGGTAGAAATATGAGCCGTTCAAATTTTAGTGGAATAATTAATATTTAATGTTTAATAAATTAAATATTAAATTGTTTGTGCAGGTTCGTTCGACCATAACAATTTAACCGAGTGTCGTATTGAGATTACATATTTTTTAGTGAGTTAGGAACTATGATTTTATCTTAGGCGATGCATAACCCAGAGCTGGGCATCACGGTCGGCTCATACCCCCTTTTCTTTTCTTTTCTTTTCTTCTTTGTTTCCTTTTATTTTCTTTATTTTCCTTCCTTCTTATTGTGAAAGCCTCATGTGTAGATCCTTTTTTTCCATGAACTAAGAGATAACTAGATAAGGGGAGATATAGATAAAGAGTGATAAAGAGAGGTACTATCGAGAAGCCCTTGACATGCTGGATCAACGTGCGACAACTGTGGACTACAGAATCGAACGAAGCTTCGACGATTTCTTCCCAAAGGTAAGACCATTTATATTTTGACCATAGATCCCTATATATTTTAAATTTTCCAAATTTAAATCCCTATTATGCTTGTAAGAGGCCCCTAGTGGCCAGATATATTTATTTGGGGATGAAAACAGGGTATTCGGCTGATCTGAGGATTTTCTATTCGGGAAACCAGGTTACACGACATGTTGTCCAGGGTGACATGCTGTGTGTTATTCTCCTTCAGTGAAGATTATGTTCAAGGAGTACATTCCATGTATAGGAGTGTACATTCCATGTAATGGTACTTGGATGTATATTTGAGTACCCGACTAGGGTGTAAAGACCCGTAAATTTCAATGATTTTTTTTAAATTCATTGGGATTTTACGAGTACCCAGTTTCTGATGGCACCAGATTCCGTGGCCCGGTGTGTCCAGAATCAATTTCCGAAGTTTAGCGTAGGTAAGTTCAGTGAACGAACAAGCGGGTTTTCCTAACTTTTTAATCGGTGCTCAGAATCGAAATCCGAGGGCACCAATGAAACCACAACACTGGTAATTGCTTAAGAAGACCTTTTCTAGAGTTGCGTTTACTCGGGAAGAGTTGTTAAAAAATGTGGGTTAAGTATTAAGAGAAATAAAATTGTGTTACAATTTTATTTCACTTATAAGAGGTTAAACCCCATGCGTTGGAGTTGGGGTGGGACCCACTAAAATCCTAACCCCTCTTGGTAGGATATTAGTAAGGTGGGGCCCACACGATCCCCCACCTTTTCAAATTCCCTAACCCCTATAAACCTCCCATGTATTAAATGTTGTGGATACCTTCTTCAATATTAATTCATGCCAACTAAACTCATCATTAATTTTGGGCAATTCAAGACTAATTAATTAAGTGAGTTTAGGTTTTTGAATTTTAAAAATGTTGGAAAAAGTAACAAAATAAGGAAAAGGCCTTATTTTATTTTGGTTGCTTCGTTGTGTTGAGAGAGGGAGAGTTCTACACTTTGAATAACTTCTTCTTCCTCCTTAAAGAATGCGAAGAATGCCGACACGTCGTTCCATCATCTCTCCACGTCAAAGAAAGGGATACGCCGCTTCCTCCTCAGACGATCTCCATCAAAGTATACGCAGCTACACCCCGCGATGCCGTTCTCCACGATGCTGGCTTCCGTGAACTACTTTGAGTTAGGGGTTAAGTTAAAATTTAATCAATTAAATTTGTGCTTTTTTTTGTTGTTGAGATTACTCGTTATTTTTCCTCTTGCTATCAGTATAACGGGAGGAGGTCGGACTGCACAAAAAATGGCCGACCCTCCTCCCCATTGTTGTTGTACTTCGTTGTGGATTGGAACGGAGGCGACGCGGTGCCATCGCACCATGCGGGAACGTGGAAACCGCAGCCGAAGCGGGCCGCGACGAAGGAGTGCGGCGCCATCGCGCTGCGCCGGTGAAGCTGTAGGAAGCCGCAGCTAAGGTCGGGCCATGGCAGAGGGGTGCGGCGCCATCGCACCACGCCAGAGCACCGTGGAGGGCCGCGACCGGGGTGGGCCGTGGCGCTATCGCACCACGCCAGTCGGACGAGGGCCGCGACGGTGCAGAGGAAGGCGGCAGGACTCAGCCGGCCACCGGCGCTTCGGAAGGTGGGACCCGTGGGGGTCCCGTGACGGCACATCGGCCGGCCAATACGGCCGGTCGTATTCTGTATGACCGGGGGTCGTAACCCCCGACAGGTGGCAAAGGCGGATCCCACAGGGGTCCGCCGTTTCTCAATCAAGGGGGGTAGCGCCCCCCTCCGCGTTCAGCTCGGCCTCGAGCCGAGCCGCGGCCCACACCGGGCTGGACCGCTCGTGATGGGCCAGGACGACCGCGCTGTGCCGGACCCTGGTGCCGGGCCGAGCCAGGCCGGCTGGGCCGGACCCGCGCCAGCATGGCCGGGCCGACCCAAGGGGTATCGGGTCGGGTCGGACCGGGCCCGAACCCCCTGATTTCCGAACAGATCCGTTAAAACACCCATAACATGGGCAACAGACCTCCGATCGAGTCACCATCAGTTTCATAGCAATCCTTTGATCGATACGGTCATTTCGGTATATTAAAATCAGGGTTTTAGAGAACTTTGTGTACGACCGAGTTGGTTCGAACACGAAACCAACCGGGCCCTCGGAGCGGAAACCCTTATAACTTGAGCTCCGGACGTCTGATTGACATATCTTCGACTTTGTTGGATTCCTCTTAGCGAAACAGTTCTTTTGACTTACTCCGATCGAGGTTTGGATACAGCTTGAGTACAGTCGGGTTGGTTTTGACTTAAAAACCAACCGGGCCCCTAGGACGAAAGAGCCAATAACTCTCAGACCGCGTGTCCGATTGACGCGCCGTCTGTCACGTTGAGTTCCTATTGATGAGATGGAACTTTGTGATACATAAAATTTGGAATTTGTGATAGTTGATGTATCGACCCCATGGCTCGTGGAACAGACCCTCCCGGAATCGAGCTTTCTGTGTGCGGGAACCTTAGAGCTGGCTGCGACTATAACGACGAATACGACTGTACTGAAATCCTCCATGAGTTCGACAACGACGCCTACCGTAATGGAATCCTCCATGGGTTCGACGGAGATGACTACTGTTCTTGTATCCTATGTGGGTCCGGCAGTATTAGACTGCTGTTCTTGTATCCTATGTGGGTCTGACAGTATTTGACCTTTTTACTTGTATCATATGTGGGTCTGGCAGAGTAGCTGGTCTTGTATCCTGTGTGGTCTGACAGCTTATCTTGTCTTGTATCCTATGTGGGTTCGACAGCTTAGATGAATCATTGGCTATATCTGATCATCTCTATCGCCTTACGAAGAAGTATACATGTGTGAGATGAGTCTTGACTTACAATCAATATCATCGATATGAATATTGTACTTTTCTATGTGGATTGGGTTATGCTTTCATGTGTGGATTGGGTTTTGAATTCCTAAGTGGAATGGGTTTTGTTTTTCCTATGCGTACTGGGTTGTATTTGGGCTCGTGTGCTAGAGCCGAGCTAGAATTGATGACTTAGGTATATGTATGGGAATATACCTAAGTAGAGTTGGTTCTTACTTTGTTATTGTATCTTTCCTTTGTGGTTTATCCTTCGTGGATTCTGGGAGACCTTCGGGGGTCTCAGGGTACCTACTGAGTAGCGTATACTCACCCCTGCATGGGCTATGCCCGCAATATGTTGTGTTGGATACAGATGATAGACAACGCTGAATGAGGTGGGAGCTCGTGGAGCTGGACGGTACCTGGAGATGGATCACTGGACGGGACGTACACAGGAATGGACAGCTGGATCCAAGGAGCAGAGGAGACTATATGTACCCACCCTTCAGGTGGGATTTCTAGAGGACGGCTCTGAGTTGCTGCTTTACATTTATGCTGTTGTACTTTCTTTTCATTTGAACTTTACTTTCAGTTGGGTTTGTATTCATGCCCATTTACTTTCCAATAATTACTTTTGTACTCAGTTTACTTAGTTTTTACTTCAGTTTTCATACTCTGTGGTGTTTCTTTACTTTCTAAAGGAAATTCCTTCCCTTTTATCGGGATTTATGCCTTCGGTGCTAGTCGCCAACTCCTAGCCTATGAATGCGGGCTTGGGGTAGTCACGGAACGGGCCCCGACGACGGGTTGTGACAAATTTATATCAGAGGAGTTCAGTTCTTCCGCAGAACTCAGGACTCTGACATTTCTTCTATGTGAAGCAATAGTGTTAAGGGTATTGAGTGTGGTTATCAGTCCAGGGAGTCCAGTGTTGGTGCGGCCACCGATGTATCCATATCACAGGACCCCGACTTCTGATTTCTGACTCAGTGCATGAAAACATTGATTGCATGTGTGTTTCAAAAGATTTCTTTGTGATTACTTTGTGTCAGCTCACTAGGTATATTGTATTGAACGTAGCACAACTATTTCTTTTGAGGATGGCCCCACGACGGCATCCAGCTAGGGTTCTGAGTGTTTTATGAGATGGAAACCCACCGAGTGACGAGGCCTCGGTGCAGGGCCCCATTATAGTAGAGGCACCAGTAGTATCTCTACCCGCCGAGCCACCGATGCCACCAGCCCCAGCCACTGAGAGTGCACGTCGCCGAAGTGCAATGCATGAGTTTCAGCGTCAGAGACCCCCCAGGTTCCACGGGGAGACGGACCCTCAGGCAGCGGAGGATTGGATGGAGGCTATTGTACGAGTTTTCAGATTAGTGGGGACACCAGCTGACCTCATGGTGATCCTTGCGGCGAGTCTCCTACATGTGAAAACAGGTAGATGGTGGAGCTTGATGCTCCAGGTGCACAACGAGACATCTTTACATTGGATGAAATTTGAGAGCCTCTTCCACTCAGAGTTTGTTTTAGCCACCCTCTGTGCTGTGCACATTCAGGAGCTACTACAGCTGCGGCAGGGCAGCATGACGGTAGCCCAGTACTCGGTGAGGTTTATCGACCTCTCGCGCTACTCCACGGACATGGTACGAGACCCATTCTTCTAGGCCTGGACCTTCGAGAAGGGAATGCGGCATGAAATCAGGGCTTCGATGATTTCCCTCAGCATACTGACATAGGAAGGAGTACTGGAGCGGGCCCTTCTTGTGGAGAGCTTTCTTGCTGAGCCTACACCAGCAACAAGACCCACCGCAGGGCGGCATGTAACAGAGTCTTCTACAGCTGGAAATCAACGGATGTCACAGGGGTCCAAGAAGACCTGACTATCAGGAAGATGACCTTAGGATACTGGCTTAGAGGTGTAAGGCACACGGTGTAGAGCCAACCTTACAAGGAGCAGACAGTGTTATGCATGTGGCGGGCAGGGCCACATGGCTCATGACTGCTCGACCCACCATGCAGAGGAGCAGCAGACGGTTGAGATACCACCTAGGAAGAGGTAGAGGTTCAACCGTGGTGGTCCGTAGGGAGAAGGCAGACGAAGCAGAGGAGCTGGCTGAGTAGAAGGTGGTGGGCGACACTTTGAGGCTCTACCCCCACCACTGCCAGGAGGTCCACCCCGACCACAGGGAGCTGGCGGACAGAGGCAGGCTCAGATTCAGGCAGCGGAGGCCTATAACCACAGTGCACCAGAGATGATTCGAGGTACTATCTGTGTCTACTCCACCCTTGATGCAGTTCTTATAGACATAGGAGCGAGTCATTCATTAATTTCTGCTTCCCTTGTTCGGAGCTCGGAGATTCTAACAGAGCCGTTGGCTCGATCCTTATGGCTAGAGACTCCTACGGGAGTAGACTCGATGATTAAACACTGGTTCCAGCAGTGTGATCTTACTCTAGGAGGTGAGAGCTTTGGTTGGGATCTTCTTTAGTGGCGTCGAGGCCTTACGACGTCATCTTGGGAATGGATTGGTTATCTATAGTCTATATTCGGATCGACTGTATTAGGCGCAAGGTGCGGTGTGTCTGCACCGATGGGAGCAGGTTCACCTTCACCGGTGAGAAGGGACCCTTTGTAGTGTAGGATGGAATCATGCAGAGGAGAGGATAATCGATCACTCATCAGTTGGCTAGCCTCATCCTAGGATCAGTGGACATGCGGAGTCCAAGTTTTCTTGTAGCGGTGGATCAGTATGCAGAAGTTTTTCTTGACGACGTTCCAGGACTACCTCCTCGTATAGAGGTATACTTCTATATTGACCTGTACCCCGGGAAAACCCCGATATCTACTCCATCATATCAAATGGCTCCCGCTGAGCTTTGAGAGATACAGGTACAACTGGAGGACTTGCAGGGCAAGGGATTCATTCGACCCAGTGTTTCACCCTAGGCTTCCCCGATATTGTTCGCCTAGAAGGCAGACGAGAGCTTGCGACTGTGTTTCGATTACCGTCTCCTGAACTAGGTGACCATGAAGAAAAAGTATCCTCTTTTGAGAATTGACGACCTCTTCGATTAGCTCAAGGGAGCACGATGGTTCTCGAAGATAGACATCAGATTAGGCTATCATCAGCTCAGAGTTCGAGACCAGGATGTACAGAAGACAACCTTCAGGTGTCGGTATGGACACTATGAGTTCTTTTTTATGCCTTTCAACGTGACCAACACTCCAGAAATGTTCATGAGTGTCATGAATAGGATCTTCCAGCCTTACCTCGATCGATTTGTCATAGTCTTCATCGACGACATATTGATTTACTCGACTACTGAGGAGGAGAATGCCTACCACTTGCGGGTTGTATTGGATACACTCAGAGAGAACCTGCTTTATGGTAAGATTTATAAGTGTCAGTTCTGGATATGTGAGGTCCACTTCTTGGGACACGTCATCTCTGAGGTGGGAGTTGTGGTGGATCATGTGAAGATAGAGGCAGTTCTAGCTTGGGAGCCACCCAGGAGCGTGACAGAGGTACATAGTTTCCTAGTTTTGGCTGGGTACTACCGAAGATTTGTGCCAGACTTCTCCAGAGTTGCAGCACCCATTTCAGCTTTGAAGAAGAAGGGGAGACCCTTCGTGTGGTCAGATAGATGTCATCATAGCTTCCAGGCGCTGAGACAGAGATTGAACAGTGCACCCATCTTGAGGCTACCGAAGGAGGGAGTAGGGTACGTAGTCTACTGCGATGCATTAGGGATCAGACTTAGGTGTTTCATGATGAAAAAGTGGGAAGTGATCACCTATGGATCACGATAGTAGAGGCAGCATGAGAAGAACTACGCTACCCTTGACCTGGAGTTAGCAGCAGTGGTCTTCGCTCTGAAGATGTGGTGACACTATCAGATGGGCGAGCGCTTTACAGTCTACTCTGACCACCAGAGTCTCAGGTACATATTCTGTCAGAAGGACTTAAAATTGAGACAGTGGGGATGGCTCAAGTTCCTCCAGGACTATGAATTTGAGATAGTCTATACTCCTGGAAAGGGGAACGTAGTAGCCGATGCTCTCAGTAGGAGGATGGGCATTCAACTACTTGTAGAGGCGATATAGAATCTAGCCGCTTTGCAGATATCCTTCATGGATAGAGATGGGGCAGCCTTTCATCAGTCGCTCACAGTCACACCTCCACTTCTTCAGCGGGTCAGAGAGGCACAGCGTGGGGACGTTGACTGTGAGACGCGATGTGCACAGATTTCCACAGGACAGGCACCTGATGGTTTTTATATAGGAGGAGATCACGTCATCCTTTTTAGAGGACGTACCATGGTACGAGCTGCTTTACAGGAGGAGGTGCTGAGAGAGTTTCACACTTCCCCTTTGGCGGTACATCCAGGGGTAGTGAAGATGTACCAGGATCTCAGATGATAACACTGGTGGACAGGTATGAAGAAGGCTATGGCAGAGTTCGTTTCACGATGCCTCACCTACTAGCAGGTGAAGGCAGAGAACCAGGTACCAGTAGGCTTGGTACAACCCTTGGAGGTTCCGGAGTGGAAGTGGGACGGGATATCTATGGATTTCGTGACTGGACTTCCACGTACTTCAAGAGAACATGACTCCATTTGGGTGATTGTCGACCGACTCACCAAGTCGACCCACTTCTTACCTATTAGAGAGATGAGCTCAGTGGAGAGCGTGGGATTCATCTACGTTCAGAAGATCGTACACCTTCATGGTGTGCCATCTTCTATCATCTTCAATCGAGATGCTCACTTTACTTCCCTGCTATAGAAGGTGTTGCAAGAGGAATTTGGGACACAGCTATGCCTAAGCACCACCTTTCATCCACAGACGGATGGTCAGACAGAGCGGACCATTCAGACTCTCGAGGACATTCTCCGTGTATTTGTTCTCAACTTTGGTCGTAGTTGGGAGGATCACCTACCCTTGGTGGAGTTTGCGTACAACAACAGCCACCACTCCACCATCTGGATGGCACCATACGAGGCATTGTACGGCTGACCATACAGATCACCTCTGTACTGGACAGACCCTGGGGAGTCAGCACTTGTGGGACCAGAGATGGTCCAGGATATGAAGGAGAAGGTACAAGTCATACAGGAGTGGATGAGGATAGCTCAGAGCCGAAAGAAGTCTTATGCTGACAGGAGGCAGAGACCACTTGAGTTCGAGGATGGTGACCACGTTTTCTTACGGGTCTCACCTCGACGTGGATTACAGAGATTTGGCCGAGGTGACAAGTTATCTCCGCACTTCATAGGACCATTCCAGTTTCTCAGTAGGACAGGTGAGGTGGCTTATCACCTGGCTCTACCACCTCAGTTACACCAGGTGCACGACGCCTTCCACGTATCTCAGTTGAGGAGATACATGCACGACCCGACACATATCATTGACCATGGGGAGCTGGACATCCATGACGGGGCAACTTTTGCGGAGGTCCCAGTGGAGATCGAGGATCGACAGGAGCGGGTCCTATGTGGGTGGTCGATTCCTCATGTGCGCATCATGTGGCAGCACGGTAACCTCCAGGAGAGCACTTGGGAGCAGGAGGCTCAGATGCCTGCTCAGTACCCTCATTTGTTCCCATAGTTTGTGATGTATCTTTACGGGGACATAAATCCCTGATGTGGGAGTAATGTAAAGACCCATAAATTTCAAGGAATTTTTTTCTTAAATTATTTCTAATTTTACGAGTATGCAGGTTTTGAAGGAACCTGATTCTGAGTCCCGGTGTGCCCGGAATCAATTTCCGATGTTTAGCTCAGGTACGTTCAGTGAACGAACGAGCGGGTTTTCCTAACTTTTGAACCGGTGCTTGGAATAGAAATCCGAGGGCAACGATGAAACCGCATCGCTGATAATTTCTTAAGAAGACCTTTTCTAGAGTTGCGTTTACTTGGGAAGAGTTGTTAAAAAATTTGGGTTAAGTATTAAGAAAAATAAAATTGTGTTACAATTTTATTTTACTTATAAGAGGTTAAACCCCATGTGTGGGAGTTGGGGTGGGACCCACTAAAATCCAAACCCCTCTTGGTAAGATATTAGTGAGGTGGGGCCCACACAAGCCCCCACCTTTTCAAATTCCATATCCCCTCTAAAACTCCCCTCTATTAAGTGTTGTGGCTACCTTTTTCCACATTAATGCATGCCAACTAAACTCACCATTAATTTTGGGAAATTCAAGACTAATTAATTAAGTGAGTTTAGGTTTTTGAATTTTAAAAATGTTGGAAAAAGTAATAAAATAAGGGAAAGGCCTTATTTTATTTTGGTTGCTTCTTTATGTTGAGAGAGGGAGAGTTCTACACTTTGAAGAACTTCATCTTCCTCCTTGAAGAACGCGAAGAACGCCGACACGCCGTTCCGTCATCTCTCCACGTCAAAGAAAGGGAGACGCCGCTTCCTCCTCGCACGATCTCTGTAAACGTATACGGAGCCACACCCCGCGACGCCGTTCTCTGCGACGCTAGCTTCCATGAACTAATTTTAGGTAGGGGTTAAGTTAAAATTTAATCAATTAAATTTGCACTTTGTTTGTCGTTGAGATTACTCATTCTTTTTCTAAACGCTATCGGTATAACAGGAGGATTTCGGACAACACAAACACGTCCCACCCTCCTCCCCATTGTTGTTGTACTTTGTTGTAGATTGGAATGGAGGCGACGTGGTGCCGTTGCACCGCGCGTGAACGAGGGAACCGCGACCGAAGAGGGCTGCGACGAAGGAGCGTGGCGCCGTTGTGCCGCACCGGTGAAGCCAAAGGAAGCCGCGACCAAGGTCGGGGTGTGGCGCCGTCGCGCCACGCCGGAGCACCATGGAGGGCTGCGGCCGGGGCGGGCCATGATGGAGGGGCGCGGCGCCGTCACGTCGTGCCGGTCGGACAAGGGCCGTAGCGGTGCAATGGAGGGCAGCCGAACTCCGCCTGCCACCGGCGATTCGGAAGGCGGGACCCGTGGGGGTCCCATTGCAGCACACCGGCCGACCAATACAGCCGGCCGTATTCTGGAAGACCAGGGGTCGTAACCCCCGGTAGGTGACAAGGGCGGACCCCACAGGGGTCCGCCATTTCTCAATTAAGGGGGGAAGCGCCCCCCCTCCTCGTATAGCTCGGCCTCGAGCCGAGCCACGGCCCGCGCCGGGCCGGGCCGCCCGCGCCGGGCCAGGCCCCCCGCACTGGGCCGTGCCGCCCGTGCTGGGCGGACCGTGGCGCTGGGCCGGGCCGCTCCCTAATGGGCCAGACCCGGACCCGGGTCGGGTCGACCCAGTTCGGGCCGACCCAGGGTGTATCAGGTCGGGTCGGACCGGGCCCGAACCCCCAGATTTCCTGACAGATCCGTTCAAACGCCCATAGCAGGGGCTACAGACCTCCGATCGATGCACCGTCAGTTGCGTAGATATCCTTGGATTGAGAAGGTAGTTTAGGTATATTAAACTCAGTGTTTCAGAGAACTTTGTGTATGGCTAGGTTGGTTCGAACACGAAACCAACCGGGCCCTCGGAGCAGAAACGCTTATAACATGAGCTCCGGACCTCCGATTGACGTGCCGTCAACTTTGTTGGATTCCTCTTAGTGAGACGGTTCTTTTGGCTTACTCCTCTCGAGGTTTGGATGCAGCTGGAGTACAGTCAGGTTGGATTTGACTTAAAAACCAATTGGGCCCTTGGGACGAAAGAGAAAATAACTCTCAGACCGGGCATCCGATTGACGCGCCGTCTGTCACGTTGAGTTCTTATTGATGATATGGAACTTTGTGATACATCAACTCTGGACTTCATGATAGTTGATGTATTGAACCCATGGATCATGGACCAAACCCTCCCAGAATCGAGCTTGCTATGTGTGGGAACCCTAGAGCTGGCTGCGACTATAACGACGACGACGACTGTACTGAAATACTCTGTGGGTTTGACAGTGATGACTACCGTACTTGAATCCTTTATGGGTTCGATGAAGATGATTACTGTTCTTGTATCCTATGTGGGTCTGGCAGTATTAGACTACTGTTCTTGTATCCTATGTGGGTCCGGTAGTATTTTACCTCTGTACTTATATCCTATGTGGATTCGGCAGAGTAGCTTGTCTTGTATCCTGTGTGGGTCCGACAGCTTAGCTGGTCTTGTATCCTATGTGGGTCCGACAGCTTAGCTGGTCTTGTATCCTATGTGGGTCCGACAGCTTAGCTGGTCTTATATCCTATGTGGGTTCGGCAGAGTAGCTTGTCTTGTATCCTGTGTGGGTCCGACAGCTTAGCTGGTCTTGTATCCTATATGGGTCCGACAGCTTAGATGAATCGGTGGCTACTCTGACCATCTCTATCGCCTTATGAAGAAGTATACCTGTGTGAGTTGAGTCTTGAATTACAATCAATATCACCGATATGATTGTTGTACTTTCCTGTGTGGATTGGGTTATGCTTTCCTGTGTGTATTGGGTTTTGAATTCCTAAGTGGAATGGGTTATGTTTTTCCTATGTGGACTGGGTTGTATTTGGGCTTGTGTGCTGGAGCCGAGCTGGAATTGATGACTTAGGTATATGTATGGGCATATAACTAAGTAGAGTTGGTTATTACTTCGTGATTGTATCTTTCCTTTGTTGTTTATCCTTTGTGGATTCTGGGAGACCTTCGGGGGTCTCAGGGTCCCTGCTGAGTAGCGTATACTCACCCCTGCACGGGCTATGCCCGCACTATGTTGTGTTGGATGCAGATGACGGGAAACGCTGAATGAGGTGGGAGATCATGGAGCTGTACGGTACCTGGAGGTGGATCACTGGACGGGATGTGCACAGGAGCGGATGGCTGGAGCCAAGGAGCGGAGGAGACTATCTGTTCCCACCCTTTAGGTGGGATTTCCAGAGGATGGCTCGGAGTTGCTGCTTTACTTTTCTACTGCTGTACTTTCTTTTCATTTGTACTTTAAATTCAGTTGGGTTTGTATTCTGGCACATTTACATTCCAGCTATTACTTTTGTACTCATTTTACTTAGTGTTTACTTCAGTTTGCGTACTCTGTGGTGTTTGTTTACTTTCTAAAGGAAATTCCTTCCCTTTTATCGGGATTTATGCCTTTAGTGCTAGTCTCTAACCCCTGGCCTATGGAAGACAGGCTTGGGGTAGTCACATCAGAGGCCCCAAGGATGGGTTGTGACACAGGCGAACCCATATAGGGTGACATGGCCATGTAGAGTACACAAACAGACCTCTTATGGGTAGAATGCCTTGTAAAAGTACACGGGCTGACCAAATAGATGACCATGCCAGTTGAGAGACATTGGCATGTACCCCATGTTGGGTACCCACCATGTACCCATTTCATACGCCTTGTACCTGGGGCTTTTACATGCCTAGGACGGTAAGAGTACACGCCCATGTGGCATGTTGAGAGTACACACCATTTACCAAGGGTGACACGCAGTGTACTTCCCATTTTCAACCCTTTGAGGGGTTTTCATGTTTTCTTGACTCAGAGTTAGGAGTGGACTTGATAGTAGTCCATTCTAAGTAGTTTTCCACATAGATAATAGTGGTGGAACCCCTGGAGCATTCTGAGGACTTCTAATTGGTGTTTTGGGTCTTCTACCAAAATGGAGTGGTTCTTCCTTCAATTGTCAAATTTAGTCATATAATGAGGGAGAGAATTAAATGTGAATGATAGGTTGTGTGTTTAGAAGAATCTAGTTTGAATTTAACCTGAGATTATATATTGGCTATATCCCATGAAATACTAATTTTGAGGACGTCTCCCTCACAATTTGTGCCCTTCTAGCCTAAGTGGCCATGAGAACAGTTGTTATCAAGGACCATGTGTAGGATTCCTCTATCCTTTATCTAGCTACCAAGGATCACATGAGGTATTAATTTTATTATATAATGATCTAGGGAGTCCCTTGTAAGATCCCCAACTTGTATATCATTTAGAGGATCCCTATTGTAGGATTCCATAATTATTTATCATTCGAGGATCTCATGTAGGATTCCTCATTTTACTTTTTTAGCTAAGGATATAATGTAGGATGCCATCTCTTGTGATTCCATGGAGGATATCTAGTAGGATTCCTCTTAGTGTTTTTCTTGAGGGACCCAATGAGTGCCCGCTGTTTGATAGACCCTGAGGTGTACACCGGGTTTGGGTAGAGATAGTTTTAGAGTGTCACCTTAAAACCCATGCCGATCTAGTAAGCCCGTGGGGATGTGATTAGAGTGTTGGGTTATGTATTTGGGACAAACTCATTCATTTATTTATATCTTTGACATGGTTATTTCTGATGCAATGAGGGTTACCAAAGGTGATTCCTGGTTAGTGACTGATGAGCCGGATGTGAGGCATCTTTATTTTTTGGGGATTCCCGAATGTTCTACCTGGGATCTGTATTTATTATTGGGTTTCCCAGACATGCTTACCTAGGATCTGACTTTTGAGCCTTGTTATTTTTTCTATATTTACTGGCATACCAAGAGGTACTACCTAGGAATTGGCCGTTTATCCAAGATGTATATATATATATTATGATATTTTGTTGGGATGTCCAGAGGTGTCTCTCGGTATCCCTCTATTGAGCATCATGTGTTGACTTTAATTCCCTGAATGATACTTGGATTTACACTATAGGAATTCCTTGTATGTACTCAGAGGGTTGGTGATTTGTATGCCCTAAGTGATACTTGAATTTCTCTATAAGAATTCCTTGGAAGAACTTAGAGGGATGATTACTTGTATGCCCTGAGTGATACTTGGATTCTTTCAGTAGTAATTCCTTAGATGAAATCAGTGGGTTGATGACTTATACAAGTTAAGTGATACTTGGATTCCCTAATATAGGTATTCCTTATACAAAATCACATTATATTTGATTATAAAGATTTCTTGGATGTTTCGCATTAGATCTTGACATGGTAGTAGATGCCTTAGATTGATTATGATCCTTGGGTCTTGCTTCAGTGGGATACCTTGGGCCTTTCTACCCCTTGGAACCATCTTTCTTGGACTCATGTAGGACATGTTCTATTGACATGATCCTAGGACTCCAACCAGTTACTTTACCAAGTTTCCAGTGAGAATCTCCTAGGAATCGATGAGGAGGCCTTGGACTTGTTCCTTGGATCCAAGCCTTCGTGATTTGAAAATTGATTATACAGCGTGACCATCATGGATGTTATTCTAGTGATTTCACAGCGTATGAAGATGTAGATTCCTTGATCGTTATACCTTAGATCCATTCCTTGGGGTCTAAAACATGATTAATAGATGGAGGACAGAGTTAGTGGTAGTGATATTTAAAGGATTGACCGTCAGTATATGGTATCCTTGTTTCAGTGATTGGAGGTGAGTACGAGTGAACCCCAATGTAGGACGAGTACCCCCCTATGGTGATGTAGCTTGCTCAGAGCCTTTTTTAGTGTTGGATGAAGTTGGTATATGTCAATTGGGATTACAGACCCAGATATCGACCTTATGTTACATGGATTAAGTGGCATGATGTCCAGCTCAATTCCTTTACAGAGTATGTCCAGGTGAACAGGATTATTGACCCAAGGATCGACTGCTGATGTGGTTTCATGTTTCTTGATTCACATAATCATGAATATTAATATTTATGTATATGTATATATGTATAGGTATGGGACTACAAATTTATATGTATGTATATATAGACATCCATGGTGGAACTTTCCCAAATGGATGAGATTATAGACTGAAGGTTCGACTATGGTTTCAGATTTAATTTACTTCCTTTTGTTGTGTCTCAATGAGGCTTATCAGATTTCTTTTTCATACACTTATAGAAGCACATTTATAGATTTATTTTCAGGGTGTCCTACTGAAATTATTTCTCACCCCTTTATATGAACCTCAGTGTACATGTAGACCTTATGTATACTTCTCAGGCTGAGCATGAGTTTCATGGTGGATAGGGTTGAGGACGACATTTACATTACTAACTATATCTACTCGTGTGGTTCTACTGATCGGGATGGTGATGTTCGACATTGTCTGGAGACCTGACTCGTGGTCTAGATCAGAGTTAGTAGTAGATCCCTCTACATTTACTTTTAGTCTCTTTTGTACACCTATATCTATATGGCCGGCCCACTGGGTGACCAGTGTTTTATTGTATGACATAATTTTTTGGGATTTTACAACATTTCATTTATTATTATATCATGTTACATTTCAGTTAATTTACAACTTCTACACTATGTTTGTTTACTGATGAATATTATACTTAGCTATTTCTTTCTGTTTTCTTACTCTCATATGAGGGAGTAGTATCCCCACTATCACACCCTTGTCCCTCATTGCTTTTCGGAAGGCTCTCACATATGGGTATCCACACTTGAGGCTTAGTAATCCACCAGCTTGGGGCAATGTTTTAGTGGCATCCGGGTCGGGACATTACAAAGTGGTATTAGATGTGTTTTTTCTTATTATTTACTATTGAGGATATGGTAGATAGGAGTATTATGAATGCGTTGGAACATGTTATGGATACTAGACTAGTGTGTTTAGAACACTTATTTCGGTAGGAATTATTAGTTTCAAGGAGTTGGGATTGTTGTTTTGGTCTGCGATGTTTTAGTTTTATACGATTTTCACTTTGAGCGATGCACATGTTTTGTGGATGTTATGATTTATTATGGATCTTTGGATCTTAGACATTGGAAAGAGGCTTGGTAAAGATATTGACTCTTCTCCATCAAAGGCAATAGGCGTATCATGCATCATATTTGGAATGTAGGATTCACATTATATAGGCCTACTAGTGTGAGATTTTACTTATTATTTAGGTATATTCAGTTGGGCCTACTTACATATATATTTTATTCTGATGGTAGGTTATTGTGAATATATATTGAGGAGTTTTTTTGAGGATGATGACTAAGTCCTCATGCATGGGAGGTGTAGTGACCTAGTAAGTTGATATGGAGCATGATTCCTTTTTATTGATCCCCTTGTAGGGTGTTTCTTACCAGGTTTGTGGTTATCTAGTCAAATCACTAAGTATGATGCTGGTGGATACTAGTACTTTTCTTTTGAATAGGGTCTCTAGGAGGTATTTCTATATACAGATGGCCGATGAGTGTTAGTTCAGTTTTTATTCTGTGTTTCTATCATGATATCTAGGGATTAGTTCTTTTTTAGAATTATTAGTGAGGATTAGGCCCTTATAGTCCATGTTTTCAGTTTTGACCTTCATAGGTCATTGTGATCTTTACCTTCTTTGGAGAGGTTTTTATATTTTGAGCTAGGTGGTTAGACCATGTGACGTAGTTGTGAGGCTTGTTCCGTAGGTCTAGGTGTGAGGCATATAGTCCATTAGTTTAGACTTAGAAATTTTTAGGTCAACATCTATTTTTTTGAGGGTGACCTACACATGAGAGGTTGTCCCCTATTTTTCTAAATACTTTTTTGGTTAGTGAGCCTTGTTGTATGCTCATTTTTTTTATCAAGTCATGATAGGTGCTAAAGTTATTCATTATAGCCATGTTTATGTCTTCAGCTTTTGATGAAGCACCTTGGGTGTTGGGTATCGATACTGTCTTTGATGAGTAAAAATGTTTAGGTGCCTGGCCTAGTCGAACAATGTTTCTACTATTGCTAATGTAGTCAGATCATGGGTAGAAACTCTTGAATGGAACGATGCTAGGTGACAGGTGGTCATGGAATAAATCACAGAACATGTGAGGTGCTCGATTTTGAAGACGATTTAGAAGGTAAATTCTATATTAATGAGACTGACATTCCATGTAGCATGGTCAACATAGTTTGGTAATAGAGGAGTCACTGAGGTATGATCAGGGTGATAAAGATACACACTGGTTTCATGTGGTATCATTTTAATTTAAATTAGAAAGTTGATAGGTGAGATATAAGGAATGATGTTTCAATACATTATGTGGGATCAGATCTTGGAATTTGTGTTGGAATGTCCCTCTATTGTAGAGGTGACATTATGAAACAAATCGGGTATCATGAGACAGTTGACCCATGGATGAATTCTGGCCAGGTTTTGACAGTATAGTGAGCAGGGCTTAGAGGGAGATGTACATGCCACTTGGTGGAAAATTAGTGTACTCCTATTAGATATGATTATTCTCTATATTGATTCATCTTGAGTATTCTAAGAGAGCATTGGCCCTACGACGAGATCCTTTTTTTTCTAAATGTTCTTCCCTGTTGAGGATGGGAACCTATTGAGGTTGTGATCGAGGAGTGGTTTAAGGTAATCCATATCGTGGGGATTACACCATTTTTTGTTTGAGGGAGATAACCCTCATTTTCTATTGAACATCAGTGTCTTACACGAGTTTTTTGTCTTGGAGGTTTCTTGTGAGACTAAGATAAGGGTATTCCTATGGTGGGGAGTACTAGATCGATCACAATTAAATTTCTTCTATGTAAAAGGAAATTGTGGATTCTATATAGATGATATTTGGAAAGTCTGGATATCTTTCTTATGATGATGATCCGATTGATAGCATGGGTTCCGGTCTTTTTACTAGGCTTCTCAAGGATGATAAGGTTTATAGTGGGGAGTTTTTAAGGACCCGTGTTTTTTCATAATGTTTTAGCACAAATTTTAATTTTTGATTTTAGATGCTTAAAAAGGTGTTAAATGGGTTTTTAACCTAGAATATGATCTCAGATAATTTTTTGACCATTCCATTGGTCCTGTAATAGGGTTTTACCCTATGATAGAAGTTCGATGAAAATCCTAGCTATTTAAAATTCAGTGGAATACTTAATATTTAATAAATTAAATATTAAATTGTTCGGACATATTTGTCTAACAATAACAGTTGAACAGAGAATCATATTGATATTCTATCTTCACTTTTGAGTTTGGAAAGGATATTTTAGCCTAGACGAAAAATAAACACAAGATGGGTGCTAGGGCTGGCCTGAGCCCCTTTTTCGTTTATTTTCTTTTTCTTATTTTTTTTATTTAATTTAATTTTATTTATTTTCCTTCCTCCTTCTCATGGAAACCTCCCATGTGGATCCTCCATATCCACTACCTAATAGAGAAATGGATAGGAAGAGAGAAAGAGGGATATGAAGAAATAAAGGTACCATTATGAATCCCTCGATGTACTGGATTGACATGCGGTAGTTGTGGACCGTGAAATCGAACGAAACTTTGACAGTTTCATCCCAAAGGTAGAACAATTTATATTTTAATTGAACATCCTTGTAGATTTTCCGTTTTCTAAATTTAAATCCCTTTTAACCTTTTATGAGTCCCCTAGTGGCTAGATCTGTTGATTTGGGGGGTGAAAATGTGGGATTCAGGCGATTTGAGGGATTTTCGTTTAGGAAACCATGCTACACGGCGTGTAGTACAGGGTGACATGATGTTTGTTCTTTCCATTTAGGGAAGATAAACTTTAAGTAGTAAAAAATATGTACAAGAGTGTACACACTGTGTACTATTACTCAACCATGTAAATGATTACTCGGACATGTAAACCTATGTAGGGGTACATGGCCATGTATAATACACAACCAGACCCTATGCGGGTAGCACACCATCTAAAAGTACACGACCAGGCCATGTAGATGGCTAGACCAATTGAGGGACATGGAGATGGACCCCATGTTGGGTACACTATGTGTAACCATTTCATAGGCTATCTTACTAGGGTTCTACATGCCCAGGATGGTGGGAGTACATTCCCATGTGGCGCGTTGGGAGTACAAGTCATGTACCAAGGGTGACACACCGTGCACTTCCCCTTTTCAACCCTTTGAGTGTTTTCCTATTTTCATTACCAAAAGTAATAATTTGACCTAAGATTAGTTCATTATGATTAGTTTTCTATATAGATCATGATGGTGGAACCCGTGGAGTGTTTCAAGGACTCCTAATGGATGTTTTGGAGATTGTACCTAAATGGAGAGGTTCTAACTCTTGTTATCGAATTTAGTCATCTCCTAAGGGAGAGACTTGAATGTGAATGATAGGTTGGGTGTTCAGACCAACCTATTTTGAGACTTTTATATGATCTATGAGACATCCCCCATGACATATTTCTTTTTTGGATATTTTCATTACAAGATGTTCCCTTCTGGCCAAAGAGGATGTGAGAATAGTTGTTTTTAAGGATCCCATCTTGGATTCCTCAATATTTTATCAAGATACCATGGATCCACTGAGGGATGAATTATCTTATATGATGATCTAGGGATTCCCTTATAGGATCCCTCACATGTACCTCATTTAGAGGATCCTTGTTGTAGAATTCCTCTATTGTTTGTCATTCTAGGATCCCATGTAGGATAACTCATTTTCCTTTTTTGCTAAGGATCCCTTATTGGATACCTTCTCTTGTGTTTACCTAGAAGATCCCAAGTAGGATTACACTTAGTGTTTTACTTGAGGGAACCAATGAGTGCCTGTTTTTTGACCGACCCTGAGTTGTACATCGGGTTTGTGTAGAGATGGTGTTCAGGTGTCACCTTAGAACCCGTGCTGATCTGGTAAGCCCATAGGGCTATGACTGGAGTATTGGGTTGGGCGTTGTGTCCAAACTCACTTGTTTGTTTACATCTTTTACATAGTTATTACTGATGTAGAAATGGTTACTAGAGGTTATCCCTGGTTGGTGGATGTTGAGATTGACGCGGGGAATATTTATTTTTTTGGGATGCCCGAATGTTCTACATGGGATCCATAT
Source organism: Viscum album (assembly GCA_963277665.1). Taxonomy (NCBI): domain Eukaryota; kingdom Viridiplantae; phylum Streptophyta; class Magnoliopsida; order Santalales; family Viscaceae; genus Viscum; species Viscum album. The sequence continues at coordinate 1,504,369,515 of OY728152.1, forward strand.
TTCTTATTGGGATTCCCAGACATGCTTACCTAGGATATGACTTTTGATGCTTATTATTTATGATATTCACTAGTATACCTATAGGTACTACATGTGACTTAGCTATTGTGTCTGGTTGTATATATATATTGTGATATTTTTTTGGGATGTCCATAGGTGTTTCCTAGTATCTGGCTATAAAACCTTATGTGTTTACATGTATTCCTTGAGTGATACTTGGATTCCCACTATAGGAATTTCTTGGACGAACTCAGAAGGGTGATGACTTGTATACCCTGAGTGATACTTGGATTCCCACTATAGGAATGCCTTTGATGAACTCAGAGGGCTGATGAATTGTATGCCCCAAGTAATATTTGGATTCCCACTATAGGAATGACTTGGATGGACTTAGAGGGATGATGAATTGTATTCCTTAAGTGATAATGGATTCCCTATTGTATTAATTATTTGGATGGACTCACATGCTGGTTGATTCTATAGATTCCTTGTATGTTTCTCATTGGATCATGACATAGTAGTGGATGCCTTGGATTGAGTATGATCCTTGGGTCTTTATTTCATTGGATGCGTTGGTTCTTGCTACCTCTTGGATCCAGCTTTCTTGGAATCATGTAGCAAATGTTCTATTAACATACTCCTAGGAATCCAACTAGTTCCTCTACTAATTTTCCAACGAGACGTTCCTAGGGGTTGATGAGGATGCCTTGGATGAGTCCCTTAGATCCAACCCTTTATGGTTCGATAATTGACTATACAATGCGACCGTGATGGACGTTATTCTTGTGATTTCATGGCATAGGATGATGTGGATGCCTTGGTCATTATACCTTTGATCTGACCCTTGGGGTATGAAACATGATTACTCAATAGAGGCCGAAGTTGGCTGCAGTGATCTTTATAGGATTGACGATCAGTATACGGTATACATTTTTAGTTATTAGAGGCAAGTACAGGTTAACCTAGGTGTAATATGGGTATCCCCCCTGTGGCGACGTATCTTGCTCAGAGACTTTTTGAGCATTTTTTGAAGCAGGTTTATATTGATTGGTATTACATACCCAATGATTGAATTGATGTCACACAGCTTGAGTGGCATGATGTATAACTCAATTCCCTTGAATAGTATGTCTAGGAGATCGGGATTACAAACACAAGGATCGACTATTGAGGTGGTTTCTTGTTTTTTGACTCACATACTCATGGATATTTATATTTATGTATATATGTATGGGTTTGAGACTATACATGTATACGTATATAGGTATGGACATCCATGGTGGAACTTTCCTATATGACCAGGATTTTGGACATGAGGTTCGGCTATGGCTACACATTTGGTTTACTTCCCTTTTCTTGTGTCCTAGGTAGGATTAACACATTGAATTTGAATACACCTATAGAAACACATTTATAGTTCTCTTATCGGGGTGGCTTACTAAGATTATTTCTCACCCCTACACATGAACCTCGGTATATGTGTAGACCTTATTTTTACTTTTCTGGTTGAGAATGAGTTTCATAGTGGATAGGGATAAGGCCCAAAGTTTCATGATCAAGAAAAGATTATTGTGTGGTACTGATGATCAGGATGGTGCATTTTGATAGTGTATGGAGACCAGGTACATGTTTTGGCTCAAAGTTAGTAGTAGATCCCTACAATTTTTCTTTCAGTTTCTTTTTTAATCCTATATCTGTATGGTTGGCCCAGTTGGCGAGTAGTGTCGTATTCTATGATATAACTATTTAGGACTTTACAACATTTAATTTATTATTACAACATGTTATATTTTAGTTTAATTATTCCTTCCACACTCTATTTTTTTACTACTGTGTATGAAACATAGCATTTTACCCCTTTTTTCTCACTTTGATACAAGGGTATAGTCTCCCTACTATCACACCCTAGGACGTCACTACTAGTTGACATCCTCTTGTATATGGGGAGGCACAATTGAGGCCTAGTAACCCACTGGTTCATGGAACCGTTTTCGTGGAATCCTGGTCATTATGTTAAATGCATAAATTGGTTACTTAGTGGTTTTTACATTTCATCATTTTGTGATCTTGGAGATGTGTGTGTATATAAACGTACATAGAAAATGCCTCCCATGTTAGAGATATTCCTACTCAGTTCTAGTCACCAGCCCCTGGCCTACTGGAGGTGGGCTTGGGGAGTTACAACATGAACCCCACTGGGATGGGTCGTGAAAAAGTTGTATCAGAGGGTTAAATTCTAATTTAGTACTGGGAGTCTATGATATTGGTTTGGGGAAACAATGTTAAGTGTTTCGAGTTCAGATTCTAGGCTAGGAACTTCAGTGTTGGTGTAGCTACCGACGTATCCGGACACCAGGACTCTGATCACCTATTTTTCAACTCAATACATTAGAACATGGGTTGCATGGACTGTAATGATACATGCATCATATAGGAATGTGTTTTTGTTTCCATATACTTTTTGAGTCAGCTCTCTAGATATACTCATTTCCTATTGTACGTCTTGTTTACCTTCAAGATGCCTCCACGACATATGCCATCTAGGATTCAGAAGCTTGATCATGAGGATAACCCTATCAGTGATGAAGTTTTGATACGAGGATCATTTCCTAAGATGTTACCTCTAAGTGGGGTACCAGACATCCCACCACTTGTAGAGCATCACATAGTACCCACAATACCAGCAGATGAGTTGGATAGGCTGAGCTCACTTCATGAGTTTTAGAGACAGAGTCCCTCAAGTTTTGAGGTGATCCCTACCCATAGAAATTTTAGGACGAGATTGAGGTGGTGAATGGAGTTTTTAATCTAGTCAGGAAAAAATATGATCAAAATGTTGTCATGGTAGTGAGCCTTCTTCATGGCTCAGTAGGGTGATGGTGGGGTTTAGTTACCCTATCTTACGATGAGGCAAATCTTTTGTGGATATAGTTTAGGAAACTTTTTAGAGAGGAGTTCTCACCTTATAAGCTTAGGTTTATGTGTATCCAAGAGATTATGCATCTCTAACAGAACAATATGTTGGTATTTGAGTATTCATCTAGGTATACCAACCTCTCTAGGTACTTGATGAATATGGTACACAACCAGTTATTCAGGGATCAAATCTTTGAGTGAGGAATGTGTAGAGACATATAAGCCAGCGTTATCCCTCTATGAATTCCTACCTATGTTGTGGTTCTAGAGTGAGCCTTGAAGTTTGAGAGTTCCTTGGATGAGAAGATACACCTGGTGACTATCAACAATGGGAAAGAAAGATAAGAAACCTCAATAGTAGGGAGAAGACATCATTCTCATGGACTTGGACACGTGAGACATTTTAGGAGGAGGTCCCAGGATAGAGGATCTACAGTTCAGGGGTCATTGGGTGGGTCCATTAAGTCCAGAGAGAGGTGGTTCTACTCATGTGATGAAAGGGTACATCTCACTTGATATTGTATAAACTTCCATAAAACTGATAGAGAAACTTTGGATGAACCACTGAGGTATATACATCGGTAAGAGAAAGTATATACGAAGGGTGTAAAATGTGGAAGAAGATATGGGAGATCATCAGGATGTGTTCAATGTTTCAACATGTTACCACCACCCCCTAGGTGGTCCATGTTAGGCTCATGGAGTTGGAGGATAGGTTTGGGGAAAACTATAGGTTGTTGAGGCTTATGACCCAAGGGATCCATGAATGATTCAAGTTTTGATCTGTGTCTTTTTTACTTTAGCTGTAGTAATAATAGACATTGGTTCTAGTCATTCCTTTCTTTCCACATACCATGTATGATACCTTCTGCTATAATACTAATAAATATAGGTTCTATTCATTCCTTTCATTCCACATACCATGTGTGTTACCTAGATATTCCTGTTGAAATGTTAACTCAACCCTTATGCTGGGAGACACATATTTAAGAATACTCAGGGATCAAACACCGATGCCAAAAATGTGACATTACCCTTGGAGGTGAGACTTTCGGTGGGAACCTCTTGGTAGCAGTGTCCAGGCCTTATGACATCATTCTTGGTGGGGATTGGTTCTATAGTCCATGCCTAGATTGACTATTTTAGGTGAAGGGTGCGATGTGTCCACAATGATGGAACTAATTTCTCCTTTATCGGTGAAAAGGAAACATAAACAGTGCAGGACGAACTCATTCATAAGAGGGTGCATCCAATTAATCATCAGTTGGATAGCCTAACCCTTGGTACAGTGTATGTTATGAGTTTCCAGTTTCTGAAAGTTGCGGTAGAGTATGAGGATGTCTTTCTTGAATATGTTATAGGTTTAACTCCCCATCGAGAGATAGACTTTTATATTTATCTACACCCCATGAAAACACCAATATCTACACTAGCATATCAGATGGCTCCCATATAGCTTCATGAGACGAGGATGTAGTTGGAAGACTTGAAGAGGAAGGTATTTATGAGATCTAGTGTTTCACCTTGGGTAGCCCCAGTTGCTTTTTCTAAAAAGGGATATGGGAGCATAAAGTTGTGTGTGGACTACCAGCACTTGAAGCAGGTGACTGTGAAGAACAAATATCCACTATTGAGGATTTATGACCTATTTGATCAGTTGATATGGGTATGATGGTTCTCAAAGTTTTAACTCAGGTCAGTGCTTTCATGAGATGAGGAAGATTTTGATAGGTGCTCTAATATTGAGATTTCCGGAGGAGGGTGTCGAATAAGTAGTGTTCTGTGATGCATAAAAAAGAAGGTTTAGTTGCATTATAATGTATAAGAAGTGGTGATTGCCTATGGTTCAATCTAGTTGAGACCAAATGAGTAGAAATACATGACCCATGACATTAAGTTACCATTATTAGTTTTCACATTGAATATGTGGTGACACTACTTGGTAGGAGAGAGATTTATCATGTACTTTGACCACAAGAGTCTCAAGTACATCTTATCTCTGAAGGATCTAAACTTGAGATAGAGGTGATGATTAGAGTTACTCCAGGACTATGAATTCAAAATTTTATATACTCCTAAGAAGGGGAACATGGTAGAAGATGCTATCAGTAGGAGGTCTAGTTCACAGTTTAGAAATGAGGCGTTGGAGCAGTTGTTCAAGTAGCAGTTATCCTTTGTGGAAGAAGATGGAGAAGCTTACCTACAATTGATGGTTCACACCCCTCCACTCTTATAGTGATTCAAAAAGACACAGTTTGGAGATACATACTTTGAGACCCTATATGGTCAGATATCCAGAGGGCATGCTCCTAATAGATATTCTAAAGGTGGGGAGCACGCCCTTATTTTTAGAGGATGCATGATGGTACCCATGACATTGCAGGAAGAGGTTCTGAGGGAATTTTATACATCTCCTTTGGAGGTACACCAAGGTGTTTCAAAGATGTACCAAGACCTCTGATGTCTATTTTGGTGGGCAGGGATGAAGAAAGTAGTTTCAAATTTTGTCTCTTGATGCCTTACTTGTTAGCAATGGAAGGCTGAGCACTAAGTTCCAGTAGGTTTGTTTCCATCCCTTGAGGTGCTAGAATGGAAGTGGGATGGAATATATATGAACTTCATGATGGGATTACCACCTATATATAGGGGAAACAATTCCATTTGGGTGATTATAGACCATATCACCAAGTCTTCCCATTACCTAACTATCCGAGAGTAGAGTTTAATAGAGATCTCGGGATGAATCTACGTTCAATAGGTAGTTCAAATCCATGGAGTTACATCAATTATTTTTTCAGATCATGATGCTCACCATATATCCTGGCTATGGAAGGGATTACAGGAGGAATTTGGGACCTAGTTATTCTTGATTACAGTGTTTCACCCAAAAAATGATGACGATATAGAGAAGACCATTCAGGTTCTAGAGGGAATGTAGTGAGATTGCATGTTATATTTTGGCTATAGTTGGTAGGAACAACTACCATTGGTGAATTTTGTGTACGACAAAAAATACCATTACACCATCAATTGAAACCATTTGAGGTTTTTTACAGATGAACCAAGAAGCCAACACTTTTCTGAACTAACCTAGGAGAGTTAGCACTCATAGGCCCAGATCTGGTGTGAGATACAACTGAGAATGTTCATATCATCTAGGAGCGGATGAAGATTTCACAGACCTGTCAGAAGAATTAAGCTGATAGGTGACAACGACTGTTGGAGTTCGAGGAAGGAGACCATGTTCTTCTATGAGTTTTACCTCAATATAGGTTATGATGATTTGGATGATGTGAAAAGTTATATTCAATTATTATTGACCCTTTTGTTGATACTGTGTAGATTTGGTGAGGTGACGAACTTCTTAGCTCTACCCCCCCACAGTTAAGCTGTGCATGAACCAGCACACATTATTGACTGGGGTGATCTATACATCAATTATGGACCAAATTTTCCTGAATACCCAGTAGAGATCAAGGATCGATAATAGAAGATCCTTCATGGGTGATCGATTCCTTTGGTGCGTGTCTGGAGATGACACAAGAATATCTAGGAGAGAACTTGGAAGTGGGTGGATTTGATTTGTGCTCAGTACCCACATATTTTTGGGTAGACATTGTTTTTTATTTTTAAGAATGTAAATACCCATGATGGGGATAATGTAATTTATAAGATTTTATTTGTATTATTTTTAAATATTATATGGATTAATTTTGAGACCATTTTCTCTGAAGGCATGCAATTCCAAAACCCGGTGTGTCTGGAATAAATGTTTGAAAAATATTAAAATATTAAATATCACATGTGCATGATTTTCTTAAAAAAGTGTAATAACTCCTAAATGGGTTCATGGATCAGAAATAATAGGGAACCATTGAGTTTATAATGGCGGTTATAACCTAGTTGCAACCTAACATTGGTCGACACGAGCTGTTTTTGAAAACGTTATCACGAATGTAAAATGAATAAAATAATTTAATAAAATTATTTTCATCTGTTGTGTTTACATAATGATTTAACTTTCTTTAAATACATCCTTATGTCAGGATTATTAGGTAAACTGAATATCCCTGGAACATTTGAAGGATTTTTGAAGAGAGAAAGTCTAAAGAATTATCTAAGGCGAATGATGATGAGATCCATGATCAACGATCAACGCACAACCGATCTTACCAAAGACAATGAAACAATGATTGTTATTCATCAGTGATCGATCCCAATCGAGTTAGGGCTTGTTATTTTGATTTTATTTTCCCATTTCTTGAATTACATGATAAATGCATATTAATCAAAGAAAATATTCATCCACAGTTAAATCGTATTAGTGGGATGAGTTATTTTTGCGGGGTTTTGATGGGAGATTAATCTTTGTGATTATTTTCTTATTTGATTTTTATTCTAATGAAGATGGATCAATATCGATACAAACATTAATCTAGGTTCATTACTATATTTGGTTAATGTTATTTTATTCCCCCGTTCATCGTTCAGTGTAGTTGTTCTTCATTTGGCGCACGACTCGACACATCCCAATCAATCGATTGTTGTGAACCCGATTCATGGTGCAACAATATGATATCATATATTTGGGATCAGAACGACACAACGAAGGTGACACGATAGATATAGAGTGATTCTAATGACAATAGATCCCCTAATTCATGTTATTCAGAACATAACAATGAACAACAATTTAATCCATTTTGAAACCAGATCTGAAGATGAAACACATTGATTTTGCAATGGCATGACTCGAAGACCTTGGATATTGAGTTTTGAGGTGATCCTATCACTGAAATGGAGGCTGGAGGATCATCTGATGTGTTAGGAATGAAGAATATGAGTTCTGGAAAAAACCTACTACACACAACATGTAGACATTGACTACACAGTGTGTAGTCCCCTTGAACGAAGTCGGTGTGTACTTGAAAGAGTAAATTAACATAGGGTGGAGGACATGAGTTTCCTACATGGTGTGTAATCCCCCACATGGAATGGTCTAGACCATGTACTTGGGTTACCCTATGTACTGGTACATGGGTACAGATACACGGAATGAAACCGTGTACTGGTACACGATTGGAGTACACGAACGGATGAACACCACATGTAACCATTACAAATACCATGTACTCTTCCAACAAAACATGGGTTGATGACATGGGTTGTTTACATGGGTACTACTTAAGGTCATGGGACACAATGTGTACCCTTACTAAACACCATGTAAAGGACACAATGTGTACCCTTACTAAACACCATGTAACCCTTTATATATGACTTAGATCTGTTGTCCTATAGATCTTGGACATGTTTTTTAGGGTTCATTCCCCTAAAGGGAGATACAGATTGTTTCCTACTCCTAGTAACATGATCCCTTCAGTAAGACCTCCTAGATAGAGTTTTTGGAATCCCCATGAGAGTCCTTGGGTGGGATCCCTTATTCATCTTCGTGCCCTAGGAATATTTCTTAGCATCAGTGTGAACAATCCTAAGAGGCACCGATCCTCTACTTAGAGGGTCAATCTAGATGGAGCTATTTATATTGCCCCATGGCCCTAGATATAATACTCATATTTTGTATCATATTATCTTCAGATCTATCAATGTATCTCTCATGACAGAACATGATGATTAGTACCTCTTGGATGGAAATCATCAGTGCTATCAGGATCAAGACCGTGTTCTCCCAGATGAGTTCTTTGTTGAATCTTCGAGGCAGAATCCTAGGACTGGTAGATTATGGTTTTGGATTATCTCTAGACTATGTGTCTTAGATTAAATATATATGAATATTCTTATTATATGTGATGTATAAATATAATTTTGTAGAGATGACTGTACCTTATTTTTTATATCACTTTGTGGTTTTGGGGTGTCCCACTGAGTATTTTTATACTCACCCCTACACAAGATTTTAGCACACATGTCATGTATTGTGTAGATGATCTACCTTTTGATGGAATCCTTGAAGGACCAAGACCAGACAATGCTTAGTGATATCAGATAGACTAATGTGTGTTCCTATGACTTTTGTACAGTAGCCCTAGTACCTTTTACTTACAGGTTGGACTTGTATGGTAGAATATTTATGGTGAGATTTTATTTGGATATTTTTTACTTTAATTTACTTCATGTCGTACTTTGGGGAACATGAGCCTTAGCCCAGTTGGTAAGGACTCTGTAAGTGCATCCAAGTGACTAGGGATCAAATCCAGGCAGAGGCAGAATTTCTAGGTTACTGTAGTGGGTACTATAGCGGGTACTGTAGCGGGAACTATAGTAGGAACTGTTTGGCACTATAACAGCTGGGAATATGCCCTGTTTGGGCCTTTAGACCACCGATTTGGTCCCTGAGTCCTATAAGGCCTTTGGCCCACCCAGGCCTTCGGGTCAGTAAGGCCTTTGCGCCATCTCAAGGCCTTCGGGCCACCTTAAGTGTAGATGCAAACCCGATAACCTACAAGGAATGAGCTCTACAAGGAGGATGAGCAAGGGGATTTCACCATAGTAGAAGCTAAACAGATTGAAATAATGAGAGGGTACGTCACCTGCCATTGGGACAAGCCTGTGCATAAACGTGAATTCCTAGCTGAAAAACCATGCAAAGGTGGAGAGCTGATTTCACGATGAAGATGCTGGGGAGGAGAAGTTCCAAGTAGTTAGTCTGGGTTGTATGTAATGTTTGTAGCCTATGGGAAATGAATTCCACTAAGGCCTACAGGCCATGTAATACTTATGCATACGGGCCTTATAAGGGTTCCACCTCACCCCTTGAAAGGTAGATTATCAAAATCAATAAAAAATGAAGGCCTTAGGGCCATTGGAGGTAGTTCGGCTATGGCCTTCAAGCCATTGGAGGTACTTTGGTTATGGGATATATATGCATGAATGAATTTTTTACTCAGTGGTTTTTATATTTCATCATTTTGTGGGATTGAAGATGTGTTCATGTGTACAAGAACATATTCAATGCCTCCCATGTTAGTGATATGCCTACTTAGTGCTAGTCAATAGACCCTGGCCTATTGGAGGCGATCTTGGGGAGTCACAACATAGGCCTCATAGGGATGGGTTAGGAAATAATATGAAATTTGCATGGTTTTGGTATAAAACCCTTTGTATTCTTAACAAACATTTTTTGAAAACTTTTTTTTAAGTATATAATTTTTTTTTCATTTTAATTAATTAAAATTATAACTTTTGAGGGATAATATAAATGAAATATATAAAATATATATATTTATATATGAATTGAAATCCATATAATGAAAATTACTTATCATAGAGTTAATGTAGAATCATATTTTCCTTGATTTTTTTTAGAAAATCGTTTTTATCACGCTCTATAAGATAATTATAAAAGAAATTTATGCAACTTAAAGAGATTTAATTTTTTTTAAATGGATTCCAATTTTGAAATTAGTACAATTAATATTATTTAATAAGGTCAACTTTATTTTTTTCATATTGAATAGTAAAAAAAATAAAAAATTAATTACCATTATAAAAGTGTAAATCAAGTTAATCTAGGTTCAAACTAAGTGATAAGACCACCATTTTTCATCTACATTATTATTGGATGAATTTATTTTGATCCTTATCACCTTAGGATCAATATTTAATTTATTATTGGACACTTTTTCATGAAAATGTCCTATATAATATTTTAAGTAAAGAAAAAGACAAAAATATTACACTTTTTAGTTTAAATATCTCTTATGAGTTCACATAGAGAATTTTTTTTGAATGAATATTAATGATTAATTTTAGAATAGTGAAATTATTTTCATGATACTAATTTATTTCTAATTTCTATAAATTATCCAATTACTTTATAAATTGTTATGCAACGCCGATACCTCATTTATTTAATTAATAAAAAATAAAATAAATGATATTACAAATATTAAATAGAATATAATTTCAATGAAATATGCTGTTATATGAATTTTTCAGATAAATATAAAATGATATAGATTTGTGAATTTATTAGATTTCAATTCCATTTCATTCTTTATTTTATTATGGTCAATGGAAATGAATAGTTCCAGAAATAACATTAATGATATTTTATAATAAATAAATTTTTATTAAATGATTTTAAATTAAGAAAAATAATTTTCATATAGTTTAAAATATCATCCACGGTCTATTTATTAGAAAAAATTCCTTTATTGTAACTATCTTGACCCTTAAAGTTTAATAACATTGTTATCACGGTAATTATCAAAAATGTGTTAAAGTAAGAAGAGAAGGGTCAAAGCCCTATATAGACTTATAAAAATTTAATGGATGATATTATCTCGACCTAAAATCATAATATATTATAAATATATCATTTTTGTTCCATTTTTGTTTGATAAATATGTTATATTAATTTAACACTTTAAGAAATTCCAAAAGTGACCCTCTCTTTACTTATAAAAGGGATCATTATATCCTCTTTTCACCACAGTTAAAAAGACCGTTGGTTTAGAAAAATACCACCAAAATACCTTAATTAATTAAAATACCATGTCATATAGGAATTTTTTTTATTATAAATCCCTCCTAGGAATTATTTTGGTGTAAAACTAAAGATCTTATCTGAAAAAGTGGTAAAACTATTAATCAATGATTTTTGTTTTATATATTCTTCTGCCTCCTTAAAATACCATTCAGAAATCATGAAATAATATAATAATAATTATCAATATATTGATATTTTTTAATGTTAATTCTATACCCAATATCCATATCCTCTTCCAACAAATGGGAAACAAAACTATTGTTCATGTGTATGGTGGACTACCACCTCATGAACCGATGTAATTCATTTTCCATCACCACTGCTCACATATAATTTTAATGATGAATTTACTATATATATATATATATTATTCATGAAATATTTATAATTATTTAATGATATTATATCATATAATTTCTTATCTTTTAATTAATTTAAAAATGATACTATTGTTCATGTGTATGTGTGGATTGACACTTCCACAAAGTGATGTGATTTTTTTTCATAACCACATCACATGGTTTCTAAATATAAGTTTATTTAAGTAAATAATATAATATATATGTTATAATGATAATTATTTAGTGATAAAATAATACTTATGTTGGTTCCATCGTGATCATTGAAAAATGAAAATGTTACCCATGCATACGTACGACTTACCATCTCCATGATTTTGACATAGTTCATTTGTACTAACCATACATCCAGGTTGGTTTAAGAAGTATAATTTATTTATAAAAAAATAATTATTCCATTATTATTATTCAATATATTATGTACCAATGACTTCTTTTATCGTATTCAAACTATCGAAGTCATTTTGGATTTATGAATTGGAAATCATCAAAACGTCAAACATGAACTTAATTGACTAAGTAATTAAATATAAAATGATATTAAATAAAATAAAAGGAATAATAAGAATAAAATAGTTTCATAAGAAATTAAATAGTTATCATATTTTCATTATTCAAGAGGATAAAAGATGTACTTGATGAGTCAAACCCAAGGTAAGAGATTATGTCTCAATTTCCTTTAATTGAGGAATATTTTAATTTTATGCACCAACTTATTTTATATGGTGTATATACAAAACTTATACAAGTTATATCATGAATAATTCATAATTAATGGTATTTTATGTTTCAATACAAATTATTTAATCCAAGATGATTTGACTTAAATGCTACCAATTGGAAAATGGTTTTATAACTCATTTTCTTTTCATTGGGTTATATTACTTATTCATTGTCTTTGATATTATATGATTATGTGTGAAATTAATTTTATTATTTTATTTTTTATTTTCACTTAAACTATATGGATATAAATTTTATACAAATAATAAATTCATTTATTAATTCTCACTTTAATTATATAATCATTTTTGGGATTTTAACTCAATTTATTTTCATTGAAGCATATTTTAATTTTATTCACCTAATTAATATTATATGGGGTATATGTCACCCCATTTTACATGTTATATTATAAATACTTCATAATTAATGTTATTTTATGTTTATATTAAAATTATTCCATCCAAATGGATTTTACTTGAAAGTTACCAAGTGGTAAGGGGTTTCATAACTAAATTTATTATTATTATATTATATTACATATTAATTGTATTTGATATTATAATATTGTGTGTAATAAAATTTGATTGTTTAATGATATATTTACACTTTTTTCTGTGAATTTAAATTTTATACACATAATAAATTCACTTGTTAATTCTCATATCTTTGATATGCTCATTGTAATGGATTTCATCTTAATTTACTTTAATTGAGGATTATTTTAATGTTATTCACCTAATTTCTTTTATATAGTATATATGTTACCCATTTTACATTTCATATCATAAATACTTCATAAATAATTGTATTTTTTGTTTTGATTCAAATTAATCGATCCATATGGACTTGAATTGAACTTTACCAAGTGGTAAGGGGTTTCATAACTTTATTTTTTTTCATTGGGTTATATTACTTCTTTACTGAATACATTATGACATGATTATTTATGGAGAAACCTCTGATTATTTTATATTGTATATCCACTTGATTTATGTGAATTTAAATTATATATATATAATCACTTAATTAATTAAATTTCACATCAATGTTTTGATCTTTTTAAGTATTTCATCTTAATTTCCACTCAATTGAGACATATTTGCTATTATGCACCTATTTACTTTTATGTAGTGTATATAATTCTCCTTGGAGGTATTTAACATTAATATATATTTATTCATGAAGATTAATGATTAAATTAAAGTTATTCTTTTATAATATATGTTTAAAAGAAAATATGATCTTATTTCTCTTTTTGATAGTGTATATTTTTCTTCCATGAACATATTTTTCAAAATTGTTTTATAAAAGTAGTTTTTATTACTCAAATGATTTATTAAAGAAATTATAAGTTGTCATTGAGTTTTTACATGACTTGAAAGGAATATTTCTAATTTTTTCCCCAAAAGGGTATTTTTCAGCATTTTTTAAATTCAAAAGGAATGTTTTTAATGTATATCGTTTTAATGAAAATTCTTCCTGCATAATCATTTTATTCCCTTTATATTTTTTTATAATATTTAAATGATTTTTAAAAGTAAAGTCTATATGAAAAAATATTTTAAATATTTTATTTCTATTTACTTTTATACTTTTAATGATTTTATTTTAATGCTAAATATTCTTTTCTAATAGTCATCTATCATTAATTTATAATAAATTTCAACATTAAATTTACCTTGGAACTTTAACTTTCATTTGAAAATTGGACATTAAATTCCTCTTAAATATCCATATTATTTGAATAATTTATATGCTCATTTATTAAACTATATATCCTTTATACATACAATTTTTTACTTTGAATGTTATTTAATTGAATCTAGAATACATTGATAAATTATTATTCTTCACTCTATGTGGATTTTTATTATTAGGATTATTGTTTATATATTGAATTGATTGTTAAATATATGAGGAATGCATGTGCATGTAGTGATGTGTGGCCCCCAGTTATAAAAAACCCCTTAGTGCATCGACATATATCATGAGACAACTCAGTAATCCAACATTAAGTGAGTTTATAATATATAAATACACATAAATTAATCTTTCTTGGGATAAGGTATTGAATGGAATGGAGATAAGGTTTCTCCTTGGCTCATGTCTAACCCTAGCATCGCCTGTGGCGACACCAGGTTCTTCTTTAGAGGTCAGGATTGCAGGAATGTTGGTTCCCCCCTTTTCCTATCTTCCAGAATGTATGAGGGTCTTTAATCCTCCTTCCCTACCATTATCGCTTCTCCCAGAGGCACTGGATATCAAGATCTCACCGAAGAATTCCGAATCACTCATTGGGTCTCCTGTGTTCTCCTTGTCACCTTTAGAATTCAATGAAGTCATGGTGGTGCACTCACGTACCTAGGTTGCAATGTTCAGTTCGGATTGACCCCCAATGTGTATTTTTGAATGGTATTTGAATTCATCTTGGGGGTTTCAAAAAGAAGCTTCTATTGGGGTTCTTGACTACTACCATTTTAGTATGAATCTCCTGTCTTTTGAGGATTTTTTTGGGCTTGGTCCTACGAGTCACGGAGGTGTGATAACCATCCATTTCTTTTATTCTCGTGGATGTTTTATTTCCACAGGTGACGCTATTGTTAATGATCGACCCTGTGGATTCACCTTCCCAGCTTACCTCTTCTTTTCTAGAACCCTGGTGTCTTAAAGGGGATCAACGATTATCGTGACTGTTTCTTGTGTGTTGGTGATTCTACCGCTTGAGTGTTCCACCCCTGGAATGCGTGAGTTTGTTTCGTAGTGGATATGTAAAGGGTTCTTCCTCACCGAATTTGGATCTCTATTGGTGGTGAGTATGGGTTCTAGAAACGAATCAGCTATAAGGAGGTTTTGGGGTTCTATTAGTTCTACTTCTATCAAGGTAATTCGAGATCTAGATGTTGTAGGTGTGGAGTCCTTCATCGAAGAAGTCTACTTAGCCTCTCGGGTCGATGAGCCCCACCTCTATGAATGAGGAGCCTGCTTTTACTCCACCCTCTATACAGATGCAGGTTGCATCCTCTAATCAGGCCCCCTCTGTAAACTTGGAGCCTACTCTACAACCACCCTCAGCGCAGATGCCGACTCTTTATTCTTCTCATGGCTTGGTTCCAGTGATCTTGGGCTCCCCAAGTGGACTGCTGAAGGCTGCTCCGACTGAGTTTCTTCCTGAAAAGGGGGATTTGGGGGTCTGCATTGCCCTGATTTCTCACTGTCCTAACAGGGATGAGCATGTGTTAAGTGAGGGTATTGGCTGGGCATTCCCCTCACTGGTGTCTTCTGTAGTGGTTCCGGATGTGACGGATCCTCGTATCTCTCCTGTGAAGTTGGGTAAAAAAGTGGTGGTTGATGAGAATGGATTCACCCTCTACCAAGGAAGGATTTCAAAAATGCGAAAAGTCTTACCCTCCCAAGCTGGAAAGGTTGGGTCTGAATTAGGGAGTCCTTCTTATCCTCCCAAATACATGTAAGATACTATATGAATTGAAATTCCCAATGTTCCACTCATCTTGGGTGGCAGTTCTTCTACTCATCAACCAAGTCCTGAAAATGAGGTACATCCCCCATTATGTGACCTTAGCCTGAATATTTCTAATTCACCTCCCCTCTTCCTGAGGTTATAGTCCAAGAAGATAGAACTAATGGACTTGGGTAACTGATTTTTCATGAGAATTCGATTTAGAAAGTGTTACAAGTGAATGTTTTATGCTACCTTTCATATAATTTTTGATAGTTTTTCAGTTCTTCTGGTTATTCTGTCATGTTTTTTGAATGTGAAATTCATCAGTCATACTATGAGGATCTGCCTCAGATGTGGTTTCAGAGCAGGAAGCATCCACCAACACATAACCATTTAGATTTGGACAAATGAGACCGTATGGCACTTTCCATTGGTACCAGGACCATGCAACCCTGCATGGGACAGCTAGCCGAGCATCCATGCAAAGGTAGAGGCTTGTTTTATTAATGTAGGTGTTGTGGAGGGGCAGCTCCAAATAGTCTTGATTTGGATTTATTTTACATTTTAATGGTTTTATTTTGTTGGAATTTTTTGGGTTCACACTTAGCTTTAAAAATATCAGTTGAAAATACCAAAAAAATGGATTAGAGGAGGATAAGGTATTGAAGGTATAAATATCCTGATGTTTTAGATCATGATATCCAATATTAAGAATTTCATTCATTGAGAACTCAATTATTATTATCCATGAGATTAATACATTAATATTATCCATGGATGCATTTCTTACTAAAGATATTGGTTTAAAGATCTTTTTTCTATTTATACACCTTTTCATATTAATTATAACTTATTGATTCATGATAGATTCCATTTTACGTGAACCTTACTAAGAATCTAAGATCACCCATATTTTTTCCTCTCACTTGGATATGAAGACGAAATCATTAAATGTGTCAGGGATGGATAATATTTACTTCCCCTGTGTTGTAACATAGGTTTGAAAATACAATGTGATATTAAACTATATATATAGTTTACTAAGACTGATAAAATTTTAATTCCTTCAAGGTATGATTAATTATATCTATTTCCAATGTAATAATGTAACCACCAGCTCTGGGCTACTAGGTTTTGGGTATTTACACATGAAATCATGGATTGAAAAATAGTGTGTTCCCCTTCGAAAATGGATTACATTGACAAATGGAGGATCTATGTCATCATCCTAGATAGGTGGAACCCTCATGGGAACTGAAATCATCGATTCCATTGATAACGGAGATCCCAATTAGGAAGAAACTAGAGTAGTCTCTCCTGGATCGATAGTGTATTTCTTCACCATCCCAAGAGTCATGACATATAGGTAATCACTCCATGACTAACCCCATAATATTGTTTAATTAATTTCTAACATACCACTTAGTGTTATTAATTTCTTACAGGTCTAAGAAAATTTATTAATTTATAATAACTAAAAAAGTGTGATAAAAAAAATTAAACATAGGATGTGATAGATTTGAAGTCAATCCAAATAGATGATGAAAGTAGATTATATAATATAAAATGTGATTTTATTTAATTATTTAAGGAATGAAATCAAATAAAAATGAGTGATTTCGAAAATAATTCGGGATAAGCATGGTAGGACTTTATATATTTAAGGTTGAGGTGTTAATAAATTTATAAATTAAATAGTTTTTTAGTGATTATTGTTAGAGTAAAGATTAGGTAGATCCAAGGTCTTCATATCCCATACATAGTGCAGAAATACCCCTTTTCTTATGGTCATATACTTTAGGGTATTAATGAATTATTTTTTTATTGTTTGTAAATATAAATAGCCTAAACAATTAAATAGGCATGAATAATTTAGGGTAACTAGTTTCAAAATATTAGGATTTATTTGAAGATTCTTAGCACAATGGTCATTCTAGAGGAATGGAAAATAAATAGAAATTGAATATTGAATATCGAGAAAACCAAAAACATGAACTAAAATAATGATAAAAATCTACAAAACCTTCCCCCTATATTTACATTACCCACCATAGTTTTGGATTTACACCCTCATACTATCCATGGGGTAGTGAAGGGGGAGGAGGAAAGAAAAGGAATAAAAATAATAAAATATGGAGTTGAATCAATGAAGGAATTTGAAGAAAAACACCTCACCCCATGCTTTGGTATCTGAATGAATGAGCTACGTAACAATATCCTACCTAACTAGTTATAGAAATCAATAGTGATTGGATTAGATTTAAGTCTTCCATTAATTCATTCATTAATATCCTCCTGAGTCAATATTGATGGTTTATGGTAGTTCTAGGTCAAGAAGGGAAGTCACTATTAAATTTCACATATCTCTGTCATTTATTGGGTATATATGGCCATGCTCATAGCGTGACACATAGTGTGAAATAGAATTTTTTTTGGTTTACCTATGATCATATTTTTTCTCACAGATTGTATTCACATCATGATTTTGGTTTATCCTCACACCATGAAAATAAAATTATAGATTAGAATAATTATTTTCAACAAATGTAATCTCCTTTTCAATCTATTTCATCAATTCTTATCCCCAAAAACATCCCATAGACAACCCATATTGAGGAAATCCTTCTCATGATGTAAATCATGATCTGTTTGTCTCTTTTCACTTATTTGTGAATTATCATTGTATCCTTACATAGATAAAAAATAATTAAACATCCTATAAATAATGATCAATTAATTTAAAAAAAATTATTTAATATAAGAATATATATGCATGAAATGTAAGTATACAATCCCCAAACATTTGAATTAATTATTTTCCTCAAGAATGAAATCTCAACATACTAAAAAAACACTCAACTTACACTAATTTAAATTAAATGAAAATAAAATTATTTCATAAAATGGGGAATTAAATGTTTGAGAATCACAAAATAAAATTTCATCAACTCCCCACTTTTCAAAGAAACAATTAAACCATATATTTCTATTTTTCCCATTTTAATTGACAATGCCTTTTCATTCATACATTTAAAAATTTCAATTTACTATCAACAAAAATGAAACTTTAAACATACCTCACTTAGAATTTTTTTCCCCTCATTATCAATGTAAAAATGTAAATGAAGTTAAAAACATACTTCTAATCATGCAACTTACCAGAGGATTCCAATGCATCTAATTTCTCCACCCTATAGTGAAAAAATCCTAAATAATCATGAGGTCTTCATCATTAGGTTCAAATGACTCATGGGATTTAGGGTAGGTAGAGAAATCAGGTTAAAACACATTAATACCAATAAGGAAGCACAATTTCTGGGTATTGTAGCAGTACTGTAGTAGAAACTATAGTAGTACTGTAGTGGGAACTATGTAGTACTGTATCAGAACTGTATCAGGCACTGTTTGACACTATAGTAGTTGAGAATTTGCCCTCGTTTGGGCCTTCGGGCCACCAATTTTTTCCCCAAGTCCTTTAAGGCCTTCGACCCACCCAAGCCTTTAGGCCAGTAAGGCCTTCAAGCCACCTCAAGGCCTTCAGGACACCTTTAATGCATATAAAAACCAGACAACCTTCAAGGAACAAAAAATAAGGATACTATATCTAAGGTACTTTTCTTAATAATAAGAAATAACTCAATGGAAATGTCCCCTATAAAATTCATCTAAATTTTCACCAAAATATCAATTTAGGCTCATAAAATAGTATTTTACAATGAATAATACACCATATTGTGAATTATTTTGTTTTTTATTGAAATTTATGATTAGGAGGAATCTCACATATACCCCCAACCCTAAATGATCACCTCATGAAATTATTTTTAATAGTTATAACAAGATCTCTAGTAATGTAATGGAATTTTTTAAATTTCCCAAGACATGACCAAATTATAAAAATAAAAAATATTTTATTTTATTAAATATAGGGTGAGAAATGAGTATGATGTATCATAATAATTATCATTTCCCAAAATCCCTTGAAATAACACCCACACTTATATTAAACAATATGCACGTCCCTTCCACCATGTCACTGTCACACCCACACTCATTTCATAAAATTATGAAAAAAATTTAGATTAAGGAAGGAAAGGGTAAAATAGTCTTGAAACACGAATCTTCCATAACAAGGTTATTCATGGGTTTATGGGAATATGAAGGATAAATGTTTAGGAAGGTATCAGGATAAGGGATAATAAAAAATATTCCTTGATCATTTTAAATGTGATTTTGTACACTTAATTCTTTGATAAGTTGTTTTTTTCTAGAAGTATGCTTGCCTGATTTTCACTTAAGCGATATACTCTAGAATATAATTGAAAAAATTTGTATTATAAATGTCTCATAAATGAGAACAAATGGTTGAGAAAATCACTATTGGAAAAAATATGAACAAGAAAATTAATTAACACAAATAATAGAAATTAAGGGTAGACCAAATATTAGAAAATTTCATTTAAAAAAATTACTATATTCCCCTAAATCACGATTATGTAAATATAAATTCCCATGATTATTTATACTTACCTTTTCCTCCATTTTATCATTCAAATTTCTTGATAAAGAAATTTAAAAACACTGTATAAATTTATCCTATGAACATTATGTCTCTCAGATTTGTTATTAATTGAATATCCAAGGTAGGGAATTTAATATAAAGTTTAAATACCTTAATTTTTTTTAAATTATGGGAGAAAATAATATAATCAACTAAAACTCATACTTCCCTTTCATCGATGCTTCAAAATGGAATGCACAAGTTTCAGTCCATGTCATGAACACTACTCATTTTTCATGAATTAATATCTCACATCATGAATTGTTTTCTCAGGATATGAATCTTCTGCAAGAATCCTATTAATTTTTACCATATTGCTTAATTTCTAGTTCCTTATTTTGGAATATAAAATGAAATGGATTAGTTTAAAATTAATACATTTTTCAATGAAAAATTAAAATATTGTTTGGATGGTTCCATCCCCTAAAAATAGAAAAAAATCCTAAAAGAACTCAGGTTGCCTCTAGGATGTGATTTTGTTTAACTTCATTGGCTCCAACTTTCCAATTCCAAATTAGGTGGTGGATTAATTAATAGATTATACCTGGTTGAGGTTTAAAAATGGCCTTATTTTCACTCTACCTATGTATATGGACCTCTTTCCTTTTATTGAAATAAATTCATACTTCATTAGGGTAATATATTATCAAATACAAAGGGGCCTATCTACCAATGAGTTTCTAGATTAGAAAGTCCATACATAAAGTCATGCACCATCCAAATCTATTATCCTTATTCAATGTTTTGTACATCAGCTATCCCTCTATCAATAGTGCATTTATCTTTGAGATTTACATATTTCTTCTCGACTTTTGATTCTTCATTATCAGAAAAAAAATATATATCTCTTGAATTACTTCTAAAATGGTGACTTATTTAACACCATTTGTTTCATATTCTTGAATTTCATCCCCCATTACATCATATTTCTTCATTGCTCAGTGTATTTTGAAACTAACTAGCTCAATTCACACTTTCAAACATAGTAACAACTTTGTACATCAATAAATTCTCTTCCAATCACCAAAATTGTCTTATAAAAATTAGACGTGTCATATAATCTTCCATATCAAGTAACAGAAAATCCATAGGGAAGATAAAATTTTCAATGTTTATCATAATATCTTTAAATTGTTCTCATGGGTATTTCACTATTTAATTTTATAGTTGAAGCACAACTCTTATGGTCTTCAAACTGTCCAATACTAGGATTTTAAAGGCGGTATATGAGATTATACTGATACTCAAAACTAAATCACATAATGATTTTATAAATTTATTAAACCAAATAAAAATAGGGATTGACAAACTACACGCATCTTGTTTCTTTTTATGTAAGTCCTTTGACACCACTTCAGAACATTTTCAGGAGTGTTATTGTTCCGATCTATTCAATATTTCTCTTATTCATCACTAATTATTTTAAAAAATTTGAGTATTTTAGCATAATTTCATGTACTTTTTAAAAATGATTATTAATTTTCCATTTCTTAAATTTTTTAAGAAACTTACCTATTTTTTCTTACCTATTTTTCTAATTTACCCTCTTGGGAATTAGTATACATGACCCATACAATGCTGGAGGTTCCTACTGAAGGTTCCGAGTGCAGCAGAAACGTGGTTGGTCCGACACCCAACTTTAATTTTTACCATGATCAATGATTATTCTGGGATCAATATGAAGATTGACGCCAGTCTACATGGAATAGAATCAATGATTTAGATGAATATGGAAGAGGACCGAAACCTTTAGATAAGATATTTCACATTATATTTATAAATAATTTAATTAATTTCATAAACAAAATAATACTTGGATATTCAATATTTTCTTTATTGATGATGTTGATTTTCCAGAATGACCCTTCCATATTTTCTTGTTACACTTACAAGGATCAAAACTAGAATCCCTTTAGCGATGATCCACGTGTGCTCTGATGGCCTTTGATCGACACCACTCGTTCTCCAAGGGCTATCACGATGAAGAAAGTGTCTTATGTTGGTCATTCTTGATCGCTTGTTCTTTGGTTTTGAAGAACGTCTCTCATTTTTGAGAGGGGTGGGAAGAGGATTTGAGATAAAAATTGTTTAGCACAATAATTCTCAATTCACTGGGTGTGTGGTTTGATACTTGGCAAAATATGCGGATGTGTCTATTTATTGACATGGGTCTTCAATTACAATATTTAATTGAATAATATAAATTAAATACATTCATAACCTTATAGAAAACCCATGATATAAATAATAATACTGTGTTATTATTTATGGTCTTCCATCTTGCACAAAATGAAATTATAAATAAAATTATGCATCCCAAAATAATAGCAATGTTATTTTAATTTGTGCCACTAGTTAAATAATTATTTTTTGTCTTGCAGATAATTGTTTCACTACATGACTAGCCTTGGTATTTTTGAACTCCACTTCCATTTATTCAACAATATAATAAATAAATAAATAAATAATTTATTCTCTTAAATAAATATTTTATTTACAAACTAGTAAATAAATATTTATCAAATTTTCAATAAAATAGATAAATATATTTTACCCACAATCTGGTGAATAAATATTTATTTAATTTATGAAATCATTTTAAATTGAATAAAATAATTCCATTGTCTTGAAAATAATATTTATTAATTAAATTCAAATAGAATTTAACCAAGAACACCAGAAACACTTAGTGTGTGAACCTCTAGGATTGTTTATTGTTGGCATTAAGTGGGTGTGCCTAAAGTCCAAGAGTACTATATGGAAATGAATCAAGGCACCAAAGAGAAAGAACTGAAAGTCCCAACAATGACATCTACATACGAATGCTCACTGTGTAATATAATCCCTTTTTCACAATATCTCATCAATAAGGTTTCATGATAGTGTCATCAACCTTTTTTCTTGATACGTCGTTCTTTGACTACCTGAAATAAACTCGTTGTTACACCATGGCCATTGAATTTCACATGAAGGTTCTATTTCAATCAAATGGATGAGATATTAACTTATATAAATGGAAGTGGGAAATTCTTCCTCAACTTATCAATTAATAACATGCCACTCATGACACACCCAACATAACCCACTTCCTACCAACTATCTCTGTGATGGTTTTCCGTTAGTAAATCAAAGTGCGTGAGTCGTGAAACATATTAATGATAATATTAAAGTCTAAGGATCATTACACATGCTCACAGATAAGAATATCAGATGACACCAAAACATGCAGAATTCCTACTGGTGGGTCTATTCTCACAATATCATGTCTTGGATATCACCAAGTGCGAACTTCATCGGAGTAAGTATTATCAACTTACGAGTACTCGGACCTAACAGTATGTATGCTATGTGTCCCATCATAGTATTTCATCCAACCATAGAACTATATTTAAGAATATTGTTTGTGCATTTGAAGGTTCTCATCATAACAGGGAACTACCATGACCATATTAGTGCAAAAAATACTCTAATAAATTATTACATCATAGTCATGAATAACAATGAAAAATATGTAATAATATATTTAATATTTAAATACATTAAATATACTTGTAATAAAAGTAAAATCAGTTTGTTCTAAGACACTAACTCTTAAAAACTCCCACTTGGACTAGAGCCAACTTCCTACGACTTTCACTCCGCTAGACCTCACATGGTGATCATATTTCCGCTGAGTCAAGGATTTAGTTAAAGGGTCCTCTACATTGTATTCTGTGGAAATACTACTCACTACAACTTTTCCTCTATGAGAAAAATCCCTCAAAAGATGAAACTTCTAAAGTATGAGGTTTGTCCGTTGATGTGACCTTGGATCTTTTGTGAGAGCCACCACTATAGTATTATCACAGTAAAATGTGATGGGATATACTACTAGGTATCATATCCATCTCTTGGATAAGGCCTCACATCCAAACTACTTCTTTAGCTGCCTCAGAAGCTGTGATATACTCATACTCTACTATAGAATCTGCGACCACAATCTACCTTGAGGTCTTCTAGCTTACTGCACCTCCATTCAAAGTGAAGATATATCTTGTTTGTGACTTCATGCCATATTTATTAGTCTGGAAACTAGCATCTACATATCCTCTAATGACTAGTTCCTCATATCCTCCATAAACTAGGATCATATCCTTAGTATGCCTCAGACACTTTAAGATAGTCTTGACTGCCATCCAATGATGGTCACCTGAGTCAGATTGATATCTACCTACCACACTCAATGTGTTGGTGACATAGAGCCTAGTACAAATCATGGCATACACGACCGACCCAATTTCTAATGCATATGGAGTCCTTGACATTATCTTTCTTTCCTCATGTGTCTAAGGACACATTTTCATGGAAAGATGAATGTAATGTGATTCTGGAAATAATCCCCTATTGGATTGTTCCATACTAAATCTCTTCAGTATCTTATCAATGTATGTACTTTGACTTAGGCCCAAAAATCTCTTAGATATATCACGATGGATCATTATACCATGAATATATACTGCCTCAGCTAAGTCCTTCATGGATAATCATTGATTCAACCATTCCTTATCAGACTATAAGACTGGTATATGATTTCTAATAAGTAATATGTCATCAACATATACTATTAGGAAACCAAATTCACTCCCACTAAATCGTTTATAGACACAAGGATCACATTCATTCTTGATAAAACCAAATTCTTTTATGGATTCATCAAAACGAATGTTCCATGACCTAGATGATTGCTTTAATCTATATATAGATTTCTGCAACTTGAATACCTTATTGGCATCCTTTGGAGTCACAAACCCTTTAGGTTGTGTCATGTAGACATCTTCCTAAAGGTTCCCATTAAAGAAGGCTATTTTAAAATCCATTTGAAAAATCTCATAGTCATGGTAAGCCACAATGGAAAGTAGAATTCTTATGGGTTTCAGCATTTCAACTGGTGAAAAGGTTTCGTCATAGTCAATTCCTTGATGTTGTTTAAACCTTTTTGCAACCATTCATGCCTTATATGTACTAACTTGTCCTTCTCTGTCCAGTTTCTTCTTGAATAACCATTTTCAACCAACAAGATTTACATCAACTATAGTATCTACCAAAATCCAGACTTGGGTTCGGTACATGGAATCCATTTTAGAATTCATGGATTCATTCCACTTGGAAACGTCTATGACACTTACTGATACCTTGTATGTTAGAGAATCATTATTATCAACTAATAATGAGTCACCACCCTCGGTAACTAGAAAATAGTACCATTCCAGTTCTCTAACCTCTCTTGTACTCCTACACAATACTTGTGTCTCTGGAAAAAATTCTTCTTCCATGGGTCTTTGTGGAATCAGTTCCTGTACCAGCTCTTATGTACCTTGAGCCTTGACTTCATCAAATTCTATATCGATACCACAATCTCTTTTGGAGATGTACTACCTCTAAAGGAATATGTCATGTCTTTCCACTATAAACTTTTTTTGTGAGGAGTTTTATAGGTAATATACCCTTTTTTCTTTGGGGTATCCTATAAAGGTACACATTGAGCCTTAGGGTGAAGGTTTTTTACCTGAGGAGGCCTTAACAAACACTTCACTACCCCAAACATGTAAATTTGATAACATAGATTTTATTACACTCCAAAACTCATATAGAATACCATTTATCAATTTAGTTGGTACTTGTTTTAGTATGTGTGTTGCTGTTTGTAATGCATATCCCCAAAAGTATAATGGAAGACTCACATGACTCATCATTGATATCACCATATCCAATAGGGTGCGACTCCTCCTTTCGATCTCACAATTCCACTAGGGCGTGTATGAAGGAGTGAGTTGGTATAGGATCACAAACTCTTGTAAGTAATCAATGAATTATTGATTAAGATATTATCCACCTTGGTTTGAGCATATTTTCTTAATCTTCTTACGAATATAGTTCTCAACTTCATTATTGTATTTTTTGAACTTATCAAAATAATCCGACTTATACCTCATTAAGTAGATATATCCATATATACTAAAATCATCAGTAAAAGTAATGATGTATGAGTAAACTCTCCTTGATTCAACTAGAAATAGTCCACACACATCAGTATGAACCAATTCAAGAAGTTATTTATCTCTTTCACCATTCCCACTAAAAAGGGATTTGACCATTTTGCCTTGTCAACATGCATGACATATGCCAAGTGGTTTTAGTTCAAAAGAATCTAAATATCCAGCTTGATGTAACTTTGTTATGTTTTTCTCATTTACATGACCTAACCAGTGATTCCAAAGTTGGTTGTGGTATGATTCATGTGAAGTATATTTGTTATCGATTGTCATTACTTAGTTTGGGTAATCCAACATGTAAATACCATTGTATAAATGTTCCCTACCAAAACAAATTCTATTTTTGTAAAATAAGAAACATTAATTTTCAAAATTGAAAACAAATCCATTTGTATCTAATATGGATACAAAAATAATGTCTTCAGTAACATACGTTACATAATAATAACCCATTAACACCAAGATCATCCTAGTTGTCAATGTTAGGTGGTATAACCCGATAGCTACATCATCAAGTCTAGCTCCATTGGATGCTCGTAGATCTACCTCCCCTCAGTCAATCTTCCTTAATATACATGGTTCCTATATTTGGATACATATTTGAGCACCAAAAGCTGTATATAATACATAATTTGTAGAAACAAATAGATTGAATTTGATAACAAATGCACCTAAAGCTTCCCCTTTCTTCTTAGGCTTAGTGCATTTCTTCTTCTAGTGGAACTTCTTACGATATGTGAAACAAATAACCTCCTGTTACTTTTCCTCCCCTTTGATATTACTTTTTGTGGAAGGCCATGAAGAAGATTTGGGCTTAAATATATTCACCTTCCCTTTCCTATTATTCCCCATAAGGACAAAAGGCTTTTGACGCTTCATATGTTTGTCCACTTGGAAAATGAGGATAAGAAGATCAGATAGAGACTTCTAAATGTTGTTCATATTGAAATTGACAAAAATTTAGAGAAGCTCTGAGGGAGTGATGCAAGAATGAGATCAGTGCCCAGTTCTTCGAGGATTTTTAACCCTAGAACCTCCAGGCGCTCAATGTAGCCAATGACCTTGACCACATGAGGCCCAACTGAGGTACCTTCTCCAAGATTACTCTGAAATTGTTCCTTAGAGATATCAATCCTTTCAAATCTTTCTCTCTCCTGGTAAATACCACATATGTGCTCGATAATTCTATAAGAATCCATGTTTTTATGAGACTTCATGAGCTCACTAGACATTGATGATAGCATCAAACATTGAACGTTGATCACGTCATTCATATGTTTCTCATAGACCAGGAAATCGTCATCACTCGCCTATTTGGAAGGCAAATCATGTAATATTAACTCTATCACGTAGGACTTCCATTTATGGCATAGGTTAACCCGAAGGCATCTAAACCATTCAAGGAAGTTACTACTAGTGAGGATGTTGTCTTTATCCAGAATTTATCACAGGGATAATGTGGTTGATGAGCTTGTAATTTTTTTTATACAATTAAAAGAGTAGATCATTAGTACTTTCTGAATTACATTTTATGAGAAATAATAAATTTTATTAAGTCTCCCACTATTTTATCAAGTCCCAATGGTCCTCACCACTGAACTCAGAATGTCCAATTTCCATGACATTATAGTGGAAAGGATCCATATTCCCCTTCAAATAACCCCAACAAGGGTTGGTCAAGCTATTATAAGGTATTTAGGTAGACAGGTCTTTTACAACTGAGGGCTTGTAGCTCCTTGATCTATTGAGTGGACTCCCCAATCCTGAAATCATGACTTTTGGATTCCCTCAGCTCTTACCTCTAATATTACACCAAGTATAGCAAGGGATACTCCTCTGAATGTAATATGGTTAATTCAACTCGAAACATTTCATAAGGGATTCTTGTATAAAAGTAAGTGTCCCAAAAAGGGTTGGTCAAACACATAGTTTTATTGAGTTTTCCCTTAATCAAGCGATAGAAGTCTTGGTCTAACTTAATATTTCATTTGAGGGATTTTTATCTCTTATGCATGAATTTCCTTTTATCATTATCACATTCTTGTAATATTAAGTGGAACTTACTTAAGTGATTAACCATTTATTGATAATATTTACGCATAAGTATGGTTTATTTTAGTTCCATCTTGCATACTTGTTTAATTCATTAATTATGTGATTGTGACAACACATCCATAATGATAAGCCATGCAACTGACAAAAGTAACATAAAGTAAAAGGTATGATCATGTTTTTTTCTAATGGTTAGTTTATCTAGAGGTTGATAAACTAACCCTGACCTAGGGGAGAAACATCTTGAACATTTTGGGTCCATGTTTACAGATTTCCACCTATCCACCTCTCTATCTACTAGGATTGGTTTCATCTCGGCTCCAGCTTGAACTGCCTCCACCAGCTTGGGAGTTCCATATATTACATATTCCTTTTTTTAACTCACATACAGGCGATGGGTAAAAAGGGGTTTTACATAAAAGAGACCTTGGGAATGTAGGAACTACATATTAATGAGGAGAAGGCTCAAATGCCAACAAATTTAATTTAAATAAAAAATTTAAAAGAAACCATCCACATACAAAGGTCTTGGTCGAGCTCATGATCATCCAAACATGCAATGATATTTATGCATAAATAAAACTAGCATTAAATTATTTAATCGTTCTTATTTAAGATAAATCATGGTCCAATAAATTAATTATCACCTTTAATTAATCAATCCTTTTATCTTAAACCATTTTATTAATTTTATTGAGATTTTCATCCATCATAATTTTAGACAAATACATTCATTTAAAATTATCATTGTATGTAACTTGTACCTTGGAGGCAACCCAGTGAATTCCTATTCATAACTACAGAATGAGTATAAATGAACATTACATATATGTTAAATTAAACACTTATATATAAAACACCTATCACGTGTTGTGCCTCATCTTTATGCCCACATGATGGTATAAGTATCATGAGTTTGTATAATATAATAATAAATTTCAATAAATCTACGTAATTTGGATGAGTACACGGTGTGTAGTTCCAACTACACGACGTGTACTATTTTTCACCATCTATTCGAAGTACATGCCCGAGGAAATAACGTGTGAGTGTACTTCAAAAATATTTTGAGTACAAGTCATGTCCATTGAGTAACATGCTGTGTAGTTCTTCATTACACAGTCTCTAGCTGGAGAAGCTGTGTATGAGGTACACGGTCCAACCTTAACCCGAAAGGGATTACTCATCATGTACAGTGGGCCACATGGAGTGTAATATAAAAACCAGGTGCCACATGTTCCTGGTCAACACAAAGAGTCATTAAGACTTAAACAAACTCCAATGACATGGCTTGGTTTGGTGAACCAGACCCAGTGCATTGAAACTTTTCTACATGGCATGTACTGCCGAATACTTGTCGTGTGTTCTGGTGTTGTATGACCAGGAACCTTTAGAACCTTGATATGAGATCCTTAATTTTATTTTAATAAAAATTAAAAAAAAGATCATTTCTGTATAGTGAATGATAGATGAAAGAGGAGGAAGAGATCTGAAGATTCAGATTAGCAGAACGATTAACTTGAATTGAAACAACTAAATTATTAAATATGTAAATCGTTAATGAAATATTTAAGTAATTATAAACTATTATGTAACTACTCTAATACCACTTGAAGGTTTTGAGTGTAGCATAAGTGTTTTTGGTCAGAAACCCAACTTTAATTTTTACCATGATCAATGATTATTTTGGGATCAATACGACAATGAGTGACAGTCTCCATGGAATAAAATCAAAGATTTAGATACAAAATAAAGAGTCCCAAAACCTTTAGAGAGGATCTTTCACATCATGTTTATAATTAATATAATTAATTTCATAAAGAAAATAATACCTGGAGATTTGGTATTTTATTCAGCGATGATGTTGATTGTCTGGAATGACCCTTTCATATTATCCTAATGCACTTGGAAGGATCCAAACAAGAATCCCTCTAGAAGTGATCCACATGTGCTCTGATGGCCTTTGATCGACACCACTCGTTCTCTGGGTACTAGAATGGAAAAGCTAGTGTCTTGTGTCATTATTTCTGGATCACCTGTTCTTCGGCCTTGAAGAACATCTCTTGTTCTTGAGAGGGGCATGAAGAGGATTTGAGAGGGAAATTGTTTAGCTAAAAAAATTAAATTCATCATGTTTGTGGTTCGGTACGTGGAACAATAAACGTATGTGTCTATTTATTGACATGGGTCTTTAGTTACAATATTTAGTTGCATAAGAACAATTAAATACATTCATAACCTTAGAAAAAAACCATGCTATTAATAACAATACCACATCATTATTTATGGGGCGCCAACATCCGCAAAATGCAATTATAAATAAAATTCCACATCACAAAATAATATATGTGTTATTTTAATTTGTGCCAACTAGTTAAATAATTATTTATCATCTTGAAAATAATTATTTCACTACCAGATGGGCCTTGGTCCTCTTGAACTTCACTTCCATTTATTGAACACCTGAATAAATAAAATAATAATTTATTCTCTTAAATAAATATTTTATTTACAAACTAGTAAATAAATATTTATCAAATGTTCAATAAAATAAATAAATATATTTTACACAAAATCCAGTGAATAAATATTTATATAATTTATGCAATCATTTTAACTTGAATAAAAGTATTCCATTGTCTTGAGAATAATATCTATTAACTAAATCAAAATAGAATTTAACCAACACCACCAGAAACACTTAGTGTGTGACCCTATATGATTGTTTATCATTGACATTAGGCAGGATAGCCTAAAGTCCAAGAGTACTGTCTAACAATGGTTCAAGGCACCCGAGAGAAATAACTTGAGGTTGTAATAAGGAAATCCACATATAAACACTCACCATGTAATATAATCCCTTTGTCGCAATATCTCATCAAGAAGATTTCAGGATAGTGTCATCAACATTTGTTATTGATACGTCGTTCTTTGACTACCTGAAATAAACTCGTTGTTACACCATTTCCATATAATTTAATGTGATGGTTCTATTTCTATCAAAGGGCCAAGATATCAACTTCCATAAATGAAAGTTACAAATCCTTCATCGACTTATCTGTTAATAACATGGCACTCATGACGCACCCAACGTACCCTATTTCCCACCAACTATTTCCGTGACAGTTTTCATCAGTTAATAAAAGTGTGCGAGTCATGACACACATTAATGATAATCTTATTGTCTAAGGATCATTACACATGCTCGTAGATAGGAATATCCAATGACACCAAAACATGCAGAATTCCTACTAGAGGGTCTGTTATAATAATCTCTTGTCTTGGAGGTTACCAAGTGAGAAATTCATGAGTAGAAGTATCATATTCTTATGAATAATCACTCCTGAATGTCTGCATGCTATGTTTCCCATCATAGTATGTCATCCAACAATAGAACTATATCTAAGAATATTGTTATATCATTTCAAGATTATCATCATAGAGGGGAAATACCATGACCTTATCAATGCAACAAGTACTATTGGACATTTTTACATCATAGTAATGAAAAATAATAAAAAAAATATAATAAGATGTTTAATATTTAAATAAATTAAATATCCTTGTAATCAAATTAAAACCATTTGGTTCTAGGACACCAACTCTTACACCTACCTTTATTGTTATTTTTCAGCTTTATCCTCCACCTCATTCTTCTCTAGCTATTTAGATTCTACATCAGCTTGTTTTTCTTATTGTATCATTCTTGTTTCAGGTCCATCTTGGGTAACTATACTACTTCATAATGTTATAGATTTCATATCTTCTCTTGGGTTTAATTTAGGGTATACTGGAAGTATTTCTCTCAGCCTATCTATAAGTTTCTATATAATTTGGAAAACTTGAATCTCTAGAATTTATGATACATTATTTTATTTAATTGATTCCTCATTTATCTCCTTGATTACAACTTAATTTCTAGTCATAAATCTAGCTAATGTATAATCCAATGAATGGATCTAGCTTGACAGTGAAGGACCTTGATGTGTTTACTGTTTGTATCCTTATGGACATGGTTAGTACACTTACACTTATGATTTCTGCTGCCACCACCCTTGTCTATTATAATAAAAATAATTTTAATATTCAATGTATGTACCTGGGGGATTTAAGAGATCCATCATTTCATATATATTTTTTTTCATGGATTCCATTTGGTTAGTGGTTATCCACCATATTCACTGTAACACCCTAAGATTTTATGAGAAATAATCGTTTTAATTTCTTTGATGTCTTTTGTTATACGAAACACCAAAGGAATCTTGCACTACACATAACCCTGACTTGGCTGGCATTACACGCAATAGTGACCTTCCTTGATAGCGTGTGTTGTACGCAATACTGAGTTTCACTAAACAATGATATATTGTTATAATATTATCATGAACTAGAATTTATGAATAATAGTAACTATATTATGAATTTTATGACATTATAATTCATCTTACACATTTTATAGAACATGGTATGAGAACAAAATAAATTTTTTGGCTAAAATAAGTATTTTTCAAAAAATGCAGTTTTCCACCTTTTGATAGAGAACCCTATTTAAATCTAGTTTTTGACATGTTTATAAGTTAAATTTGAAAAAATAAAATTCTTATTTTGAATTAGGATATAAAAATTTACTTTTGGATAAATTTTTGATATTTTTTAGATAAGTTTCTTATTCTGATGAATAGTAAAAATACGCTAAATTTTAATTAAAAACAAGTTTTTTCATCGAGATAATTTATATGTTTAAATTATAATATTGAATGGTTTTAAAGTATAAATAGAATATATTTTTACCATTTAATATAATGCAAGTCATTAGAATTAATTTTACACTGAATTTATAAGTAAAAACATTTCAATCTTTTGCAACGTTTTAACTTTTAAAACCCATTTTCTCAATAGTGGGATTAATTTTAAATTAAATAATGAAACTTCTATGTTTTGAATTTTGAAAAATGGATTCAATATTCAGAATCAGTAGGTACAAATTTTGTTAATAATCTACTTTTTATTTTTAGGAAATATGAATAGTAACTACAATAAATTTTATTTACCATAGTTAAAGGTAAATCTAGTAATTAAGGGTAAATATTATATTATAAAATTACCCTAAAACTTGTCTTAATATAATTGGATGATTATATTTTTCCCTAAATCATACTTTGGTAGAAATGGATTCTAATGGAACCCACTTTTATTTGATTAAGACATTTTATTTATTTAATTTAAAGGAAAGTGAAATAAGTCTCAGTCAAACTTTAATAATTAAATTATTTTTAATATAGAGTTATATAGAATATAAATTCGATTATAAATACTCATTTGAAATATAAAATGGTTTTATTTATCATGGTAATTTATTTGTAATTTTTAAGAAATATTTAATTACCTTAATAGCTGATACATTATTGATGTAGAAATTATTTATTTAGTGAAAAATCAATAATATAGTTTTTATTAAAATTATAATACCTATCAAAAGGACAATAAAATTGACCAAAACTTATTGGTCGAGTATATATATACCCTAAGAATCCAAGGGTAGATTTTTGGACCATTTAGAGCCTTATAAAACAGATTAGTACATTTATATTATTTTATTTTAAATGATGTCAAAGTTGTCGCCTTCATAATTTAATAAATATAAAAATTTAACTTTTTTGATTGTAAGATGATAAATTAGAGTAAAAATATTATTATGAAATTTATTATATGTATATTAATAATAGGATTTTAGTTTTAATTTTTATGAAACAAATAAGTATATTAAATAATTATAGAGAAAAGTTGTAGTAATTATTTTATTAAGGGAAATACCAAATAAATGGTTTCAAAAATATTAAAATAAATAATAAATGAAAAAATTAATGTGATAAATGAATTTTTTTAGATGAATATGACTTTTTATAAATCTATTTAATAGTTTTTTTTGCAAATATATTTTTTTTGGATTTTATTCAAATTCAAATAAATGAATAGTGTGAAAATTGACACTATTGTTATTTTATAAAAATAACATATTATAAAATTGTTTAAAAATGAAAAAAATATTTAAAAATTATAAAATTAAATTTATATGGTCTAAAATGTCATAAAGTATCCAATTATGGACAATTCACAACACATAAGTAATTATTTATAACAATTTAAAATCTAGAATTTTATTTCCACAAATAAAATTAAATAGATTAAATAAGGTTAAATCAAGTTGATAAGGTTTAAAATAAATTAAAAAAATGTGTAGATATTATTGGTTGATGAGATTAAAACCCTATGTAATCTAATATTCATATTTTAGTCATTTTTGGTGGTTTTTAAGTGGGTTTCAAGTTTATTATAAATTAATATTTTAGAGGTTTCCAAAAGTGCCCCTCTCTTCTCTTATAAAAGGGAACCTCCTCCCTCTCCTCCTTACACCACATTGATCCTTCATGATCGTCCAAAACCTACCAATTTCTCTTCTCGACTTCCATATAAGCATACTAGAGGTCCTGGTATTCTTCAAAGACCAACTTTAGTGCCCTTAGAGGAGGTTTAGAAGATACATGTCAAAGAAGAGGTAATATCCTTTACCGATTCTTTCAAATTCATTTCTTCTTATACTTCCTCTTATTTTTTCATTTCATAATAAATTAATAACATCAGTATCAATAATATACTTATATTTTATTATAAATATTAACCAAACCTATTTCAACTTCTCTCCATCTTACATAAAATGAAATCACCGCGCGTGCGTACATACGGAATACCGCCTCCATGCCGTGGTGTAATATGTTTTTCCACCACCACCTTACATGGATGGGTATAATGATGGAAATAATAACTATATATGGTTATTATAACATGATAATAATTCTAAGATATTATATTATCCACTCTAATTCCATTTAATAATTATGGGAACGATATCATCACTCGTGCGTGCGTACGGATTGCCGTCTCCACGATGCGATGAGATTCATTCTCCAAGTTAACCATTCAAGAATGATTATAAAGTATATATAATAAATAATCATGTAATATATGACATATTAATTATACTGGATTTATTTATATGTTATTTACTTACTTCCATTCAATTTAATAAGGAAATGAAAACAATGTTCATGCGTACGTACGGCCAACCGTCTCCATGAACAGTGTATTTATTTCTATTTATTGATCTATTATATATATATATATATATATATATGTATATTATGAATTTATATTATATATAAATCACGTTTTACATTCTGGAATTAAGTAATCATGACCTAATTAATCATATGAATAATTACAAGTCAAAACACGGACGATAAATGAAACAATTTTACCCAAAACGCTGTTTTAACATGGAATTGACAAATGAATGGGTAATATAAAGTCGTAAGTGAATCATATATGATATCATAAATATTATTATGGTTCTCTTAAAAGTTAATAATATGTTTAAACCCACTATACAGGAGTCTCGGAGACATACAGAAGAAATTGGACATAAGGTAAGGGATAATTTTGCAATCTCATTTTTATCCGAGATTGCTTATACGTATGTATCTACTGGGGTTATATTTTTCATCCATGTTCATAAATATGTTTTTCATAATGTTTTTAATATTCTTCCATGTTTGTTTACAGTCATTTTACCCCTCTTTGACTTTTACTTTGTCTTATAGAAGGAATCTTTCTTTTGTTTACCATACGTGGTACTTTTTGACTTTTCCGTTAAAAGTATGAGGAGAAATTTTTTTAAAATTATACGGCATGAACGGGTTTTTATGATTTAATAACGCCTTATTTTCATGAAGCATAATCTACATGATTTCCTGACTATTTTCAACAAAATCATTTTCTTTTAAAATTGCATGGCATTTTGTGAAAAGAAAATGATTCTGAAGAAGAAAGGATATTTTCCTCCAGAATTCATTTCAAGTGTTTTATCAAAACCATTTTCCATCTAAGATGACATTATTTCATATGTGTATGTTTCAAGTATAATTTCTCTATGATTTCCATGGTTTCACTTTTCTTATGATTAAATGATATCCATTTGTTTTATATGGATTATGTTATGATGGGATGATATTTATAAAACCCATTTTATTCTTTGGGTTATGATGAAAGATTTATGTTTATGTTCTGTCACACGTAAGAATGATTTAATTATGAGATGGGTGAGACCTATATAACCCTCAAATGAATTGGTTAAAGATTTATATCTCATGAGATAGACATAGCTGGAACACAAGTAAAGTATGGTTCAGTAAAACAGGACTGGAACGGAAAGTAAACCCGGTTCAGTAATGGACTTTGTCCACTATGATGGTATTGGAAGAAATGCCTTGGATACTATTGAAATAATATCATGTGAATAATGGTTTTCCATAGTTACATGTTTTATTTTATCATGATTAATGTTCCTTTATGATCTATGCCTTATGTACTTCCAAGATTTATTTCATTTCTCAATATTTTGATGTTTTATGTTCATGTTTTTACATTCAAATGTTTATGGATTGTTTTTAAGTTCTCCATGTTTACAATTAATGAGAATTTAAGTTCACCCTTTTTATGTTTTCTTTTCCCCAGGATATAAAGAAAGGTTTTAGGTAAAAAAACCAAAGGGTAAGATCTTTGTGGGAGATGTTGAAGATCTTTCACCATCATTATAAGATTATGTTCCGAGTTTCCAAAGACACTAAACTAATACGGTCTTTGGGCGTCTGTTTTTTTTATATATTAAGTATTCCACAAAATTAATGTAATGTCCCTATAAATCAAGCTTTTGGTCTCTACAGTTGGTAACAGAGTGAAGGTTTAGTTAACATTTGGACACTAGGATGTGAAAACATTGGTGAAATCCCTAGAGATATTTCTACGGTATGTCTAGGGATGCCTCTAAGGTTAAGTATAAGTATAGGTTATAGTCCAAGAATTAAGATAACGATATTAGAATTAAACCAAATATGTTATATATTTAAGGCAATACCCCTTTATTATGTTGTTTTCCTAGTATGATTTTTACCTCTGACACTATTCTTTTTGGGTTTTAGAAAAATGGCAGGAAACATGAAGATTCATGATAATGGAAAATATTATGGACAATGGAATGATATTCTTCATGAGAAAACGAATGAAATTGGATTTGGAATTCCACATATCGTTATTATGCCTAATCCTAAATCTTATAATATGATCAATAATATCAACTTTGGTAAGTTTCCTGACTTAGCTAATAAGAGAAAGATGGAGTTTCATGATGATCATAGAGGAAAGAATGTTAAATTTCCCTAATGTAAATCATGTGGGAAGAGGCATCATGGAGAATGTTTTAAAGGAACTGTAAGATTCTTTGGGTGTGGAAAAGGACAAAAATCCAGTAAATTCAAAGGAAAAGGTTAAATTAACACATTGTACATGGATAATGGTATTTCTAAGACATCAACAACGGTTAAATGTTTTAAATTTGAAACATACGGGCATTATGTAAACCAGTTCCCTAAGGGAAAATCTCATAAATAGAATCAACATGGTTGTATGGGTAGTATCTGTGTTGATGACGATGAAGAGACTACAAATGATATATTAGATGAAAGAAGTGTTGATGAATAAAATTATGAAGCTCGGTCAGTGGTTTAAGAAGGCAGTGGTATGATTGTATGTTTATCAAGAGCTATGTTGTCTAGGTAATTTAATGGTAATATAGAATAAATAAACATATAAGGATTGTTACACTATTGTTTTTCCTAAATTATTTTAAAGTATATGTTGAATGGTACTGGTAACCATGAAAGGTTATTCCGATATTTTTGGAAAGCAGATGATATGTGCATAATGAATGGATAAAAAGATAATGAAATGTTTGATAGTATTAATGAGATCATATAAGGACAAAGTGATATCATGGTTTGAGTATATAGAAATTTTGTGATTTTGGTATGTAGAAAAAGTTGAATTTTGACAGAATTCATGTTTTTAGAAAGATTCTATGGTAATTCATATTTCAATAGAATACATGATTATGGTATTTACATTTTTGTAATGTGACCAATAAGATATATCTTATGATATACGGGGGATAAATGATGGAATTCACATGCTTGGTTGATGAAATTTCTAGTAATCGTTTTCTTTATACTATGATCTTGGATAGAAGTATTTTGGATAAGCCTGAAAATTTTAAATGGATTATGTTGGACATAAGATAATATTGTTTAAGAATAGAACCTTTTTTTGATATTATTTCTGGAATGTTATAATAGTGTAGTTTTAGAAAAAGAACAACCTGCAGGATGGGCGACAACCCGTTGTGTCAGACAAGGTTGTGGGAATCAAACCCACAACCGAAGTTCAAAACGCCTTTATCACCACCACTAGTCTACAGGAAGTCCCTAGTTAGTAGAAACAAGTTTTATTTTATTAAGAGGTATGATAGATGAAGTATAAGTCCATTTTTGAAACCATATACGATTAATCTCACCATAATATGGACTTATGTATATAATTTTTGCTAACCTTATGTTTGAGACTGATGGAATGACCTGTCATTCTATCGCATGATCTACTAACACTTCAAAGAAGACAAGTTCAACTTAATTTCATTAAGAGATGAAGTGGAAATTATCCAAGGCACGAACAACAGTGAGATTGTACCAAAATCAAGTAAGTATTTATTTTAATTCAATAATTCATCAACATTAGGGAAATGATCTTGAAAACCAAAAATGTTGTCCTATTGACCTCATATCTCATGAATCAGATGGTACCTTAGATCATAAAAAATTTATGGCTTTGTGATTGTTGGCTTTTTTCATAGCCATGTTCTCTACCACTCTTCATCCAAACATGATGGTTAGATTCCTATTCCATATCCATATTTTCACCCATATTCTCCTATCTAGAAACCCAGTGCTGAGTTACTTTGGGTGACCGTTATGTTTATAACATTCCGTTTTAAAATTAAGTTTTAGTATTCCTTTTTACGATGGGGGTTTCTATGAAAGAAACTTTCAAGTAGTAAATGATTTATAACCCCGATGAATTTCGAGGGCGAAATTCATTTTAAGGGGGGGTAGAATGTAACACCACGAGATTTTATGAGAAAAAATATTTTTAATTTATTTGATTTCTTGTGTTATACACAACACCAATGGAAGCTTTCCGTACACGCAACCCTAAGATTCCTTGCATTACACGCAATAATGACCTTCTTTAATAGTGTGTGTTGTACGCAATACTAAGTTTCACTAAACAATGATATATTGTTATAATATTATTATGAACTAGAAGTTTTGAATAGTTGTAACTAAATTTTAAATTTTATGACTTTATAATTCATCTTACACATTTTATAGAACATGGTATGCGAACAAAATAATTTTTTTCAGCTAAAATAAGTATTTTTTAAAAAATGTAGTTTTGCCGCCTTTTGATGGCGCACCCACTTTAAATCTAGTTTTTGACATGTTTATAAGTTCAATTTGATGAAATATTATTATTATTTTGAATCAGTATAAAAAAAATTTACTTTGAATAAAGTTTTGATATTTTTTTGATAAGTTTCTTATTTTGATGAAAAGTAAAAATATGCTAAATTTTAATTAAAAAAAAAATTTCATTGAGATAATTTATATGGTTAAATTATAATATTTAATGGTTTTAAAGTATAAATATAATATATTTTTACCATTTAATATAATGTAAGTCATTAGCATTAATTTTACACTGAGTTCATAAGTAAAAACCTTTCAATCTTTTGCAAAGTTTTAACTTTTAAAACCCGTTTTCTCAACAGTGGGATTAATTTTAAATTAAATACTGAAACTTTTGTGTTTTGAATTTGGAAAAATAGATTCCATATTTTGAATCAGTTGGTCCAAATTAGGTTAATAATCTACTTTTTATTTTTAGGCATTATGAATAGTAACTACGGTAAATTTTATTTACCATAGTTAAATGTAAATCAGGTAATTAAGGGTAAATATAATATTATAAAATTACCCTACACTTGTCTTAATATAATTGGATGATAATATTTTTCCCTAAATCATAATTGGTTCGAAATGGAATCTAATGGACCCCACTAGTGTTTGATTAAGACCTATATTTATTTTATTTAAAGGAAAATGAAATATGTCTCACTCAAACTTTAATAATTAGATTATTTTTAATATAAGGTTATAACTAATATAAATTATATTATAAATACTCAATTGAAATATTTTTTTTTATTTATCATGGTAATTTATTTGTAATTTTTAAGAAATATTTAATTACCTTAATAGCTTATACATTAATGAGGTAGAAATTATTTATTTAGTGAAAAATCAATAATATAGTTTTTATTTAAATAATTATACCTATCAAAAAGACCATAAACTTGACCAAAATTTATTGGTAGAGTATATATATACCCTAATCATAAAAGTGTCTACTTGTGGACCATTTTGAGCCTTACAAAACATATTAGGACATTTATATTATTTTATTTTAAATGATTTCAAAGATGTCACCTTCATAATTTAATAAATATAACAATTTAAATGTTGTGATTTTAAGATGATAAATTCGAGTAAAAATATTATTATGAAATTTAATATACTTAGCTTCATCATATGACTTTATTTTTAATTTTTATGCAACAAATAATTATATTAAATAATTATACAAAAATGTTGTAGTAATTATTTTATTAAGAGAAATACCAAATAAATGGTTTTAAAAATATTAAAATAAATAGTATATCAACAAATTAATGTGATAAATGAATTTTTTATATGGATATGACTTTTTATAAATCACTTAAATAGTTTTGTTTGAAAATATATTTTGTTTGGATTTTATTTAAATTCGATTAAATGAAAAGTGTCAAAATTGACACTGTTGTTATTTTATACAAATAACATATTATAAAATTGTTTAAAATCACAAAAATAATTAAAAATTATAAAATGAAATTTATATGGTCTAAAATCTCATAAATTGTCCAATTATGGAAATTTCACAATACATAAGTAATTATTTAAAACAATTTAAAATTTAGAATATTATTACTACAAATAAAATGAAATAGATTAAATAAGGATAAATCAAGTTGATAAGGATTAAAATAAATTACCAACATTTATAAATATTATTGTTTGGTGATATTACATCCCTATATCATCTAATATTTGTATTTGAGTCATTTATGGAGGTTTTTAAGTGGTTTTTGAGTTTATTATAAATGAATATTTTAGAGGTTTCCAAAAGTGCCCCTCTCTTCTCTTATAAAAGGTCACCTCATCCCTCTCATCCTCACACCACCTTGAGCCTTCAAGATCTTCCAAACCCCACCAATGTATCTTCTCCACTTGCCTATAAACATACTATGGGTATCGGTCTTCTTCAAAGACCAAAGTTAGTGCCCTAAGAGGAGGTTTAGAAGAGGCACGTCAAAGAAGAGGTAATATCCTTTGCCGATTCTTTCAAATTCATTTATTCTTCTACTTCCTCTTATTTTGTTGTTTCATAATAAAGTAATAAAATAAATATCACTCATATAATGATTTGTTATTATAAATATTAAACAACCCTATTTCACCTTCTATCCATCCTACAGAAAATGAAATCACTGCGCGTGCGTACGTATAGAATACCGTCTCCACGCCGTGGTGTAATATGTTTTTACACCACCACCTTACTTAGATGTGTATAATGGTGTAAATAATAAATATATATGGTTATTATAATATGATAATAATTCTTATATATTATAATATCCACTCTAATTCCATTCAATAATTATGGGAACGATATCATCGCTCGTGCGTACGTACAAATTACAGTCTCCACGATGCGATGAGATTCATTCTCCTAGTTAACCATTAAAGAATGATTATAAAATATATATAATAAATAATCATGTAATATATGAAATATTAATTATACTGTATTTATTTATATGTTATTTACTTACTTCCATTCAATTTAATAAGGAAATGAAAACATGTTTTATGCGTACATACGACCTACCGTCTCCATGAACGGTGTATTTATTTCCATTTATCTATCTATTATATATATATGTATATTATGAATATATATTATATATAAATCATGTTTTACATTCTGTAAGTAAGTAATCATGACCTAAGTAATCATATGAATAATTAAAAGTCAAAACACGGACGATAAATGAAACGATTTTACCCAAAACGCTGCTTTAACATGGAATTGACAAATGAACGGGTAATATAAAGTCATAAGTGAAGCATATATGATATAATAAATATTATTATGGTTTTGTTACAAGTTAATAATATGTTTAAACCCACTATACAGGAGTTCCAGACAGATAGGAAAGAAATTGGACATAAGGTAAGGGATAATTTTTCAATATCATTTTAATTCGAGATTTCTTATTCATAAGTATCTATTGGGGCTATATTTTTCATCCATTTCCATAAAAATGTTTTTCATAAAGTGTTTAATATTCTTCCATGTATGTTTAAAGTCATTTTTACCCCTATACTTTGTGTTATGTAAAGAATATTTCTTTTTTTACCATATGTGGTACTTTTTGACTTTTCCGTTAAAAGTATGAGGAGAATGTTTTTTAACTTATACGGCATGAATGGATTTTTACGGTTTAATAATGCCTTATTTTAATGAAGATTAATCTACAAGATTTCATGAATAGTTTCAAAAAAATAATTTTCTTTTAAAATTGCATGGCATTTTTTGAAAATAAAATGATTTTGAAGAAGAAAGGATATTTTCCTCAAGAATTCATTTCAAGTGTTTTATCAAAACCATTTAACATATAAGATGAAATTATTTCATATGTGTATGTTTCAAGTATAATGTCTCTATGATTTAAATGGTTTCACTTTTCTTATGATGAAATGATATCCATTTTTTATATGGATTATGTTATGATGGGATGATGTTTATTAAACCCATTTTATTCTTTGGGTTATGATAAATGATTTATGTTTATGTTGTGGCACACATAAGAATGATTTCATTATGAGATGGGTGAGACCTATATCTCCCTCCAATTCATTGTGTAAATATTTATATCTCATGATATAAACATGGATGGAATGGAATGTAAAATCTGGTTCACTAACACAGGGCTGGAACGACAAGTAAACCCAGTTCAGTACTGGACTTTGTCCACTATAATGGTCTTGGAAACAATGCCTTGGATACTATGGAAATCATATCTTGTGCATAATGGTTTGCCACAGTTACACGTTTTATTTTATCCTGATTAATGTTCCTTTATGATCTATGCCTTACGTACTGCCAAGATTTATGTTATTGCTCAAGATTTTGATGTTTTATGTTCATGTTTTTACGTTCAAATGTTTATGGATTGTTTTTAAGTTCTCCATGTTTACCCTTACTGAGCATTTAAGCTCACCATTTTTATGTTTTCTTTTCCCCAGGATATAAAGAAAGGTTTTAGGTAAGAAAATCCACAGGGAAGATCTTTTTGGGAGATGTTTAAGATCTTTCACCATGATTAGAAGATTATGTTTTGAGTTTCCAAAGACACTAAACTAATAAGGTCTTTGGGAGTCTGTTTTTTTCATGTATTAAGTATTCCACAAAAGTAATGTAATGTCCATGTATGTCAAGATTTGGGTCTCTACATTCACCCCTCACCTTTGGGTTCCTTTTAACTACCACTGAATGATGGTGTTTTCCATCTCATATAACATTTTATAGCATGGTCAGGTAATTTTCTCATCAATGATCCACCCACTAGATCATAAATGATAAACCTGTTCATTATTTTATGCTCTTCGACATGTTGTGTTAGATACTTCATGTAACACCCGAGACTTTTATGTTATATAAATCATCAAAGGAATCTTTTTCTACACAACACTTGCTTGGCTTGCTTTACACGCAATCGCGACCTTCCTCGATAGCTTGCATCGTACGCAATACCGAGTTTCACTAAACAACAATATGCTATTAAAACTAGCTGTTATGAATAGTAATAACCACTTTTTGAAATTTTATAAATTTTATTTTTCAAAATGGACTTCATTTTTGGACTCAGAAAATCAAAATTAGCCTAGGGTGAAATTTTGGTATTTTTCTGAAAACTTTCAATTTTTTGATGAATAGTGAAACCACTAAGTGGTAGGTTAAAAACTGAATTTTGCATAAAACTTAATTTTACCGCTTCTGTGAATGGAATTTCAAAAATCCGACAGACACGGTTGATATCAGTAAGTAAAATGTGGTTCAATGAGATAAAAATAATTTTTTG
This sequence comes from Viscum album, assembly GCA_963277665.1. Taxonomy (NCBI): domain Eukaryota; kingdom Viridiplantae; phylum Streptophyta; class Magnoliopsida; order Santalales; family Viscaceae; genus Viscum; species Viscum album. The sequence goes on from OY728152.1 coordinate 1,504,414,385, forward strand.
GTTAATAGTAACTTTTTACTTTTTTTACCGCGGTTAATAGTAAATAGGGTAACTAAGGGTAAATATGATATTACTATTACCCTAACACATGTACTAATTCTATTGGACAAGTGTAATTCGACCAAAAACAAACTTAGGAATAAAATATGACCATTTAGGCCCACTTGGATTAGATTAGGACATTTATTATTAATTTATTTAAAGAAGGGTTAAAATAGTTAAAATCAACGTTTAATAAGTAAATAATTTTTAATATGGGGTTATACATAAGATAAATTCGACTATAAATATTACTTAGAAAGCTAAAAAGATTTCCTACATAATTGTATTTTATTTGTAATTTTTAGACATTAAATAATTTAATTTATTTATGACACAATGATGATGCAGTAATTATCTTATTAATGAAATATTGACATAATTGATGTTATAAACACCACAATAAATGTAATTTGAGACTTTTTATGAATTCCAATAATTTTCTAGGTTACTATGATATATTAGTGTTGATTTAATAAACTTGGTTTGAACATATAATTCTGTTATGACTTTCAAAAAAATCATATATCAAATAGTGTCAAAATTGATACAAAATAGTTTTTAAATCAAATATTATATTATTAATTGTTATTTTATTCCTAAAAATCTAAGGTTCGGCCAAATAACTTAGATAAGGATATATATATTAATAATAAACAATTTGGGGTTCGTTTGGCATGTTATAGTAAGTGTTTTAACCATATAGTGAAAGAAAACAAAAAGACACGGTAAAAGTTAAATTAATTAACTTAGAGTTAAATCTAATTGATAAGGTTAAAATAATACCCTAAACGTGTTTAAATCCTATTGGTTGATAGTATTTCGACCCATCCCCACTTTATCTTCGAAATAATACCCTTTGGAACCATTATAAACCGATTTTTACTTTAATATAAAATAATATTTTGAGATATTCCTAAGGTGCCCCTCTCCTCCCTTATAAAAGGGCACCTCCTCCCCCTCCTCCTCACACCAATTTGAGAACTCAAGCTCGGCCAACCCCTACCATTTTCTCCTATCCACTTCCCTAGAATAATCCTAGAGGTCCTGGTCTTCTTCAAAGACCAATCTTAGTTCCCTAAGTGGAGGATTCAAAGAGGCGTTCCAAAGAAGAGGTAATATCCATTACCGATCTTTTCAATTTCTTTCTTCTTCAACTTCTTCTTCTTTAGTTGTTTCATGATAAAGTAATAACATCAGTATTACTTACATACTGATATGTTATTATAAATATGAAACAACCCTAATTCATCTTCTATCCATCCTACGGAAAAATGAAATCACCGCGCGTGCGTACGTACAGAATACCGTCTCCACGCCGTGGTGTAATCTATTTTCCACCATCACTTTACAAGGATGGGTATAATGGTGTAATGAGTAAATATTTATGATTATTATAAAGTAATATTGATACTGAAATAATATATATATACTCCAATACAGTTCCACGATCATAGGAACGATATCATCACTCGTGCGTACGTACAGAATACCGTCTCCACGATGTGATGCGACTCGTTCTACATGATCATCATTACATAGTATTTATGTAAATTGAATGAATAAATATGATAAATGTTACACTAATACCATTCTGTATATAAGGTATCTATAACCTTAAAAGAAGAATAAGAATGTATTCGGCAAAACACACATAAAAACAAAAGGCAATAAAGACCCGAGTAACAAGTAACAATGAAATATTACTATCAAGAAGCTAAGAATATGACCATATATGATATCATATCAATATGTATGATTCTGGAATAAGTCAATAACATTATTTAAACCACTATACAGGAGCTTCATACACGTACAAAGCAAATTGGACCTAAGGTAAGGGAAATATCACAATCTCATTTTTATCCGAGATTGTTTATTCGTAAGTATTTACTTGGGTGTATTTTATCATCCACATCCATGTTTCATCAATATGTAATATTATTTCAATCCACCTACAATTGTTTAAATCCATTTTTACCCTTCGGTGAGTTTTTAGTAATATGTATGAAAGGAATCTTTTGTCGTTTTTCGTACGAGGTACTTTTTGACTTTTCCGACAAAAGTATGAAGAATGTTTTTTTTAACTTATACGGCATGAATGGATTTCTAAAAAATTATTTCCAAGAAGCTTCCTTTATAAGTATTCAAGTTTATTTTTAATCAACTTCTTTTATTTTAAAATTGTATGACATGTTAAGAAAGGAAAAGTGTTTTTAAAGTAGAAAGGATATTTTCCTCAAGAATGGAGTTCAAGTATTTTATCAAAATTATTTTCCATCTAAGATAATAAAAGGGTTCTGTTTTTATCCCTATTATTACATGGATTTGATTATGTTGTGATGGAAACATTTTTATGAATTCCTTTATCTTATATGAATTGTTTTATGATGTCTTGTTGTTTAAGAATCCCATTTTTATTACATGGGTTACGCTATGATGTATGGTTTATGATTATGTGGCAGACATAAGAAAGGATTCATTATAAGATGGGTGGGACCTATATCTCCCTCCAATGCATTGGGTAAAGATTTTATATCTCATGAGATAGACATGGCTGGAACGGTAGGTTATACCGGTTCAGTGAAACAGGACTGGAACGAGGGTGACTCGGTTCAGAAAGGGAATTTGTCCACTAAGATAGTCTTGGCAATGAGTCATGACTAACAAGAAATGATTTTCCATGATTATGTGTGCATGCCACAAAGTTTCAAGTTTTATGTTATGATTATGGGGATCTCATTTTCACTTCTATGATTTATTCCATGATAAGATATTATGATCTCTTTTGCAGGTTTTGATTTTCAAAAAGATATGATATGATTTTTATTTCCTTTATTTGCCCTTGCTGAGCATTTGAGCTCACCCTTTTATGTTTTCTTTTCCCCAGGTCAGGAAGATGGATATTAAGTAGAATATGCTAAAAGGGACCCTAGATATGATGAAATAAATGGGAGACACTGTAGAAGATTTATGAACCAGTTGTTTATGTTTCCCAGTTTCTAAAGACACTATACCTATATGGTCCTTTGTGGTTTTGTCATATGTTGTAATAAGTGTGCTTCAATTTTGAAGTATTAACAATGTATGTAAAGTATGGGTCGTTATAGTTGGTATCAGAGGAAAGGTATAGTCAACCTTTGGAAACTAGGATGTGAAAGCCTTAGTAAGAACCCTAAGGATAAGTCTAAGAATAGAACAAAATCTTAGTGTTTTAGAAATGGCCATGAATAACCTAGGATAATACCTTAAGCATGAAAATTTTATTCTTGAATTATGTGGTTTTCCTATTATAATTAGTGTTGCTCACACTATTCTTCTTGGTTTTAGTCAATGGCTGGAACCCGAAGGAACCGTGTTAATGCGGAATGTGATGGGAAATGCAATGATTGTCCCCCTGAGAAACCAAACGATATGGGAGATGGAATGAAAAATCTTGTAGCCATGCTCACACAACTTTCTCAAGCTATGAATCATGCAGGACTTCCAAATGAGCAAAGGAAGGAGCAACATTCTGTTGAATCCTTCATGAGGCAGCGTCCACCTTCTTTCAGCAGGTCTACTGATCCATTAGTTGCTGAACAATGGATTAGTACTACTGAAAAGATATTTTCAGTTCTTCAATGTTCTGAACATGATAAACTCATCCTAGCAGTGTATCGTTTGGAAGGAGATGCTGATCAATGGTGGAATCTTATTAAGAATACGAGGCAAAGGGATGAAATTGAGTCTATGGAATGGGACGAGTTCAAGAACTTATTTTTCAATAAGTACTTCCCTCGTATTCTCCGAACAAAGATGGAGAAAGAGTTCCTTGAACTGAAGCAAAGGGATAATGAATCTGTTGGTACCTATGAAGAAAATTTTACAAGACTTGCAAGGTACGCTTCTGGTATTATTATCCAACCTGAGAGTAAGATCGATCGATTCTTTAGTGGCTTAAAACCAAGTCTTCGAAGGGTGTTAGCCATAAGGGACTTCAATAGCTACGAGGAAATCGTTCGATGTGCTCTCAAAGTCGAGATGGAGATTGGAGTAACCCATCAGTCACATGGGTTTGAAAAGAAGAGGAAGATGGAATTCAAAGAAAAATCTAAAGAGAAAACGAAAAAGAAGATGAGCTTTTCCTTATGCTCAATGTGTGGAAAGAAACATGGAGGGAGTTGTCTTAAAGGGACAAGTAAATGTTTTAAATGTGGAAAAGAAGGTCATCGGGCATTTGAATGCCGTGATAATGGGAAGAAGATGTCTAATGACGCAAACAAAGGAAGGGATACACAGAATGAACCTACTACACTTCAATGATTCAAGTGCAAGGAGATGGGGCATTATGCCAATCAATTCCCAAATCCAAGGGTTGATGATGATGGTCGACGTCAACAAAATCTTAAGGCTAAAGACAAAGGAAAGTCACATGCAATTTATATCAGCGATATGGAGTATGATAACGAAGTGGTGAAAGGTACACATACCATCCACTCTAAAGTAGAAAATGTTTTATTTGATTCTGGATCCACCCACTCTTTTATTTCTAAAGAATTTTCTAAGGGTATCACCGTATTACCTCAACAATTAGATGTTGAGTTAGCTGTGACAACACCTAATGGCACAACAGTCGCTTCAAAAGTTTATAATTCTTCTCCGATCGAAGTTTGTGGGAACGTGCTTCCTGCAAATCTTGTGATCCTTCCTTTAGTGTAATTTGATGTGATTCTTGGAATGGATTGGCTTTCTCTACATGGAGCTCATATCAATTGCCAAAGAAGGGAAGTCACATTTCATATTCCAGATCAATCTACGATCGTACACCAATGCAAGGATGAACATAACCTTCCAGTGGAAATTTCTTCCATCTTATGGGTATTGATTCCACTAAATGAAGGTTATTTATCTCAAATGGTTGGTGAGAAACTCACGATTAAGAATATGCCCATTGTAAGGGAGTTTGATGATGTCTTTCCGGAGGAATTACAGGGTCTTCCACCAAATCGTGAAGTTGAGTTTTCAATAGAACTCGTACCGGGTGCTTTGCCTATTTCAAAGACACCTTATAGAATGGCCCCAATTGAGTTGCAGGAATTGAAGAAGCAACTCCAAGAGAATCTTGATAAGGGATTCATACGCCCTAGTGCGTCACCTTTGGGAGCACCTGTTCTATTTGTTAAGAAGAAAGATGGATCAATGAGACTCTGCATTGATTATCGAGAACTTAACAAGATCACTATCAAGAACAAATACCCTCTCCCACACATTGATGACTTTTTTGACCAACTACGCGGAGCTCAATACTTTTCCAAGATTGATCTTCGTTCAGGGTATCATCAATTAAGGGTCAAAAGGGAGGATATACCAAAGACGGCTTTCCGTACAAGGTATGGACACTATGAATTTATAGTGATGCCATTTGGTCTTACTAATGCCCCTGCTATCTTCATGGATCTAATGAATAGAGTCTTTAGAGACTATCTTGATCAATTTGTGGTAGTCTTTATAGACGATATTCTTGTCTATTCAAAGAGCAAGGAAGAGCATGAAGATCACTTGAGAATTATATTGAAGACCTTGAGAAAGGAGAAGCTTTATGCCAAATTTACCAAGTGTGAATTTTGGCTTCAAAAAGTTGCATTTTTGGGTCACATAATCTCAAAAGAGGGGATATCTGTGGATCCAGCAAAAACAGAGGTTATCGAAAGATGGTCGAGACCAACAACAGTAACTGAGATCCGAAGTTTTCTTGGTTTGGCTGGATATTATCGACGTTTTGTAAAGTATTTATCACGATTATCTAATCCACTCACCAAGTTGACTCGGAAAGGAGTTAAGTTTGTCTGGAAAGAGGAATGTGAAGAGAATTTCAAGGAGTTGAAAATAAGGTTATCCAGTGCACCTGTGCTCACACTGCCTTGTAGTAGAGAAAGGTTTGTGATCTACAGTGATGCATCCAAGAAGGGATTGGGGTGTGTTCTTATGAAAAATGATATGTTGATAGCTTATGCCTCACGACAGTTGAAAATCCATGAGCAAAATTACCCAACACATGATTTGGAGTTAGCTGCGGTAATCTTTGCATTAATGATTTGGAGGCATTACCTTTATGGTGAAAGGTGTGATATTTATACTGATCATAAAAGTTTAAAGTATATTTTCACACAAAAGGAGCTGAATATGCGCCAAAGAAGATGGTTGGAGATGATTAAGGATTATGACTGCTCAATCTATTACCACCCTGGGAAAGAAAACAAGGTGGCAGATGCATTAAGTCGACAAGACCATGCTAGTTTATCCATGATGAGGATAACAAAAGATCCAATATTTATGGATTTACAAAGGATGGATCTTGTAATTATAATGGAAGGGGAAAAATATTATCTTTCTCAAATGAATGTTCAACCATCTATACATGTGAAGATTAAAGAGGCACAGAAAGAAGATGTCGAGTTACAAAAGAAGGTGAGAAATGTTCCTGAATTCAACCTTGATTGTGATGGGATAATAAAGTTCAGGAATTGGGTTTGTGTTCCTTCCATCCCCGAATTAAAGAAGGAGCTGCTGGATGAGGCTCATAGTTCTTCATTCTCTATTCATCCTGGAAGCACGAAGATGTATAGGGACCTGAAAGAGTACTTCTGGTGGGATGGCATGAAAAGAGATGTTGCTGAATATGTCTCTCGATGCTTGGTTTGTCAACAAGTTAAAGCTGAGAGACAGAAGTATAAGGGGATGTTACAACCATTACCCATACCCGAATGGAAATGGGAAAACATCACTATGGACTTTGTCACAGGACTTCCTAAAACATCCAAAGGCAATAATGCTATCTGGGTCATAGTTGATCGTCTTACAAAGTCTGCACACTTCATTCCTATTAGAGAGGATTTCTCTCTAGATCATCTTGCCAGGATGTATGTAAAGGAAGTGGTAAGATTGCATGGAGTACCACTTTCTATTATATCTGATCAGGATCCGAGATTTACCTCGAAGTTCTGGAGAAGTCTTCAGCATACTCTGGATACAGAGTTGAGTTTCAGCACTGCTTATCATCCCCAGACAGACGGTCAGTCTGAGAGAACAATTCAAACCCTAGAAGATATGTTGAGAGATTGCTCTATGGATTTCAAAGGATGTTGGGATCAACACCTACCTTTGGTGGAATTTTCTTATAATAATAGCTTTCACTCTAGTATTCAGATGGCTCCTTATGAAGCTCTCTATGGAAATAAATGCAGGACTCCAACTTGCTGGGATGAAGTTGGGGAAAGAAAGCTATTAGGACCTGATCTCGTTGATGAAATGGCAGAAAAGGTCAGATATATTCAACAACACATAAGAGCAGCTCAGAGTCGACAGAAAAGTTATGCCGACAACCGAAGAAAAGACCTAGAGTTTGAAGTGGGTGATAAAGTGTTCTTACGAATATCTCCCTGAAAAAGGGTTATGAGATTTGGAAAGAAGGGGAAGTTGAGCCCTAGATATATCGGTCCTTTTGAAATACTAGATCGTGTTGGGAAGGTAGCTTACCGATTGGAGCTTCCACCGAATCTCTCTCAAGTTCACGATGTGTTCCATGTATCTCTCCTGAGAAAGTACATACCAGATCCTTCACATGTACTCAGCTCAGAAGTTGTACCGCTGGAGCATGTTCTTTCTTATGAAGAACAGCCAATAGAAATTATGGATCGTAGCGAAAAAGTCCTACGAAATAAGGCCACTCGATTGGTGAAAGTTTTATGGAGGAACCACCAACTTGAAGAAGCTACATGGGAGCTTGAGGATATGATGAGGGAGAAGTATCCTCATCTGTTTGTTACAATGTGACGAATTTCGAGGGCGAAATTCTTTTTAAGGGGGGTAGAATGTAACACCCGAGACTTTTATGTTATATAAATCATCAAAGGAATCTTTTTCTACACAACACTTGCTTGTCTTGCTTTACACGCAATCGCGACCTTCCTCGATAGCTTGCGTCGTACGCAATACCGAGTTTCACTAAACAACAATATGCTATTAAAACTAGCCGTTATGAATAGTAATAACCACTTTTTGAAATTTTATAAATTTTATTTTTCAAAATGGACTTCATTTTTGGACTCAGAATATCGAAATTAGCCTAGGGTGAAATTTTGGTATTTTTCTGAAAACTTTCAATTTTTTGATGAATTGTGAAACCACTAAGTGGTAGGTTAAAAACTGAATTTTGAATAAAACTTAATTTTACCGCTTCTGTGAATGGAATTTCAAAAATCCAACAGACACGGTTGATATCAGTAAGTAAAATGTGGTTCAATGAGATAAAAATAATTTTTTGGTGAATAGTAACTTTTTACTTTTTTTACCGCGGTTAATAGTAAATAGGGTAACTAAGGGTAAATATGATATTACTATTACCCTAACACATGTCCTAATTCTATTGGACAAGTTTAATTCGACCCAAAACAAACTTAGGAATAAAATATGACCATTTAGGCCCACTTGGATTAGATTAGGACATTTATTATTAATTTATTTAAAGAAGGGTTAAAATAGTTAAAATCAAAGTTTAATAAGTAAATCATTTTTTATATGGGGTTACACATACGATAAATTCGACTATAAATATTCATTAGAAAGATAAAAAGATTTCCTACATAATTGTATTTTATTTGTAATTTTTAGACATTAAATAATATAATTTATTTATGACACAATGATGATGCAGTAATTATCTTATTAATGAAATATTGACATAATTGATGTTATAAACACCAAAATAAATGTAATTTGAGGCTTTTTATGAATTACACTAATTTTCTAGGTTACTATGATATATTAGTGTTGATTTAATCAACTTGTATTGAACATATAATTCTGTTATGACTTTCAAAAAAATCATATATCAAATAGTGTCAAAATTGACACAAAATAGTTTTTAAATCAAATATTATATTATTAATTGTTATTTTATTCCTAAAAATCTAAGGTTCGGCAAAATAACTTAGATAAGGATATATATATTAATAATAAACAATTTGGGGTTCGTTTGGCATGTTATATTAAGTGTATTAACCATATAGTGAAAGAAAACAAAAAGACACGGTAAAAGTTAAATTAATTAACTTAGAGTTAAATCTAATTGATAAGGTTAAAATAATACCCTAAACTTGTCTAAATAATATTGGTTGATAGGATTTCGACCCATCCCCACTTTAGCTTCGAAATAAGACCCTTTGGAACCATTATAAACCGATTTTGACTTTAATATAAAATAATATTTTGAGATATTCCTAAGGTGCCCCTCTCCTCCCTTATAAAAGGGCACCTCCTCCCCCTCCTCCTCACACCAATTTGAGCCCTCAAGCTCGGCCAACCCCTGCCATTTTCTCCTCTCCACTTCCCTAGAATAATCCTAGAGGTCCTGGTCTTCTTCAAAGACCAATCTTATTTCCCTAAGTGGAGGATTCAAAGAGGCGTTCCAAAGAAGAGGTAATATCCATTACCGATCTTTTCAATTTCTTTCTTCTTCAAATTATTCTTATTTAGTTGTTTCATGATAAATTAATAACATCAGTATTACTTAAATACTGATATGTTATTATAAATATGAAACAACCCTAATTCACCTTCTATCCATCCTACGGAAAAATGAAATCACCGCGCGTGCGTACGTACGGAATAACGTCTCCACGCCGTGGTGTAATCTATTTTCCACCATCACTTTACAAGGATGGGTATAATGTTGTAATGAGTAACTATTTATGATTATTATAAATTAATATTGATACTGAAATAATATATATATACTCCAATACAGTTCCACGATCATAGGAACGATATCATCACTCGTGCGTACGTACGGAATACCGTCTCCACGATGTGATGCGACTCGTTCTACATGATCATCATTACATAGTAATTATATAAATTGAATGAATAAATATGATATATGTTACACTAATACCATTCTGGATATAAGTTATCTATAAACTTAAATGAATAATAAGAATGTATTCGGCAAAACACACATAAGAACAAAAGGCAATAAAGACCCGAGTAACAAGTAACAATGAAATATTACTATCAAGAAGCTAAGAATATGACCATATATGATATCATATCAATATGTATGATTCTGGAATAAGTCAATAACATTATTTAAACCATTATACAGGAGCTTCAGACACGTACAAAGCAAATTGGACCTAAGGTAAGGGAAATATCACAATCTCATTTTTATCCGAGATTGTTTATTCGTAAGTATTTACTGGGGTGTATTTTATCATCCACATCCATGTTTCATCAATATGTAATATTATTTCCATCCACCTACAATTGTTTAAATCCATTTTTACCCTTCGGTGAGTTTTTAGTAATATGTATGAAAGGAATCTTTTGTCGTTTTTCGTACGAGGTACTTTTTGACTTTTCCGACAAAAGTACGAAGAATGTTTTTTTTAACTTATACGGCATGAATGGATTTCTAAAAAATTATTTACAAGAAGCTTCCTTTACAAGTATTCAAGTTTATTTTTAATCAACTTCTTTTATTTTAAAATTGTATGACATGTTAAGAAAGGAAAAGTGTTTTTAAAGTAGAAAGGATATTTTCCTCAAGAATGGAGTTCAAGTATTTTATCAAAATTATTTTCCATCTAAGATAATAAAAGGGTTCTGTTTTTATCCCTATTATTACATGGATTTGATTATGTTGTGATGGAAACATTTTTATGAATTCCTTTATCTTATATGAATTGTTTTATGATGTCATGTTGTTTAGGAATCCCATTTTTATTACATGGGTTACGCTATGATATATGGTTTATGATTATGTGGAACACATAAGAAAGGATTCATTATAAGATGGGTGGGACCTATATCTCCCTCCAATGCATTGGGTAAAGATTTTATATCTCATGAGATAGACATGGCTGGAACAGTAGGTTATACCGGTTCAGTGAAACAGGACTGGAACGAGGGTGACTCGGTTCAGAAAGGGACTTTGTCCACTAAGATAGTCTTGGCAATGAGTCATGACTAATAAGAAATGATTTTCCATGATTATGTGTGCATGCCACAAAGTTTCAAGTTTTATGTTATGATTATGGGGATCTCATTTTAACTTCTATGATTTATTCCATGATAAGATATTATGATCTCTTTTGCAGGTTTTGATTTTCAAAAAGATATGATATGATTTTTATTTCCTTTATTTGCCCTTGCTGAGCATTTGAGCTCACCCTTTTATGTTTTCTTTTCCCCAGGTCAGGAAGATGGATATTAAGTAGAATATGCTAAAAGGGACCCTAGATATGACGAAATAAATGGGAGACACTGTAGAAGATTTATGAACCAGTTGTTTATGTTTCCCATTTTCTAAAGACACTATACCTATACGGTCCTTTGTGGTTTTGTCATATGTTGTAATAAGCGTGCTTCAATTTTGAAGTATAAACAATGTATGTAAAGTATGGGTCGTTATACTTCAGAAGGAAGGTGATCCTATCTTTAGTACCCATAACACATTGTAGACCTACCATCATAAATAATAATATCCTAGTGATTAATATAAATAGAAATAATAAATAATAAACCCATGATAAAATCTAGAAACATAAGAATATGTGGAAAATTGTAAAATTTATTAAAATAGAAAAATATACGCACTCATCGATGAAAAAGAAACCAAAAATTTGATAGCTCATTAGGCTTCATTAGTTTTGTTGGGGATAATAAAATTTAATAATTTATAAAAACTCAAAAATTGTGACAAAAAAAATAAATATAGTAAGTGGAGAGTTCTAAGTTGAACCCAAGAGATGGTTCAAGTAGATTTTATGAATTAAAAAGTGATTTGAATGTATTTTCTAAAGAAGTAATGTAAAGAATGTAGATTGGTTTTGAAAATAAATTTGGACAATCATGTTAGAGTTTTTTAGATTTTAAGTTTGGGTATACATAAATATAAAAATATAATCATTTTTCATGATTGTTTTTTAAGATAAGATGAGGTAGATTCTTGTTCTTTTTATCCCCTCCTTAAAATAGAATTATCCCCTTTACCATGAAAAATTAATTTAGGGAATTTATGGATTATGTTTTTCCTATTATCATTTTTAAACATAATTACCCTAAACCATTAAATTTTATTTTCCTAAACTGGGGTAATTAGTTGTGAAATTTAAATATTACATTCAATATTATTAGCTCAATTTTCATGCCAGAAGAAAAAGAAAGTAATAGAAATGGAAATGGAATTTTATAATAATCCAAAACATAAAAAAGATAAAAAATACATAGTTCCATCCACTATTATCTATGTCAATAAGGGAAAATCAATAATTAACCCCTCATTATATACATGAGTGAGTGAAATGTGCAGGAGTAAATAAAATTAATGGGTAAAATAAAAACTAGAGAAGAACTGGTGAATGACTCTACAACACAACACCTCTCCCTAGGATTTGGTCTATGAATGAATGATTTTGGTAGTAGTAGCCAACCTATTTATTTATAGACAAATATAGTGCTTGAATATAATTTAATTCTTCCATTAATGTTGTTATTAATATATTCCTAATTCAATTCCTATGGTGCATATTGATTCTCGGTTAAAAAGTGATGTCTTCATTGAATTTCACGTATCTCCATCATTTATTGGGTATGTATCGCCAAGTTTACAGCATGAAACATAGTGTCACATAGTGGGTTTTTGTATTTTCTTATAAAATTAATTTTATTCATATATTATCTTTATATCATGATTTTAGTTGATTCTCACATGATTAATGTGACATTTATGATGTGAATAATTTTTTTTCAGTATTTTAAGCTCTGTTTCAACTCGTTTCATCAAATCCTAGACTTGAAAATGTCTTTATCAACACACAATGTCATGGAATGTCTTCTCATGAAGAAAATATTGACCCATTTGGTTGTTTTTTTTCATTTTTTAACAATCATTATATCCTAGTTTAAAGACATTAAACTTTATGAAAACAGCCTTACCGCATAGCATTAAATTGCATGGTATGGTATTCTCACATGAGCTTAAGCTATGTCACTTAAAATAGATTATAATTTATTCATATTTTGAATGGATATATTGGGTTACTATTTTAGGTTAAAATAAAAAATAATCAATCCTCTATTAACCACCATTGATCCATATCCCCAATAGAAGCACCACCTCACATAGTGAGCCATATTTTTATCAGGTGCCTCATAATATCACCCCCATCAATGTATATTCTAGGTGAGGCCCATAATAAATAGGACATGTAATTTGTGAGATGAAACCACCCCTATTAGAATATATTACCTTCGAGGTAAATTAGAATGAGCCTCTCATGTGTTAGTACCAAACCAATCATTTCTAGGCTTATTTCACCCAATCACCATTATCAAATGATGTTAAACTACCCATATTTTTAATTTCCACATAACATAAAAGGTATGATAGTCCATATTAATTGAATATAACTACAAGGGTTTTTATTCCTTACACAAGTATATGCAGGAATCCCAATTTTTGGGATTTATCTTGACAAGAAAAATACATAACTCCTTCCTAAATGGACAAAAATTCTAGATCAATAAGCTGTGTATATTCGAACCATTGTGAATTATAGAATAAAATCACTAATAAATAATAAATAAATATGGAGAACCTATGATACATATATATTATTTCATTTATGGAAAACCTCTTAATCATACTAGTTTTCACATTGATAGGATACCTTGACTTGTAAAAATATTCAAATTCGTATATTCTAATAACCAATTTATATCCCGAGGATAACCGGTCCCATAATATGATTTGGGAAGGATTCATGGAAATTAATTAAACCTATAATAGAGTTACAAACTTGGAAATAATTCCCCCAAACGAGGTATGATAATCCCAATCTCCCATTATATCAGATTATGCTTGTTCCTAAGTGTCATTTTTAAGAACCCCCAATGACCACATTCCTTTTAAAATAAATTTTTAACAGACTTTTCTGATCACAGATGTAAGATATTTTGGGTGTTTTCATTTACATGAATTATCCAAACTAGAAACCATTTATGATAGGTTTAGTGACATAACATAGATGTTGTATAGCCACACTCAACCCCACTTAATCAATCCTTAATCCACCCCATCTTGGGTCAAAATAAAAATGGTCTACCCAATGAAAATATTTCAATATACAAAAGAAATTGGGAATCCCACATGTAATGACATTTTGTTTTGTGTATTCTATGGGAAAAAAATATTTAACCTTACATGAATATTTCAATACCTAAAAGAAATAAGGTTTCCCTCTTGTTAGTCCATTTTGATTCATGTATTTAAAAAAAATTAGTGATCTTGATATGAATCTTTTAATAAAAAAATATATAAGTATTCCCACATGACAATCAATTTCATTTTTTGTATTCTATGTAAAAAAGGTAAATTGGGGGTGATTCAATCACCTAAAAAAATTTATAGTTAAATATAAACCCACTTTTGTGGATATACAATTTAATATTCTTATTTTATTTTATTTTTAGAGGTACCATTATCAGGATCTATCTTATATCCATTGGTAAGGAATCACTATCAAGAATTTGTGTTAGTAAATTAGTTTAAATGAGATATGTGACCCCAATAAATAAAATAATACTATCACCAACTAAAAATATCTTTCACCATGTGTAAAACATGATATTAAGGGAGTACCATCGACATGGTACTATCTTAAACCTTCATTTCACATGAAAGGATATCCATTAGTAGAAGACTACAATCCCATCTCTTATGAGGTGAGATATAAAATATATAGTTGAACCTAATACCACTAACAACATCTTTGAGAGATAGTCCCATGAAAAAGATATATAATCCATTACTTACCATAAGAAGGTGGATTTGGAAGTCATCCATGACCTCTATTTGACTATGATGTCACATTAGAGAGATCTTGATATCCACCACCACTAGTGTCATGTAACCACTTCCCCTCAGCCACAAGTTGTAGGAACCATGAAACAGATTGCTACCCCAATTTTTAAGACTCTGGAGACTATGATATCACTACAAGTGAATCAAGTTTCAAACTATAGGGAGTAGACACAAAATAATGTTCCCAGTGAATAATTCCACTTACATTATTTGATTTCAATTATTGAGAACTATCTTACACCAATCACACATAGTATGTTTTTTAGTATATTATAGCTAAACGTTATGTGTAGGATAATATTATCACCCCAAAACATGAACCTAGTTTGTATATCATGTTGGAAAATATAGGAGAATCATAGTTTAATATTCCTTCATCCACTAAGGAGTATACACACATTCATGTTTTCATGCATAAATCTTGTGGGAATATCCCTAGTGTAAATAGAGGACCAAATCAGGTTCATATTCATGATTCCAATAAGTATCATGAACACATTATCCTTCCCATGAAGAATTTACATCACCATATACCAATGTAAAAATGGATAGAAGTAGGTGAATATTTTAAAATTAATTTATTACATCCACCACCATATCTTGGAGATAGGAAATGATCATTACAATATCCCAAGTAAAACCCTTCTGAATTTACAATATATTATAGTAGTGATAGAGGATATTCCCTAGAATATTCTAGTGGATCATAAAGAACATGAACATATCAAAAATATTATGGAAAGAGTATCATATCATCTTGTTCAACATGACTAGATAACTACTTTGGATGAAGCACATATTATTTCTACATCATAGGAGGATTATTATCATATTACTATACAAAAATAATCCATGGGTGGGTCTCATACTCTATCTAGGATTGAAGTGTGTCAGTATATTCTTGAAATCATTTCAGAGTAGGTGTATATTGTTTTTTAAGATTGAGAAAACAACTTGATGGCTACTAGAATGTAGGTACACATTCTTACCCAAGATAAAGGGATCAACAATGATATTCCTGTGGAACATAATGAACAAATAATGTTTACTATTCTAATTGAATAAGTAGTGTATTAACAAGTTCTAAATGAACAACATTTTTCTTTGGAGTATGTTTATATTATTTATCTCACTCATAAGGGTTATTGATATATTCTAATAAAGTTAGAGGCATTTATTCATCTTATACACCCACTCAAACTGGGATACATCATTATATTCTAGAAACCATCTTTAGGTAAGTACACATGGCAATCGTTCCTGGTTTTAAGGGACCCATCAACTTATTTTGGGGAAACATAAAGGATATGCTCATATATTTCCTAGGGATAAGAGGACTATTAATTAGCTCCACCAATGGAACATGATACATCTAATAAATATCACATATATACAATCCATCTATCTATCCAAAGGATAATATCCAAAAGAGATATTGCTAAGGACAAATTAAAACTCAAAAGAAAACCTATATTTTATAACTAGTCATTTTCACACTCTCAAGGCTTTGAAGCATCTGTCCAAGGCTGTATGATCCTTTACACACTCCTTATCAAAAATTCCTAGTAGCCAAAACCAAGACATTACTCCTCACAAAATTATGATAAGGTTTTTTTGGATGCTTTCCCCAGAACATGTGTCATGAATTTTCTCTTCATGACCACATAAATATTAGTCACGCAGATTCTCCCCATGAAGAAATCAGTGATACCCCCTCATAATGATATAATAAAAATAAAATATGATGATCCCCTTTCCTATATATTTATTGGTTACATTGAAGGTCATCCATGAAGTGACAATCCATCATGATGGTAATGCCCTCCCCTCATTGTATTTACCTCAAAAGGTCCCTCATACAATGAATTACATGAATAATCAAGGTTAATTAGGCTAATTTCCTCATAGATAATCATAATACACTACCCCCATCTATAGAAGGAAATCCTCCCTTCTCTGATAAATCTTGATGAATGAAACTGATATGGATGGATCATGTGGAAGATGTTTCCCTAGAAACAATGAATATGTCATGGATATATAAAAATAATTATCCATGAAAAAACTCCTTAATAAACTCTATACCATTACTACTTCCATTTACGACATCATAGATGTGTTGAAGGATGAGTGTATGTATTAATTTTATTAGAACCCATGAGAGACTCTTCGCTAGGTGAAGACTCAAAACCACTCTTATTTAGGATAAAAAAATACATTAAGGTACTGAACATGAATTATTTTATGAACATATCTTATTTAATTATTCATTTTTTAGATCCTAAGGTTATAAAATCAATGTGGGATCAGGCAGTATGTTTGTATTTACAGTCTTGTGGCACATTGACAAATAATCTTTGAAGCCTCTTCGTATGTATGTATATGGGGATGGGGTGAATATAGAGCAGTGTAATTCACTTTCTTCTTAGGTCGACATAGTCCTTGGATGATGGAATCCCATAATTTCATTTCTAAAGGATATTTTAAAGGTACAAAAAACATGAAAACCATTTTATAATCCAACAAAAGCATCAGATCACTATGGCACAAAAGTGACATAATTAGAGAGTGGTCCATTAGTAAGTTCACGAGCTAGGCCCCTCAAAAGGTCAATAAAACATATCAAATGATAAAAATAAGGATATGGGATATGGGGAAACCCTCTAGTGAAAGTGGCTCTGATAGTTACCAAGTACTACACTCATCACACACTCGAGTAATAATGACTCAAATAAAAAATATCTCGTTGGAATCCACTATTACCACTTTCTGGGTGTAAAACCTTTACATAGGTGTGGGGGTATTTTTTCTACTACCTCTACCCCTAGGGTGATCAAATCATTAGTGGGTCAGGATGATATCGATGAAGGCTCCAAGTGAACCCCATCCTATAGGGATGTGGTCGTTTTTACCATCACTATCACCCCTAGAATGATCAAATCATCGGTAGGTTATGGTAAAATTAGAGGAGGATCCATGTTAGTTTTTTCTTTAAATGATGGAGTTATTTTAATATATCCACCAGTAAATTTTTTGTTTTCTAGGATGGATATTTATTACCAATACTCAGTTCCCTAGTTGGTCCTACTACCTTGCTATGCTTCCATATCAATCAGTGAACTTTCAGTGAGGATATTAAGAGATTCCCTTAATATCACAATATTGTAATAAAATCTAGGGGAGCATATGAATGATATGATCATTCCTTGTAGTTATAACATGTTGAAATATCCTATAGATAAATGGGTTTAGGGATAATACCTTGATATACACTTCAAAGTGGACATGAGAAACAAAGAGTCTCTCTATTAATCAGATAATGACAAATTATTTCCTACTTCCCAATATTAATTGATGATTATATTCTCCTCCAATATAGTAGATGAAAAATAAATAAATTGACACCAAGGGATATAATGGTGAAATATTTTCTTGATACGTGGGTTGTTACGAAACAAAAATTAAGGGTATATGCACCCAGAAACAAAGAATGACCTTGAACATGGAACTTCCAAATGAGAAGTTAACACCACTTTGACCTCATTAAAAATAATGATAATGGGAAAGGTGACGATACACAACACTATCAACCATAATGTCTAGAGTTCCACTCTGTGGAATATATGGTGGAGAAATATGAGAATGATATATTTATTCTCATAAAGAATAATAAAAAATTACCCCAGAGAAATATTTCCACTGTGTACCATCTTCAAGTATAAGTGAATACTTCTCCTCCCACTCATCTAGAAGAGTTAACTAACCCAATGGAATAGAATCCAAGAATAATTTTATCTATGGATATAAAAATCTAATTTATATTAATTTGTGAATTGAGTAAATATCAGGATTTTTCTCTATTATTGAAAGCACTTCACTCATGTCAGGATAGTCACCTAGATCCCAAGAGAACTACCATTCAGTAGCAGACAAATGATGGATTATGGAATCATGTTATCTCATTACTCACACTAAGGGGAAGACTTGGAAAATGTTTCTAAAATAACTCCATAGTACCACCTATTATTTTCTTTCTCTAATGGATGCAATGGAAGGGTGGTTTGATCTATTAGAGCCAAAAAGGGTTCCATATCCCAAATTGTTGGATAAGAGTTCTTATACCCAATTTCACGAACCTTATATTCCCAAACATTTATGATATAGAGATAAGGAGAAAAATATTTCACATTTTGAGTGCGGATGTAGCCCCATTATGTTCCCACATAAGTAATAAAATGAAACAAATCTGAGGTGATTTAACAGAATCTAGTGGGGCCATTTATCCTTTGGTATAATATCTTACCAGTAGAGTCCATTATAGGTTTGGAATATAACATTCATTAGTTACTATACCAATTTATCTAAAAAGTATAAGTATTTTTTTGTTTAACTTAGAGACTATAAATATCATTAAAATGAGAGGGTTTATGACTTTACTGAAAAATAGAAGACACATTATAAAATTGTCTAGTATTATTTTCCCATGGGATCTGCTATTAGAACATTATGTAGGAACAATACATGATAAACTACAAAAACTAAAGATCCCATAGAAATAATTTAGTGGTTTCCATGATTTTATAGAGATAATATATCATCTAGAGGACTCTATTCAATAGAAACGGTGAAAAATTAAATCACATCCACAGAAAATTGGAAGTTGTCTCGAAAGGAAAAAACATCTACTATTACAGTATGACTAGATCCAGTGACTTTAGAAGCACCCAAGTAGGATCCACATCGCTTGATGCCTCCTATTAAGGGATTAAAACTATAAAACTACTTCTATAAAGATATAAATAATGATCAATGAATCTTGTAATATGAGTAATGAAAAACAAGACCAATTCCTTAAAGAAAGAAAAGGTTCATAGTTACTTCATTATAGCCATTAAATACAACCTATTAAAGCTACCTAATCCCATGTGATGTGATGAATTACGATTTAATGATAATCTTGACTATTTTATTTTTTATAAAAGGTTGGTCCATACTATATAAGACGTATTAGTCTTTAAAGACATCATATAGAAAATGGTGGATTCTAGACATGTGATGTGGGGGAATACCTAAACATAGGTGGCCCATGTATCCACTATCCAATTATAGGAAGATGGAGATTGGAAGGAAGTCCCAACTAGGTACGAAGAAATTATTAATTTCTTTATAACTCAGAATATGGTCGGAATGTCTCATACCATTCACTATTCAAAACTTTTTCAAAATGATTTTGGTGCCATATCCCCTATATTATTTTAAGGTATTTAATCAAACACATCCTATTAAGGTAGATGTGATCGATGAAAACATAATAGGGTATAGTAATGAGAGTCACATCTAACACCCAAACCATGCTAAACTCTTTTTTATTTCCTTCCCTTTTCATTCAGAGCATGGGTAGTGCCCTGTAAATCTGAATCCTCATCAGATAAAGAGGAATATTTCAGTTATATTATTGATATTCACATAGAATAACACTTCTTAAATGATGAATATTCATATGAACTCTTTTCCTCATACCTAACTGAGAGACTTAGTTAGAGGCCACATAATCCAAGGGATGAGGGGAAGACATAATCATGGCCGAGCTCAGTATTCTGGCTATATACCAGAAGAAATCTTATAATCAGCTGAAACCGAATGGAAATAGAATTAGGTTGCATAAAAAAGGCATGGAGACACCCTATAATCATTCAATACTCTTCCATTCCCAATTTTTTTGGATGAAAATTTGGCGGGTGTGCAACTGACAACCATCCAAGGAGACTGGGTAGGAAATCTTTCCTCAACTTGTCAGTGAGGGGTATACTTTATACTTTTATCTAATAAATTTATCATTATATTACCATAACATTATACTCTATTAATCTTGATAAACTGTAACCCCATATTTGAAAGTTAAGAGCTCTCATAAAAAAGTTTGGAGACCTAAAATAGTTATAGGATTTCTCATTCAATATTTTGATTCTAGATGTTCTTTATGTTTCAAAGGAGCTTAGGGAAACACTTTTTGAGGCCCTTTAGAGTCCCTAAAAGTTTGAGATATAAGTATATATTATTGTGTTTTATCAAGTGAAAGATTATCTAGTATAATTATATAACACTATATTATTCATAAGAAATACCAAGAGGACAACATTCATAGAAATATCAAAAACATTTATGTTTCAAGTGTGCTTGATAATGCTGAAATTAGACATTATTTGATTGAAAATGGTTCCAAGATTAATCTCATCCCATTATGGTCTCTTTGCAATTTGAGATATAGAGAGGATGGTTTGTCTCCCTCTAGGTAAATCATTTAGGGGTACGATATGGGAGAGGAAAATCCCATCATAAAAATCAAGATCAAATCTCTATTTAGAGTCTTTGTATCTTACATTAAGTTCACTGTTATTAATTGCGACATAAAAAATATTGATCTAATAAAAAAACATTTACTTTATATTCATTAAGAGATTCTATTAGTATTCCATCAATTCTTCAACTACTCTATAAATAGAAAGATTGGAGTGCTATGTAGTGATATACACCCCTTTAAATCATGTGAATCCTAGTACACTGTGGAAGGTATCTACAAGATTGAAAGTAAGAAATTTATAGGAGAAGGTAATAATCATATTTTCTCTCTCGATGGATTTAGAACAATCCTTGTAATCCCATGGTTATTTTTTCAATAATGTTTTTATATAGTATATTAACATAATAAATGATATTAACTCTTTCTTAGAGAGCTGCCATAGTTCACATTTTTTTGTGGCCCATTTCTATATAGTAACGATCATGCCATCTCAATAAGACCCATCAAGTGGATGTTAGGTCATACGTATAGAGATTAATTATATATGTGGAAATTACTTAAATAAGTGTTCCCCTTTTCCATCATTTAAATCTAAGGAGACACTAATATCACCATATATATTAGAGAACTCCCCCACACCATAAAAATACATTTTAAAAATACCATATGATGTCACTTGAATATTAAATTGTTTATTATCATTCTCCCCCACTGAAAATGAAGATGAAAGCATGTGTCTAAAAAATACTGTTGATCATGAATCCCAAGTATTCACACTCTTAGGGCTCAGGAATGTCTCCCCATTCATCACAAAATATAGAGATGTTATTGCACTGTCTGCAATCCCTACAATCATTTTAGTCTTTGTTGAGATAAAAAAATTAGAGGATGACCTTATAAGTACCCCATTAGTGTGTGGGTATTGAATCCCAACTACTATTTATGATCTTAGATAATTAAATCTAGACACATAATAGGATCCATGACTTATATTGATTAGTTCCCCATGCATTTAGAAGAGTAGGAGATGTATATTTTCTTTATGAAAAAACATCATTAGGTATTCACCTAGAATTTCATAGATATTTCAAGGCAGGATTCTGATGTGGAAACCCATCATAGGGGATTGACATAAGATCATAATGGTTTTAAGTAGATGACTAGGAGGATTCATCCCTTATATGATACCAAGGAAGAGTCTAACATTGATTATTTTCTTAAATAAAATTTCATTCAAGATGCTAAATAAAAAAAATGGCTAACCAACATCATCCTTATTAAAAAAATAATGGGATGATCCTAGTATCATTTGATTTCAAGGATATCAATATATGATTCCCAATGGTTTATTTCTAAGTTCTGATTACATAACTCATCATTTATATTACTATAGTATTCAAATAACTTTCATTAATTTGTTGGTACTCATTGTAAAATTAGAGCAAGATGGACTATAAAGATAAGGAATCCACCTCTTTTAGTGCACTAGAAGGGGTATTATATTAGTAGGTTATGACTTCAATGATGTCGACACCACCAACCAATTCTCTATGCATCACATCTTCAAGACCTTTATGAGAATAATTGAGTTTTACTATATTGAATATATAGTTTTTAAGTCTTGGAAATAATGTAATCATTTCAAAAACCTTCATATAATCATCAAAACATTATTGTAGCATATCATGAAGATGAACCCTCTAAAGTGAGTTTTCTAGGTAATTTCTTATAAATTACATGGCTTAGTGGTATCTAGATCAACCCTGAGAAGAATAGTGTGATCCTTGGAATTCCACATCCTTGAAGCCTTAAAGAGTTGAGATGGATTTGGGTATGCATTCCCTATATCAGGAATATTATATCTAATATATCAAAAAATGACATCCATTCATGAATTTCATGAGGGAAGGATTCCTTTATCGATGGGATGAATATTTTCAATGATACTTTGAATACATCAAGTGATATATTCCAAACTCACTAGTCTTAACGCCACTAATAGAAGGGATGCATGTCATCCTATATGTGTCTACTGTCAAGAAATTACTCAACACCCTTTATTTATTGAAAAATGATATAGGTAATGAAAATAGTCTTTAATATCTTTTAATAAAAATTTTAGACACAAACAGATGATATTATAATGTTGATAAGAACTACCTTCCACCCAGTTTCACAATGTAAAATCCAAGGCACTAATTATATAACCACGAGGTTTTCATGGTCTCTTGTATTGACCCACTCAAGTAAATCCTAAACCGTACAATTCTGGGTCTATGTTTGGAATAGTGGGAGGTTATTAGGTAATAATGGAACATCCAATTTTTGTCACAAAATGAAATCAATGGCTACGAAATAAATTTTTTTTAATAGAACATCCTATTTTAGAAATCATGTCAGCAAATATTAATTTTCTAGATGAGGAGGTTTTCTATTCCCATGAAACTACCCATCAATGGGAGATATATTTTAATAAATCCTCTTTATGTACGAATATAAATACAGTGGAAATCCCAAATCTCAATCAAGTTATCTTGGGGGTTTACATTATATCCCTATGCAAGGTGATTTTCCCTTATTCTTTCATTCCATCAAAAGGCCTATCCAACAAAGATTAATAATTAAATGATCTTATGATATTCCAAGAATTTTAATTATTGTGAATGATATACAATTTGAATTTATAGTGATATTTAGAACTAGTGATTAAGTAGATCCATAATGAGTTTGAAATTAATAAGGAATAATTAACCTATTTTTTCAGTTATGAGAGGGTAATGATAGTGGAATTCCATTTTGAGCTATCAATTAATCATTTTACCTTCTCATAGAATTATCATGCTAATGCATAGAATAATGTAGCTACAACCTTGGCTGACCATAACCAAGACAAGATAGTATTATGTATCACAAACCGTAGGGTTTTCTCCCCTTTCATCATATATGAAATTGAGAAATCAATAATAATAACACCACATTATGGTATAATTATCCAATATCCTCATAAAAATATACCATTATTGGGTGGATGATCCTCAAAATGGTCTATCTCAAAAATTGGATAATTCCATTAGACCAATACAAAAATGAATAGATATGAAATAGGGAATAAAACTTCACCCTTCACAACTTCCCAAATGAATGAAAAGTATTCTGTAAATGGGGTTATGATAATTTCCTCCTCATATGAATTTAATAAAAAGAGTCCCTCTCTCTATTACATGAAGTTGATACATGCTCTTGTATCTCTCATTAGATAGAAACTGGGATCTACAACCAATTTTAAGGCTGACCTATTTATGGGAAATGATAATATAAAACTGTGTGAAATTCACAAGCAAGATTCATGGATTTAAAATACATAAAAATTTCATCTATCATTCCATGGAGTTATTTCATGTTAAAAAAATAATCCACTATATTTTCCATTTGGTAAATGTATGTCATGGTTCTATATCCCCTAGCCACGTCTAGTAAATTTAAGTATATTCATACAACCACTGACTTATTTTCCAAACGTCTGAGGTTGTACTACTAATGAAATTCAGGGAAAAGAACATCATTAACAACCTGATTTATAATGTCATCACCAGATTTCGTGCTCCCCAAAAAATAATAATGGGAAATGG
Organism: Viscum album; assembly: GCA_963277665.1. Taxonomy (NCBI): domain Eukaryota; kingdom Viridiplantae; phylum Streptophyta; class Magnoliopsida; order Santalales; family Viscaceae; genus Viscum; species Viscum album. The sequence goes on from OY728152.1 coordinate 1,504,439,259, forward strand.
CACATACTTATTTCCTTTTGAGTTGAAAAGGTTGTATCAAGTGTATAAAAATGAGTCTAACCGTTTGTTATGTAATCAAAAAGTAGAATATGAAAAAGTGAGGTTTTTAATAAGAATATATAAAATATACTCTATAAAATGGGTGATAATGAAAGGTAATATAGAAAAAACTCATTCATTCCTTATGGTCCTTTCATACTACAATTCCTACATCCACACACATGACTCCATTATCACTTATCTATGGAACATAGGTTGTGTTACCCATCGAAGTCAAATTTAATTCGCTTTCAATCCCTATATTATATTAGTTCTTTGAATATTGATAATAAAATAAGTGACTTGATGATTTAGAAAGAATAAATGAGAAGATGTAGTATTTCCTCCAAAATATAGAAGTACATCAAAATCATATTGCATGAGCGATCAATTATAATGTTCTCTTCCACTTATTGCATCAAGGAGAGATTGTATTGGTTGTTAGATCCTTGATTATACCAGATATATATCATCCAAATATGGAACCAATATAGGAAAGTCTTAACATCACACACAATGTCTATTCCAATGGATAATACTATTTGTTAATGATCGATAATGAATTCATTACACCCCCTAATAATGTGAGTTTTCTTAATAAATACTTTTCAGAATTATCATGTTGGTTTTGTGTTCTAGTAACAAGACATTGAACTAATTTCCCCCCTTATGCGTACTGTATGGAATTAAAATACATGGTTACTATCCTATATTTAGGATGTAAAACTATGTGGTGTTGGTCCATGTCTCATGAACTAAAACTAATGACATATCAATCTTCATAACATTAATATAAAATTTAGCAAACATTTTTCCAAGAATTTCAAAAATAAAAAACCCCCATATGTCTATAAACCATGAATATAATCTTATTAAACCAGACCATTCATATGATTAATATTTTCTAGTGGATAATATATTTAAGAACTACATTTTTATTGATTGTTGTTACATGATGATATTTTTTGAAACTCAGATATATTATAATGGGCTAAACCACAGGTCCCAATAATAAAAAATTCCCCTCTCTATATAAAATCTTGATTTATGTACGGAACATATGGGAACTGTATGCGGCATGATTCGTATTGAAACATGATATATAGTGATGATCAGATCTCCCATGATCAGTCAAATCATAATTTCCAATAGAAAAATGACATACCTGGCATCGAAGTTAGATATATATATGAGAATTTTCTACAATAATTATGAGCGGGTTAATTCCTATCTTTATAGGGTACATGGAGACTCAAAGGCCCCTTAACCTAGGTCCAAACACATTTTAAAAAATAATTCACCCATTCATCTTATTATTTTTGATATTATAGTGTGATTTATATATTATTAATAGTGCTACACCGAGATAAAACCTAAATTTCATTAAATAATCATGAACTTGATATTTCTAAAAAAACTAAATAGTCTGCCTAATCTCCTACATATGATCCTTATCTATTTATAAGTCATAACCATTTAGTTTTTTGTAAACATACACATAAATTCCTTCCACATGAAAGAGAATTATCTACATTGGGAATAATATAAGAACTAAGTGTATCTTGTTTCCTCTTATCATATGATATGTAGTGTTTTATAGATCCTATATTCAAGACCAGAATATAAATTCTATCTATCAAAATGAAATCATCCCTAGTTTATAAGACAATTATACAAATATTCATTTATGAAAGTAAACTAGGGATTGATAAAAAATAAAAATTCCCCTATTCTAGAATTGGACTCATACATATGGACCTATGGAATGACAAAACATCCCCATTTTTAAAAAACTACATCTATGTTATTGTCACGTGCCATTAAAATACATAAAATCTATATACTTTTCACACAATGTTACACTACATGACTTATGAGTCCTTATCACATGATGTTAAATGCCACGATAATTGAGAACATTCCACAAGATGTCAAACAACATGACATAAAAGTCCTTATCACACGATGTTAAAAAACATGACATCTAAGTCATCGACATGTGATGCTAAACTACATGACATCTATGTCCATGTTTCATGATGTTAAACATCATGAAATTTATATAATTGTTTCATGAAATTAAACTATATTAAATATACTCCATTTTTATGACAATAAAATGTAACAAGAGATCATCCATTGTCATTCCTTTTCAAAAGAATATGATGTCCTACACATAGCCATTTGAGGTTATATATACCTTCATCACCTATTCTAAACATGAAAGTATATAAATCACACTTCATGTATTCTTTGTCTTAGATTTTCAATCAAATTTTTAGGGATATTAGTAAAGAGTTTATCTACATCCAGTGGATATATTTGTTTAGATATGTAAATATTCCATAATTTTTCTCCAACATATTCACCCCCAGTCTGGCCTACTATGTAGAAGATTTTTCATGTAGTAAAAATTCATCCCCTAAACCTCATATCTGGTGAAGGGGTCACAATAGAATATTAAATTTTAATATAAATAGTATTTTCCTTTATGTTCATATCCCATAACATTACTCAAGATCCGAGAACCTTGAGCCATGATTTATGACATCCTAATCTACGATTAAAAAGGGTGTTATATTATTAATGTAATGGGGAATAAAAAATGGGATATTATGTCCCAATCCCCATTTTTCTTGGTCCATGCATGATGAACTTGAGCTATGTATGCTTTGGTCTATGCATTATGAAATTAAACTATGTGTGCTTTCTTCCACACATCAGAGACATAAGCCACATATACCTTATTCGAAGTTGTATGAAATTAAAATCTACGCCTAAATTTTCCAAATAACATAGACAAAAACTAATAGAAAAGAGATTCAAAAACATATCATACGAATAACCTATAATTGGAAATTTGAGAAAAAATAAAGTATTCACTCACTAAGACTCTCACCTTCAGGTGCTATATAGAATTTAGAGTATAAATTGAAAAGGGAATAAATATCATATAGACAACCATATGGGCATTGATGAATTTTATATATGATCATTGAATCCAATGGTCTAATAAAAGATAGAAAAATGATATATAAAATACCATAACCTTGATAATTTTTTATTATATGGTGATACAACATTTTGGGTACCAAAACCCTCATTGATTTTTTTTTAACTAAAACATACATCATTCATCATGTCTTTTAGAATTTGTAATCCATTATTGGAAGCTAGTAGTGAGTATAATCAACACCATTGGACACATTGTTTTGGATATGCACATGCCCTTATATAGATCTACATGTGCACACCCATTTTGGCTTATCAAATTGTATCATCTTTTACTGATGGAAGGGACCTATGATCTATTTATTCCATAATAGAATTATAGTGTAACCCCTCATTTATGTTTTTTCATTATCCATCCTTTGTGTGCTTATTTGGTCATTTCAACCTTGGTTTGAACTCATTGACGTATGATTTACGCAATCCATAACCCAACTATTCAAGTTAATTCGATATCCTCGATGTTGTGACCTCATATACTATACACAATCTTAGGAAATAAATTTGAAATCTCATTCTAGAACCTTTATCCATCACCATTAGATCCTAAATTTCACATTTAATTGGTATGATCATTATGTACCAAAACTATATGCACCATTCTATGAGGTAATACTTATCTGTAACACTAGGAACTCTTTCACATGAGGTTAAACTCACCCATTTTATTTTTAGGATACCTTACTTACAAGTCAATTATTTATGGAATTAAACACTAACAATTTTTTGTCTAACATTTTTGAACCTAAACATCCTAAATAGAGAGACATTATACTCAACATGACAAAAAGCATTAAAGAGATTCTTGGAAGAAATTAAAGTTTCTAATTTGTATATATGTTCTTTTCATGATTTAGGAAAAAGTAATTTGGTATAAAGGAAAATTCATAAGTCTTAATATGATACATACCCAGGGAGACCTATTCAAATTCCTTTTCACTACCCACTACGATTTCCTTATATTGTGTTAATACAATACTTAGGGTTAAAAAATACAAAAGAATGAAAAATTGAAGGGTATATAATATTTCATTAAAAAGATTCAATTTATGCTCTCTAGGTACCTAACCAACAAAAAGTTATCGTATTATCATTCAATAACATACTAAACAAAATAAACCCTTCTTATTAATCTATTCATCATATATTTCCAAATGGGATAAATATAATGTATCTGTAATTGTGTTTATTCCAACAACTATCTGTGATCCCTACCAAAGTGGAATACATGATTAATATCCCAATGGACCAAATCTATTGTATCAGTAATGGTGTTTACAACAATAACCACCCATGATCCATTCTTAGGAGTAAATTATAATTAATGCTTAAATAAACCAACTCCAGTGTGTAGTGATAATATCTATTCATATTACAATCCACAATCTAGACCTAGGTGGGAATAATTAAAATATACAAACTCCAGTGTGTGGTGTTGGTAATATACCTATACACGTCCATTATCCATTCTAAATTGAAATTCCTCATAGAATAACTCTTATGTATAGTGGTTTCAGTCATTTCCATCATGATTGTATCTATCCATTATCAACTCCGGGGAGGAATATCCCTAGAATCAATCATTCAAGAAACATAGTTAACCTTTTTTATAATGGGCCCATATTCAGGAGAATGTACATTATCCCATTATAACCTTTGAAAAATTTAAAAGCCAATGAGAATTATAAAGAGAAGTGTAATATTAAAATAATGTTGAAACATTATTTTGGAAAAAGTATATGATATAATTCATTGATCTATGAAAAATGAAGGATAGAAGTTTAAAATTTGGAATCACACATTATAATTGAAAGGAAAGGAAAAAAAATAAGAAAAGATAATAATGGTAAACCCTAATCAATCCTACATTGAAAATCAAGTAAAAATTAGTGAGGGACGCTGATATATTTTTTAAATCTAGCCCTTTTAGTTGGCTTCATCCTAGTATATTGGATACATATGGTCAACGAATGTGCCCATTTCATAGATTTTTATTTTTTTTACAAAATAATTATGGTAATTCCCACGATGCATGTTCTCAATATAGCTAAATGGGAACTAAAATTCTTGATAACTGTATATTTTGAAGAAATCTAATCATGAATTAGGGAACTTCAATAATTTATTGGTTTATATCTATAATATTTCCCTCTCTATCCTCTACTTAGAGATTAATATGGTCAAAATGGCGGATATCTCTCTCTTGGGAAGCTAGTTTCCCTTGGGTTAATAGGGCTTATTGAATGAGAGGGTGAATGTGATATTAATCAAACCCACTTACACATAAACTATAAAATATTTTGAATGATAACTATGTAGTATCAATAATTTCCTCTAGATGAGTCTCTATAATGAGATTTTAGATATAGAGCCAATCCATCCTCCTCACCACCCAATATAGAATGCCTATATCATGGTTTTCACAATGATTAGTCACTGCCACTAGTATATAATAAGGAATTAGATTTATAAAGGAGAAATTAGATCTAGATATTGGTATAAATAAGTTTTTAACTAGTGTACCGTAGAAAATACCATTATTTGGATCATTATAAGAAATTCCTATTGAAGAGTCATAAACCCTCTATGTAGTAGAGTTGACATCCCTAGCACGGTCAGTAAGGATAACCACATAGAGTGTGTCCAATTCTTCCTCAATATATATGAGATGTCATGATGATAGATCTATTATTATTTATGTATTTATTGGCCATGAAACCATTTATATTCATAAACCATTCCAAGATAACATTATAAAGTAGGATCTTGTAGTTAAATGACTTTTTCACTTAATAGATGGACTATCTAAGTACCCAGTTTGGGTAAATCTCAACCCATCTCTTGGAATAATCTAATAATAAAATTTTTGGGTCACCCATGTGTGATAATAAAATCTTTTTTTATTTATCCACTTGTTTCATCATCAAGTATAGATATAGAATAAAAACATGGTGATTCTTACTCCTCACCTTTGTGGGAGGAAGTAAAGAAACCTTTTTATAAGAACCTTAATTAGTGTAATAATATATATGGGGCATTGGGCCCACAATGGATTAATTATTTAACTTGGGCCACCAAGAACCCATATCAAATTAAGGCAATGAATGGACACTCCATTGATATACTAAAGTCAAATTCAATTTCTGCTTCAAAGGTCCTTCATATGAAGTGAAAGTGAATAATGAATGATACCTTAGCATGATGGAAACTTCTTGATCTCTTATAGTCATTGGTTAGATTCCATACATGTTATGTAGATGAATAAGGGTTACATGATAAGTAATGGGAAATGTATATTAGTACCCATAACATCTAAGGTTTTATATCATATATTTTTACAAGTAATAGAATAGACTTCCAAAAAATGATAGGGTTTACCCCCTCTTATATAAGGAATATTATGATATAAACATAGGTGAGGGATTCTATTTCAAGATTAACCATTTAAAAATATACTAAAAGCACTTCCATTATCATGGAACTAACCCTAACTCCCAAATAGGAATTTCCAATGGGGAAGAGTTTTCCACTAAAATATATGGTTATAAATAATGTTGATGATGAGTGGGGGAGGGGATACACTTGGTTGGATTGAATATCTCCATGAATTTTATTATACCTATTCCAATGCGTAAAAATAAAAACCCATTATGTCCTTATTTTTTTTTGAGAATGAAAGTTCCTCACATGATTGACTCAAGGATTTGCGCCACTGGAAAGGTAGAATACATCCATATATTTCTTAAATGGGATAAAGTAATTGATATTGAGACCCCCCATTTAATATTCACCATTATTTATTCAGTAGATCCCTAGATAAAGGGGGACTCTACAAGGAATATTTGGACACATTTACTATAGGGATGGAGTCTACAAAAATTAATCAAAGGAACATAATTGTACCAAAATTATTTATATCTCATAGGTAAATCCCTAATTCACCACATGATAAATGGAAGGTGTTGATAACCAAAAACCAACGTTCGAGTAGTTTAGGAGGAAACTCTACTGGAAGAACATTTAAATACTGGATGGTCGATACAATCTCATACAAGTTAACTTCCCATAAGTTTCATTTAAATTCATTAAATATTTTATGAACCCTGAAGGCCCATGAACATTCTTCAAAGAAACTCTTTATTGATTAAAAATTTCATAGGGAGATCTATCCTCCACTCATATTACATAATAAGGTGGTGAAAATAGGTGAGTAATACTGAGAAATGGGTTTTTTTCTCTGATCTTTATCATCATTAGCCAGAAGATAGTTTCTCCTGATGTTTTTACACTACTGATGATATTTTGGGATAAGAAGGCTGCCGATATAGTTGTTTTACAAGAGATAATCTAGAGAAGATTCAAACCACACTGAAGGTCTATTATGTTTTGGTGTGGGAATTATAATTTCATCTCCAATGCTAATGTCATAAAATGTAATTCTCTTTGATAATGGATTGAAATAGGGTTACAGTGGAAGGAATCATTTTATAAACTCATTCAGAGAAGTAACATGGTAGTGGGGGTGACATTTACCATTTCTAATGATAAAAACCATCCATTAATATACAACCATCATATCAGATAGGTAATATATCCTTTCTATAATAAATGATTATGTTTAGAAGATTTATAAAGGAAAAACTATGTGTCAAAGGTTCTTATATTTAAATAATGTGCTTAATAACCACAAAACCACCACCTAAATATTTGGTGAAATCATCTAGGATGACTGAAGGTTACATTCAATCATGTAGATCCGCCTAGGTTATCAAGTTTGGTTAATGAGTATAAAAATTCCCTAAAAAAATTTATAAGAAAATTTCTAAGTGGATTCTAGGTATTTTGACCATGGTTTATAGAATTGGTAAGGTGACCGACATCATGTGAGAAATTTCAATATGAGGGATTTAAATTCTAGTTTCTTTCTACCTGATCAATCAAAAAAATGGAAGAAAATGAGTAAAAAACAAAGGAAAATTCCTATTTATAAAGTCCAAGCCTCCAAAATTTTAGGTTCCCAGTAGCACTACCTAACATCTTGCTTGGATCACATGATAGGTACACTAGTGACATAGCATGGAACTGATCCATATTTATACCAATTACTATCAATTTAGTGGGGTAATCAATTATCATCCACAATAATTTGGATCAATTTAAAACCCACATTTTTTCAATGGAAGAAAAATAAATGTAGGCCCAATTAAGATTCTTGTGCATATGTGTGTATTGGTTTGTGATTCAATCTATTTATGTGTTAATATATTAGTGGTATGCTTACATCCCCAATCTCTGAGTATTAAACATTTATCCCATATGAATATGAAAAATTAGATTGGTGATCACCCCAATTATGAGATATATTAACAGAAAGTCCTAAGTGAAGCCTGAGCAGCCACATGACTATCTTAAGGTGTCTATATAGGATATTATTTCTTTAATACATTTTATGCCTGATTGACCTCACAAATGATCGAGTATAGGGAATGAAGAATGGTAGTGGGATCCCTCAGTTAAGAAAACTAGGCCCATTTATCTTCCCAGTGTAAATGAAATTAAGAGTCATAAAACCCTAGGTGTGTGATGCATTTATGGATAGGACTATGCACTAGTGTTCCACTCTTGTGATCACCATGGATCAGTGTTTGATACTACATTCACATAAAATACATAAGTTTGGCTTCCTAATGTAGGGTTCAAATACCCCAACCTTTTCATATAAATATATGGAAGAATATTCTCTCAAAATAATTATAAATCCATATATAAAAGGAGATAAAGTTTCTAATGAATACCCCCTCAAGATAGATTAAATGGAATTGTATATTTTGGTGAAATATGGTAGGTGAATCATGGTGGGAAAATTAGGGTAGGCAAAATGAGTTAGTCGAATGGATCAAGCTTCTCCCGCCACACATGATAACCAAACCTATGATCCTTCACCATAAAAATCGGAATCTTATAGGGGAGGTTCATGTGTGAGGATAATAAAAATATTCCCTATGCATCGTATAATACCCAATGACCCTATTACATAATAAATATCAAGTAGTGATCATTGGTTTAACCACATACCTTTAAAATGGGATAACTACTCCTATTGTGTTTCCATTGTAATATCTATTTATCTAGTTAAATGAAACATGAATGAACTTCATATCCCTATATTTCAATGGTCAAAACCTTAAAGTGGCCAAGAATAATACCTCCCCCAAAACTATTGGACATATATAATCAGGGATTTTAGACTAGCATAATCCCCTTCGATCATGAATTAACTTGATAAAAGGGGGCTCTAGGTTATGGTAACAGAAAGGTGGGACCATATGGGGAACTATAATAATGTATTTACATGATAATGGAGATCCATTTCCAAAATAAATTAAATTATTCACTACCAGATTGATGGTGGATTTCTTCTCTATCCAACTAGTCAAGCTAGATATAGAACCCCTCCTATAGTATACCCATAATCATTATTACTAGTTGTCATACTCAAACTGTATCTATATTTCATTCCCTATCATTTATTGAAAACTAGATGGAAGATAAAAGTTTGGGGTTTATGTTTGGACATGAGACCTAAGAGGACCCCATTTATGATTTCAATAATCATGAGTCATCAATGACCAAAGGAAGGAGAAAGTTCCTTTGGTAGCCTTAGTGTGGAATCCTCATAAAAACCCAATATAATGATCCCATTAAATTCAACAAATCACATATTATCTCTTGTTTCTCACTCAAATCATGAATCATGTGATCTTAGGGATATGGGTTGATCATTCCACCAACATCACCAAAATATCTCATTGGGAATCCTTCCTATGTGTAATACCCAATAACCATATTAACAACCCCAAAGGGATATATTTCAAAAAAATATTTCTAGGGAAGAATAATATGAACAATACCCACTCAATTAATTAATTTTCATCACTTTCACAACACATACGGTAAGAATATAATATTTTATATATATTTCATTTAATATAAAATGTAAAGTATTTGATAGCATTCCTTACAAACATTCCCAAGTCCATATGAATCATTATATAATAAAATATTATAAAATAACCATTAAATGTAATTGTTTTAATAGTAATAAGAAATGTATGAAAACCCCATATAATTGTTTTTAAAAATGAATATGTATTTATTATTTCATAATAAATAACAACTTAATTCTGTGTAAAGTCAATTTACACTTTAAAAACATGTTTTATTAAAAATGGTTTTTATCACATTTATATAGGGTTGTATTATAATATATTTCAAAAAAAAATTAGATTTTTTTGGATTAAATTAATATAATTTTTAAAAGAATTATTAAAGTATTATATTTGGGTTATTTTAAGGATTTTTTTAAAAAACAAATTCTCATTGAATAGTGAAAAATACCAATTTTTTTAAAACTTATCATTTCATTTCAATTAAGTGTACATTATGTTTTTAATTTGATCTTAGAGTAACATAATTTTTCTTCAAATAAAACTAATATTTTAATTACATATGTATCATCATTATGCATTATTATGGTAAAAGTCATTTTTTGGGAAAAACACATTTTAATAAAAAAACTATATTTTTGTGTGCAATGTGATTTTATCTTGATAAATTAATTTAATATCTATTAGTTAATGTCCTTAATTAAATTTATAGATTATAGATTCAATATAATTTTTTAACATTCATTTTATAGATTTTAAAAATTAATCCATTATATTAAATTAATTATTACACTTAAAAATTCAATTTTAAAAAACGAGTGTTCATTATAGTTAATGGGATTAATTAAAATTAAATTCTACTAATTATATAACTGAATATATTGAAATCTATTCCATATTTGGAATAATCATAGTTAATATATTATAATATGTTAAACATAATTTTTTTTCAAAGTGAATTGTAAAAACATTAAAAAATTACTACGGTTATGGTTAAAACAGGTTTATCGAGGGATTAAAACATGAGACAAGGGTAGGGTTGACACAAAAAATGGTCAAATTATTTTTTAAAGATATTTAAATATTATATTTTCATAACTTATAATATATTTCAATTTGGATCCACTTTCACATTAAAGTTACTTTAAATCATTGGAATCTCATTAGAAATTCCATGTGTGTCCCTCCCCACACTTATAAAAGGGAACATCTTCTCCACCATTATTCAAACCATCCTAGCAATTTATCTCACCTAATAACTAATAAAAAATATTCCTATAATCCTTCAATTCATCCTATAATATTGGATTCTTATCATATGACCAATCCATGAATTCTTTAGTAGTAAGCTAAGGGAGGTCTCTTAAAAAAGAATAATATATCTTAAACAAGATCTTTCAATATTAATTCATATTATACTTTATATAAAGTTTTTTATCCATAAAAATTGAAGAATATAATATCATAAATATATTAATATTTTTTATGACAATTAAACAAACATTTATCACCTCTTTTATATCCAATGGGAGATGAAAGTACCACTCGTGAATACTTGTGCACTACCACCTCCATGAAGCATACAACTCAATTTCCACCACCATAATTAATTATTGGTTAATTTGATAAAATTAATGTTTATGTAGTATATTTATTTTATAATAACTATTATGTAATAATGAATTAAATTTTTTCTATCTTCCATTCCAACAATAAAAAAAATTGAAACGTCACACACGTGTATGTACGGACTACAGTCTCTACATAGTGATGTAATTTATTTTTCATCAATAGATTATATTAATGGTTATAAATATGTATATAATGAATATATATGAGATTAATGTCACCATAAAAATTATGTATATTAATTAACCATGATGAAAGTGCAAGGAACATAACCACCAAACTAAAATATTCATGGAAAACAAAGTAGTGAACACAAAAAATGATGATGATAATGAAATATTATTAATGAATAAGTGATAAGATGTTATAAGTAAAATATTTATGGTATTATAAGTATGATTATTGTTATGGTATTATATTATAATAAATTTAATTTTATTATAAATGAGTTCAGAGTTCTAAGGAAGAAAGATAGACTTGTGGTAAGGGTTTTGACACAACTTCTCTTCATTTAGACAAGTTTTAATGTTATGGCACATTTTATTATCTATATGGTGTATATATTAACCATAAATTTATTTTTGATTATCCCATGATTTATATCATGGTATTTATAGATCCATATTCTTTTCAAGGTTCCATTTTTTATTGAAAGATTTATAGAACCGTAAGTGTTTTATTAAACAATAAAAGTTTTACTGGGATCATTTAAGAATACATTTTTTGATGATTAAATGATATGATGTGACTCTCCAAAATAGTATATATTTTCTTATCATATAATTATATATTTAAATTTCATTTTTTATTTCATATTTCTCTATTTATGTATTATAAGGTCTGAAAGGTTGTTTTTATGGAAAACTAACAATGTTTTTATCTTCAGCTATGAAACATTTATTCAATGTAAATATTTTGTTTAAAATGATTTTAATAATTATTTAATATTACCCAAAGATTTAATAAATTCATTCTTACTCATTATTAGTATTTATAAAAATGGTTTAAAAGAATATTCTTTCAATTTTTCAAAAACACTACACGAACAGCTTCCCCCTCCATCACGAACACTCTTTTCGTTAAAACCTAATTTATAAGATTCATTTGTTCCGTGAAGAAAAAATGATTTCATAAATATTTTTATAATATATAGATTCTAAATAAATTATTTTGATTAAGAATCATAATTTCCTCAATAAATTTTATAGTAAGCATTTAAATATATATTTATCTATAAAAATATCCTTTGATGTTTAATATAACTTACCTAGGGTATGATCCAATGTTACCATCTTTATTATTTATCTAGGAAGTATATAATTATGATGAGGAATTTTTTTTAAATTTGAATACTTTCCATGAGTTATTATTTTATTATATGATAAATGTTTATAATGTTGTGTTGTATTTATATATGCTTTTCATTATGTTATTGGTGGGACCAAAATTATATATCCCTGCAATGCATTTGGTAAAGAAGAATATCTCATGCGATAATATGGATTATAATAGGGAGTAAACTTAGTTATATAAGAAAATTGATCCAATAAGATTATTTTGAGAGTGAACCTTGACTAAGGAAATGATGTAATGCTAATTGAACCCAATCCACTATGATAGTATTGGTAGTTTTCCTTGAAAAATGAAATGATTTTATATTATTATATGTATTACAAAGTCTTATACATTATAATAATGAAAATTTTCATCGATAATGATTGAATATTGATGATTCTCCACAATTATTTATTATGTCATTTGTTTTACAAAACCTTTCACTGTGTTTGATGATTAACAATCTTTGACTGATTGGGTGTGATTATTGTGTGTTCAGATTATGTTCTCATGTGCTTATACATATCTTATTCTCACTTATCATCATAGATTGATATCTAGTATTCTTACAATTATTGATATTATGTGCTCAACCATTCTTATGTTTCCCTCCCATTGGTTATGAAGAATTTCTTTAAGAATAATGTGTCTAAGAAGGGTGCTACTTACAAAGAACATAATCAAAAATAATTTAGATCTTTTATGTATAGGTAGATTATGCATCAAATTTTAAAAATAAACTAAAAATATATGGTCCACTAATGTGTATTATTATGAAATTTTATAAATATTCATCTCAAATTATGTAATATTTATATATAAAAAGTATGTGTTTATATAGTTAGTATTAGAGGTAAGGTTTAGTAACCATTAAAAAATAGGATGAGGAAACATTACTGAGAATCCAAATGATAATAATATGTATAGTAGAATATACTAAGTTATAGTAAATAAATAAGTGTGGTGTCACTCAGAAAATACATCCATATTTATATTATAAAAATGAACCATGTTTTGCATAAGATGAATATAGGGATAATGACCCCAAAAAGAGTTGGTCAATTATATATCAACCATCAGTCTGGTGGATGGTTAATGATACCATACTATGAACCTAGTTTGACACTCATAATGGATATTATTAGGATAAATCACATTTTTTATGAAACACTTTAAAGTATTGTGATAGATAATGACCATAGATGACCTAGGTTAAACCTAAGGTGTCATAGATTGAAAAGAAGAATTTGAGTTTTAAATATATTATGAAGGATTACTGAGTTTATATGTCTGATCACTATGATTAATTATGTTTTGTGGTCACAAAAACCATTTTGGTTTTAGTAATAGATTCAATATATAATTTTAAAGTTGAGTGGGTGTAATGTATGATAAAATATTAGAGTACCCTATTTGAGATTAGTTATATGATTTTTACATATTATAGAATGTATCATGGAATACTAATTAATATCCTTAACTATTAGATATTGAAATAGTAGTAAAAATCATAATGGTATGATGATAGATTGTAATGCTTATAAATTTTCTCCAAATGATGTTTTTTGAAACGTCCTTCTGGAAAATATTATTATTCTTCCACTAGTTAAATTTTATGTGAATTTGGACATGGATTGAATTTCATTATGTAAATACCATATCATTTGTCAAATAAGGGATGAAACATATACTATTATATACAAACCAAATATTTTATATTAGTTTGAGGATAAATGAGAACTTATAATGGACATTACATTTGTATTAAATGTGGGTATTTATCATATATGGTTGGGGAGAAACACAATATAGATGACATTCCTAGTGTACAAGTGTTTTTTTGATGTCTTTCTACAAGAGATTCATAGTCTTCATAAATTTTGTAAAGTTAATACTTAAATATAACTCATACTTGATTCTACACCTATTTTAATGAATCCATAAATAATAGCCTGAATTGATTTATAATAAATAAATAAGAAATGATAAGAGAATCTTGGTAAGGGATTTATTCATCCATGTGCATCCTTATAGGGTTCAAATGTACTTTTGGTTAAGAATAAATATGGATCAATGAGACTCTACATTTGATTATCAAGAAAATAACAAGATCACAATCAATAATAAGTATAATATTCAAAAGTGAATACATATCCAATACAATGTTTAATTTGTGGTATAGAATCTATTAATTTATAGTTATTTCATTTGGTATTAATAATCCCCCAATATCATCAGAGATTTAGAGAATATAGTTTTTAGAGTTTACCTTGATTAGTTTGTGGTAGTATTTATAGATGGTATTCTTATACATTCAAAGATATAGAACTAGTTAGAAGATCACTTGAGTATTGTAATTAAGATCATAAGGAATGAGAATTTGTGTTCAATATTTACCATGTGGGAATTTTTTCTAAAGAAATTTTCATTTTTTTGGCAATACAATATCATGTGAGGTTATATATGTGGATCCATCAAAGATGAAAATTATTGAATATTGGCCCAAACCAACAACTATGATAGAAATTTATAGTTTTATTTTATTTTATAGATATTATTGATTATTTTTAAATCATTTATTATGAATATATAATTCAATAACCACGTTAACTCAGAAGGGAGTTATGTTCCTTTGGATTTATTAATTTGAAGAAATTTTCAATGAATTGAAGAGAATGTTAGTTAGTGAACCTGTTCTCACACAACCCTATAGTGGATAAGGGTTTATGATTTATAGTGATTCATAGAATAAGGGTAAGGGTTGTTTTATTATGAATAATTATATGATGATGGATTATTACTCTTGCTAATTAATGGTTCATGAAAAAAATTACCCAACATTAGATTTGGAGTTTGCATCGATAATATTTGCATTAATGATATGAATGCATTATAATTATGGAGAATGTTGTGACATATATATTAATCATAATTTTTTTAAGTATATATTCAAAAATAAATCGAAACATATGTACTAAATAAGATTCTTGGATTTGATTAATGATTATCAATGCTCAATTCACTACCACCCTTTGAAAGGAAACAAGGTTGATGATGATTTGAGTGAAAAGGAGAGAGATATCTTATCCATAATGATGATAAAAAATATCCAATATTTATGGATTTTAAAATAATAAACATTAAAGACACAATGGATGTGGAGAAATATTATCTTTCTCAAATGAGAGTTCAATCATATTTCCAGGTAAATTTTAAAGAGGTGAAAAATGATGGCATGAAGATGTGTAATATTCCTAAGTTCAAAAATTATTGTGATGGAATGATAAGGTTCAGGAACTAAGTATGTGTCCCATCGACACCATACATGAGGAAAGAACCATTACAAGAATCTCATAGATCATAATTCATTATTCATCTTCAAATTATGAAGATGTACAAAGACTTGAAAGGGTATTTCTGGGCGGAAAATATAAAGAGATATATTATAGAGTATGTATTTTGGTTCATGGTGTGTTTGAAAGTAAATTCTATGAGATAGAACTATAATGGTATGTTACAATAATTATCCAAACCGTAATTGAAATGGGAAAACATCACAATGGATTTATTCCTTGAACACCACACAAAAACTAAAGGTCATAATTCTATTTGGGTTTGGTCATTTTACTTGAAGTTATCACACATAATTACCATTTGAGAATATTTTTCACTTGATCACCATTACAGGATATACTTTAAGGAAGTGGTAAGGTTACATGGGTCACCATATTATATTATATCATATCAGTATTCATTGTTTACCTGAATGTCATGGAGATGTATTCAATAAAATCTCAATATGGGGTTGTGTATTAGTATTTATAATATTCCACAAATATATAGTTAATTTGAGAGGAAAATTAAACCATGGATGATATTTTGTGATAATATTATCTATATTTAAAAGGTGGTTAATATCAATACCTTCCTCTAGTCAAGTTTCATTACAATAATATATTTCACTTGAGAATTTAGATGGATCCTTATGAAGCCCTATATGAAAATTTCTGTAGAAATCCAACATAATGGGATGAATTTTGAGAAATAAATAAATAGTTACATGTGGTATATGTGGAAATGAATAAGAAGGTTAGATCCATCCAACAACACATTATGGATTTTTAGAGTGGATAGAAATGTTATGTAGACAATCACCAATGAGATATAGAATTTGATGGTGGTGAGAAGGTTTTATAATGAATTTATCCATTGAATAAGGTTATGGTATTCCAAAAAGAGGGAAATACTAGCCCTAGGTATATTGGTACATTTAAGATTCTTGATCTATTAGGGACTATTGCTTATCAGTTTGCATGCTCACCAAAACTATCTCAAGTTCATGATTTGTTCCATGTAACTATCCTGAGGAAGTACATACCTGATCCTTTACATGTACTAAAATCATAAGTTATACCACTAAAGAATGATATTATATATAATTAAAATTGATAGAAATATTTTATTATAGAGATAATGTTCTATAGAACCAGAATACTCACCTTGTTAAAGAACCCTAGATTTGTTAGAAATTTGAGGAAGCTACATAGGATCCTAAGTATGTTATGAATAATAGATATCCTCATTTTTGTACTATAGTGACATAATGTCAAGGGATAAAATAATTTTTTTGGGGGGTGGGGGGAATAATGTGACACACCATGATTTTATATATAATATAACCAAAATAAAAATTGAAGTATTTGATAGCTTTCTTTACACACAACCCCAAGTGTATATGAACTGTGATATAGTAGTCCTTTATAACATAACTACTAAATTAGAAGATATGAATAGTAATAATAAAATTATAGAATATTCATACAATTTTTTCAAATAATAAAAATTTATTTGTTAATTCATAATACATAAGTACTCAATTTTCAATAGTCATTTTATGATTAAAAATGTTTTTTTAAAAGTGATTTATCGTAATTTTTCACATGAAAATTTTAATTATTTAATAATTTTTTTATAAAAATTATTTTTTTAAATTAATATCATTTTTAAAAACAAAATTTTAATATTATATTTTGGTAAATTTTTAGGAATTATCCAAAAAGATTTATTTTTCAGTAAATAGTGAATTTTTTTAATTTTTATATTTTTTTTATTTAGTAAACATACCATTATGTTTTGAACATGATCATAATGTAACCTATTCTTCATTTAAATATAAATAATCTAATTAATTACATATTAATAATCATTTTAATTTATTCTGTTATAAGTTAATTTTTAGCATAAAAACACATTTGTAAAAATCACTATTTCTGTGCAGGCAATGCGTTTTTATATAAATAAATAAATTTAATATATATGGATTAATAATTTTAATTAATTATATGGATTATATATATAATATAATTTTTTATAACAATATTATTGTTTTTATAGGGTATTTTATGTAAGGAAATTATGTTTTATGCTCAAAAATTCCTTTTTTTGAAAATGAGTTTTCATTGTGGTTTGTACATTCAATTAGAATTAAATTCATTAAATTACTAAAATTAAATTTTTTAAAATGTATTACATGATTTTAATTATCATAATTTATATTATAAAATAATTTATACATAGTTTTTGTTCATATTGTATAATAAAAATAACAAAATTATGTTACCACTACTAAGGATAAAATAAGTTTACTAGGGGGATAAAACCTGATATAAGATTTTTAATGCTACCCAAACTTGTAAAATTATTATTTTTTGAAGATATTTTAACCTTATAATATCTTTAATTATAATATTTTTCATTTAGACCCACTTTACATTGAAAGTGATATTATACCACTGAAATCTTATAAGAAATTCAATGTCTGTCTCTCCCATACCTTATAAAAGTGATCCTCTTACACTCCATTATCCAAATCATAGTGCCTTATATACCAGCCAATAAATTCTGAAAACACATATTGGAATCATTACCTTCATCTGATAACTTCTTGTATTCTCCTAACACTAATATGTCAAGGATTAATGAGTAAGATAAAGGGGGTCACTCAATGTAGTGTTATAAATCATAACAAAGATCTTTCAATTTTATTTCTTCAATTAAATACTCTAAATGTGTTTTATACATAAAAATATTACGAATTTTGTTTAATAAATATATTTATAATTCATTATGTTTATCTCACAACCATTTACATCCTCTCTTTTATCTAATGAGTAATGAGATTATCAACTGTGTGTACGTGTGGACTACCGCTTCCACATTACGATACAAAAACATTTTCACCACCATAAATCAAGGTAAGTTATTATTATAGATTTCATTTTTATATAATTTATTTATGTTATTATAATTATTATTGAAATTTGAATTAATATTTACCTTTCTTTCCTTTCATCTATCAAAAAATGGAAAAGCCACTTATGAGTACATATGGACTACTGTTTCAGCATAGTGATATAATTCATTATTTATCATTGATTTTTATGAATGGTTATAAATATTATATAGTGAATATATATTATATTTATATCATAATTAACTTTCTTAGTATTATGTATCCATGATCAAAGTTCAAGAACAACAATCACTGATCCAAAACATACTTGAAAAATGAAGGAGATAACATCTGAAATGATGATGATAATGAAAGATTGTTAATCAATGGGTGATAGGATGCAATAAGTAAAATATTTATTATATTATAAATATTATTATGGTTATAATAACTATTTAAAAGAAAAAAATTATCATAAAGGGGTTTGAGAGTGATTACTGAGAAAGATAGACTTGAGGTAAGGGTTTCGTCTGAATTTCTCTCCATTGAAAAATGTTTTAATTTTATGCACTAAATTATTATCTATATGGTATAAATAATTAAAAATAATTTATTCTCGAATAATTAATAATTTAATTAATGGTTTTTATAAATTCATATTATTTTAATTCATTTAATTACTTTTTATTCCATGATTACTGATGTTGTAAGTGTTTTATGTTACAATCTCATTTTAAAGGGATTTTTTACAATTATGTTTTATGATGATGAAATAATATGATCTATATCTACCATTTATTGTGTCAATTATTAAAATCTATATATTTCATTATATTTCATGTTTTCCTTTCATTTTCATCTCTTTAGGTACTCAATATTCAAAAAATAATGTTATTAATGAAAACTGATCATATTTTTCACTTATATAAGAAATATTTACATGAACATCTTTACCATTATCAAAATATTCATTAATTTAATTTTTACCAATATTTAAATCTATAAAATTATTTAAATTATTATTATTTTTGATATTTTCTAAGCAAGGTGATTCTATCTTTTTAACAACAATGTGAAAGGAATTTTTGTATTAAAAATACTACATTAAATGCTTCTATCACTACTATAAATATTATTTTTATTAATGATTAATTTTTAAGTTTCATTTTTAATTATCAAAGAGAATTGTTTCAAACATAATTTGTAAATTTTTAGACTCCAAAGATTCCATTTTAATTAAAAATTTTATTTTCCACAAAATAGTTGTTAGAGATATTTTAAAGGTATTTTTTTCTATAACAAAATCTTTTTATACTTCTAATGATTTAAATGGGGTATCATCCAATGTTACCATATTAATTATTTCTTGAGATGGTTTATGATTGTGGTGATATTTTTTTTGAAACATGTATCCTTATAAGGAGTAATGATTTGATGTTATGATGAATGTTTTATGATCTTATGGGACACATATGTATTGTTTTGATGTTATGAAAAGTGGTCCAAGAATTATATATCCCTATAATGCATTGGGAAAATAAGGACACCTCATGAGATAATAAGGACTACAATGGTGAGTAAATCAAGTACAATATGGTACTTTTTCCAATAAGAGAGTCATTAGAGTGAACCTTTAGTATAGAAATTAAGGAATATGGAGTGAACCCAATCCTATATGATATACTTTAATTATTGATCTAAATATCAGTTTTTGATTATGGTTTTCTAGTTTGAAATGATATTTTTAAATCTTCTGATCATTCCTTCTGTTTTTAGTGTAGAGTGATATGCCTATGAGATATCTTCCAAAAATTCCATCGGAGGGTGTAGTGAATACTCCTAAAAAGAATCTAGATTTGGATACAAATATTATAGAGACCATCATGTGATCAGTTGGTTATGTCAACCAAAATGCACTACATGTCCGAAACACAGTTATTGAGGTACAACCAAGAGTTGTGGGAGAAAGAGTTCAATCTCAGGAGTTCTTAAGAAGCAAACCACTATTCTTTATGGGTATGAATAAGCCGAAAGATATATAGTTGACTGAATAGAAAATATTAATCCAATCTTTTAATTTCTACATATACTTTATAATATCAAGGTTAAGTTAATGGAATTTAGAATTGAGGGTCCCCGAATGTGATGTTTGGATTCCATGGCATAAACGGATAGGCACATGGGCCTAGGATGGACAGATTCAAGAACATATTCTTTCATAAGTTTAATCCAGAGTCTCTAATGATGGAAAATTCACAATATTTCCTCTCTTTATAGTTGGGAGAGTTATCAGTATCAGTGTACAAAAATAGACTCATAGTTCTAGTTTGTTTTTATATTGGTGGTAGTGATGTATAATGAAATAAATTATTAGAAGGACCTGAATGTTTTGCTACTAGATATCTGATCATATGTATTCATTTTGAATCTTTCTACCTATAGAAAGATAGTAGATAGAGAAATGATGGAATATATTATTATGAAAATGATGGTTGGATATTATGTCCCTTCCCTTCCACCTTGTGGCAACTTCAGTGTGACTCTGTGAAAGAAGAATAAGTGAAATGAACATCATGGGGGTGATGGAGGTGTTTCTCAGTAGGTGGACACCTATACACCATCAATTACAGCTAGTAGTGTTCCCATCACTTTCTAGCAGTGTGTCGTGTTTCAGAACACCCGATGTATTGGTTCCATGTATATGAAGGTGTGAAATAGTTTTGTCCTCTACGATCATTTACATAGGTTTTGTCAGGCTTTGTATACACCTCATTATAGAATAGGATCATCTGCTATAAAGGCCACTTTGGTGTAGTTAGATGCTTCAACATCTATAGGTATCCAAACATAGGATTCATAAGTGAATCACCTTCACACAGTAGATGAGTTTATGATAGAGGTTGATGTGGGTATAGGGACAGTGATAAGTAAAATATTTATTTAATCTTCTATAGTGATTGCTTTATTTGATACCAATACCTCCCACTCATTTATATTTTCATGTTTTGTTGATGTGTTGAAAAATCGAATGGATATCATGTCCTTTATTACTGAGTTAGTGAAACCTATTGGGAAGATTAAAGATAATGGGGTTTAGACTCCTTTTTCTCTATCGATAATTGATGAAGAGTTAGTTTGAGATTTCCTCATTATCAATTTGGATATATTTGACGTGATCACTAAGATGGATTGGATTATCTCTCATCATGTTTTTGTTGATTTTTTTCATTGACATGTCTTGTTCATTTTTACTAATGGCATCTCTCAGATGTTTTAGGGAGAGTGGTATCCAAGGTTTTGTCATGGAGGACCCTTCCACCTTGAGATCTAGTGTATTTTATCTAGTGTTGAAGTTTATCCTGATGGAATTTACACTCCTGTTTATATTCCCATAGTTCTTAGAAAATTCTGAACATTTTCTAGATGAATTCCTAGATATTCCTATAGGGAGGGAGGTGGAGGTTAGGATATATTTAGTTCTAGGTACACAACCCATATCAATACCCTCTTATAATATAGAACTAGTAGAGTAGAAATAAATCATGATTTAGTTAGATGATATGATTGAAATACATTTTGTTAACACTATTATTTCACTATGGTAAGACCTAGTTCTCTTTCATAGGAATTTATGTGGTAAAATTTGATTGTGCATGGAATATAAGAATCTAAACCTGGTAATGGATAATAATTATCATCCTTTTACCATTTTGGATGATTTTTTTATCATTTAAAGGGGTAAAATTGGTTTTCAAATATTGATCTTTAGTCAGATTGTCATCAGATCTTGGTTTGAAAGTATTATATTTTAATTATGAATTTGAGGAGTAGGTATGAACATTAGTAATAACATATTGTTTATTTAGGGATAAGTAATTATCATAAATTTTTTATTGCTTTGATAAAAATGATATTCTATTAGTATCTCGACATTTTTTGGTTGTTTTCATGGATGATATTTTTGTTTACTAAATATCTTAGAGTGATCACAAGAACCACCTATGTTTGGTTTTTGAAATCCAAATAATTCACTATTTTTATGGAAATAATTTAAAATTATGTTTCAATATCCAAGAAGGGATATTATTTGTGGACATGATTTCTGAACGCAGCTTATCAATTAATAATAAGAGGGTTAAGGATATCTTTTCATTGGAGGAGCCACAAAATGTTTTTGAGATTTAGAGAATGCTTGGACTTTCTAGAATCTTTTAGTAGTTTATCATATATTCATTGAAGTTTGTGTTACCTTTTACTACTCTTACTAAAAAAGGGGTGAAGTTCCCATGAGATTCAAAATGACAACTTTCTTTCGATGAACTAAAACTACTTATAACCTCGATTGTTATTAAAATATTACAGATACCTGTAATCGGTATATGGTGTACTATGATTCTTCTTGTGATAGTCTGGGTTACATGATTAACTAGGGTGATCATGTTTTATCTTTTCGATCTCATCATCACTTGAAATATGGGATGAATTACTCCACTCATGATTTTGAGATTTCTATAGTTATTCTTGTTCCTTAATGTTTGTGATACTATCTCTTTGGGGAGAGGTTCATAGTATTTTATGACCATAATATTCTAAGATATATCTTTTCTTATAAATACATGAATATCATACAATGATGATTATTGTAATACCTTTAAAATATTGACTTCTACATCACCTAGACATCAGTGTAGAGGAATGTCGTTATAGGATATTTTAGTAGGAAAGTTCCATTGCATGCAATTTTGGAATTAAAGGAAGAGTAAAACCTTATGAGACTATTTGATCTATTACATTTGGACACTAAATAAGATGTTTCAGGTATGAATCTATCTAGTTTTGGTTATCATCATCTCTCATTAAGGCTATTCTTCAGGTTCCGTATTAGTAAAAAGAGTTTAGAGTAATTTGAGAAACCCTTTATGGCGGTGAGACCATTTATGACTAATATATCCCTTTAGATGGTATTATCCACTTTGGGGATAAGTTTTTAATCCCAGAAATTGTTAGGAGATCTATTTTTTTCACTATCATAGTTATTCATAGGCATTCATCATGGAACTAGGAAGTGGTATTATGATATGAGGAATTGATTTAAGTGTCCAGGTATGAATCAAAACACTGAAGATTATGTGTCTCACTATTAAACCTACCAACAGATAAAGGTAGAGCATTTAAAAGCTTCTAGTTTTCTCTAGCCACTTACAGTTCTAGTTTGGGAATGGAAAAAGTTGTGGATGGACTTTGTTATTTTATTACCATGGGATCCCAGAGGAAAGAATTCTATCTAGCTGTTGATAGATTGGTTTATGAAATCAGATCGTTTCATTCTGATCAGGGACACCACTAAAGTTGAATATCTGGGAAAGCTATATGTACATAAGGTTTTGAGGTTACATGGGGTTCCCTATTCCATTATTTCAAAAATGAATCCTAGGTTTACCTCATAGTTCTAGAAGAGTCTATAAGAGGTGATGGGTACTCAAGAAAGGTTGTGTGTAACTTATCTACCACATAAAGATGGTTATTAGGAGTCTGCTGTTCAGATCCTATGAGATATGATCCATGCATGTGTCTTGGATTTTGGTGGAATATGGGATAACCATATAGGATTGTGAAAGTTTTCATATAATAATATTTTCTATTCATTGATCATAATAGAGATATTAAAGGTTTTTTATGGTTTCCCATGCAGGTAATATCTTTATAGTGAAGAGGTGGGTAAGGCCTCTCTTGTGGGACCAAGTCACATTCAGGATATTTTAATGAGGATTTAGTATATCCATTGACACCTAGTTAATGCTCAGAGTTGGTATAAATTGTATGTGGATCATTGAAACCATCCTTTGGAGATTTTCATTGATGCATATGTTTTCTTGAAGGTTTATCCTTGACTGGGTCACTATCATCTTGGGAAATAGTGAATGTTTGATCTGAGATATGTTATAGCAATCGAGTTCACTCAGTGGCTTGGTAAAGTTTCTTATCAATTGGAAATATCAGCTCAATTGACAGGTATTCATGATATTTTCCACAAATATTAACTTTCTAATCACCATCTTGATCCCTATGATGTTATGAGTTAGGAAGATATTAATACATTTTTATTATAGAAAATCTTGTGAATATTATTGATTCTTATGTGAAAGTTTTGTATGGAAAGTCTACTCTATTGATCATAGTGTTATGGAGACATAGATCTGATTCTCACAAGACTTGGGTGCATGAAATATTAGTGAGGGAGTACCAGCCCCACCTCTTTCTTGAACAACCATCCTCCACATGAATTCATAGAGGTGGAAAGTTTTATGTTGGGGAGATTGTTACATTTTAGTTTAAGGTACACCTTTTTCATTTTTAAGAGTGAAGGTTTTCATGTTTAGATGGATTTGGAGATTTTTGTGAAGTTTTAGTAGAACCTACACTATGCAATATCTACTAAAAAAATTCACACCATGAAGTGGTTACACAATGTAATTATACTTCAAGGAAGATTTCATGATCTTGGTTCAGAGTGTGAAAACATTTCAAGTCATTTAAACTTTTTACATCATGAATAGTTCTATTGAGATTAATTCAACCCTAGGAGATACCATTTTTGATTTATTTTTAAAGTCATATAATTATTTCCCTGAACTAGATTCATGAAATGATTTTTTTGGGACCATTTGTTTTTATCACACCAAATGTACGATTATTTTCTAATTCGATGTGTAAGCCTTAACTCCCATACCATATGTTCTATCCCAAGTGATTTTGGGTACCTCTGCTCCTAGATTTCATCTTTTGACACTCAATCTTGGTGGTGGTTACAATACATCTTTCTAGGTAAGAGGGATTTCTAATTCTTCATTACCATTAGTCATGATAGGTTTATTTTTCAACATTTTCATATTCATTGATCTATTGGTGAAATTATTTTTATTACCCTCTAGATTTTCTGTATGATTTTCTTCTAGGGGAAACTCCTTTTTTGGTTTTTGTGTAGTGTGTGTGTGGTTCTTAAGGTATGTGTGACCTAACCTCTCTACCAACCTTTTTTAATGGAATATGATTATAATATTTTAGAATAATTGATAGGGATTATTTTTTTGTTCTATGTTCCATTAGGTGTTTTTGGATCCCATTGCTTATGGTGTGCGGTCCAAGTTTTAGGTGGGTGGTTTCATCTATAGATTGAGTTGGATAAACCTTGAATTCTTTTTTTTATAATTTTTTTGATAAATTAATTGGAATCATTTACTAATTTTTTTTGTGTAAATAGGTTTATGAAAAAGGTTCTTTCACCAATTTTTTTAAAAGAAATATTATTCTAAAATAACTATGAAATGGATTTGTGAAAATAGTTTTCAAAGAATGGTATTGATGAAATGATTAGGAAAATTTAGAACATGGGAAACCTTGGGTACTTTGGTTGAATGTGTAGTAATATTCCTTGTTCATTGATACCATTAAGGGGATCACTAATGGGGTGATCCTCTACTCCCTATGACAAGTATCCTAGGGACCTGTTATATACTGGTGGGATGTTCTCTTTTGAGAGTGTTCCAATACTCCCTAGATTTGATTTATATTTATAAAGTCATGATGCATGAGATTTTTTTGTTTAGGTATGTGTGTTCCAACAAGTCTTACATGTAGTGTTACTTCCTGTGATGTAAACTGTGTCTTTTTATTTTCATTATTTGGATTTTATTTTCTGGTTTGATATATATGTGACATTATTTGAAACCATTATAGATGTATTATTTATAACTATATAAAATGGGAATGTTTTACCACTCTTTTGTTGAAATAATTATTTAACTAATTATCATGCCTTGTTTTCTTATAAGTTGTGCATGTTTGGATTGTTATACATAGACTTGTTATGGAACAAATGGGTAGGATCCTACTGAGCCTATTCATCTTACACCCAATACACCTCTTTATTGGTATGTATAACTTGTTATATATTCTGATGCAGGGAATGACAAGGATCCATAGTGAGTTGGTGAGGGTCATGTTAGCTGAGTTTGGGTAGGTGGTGGTTAGATGGTGGGATTTAGCCCACGCTATAACATGAAGTTGTCCCTTTATGTTTTAGTTTTCCTTTACTGTTGGACTATTACTTGTAATTGTTCTAAATGATTGCGTTTAATAGTTTCATCTAATTTATTTTAGTTATGGAATATATTTTACTATTTTATATTATGTCATTTCTCTATAATATATACATTCCATGTCATCAGTTTCATATTTTTCAAAATCATTCCCTATAGTTTTTGTTTCTGCCAAGGTGTTAGTCACCAGCCTGTGGGGATTGGGAATGCCTTTAGGTATGTGGTAGATTGGGTTGGGTATGTGATTGTGTTAGCATCCTAGATCAGTTCGTTATAGGATATGTTGGAAGTCTATATGGGGCCCAAACCTTGCACCATAAATCTTGTCTTTACTACCATCAAACCATATCCCCAATAGAATTTCCTCCTCACATGGGTGTACATATTCTTGTCAGGCGACTCATCATATCACCTTCATTAGGATATATTCTTAGTGGGACCCATATTTACAGGGTCACATCCCCTGTGATGTCAAAATATCTTATTGGGACATATTCCCAATAAGTACAATAAAAAAGGGATGATCATGCATAATTACAACACCTAGAATTTATATGAATATTTATTCTAGTATTCATTAATGAAATAAATTAAACTATATGGATCAGTATTTGGCACACAACCTTAAAAATTATTATTTTCTTCATTATGTGGGACTGAACATAGTGGGTTCTCATTCCTTTCTCAAGGGTTTTTAGGAATACCATTTCATGGTAGTAATTCCATCAATACAAATATAAAGGCCCAAACTTTTCATACATAGATATGAAATTATTTTTGATGAATATTATTTACATTACATAAACACATGCATGTTAAAAATAATAGTTTAGTGCCTTTATAAACTTGTAAACATAAAAATTAGTCCACAAGTGAGATACATAATCTACCACTATATTATTCACAACTATCAACCTTCTTATACATATGATACATAAGACATGTCTTCATAACATGGGGAAAGAAAATATAAGTAATGGTGAGCTCAGATGATCGAAATGGTAATAAAGGGATATATATAAGCATAACATGAACATAAGGGTATGAGAACATGAGTATAACATTTGAAAACCATACTCTGCATATCAAATATCATAACCATGAGTCATAGAATAAATATTGGCAGTTCAAAAGATATGAATCAAAAGGTAATCAAAGAACATGATCCATGAGAGAACAACATTGGAATAAGACATGGAATTTGTGTTATAAACATAAGCATAATTTTTTTTCACATTAGTAAATTCTCACTACCAAGAGCAAAAAAGTGTAAAAATTAATTTACTAAACTAGTCTCACTCATTATTCAATACCAATCTTACTGAACTGGGTTCACACCCTATTCCATCCCTATCATACTTAATCAGGTTCACTCCCTATTACAACCTTATCTTACTAACTTGGGTTCAATACTTGTTCCATCCCCATCTATCTCATGTGATATAAATATTTATCCAATCCATTAGAGGGAGATATAGGTCCCACCTATCACATAATGAATACCATATTTATCTGTGACACAAGATCATTAATACTCATCGTATCATAACCCATGAAATAAAATTGAATCATAAATATTTCATAATATTATAACATGTCTAAAAGAGATGAGTTTTATAATAATTTCACCATAGAATAACCCATAAAAAGAAGCAGGTTTCATAATAATTTACTGGTATAACCTATGGGAGAGAAATGGATTTCATAAGAATCATCCCATAAAAATATAAACCATTCATTGAAAGAATATGAATGTAATCCTTGGATCATATCCCCAGCAAGGTATAGGTAACACTAATTGATTCCATCTTAGAGGTAAAATAATTTTGAATGTATCTTTTAAAATATTTCATGGGGAAAATATCATTTTTTCTTTGATTTTTTTTTAAAACATAAGAAATTTTGAAAAAAATTTCATTGAAAATAAAATTGAAAATTTCTAAAGGAAACTGTGAAGAAATTATTGGTCATGAAATCAAAAAATACCATTCATGCTATCTATATTAAAATGTAGATTCCATTCACAGTTCTAGTAATATAAAAATGAGAAATATTTATAAAATGACATGAAGATTAAATTAAAAATTATATGTAAAAATTCAAACATGGGTAAACATATCTTAATCATAAGTGAGTAATAAAACATTTCTTTAAATTTTTTTAGAAAACACGGTTTTGGAATGAAACATATTTCTAACCGAAGAGATAAATAATGTTAGATTGTATTTCAAACATTTTACTAATAATTTTACATAAAAATAGTGAAAAAATGGAACCATTAATTTATGATATAAATAACTAGATTATAAAACATTTATTTAAAATTAATAACAGTTAGAACATTATATTTCAATTATGGAGAATTAACCATAAAAAATCATAATAAATTTTGAGATTTTTACATAACATATTTACCACTTTGGTAACATTGTATTATAATCCCCATGAAGGAATAACATAAAATAAAACTTAAAGCATCACAAGGATAAATAAATTCATGATATTACATGTCAATGGGGATTTATATACACCTCATGAAATAATATAGGTTCATAACATAACATATGTCTCAAATAAAAAAAATTGAGAAAAAATACCTTACCTTAAGTCTTGAATTACATCATACACATTAAAACCTACAGTGTAATAATATAAGTTTATTATACATCTATTATGGAACCATATTCATTATATCATACCACATATGATTTTATTATGTCCTTTTATTACCCTTTTATTAACAATTTCTTGTTAAAGCAATATTTCAGGTAATAACCTCTTTGTTTTTCGTATATATTTTGATTTGCTATTTTTTTGGCCTTCTTAATTTGATCATGGTTTCACCAGCTCATGAATTTATAGAATAATATAAATATAATATATATTCAATATATATTTATTTATAGTGATCCATAAAATATTGTGATAGGAAATGAAATACACTATTTATGGAGATGATAAGCCATACATACACATGGATTTTTTTTCCATTTTCTTATCAAATTGAAAGAAAAAATATCAATTGATATACATACTATAATTAATGAATTATTTTTATGCAATATATATCACATATGTTTATGAGACCCATGATTAATACCTTCCATTTAAATCTTGAATGAATCACATTGCTTCACAAGGTGGTAGTCCCCCATACGCATAGACAATATTCTCGTATTCCAACAAAATAAAAAATATGAAGGTATGTGTGATATAAAAATTAAAATATCTAAATAAAATAATAAAAATCATAAATATTATATATATAAAATAAATCCATAATTATGACCATCTATGATAGGTGGTAATAGAAAAATGGATGAGATCAGTTCTTGAGGCTATAGTATGCCATACACATGAATGATGATTTCATAACCCATTTGAATGAAGTGCATATAGTTGTACGTAATTAATTTAACATAAAAATTGAAATATATAGAATTTATAGTGGTTATTATATAATCATGATATAATAATAATTTATTGGGATGGTGTGATAAATAAATAAAAAATTCTCATTGATGAATGTTACCTCTTATTTGGATATCCTCTTTAGGTTTCCACTAAAACCCTTCATGGGATGGATTTTTGCCAAAAATAAGGATTCTAGGATTAGGGGAGTGAATTTAGAAATTTATTTTTTTGGGGGTTGTTTGAGAAAAATATCTTGAGAAGTTTTAATTAATGAGGCTAGTGAGTGCCCTTTTATAATGGAGGGGAGTGACTTTTTTTGTAAATACCCAAAAGCAATCACTATTGGGAGGTCAATCTTACCTCATGTGGATCAGAAATTAATTAATAATGGAAGGTATGGATGAATTGGTATAGAAAACCTAAAAAAAATATAAACACATTTTGTTTTATGTTATTTCCCAGTATTTAAGTTTAATCAATTTATAATTATAGTTTTTACCAAGGTAACTTGTATCTTTTTTATTTACCTAGGTAATTTATCTTCTAAGACAAATATTAAAAGAGAATTGTTATATAATGTATAAATTTTTATTCTAGTTATGAAATCCAATTTTTTAATTAAAATTCATATGTGTGTGAAAAATTACTTTTGACATAAATGATTGTAACACGCAAAACTATGTTTTAACCTTAATTACAGTAATTATTTTTAATTGTTTTCAATAATAATTATGGTAAAAAATTAATGTGACTTTATTTTATAACATAAATTATGAAGATTCAAAATAAAAAATCAATTTTAAAAAAAACCATTCACATAAGTGTAAAAATTAAATTTTAAAAAATACTCCCATTGAAATGAGGATAAATCATGTTTTTAAAGTGAAAAAGTTTAAAAGTTTGAAATATTGTTTTATATCCAATTTTGATATTAAATTTATTATAATGAAATAAAAAATATTAATATATTTATAATTGAAATAATAAAATTTTTAAACCAATTTAATATATAATTTTACTTTATAAATAAATTAAACAAAAATGAATTTCTCAATTTAAATTCAGTATTTTCATTATTCATCAAAAAATGAAACTTTTTAGAAAAAATTAAAAAAATGAACATAAGATAGTTTTGGCATTATGAATTCAAAAATTATGTTTGTTTTATCAAATTTATTTTATAAAATTGTCAAAAATTAATTATTTAATAAAAATCATTTTGTGAGAAAATAACATTTTCAAAACATGTAAAGAATTTACTGAAAATTATCTTTATTTTTTATTAATCTATTTTTAATTAAACTGTTATAATTAATATATAAAAATTAGTTATTAATATTACTATATCTATGTTTAATGGCTAGTGAATGGCTCATAGGGAGTCGTTAATTCCCTATGAGTCTATACACAACAAAAATTTATAAAACTCAATCTATACTACTTAATTAATTAGAATAATTATAGCAGTAGGTGGAGATCAATCTAAAAAGATGGTAAAATTAGATTTATTATATTTTAAAAAGATTTAATTTTATTATATTGAAGAAATATTTGAGAAAATATTGGTTTTAATTTATTTTTAAAAAGAAAAAGGTGAAGTAGATTGATTGATTGGTTTGATGATAGATTTTGAAAAGCACACTAGGGGTTTGTAATTTTAGAATTAGGGTGTAATAAGATTTTATAAAATATGTTTATTGATTCATTATTGGTTTTGTATTCTTTAAGAGTAAGATCACAATGTCATGGTATCCCCTACTTGATGCAGAAATACCATATTTCCCTTGGTTCTGTAATTTAGGGGTTTGCTGAATCAAGTTTGTATTAATACCATATTTAAAATTGATTTCCCCAAAAGTTAAAAATGGTCATTCCTTATTTATGGTTTTCATTTTCACAATTTTAAAGTTCCTTTTTAGATTTAAATATGTATTACCACGATAAAAGAAAATGAAATAGATTGGAAGTTAAAGATTAAATTGCATAAAATGAAATACATGAATAAAATGAAGTTAATCCAACAAAACTCCTCCTACTATTTTCATAAACATAGAACAATAATTTTTTACACCCTCATTATAGTGATGATAGTATTATAGGGAAGTATAAAAGAAAAATAAATCATAACTAAAAGTGGAGATGAACTCAGGTAGGACCCTATAAAACACAGCTTCTCACTCCAAGCTTTGGTATCTGAATCTTTGAATGCCTCCAAAAGAAGAAGGATAGTTATTCATTTATAGGTTTCATATGGGATCCTTTATTAATTATCAGCATTTATAATTGGTCCAAAGGTGGTCCGGGGTGGCTTCCATGTCAAATATTTGGTCTAATATTGAAGATATACTGAATCTGGGCACTTAAATCCCATCCTGAAACCTTAAACGACGTGTAATGTGTTTAGATAATGTGTAATTTATTAATACCTTTTATTCACTTCATGATTTATCCTTATTTTCATGACTTGTATAGGTAAATAAATTCTAATTATTACATGATTTTTAATTCCATTTTTCTTCTATGAAACCCTTGTTTTTCCTCAGTTCTTCTGTTTTGTGCCTTAGAAGTTCTCCTTGATCGTACTAAAAAATCAGACCATGTTGCTAATTTTTGAATAATCCAATGTATACTACCATAAAATATAAAAAAAGTGATACTGTTCAAAAAATGGAAATAATAATCAACAAAATATATAAATCAATACAATAAAATACCATAAAATATATGCATGAAATATAGATATCAAATACCCCGCACTTGAATACATACTTGTCCTCAAGGATGAAATATCAACATACTAAAAAGGAAATTTACCTTACCATGATTGAAATTAAATTTCAATAAAATCAATTGATAAAATGGAAATTTAAATGTTCTAGTATCACATGTAAAAAATTTATCAATGCCCCATTTTTTAAAGATTACAAATCAACCATGTATTTTACTTTTACTATTTGGAAATAGAAAATCCTTTTCATTAATCCATTTTCATTTTTCAATTCATTATTAGTATTCATGAAACTTGTGATTTACCTCACATAAATTTTTCCTCTCATCATCTGGCAATAAAGGTAAATATATTTTATCACATACCACAAAACAGGTCACTTACCATAGGTTTTCAAGACATATAACATCTCCATCACATAAATAAATAATAAAAACTAATCATGAGGGATTCAACATTTAGGATCAAATGAATCTGAGGATTAGGGATGGTTGGTAAATGATTTAAATCATGTAAGGCTCAAAAAAGAGGTTCAACTCTAAAGTAATTTTCATGATAATCAAAAACAGCTAAATGAAAGTATCATTTTCTCCCAATATCTTAGAGTAGGCTCATAATGAAATGCAATTCAATAAACGAGACACCATATTTTATTATTATATTTATTTTATTTTAATTTTTAAAAGTTTTTTTGGGTAAAATTCTCATATCCACCACCCAACCCCTAATGATATCCTCATGACACTATTTTTAATAGTTATAACAAGATCACTAGTCAAGAAATGGTGATTTTTTAATTTCCTTAGACTCAACCCATTTTTTCAAGAGGGTGTGTAATAAAAACAATGAACATGACTTATACAAATCTCATGAAATCTCCCCCACACTTATTTTCTATAAAATGTCCATCCCTTCCACCTGATGCGGTTTCCCCCACTCTCATGTTTGATAATCATGAAAAATATTTTGATGAAGGTAGGAAAGGATAATATAGGATTGTAAGATGGATCATTCCCTAACAAGGATGTTCATAGATTCTATAGGATTAAAAAGGATTAATGTATGGTGGGTCTCAAGATAAGGTTTTAGAAAAAGAATGCCTCAATCATTTTAAAAGTAATTATGTTCATTCACAACATCGATAAGATACAAATAAATTTGTATAATAAATCATGCATGAATTTCTCAAGTGATATAAGAAAGAAATAATTGAAAATATTTATTTAGTGTATGTCTCAGGAATGATCTGAATGGTTGGGATAATTACTTATAGCGATGCGCATAAAAAATTAAATCAAATAATTAAAATATTAGAAATTCAAAACATGGTCAAATATCTAAAAAAATTCATTTACAATGATCAATATTCTCCTCAAATGATGATTTTCAAAATCCTAATCATCATAATTATCTCTACAAATTATCTTTACCACTTTTCTCATTCAAATTTATTCACAAAGAAATTTAAATTCGTGGCATAATAATTGTTTTAAGTAGTTTATGTCTAATAGTTATGTTGATTGAAGAAATAATAAAATATGGGCATGAAATTGATAGTTTAAAACTCTAATAAATTATTGGGAATATAATATTTTTTTTGGAAATTTAAATGAATACTCCCCTTGAAATTTTTTATTCAATAATGGATGTGTAGGTTCTTCCTACTGTAGATTCACAATGTGTACTTCTCTCATGATATTTGTTTTTTCTTTACCCACTTATTTTGATTCCTATTTCTTACAACTACCTTGGGTCTTAACAGTCTTAAAAATTAAAACTAAATAGAAGAAATTATAGTCCATTATCGATGAATTTTTAAATATTTGGGGCAAGATAATATGGGCCTCTAAATATAGAAAATAAATAATGAAAAATAGAAAACTTGGGTTGTCTCTATGTTCATTCCTTCCAAATAAATATAAAAAAATAATAAAGTAAGGGATACTTGAATATGGGTATTATTTTCCCCATAATTAAAAGGAAGGATAAGGTGGATGAGACCTATAAATCGCATGAGCCTCCAAGGGACTCGTTATCACATTACCATCGTCAGGTCACATGAAGTCCCCATATGAAATGCATAACCTGCAATGGACCCCATAGAACCCACTTAAAAAAGTCTTAATACTCTTGTGAAGGATATATGGATAACCAGTATCCATGTGGAAATGAAAAAACAAGTTCCCAAAGGTCACATAGTTTGTCCTTGGAAAGCGCCTGACAATCCATCCGAAAATCCTTTTAAAATTGTAGAATGATATCTAAAAGATGGAAACCCCTGGTGGTCATAAAGCTCATACAACATATCATCACTAGGAAGGATAAATTTACTTAATGGAATGCAATAAAATTTTCTTAAATCCCAAACCATTTTAAAATAAATAGAAGGAGATAAAAATGGAGGAGGTGAGAGGTACTCGCGGTCAAAAAAGACATAAGAAATACCCTACGTGATTCACAATGCACCACAAGAACTCGATGGCATGTCCAACTCATCTTGAAAAATACCTTTGGCTTGTTAGCCTCACCACATATAATTTATCATGTATGTCCAAGAAACTCCACACTTCTCCTTTGTAACTCTAGTAAAAAACAGATAGATTTGTCCACAACATGATCACACACCCCCATATGGCCCACAATGGTCACATGAGGCCTTATCAAAAAATCGAGTAAATGTATTTGACATTACTCATGTAATCTCACATACACTATGGACATTGTAAAGCAAAAAAAATGGGATAAAAATGAAGTAGGTGAGAGATCTCACAACCATAAAACCCTTGTGATGTGCTAAGGACATCCACAACGCGGTCTCGTGAGACCCCCTAACAAGCTGACTAGATCTGGTGAAGTGCTTTGGAAATCCGTCTCTACCACATGAAATATCCTAAGAAAGGAATTTAGAACCTAATAAGTCCCTTTGGAATGTATATGGGAAAAAATGAAAGTCCTTCGACATGTTCTCATGATCAAAATAGTCTTTATTACCCAACAATAATATGACAAAGGAAGAAATTAAGGAAGAGACTCATGACCATTGAAAATTAGGTGGTTTGATTGGAATGACTCATGACTAAGACTCACAAAAAATCATAGCACCATCCCCCCTTAACTAACTCCAGCCTAGATCCCTGCCAGATACACTGTGAAAATTGGTGAACAATTGGGGTGGTGAGGCCAATAAATTCTGCACCCTAGCATGAAAAATGCATCTCTACCATATGACGAGTTGGAATCCTTCCCTCAGAACCTACAATGAATATGCACAAAAGATCTCTTGGATTCTCACACCAACACTAGAGAAAATTTATTAGAGTAAGTGGATCTCATGACCGACAAGTTTTCCATCAAGTAATATATCGATGGAAATTTGGTACAATCATGTGCCATGCATAAAAATCACATCATGTGATCATTCATAGATTATGTTGAGGACTTCTAACATGGAATTATAAGGATATCCTGCATGTATACTAGATCACATGAGATTTGAAAAAAGTTTACACTAAATAAATCTGATTAATTCGTGGTATAAGGTATGGAATAGAGACTAAGAGTGGATAAATTAAATCAAAACATGTTTGGTAACCCTCACACGCTTCAAATGACCCCCTCAAGGATGCGCAACAGCACCAATACACATCATCAAAATCTCATGAAACTCCGTTAGTATTCTATCTAGGTCATGTGAGTTCATATGGACAAGTTAGAACAAGTTTCATAGTCCCCATGGGTGTGTCACCTTAGTCTCATGAAGTATGAGTGGACTTGTCACCAAATCCTCAATATAACCCTCAAATTCACCGCCTAACTCAAATAATGGCTCCCAATCATGTCATACATGTCTCGAAGACACATCAAGGAATGATAAAACAACTCTCGCGAGTCCCTTAGGGTGATCCAGCCGAGACCCCTGACTCTCCCTAAACATATCTACTGGGACTCATGATGCCCTCTAGGGATGTAAACCAAAATAGAAGACACTATCTGGAAAATCAAGCCATGTCATGTGATAGATTCTAGGGCACACTATCTGGGTATTGTGATGTCCTCTAGATGGGTAAACTATGTTATATGATACCCTTTAGACAAGCAGACTTAGTCCACAGGACCCCAGAACTTAAAAAAAATCATTTTTCCTTAGTGTGTAAGCCCTGACGAACAAAGTAACCTTAGAGTTTATTCTCTGACCAAGGGAAATATGATGTCTCTAATTCCTTCCATATTCAGGATACATAGTCTACCTCTCTCGAGGTTCAAGCTCCATATTGATCATCTAGCATGACCCCGATACGTTATCTCTATCTTCAATTAAATGAAATTGATTACTTTTCACCACTTTTTTCTCACAAAGATCATGGATCACATGAGGTTAGGGAGTTGAATTGGTTATTTCATCCTAACCATACACCCCCTAGGTTATAATGGAATCCTCATAGGGTAATCCCTAATGAAACTAAAATACTAGAACTTTTATTTCTACAATAACTAAGATATATAATATTCCTTCATAAGGCCTGAGATTAAACAAAAAACTCTTTGATGTAAGTCCTATGGCAATAATATTCTAACCATTAAGACCCAATCATCCCCATGGTCCAATAAAACATTCTCATCCATCATCATACTTAGAAATAAAAAAAACTCTGAGAACTCTGATTCCCTAAATAATGATGATATGTTGGACAACTTCGTAAGGCCCGAGCTTTGAAATAAACCCTCTCAGGGTGGTCCCAATATATAACTACCATTATTGGAGAAATGATATCGATATTCTTCTACCCCTTGTTTATCACACTAATCATAGCTCATGTGGTCTTAGGGAATTGAAAAAATCATATCATTTTCATCATAATTCTCTATAATGATACGGGAACCCTCAGAGTGTAATACCAAAATAAATTAATTACAGAAACTATGATTCCCTCCGTAATTGGGATATATAGGAAGTCCCTTTGGGATTTGAGATCAAACCCATAGTGACTCAGAGAACTTGTATAATTCATTTTAACATGACTTTAAACTACAAAGGTTCAATGAACTACATTGGATTTGATTCCAACCATAACTAAGTTATGTAGGAAGCCTTATGACGATTTAATACCCTCCTAGGAATATTAAATGCCTCCATTCATGATAGAAAATTACAAATCCTTTAGTTATATGACTTTGGTATATAAGAAATCTTCAATTACTAGAGAGTGATAGAGAACATCAGATACACAGAGATGGATTCACTAAAGAGACCCCAATTGTTTTTCACATAAAAATACCATTAACCCAGTAATAGTTCTATTAGGGGAACCTGTGCCGTATCAAGACTAGTAAGAGATTCACGAACACATCTTAAATCTATAAGAGTGTCCCAGAGGATGCAATAATTTCCCCCAAAAAGGGTGAGATGAGCCAAACCTCCCATCCAATTGACTAATTCAAGTCCCCAAGAGTCATTGGGACCAAAAACCTAGATGATTGTCCCCCTTTGGAATGTAGGTCTATACCCAGCTATGGATGGGAGAACCATTGGGATTTTATGGGAAAGATGAAACAAATGATGAACCCAATATGATAAATTGAGATAGGCCTTATAACCCATACTTAAATCAAACAGTCGAGCAAAACCCATTCCACACATTGAATCTTGAGGAAAAACTCTTGAAAGAGACTTTATTTACTGTCATTGGCTCAAACTTACCTCCTTTAGATTCATATAATGTGGTGGATGATTGATTTTTTTACCTCTTCTGGTTCCATAAAAGATCTTAGTTGTGTCATATTCATGTAGTTCGTCCCTAACATTATTATATGAACTACTTAATTCCCCTTGATGAGAGTACTTACTTGATCTCCATTAGACTGATCCAAAATTTCTTCCTCAATCACAATAAACTAAATAGAAGTTCATGTACCACCCATACATGTTGTCATTTCTCAAATATAGTGGAGTTGGTCACTCCTCTAGTGTCAGCTGTCTTGGTCTTCTTCTTATCTTTACTGTTCAGCTGAGAATCCACTTACACAACTTCATATAACTCATGTACCTCTTCAATTTTACTGACACCCTCAACATCAGGTGTTTCTCCTTCTCTAAACACATTTTCCTCTTACACATCATAGTTATTAATTTCATGATGGAGGTTGAATATTACTTAAGATATAATTCTCCACATTGAATGTCAATCAGTGCATGCCCAGTGGCTAAAAATTTCCTTCCTAGAATGAGTGAATTTTTCTCTTCTTCCACATCCATCAATAGGAAGTCGGGAAGAGAGACGAACTTTTCAACTTTAATTAGGATATCTTTAATGATAATTCTTGGGCATTTCACTGTAGAATCATCTAATTGAATAAATAATCTCATGGGATTCAATCCATCTTATCCCATACTATTGAATGTTGTGTACGACATGATGTTGAAACTCAAACCTAAGTCACGCAATGATTTTCCACATTTGATAGCTCCGATAAATATTGTAATTGAAAATATAATTAGATCAATTTTATTCTTATGTAGGTCCTTAGATACCTCCACCAATCACTTCTATGTGAGTGGAATAGTGCCTATCTTTTATAGCTTCTTCTTTTTGGTCATGATCTCTTTCATGATTTTTTCATATGCTGGAATGTTAGTGAGAATCTCTGTAAATGGTATATTAATATGAAAATTTTATTGTTTTTGAGAAATTTACCTTTCTCCATGTAATTTTTTAATTACACCATTCATT
The DNA here is from genome assembly GCA_963277665.1 of Viscum album. NCBI lineage: Eukaryota > Viridiplantae > Streptophyta > Magnoliopsida > Santalales > Viscaceae > Viscum > Viscum album. The sequence continues at coordinate 1,504,479,419 of OY728152.1, forward strand.
ATAGAAAAGTAATTCATGGATTGTACTGAGGTGGCTATTCTTATTTTTCTTCACCTAGACATTCCTTGTTAATTTCAGCTTCATATTCTTTTGCTTCTACTAGATGTTTTCTTAAAAATTATATACCAATTAATTTTTTTTCCTCATACTTATAAGCTATATATCTTTCAAATATTCATGTGGGAATTTTTTAGGGAATCTTGGCAGTGTTCCTCTAGGTATCTCTCTCTAAGATTATTAGAAATTTGGCCAACTTGATGCTCCAAATTCCATAACACAACCTTTTGGTTTGATTATTTTTTTATTTCCATGAGTAAATTCCCAGAAGTAGCCATGAATGTTACCAAAGTCTCCCCAAATGTATGGAGATAGAATTTTAGTGCAGGTTCTTAGGATTCTTGTTTTTGGAACCGTTGTGGTCTTTGTTGAAGTCCTTGTCCGTGTTGTTGTTTTGGTATCCAACCATGAAATTGATTACCTCAATTATAATCAGCATAATTCTCATTTTCTATACATATACCTTTGGGGTTTTACTACTAGACCATCTTTATGTCCATATTCTTGGTCAATGACTATAGTTGTGTCACCATTCAGCCATTATTGTTGACTACATGAATGCCTTTTCATTTCATCCATTCTTCTCTCCACATGAAACTATTGCTTTCCATCTCATCCAAAACATTTTAGCTCACTTTAGGTGACTTCTTCATTAATTATCCTATAGTTTAAGTGTATATAATTAATCTATTGCTCTTTATAAAACACTTATAGAAAGTTTAGGTTAGAATCCATAGGTCTATTCCATGATGGGGGATTTATTGAGTCATATATTTATATTATTCCTTGGAAGAATACAATGATTCATCATCATTTTGACAAAATTTAAAATATTTATCGATATACCCATTGACTTATAAGGTGGAAAGAAGTGTTTGATGAATTTACAACACATATTATCCCATTTAGTAATGGAATGCACTGAAAATATTTAAAATGAACCTAGAGCTCTCTAACATAATGGAAATTAGTATAGATTGAGTCTTACCATATCAGTTTAAACATTTTATAATTGGATTGTGTTGAAGATCTCAAGAAAGCTTCCAAAATATTTTTTATATCTTCTTGTGGAAGTATAGTGAATTTCACACTACTTGATATCATCAAAATGATTGCAGTCTTTATCTCGAAGTGGTTTCTAGCAATGAGGTGTACCAGGATTCTTAGTTACAATCCTATGTTTGATGGCTACCTATAGTCTATGAGTGTCTGTAACCCTTGATCTCAATGAAAAACCTTGGAAACAAGGATTTCCTTAGTTGATTCCAGGTTTGTGTCTCACGAGAACTTTTTTATAATATTCTCCAATTCAAAATTGAAGTAAAAAACTTCTTTTCCTTTTAATCATGTGTTGTGGTCCTACATTTAAAAATTTAAAATATCAAATCCAAAACATGAACCTACCAAACATAAAAAAGAAACTGAAATAAATTTAAAAAAATTGAAATTGAAATACTAAAAACTAACTTGTAACCATCCCCAAAAACAACGCTAGTTTGAAAGGCTCACAGGGCATCGTTAATTCCCTACGAGTCTATACAAAACAAAAATTTATAAAAAATTAAACCATGATACCTAATTAATGAAAATGAGTAAAGAAAAATTTCAAGATCAATATATATAGTTGGAAAAATTATTTTTATTAGATTTTCAAAATATTTAATTTTATTAGATTAAAGAAATAGGTGATAAAAGATGGGTTTTTATTGATTTTGAGATATAAAAACAAAAATCAGATTGATTGATTGGTTTAAAGAAAAATTTTGAAAAGATATCTAGGGGTTTTTAATTTCAGGATTCAGGTGCAATTTTATTTAATAAAATTGGTTGATTAATTCATGATTGGTGTTAGATTCATGATGAGTATGATCCAATTTTCATGGTATCCCCTACTTGATGTGAAAATACTCTATTTCTATTGGTCTGGTAATTTAGGGTTTTACCAAACCAAGTTTGTATCGATACTATATTTAAACACGATTTTCCCTAAATCTGACAATGGTCATGCATTATTTAGGGTTTTCATTTAGAAAATTTTAAATTTCTGTTTAGATTCAAATATAAATGGTCATGATAAAAGAAAAATAATGGGATTAGAAGTTAATGATTAAATTTTAGCTAACCAAATACATGAATAAAATAAAGTTATTATAATGTACCTACCACCTTTAATTTACATAGTCCTAGTACAAGGTGGGGTTACCCCTTAATTATAGTGATGATTGGATTAGGGGGAAGGAAAAAATAAAAGAAAATCATAAATAAAAGTGGTGATGAACTCAGGGAGTGACCTGTAAAACATAGCTTTTTTATATAATATTTTTTATCTAGATCTCTAAATGCCTCCAACAGTAGTCGAATATCTCATAATTTATAGGCTTTGGATGGGCTCTAGTATTAATTAAAATCCTTAAGAATTTGTCCAAAGGTGGTCCGGGGAAGTTCCCCTATCAGATATTTTGTCCAATGTTGAAGATATATGGAATCTAGGCACTTAAATCTCGTCCCAAAACCTTAAAATATATTTAATGTGTTTACATAACATGTAATTTCCTAACAATTTTTATTAACTTCATGATTTTTCCTTCTTTTCATGAGTTGCACATGTACATGGGGTGTAATTATTACACGATGTGTAATGTCATTTGTTATGCTCAGGAAACCTCATTTCCCATTGGTTCTTTAGTTTTCACCTTCGATGTGGTCCATGATCATCCAAAAAAATCAGGTTATCTTTTTCCTATTTTAATTATCCAATATATCCTAAAATAAAACATAAAACAAGGTAAACTGTTCAAAAAATGAGTATAATAACCAATAAAATATATAAATCAATACATTAAAATACCGTAAAATATATCCATGAAATATAGATATCATTTAGGTTATAATGGTCACATTTAAATAACTATATCAATAAAATATGATGGTTTTTTAGAACTCTCTATCACTCAAGCTAAGACAATGTTTTATGTAGTAGAATATTAACTTGGGGTTGACTATAACAAACCATTAACATGGTGTTGTGTATAATTCAAGGAATAAAATAAATTTAATTTATTTGAAAAAAATAACACAAAAAACCCAAGGAGTTACATTCTACACCACTTAAAAAATGAATTTCACCTTTAAAATTATTCATTCTAATAAAAAATTGAGGATACTTAATCCTCATCATATCCTCAAGTTCCAATGTAGCTTTTTAAAATTGGTTGTTTTAACAAAAAACATGGAACCTGTGAGTGGTATTGTTTCAAAGAAATTTATCTTTATTTTCTAGAATCTTTGCTGGTTGTTCCTCATAAGAAATATATTTCTCCAGCAGTATGACTTCTGAGTTCAGTACATGTGAAGGGTCATGTATGCACTTTCTCAGGAGATATACATGAAACACATCATGAAATTTAGATAGGTTTAGTGGAATCACCAACTAATTGGATACTATCCCTATATGATAAATAATTTCAAATGGATTTATATACACAAGGTTTAGTTTCCCTTTCTTCCTAAATATCATAACCTTATTCCCTGAATAAATTCTTAGAAAAAAATTATCACCTGATTCAAATTATAGATCATCACTACTAGAAAAACTATCTATACCCACGGTTCAAAACCGTGGGTATTGCCCCCAAAACCGTGGGTATAGCCTATAACCACGATTTTGGGAACCGTGGGGATGAGTGGCGTCGCAATAGAGGTCTTATGCTATCCCCATGGTTCATCCAAACCGTGGGTATATATACGGGTCACCGTGTATACACACCGCTGCACAGGTGGCATAGAACTGCCCCCACGGTTTGAAAACCGTGGGAATTTATATCTCAAAAAAACGGCACGCGGGAATCGAACCCGGGTCACTGCACAGCGGCACAAGGCCTCTGACCAACCGATCTACCAGCTTATCTGGTATATAAGTATATATTTATATAAATATATTAATATTATCAGTTTTTTATAAAATAAAATGCGCCAAAGTAATCAATGCAGGTGAGATTCGAACCAAGTACCCCATACGAGCTGAACTACACCACTTACCAACCAAGCTATCCAGTAATATGATATATATATATATATATATATATATATATATATATATATTTGTATAAATATATTAATAAAACCGGTAATCTAAAATATGTAAAATGTGGGATTCGAACCCGTGACCACTGCGAATATAATTTATGAACTGACCAACTGAGCTGGAAATATATTATTTACAATTTCATATATCTGTTTACTTATATTTGTAATTATATTAATCCAAATTGTGTTCCCGCCAATTTTTTTTCGGTGTCCCGCGTGATTTTTTTCCTGCACCAGCTATACCCACGGTTTTTCAAAACCGTCGGTATAGATATTCTGAAAAACTCTATACCCACGGTTTGGCCAAAACCGTGGGTATAAGTCTTTAAAAATAAGCTATACCCACGGTTCTGGGAAAATCGTGGGTATAGGTGACCTATACCCACGGTTTTCTGAAACCGTGGGTATAGGTCCACATTTTCTCCCTATACCGACGGTTTTCAAAAACCGTGGGTATAGGGGTACTCTATACCCACAGTTTTTTGCAAAACCGTGGGTATAGGCCCGTTTTCCAGTAGTGCATGTTGATGAATGGGAGCATAAATATTATTCCAACCCTAAGCTAAATTTATGGGTTGTTGAATGGATTTAACCTTATCTACCATTTATTTAGCTACCTGAGTCCCCAATATCACTCTTTCTCCAACTTGATTCCATCATTTTTAAGATCTACATTTCTTCCCATATAGGGATTCATAAGGAGCCATCTGAATGTTTGAGTGAAAGTTTATGTTGTACGGGAACTTGACTAAAGTAATATTTTGATCCCAAACAAATTTCAAATAAAAATAAAAATATCTAAACATACCCTCTAGGGTTTGAATATTTCTTTCAGACTGACCATCTATTCAAGGAGGATACATAATATTGAAACTAGACTCCGTATTAAGAGCTTTCTAAAGGCTTAACCAAACCTTTGAGGTAAAAATTGGATCCTAATTATACACAATGGAATGTGGGACCCCATGCAACCTTAAAACTTCCTTAATGTATATACTGACAATATAATCTAGATAAAAGTATTCCACTATATCAATGAAGTGTTCTAACTTAATAAGGTGATCAACAACTACCCATACAACATTATTCCCTTTATAAGTTTTGGGGATTCCAACAAAAAAATCCATTGGGATGTTCTCTCATTTCTATTGTGGAATGGTTAATAGATGAAACATACCCCAAGACTTTGGTCTTTCATCCTTAAATTGTATAAATAGGAAGCACCGAGAAACAAACTCTGCAATATATGTCTTCATGCCATCAAACCAGAAGTATTCTTTCAAATTTCTATACATATTTATACGTCCATGATAAATGATGAATAAAAAAAATATGATATTACTCTAAAAAATAATTCTTAAAGTATTATATGTATGGAAAATATAAATGGTTCCTAAACTAGATCATTCCATCATCATCAAGGTTAAACATTGAAACAATTTTGAACTTCTTTTATAGCTCCACATCTTCCTTCTGTGTCTCTTTAATCGTCACTTGGATATTTGGTGGAAAATTCAATTGAGAAAGATATGATTTTTCATATTCCTTTAGGATTTATAGATATTTCCTTTTTTATGTCTATAAATAATGGATGTTTTGGGACCCTAATCATGGATAAGCAAGCATGATCATTTCGACTCAAAGCATCAACCACCATGTTCGCTTTCCCATAGTGGTAATGTATTGAGTAGTCATGATCTATAATAAGATCTATCAATATTCATTAGTTATTATTCAACTCCTTATATTTTAATATATGATTTAAAATTATTTCATTAGTATATATATCATACTTTTCTCTATAAAGATAATTCCTCCATATCTTTAATGAAAAAATTACCGCAACGATATCCTTATCATGATTTGGGTAATTTTGATCATCAATATTCAATTTTTATGAGGAATAAGATATAACCATGTCATTATACACAAGAAAATAATAAAATCCATTCTTATATCCAAAAATATAGATTAAAAACCATTCTATACTATATTGTAATGTAATAACAGGTGAACTGAAAAATCTTCTCTTTAATTCCATGATGTTTTCCCCACATTAATCTGTCCAGATAAAATTAGATCCATTTCGAGTTAGCATGGTCATAAGAATAGGTATCCATTAGAAATTCTCAAAAAACCATCAATAATATCTAGTAAAATCAAGAAATCTATGGATATCAGTCACCGTGGTTGGTCTTTTCCAACATTCAATAGCCCAAGTCTTTGATAGATCTATTGATATACCCTCTCTTGAGATCATATGACCAAAAAATGAAACAATTTTCACCCAAAATTCATAATTTATAAATTATTCATATAGTTTTTCCTTCTTTAGGGTCTTTAATAAAATTGTCATGTGATTTTCATGCTCTCCCTTTTTCTTTGAATAAATAATAATTTCATATATAAGGACCACCAAAAATTGATCAAGGTAATATTTAAAGAATCTATTTGTTAAATATATGAAGATAGTAGGATCATTTGTAAGACTAAATGGAATCAATATATATTCATAGTTTCCATACTGTATATAGAATTATATCATAGGTATATCCTCCTCATTGACCCTCAATTGATGATATCCAGAATGAATTCCAATCTTGGAAAAGTATTGAGTTCCATGCAATTGATCAAACAACTAATCAATATATGGAATATGATATTTTTTCTTAATTGTGAACTTGTTAAACTCCTAATAATCAATGTAGAGTCACATCAATCCATAATTCTTAAAAAAATAATAGGTGCACTAAAAGTTGGCACCCTTGGCTAAATGAATCCCCAATCAAGGAATTCATTGAGTTACTTCTTTAATTCCTTCAAATAAATTGGGGCCATTTTATATGGAGCATTTGAAATTGGTTTAAAACCAGGTATGAGTTCTATCGATAACTCAACGTTATGTTTTGATTTAATACAAAGAAATTATTTTCTAATGAAAAAAAAATCTCAAAAAATAGGTATATCATCGATGTCAAGTTTTTCCCCAACCATGTGAAATAAACACCACTTTTGAGTGGGAATTAAGTCCCATAAAATATATTTAACCTTAAATAAAGACTCATATTTTTCATCACATATATAGACGATCATAGACTGGTAGGAAATATTAATGGTCAATTCCCTTCCTTGACAATTGATGTGGGATATATTAAGAGAAAGATGGTTCATGGCTAAGATGACATTAAATTTATCCAGTAGAATAATGATAAGATTTTTAGGAAGCACATTCCCACAAACGTCAACCGAAGAAGAATTATATACTTGAAATGTTATCATTGCACCATTATTGGTTTTTAATGCCAATTCTATATATAATCATTTGGGTGGAATCCTGAAACCCTTATAGAATTATTTAGATATGAAATAATGGATAGATATAGAGTAAAATAAGACACTATTAGTTCTAGAGTTAATGGTAAGTATAAATTTCACCAAATTTTTATCACACCCCTCTTCATAAATAGTAATCACATGAGATTTACCCTTTTACCATGGATTAAGTTATTTCTGATTTCAATCATCATTATTAACCCTCAAGGTTGGGCACTAGTTAGCATAATTCCGAACCTCCTTACACTTGAATCACAGAAGTGCGGGAGGTGCATTTTGTGTAGCTTTCTCTCTATTATAATATTAATCTAACTTCTTCCCATCACCCCGAAAATCAATATCCTGATGACCATGTATTGAACAATTAAAACATTTACTAGCTCCCCTAAGAAAATTTACTTTATTCTTCTTCAAATACATTGAGCATAAAGGAATGCTCATATTATTCTCTCATGGTTTTTATATTTTCCATTTAACTCCATCTTCCTTCTCTTTTTAAGATCATGATATTGATATGTAAATACAACCTAAATCTACACCTTGATATCACATTAAAAAATATATTCACAGATAATAAATTATATTATGTATAACTCCCTTTAGAGACATGGAATTAATCCACTGAAGAATTGATCAACCTTATTTTTAGGTTAAACGATAATACTTTAAGCATACCCTGTAAGTCTTGTAAAAGCTTCCTCATAAGTACCAACATATTCATTATCCTTTTTATTTAACTCAAGGAACTCCTTCTCCAAATTAACATAAAGAACACAAGGAATATACTTATTGAAAAATAAATTCCTTTACTCACCCCCATCCATGTAGTCAATTTCATCATGTTTCCTCGTATTATTAATAATAGTCCACCAATGATCTAGTTCATCTTCCAAATATTGGAAAACCAAAATGAATTTGTCATGTTCCAAAAAATGGATAATGGATATACATTTTCAGTGGTACTGATCCATTGATTCACAACTAGTGTATTATCGTATCCACTAAATAATGGTGGATGTTATCTCATGAAGAAATTTATATAATTTTGTTCCCTAATTTATTTTTTTTAAAGTCAAGCATGATTCATAGATTGGAAAAGTTATGTAGACATAGAAAAAATATTCTTCATTCCACATTCCAAAAAATTTGTATGATCAGAAGGAAAATAATTTCATTTTCCATTACACTTAGAATTATCCATGTTCTTTTAGGTTCCATCCATTGAATAAAAACATCATAAAGTAAGAAAGAATAATCATAGTTGGGAACAACATAATCATTAAGAACTATTATTTGATGTCTAAATCATGAAACCATATTTTTTTAACAAAAACACCTATGGTTTATCCAAGGGAATTCATAGTTTTGTTCTATTTAATTCAATCTGGATGGTTTATAAAGAGTTTTTGAATTTAAAAAGCATATTCTTAGGGAGTTTCAAATTAGGTGTACAACAAGCCCGATGTTATAAACTAGTCCCCGATTGAGTATAGTTGAGTACAATGTTTTCTAGGTTATTATCCCTAGGTACTTCTATTCTAGAGCCAAATCCACTTGTATTATCTTAATATGGGTGTATTTTTAAGAATCAACCTGATACATACTTTACCAAAATTCTAGTACATTTTCAAATAAATTTAATCATCCTTGGAATTATATTTTGACTTTCATTAGGGGTCTAAATAAGGTTTTATAATCTTACTTTCTAAATTTTAACAAAAAATATCCTATGATACCAATTATAGTAACCTAGGTTTTTCAGATAAAGATATTAGATTAGTTTTGAAGAATATTCATTACATTACAGAAACACAGACATGAGGACCATAATATTTTTGTGTCTTTGGAAATGTTAAAATTTAAATAATAGTCCATAAGTGAGATACATCATCTCCTACAGTTTTCTTCACAACTGTCACCCTTATTAGAAATTTCATACATAATACATGTCTTTATAAATTGGGTGAAGGAAATATAAGAAAGAGTGAGCATAAATTCTCAGTAAGGGTAAAAAAGGGTGATATATAAGCATAACATGAACATACGGGTATGCGAACATGATCATAAAATTTGAAAACCATATACATCATATCAAATATCACAATTTTGAGTTAAGGAATAAATATAAATAGTTTATAATATGTGAATCATAAGATAATCAAAGAAAATGATCTATTAAAGCATAACATTGGTATAGGAAATGGAATTTATGGAATATACATATGCATAAAAAATCATTTCCATATTAGTAAAGGATCACTTCCAATACCATCATATAATAACAATTCCTTTACTAAATAAGGTTCACTTCCCGTTACATCCCCATCTTACTGAACTGGGTTCATTCCTCATTCTAGACCTATTTTAATGAATTAGGTTCACTCCCCATTCCTGACATATCTTACCAATCAAGGTTCCCTCCTCATTCCATCCCTATTTATCTCGTGAATTATAAATGTTTTCCTAATTCATTGGAGGGATATATAGGTCCCAACCATCACATAATGAAAACCATATTTATCTGTAACGAAATACCATAAAAATTCATCATATCATAACCCATGAAATGAAATGGGTATACTAAAAATTTCATCATATCATAACCTATGTAAAATTGATAGGTTTTATAATCATTTCACCATAGACTAACTGATGAAAATAAGTATTCTTCATAAGCATTTTCTCATGGTATAACCCATGGAATAGAAAATTGTTTTATAAAAAACATACCATAAAAACATAAACCATTCAGAGAAAGAATATTAATGGTATCCTTGGATCATATCCCAAATAAGGCATAGTTAACCCCAAAAGATGTCGACTTAGTTGGAAAATAATTTTTAAAGGATCATTTAAAACATTTCATGAGGAAAATATCGTTTTTTCCATGAATTTTTTTTGAAACATAAAACATATTGATTTTTTTTTAAAATAACTTTGAAAACTTATAAAGGAATCTTTGATGTAATTAATGGTTATGACATCAAAAAATCTTGTTCTTTTCATACACGTTAAAACAAAAAATTCTTTAACATTTTTAGTAAAAGTCAAATGATAATTGTTTCGAAAATGATATGAAGATTACATTAATTTTTTTTAAAAGTAAAACATTGGAAAAAATATATTTAAAAAAAATAAGATTGTAACAATTTTTTTTAATTTTTTTAAAAAAACATGGTTTTGGAAGAAAATAAATTTCTGACTGAAGAGATAAATAAGGTCAGATTTTATTTAAAACATTTTCTTTTTAATTTTAAGTACCAAATAGTAGAAAATATGTACCATTAATTGAATATATCATGAATAACCATAGGAGAATAAAATTAATTTCTATTATTTATAGGTAGAACATGATATATCAATAATTTAGACATAACCCTAAACAATCCCGATAAATGATGAGATTATTACATGAAATATTTACCACTTTGGTAACATTTAATCATAATATCCATAAATAAATAACATAAAATGAAACATAAAATATAATAAAGATGAATTAATTAATGATATTACATGTATAAGGGGATATATATACACCTTGTGAAAAAATATAGTTGAATAACATAACACACATACCAAAGAAAGAAAATTGGTAAAAAAAATCCCTTACCTTAAGACTTGACTTCTATCGTGGTCATTAAAACCTCATATATAACAAATTTATGTTTATTATACATATATTATATAACCATATATATATATATATAATACCATATATGATTTTATTATTCCCTTTTATTACCGTTTTTTAGTAATACCATGTTAACTTTACATTTCATGTAATAAAAAATTTGTTTTTCATATATGGTTTATTTTTTTAGTATTATTTCTTTGATCATAGTTTCATAATATCCTAAATTTTAAAAATGATATAAATATTATAGATATTCAGTATATATGTACTTATAGTTACCTATAAAATATAGTGATAGGAAATTAAATAAACTGTTTATGGAGACGATTGGGTGTATATTCACATGAATGATGTTTTTATTTTATTGTTGAATTAAAAAAAGAAATGTTAATGATAGAAATTATTATTAAAAAATAATTTTTATCTAATATATGTGACATATTTTTATTAATCCCATCCTTAATACCTTTTATATAAATCATTAACTAATCATATCGCTTTACAAGGTGATAGTTTTCCGTATACATGAACGACGTTATTGTAATCCCAAAAAACTGAAAATATGAATGTATTTATGATATAATAATACCAAATTCAGAATAAAATAATAAATATAATATATATCATATATAAAACATAAATCCATCATTATGACCATCCTTTATATGTGGTAATGGGAAAACAAATGACATCGGTTCGCGAGGTGGTAGTACACCGTACAGACGATTGATGATTTCGTAAACCATTTGATGGAGATGGAGGGGGGGTTTTAGGTAATTAAATTAATATAAAAACATATCATTATATTTAATAAGATGATTTTATTATATAATCATGTGATATGAAGAATTTATGGGGGTGGAGGAATAAATAAAACAAAAATTCTTGTTGATGAATGTTACCTATTCTTCAGGTATTCTCTTTAGGTCTTCACTAAAATCCTTTGTAGTATGGATTTATTCCCCAAAAAATACTTCTAATATAAGGGTAAAGACGTTTTGAAGTTATTTTAGGGGGGTGGTCAACCCAAATATACTGAGGGGTGATAAAAAGTGAGGGTAGTGAATGCCATTTTATAATTGAGGAGTGACATTTTTGTAAATAACCAAAATCATTCACTATTTAGAGGTCAATATTACCTCATGTGGATCTAAAATTGTTAATAATGAATGATAGATATTAATTGGTCAATAAGAACTTCCACTACACAAAATAAACACATTTTTAATTATTTTATCCATTAGTCTTTATGTTTACGCAGTTTTATCCTTATAGTTTTTACCACAATAACTTGTATCTTTTTATTTACCTAGGTAATTTATCCTTTATGGATACTATTAAAATATAATTATTATATAATTGAAACCTAATTATTATATATTAAATAAAATTAATTAAATAAAAACCATTTTTGTGTAGAAGATTAATTTTTTCACAAATTCATGTAATGCACAAAACTCCATTTTAACCTTAATCGTGGTAATTAATTTTTTAGTTTCACTAATAATTATGGTAAAATATTAATTTAAAATTATTAGATAATATAAATTATAATTATTTAAAATATTTAATCAAGTTATCCAAATTAAATTAAATTAAATTAAATAATTTAATTTCAAAATATAATCCCGTAAACGCGATGAAAATGCAGATTTATAAAGAGAAAAAGATCAAAAGATAGAAATATTTTTATATCCAATTAAGATATAAAATATATTAAAATGAACTAAATTGGTTTAATATATGTATAATTTAACTAATTATACTTTAAAATAAATTTAAAATATAATTTAACTTTATAAAAAAATTAAATGAAAATGTAGTTTCTAATTAAAATCTCATAGTTTTCACTATTCATCAAAAATGAAACTTTTCAGAAAAAAATAAAAAAATATACCTAATATAATTTTTAAATTATATATTCAAAAATAAATTTTATTTTGTTAAATTAAATTTATAAAATTTTTAAAAATTAATTTTATTATATTTTTTTGAGAAAATAACATTTTCAAAACAAATAAAGACTTTAACGAAAATTAAGTTCTTTTTTATTAATATGACCACTTTATATAAAACCATTATATTTAATATTTAACAATTAGTTATTACTTTTATTATCTCTAAGCATAATTTCTAGGTTATAATGGTCACATCTAAATAACAATATTAAAAAAATATTGTGGATTTGTTAGAGCTCAGAGTCATTCAAGATAATCTAGTATTGTATATAGCGCATGATTAACTTATTGGTGTGCATAACCCAAGATGAAATTGGTTTTTTGTTTAAAATAATAAATAAAATAAATTTAATTTATTCTTGAAAAACAATTCATAAAAATTCAAGGTGTTACAACAAATACCTACCTACTGTAAAAATGGAAATAAACTCTAGAGCACCAAAGTACGTGGCTTTAAAATATTGTGACCTAGAGAACGAAAATGAAAAATAATAATAAGATAAAGATGTAGAAAATTCAATAAATATATATATATATAGTCATTAATTATGATCCTATAATACATATTAATGTTCTCATTGATTATATGTTTCTTGTATGTATATATATTCACATCAGCATATGCTAATAAGTAATTACTAGTGTAAGGGGATATAATTCTATACAAGGATCTAGGAAAGAATTAGAAGCATGAAATAAATAAATAATAAAATCCCAAATTAGGAAAATAATTCCTCCAAAAATAGTGTAATGAGACATACCTCACATCCCCTCGACGAATGTATATTGCTACGCGATAATAGTAAGAAAATACATTGATTTCTTGACATCAGAAAGTAGGTCGATAGTGACATATATAATCATGGATTTAGGAGTTATTTTATCTTAATGGTTCCCTGAATAAACCTCATAGGGAAACTTATGATATAAGTGTTGTGGCCAGATGCAATGATTATGCAGCCTCATTCAACCACTCTCAATCAGGCATCAAGACACCCCATCTTAGGTCAAAACAATGCTCAACCACATGTGTTCATTATAATATATCATTGATTCAATTTTATAGTAAAAAATGTGTTGGTATTTATACCCTAGATGTGATACATTCTTAAGATATATTCCTTTTATTTTATATAAAGCCTACTTAAAATTCTAGATGTTAGGAAATTAAGATTTAGTAGCTTATCAAGAACAGGATGATAAAATTCAGGTGATTATATGGAACTCCAAAATTAGAGAGGAATAAATATATATTATTTATTCCTCATACATTATTATATATGAATGAACTAACAACAATGATAATTTATATATATGGTAGTTTATTTTAGTGTTAATTTAGTAATTTTTTCTTTAAGAATTTTATTTTTTACAGTAGGAATTAAATAATTATTTAAAAATTATGAAGTGTCGAGGATTTTCACATAAGGAAGAAAAATATCACTCATGAGAATAACCAATTGAGAAGAACTAAAAATATATTTTTTGTTTTCATGAATAAAAAAGATATTTAATTTTAATTTTATTTGTTGATCCACATTTCCATAATTACTTCAAATTATTTTAGTGATCCATGATGAGTTATTTTCTTAGTCTGAAATATTTTGAATCTATGTTTTAAAATATTGTAGTTCCATGAATACAATGCAACTTTGTACCAATTCATGCATAAATATAAAATTATTTATATTAATTTTATAAAAATTTAAAAATTATTTATATTTATTTTATAAAAATTTAAAAATTATCATTACCATTTATTTATATTGATTAGTTCATTGTTGTGGGTTTGGGAAGATAAACACTAGAAGGGTATTTTGGTAACTCAATGTGGAGACACAACCAACCTTTGATTTTTTTGAGATTATCATAAATAGTTGTAGGTTATCCTAAAGTGGCTATTTTATAATGAATATTTCAACATGGGGTTCAAAAAATTAACCATTTTTTTCCATTTTAGTACACTAATTTTCATGGGACCAATTTAATTATCCCATAGGGAGAGCTTTTAAATAATATATAGTTTATTGAATATTTAGTGATTGGGATGAAAAAAGTAAATTGATATTTTGTATAAAGTTGTATTTGTGGGAGATTGAGTGATAGATAAGATAAAAGTGTATCTTAATATGAGGTCATAACCATATATAAATCTACTATACCAATAAAACATTATAGGTTTAAAAAATAAATAAGTGAAGAAGACCTCAATGGTTTTACATGTAGCAATCCTTTAAACCATTCTATTTAAATTTTATACAATAAGGTTCTTCTAAAGGGGATATTCATAAAGGGAGTGATTTTTATTCCCTAGATGATATCATGTTGTCTTAAGAATAAATATCTCATATATTTTTCTAAAAAATACATCACCTAAAATAAAAACATTAGTATATGATGAATCATGTGCTTTATTTTACATGTAGGATTATGGGTAAAAAATTTAACTAGATGGATGTAATAGACTTTAAGTTAAGGGTGATACATTCTTACCCATTTTATGTGGATAATAAATTTATAGTGTAAAATCTGTAGATTAGAATAACAACCAGACACCAAAAGTAGTGGGATGTCACACTAAGTATAAACCTTGTAAAAAAAATTTGTCCCCCTTTCACCCTTATTCGCCAAATTCATCATGAAAGGAATAGTGTAATTACATGATATAGAGAGAATGAAATCTTAAAATCTTACAGACATTTCTTTTTAAAAAAAATTGAAATTAAAAAACAAGTATTAAACTTATTGACCCCTCTCAACATAGACATTTGATCCATTGTCACTAAAAATTCATATCATTGAAGAAGGATGCCACTATTAAAATATATATTTATTCCCTAGGATATATAATTTTAATTATTTCAAAAGTATAAAAGTGATTTTTTCTTATTAAAATAACATATCTAGTGGAAAAAATAGAATATTTCTATACATGTATTCATTGGGTCGCAATGTTCATGATGTAAATACAGTGGGATTTCAAACAATTCAAAGAGGTGAAAAAATTTATTTTTCAAACAAAATAAAATTTTAGCATAATGAAAAGGATAATAATTCAATTATTATGGCCCTTTCTTAATACATTTTTAAAAAAGTTATTGGACTACAAATTTATAAATAAGTATCATATAAACATCAATTTTGTTATAAAGTAAATTCCAATGTTAAAGAGGCAAAACCATAGATTTGGAGAGGCAGTATTGACGATATAGAAATTAATGATAAAGAATAAATTGATGAGAAGATTAATAGAGTTAATGAGATTAAAAAAACATAAGAGGTTATGGTTAAAAATGGATGATTTAATTATTGTTAATAAACTCATGTTGAATATATCTGATAGAGTTGATCCCATGTTATCAACTATATAATACATGGAAGGGATATCATTTTATGAGATTAATAGTAATATCATTTTATATTAAATGATAAAGGAAACAACATTTAAAAATAAGATCAAAGAGGTGATGGATTTTGAATCCATGAAGAAAAATTAATTGAAATAAGAAAAACCTCAAGCATCCAGGGAGTCTAATGATTATTATGATGTAATCTATAATGAATTAAAGGTAATATAATTTCTTATTTATTTGAATTTTTTAAAATGAAAACTAGAAATTACTTTGATGTACATCATGTATGGAATATTTAGACATTTTTATATAAATATCACAAAGAAGAAAAATATAGAGTGTGAATCTAAGGATCAACATAAGTTTATAAAAATATGAAATGAATGGAAAATATCAAAACATATGAAAATTTATATTAATATGAAGAAAATTTTTCCTAGAAGGAAGAAAAGAAGTTTAATGTGAAAAGAAGAAGAGGAATATTCTTACTCTATCAACCAATCAAAAGATTAATCTCCTAAAAAGTTTATAAATATTATAGCTCATGTATACATCAAATAAAATTCTCCATGCAATGATATAAATGGTCAAGAAGAGACCTGTATAGATCACATGATCACACTAGAATTTGAATAATGTCTTAAGAAAATTGAAAAAATAAAAAAGGAGATCAAAATTCTTATGAAAGTTGATGGGAATAGGATTGAATAAAATGATGAGTCTCTATAAAAGGAAATAATGATTATTGAATATCTTTATAAATAAAATCTTTATATTGATGAGAGTGAAAATATTTTGATAGATATCATAGAAAAACTTTTTATTAATGAATAATAACTAATTAAGGTGTATTCAAACTATATTTTATATGAATATGATGTGAAAAATGTTGTTATAAGGCTTCAAAAAATCTATATATGTTAGATCTGAGTTATATACAATAGTTTATAGTGCTCACATAAAAATTCATGTCATTTTTGTGCTTGAAATATCTCAAAATATTAAAATTCATTTATATAAAAATACACTTGTTAATCCAAAAAATGTATAGTTTAGGTATTTTAACACCCCAAGATATTGTGAAATAGTTTTTTTGAATAAATTTAACTTCATTGATATCTTGAGTTATAGAAAACATTGATTTTAACAAACCCTAATATACTATTAATATTACTATTTAAATGAGACCATTATAACATTTCCATTAAAATTGGAGGTAAATATTGGATTGACCACATTTTTAAAATTAAATATAAATTTTTTATATAGATAAAATATATTTATAAATATGAATTTAACTATCTGTAAAGTCTATATATGCTTTGAATATACTTTTTTCTCCAAAAAATAATTTTTATTTATTTTGGTGAAAAATTATTAAATTTATTTTTGAATATTTTAGAAAATTAATTTGATAAACTAGACATCATTTTTTAAATCATAATTTCAAAATTATCTTAGGATGAATATTTAGGATTTTTCGTAAAAGATTAATTTTTTGATGTATAGTGAAAAATACTGGGTTTTAATTAAAAATGTATTTTCTAAGAATCTATATAGTTAATTTTATGTTAATATGGTTATAAAAGTAAAATAATCTCAATTAAATATATTTATTAATCTAATTTATTTTAGTCTAACCAATTTTATACTGAACTTTAATATTAAAACTTTTAAAACTTTTAAAACTTGTCTCTTTGGAAAACCGCTTTATCATCACATTGACAAGATTAATTTTAAATTAATTTTTTCAAATTATGTTAATTGAATTTTGAAAAATTAATTCCATATTTTGAATCATAGTAATTTATATTATCTTATATTATCAACTTAATTTTTGACCATAATGAATAATAAACACATTAAAAATTAATTACTATTATTATGGTTAAAATGAGTTTAATTGGGGTAAAAAAAGGATAAGGGTTAAAATGACCTATAAACTTTTCAAAAACTCATATTATGGAAATATTTATACATTATAACCTCTAATATTCTATAATATCCCATTTTTTATCCTTGAGGCATGTGGAAAATGTGGGTAATCTTTTTTCATTTCAAACATTTCTAGTGTTCCACTCACCTCACTTATAAAAGGCCACCCCTATAATCTCCTTTTTACACTTCAAAGAACCATTTATTCTACCTAGGACTTATAAAATAACTTCTTTACTTACCTAACTTTATCATAGAGTCCTTATTTTGGTAAAAAATACACTTAAATTGGATTTTTGTGAAAACCAAAAGAAGTTGTCCAAAGAAGAGGTAACATCCCTAACTGTGCATTTTATTTTTTATTCCTCTACCTACATAAATTATTATTAAACAAATGGTGATATAGTAACCTCAATATGTTAAATATACTAATATTTTTTTTTCATTTTAAGGTCATTACCAAAAACCGTCTCCAAATCTATCAAATGTGATATAAAATCATCATTTATGTGTATAACGGACTACAGCCTCATGAACCGAGGTTATTCATTTTCCATAACCACCAATAGAAAATGAATATAATTATTTATTTAATGATTACAAATTATATTTATGATATTGTTTTATTTATTAAATTATTATATAACATATAACTTCTTAATCTCTATTCTTTGGGAATACAAAAACGTCGCTCGTGTGTACGGTAAACTACCACCTCACGAAGTGATGTGATTAATTAAATAATTACATGGAATTTAATAAGTTGGGTTAAAATAAATATGTGACATATTTTAAAAAATAATTATTTTTTAACTTTAATATATTATTTTCCTTTCTTTCTTTATTTTCATTGAGAAAATGGAAACGATGTTAATGCACACATACGACCTACCCTCTCCAGATATAATGTATTTCGTTTTCTATATACAACTCCAATGTATTATTTTAAATACATATATAATAAATATATATGATATTTATATATTGGTTACCATTTTAGAGATTATGGAACCATGATCAAAGTAATAGGAACAAAAATAACAAATCAAAACAAACATAAAAAAACAGTTATTGCCTGAAATTCTACATTAACATGTAATTGATAATAAATGGGTAATAAAATGTCGAAGTAAATATTATATGTATGATATATTTAAGTATTGTTCTATTACATATGTATAATAATATTATATTTATTATAATGATTGTTTGAACACGTACAAAGGAAGTTGAGACTTAAGGTAAGATATTTTTTTCTCAATTTGTTTTTATTGGGACATTAGATATGTTATGCACCCACATTATTTTATGTGGTGTATATAATAACTCTTTGAAATGTTATATCATGAATATAATTATTTTTATTATATTTTAAAGTATCATTTAATGTCATTATTTCATGGGGCTTACAATTCAAATGATTCCAAAGTGGTAAAGATTTTATGTTACAATATCATTTTTTATAATTGTGCTCCCAATGATAAAATATTAAGATCTATTTCAAAAGAAAATAATTTATTTTATTATCCTCTAGATAATCACTAAATTTTAAAGTAATAATACCATTTTTAATTTCTTTGTTACTTAAAAATATTAAGAATATATTTAAGGAAAATACACTTTATCAACCTCTTCATGAAAAAACCATTTCCCTTCTATGTTTATGTTTTCTAAAAGTGTTTCAATAAAATGTTTTATCCTATGATTTCTAAAATAATTTTTACCCATTTTTTAATTTTTAAAAATTTTATAAAAAGGAATTTCCATGTCATTTTCAAAATCATGGACCGTTTTTCTTTTATAAAAAATGTGAATGGAATATTTGTTTTAACCCATATGAAATGAATAATATTTTACACCATCATGACAACTCAATGTTTGAAGCTTCCTTTTTATGTTTTAGAGTTTATTTCAAATTAAAGGATTTTGAAAATGCATTATGTTTTAATTTTTTATTTCAAATTTGAAATGATATTTTTCTTAAGAAATGTTTTAAATTATTTATAAATATTCCTCTATAAGTTTTATGTTTATTTTCAATTAAAAGTTTTTCCATAATATTTTGTGAAATATATGAGTTTAAAAATTTTATTAAAAAAATTATTTTCCTCAAAAAAAATTCCATGTAATTTTCCTTTCAAAACCATTTTCCATAAAAGATGATATCCTTTGATGTTAATTAATATTTACAAGTGATATGATCCAATGATAACATCTTTAATAATTATATTTTTGGTTTCAAATTATGATGAAGAGATGTTTATAAAACCCATTTCTTTTCTAGGGTTATGTTATGATGAATGGTATACAAAACCTGTTTCTTTTAAATGGGTAATAATATGAATTAATTCCTTCTAAACCAATTTATTTTCATGGGTTGTGATATGATGAATTTTTTATGATCTTGTGGAACATAGATTTATGTATTATGTGATTGGTGGGACTTATATCCCCCTCCAATTTATTGGGTATTGATTAATGTTATATTAGCTCAAAGGGTATAATGGAGTTTATCCCGATCCAAAAATATTCTACATAGGAGGTTATCCCAATCCTAGAATGTTATGAATATATTAGTTGGTATCATTGACAAAATATTTTATATGATTAAATATATGACACAAATATTTTTCTTCTAATAATTTTATGCTCTCAACGATATTATTATTTGATTCTATTGTGATTCATGTCTTATGAACTTCCATGATTTATTTCAGGACTCATGTTTATGATCTGTGATATGTAGGGTATGATTTTCATATGTTATTATCATTTTCTCATACCCATATTCTCATGTTTTATTGATATCAACATTTTTACCCTTATCGAGCATCTAAGAAGATACTTTCTTATGTTTTATTTCCCCGAGATATAAAGAAACATATTATATATGATATGTCTAATAAGGGTGGTAGTTATGAAGAACATAGTGGGAGATAACATAGCTCACTTATGGTATAGTTGTTTATTTTTACATGTTTACAAGGCAACGTGAAATAAATGATTTTATCATGGATTTTTATGTATTTTAATGAGTACTCATCCATTAAAATTTAATATTTATGTATGAGAATTTTGGGTCTTTATAGGGATGGAAAATATGTTGAAAAACTCTTTTCCAAAACTAAGGATGAATAATTTTTCTAGAAAAATTATCCTCTATAATGAATTATCAAGAATAGTGAATATATAATAAACAAATTAAATTATTTCGAATTCACTTTTCTAGAAAAAATTATAGTTATAAAATAAGATTCAAATTTTGTTTCTGTTGTTGGTGCTGTAGAATTTTAGGCCAGAATTACTATATTTGATGGTATAATAGCTCTCTAATAATAAATAAGAAATTAATCAATGGAGTGAAACCCTTATATGAAAAAATGTGCCTCTAAATAAGAATAATGTAAACAATAAAATTTCATGTATTCCTATATTTTGTTTGAAATCCAATAGGAAATATGTGTAAAATTTGAAAATCTAGGGCACTATAATAAAAAAATGTTTATAAATTTCCTTGGAATATACACTTATAAGAAAAATTAGTAAATTATTTCTAAAAGAAATTGGAAGAAAATTCATGCATTATAGATGTGTCTTTGATCCCTAAAAAATAATATAACAATAATTACATTAAAGTGGGTTTTCATTACACATGAGTGAAGAATATAAATGTTTAAAAAATATGGAAGGATATTAATGGATTTTTTTTACATTTATCAATGATATTTATTTGATGACAAAGGGTTTTATAAATAAAGATATTGACTCACAAGGGATCAAATTCATAAATTTATACAATTATTAAGGACCAAAACACAACTTACTAACTATTAGAAAATTGTGTTATGTTGTTAAGGAATTGATGTTTCAGAAGAATTCATGCATTATCATATATAACAAGGATGAAAAATTCATTAGTAGAGGAGAATTAATAAGTGAGAATCTATTTATTATTGGTGACCCGTTGAAATTTTCATACATATGTGGAAAGTATTAAAATGATATATGGAATAAGAGACTTGTCCACCATGTAAAATTAAACATTTGTTGGATTTAAAAACCTGAAGTAGTTAAATAAATTTTGAAATTTGAATGGAAAATAGGACATGTTTTTATTCCAAGAGGATATTATGGATCAATTGACATACCAAAACCTTGATATTTAGTCTTCTAGATCAATGGAACTCATATATTCTGATGTGTCTGTTCCTATGAGAAACAATTAAAGAATATACAATATCTTAGTCATTATATTCAATTATGGACACACTTATATTATAAATGTTATCTTTATGAAGAATAAATTAGGGGATCTTCAGTTGATTAAAGGTTTAGGTAGACATGTTGAAAAATTGGTAGGTGCCTATATAAAAATTGAAAGTCTTGGTAAAGGAAAATAATACACATCCAATGAAATTTAGAACAAAATATATTTTAATGGTATAAAACATAAATATAAAACACCATACATCCCTAAAACAATTTTCATGTGTGGGAGGTAAAACAAAATCACTTTGAATATTTTAAGAACCATGTTATCTAATGACAAAAATTCAAAATTATTTTAGACAAATGTAGTTTTTATTTCTATGTATATTAAAAATTGATGATTATTGAGACTTGAAACTCACAAGAGACCATATGATTTATCCTACAATGTATTTTCAAACCCTTACCATATAAAGTTAAAGAAAAAAATCAAGGAAATGTTTATGAAATAGTAGAATATGAGAAATTAATGGGATACCATTTATATAGTATAAGTGACCAATGATGAATGAAAAATTAACCTAAGTAGATATAATTTTCAAATATAAATATTTTTAAATATCATTACAAACAATGATGTAATTTTTAAGCCTAAAGTTTAAAATGTTGGAGTTGTAGACTTGTAAAATTATGTAAAAAAGATTATAGAGAAAGATGTAAATAAATAATTTGCGATTAATGTAGATTTAGATGAGACTACTTATGCAGAATATATATAAAATAAGAGCCACAACATCCCATATGGATGAAACAATATGATTTAAAAAATATTATTTGTTATAAAATGATCTGATCCAAACTAGAAATAGTATAAGTGCTAAAAACCAAACTAATCTTATATATAAAGTTGAACCATAAACTATTTACAATATAGTTTTTCTTGAATAATATATTGATTATTTTAATGAGGAGGCTGATTAAATAGAAATGAAATCCATAGAGGATTTGGATTTAAGGACTCAGAAAAAAATCAAAATTATCACCAAGTTGGTTTTGAAAAATAAAAAAAATGAGAAAGGTGAAGTCATAAGGAATAAGGTAAGACATGTTTTATTTAGGAATTATCATATATAAAGACTTGAATTTTATGTAATCATTTCCCCAGTAGATAGAAATGATACTAAATAAATGTTCATTATAGTATAATCTCACAAACATTACAATATTTATCAAATGGATGTGAAATATGACTTGCTTTGTAACAATCCAAAATCTAGTAACCCATAATCAGTGTCCTAATTATTACATGGTATAAGATACAAGAAATCACATCAAAATTACCAAATTATTTTATTGTCTTTAGGACTTGAACTCATTCAAGGATTACTTATTCACACGTTAGAGAAAGGAAAAAAAATAAATGATGAGATTAAATTTTTAGTGATGGTTTCATAAAGTGGAAAATATGATAAGTAAGTAGTTAATAATCAACAAGTAATGACATATAACTGAAAATTCATATCATTTAATCAATAACTATGCACAAAATTCATCCATGTAAAATATAAATGTAGTAATCTAATGGATAACAATAACTAAATTATATATTAAGTAAATGAATACTATTGGATATCATGAGAAATAGAACAACCACAAAAATTAATCAAGATATTATAGGTGATCATCGAATAAGTAGATCATATAGTAAAATCAAGTCGTTTAAAGAATAAAATAAAATTAAAGAAAAATATATCAAATATGTTTTCATAAAATAGTTTTTATTTTAAAACCATTGAAATATTATAGAATAATTTTAAGAGAGTAAAATGGTTATGGTGGCATGAAAATCTATTAACACCATGTATATTTAAAAGAAAACATACCTTTTGACTATTTATTAAGAAACGAAAAAATTTCCCTTTTTGTAAAAAAATTAAAATTATTCCATTGAAACCATGTAAAAAGTCAGAGATAACATAATATTTCCTTAATAAATTATTTGAGTAATGAAAAGGAATTTTTTATTTTTTTGAAAAATATGGGAATGGATGAAAAATATACACGATCAAGAAGGTAAACAAGATTGGTTTTTCTATTAAACATTTATTTACTTGATTCTATTTCCAAAGCGAGGAAGAGTTGGAAGAAAATAAGGAAACCCCTTAAAAGAATAAACCTAAATTGAAATATTAATCATCATTAATAATTGATATTCATGATAAATACCTAAAAGGGCCAGTATATACACCACATAATTGTGAACATGTTCGTAATTATAAATATATCCCAATTGAGTGTAAATAATGATTAAGTCTCTAACAAAGATAATATCAATGAAATTATAATTTATAAATTAAGTGGTTATGTATGAAAAATGTAAATCCATCAAAAATGTTTGTAAATAAAACATAACACTATAAAATTTCATTTAACATATAATCTTTTCTTAAAATACTCGATTATGTATATGTTTAACCCAATAAATGGAAATTGAGTTACAAAACCCCTTACCTCACATTTGATATGACTCTTAAATTCATTTAGCCTACTGTATAATGAATTTATGTTTATTATAATAAAATAATATAACTATATATATTTATATTTAATATCATATATAAGCTATTTATAACATTTTATCACCCATTTGAAGACAATATTTTATTATTTTCATTATTTTGGGTGTTAACGTTTTTTTTCACATATGTTTCGATTCAGTAATTTAAGTTCATGTGAACTTTCTCAAGGTTAAATCATACCCATAATGTTATTAATTATTTAAATATAATATATATTTCATAAAAATATATTTAGAGTCTTCCAAAAAGTTAATCTATTGAAAATGAAATACATAGTTTATAGAGATAGTAGGGCATACGTATGCATGGACACTATTTTTACTCTTCGAAGGATTGTAAAAAAGATAGGTAAATACGACTATAACTTTTAAGATAATATTTTTATCATATATAGCTTATATAATTATTAAATCTAACCATATTACCATTAATGTAATGTGGAAATGAAACAGACATCACATCACTTCTAGAGGTGGTAGTCCATACATACACACAAATGAAATTATCATTTTATAAAAAATTTGAAGGTAATAAGGTACATATTATATTATAATTATAAAAGAATATTTATTTAATAAATATCATATGTATTCATTATTTCCATTTTCATAATCATCCATGTAAAGTGGTGATAAAATACGCATCACACCGGTACATGGAAACGCTAAGGAAAATGTATGCAGATGCTATGTTTTCACTTTTCATAGGATGGAGATGAGATAGAACATGATTTAACTATAAAAACAATAACATATTAATATATTTATGATACAAGATTTATTATTTTAGTATGGGTATAATATATTTTGAGGAAGTAGAATAATAAATAAACTTTAAAGATTCAATATAGATGATTACCTCTTCATAGAAATAATTCTATTAAATATCATCTTAAGGGACCTAAGGTTTGTCTTTTGGTTTGTCCATAACCACTAAACATGAATAAATTTGTTTATAAGGTAATTGTTTTGGTTTTTTTCATTATATGTTTCTAAAAGTTGTTTAAATAAAATAGGTAATGAGTGTCATTTTATAAGTGAGTGGCGGGGAAATCTTTAAAATTCTTAAATTATTAAATTAATATAAATTAGTAATAATTTAAAAAAGGATAAAAAATTACATAATTTTAATATAAGATGAGTATTACATTAAATAATATCATACAATAAAATTTGGAAATGTTTGGTTATGTTTTCACCCTAATCATTTAACTTTAATCATTCATAATCCATTTTTACAGTTTCTACAATATTAATGTTTTATATCATTTTTGGGTCATGAATGTTTCCATAAAATGGAAAATGATCCAAAAATAGACCATGGATGATGGTTTCAACCATATACAATTTATATGGATGAATATAAATTTTTTATGAATTTTAAATCATTTATTAATATAAAATTTATTATAAAATACCATTAATGTCATTTCTGGCACTATTCATTTAATTTGAATTTAAAAATATCAAGACAAAGAAGGAATTAAAATAAAATACTCTAAAACATCCATAGAAAATCATATGTATCTAAATAATTTGTGTATCATAGTATTTTTCCCAACTTATATTACTTTTTTTGTAGAGACCCGAAGCTTGACGTACATGGACATTACATTACATTTGCGGAATACTTAATACAGAACAAAAACAAACACACAAGGACCGTAATAGTTTAGTGTCTTTGGATACTTGGAACGTAATCTTCTAATCGTGGTGAAAGATCTTCAACATCTCCCATAAAGATCTTCCCCTTTTTTTCTTACCTAAAACCTTTCTTTATATCCCGGGGAAAAGAAAACATAAAAAGGGTGATCTCAAATGCCCAGAAAGGGTAATCATGGATAAAATAAAACAATTCATATACATTTTAACTTCAAAACATGAACATAATGTTTAAACAACAAAATCTTGAGCAATGACATAAAAAATGGAAGAACATAAGTCATAGATCACAAAGAAACATTAGTCATGATAAAATAGCATGGGAATAAAACATGTAATTATGGAAACCATTCACCACTTGTTAGTATTTCCATAGTAGCCAAGGCATTGCTGCCAAGACCATCTTAGTGGACAAAGTCCCTTTCTGAATTCAGTTCACTCCTCGTTTCAGTCCTGTAACACTGAACCAGATTAACTTACTGTTCTAGCCATGTCTATGTCATGAGATATAAATCTTTACCCAATGCATTGGAGGGAGATATTGGTCCCACCAATCTCATAATGAAATCATTCTTACTTGTGCCACAAAATAAACATACATCAGTCATAATAACCCAACGAATAAAATGGGTTTCATAAATATAATCCCATCATCACATTATCCATATAAAAGAAATGGATATCATTTCATAATAAGAAAAGTGAAACCATGTAAATCATAGAGACATTATACATTAAATATACACATATGAAATAATGTCATCTTAGATGGAAAATGGTTTTGATAAAACACTTGAAATGAATTCTTGAGGAAAATATCCTTTCTTCTTCAAAATTATTTTCTTTTCACAAAATGTCATTCAATTTCAAAAGAAAAGGATTTTGTTGAAAATATTCATAAAATATTTTGGAGGAAGCTTCATGAAAATAATTCTTCATAAAACCGTAAAAAATCCTTTCATGCCGTATAAGTTAAAAAAACATTCTTCTCGTACTTTTGCTGGAAAAGTCAAAAAGTACCCTGTAAAAGAAAGATTCCAAACAAACCATTTAGTAAAATATAAAAATGGGTAAAAAGGTCTTTAAACATACATGAAAACTTTTTTATAAAACTTGGACATGGATGATAAATATAACCCCATTAAATACTTACGTATAATCAATCTCGGATAGAAAACAATTGAGATTGCAACATTATCCCTTACCTTAGGTCTGGTATGCTTCGTACGTATCCGAACCTCCTGTATAATGATTTAAATAATGTCACTGACTTATTAAAGAATCGTATTAATTGTTATTATATCATATATGTTTCACTTATGACTTTATATTACCCGTTCTTTTGTAAATCCCATGTTAAAGCAGCATTTTGGGTAAAATCATTTCATTTATCGTATATGTTTCGACTTGTCGTTCTTGATATTATTACTTATATCCTTATTTACATAATTCCATAATGTAAAAAATGATTTATATGTAATATATATTCATCATATAAATATGTATATTATAGATCGATAAAATGAATGAAATACACCATTCATAGAGACGGTAGGCCGTACGTACGCATGAACGCTATTTTCGTTTCCTTATTGAATTGAATGAAACAAAATAGATGAAATAAATAAATATATACATAAATCTTGTAGAATTATTATTTCATATATTTCATTATTATTCAATATATAAACTATATGATCATTCATGTATGGTTAACATGAAGAATGAATCCCATCGCGTCGTGGAGACGGTAGTCCATACATACGAACGAGCGATGATATCATTCCCATAATTATTGAATAAAATTGGAGTGGATGGTATAATATAACATAATCAGTATGATTTTATAATAATCATATATAGTTATTCTTTACACCATTATACCCATCCATGTAAGGTGTTGGTGGAAAAAGAGATTTCGCCACGGCGTGGAGACGATATTCCGTACGTACGCACGCGTGGTGATTTCGTTTTCCGTAGGATGGATAGATGGTGAAATAGGGTAGTTTCAAACTTATAATAATATATCAGTATATTATTTATACTGATGTTATTACTTCATAATAAAACAACTAAAGAAGAAGAAGTGGAAGAAGAAATAAATTTGAATGAATCGGTAATAGACATTACCTCTTCTTTGAAGTGCCTCTTTGAGAACTCCTCTTAGGGCACTAAAATTGTTATTTGAAGAATACCAGGACCTCTAGGATGTTTCTAGGGAAGTTTAAAAGATAATTTGGCAGGGTTTGGCCGAGCTTGAAGGCTGAAAGTGGTGTGAGGAAGAGAGGGAGGAGGTGCCCTTTTATAAGGGAGGAGAGGGGCACCTTTGGAAATATTAAAAATATTAATTTATAATAAATCTAACCCCACTTATAAACCTCCAAAAATGACTCATATTCAAATATTAGATGCGATAGGGTTGTAATATTATCAAACAATAAAATTTAGACACGTTCGGAATTTATTTTAAACATTATCAACTTGATTTATCCTTATTTAATCAATTTAATTTTATTTGTGGTAATAATATTCTCAATTTTAAATTATAAATTATAATTTATTATTTGTTGTTAATTGTCCATAATTGGATAATTTATAACATTTTCTACCATATAAATTTAAATTTATAATTTTTAAATATTTTTTTGATTTTTAAAGAATTTTATAATATGTTATTTTTATAAAATAACAATAGTGTCAATTTTGACTCTATTCATTTATTTTAATTTAAATAAAATATATACAGAAAATATGTTTGAAATAAAAGCTTTAATAGATTCATAAAAGGTCATATATATCTAGAAAATTAGTGGAGAACATTAAATACTTCATATAATATTTATTTTATTATTTTTAAAACCATTTATTTGGTTTATCTCTTAATAAAATAATTACTACATCATTTTTTTATAATTATTTAATATACTTATATGTTGTATAAAAATTAAAAATAAAATCCTAGGATGAATATAAGGATATTATAATTCACAATAATACTTTTAATCGAATTTATCATCTTAAAATCATAATATT
The DNA here is from genome assembly GCA_963277665.1 of Viscum album. NCBI lineage: Eukaryota > Viridiplantae > Streptophyta > Magnoliopsida > Santalales > Viscaceae > Viscum > Viscum album. Next base: position 1,504,509,260 of record OY728152.1, read on the forward strand.
TAAATTGTTATATTTATTAAATTATGAAGGTGACAAATTTTTCATAATTTAAAATAAAATAACATAAGTGTCATAATCGCTTGTATAAGGCTCCAAATGGTCAAATATTAGACCATTGGATTATTATGGTTTACATTTACATGACCAATAAGTTTTGGTCAGGGTTTTGTGCCTTTTAGGGTCAATATTAGTTTAATAAAAACTATATTCTTGATTTTCACTAGATAAACAATTTCTGCATCACTACTGTGTCACAATTAATTATAATTATTTAATCCATAAAAATTATAAATAAATTCATATGATGTAGATAATTTCATTATCTTACTGGAGACTATTCATTTTTAATGTTTCATGAAGTTTATCACTAAATCAAAATTAATTTACTTATATGATTTAAGAGAGTGACATGTTGTCACTTTCTTTGGTTTTAATAATAAATAAGTTATTTTCATGGACAAAAGTCCATTAAATGATTCTAATCAGACACTTAGGTGATATGGGTCTACTTTTAGTCATCAAATATTATTTTTGTAGGTCTTAGGGTCATTTTGTAATCTTATATTTACCCTTAATTACACAATTAACCTTTAACTATGGTAAATAAAATTTACCGTAGTTACTATTCATAATGCCCAAAAATAAAAAGTAGTCTATTAATATAATTTGTACCCACTGATTCAAAATATGGAATCCATTTTTCCAAATTAAATACAAATAATTTTCAGAAATTAAATTAAAATTAACCCCGTTGTCGAAAGAAAACGGGGTTTTGTTTAAAACATTACAAAAGATTGAATTGATTTAACCTACGAATTAAAGGTAAAATCAATGCTAATGGAATAAATTATATTAAATGGTAAAAAGATATTATATTTATGATCATTAAATATTATAATTTAACCACATAAATTATTACGATGAAAAAAGTTGTTTTTAATTAAAATATAGCGTGTTTTTACTATTCATTAAAATATGAAAGTTATCAGAATAACATGAAAATTTTATCCAAGGTAAAATTTTATATCTTTATTCCAAAGAATAATTTTATTTTATAAAATTGAACCTATAAAAATATCAAAAACTAGATTTAAAATGGGTGCGCCATCAAAAGGCGAAAAAACTGCATTTTTTGAAAAATACTTATTTTACCCGAAAAATTTATTTTGTTCACATAAAATGTTTTAGAAAATTTATAAATGAATAATAATGTTAAAAAATTAAAAATGTGGTTAATTCTATTCATAACGGCTAGTTTGTTATAATATTATAACCATATATCGTTGTTTAGTGAAACTCGGTATTGCGTACAACACACGCTATCGAGGAAGGTCGCGATTGCGTGTAATGCAGCCAAGTTAGGGATACTTGTTGTGCAAGACTCCTTTGTTGTAATGTACAACACAAGACATCAATAAAATTAAAAACAATATTTTTCATAAAATCTCGGGGTGTTACATTCTACCCCCCTTAAAATGAATTTCTCCCTCGAAATTCGTCGGGGTTATAAATGGTTTACTACTCGAAAGTTTTTTTAATAGAAATCCACATCGTAAAAATGAATAACAAAACCAATCTTTAAAAACAAATGTATGAAACATAATGGTTACCCAAATTAACTAATCACTGGGTTTCCACATAGGAGAATATATGTGAAAATATGGATATGGAAGAGAAACCTAACCATCATGTTCTGATAAAGAGTGGTATAGAACATGGCTATGAAAAAGCCAACAATCACAAAGCTATAGATTTGTGATGATATAAGGTACCATCTGATTCATGAGATATAAGGGAACTAGGACAACATTTTTGGTTTTCAAGATCATTTCCCTAAAGTTGATGAATTAAAATAAATACTTACATGATTTTGGTACAATATCACTGTTGTTCATGAATTGAACAATTTCCACTTCATCCCTTAAATAAATGAAGTTGAATTTGTTATTTGTGATGTGTTAGCAGATCATGTGATAGAATGATGGGTCATTCCATCTGTTTCAAACAAAAGGTTAGCAAAAGTTATAAGTCCATCTTATGGTTAGATTAATCGTATATGGTTCCAAAAATGAACTTATACTTCATATATCATACCGCTTAATAAAATAAAACTAGTTTCTACTAACCAGGGACTTCCTATAGGCCAGTGGTAGGCGATAAAATCCAGTCGAACTTCAGTTGTGGGTTCGATTCCCACAGCCTTGTCTGATGCAATGGGCTGTCGCCTGTCCTGTAGGTTGTCCTTTTTCTAAAACTACATTACTATAACATCCCATCAATAATATCGAAAAAACTTCTAACCTTAAACAATACTAACTTATGTCCAACATAATCCATTCCAATATTTAGGCTTATCCCTAATACTGCAATCCACTCTCATAATATAGGGAAAACGATTACCAGAGATTTCATATAACAAGCATGTTAATACCGTTGTTGATTCCCATATATCATAAGATATGTCTTGTTGGTCACATTCCAAACATTCGAAGGCCATAATCATGTATTATCTTGAAAAATGAATACCCATTGAATCTTAGTGAAAACATGAGTACTGTCAAAAGTTAACTCTTTCCACATACCAAAACCCCAAAATTCTATATAATCAAACCATGATATAAATATTTCCTTATATCAGTCATAAGCTGATGAATACTTTCAAACATTTCATTTTCTCCTTATCCCTTCATTATGCGCATATCATATTTTTTCCAAAAATATCTGAATAACCTTTCTTGGTTACTGGTACCATTCATCATACACTTCAAAACTTAAGGAAAGACAACAGTGTAACAATCCTTAGATGTCTCTTTATTACATAGCTCCATGATATTTATTATACAAAATTACACTTGATAAACATGTAATCATTCCACTGCCTTCCTAAACCATTGACCGAGCTTCAACAATTATTTCATCTCACATATTATTTGTTGTCTCTTCATCATCATCAACATAAATACTACACATATGACCATACTGATTCTCTTCATGAGACTTTACCTTAGGGAATTTGTTTTCATAATTCCCATACGTTCCACATTTAAAACATTTAACCATTGTTGATGTCGTAGCAATACCATTATCCTTGTCCATGGTGTTAACTGAACCTTTTCCTTTGCACTTACTGGCTTTGTGTCCTTCTTTTCCACACCCAAATCATCTTCCAGTTCCTTTGAAACATTCTCCTTGATAACTCTTCCCACATGATTTACATAGGAGAAGTTGAACTTTCTTTCCTCTATGATCAACATGAAACTGCTTCTTTCTCTTATTAGCTGAGTCAGAAAACTTACCAAATTTGAGTTTATTGATCATATTATGAGATTTCTGATTCGGAATAATAATGATGTTTGGACTTTCAAATCCCGTTTCATTAGGTTTCTCACGAAAAATATCATTCCATTGTCCATCATATCCTCCATTATCGTGAATCTTCCTGTTTCCATCCGTTTTCTAAAACCCAAAAAGAATAGTGTGAGAGGCAAAAATCATGCTAGAGAAAACAACATAGTAAAGGGGGAGTACTCTCAATATCTAACATCTTAGGTTAAATTCTAAGATCGTTACCATAGTTCTAGGAATATATCCTATACATATACTTATCCTTAGGTACATCCCTAGACATACCTTAGAAATATATCTAGGGATCTCACTAACGTTTTCGCATCCTAGTTTCCAAAGGTTGACTAATCCTTCCCTCTGATACCAACTGTAGAGACCCGAAGCTTGACGTACATGGACATTACATTACTTTTTCAGAATACTTAATACATAACAAAAACAGACACACAAGTGCCGAAATAGTTTAGTGTCTTTGGAAACAGGGAACGTAATGTTCTAATCGTGGTGAAAGATCTTCAACATCTCCCATAAAGATCATACCCTTTTTTTCTTACCTAAAACCTTTCATTATATCCTGGGGAAAAGAAAACATAAAAAGGGTGAGCTCAAATTCTTAGTAAGGGTAATCATGGATAAAAAAAACAAATCATATACATTTGAACTTAAAAACATGAACATAATGTTTAAAAAACAAAATCTTGAGCAATGACATAAAACATGGAAGAACATAAGTCATAGATCATAAAGAAACATTAATCATGATAAAATAGCATGGGAATAAAACATGTAATTGTGTAAACCATTCATCACTTGTTATGATTTCCATAGTAGCCAAGGCATTGCTTCCAAGACCATCTTAGTGGACAAAGACCCTTTCTGAATCGAGTTCACTCCTCATTTCAGTCCTGTAACACTGATCCAGATTAACTTACCATTCTAGCCATGTCTATATCATGAAACATAAATCTTTCCCCAATGCATTGAAGAGATATATAGGTCCCAACCATCTCATAATGAAATCATTCTTACTTGTGCCACAAAATAAACATACATCATTCATAATAACCCAACGAATAAAATGGGTTTCATAAACATAATTCCATCATCACATAATCCATATAAAAGAAATGGATATCATTTCATAATAAGAAAAGTGAAACCATGTAAATCATAGAGACATTATACTTGAAATATACACATATGAAATAATGTCATCTTAGATGGAAAATGGTTTTGATAAAACACTTGAAATTAATTCTTGAGGAAAATATGATTTCTTCTTCAAAATCATTTTATTTTCACAAAATGTCATGCAATTTTAAAAGAAAAGTATTTTGTTGAAAATAATCATGAAATATTTTGGAGGAAGCTTCATGAAAATAAGTCTTCATAAAACCTTAAAAAATCCTTTCATTTAAAAAAACATTCTTCTTATACTTTGGCCAAAAAAGTCAAAAAGTACCTCGTAAAAGAAAGATTCCATACATACCATTTAGTAAAAGTAAAAAATGGGTAAAAAGGACTTTATAAATACATTAAAACATTTTTATAAAACTTGGACATGGATGATTAATATAACCCCAGTAAATACTTACGTATAAGCAATCTCGGATAACAAACAATTGAGATTGCAACATTATCCCTTACCATAGGTCCGATATGCTTCGTACGTATCCGAACCTCCTGTATAATGATTTAAATAATGTCATTGACTTATTAAAGATTCATATTAATTGTTATGATATCATATATGTTTCACTTATGACTTTATATTACCCGTTCTTTTGTAAATCCCATGTTAAAGCAACATTTTGGGTAAAATCATTTCATTTATCGTATGTGTTTCGACTTGTCGTTCTTTATATTATTACTTATATCCTGATTTAAATAATTCCAGAATGTAAAACAAGATTTACATATAATATATATTCATCATATACATATGTATATTATAGATCGATAAAAGGAATGAAATACACCGTTCATGGAGACGGTAGGTCGTACGTACGCATGAACGCTATTTTCGTTTCCTTATTGAATTGAATGAAACTAAATAGATAACATAAATATATATATACATAAATCCAGTAGCATTATTATTTAATATATTTCATTATTATTCATTTTATAAACTATATGATCATTCATGTATGGTTAACATGGAGAATGAATCTCATCGCGTCGTGGAGACGGTAGTCCGTACGTACGCACGAGTGATGATATTGTTCCCATAATTATTGAATAAAATTGGAGTGGATGGTATAATATATCAGAATAAGTATGATGTTATAATAATAATTTATAGTTATTATTAACACCATTATACCCATCCATGTAAGGTGTTGGTGGAAAAACAGATTTCACCACGGCATGGAGATGGTACTCCGTACGTACGCAGGCGTGGTGATTTCGTTTTCCGTAGGATGGATAGATGGTGAAATAGGGTAGTTTCATACTTATAATAACATATCAGTATATTATTTTTACTGATGTTATTACTTCATAATGAAATAACTAAAGAAGAAGAAGTGGAAGAAGAAATAAAGTTGAAAGAATCGGTAACATACACTATCTCTTCTTTGAAGCGCCTCTTTGAGAACTCCTATTAGGGCACTAAAATTGGTCTTTGAAGAAGACCAGGACCTGTAAGATGTTTCTAGGGAATTTTAGAAGAGAATTTGGCAGGGGTTGGACGATATTGAAGGCTCAATGTGGTGTGAGGAAGAGAGGGAGGAGGTGCCCTTTTATAAGGGAGGAGAGGGGCACCTTTGAAAATCATAAAAATATTAATTTATAATAAATCTAACCCCACTTAAAAACCTCTTAAAATTACTCATATTAGAATATTAGATGCTATAGGGTTATAATCTCATCAAAAAATAAAATTTAGACATGTTAGTAATTTATTTTAAACATTATCAACTTGATTTGTCCTTATTTAATCAATTTAATTTTATTTGTGGTAATAAAACTCTAAATTTTAAATTATAAAAAATAATTACTAATTTGTTGTGAATTAACCATAATTGGATAATTTATAACTTTTTCTACCATATAAATTTAAATTTAAATTTTTTAAATATTTTTGTGATTTTTAAACAATTTTATAATATGTTATTTTTATAAAATCACAATAGTGTCAATTTTGACACTATTCATTTATTTGAATTTAAATAAAATATATACAGAAGTTATGTTCGAAATAAAAGCTTTAATAGATTAATAAAAGGTCATATATATCTATAAAAAAATTGGAGCACATTAAATAGTTCATATAATATTAATTTGATTATTTTTAAAACCATTTATTTGGTTTATCTCTTAATAAAATAATTACAACATCATTTTTGTATAATTATTTAATATACTTATTTGTTGCATAAAAATTAAAAATAAACTTTTATGATAAATATAAATCTATTAACTTTCTCAAGAATAATTTTAATCGAATTTATCATCTTAAAATCACAATATTTAAATTGTTATATTTATTAAATTAAGAAGGTGACAACTTTGGCATAATTTAAAATAAAATAACATAAGTGTCTTAATCGCTTTTATAAGGATCCAAATGGTAAACTATTCGACCATTGGATGATTATGGTTTAAATTTACATTAACAATAAGTTTTTTTCAGGGTTTTGTGCATTTTATGGTCAATATTTGTTTAATAAAAACTATATTCTTGATTTTCACTAGATAAACAATTTCTGCATCACTATTGTGTCATAATTAATGATAATTATTTAATCCCTAAAAATTATAAATAAATTCATATGATGTATATAATTTCATTATATTTCTGTAGAATATTCTTGTTCTAAGGTTCATGAAGTTTATTACTAAATTAAAATTAATATACTTATAAGATTTAAGAGAGTGACATGTTGTCACATTCTTTGGTTTTAATAAGAATTAAGTTATTTTCTTGGAAAAAAGTCCATTAAATTATTCTAATCCAACCCTTAGGTGATATGGGTCTACTTTTAGTCATCCAATAGGATTTTGGCTGGTGTTAGGTTAATTTTATAATCTTATATTTACCCTTAATTACTCGATTTACCTTTAACTATGGTAAATAAAATTTACTGTAGTTACTATTCATAATGCCCAAAAATAAAAAGTAGTCTATTAATATAATTTTGACCCACTGATTCAAAATATGGAATCCATTTTTCCAAACTCAATACAAATAAGTTTCAGAAATTAAATTAAAATTAATCTTGTTGTCGAAAGAGAACAGGTTTTTGTTTAAAACATTACAAAAGATTGAATTGATTTAACCTACGAATTCAAGGTAAAAAAAATGATAATGGAATACATTACATTAAATGGTAAAAATATATTCTATTTACTATCATTAAATATTATAATTTAACCAAATAAATTATTAAGATGAAAAAAGTTGTTTTTAATTAAAATATAGCGTGTTTTTACTATTCATTAAAATATGAAAGTTATCAGAATAACATAAAAATTTTATCCAAGGTAAAATTTTATATATTTATTCCAAAGAATAATTTTATTTTGTAAAATTGAACTTATAAACATAACAACAACTATATTTAAAGTGGGTACTCCATCAAAAGGTGGCAAAACTGCATTTTTTGAAAAATACTTATTTTACCCGAAACATTGTTTTTTCACATAAAATGTTTTATAAAATTTATAAATGAATAATAATGTTATAAAATTCAAAATTTGGTTAATTATATTCATAACGGATAGTTATTGATAATATTATAACCATATATCGTTGTTTAGTGAAACTCGGTATTGCGTACAACACACGCTATCGAGGAAGGTCGCGATTGCGTGTAATGCAGCCAAGTTAGAGTTGCCTGTTGTGCAAGACTCCTTTGTTGTAACGTACAACACAAGACATCAATAAAATTAAAAATAATATTTTTCATAAAATCTTGGGGTGTTACATTTTTAAACTTTTATATTTATTTATTATATTATTATATTAATTGAATAAATACTTTTCATGAGTTGCATCAATATTAAGCTAAATATTCAATAACTAAAAATTTAAAACAAATTAACATGATAAAATTATACATTCATATTTCATATAAAATTTTATAGTTTAAAATATTTTTTTATCTTCCCCTATTATAAAATATTATAGTTATTAAAAAAGGGACATTTTTGTCTTTTTTGTTACTTAATTTTATGTTGGTAAAAATAAAATAAATATGGAAAAAATATTCCATAATTTATAAATTTAGATGGACATGTCAAATATCCACTCATAAAATAATATAAATCCATGTTTTAGGGTCATTTCAGTCCACATCATATAGTTTTTAAATATAATTACTCAATTTACCCTTACCAAGGTGACAAATTTACTAACAATTACTATTAATAATGCCTAAAAATGAAAGGGAAATATTTAAAAATTTTGTCTCCTAATTAAAAAATATGCAATCAATTCATTACGAATAAATTTATATTAGTGAATGAAATTAGTTTAGATTAAAATGCAAAATGCAACAAAAATTAGTTTTTCAGAAAAATTACATTTAAATATAAAAAAATTATAATAAATTTGATAATAAAATAAACTAAAATTAACTTAATTGGATTATTAAAAATATAATAGATCTGATTTTTCTTTGAAATCATTTAAAAAAAAAAATCGATCTGTGTAAATTCCTGAAATAAAAATATAGTTTTCAATAAAATTTGTATTTTTCACTATTCACATGAAAATATCTATTTTCAGAAAAGAACCAAATGATCACTTTAAGATAATTATGAATTTATCATTTAAATTTTTATATGTATTTATTAAATAATAGTAATAAATGATCCAAAAAATAGTTATAATATTCTCAAAAAAAATAAAGCACATTTTTGAAGAAAATATAATTTTGAAAAATAAATTGACTTCGCTAAAAATCGAGTGTTTATTTACTAATAAATAATTAATACATCTGTATTAAGTAGGAAATTTATATATTTTTTATGTTATATTTTTTATGATTCAGGACTTTATGGAGGTATTTCCTTATTTAAATTTAGGTTTAAATCACTTAAATTTGGTTAATGGAATGCTTACTGGGTGTATGAGAAGGCTCAAGGGTGTTCTACTAGTTTAGGACATGAAATAAAAGATAAAATGTCTATCTAGTTCATGTTGCATGGATGGAAAATTAAATAAAAATGAAAATGGATATCCGCTCAGTTTTGGAAATAGCTGATCCCCATGGTAGGAAAATGGGTTTTTAATCCATGCGGTGTACCCAGGTAACCATGTGACTTGGACCCCTCTTGGAAAGAGGATAACACATAGTTGATGCATGGTTTTTCAAACTATGAAACCAAACCGCACGACCCATTAAAAAGTGGGAAATTACCTTTTTACCCCTTGATATTTTAAGTGTTTCAACCAATTTTATTCCCCATTCTTCCTCATCCATCCATAGTGATGAACCTAAACCCCAAAATCATCCCAAGGGTTTATCTACTTTGATTCAAGGCCAGTAGGAGTGTCTTTTGGTGAAGATCAAAGCGTCAGTAGATCTTAGGTTGGGACTTCCAAGGGTGCCCGAATCCGGATCTAAGGATAAGGTTGAGTGTGCCTTCATATTTAGAATTGAGGTAGGTTATCTAAAAGTTATATCCCATAGTCTTGAAGATTATTTGTGAATGTGTGGTTGTGTTATTGAATCTATATTGTTTTGAAATTGATGCATTTAAATGGATTTGGTAAAATTGTTGGCTAAATGATGAATTGAATATATAATGATCCTTATAGGATGCATTGATATTGATTAGAATGGTTTAGGGACACCCATGCAGGGTTCCCATATTCCCGAACATGGAAAATTGTAATGTTAAGAATATAGGTGAATTGTGATAAAGTAGAGCCCATGATGAAGATCTCGATATGTAAATTTAGTTGAAAATGGGAAATTGATAGTTTGTTGAGACTTTCATAATTTCATAATGTATAAAGACCCATACTTTACATAAATTGTTATTACTTCAGAATTGAAGCATACTTATTACAACATATAACAAAACCGTGATAGGACCGTATAAGTATAGTGTCTTTAGAAACTGGGAAACATAAACGATTGGTTCATAAATCATATACATTGTCTCCCACTTATTTCACCATATATAGATTCCCTTTTTGGAATATCCTACTTAATAACCTTATTCCTGACCTAGGGAAAATAAAACATACAAAGGGTGAGCTCAAATGCTCAATAAGGGTAAACAAAGGAAATATCAATCATATCATATTCATAAGAACATAATATTTTTAAAATATTAACCTTCAAAAGAGATCATAATATCATGACATGGGATAAATCATAGTAGTGAAATGTAATACCAATAATCGTAACATAAAACATGAAACTTTGTGGAATACACACATAATCATATAAAATCATTTCATATTAGTCAAGACTCATTTCCAAGACCATCATAGCGGACAAAGTTCATTACTGATCTGAGTTCACTCCTCGTTCCAGTCCTGTATCATTCAACCAGATTAACTTGTCATTCCAACCATGTCTATCTCATGGGATATAAATTTTTACCCCATGAATTGTAGGTAGATATAGGTCCCACCCATCTCATAATTAAACCATTCTTATGTGTTCCACAAAATCACAAATCATACATCATAGCATAACCCATTTAATAAAAATGGGATTCTTAAACATCATCCCATCATAACATAATCCATATACGATAACGGCCTTCATAAAAATAATTCCATCATAACATAATAAAATCAATGTAATAATACAGATAGAAACAGAACCCTATATTATTTTAGATGGAAAATAATGTTGATAAAACACTTGAACTCCATTCTTGAGGAAAATATCCTTTTTATTTAAAAACATTTTTCCTTTATCAACATGTCATACAATTTTAAACTAAAAGAAGTTAATTGAAAATAAACTTGAAAACTTGTAAAGGATTATTCATTTAAATAATGTTCTATGAAATCGAAACAATCCATTCATGCCGTATTAGTTGAAAAACATTCTTCTCTTACTTTGGTCAGAAAAGTCAAAAAGTATCTCGTACTGAAAATGAAAAAATATTCCTTTTATATATTTTATGAAAAATTCACCAATAGGTAAAATTAGATTTAAAAAATTGTAGGAGGATAGAAATAGTATTACATATTGAGGAGAAATGGATTTGGATGATAAATATTCCTCAGTAAATACCGAAGTATAAACAATCTCGGGTAAAAATTGAGATTGTGAGATTTTCCCTTACCATAGGTCTGATATGCCTTGTATGTATCCAAACCTATTGTATAATTATTTAGATAATTTTATTGAATTATTCTAGAATCATATTAATTGTTATTATTTCTTATATGGTTATATTCTTATCTTCTTATTAGTAATATTTCGTTGCTACTTATTATTCTGGTGTTTATTTCTTTATGTTCTTATGCATGTTTTGTCGAATAAATTCTTATTCAACTTTTTTGGTTATAAATACATCATTTACATAATGGTATTAGTATAATATATATCATATTTATTCATTTAATTCGTTTATATAATCATGGTTTAATGAAGATCATATAGAACGAATCACATCGCACTGTGGAGACGGTAAGCCGTACGTATGCACGAGCGACGATATCATTCCCATAATTATTGAATGGTGTTGGAGAGGATGATAGAATATCTCAGAATTAGTGTCATGTTATAATAATAATATATAGTTATTATTTACACCATTATACCCATCCATGTATGGTGGTGGTGGAAAAAAGATTACACCACGACATGGAGACGGTATTCTGTACGTACGCACGCGCGGTGATTTTATTTTTCGCCGGATGGATCGATAGTAAAATAAGGTTTCTTCATATTTATAATAACATATAATTATATGAGTGATACTTATGTTATTAATTTAGGATTAAACAAATAAAAAAGAAGAAGTAGAAGAAGAAATAAATTTGAAAGGATCGGTAAAGGATATTACCTCTTCTTCGACGCGCCTCTTCTAAACCTCCTCTTAGGGCACTAAAGTTGGTCTTTGACAAATACCAAGACCTATAATATGTTTATATAGATGTGGAGAAGATAAATTGGTAGGGTTTGGCCGAGATTTAAGTCTCAAAATGTTGTGAGGATGAGAGGGAGGAGGTTCCCATTTATAAGGGAGGAGATGGGCACCTTTGGAAACATAAGAAATATTAATTTATAATAAATTCAAACCCCACTTAAAAACATCCAATAAATGACTCAATTCAAAGATGAGATGAGATATTGTTTTAATATAATTAACTAATAAAATTTATACATGTTGGAAATTTATTTTAAACCTTATCAAATTGATTTATCCTTATTTAATCTATTTAATTTTATTTGTGGTAATAATATTATAAATTTTAAATTGTTATAAATAATTACTTATGTGTTTTTATTTTTGAATAATTGGATCATTTATGACATTTTATACCATATAAATTTAAATTTATAATTTTTAAATATTTTTGTGATTTTTTAAACAATTTTATAATATGTTATTTTTATAAAATAACAATAGTGTCAATTTTGACACTATTAAATTATTTTCATTTAAATAAAATCTACACAGAGAAAATATTCGAAAAAAAATATTTAATAGATTTATAACTTTTCATATGAATCTATAAAATCCGTGGATCACATTAAATAGTTCATATAAAATTTATTTTAATATTTTTAAAACCATTTATTTGATATTTCAATCAATAAAATAATTTCAACATCACTATTGTGTCATCATTAATGATAATTATTTAATCCCTAAAAATTATTAATAAATTCACATGATGTAGATAATTTTATTATATTTATGGATACTATTCCTGTTCAAAGTTTCAGGAAGTTTATCACTAAATTAAAATTATTACACTTATAAGATATAAGAGAGTTACATGTTGTCACTTTCTTTGGATTTAATTATAATTATATCATTTTCATTGTCAATAATCCATGAAACAAATATATTCCAACCCTTAGATGATATGTGTTGACTTTTATTCATCGAATATAAATTTTTCCAGTGTTAGGGTAATTTTATAATATCGTTCTTACCCTTAATTACCTAATTTACCTTTAAATGTGTTAAATAAAATTTACCGTAGTTACTTTTCATAATGCCAAAAAATAAAAATTAGCCTATTATCATAATTTGGACCTACTGATTCCAAATATGGAATCCATTTTTCCAAATTCAAAAGACATAAGTGTATACATTATTTTAAGATTAATCCCGTTGTTGAAAAAAAACGGTTTTTTGTTTAAAACATTGCAAAAGATTGAATTGATTTTACCTACGAATTCAATGTAAAATTAATGCTATTGACATAAATTATATTAAACAGTAAAAATAAATTCTATTTATACTTTTAAACAATTTAATATTATAATTTATCCATTTAAATTATCTCGATGAACAAAAAATTTAAGTAAAATATATCGTGTTTTTTTACTATTCATCAAAATAAGAACATTGTCAGAAAAATATCAAAAATTTATCCAATGTAAATTTTTATATCCTGATTAAAAAGAAGAAGTTTATTTTTTAAAATTTAATGTATACACTTTTCCAAAATTATATTTAAAATGGGTGCGCCATCAAAAGGCGATAAAACTGCATTTTTTGAAAAATACTTCTTTTATCCGAAAAATTGATTTTGTTTTCATATCTCATTCTATAAAATGTGTAAGATGAATTATAGTGTTATAAAATTTAAAATTTGGCTAATACTATTCATAATTTCTAGTTACTAATATTATAATAATATATCATTGTTTAGTGAAACTCGGTATTGCGTACAACGCAAGCCATCGAGGAAGGTTGCTCTTGCGTGTAACGCAAGCCAAGCTAGTGTTGTGTGTAGGGAAAGATTACTTTGGTGTTGCGTATAACATAAGACTTTAAAAAAATATTTTTCATAAAATCTCAGAGTGTTACATTCTACACCCCTTAAAAAAAATTTCTCCCTCGAAATTCGTCACTTCGTAACAAACAGATGAGGATACTTCTCCCTCATAATATCCTCATGTTCCCATGTAGCTTCTTCTAATTGGAGGTTCCTCCATAAAACTTTAACCAAGCTATTGGTCTTGTTTCATAGACTTTTTTCACTACAATCTAGAATCCCTATCGGCTGTTCTTCATATGAAATATCTTGCTCCAGTGGTACAACTTCTGAGCTTAGTACATGTGAAGGATCATGTATGTACTTTCTCAAGAGAGATACATGGAACACATCGTGGACTTGAGAGAGATTTGGTGTAAGTGCCAATCAGTAAGATGCCATCCCAACATGATCCAATATTTCAAAAGGACTGACAAACATAGGGCTCAGCTTGCCCTCCTTTCCAAATCACATTACTCTCTTCCAAGGAGATATTCATAAGAACACTTTATCAACAACTTCAAACTCTAGGTCTTTTCTTTGGTTGTAGACATAACTTTTTTGTCGACTCTGAGCTGCTCTTATGTGTTGTTGAATAGATCTGGCCTTTTCTGCCATCTCATCAACAAGATTAGGTCCTAATAGATTTCTTTCCCCAACTTCATCCCAGTAAGTTGGAGTTCTGCATTTCTTTCCATAGAGAGATTCATAAGGAGCCATCTCAATACTAGAGTGAAAGATATTATTATAAGAAAAATCCACCAAAGGTAAGTGTTGATCCCAACCACCTTTGAAATCCATAGAGAAAGCTCTCAACATGTCTTTTAGAGTTTGAATTTTCCTCTCAGACTGACCTTCTATCTGAGGATGATAAGAAGTGATGAAACTCAACTCTCTATCTAGAGTATACTGATGACTTTTACAAAACTTCGAGGTAAACCTCAGATCCTGATCAGATATAATAGAAAGTGGTACTCCATGAAATCTTACCACTTCCTTTACATATATCTTGGTAATCTGATCAAGAGGGAAATCCTCTCTTATAGCAATGAAGTGTGCCGACTTCGTAAGCCGATCAAATATAACCCAGATAGAATTATTGCCTTTGGATGTTTTAGGAAGTCGAGTGACAAAGTCTATATTGATGTTTTCCCATTTCCATTCTTGTATGGGTAATGGTTGTAACATCCCCTTATACCTCTATCTCTCAGCTTTAATTTGCTGACAAACGAAGCATCGAGAGACATATTCAGAAACATCTCTTTTCATGCCATCCCACCAGAAGTACTCTTTCAGGTCCCTATACATCTTCATGCTTCCAGGGTGAATAGAGAATAAAGAACTATGAGCCTCATCCAATATTTCCTTCTTTAATTCTGGGATGGGAGGAACACAAACCTGATTCCTAAACATTATTATTTCATCACAATCAATGTGGAATTTAGGAACATTTATCACCTTCTTTTGTAACACTACATCTTCTTTCTGTGCCTCTTTAATCTTCACACGTATAGATGGTTGAACATTCATTTGAGAAAGATAAGATTTTCCCCCTTCCATTATAATTCCAATATCCATCCTTTGTAAATACATAAATATTGTATCTTTTGTGATCCTCATGATGGATAATCTATCATGTTCTTGTCGACATAATGTGTCTGCCACCTTTTTTTCTTTCCCAGGGTGATAATTAATTTAGCAGTAATAATACTTAATCTACTCCAACCATCTTCTTTGGTGCATATTCATATCATTTTGTGTGAAAATATACTTTAAATTTTATGATCTGTATAAATATCATACCTTTCACCATAAAGAAAATGCCTCCAAATCTTTAATGCAAATATTACCGCAACAAAATCTAAATCATGAGTTGGGTAATTTTTTCTCATGGATTTTCAAATGTCGTGGGGCGTAAGCTATCACCGCATCATTTTAATGAGAACACACCCCAATGCCCTTTTGGATGCATAACTATAGATCACAAACCGTTCTACACTACAAGGCTGTGTGAGCACAGGTGTATTGGAAAACCTTCTTTTTAACTCCTTGAAATTCTCTTCACACTCCTCCGTCCAAATGAACTTAACTCCTTTTCGAGTCAACCTAGTGAGTGGATTAGATAATCATGAAAAATATTTCAAAAAACATCAATAATATCCATCCAAACCAAGAAAACTTCAGATCTCAGTTACTATTATTGGTCTTGACCATATTTCGATAACCTCTCTTTTTGCAGGATCCACATATATCCACTCTTTTGAGATTATGTGACCTAAAAATGAAACCTTTTGAAGCCAAAATTCACACTTGGTAAATTTGGAATAAAGATTATCCTTTCTTTGGGTCTTTAATATGATTCTCAAGTGATCTTAATGTTCTTACTTTCTCGTTGAATAGACAAGAATATCATCTATAAAGTCTACCAAAAACTGATCATGATAGTCTCTAAAGACTCTATTCATTAGATCCATGAAGATATCAAGGGCATTAGTAAGACCAAATGGCATCACTATAAATTCATAGTGTCCATACCTTGTATGGAAAGCCGTATTTGGTATATCCTCCCTTTTGACCCTTAATTGATGATACCTTGAACATAGATCAATCTTCGAAAACTATTGAGCTTCGTGTAGTTGGCCAAATAAGTCATCAATGAATGAGAGAGGTTATTTTTTCTTGATAGTGATCTTTTTAAGTTCTCGATAATCAATGCAGAGTCACATTGATCTATCTTTCTTCTTATCAAACAGAATAGGTGCTCCCCAAGGTGATGCACTAGGTCATATGAATCCCTTATTAAGATTCTCTTAGAGTTACTTCTTCAATTCTTGCAACTCAATTGGGGATATTCTATAAGGTGTCTTTGAAATGGGCATAGCACCCGGTATGAGTTCTATTGAAAACTCAACTTCACAGTTTGGTGGAAGACCTAGAAATTCCTCTAGAAAGACATCATCAGACTCTCATACAATGGGAATATTCTTAATTGTCAGTGTCTCTCCAACCATTTGATATAAATAACCTTCATTTATTGAAATCATGATCCATAAGATGGAAGAAATTCCCATTGGAAAGTTATGTTCATCCATGCATGAATAGATGAGCATAGATTGATTAGGAATATGAAATGTGACTTCCCTTCTTTGGAAATTGATATGAGATCAATATAAATAATTCCAATACATTCCAAGAATCACATAAAATTCCACTATAGGAAGGATCACAAGATTTGCAGGAATCACTTTCCCACAAACTTCAATATGAGAATAATTTTAAACTTTTGATGTGATTGTTGTGCCATTAGGAGTTGTCACAGCTAACTCAACAACTAATAATTGGGGTAGTATGGAGATACCCTTAGAAAATTCTTCAAATATAAAAGATTGGGTGGATCCAGAATAAAATAAAACATTTTCTACGTTAGAGTGGATGGTAAGTGTACCTTTCACCTCTTTGTTATCGTACTCCACATCACCGATAGAAATTTCATGTGACTTTCCTTTGTCTTTGGCCTTAAGAGTTTGTTGACTTCGATCCTCATCAAGAACACTTGGATTAGGTCATTGATTGGAATAATGCCCCATTTCCTTGCACTTATAACATTGAAGTGTAGGAGGTGCATTTTGTGTATCCTTTTCTTGGTTGCATCACTAGACATCTTTTCCCCATCACTGCAACATTAAATTGACCGATGACCAACTTTTACACACAAAAAACATTTACTTATCCATTTAAGACAATTCCCTACATGTTTCTTTCCACAATTGGAGCCTAAGGGAAAAATCATCTTCTTTTCAGTGTGGTCTTTAGATTTTCATTTGAATTCCATTTTCCTCTTATTATCAAACCCATATGACTAATGGGTTACTCCAATCTCCATCTCAACCTTGAGAGCACATCGAACAATTTCCTCATAGCTATTGAAGTCCCTAATAGCTAATTCACTTTAGAGACTTGGTTTTATGCCACTAAATAATCGATCGATCTTACTCTTAGGTTGGATAATAATCCCAGAAGCGTACCTTGGAAGTCTTGTAAAATTTGATTCGTAGGTACCAACAGATTCATCATCCTTTTTCTTTAGTTCAAGAAACACCTTATCCATATTTGTTCGAAGAATACGAGGGAAGTACTTATTGAAAAATAAGTTCTTGAAATCGTCCCATTCCATGGACTCAAAATCATCTATTTGCCTCGTATTCTTGATAATATTCCACCATTGATCAACTTCACCTTCAAACGATACACTGCTAAGATGACTTTATCATGTTCAGAACATTGTAGAACTGGAAATATCTTTTCAGTGGTACTAATCCATTGTTCAGCCACTAATGGATCAGAAAACCCATTGAATGAAGGTGGATGCTGCCTCATGAAGGATTCAACAGAATTTTGCTCCTTCCTTTGCTTATTTGGAAGTCCTTCATGATACATATCTTGAGAAAGTTATGTGAGCATTGCTATAAGATTTTTCATTCCATCTCCCATAATGTTCAGTTGCTCAGGGGGACAATCATTGCATTTCCCATCGCATTCCGCATTAACACGGTTCCTTCGGGTTCCAGCCATTGACTAAAACCAAGAAGCATAGTGTGAGAAACACTAATAATAATAGGAAAACCAGATAATCAAGAATAAAATTTCACACTTTAGGTCTTATCATTGATTACTAATATTGTGTTATATGTTTAGACATATCCTTAGGGTTCTTACTAAGGCTTTTACATCCTAGTTTCCAAAGGTTGACTATACCTGTCCTCTGATACCAAATATAACGACCCATACTTTACATACATTGTTATAACTTCATAATTGAATAATAATTATTACAAAATATAAGAAAACCATGATAGGACTGTATAGGTCTAGTGTCTTTAGAAACTGGGAAACATAAACAACTGGTTCATAAATCATATACATTTTCTCCTGCTTATTTCATCATATCTAGAGTCCCTTTTTGGCATATCCTACTTAATACCATTCTTCCTAACCTGGTGAAAATAAAACATACAAAGAGTGAGATCAAATTCTTAGTAAGGGTAAACAAATAAAATATCAATCATATCATATTCATAAGAACATAACATTTTGGAAATATTAACCTGCAAAAGAGATCATAATATCAGGACATGGGATAAATAATAGTAGTGAAATGTAATCCCAATAATAATAACATAAAACATGAAACTTTGTTTCATACAAACATAATCATAGAAAATCATTTCATATTATTAAAGACTCATTTCTAAGACCATCATAGCGGACAAAGTTCATTACTGAACCGAGTTCACTCCTCGTTCCAGTCCTGTATCACTGAATCGGATTAACTTGTCATTCCAGCCATGTCTATCTCATGAGATATAAATCTTTACCCCATGAATTTGAGTGAGATATAGGTCCCACCCATCTCATAATGAAACCATTCTTATGTGTTCTAGAAAATCATAAATCCGACATCATAACATAACCCATGTAATAAAAATGGGATTCTTAAACTTCATGCCATCATAACATAATCAATATATGATAAAGGTCTTAATTAAAATAATTCCTTCATAACATAATCAAATAAATGTAATAATAGGGATATAAACATAACCCTATATTATTTTAGATGGAAAATAATTTTGATAAAACACTTGAACTCCATTCTTGTGGAAAATATCCTTTTTACTTCAATTTTTGTTTTCCTTTGTCAACATGTCATACATTTTTAAACTAAAAGAAGTTAATTGAAAATAAAATTGAAAAATTGTAAAGGAAGCTAAATGTAAATAATGTTCTATGAAATTGAAGCAATCCATTCATTCCATATAAGTTAAAAAAACATTCTTCTCATACTTTGGTCGGAAAAGTCAAAAAGTATCTCGTACTGAAAATGAAAAAATATTCCTTTCATATCTTTTACTAAAAATTCACTAATAGATAAAATTGGATTTAAAAAATTTTAGGAGGATAGAAATAATATTAAATATTTATGAAACATGGATTTTTATGATAAATATTCCCCAGTAAATACCGAAGTATAAACAATCTCGGATAAAAATTGAGATTGGGAGATTTTCCCTTACCTTAGGTCCAATATGCCTTGTACGTATCCGAACCTCCTGTATAATGATTCAAATAATGTCATTGACTTATTACAGAATCATATTCATTGTTATGATATCTTATATGGTCATATTCTTATCTTCCTATTAGTAATATTTCATTGGTACTTGTTATTCTTTTGTTCATTATAGTATGTTCTTATGCGTGTTTTGTTGAATAAATTCTTATTCCCATTTTTAAGTTATAGCTAAATTATTTACTGAATGGTATTAGTATAATATATATCTGATTTATTCATTAAATTAATTTATATAATCAGTTTTTTAATGAATATCATGTAGAACGAATCACATCACACCGTGGAGACGATAAACCGTACGTACGCACGAGCGAAAATATAATTCCCATAATTATTGAATGGTGTTGGAGAGGATGATAGAATATCTCAGAATTAGTATCATGTTATAATAATCATATATAGTTATTCATTACACCATTATACCCATCCAAGTATAGTGGTGGTGGAAAAAAGATTACACCATGA
Organism: Viscum album; assembly: GCA_963277665.1. Lineage (NCBI taxonomy): Eukaryota > Viridiplantae > Streptophyta > Magnoliopsida > Santalales > Viscaceae > Viscum > Viscum album. The sequence continues at coordinate 1,504,530,121 of OY728152.1, forward strand.
CGTGGAGACGGTATTCCGTACGCACGCACGCGCGGTGATTTCATTTTCCATAGGATAGATAGAAGGTGAAATATGGTTTTTTAATATTTATAATAACATACCAGTATATGAGTGACATTTATGTTATTAATTTATGATGAATCAAAAAAATAATAATAAGTATAAGAAGAAATAAATTTGAAAAGATCAGTAAAGGATATTACCTCTTCTTTGACGCTCATCTTCTAAACCTCCTCTTAGGGCACTAAAGTTGTCCTTTGAAGAAGAAAATGACATATAGTATGTTTCTAGAGAAGTGGAGAAGATAAAGTTTCAGGTTTTGGATGAGCATGAGGGCTCACAATGTTGTGAGGGGGATAGGGACGAGGTGCCCTTTTATAAGGGAGGAGAAGGGCACCTTTGGAAACATAAGAAATATTAATTTATAATAAATTCAAAACCCAATTAAAAACCTCAAAAAATAACTCAATTAGAAGATGAGATGTGATATGGTTGTAATATCATCAACCAATAAAATTTAGACATGTTGGGAGTATATTTTAAATCTTATCAAATTGATTTATCATTATTTATTCTATTTAATTTTATTTGTGGTAATAATATTCTAAATTTTAAATTGATATAAATAATTTCTTATGTGTTTTAATTTGTCCATAATTGGATCATTTATGATGTTTTCAACCATATAAATTTCAATTTATAATTTTTAAATTATTTTGTGATTTTTAAAACAATTTTATAATATGTTATTTTTATAAAATAACAATTGTGTTGATTTTGACACTATTCATTTAATTTCTTTTAAATAAAATTCAAACAGAGAAAATATTCAAACAAAAATATTTAATAGATTCATAACATGTCATGTACATCTATAAAATTCATGTATCATATTAAATAGTTCATATAATATTTATTTTAGTATTTTTAAAACCATTTATTTGATATTTCAATCAATAAAATAATTTCAACATCAATATTGTGTCATCATTAATTATAATTATTTAATCCCTAAAAATTATAAATAAATTCACATGATGTATATAATTTTATTATATTTATGGAGACTATTAATTTTTGAAGTTTTATGATGTTTATCACTAAATTAAAATTATTACACTTATAAGATATAAGAGAGTGACACGTTGTCACTTTCTTTGGTTTTAGTTATAATTATATCATTTTCATGGTCAATAATCCATGAAACTAATCTATTCCGACCCTTAGGAGATATGAGTTGACCTTTATTCTTCTAATATAATTTTTTCAGGTCTTAGGGTAATTTTATAATATTATTTTTACAATTAATTACCTAATTTACCTTTAATTGTGGTAAATAAAATTTACTATAGTTACTATTCATAATAACAAAAAATTAAACTTATCCTATTAAAATAATTGAGACATAATGATTCCAAATATGGAATCCATTTTTTCCAATTCAAAACACAGAAGGTGCAGAAATTAATTTAAAATTAATCCCATTGTTGAAAAAAGTGGGTTTTTGTTTAAAACATTGCAAAAGATTGAATTGATTTTACCTACAAATTCAATGGAAAATTAATGCTATTGACATAAATTATATTAAACAGTAAAAATAAATTCTATTTATAATTTAAAACAATTTTCTATTATAATTTATCCATATAAATTATCTCGATGAAAAAGTTGTTTTTAAGTAAAATTTAGTATGTTTTTACTATTCTTCAAAATAAGAACATTGTTAGAAAAATATCAAAAATTTATCCAATTTAAATTTGTATATCTTGATTCAAAATAAGAAGTTTATTTTTAAAAATTAAACTTATAAAATTGTCAAAAAGTATATTTAAAATGGGTGCGCCATTAAAAGGCGGTAAAACTGCATTTTTTGAAAAATACTTCTTTTATCTGAAAAATTTATTTTGTTTTCATATATCATTCTAGAAAATGTGTAAGATGAATTATAATGTTATAAAATTCAAAATTCGATTAATACTATTCATAACAGCTAGTTCATAATATTATAATAATATATCATTGTTTAGTGAAACTCGGTATTGCGTACAATGCAAGATATTAAGGAAGGTTTCTCTTGCGTGTAACACAAGCCATGCTAGTGTTGTGTGTGGTGAAAGATTCCTTTGGTGTTTCGTATAACATAAGACATTAAAAAAATCTCATAAAATTCCAGGGTGTTACATAAGGGGTTGTTTGGGTTAATACGAAATAGTTTGGATGAGATATAGGGATTATTATAAATAACTTATGAATTGTATTTGAAACACATAAGTGGGTCAATTATTGTGAAAATGATGAATATGTTAAATGGGTAAATACCTATGAATTGATGAATATGTTAACTAGGATAATGTATGAATTTTTGATCATCCTAATTGGTAAATACCCGAGAAATGGAAATGAGTTAATTGGGATATGCAATGTAACCAGTAAATGTGATCATGGGTTAAGGTTCAATGTTAACTAACATTGTGAATAGATATGAATTTTGAATGTTGTGTATTTTGATTGAGCATGGTTTTTGGAATGATCTGTGTGGAATTTGATTAAATAAGGAAGTGAATATGGCTTCATGGAGTGTGGGATAATTTACTAAGGATCCTCCCATGGGATGGGTTGGACTGAGGCTCTAAACCCCACCCCCAAAATGCACATGTTAGGGAGTCATATTGAGGCTCAATACCCATAGAGGTTTCATTTGATGAGACTACCTAGACTGGGGATCCAAGGTACGTGTATTTCAATTATTTATGAAATTATTATCCCTAGTGAAATAGGGAAGTTGAATTATTTTTTATTCATATTAATTGGCTGGCTTAGGCCATTGTGTAAATGATGTAAATGCCTAACCCATGGAACAAGTGATGACAATGGATTAAGTGATGAAAATGTTTAAAGTGGATATTGTTAACTAATGGAACCCAAGTTGTCTCTTGTTTACATTTTCATTTATTTATTACTTTCATGAACTATTTTTTATATTAATTATTTTGTAGACACCGTTGGTGGTGGTATATTAAGTTGTAATCACAGCCTACTCAAGCCACCATTTAGTAACAGGGAAGATTTCATGGTTACAGGTTAGGACAAGGGAAAGGGGCGTAAATTAAGGATTTGATTAGGGCATGTATGAGAGATCTAGACATGGATCCAACACCCATTTAGGGGATGATTCTATTAGACTTTATTTTGGATTTTCTGAACTTTTTTACATTGTTAGAATGATATGGGATATTTAGTTTTTGGTTGTGGGTTTTACCTAGTTTTGGGAAATGATTGGTAATGCATATTTCTAGTTTGTTATTTATTTTTTCTTTATTTTTAATTGTTATTTTCTAGGGATTACTCTGATAAAGAGGGTATAGTTTCCCCACATGTTATTTTAGACCCTCATTGCTAGTCGACAGCCTCAAGCGTATGAGGAGGTGTGCCTTAGGTCATGTAGCAACCCAGATTGAGGAACCAGTATAGTGGCCTCTAGGTTTGAGATGTTACAAAGTGGTATCAAAGCATTTTTTTCTATGATATTATTATTTGGGGATGGTAGAAAAAAAATATTAAGATGTTTTGGGTCTTTGTAATGAGCCTTTTATTGGGAGTAGCTAAACCATGTATGAAGGAAAACCAAATTTACCAAGGTGGAATTATTGTTCTTAGTGTGTGTTATTATGGTTGAATGATATTTCACCATTGGGTTATACCCTCATTTTTTGATGTGACTATTTTATGATGTTTTTATCATGATCATAATGGCATAAGATTATGAATTAATGTATCATTATAGTCACATAGGGATCTAAGTTGTATTCATCATGACAGGCACACATGTGATGGGTGTATTATACATGATGGGTATAATACATTTTAATTTCATGAGAAATTTGATGAAAATATTGTCCAATGTAAATGATGAAAATTTGTAAAAGGTAAAGATTGTTTTTTAATGAAGTTATATAAATGAGTTAAAATATTTTCTCTAACAAGTTGGGAAATGGTAAATGTGCGTAAGATGAAAGATTTAAATTGTGAGTGTGTAAATGGTTTTAAAGAGGTACCTAATGAAAGAATTGTGAATATGTAAGTTAGTTTACTCATGTTTACCATGATTCATAGTAGGGATGGATAAGGTTAGTGATATCGATGTAGCTATTTTTGTGGGAATAATGTATGAAGGATGATTTTTTTATTTCTATTATATAGACTTATTTTTTCGAAAACTATGGATGTTTTATGTTAATTGTGCTAAGATTAATGTTTGTTATTATAGGAAGATGCCACCATGATGTCGTGTGTTGGTTGGGAAATAATTGGATGTCGTCGAGAATTATAATTTAGAAATAGAGAAAGGAAATATAGTTAACCAAGGTATTAGGGGAGAGGAGTAATTTTGTGAAAAAATTGAACTTTTTTTTTTGTGAATGATAGGGAGGAAAAAATGGTAGATTGTTCCAGGTATTTTTTATTTAACAAGGGAGTTCTTGCTACAAAACACTATAACTTTTTTTGGAGAGGGAGGACATGACGTGGCTATGTTTTGGATAGAGTCTATTCAGAAAATCCTTGATATATTAGAGACTCCTCCTAAGAAGAGAGTCAATATAATGGCTTACATGCTATGGGGCCAGGAAATAAGTTGGTGTGATGTTCTGGTTCATACCCAATAGGATGACGGCATGATATAGAAGGATTTATAGGAAATTTTTCTATAACATTTCTATCCAGAGACCTTGAAGAAAGAGAAGGCTGTAGAGTTCATGAGGTCGACCCAAGTTTCCATGTCAATGATGGACTATGTTGGACACTTTAATGAGTGACAACATGTTTTCCCAATATTGGTAGGGTATTAGGTAGCAATGGAAAAACATTTATAGGATGGAATTAGACATTATTTTAAGTACCAAGTGAATATCATTCATTTTAAGAGGGTTGATGAAGTAGTGTATCGGGACCTTGTTTCAGAAAGGAATCTCAAGGACGATTTGGGTGGTGGATATGAAGTTTCAGTCAAGTAAATTAGTGGTGTGTATTCTGACAGTAGGAATATTCATTTTGAAAATTTATACAAGGTTGGTGGTGTCCAAGGTGCTCAGAAAAGGGAACTATCTTCCAATGGTAGTGATCAAGTTTTCTACTATCAGTATTGTAGGCCAGGACACATGCACAATTAGTATCCCCGAAAACAAGTTGAGTGCCAAACATATGGAAGTATGGGCCATGTGAAGAGGTTTTGTAGGAACCACCAAGATATGGGTACTGACGAGGGATCGAGGTGGATTCATAGTACATATAGGGAGTTGTTTACCCCATACTAGGAAGGAAGTTGGAGCTCAATGGGTCATGTTAGTTGGGGTGATGGGTGCAGTGCTCCATGGTGAGAGCACCCATATCATTAGGGTAGTACAATGGGAGGAAATCAGACTAGAGCCTAGGGTAGAGGGACATGCCATATTCATGTAGTTCAACCTGCACCTAGAGGTGGTGTTGTCAAACCATAGACATTACAAGGTATAGGTATTATAGATTCCATGCTTACGAGTTCTTTATTTTATATATGTGCATCACATTATTTTGTATCTACTTATTTTGTGAGATTGTTGGGCCTAGAAGTGGAACATATATTTGGGGTTATGCCGATTGAAACAACATTAAGGGTGTGAGAATAAAATATCTGGAAATTTAAGGGATGTTCCATCAATTTTGGTGGGTACCATTTCCTTTGGGACTTGTTTGTGCTAGAGATGATGGTCTTTGATCAAATTTTGGGAACATATTGGTTAGTATTATTGTAGGACCATATTGACTTTTATCTCTATAGGGTAACATTCACATCCCTAGTTGGGAATGTGTATGTTCACCGTCGGTAATAGGATATCTGGTCAGGCCGTGCAGGGCTAGTAGGTAAGAAGTTGGCTAAACTCATATCCCAAGTGGCTTGTCTTATGACTGATGATGGGGATGTAGGGAATCATGTTTCCCTCCACTGGTGGATCAGTTTCAAGATGTGTTTCTTGAGGACTTCTCAAGATTTCGGCCCAAGAGAGAGGTTGAGTTCATGAAAGGGTTGCTACCAGGGGAAGAAATAATTTCTATTATTCCATATATAATGGAACCGACCAAACTCTAGGAATATAAATATAAGTTGTTGGAACTAGATAATAAGCGGTTTATTCTCAAAAGAACATCAAATTGGGGATCTCCAGTGTTTTTTTCCAAGAATGATGATGGGTCCTTATAGTTTTATGTCGATTATTGGAAGTTTAATGAGATGAAGGTTAAGAATTGATACTCTCTTTCTCTAATAGATGATATTTTTGACCAATTGGGAGGCGTTTCAGTGTTATTAAATATTGATTTGAGACCGAGGTATCATCAATTAAGGGTGATACCATATGATGTACTTCAGATTGCCTTTAAGAGAAGGTATGGGTTAAATGAGTTTTTTGGGATGCCATTTAGGTTGACCAATGAATTGGTAGTGTTTATGGTTATAATGGACCAAATATTTTATCTTTACCTAGATTAGTTCACACTTTTCTTCTTTGATGAAAACTTGGTTACTTTAAGACTCATGAAGATATTTAAAAACATGTTGGAATCATTCGGAGTACACTAAAATATCATAAGCTATATGCCAAGCTATCAAAATTCCATTTCTGGATTAATAGGGTGTGTTTCTTGAGCCATATAATCTCTGAGGAAGGTGTTTCAGTAGACCTGAAGAAATTATAGGAAGTTGTTTTTTAGGATAAACCCAAGAATATTTTTTATATATAAATATTCTTTTATTATTAGAAGGATATTAACAAAGGTTCATCAAATAATTTTCCCATTTGGCTGCACCACTTATAGGATTAACCAAAAAGGGAATCATGTTTTAATGGAATGATTTATGTAAAAATTCCATCTAGGAGTTAAAGAAGCAGATAACTAATATTCTGATATTGATTTTTCCCAATCCAGGTATAGAGTATAACTTATTTTGTGATGCATCTGGTGTTAGGATTGGGACATTGTTGATGTAGAAGGATCGGGTTGTGGTGCATGGTTCTTGGCCAATAATCTCTCTTGAATGAAATTACCCTATGCTAGATCTTGAATTGGCCCTATTGGTTTACACTTTAAATCATTGGCGACATTAATTGTTGAGAGATTGGTTTACTATGTATTCCAATCATATAAGAATTTTTTATATCTTCTTCCAAAAAGATTTGAATACTTTTTAGTGAATATGGGTTGAATACATACAATACATTAATTTCAAACTAATGTATACAACAAGAAATTTGAATTGTGTTGAAGATGCCTTGAGTCAGAAGACTCAAAATTAGGCAGTTCCAGAATCAAGCTCTGAGTAGAGGATGATGGAGTTGTTTTCTATGATTAATTTGAAGGTGTATGATGGGTAGGGGCAGATGAACCTTGAATTTTTGGCCGTTGAGTCGACCATTCCAAGCAGGATCAAAGAGAGAAAGTATTAGGGCGTAGAGTGATTAGATTTGATGGAAAGTCTTGAAGGTGGAGATCCACCTTCGGGTTAGACCAGCAGTGATGCTGAGACATTTTATGTTTGTGGCTATGTTGTTGTGGCTACATGTATACGGGAGGATTTGATGTGTGAGTTTCAAGCATCAAAGTGAGTAGTGCATCATGGTTTGACCAAAATATATCACGATCTTCAATGGTAGTTTTGGGGGCCAGGGATAAAGAAATAAGTTGTAGGTTTCATGGGGCTATTCCTTACTTGTCAGTAGGTGAAGGCTAACTATCAATGACTGGGCGGGTTGTTACAACAATTACCTATTTTGAAATGGAAATGAGATGATGTAACAATAGATTTTGTGGTGGGTATTCCAAGGATGACAATAATTAATTATGTGATCTGGGATGTTATGGATCAATTGACTATAGTAGAACATTTTATACCAATTCAAGAGACCTTCACCATTAACTAGTAGGGTGATATTATTGTTCGGGAAATTATATTGTTTAATGGGTTTCCACAAAAAATAGATTTGTATCACGATCCAAGTTTTACTTCACTCTTAAGGTAGGGGTTGTAGAAGGAACTTGGTACCCATGTGTTTTTGAGCATGGATTTCCACCCAGAGATGGATGGAAAATCAAAGCATACTATTCAGGTGTTAGAGGACATGTTGAGATCTTGTTTTCTAGACTTCGGTGGATCATTGTAGAAACACATGGAGCTTGTTGAGTTTGACTACAAAAATAGGTACCAGGTTATGATTCATATGACACTGTTTGTTGCACTCTGTGAGAGGCCATGTAGGTCAATGTTATGTTGAATGGAATATGGAGAATTAGTGTTTTTGGGACCAAATCTCATATAGGAGACAACATAGTAGGATTAAGTAATTCAAAAACACATGGAAATGTCTTAGAGTAGGTAGAAGTAGTATTTGTATTTAGGCCTCTTGAGTTTGTGGTGGGTGATCAGGTGTTTCTTCAGCTGATGTCATGGTTTGGTCACTTTATGATTTAGAAATATCATAAGTTGGAACCTAGGTATGTAGAGCTGTTTGAGATTGTGAAGAGGATCATACTAGTGGTTTACTGATTGGCTCTTATATAATGGTATAGTGGTATTCACAATGTTTCCCATGTGTCACATCTTCAATAGTATCACCCTAAACCATCACACATGATTGATGTTGAAGATGTGGAGCTTGAGGATACTTCGTACATTGAGGAGAATCTTGTTCATGTTATGGATCTTAGTGAGGAAGTATTACAGGGAAATATTATGCCTTTAGTTTTATTTTTTAGTGGCATGGTAATTTTTATGAATGAACTTGAGAAAGATAGATGGACATGTGGTCTCAATGGCCCAATATCTTTACCTCAAAAGCTCAGTGATGCTTAGAAGTGAAACCTAAGGATGATATGTTATAAGTTGGGGAGGTTTTAAGATCTAAAACTTTATGGAGTCATTTCCTTGTTTAATTTTTTTTAAATCTCTTAAAATTGGTTAATATAATGTTTACAAGGTGTATGAAGAGGCTTAAGGGTGTTCCCAGGGTTTGGGACATGAAAGAAAAGGGAAAATGGCCATCCGGTGCATGTTTCATGATTGGTGCATGGTTAAAGGAAATTGTGAACCCAAACAATTCTATCCAAGAGGAGTGGTGCATGGTTATGTAAACCATGAAAGGGGTAATCCAAACCGTTCAGTCTTGGACAAATCTATCCCACATAGTTGGTGCATGGTTTTTCAAACCATGCGGTCTCCCTAGGTAACTATGAGACTTGGAACCCTCTTAGATATAAAATGATGCACGATTGGCACATGGGTTTTCAAAACATGCATCCAAACCATGTTCCCCATGAAAAAGTAGAAATTACCTTTTTATCCATCATGATTTTAAGTGTTTCACCCTATTTTCTTTCCCATTATTCATCCTTCGGCCCTAATGATGACCCTAAACCACCAAAATCTTATCAAGGGTCGATCCTCTTCGATTATTGGACATTTAGTGTTTTGTTTGGTGCTGATCTAATCTTTGAAGGATCATAAGTGAGGGCTTAAAAGGGTTCTTGAATCAAGATAGAAGTCTAAGGTTCATCATGCATTCATCTTCAAAATCGAGGTAAGTTGTCTACATGTTATATCCCACAGTCTTGATGTTGATTTGTTCATGTGTGGTTGTGTTATTGCATCTCAATTTTTTCACAATTGATCCATTTTAAATGTATTTATTAAAATGGTTGGCTAAATTCTGAATTTAACCTCTAATGATCCCTGTGTGATGCATTGATATTGATTAAACCAGTTTAGATCCACCCAGGCAGTGTTCCAATATTCATGAGCCTGGAAAATTGAAGTGTTTAGCATAGAAGTGACTTGTGATAAGGTATATACCCTAATGAACATGTTTATATGTTAATCAAGTTGAAAAACTAACTTTTATAGTTGTTTTTAGAATTTTATAATTTCATAAGGTATTTTTTGGATTAATATGAAATGTGTTGGATGCGATAAAGGGATTATGATAAATGAATTATGAATTTTATTTGAAACTTATAAGTGGGTTAATTCTTGTGAAAATGAGGAATATGTTAAAATTTTAAATTAATTTGAAATGGGGAATATGTTAAATGGTCCATGGTATGGATTGTTGATCATGTTAATGGGATAATACATGAGAAATGGAAAAGGGTTAAATGGTCTATGCAATGTAACTGGTAAATGTGCTCTTGGGTTAAGGATTGATATTAATTCATATAGTGAATAATTATGAGTTGTGAATGTCATTTTTTTGATTGATCATGTTTTAGAGAATGAAATTTAAGGAATTTGATTAAATAAGAATGTACAAATGGTTATATGTTGTATGTGATAAGGATTTAAGGATCCAATCATGGGTTAGGTTAGACTGAGGCTCTAAACCCCACCCTTATAATGCACAAGTTAGGGAGTCGGACTGAGGCTCTAGGATCCTAATGGTTTCATTTGATGAGAGTACCTGATTTGAGGATCCAAAGGTAAGTGTGATTTAATTTCTAATGAAATGATTATCCCCAGTGATATAGGGAACTTGAAATATTTACTTATGTATAGTAATTGAACGGATTGGGCCATTGTGTAAATGATGTAAATGCCTAACCCATGAAACTAGTGATGAAAATGGATTAATTGATTAAAATGGTTAAAGTGAATATTGTTAACTAATAACACTAGAGTATTATTTTTTTACCTTTCCATTTATTAATGAATTTTATGAACTATCAGTTTATATTTAATATTTTCCAGACACCATTGGTGGTGGCCTACGGAGTTGTACACGCACCTTGTGTGGACCACCATTGGGTACCTGAGAAGATTTCATGGTTACAGGTTAGGACAAGGTAAAGGGGCCTATTATAGTGTGTTTATTGGGTAATTTGATGTCCATGGATGAGGGATCCATAATTAGAGTCATGAAACATTTTTGGATTATTCAATTGGGATTTATTTTGGGTTTTATTCACTTTTAACATTGTTATCAAGACACATCATATTTAGTGTTGGGTTGTGGTTTGTACCAAAATTTTGGAAATGATTGGTAATTTATTTTTATAGTTTATTTATTGTTTCCTTTATTTATCATTGTTATCTAATATGGATTACTCTGATAAAGAGGGTATAGTCTCCCCATGTGTTCTGTTTGACCCTTACTGCTAGTTGGTAGCCTATAGCGTATGGGGATGCTTGCCTGAGGTCATGTAGTGACCTGACCCGAGGCACTGATTTAGTGGGGTCTAGGTTGGGGAAATTACATAGTTAATCTAATTTATACCCTCTAATTCAAAATCAATGTTATAGTTTTAATATTTCAATTATAATATTTCTTCCTCCATTTAGCTTTGGTGTTTCATGTCATATATTCTATAGAACAAAGTGTTGTTAAAAATATTGGGAAATTACACCCTTAATAGTGATATTGAGGAATAGGTTTTCATTGAACATACAGAGGGTTATTTTCTTGAAAAATATTTAAAAATAGTATATCGACTTAATAAATATTTATACGGATTAAATTATACACCATGAGCCCATTATTCTATGATTGATGGATTCATGAGATGCATAAACCTTTAAAATAGATTGTTTGATAGTAATATTTATTTGAAGGAGTTGTACATAAGTAATATGATTTATATAGTATTTGTGGATAAAATAATTTATATAATCCATAAAGAGAATAATTGTGATGAGTTTTTTAAGGAAATAGATAGGATCATTGAGATGTCATTATTTGGTGAGATTTCATATTTTCTAGGATTAAAAATAATTAAAGGGGTTGTTTATATTTTTAAATCCAAGGAAAAATAATATATAGATTGTTTAATAGGTTATAGGTGGATGAATTCAATAGGATTTCCACTACTATTGATGTTGGTACTAAAATGACTAAAGATAAGTTGTAAATTTGTCTAATCAAAGGGATTATGGAGAAATCATTTCCAACCTTATCTACATGATATATTTATGGTCTTACACAGTTTTTTTGACAAATGTGCTATATTACACTGTGATATAAAAGATTCACACTTTTTAGTATCCTAGAGAACCCAGAGATACATCATAAATACACTGAGATTCATTCTTTGTAGAGTGAAGGTATAGATTTTACATTAAAAGGATTTGAAAATACTAACTGGGAAAGAGATTGTGTTGATAAGATGTTCAAATTAGGAGTATATTTCATTTATGGTGACTGTTTCATGACATGATATAGAAAGTAAATAATAATTAGTGGAAATAAGAATACATGAAGTTGAATACATATCTATTACTCATGCATGTACCCAAATTAAAGTGAATTAGGTACATCTAGTGGAAATGATAGATGAGGTTGAGAAGGAAGTATGTATTTTTTATGAAAATAAAAGTGTTATAAATCCTTCTATAAATCTAGTTCAATACAATATATCAAAGAACATTGATATTTGATATCACTTTATTAAAGATAATGAGATATAAGTTTATTTGATGCTTAAGTTTTTTTGCTATGAAGGAACAAATGTAGATATTTTTACTAAAAAATTTATGAAGGAGAGTTTTGATGAATTAGGGATGAATATTCATTTTTAAACTTCCCCTTTCACTTAAATATCAGATGAAAAAAGACCCCCTCATGCATTCTGGGTTTGGATTATTTTTCCTCGGGGGGGGGGGGGAGAAAAGTTACACGACTCTTATTTGTCATAGCGATAGAAAAGTGTGTTCACATCCATTTTTATGCATATATAGGATTATTTCAAACATGGGGAGAATTGATGATATGATTAAAGAGATTAAAATTAAAAATCATTTTAATCACTTGAGAAAATTATTATTGTCACCAATGGATGGAAACCTTTAAAAAAACACAATATTATTTTATAGTGTTATATTAATATTAATTTCTTTTGAGATAGGATGTGATTTAATAATTCTTTCATGAGTTTTATAATATATGTTATAAGTTCTTGTATCTTTTAAAAAGGGTTGATTTAGGTTAACAACATATCCAATGGTGGAGATTGATGATACCCTTATAAATTTTTATTATTGTAATACCCCAATATTGTAAATTATATTTTCTATTGACATAAAATTTGTTCAATAACTTGGTCCACACACAAAAACAAACCAAATTAACAATAATCATTATATAATCATTAAAATATGTCCATTTGATTTTTAGGTAAGATGTAGGTAATCAAATTTCGAAAAATATTTTCAAATATTAATAATGGTCCATGTAAATACTAAGGAAGTGATTAAACATAAATAATATTTGTATATAATTTGAAATACTTATTTATGAATTAAAATATAAAATTTTAAAAAAATTATATTATATGATTTATTTTAAGAGAATAAATTTATTATGGATTAAATATATTATTGATATGAATAATATATTTAAACTAATTGATTTAGTAATTTATATTAAATAAGAATATGAATAGATAATATTATTATAAGTTACATTATTAAGAAAAAAAATCATTATAATTTAATGTTTTTTATAAAAAATTTATATTCAAAAATTTTACAATTTTAATTATCTCAAATTAACTTTATTTTTGGATTAATCATACAATTTTGTTTTTCTAAGATGAAATTTTGGAATTTTTCTAAAGTATTATATTTTAGGTAAATAGTGAAAAATATATTTTTTACCAACACTGTATATTTTAGGACTTTATGAATATATAATAAAGACCAAGAAGTTTATAAAAACTTTAAAATTTTCATGTATCTATTTAATAATTAAGACTACACATTTTCATAATACGATTTTGAATTTATAAAAAACCCATCTCTAACATTTTGAAAACATAGAAATATTTTTCTAATAAGAATTATTTCATTTATTATAACTTTAATAGGTGAAATTAGGACTTAGATTTACTTTATTGTAAAATAATTAAATTTTCTTTAATAAAAACTTATTACTGTGATTAAAATAAAAAACAAGTTTGATTTTATGTTAAACTTAGTTTTTATGTGTAAAAATAAACTTTTTTTGAAAATGGGTTTTTATGATTTACTTGCAAAAATTCTAAAACTAATATTTTATATATATATATTTTATAAAATAAAATATTTTAGATTTGGATACAATATTTAAATGTTATATAACAACATCCATTTTATTTTTTGGTATTGAAATTAAATTACTTGAATAAAAATTATTTTTTATGGTAAATACAAAACATTGTAAAAGTGGAAAATATAATGGTAAAAGACATAAAACATGTTTAAAAAATGTGTTAAAATGAATGTTATAGGATTTAGAAACCTCAAATAAACCCATATTTCATTACTTACCTTTATTGGGGACATTTACCTCTAAATGTTGTCATTCCATTTTTGAAAAAATAATGGTTATTTATTAAGATTTCATTTTTTCACTTATTGAAGGAGAACACTTCCACCACATTTATACACCCATTAAAAAGAAATGGATAAATAAAATCTCATATATTTTCTATTATATAATATTTACCTATGTCTTATAAGTATTTTTCATGCTAAAATTCAATGTTAAGGATCCATAATGTGTTATTTAAAGTAGAACATCCAAAGAGATAATTAATGTTCTAAACCGAGATCTCTTAATTACTTCCTTTATTTTACCCCTAAAACATATAAAATCTAAGAAAGTATGATTAAATAAATATTTATTATATTCTAAAATTTTATAATACTAATGTACTATCCACTTTATAACTACCTCCAAAACTATTCCAGAAATAAAGACATCGTTATGTGTAAGTCAGAATACCGCCTCCTTGCACAACTATCTTGAATTTTAATCACCTATTTCCATTAATGGTTATAAAATTATATTTAAAATATTAATATTAATTTTTAATATATTTATGGTTATGATATTATAAATAGTTATCATCTTTCTTTTCTTCTATATAGAACAAACATGTCACCCATGCATACGTGCAGATTACCACCTCCATGAATGTGACACATTTAATTTTTAGTGTAGAATTTTATTAATTAAAAAAACATAAAATATGATTCAACACATTAATTATATCTAAATAAAATCATTATACTTCTTTAATAATGATATTATTCTAAATGAGTCACTTCCTTAACCATAATCAATATAATATTGTATCTTGCTCTTTTTTTGGTCAGTTTAACCACATACTCTAACAATTATATGGATTTAAATTATAGATTACAATAGAAACATAAATAATGGTTTTATTTAAAATTAATTACCAAATAAAATTTTTATGCTATTATAATGTTAATATTAAAATTTTGGTTATTATTTTTGTACCACAATTTTGTTCGTTACAAATTACTAAAACAGACACCTAAAAAAATTCGTCATCATGATTAATTACTAAAATGATTAATAATTGAAATTAAAAAATCATAAATCATTATAAAAACATTAATTATAGAACCTTTAATGATATTTTAATGGGTAACATTGAATATATCAACAATAATCAGCACCGTTATTATGAAACATGTTCTAAACTCACAGTCAAAGATAATAACATTTAATGATTAAAATAAGAAATAACTAAGAAATATATTTTCAATAAATTATTATAAATGTAATATATAAAAGGATATAGGTATTTATAAGGTTCTAAAATATTATATTTAAATTTTTTATACTGGATGTTAGAGCACGTTCTCCATAATAGGAATAAAGATAAGGATTATTGCACCTCACTTTTTCTTCATTGATATATTATTTATATTAACAACTTATTTCATTATTGTGGTGTATATTTTCTACATGAATATATTTTCATAATAATTGTATTTAAATCTATGGGAGTTTAAAATACAAACACATTTTTTCTTTCATGATCTTTATATTGAAAATATACTAATTATTTCAGGGTTTCTTTATCTAGATTCTCAAATCCACAAGGCATGTTTGATATTTCACACCATGGTTTATATTATATTGTGTATATATATCCTTGATATATTTTGTTGTTTTTATTGTTTTATTTATTTTTTTCATTATCATTTATTTTTATAAATTCTACTTCATAACATTTTGATTCACTTTTTACCAAAATTTAAACTGCATTTTTATCTCAAATTATAATATTTGAGACTTGTTTCTTATTATACACCTAATTTAATTTACACGATGGGTTTACTAAATATTTTATATATTAAACCAAAAATAAAATTTTATTAATGGAATTTGATGTTAAATTTTAGGTTCTCTCTTTCAATGTGTTTTGATTTAAATATTACCTAATCCATAAGAAACTTTAATAACTCAAATCTCGTTTTATTGACTTGTAATTCCTCTTATTGAGATTATTTATTAAAAAAATGGTTTCTTAAACACTAATATTTTGTTTCATAGTTTACCTAATAAATAATCTAATTATATTTTCTTTTGTTTATAAATAATTTTTATAATCAATTAATTCTTTTGTCTTATGAAATCATCCATTATGTATGGGCACAAATTGTCATCTGATGGATTCCTCCGTGAATACCTTATTTTTCATTCTATTGATTTAATGGAATTAAAATATATACCTATACATTGATTTATTTAAATTAATTATTATATTAACCATATACCCATGACTCTATATGGAGTTTATTTGAGGGATATTTACAATGAAATATATTTCATTTATTGATTGGAGAAATATTTACAATCTTTATACTTGTTATTTCAATATACATGTTTATTGATTACTAAGGAATATTGGTTATGTAATATGTATCTAATTCACTACAAGACATGATGAATTAATTGGACTTTATTAGTGACCTTTGAGGCCCTTTATATCCACTTGATGCATCATTAGGTCTGATAAGAGTAACTACTCGGGGAATTTAGTGTATGCATTAACTTTTATTGGATTTCTTGGATACAGTCATATAATCAAGTAGATGTCTTATCATAAGTACTTGATGTCATATAATTTCTTAGTTCAAGGAATTGAAAATTTTGAAATCATTCATTATACCATATTGGAATTATTTATTATTTTCTATGTTCTAGTTTATAAAGTTAATCATGGTTTTTTTTCAAGGCCATGTGATAAGTTATATAGAATTATTTGATTATTATTTATTTCATTAAACTTTATTCATAAATTGTTAATTCTATGATAGATTTTTTTATATTATTTATTTTACTAATAATTTTATCTCACTATTCTTATGATTGAATTTCTCCATGTTATGTTGTAAAATATTACACATGATATATCTAGAATATTAAATATTAGAATAAATTACCTGAGATATTGAAGACTTATTATGGTTTATTTAGTTCAAATTTTCTTGGAAAAAAATGTCCATTAATTTAGAAATAAATGGGATTTATTATTTTATTACTTTTCATTATTCTATAAATCTATAAACCTAAATATTTATGGAAATGTATGTAATGAAATAATTGGTTTATATTAGGTAATTATGGTATAATTACATTTGTATTTTCAAAATTTGTGTCAAAGACAATATGAAAAGTATTTATTTCTAGAAATATATATTGGAATGTAAGTCTAATGAATCACATTTATTGTCATATCAATGTTTGGGATATTTTAAAAGAATAAAATGTTATTGATTAAGTACAATGTAAGATGTATAAATGTCATCAATGTTGAATAAGTTATTATTGATCTTGATTTAAAAGTTATAGAGATACCTTTAGGTTAGTTAATGAAGTATTTAGTATTTTATATTTTTTTGGGAATTAGGATTAGATAACTTTAGTGATAACCCTAAGGATGAGTATAATTAAAGGAAAACAACCAAAATTTTAGAAAATTATAGAGTTATGGTCTCCTAGGAATTTCATCCCATTCTTGACAATGGAATGTGCATATTGTTATTGAACTAATACATATAGGGGTAATCACTATGAACGAGGATGATCAAGTATCAACTCAATCACCACTCTGTACATGATGAGTGGGCCTAAGACTACAAACATATCTAGACAATTCAAATGGATATTATTTATAAATTCACATGCTCTTTACCAACTATTACGAGGGATTTGAATATATTTATGTTAGATAAACTTGTACAAAAAATATCACGGACAACCTTGGTTAAATAAAAAGAGATATAGGTTGATCCAATTAATTCATAGATGAAAAATATGTGTTATAGGTTGAAATACATGTGTTGCTATAGAATAAATCATAGGATTTAGTTTTTATATTTAGAACATCATTTAATATGAATTTATGTGATATTATCATTACCATATTAGTTTTAATTTTTATAAAAATTCAGATAATCAGAATTAAGTAATGAATTAAATGACACTATAAACCCCTAGTTAATAATAGAAAATAAATGAATCATATTTTTTATAAATTTTTATGACAATTTAAATCAAGGAATATGTTTATTAAGATGTAAAAATGAGTTTCAATATTTTTCCTAAGCTAGTGTATTTGATTTCAACATAGAAATTTCCTCTTGTGTCATGCCTATATTATATATACCCTTATATATTTTATTATTGGGTGATAATTAATATTATTAGGATTTAATTTATATATCTGGGATAATTTAAAGCATAAAATTTAAAACTATACTTTCACTTGAATCCAAAGGTTTTCACTAGCTTGATTCACACACAACATCAATCCAAAGTGAACAATGAAATCTTATGTAACCATTAAAATGTATCCATATAATTTTTGGATAAAAATATATGTAATGTAATAATAAAAAATAAAAAATATCCTTAATAATATTTTGGCATTTATTAAATTAAATTAGTGTATCTAAATATTAAATGAGACTAATTTTTTACATTAATATATAAAATTACTTAAATTAGATGTTATAAAATTTATTTTAAAATTATAAAGATATAATGGATAAAAATTATATTTTATAAGAATGATATGTGAGAAAAATTTTGATTAGTAATTTATAGGAATTATGAATAAATATGGTAAGTATTTCTTAAAAATAGTTTCGATAAAAAAATTACATTTAATTTTTATGTACTAATTCAAAAGTTAAATTATAAAATTTTATAATATTAATATTTTAAATAAAATAAAATTATTTTTTTATTATGTATAAAAATTTTAGATTAATATTAAATTATAGTACTTTTCTAAAATAGTCTAAGTAAATAGTGAAAACAAAATTTTTACAAAAAGTTTGATTTTTTACATTATCATTATACATGAATGACATATAATTTTATAAAAACATTTCATTGATTATATAAGTATTTAATATTAAAAATTATATATTTGAAAAATACTATGTTGAATTTAGAAAAACATCTATTTAATAATTCGAAAATTAAACAATATTATTCTAATAAAAACAGTTTTTCTATTAAGTCTAAAATAAGTGAAATTAGAATATGAATTTTTTATAAAGTCAGATAAAAATACTTGGGATAATAATAAATAATTAAATTAAATCTAAATAAATATCATATATTATTTTATCTTATAGTTAATTTTCATTCTGAAAAATACACTTTTCCTAAAAATTAATTTTTACACGTTAGATTTTATACTAATAATATAATTTTTTTACACATCAAAATTTTATTTAGTAGAATAGTTTTAGTATTTTTATTCAATGTTATAAAATTATGCATGATGTGACATTTTATATTTATTTATAAAAAGTAAATTATATAGGTAAAGATTAAGTACCATGCTAAAAAAATGTTTAAAGTGAAAATTATATTGTTAAAACACATGAAACATGTTAAAAATGATATAAAATGAACATTTGACTATTTTATAAACTTATAAAACACAAAAAATAATTGTTTCCATCTTTTGGGGCCTTTGACCCTTGAATAGAGTCATACCATCATTGAAATAGTAATGGATATTTAGAAAAACGTCCATTTTCTTCAATAATAAATGGAGATTACCTAAATATCATTAATCAACCAATTAAAAATAATTTTATAGATAAAAAATCTTCCCTAGTATCTCCTTATATATCTCCACACATCATCGAATCATTTTATTTTCTATAAAACCATGTTATGGATCGATAATGTGTTTCCCAAGAGAGAACATCTAAGGAGATGGGTAATGTCACAACCAATCTCTCTTAGGTGTTTCATTAATTTACCACCTCAAGACTATTATATCCATGAATGTATAATAATATAAGTATTATTAATATTAATAAATTTTATTATTCTACGAGGATTTTTGATTTAATAACATCCTCTAAAACCATTAAAAATGATGATATCGTCAAGCATACATGCAGAATACCACCTCCATGAAAAACATGATTGATTTTTCATTACCGCCTTAAAATAATGGTTATAAAAGACTGTTTAAAGGATTAATAATTTTTTTAGAAAATTATTAAAAGTTTGATATTGTAATCCCTTCCCTATATTCCTCCTAATATTTTTTAAATGAACACATATCCTATGAATATGTGTAGACTACCACCTCCACGAAAGTAACATTTTTTCCACTCTAGTATTTTTTTATTTTTAAAAATATTTTATAATATTATTCCCTATATCCATTAAATATAAATAATATCATTATTATTCTTTAATATTTATATTATACCAAAATAATCACTTTCTCAATAATGTTGACCTTAATATAATATCTTGGTTTTCTAGGGTCAATTTGAGAACCAAATTTAATAATGATAAATATTTTAACCATGTATTCCAATGGAATGCTAATTAATAGAGTTATTTGGAATTAATTAGTGAAAAATATTTTTTATTTTTCTATAATGGTATTTTAATATTTACCTTATTATTTCCGTGCCACGATTTTTTCCCTTAATAATTACTGAAACATGTTCGCCACCAACTTCATCAAGTTAAATCAAAATGAAAATATATATAAAATGGAAATAGGATATTATAAATCAATATAAAATATAACTTCATTTACATATAATGATCTCATAATTATAAAATTTTAATAAATAAACACAAAATCAACACTGCTATTATAAAACAAGTACTAAACAAACAATCAAAAATAATAATATTTGTTGATTAAAATAAGATATAAGTAAATAATATATTTTTAATAAATTACAATTAATGAATATTAAAAAGTTTTATAGGTTATAATGTTTTTATAAAATAATTTATTAAGATATTTATTTTTTTATATAGATTTATAGATCTTGTTGGACAATGTATGAATAAAAGTAGGGATTTTTTCATCTCAAATTGGATTCATTGAGATATGATTTGTTTTCCCCACATGTTTCCTTATTTTTTGTATATATTACATGTACATTTCTCTTTATAATAATTTTATTCAGATATATTTTATTTAAAAATACATCTCACACTTTATCTTTCCTGAGATTTTGATTCAAATGATATTATATGGGTTTCTTTGTATCAACTGTCAAATATATGAATCATGCTTAATACTATGCACTATGTTTTCTTTTACATTGTTTACATACTACACCATTGTATTATATTATTACTATTAATGTTTCATTAAGTTTATTTTAATGTATTTTCATATAACCCTTATTCACATCATTTTGATTCTATTATTACCAAAATTCATAAAGTTTTTTTCTCAAATTATTTTCTTTGAGATTTTTTTACTATACAACTAATTTTATTTACATAGTTTTTCTAAAACCTATTTGAAATATTATAAAATTAATTACCATTTATTCCGTTTATTTTATAATAAATTTAAATCTCTCTATCAATGTGATTTGATTTATATTTTACCTAGGACGTAAGGGATTTTGAAAACCAATATATATTTTCTTTGAGATATAATGATTCTTCATGAAATTATTTCATCCATGAATCATTACATGAAACCCAATTTTTTATTTAATGGATTTATTTATAAATACTCTCATATATTTTTTGTTTTTGGATTAAACTCCTGAAAATTCAATTCTTTTTTTCTTCCCTAATAATCCATAGTGTATGGGAATTATTTCCCTTTAAATTCCATCATTTTAGAAAAACCTATATATCATCCTTCGGATTGAATGTGAATCACCAAGACACCCAAAAATATATTGATTTAGAAAAATTATAGACTTAAAAATATACCCATTACATCATACAATGTTATATTGAGGAATTTCTATATATAAATCTAAAACAATTATCAAATGGGGAAATTTGATAATATATATACTTTTTATTTCAATATGAATGTTTGTTGATTACTAAGGAATATTGGTTATGTATTATATAATTTATTCATTCGTTTATATGATGAATAATTGGACTTATTTAGTGATTTTTAGATCTTGTAATATCTATTTGATGCATTGATAGGTCTCAAGAGAAAAACTAGGCCGGTTCTATAAGTCCCCAACCTTAAAACATACTTAATATTTAATTAAATGAATAATTCACATTGAGGATCTTTTCATGGTTTAGAGTTTTAGAGAATTAGGACATAACTATTACATCTCAAAAGATTACAAAGTAGACACTTCTACTAAGTTACCATAAAATAAAAACTCTTAAAAGAAACATGTCTAGTTCCATGTTTTAGATAGTATGACTTTCCCTTGATCCCATACATGACCCTATTACACATTAATTCCTATGAAAAACATTTCAAAAAAACTTGGGGTGAGCATAAAAAGCTCAATAATGGATACACAAAGATGGAAAACTGTTAGTTTTTCAAAACAACAAGTAAACCATGAGTACTTTATCAAAGTAATACTTTTCATCTTTATGGAGTAGTAAACACTCCTCACTGAATAAAATATCATTACTTACACTTTTTTAACCAAAATATTTCCATAAACCCATATAAAGAACACATAACATATAATGGTAACTTGGGACATAAACATACTTAAAAGCAATAACCATATGGTTGACTTCCACAGATATCATTTAATGGAATAGCCATACGACTGACTTCCATACCCAATGAATTGGAGGTTATAACATAACCACCCATCCTAGTATTCACGGCACCACCCGTCATATGGTTTATCACGTAACCAACCATCATATGTCCAAGTACCATTATAAAATCATAACAATTATAAAGGAAAGAAAAAATTTCCACATTTCAATCACAATATATCACTTAAATATATTGAAATAAAAAAATTCATTATAAAAACCATTTTTAATACCAAAATACATAAAACGGTATATGGTATTTATTTCATTTTAAAAACATTATGGCTTGTTCAGGAAGCCAAAGACCAAATAATACACACGGCGGTGGAAAAGGTCGTTGTCGCCGTATACGTACGACAAAAACAATCCCTTTTGTCATTTAGTAAAATGCTACGTATAAAAATATTACTTTTGAATAAAATTCAAAGTAAAAGGGGTTTATACACCATATAAAGTAAAGTTGTGTATAAAACAAAATATTCCTCAATGAATGGAGATTGAGAGGAGGTCTCTTACCTCGGGTCCGACTTGACTCGATCGTTCTTTAATGTCCTAAATAATAAAATTGGGTTAATTTATACTTTCTTAAGAACTTTTTTCAAGTTAATTATTCTTTTTATATCACTTATTACTATTTTATGAACATTATGTAATCATTTAAGTTAATAACGGTTGTTTTGTCGATATTTGGTACTTGAGTCAAAAGTGAACTTCTTATATTTACATGTTGTTCACGTAGTCAAATATCCATTATCTCAAGAATGATATTCATGATGTAGATTCCATATATATCATATATATCCAGTATATAAATGCATTTATAATATTACATAATCATTTAGAGGTAAAAAATGAAATGCACCGTTCATGGAGACGGTAAGCCGTACGTACGCATGAACGCTACTTCGATTTCTATGTCATATTAATGGAATTAAAACTAAATTAGAGATATGTATATTTTAATTACATAATTATATTCATCATTTAAATGTAACATACATCATATATATCCATTATATATATGTACTTATAATAGTACATTACATTTGTGGATAAGAAATGAAGTGCACCGTTCATGGAGACGATAAACTGTACGTATGCATGAACGCTTCTTTCATTTCCATCTCATAATTTAATGGAAATAAATAATAATTATATAAAGGTATATTATAATTCCAGTATAATATCATATATAATGTCATTAAATCTATCCTTTATACATCCCACATATGGCATTAACGAATCAAATCACTTTGAGGGGGCCGTAGTCCGCACTTCCTAAAATGAAGATATCGCATTAACCATAATGGAAACCATAAAGGTATGCCAAAAATGAAAAATACAGAAGCATAAGGAAAACATAAAAATAATATATATCATATATAAATATAGTGACATCTTAATGGCCACCATTAAAGGTGTTAAAAGAAGATTGAACAATCATCGTTTTGTGAGGCAGAAATTCGCCAACCACAGAAACAGTATATTCTTTAACCATTAGATGAAGGTGTGTGTAATTGTTGCTCGAATACTTCTTATAACAACATCCTATTATATGTAAGATACTGGTTTTTTTACAAAAGAAATGAATAAAAAGAGTTTAGGGGGTTGGAGAAGCAAAATAAAACAAAAGAGCATAAGTGAAGACGTTACCTTAAAATCGGTAACTCCCTTTGGTTTGAAACAAAAGGGTCTCTTGAAAAGCTTCCTGTCTAAGGTAAGGCTTTCAGGAAGAGTAGTGGGATGTGGAGAGACAAAATTATCAGATCTTGGCCGATCCAAACTCTTGAGAGGTTTGGGTAAGGAGGTAGAGGTTGGGGCCTTTTATAAGAGGAGAGGAGGGGCACTCTTGGAAAATTATAAAAGTTTACTTTATTTTCAAATGATTTTCGTATTTTAATGGTACCAAATTGATGTGTTTCGAGGATAAGGTGATAAGGTTTCGAAATAAATCCATACAATAGGTTTTTTACATGTTTAGGTGTTTTATTTTACATTATATTTCCATTTTATTTAAATCGTTAAATAATGAGGTAAACGCTGCATCATCATGATGTCATAAATAATTTAATTTATTTAATGTCTAAAAATTAAAAAAAAAATTCTATGATGTAGGAAATCTTTTTCTATTTCCAATGACGATTTATAGATAAAAATCTGACTTGTATTACCACATGTAAAATATTTTTTAATAAAACAACACATGTTTGTGTCATTTTTACTTTTACTTTAAATAAAAGGCATTAATGTCATTATCTTACACAAGTGGCTCCATGGGGTCCCAAAAATATACACATGGGTTTTATGGGTCGGTCATGACTCATAAAATAGGGTTAGTACAAGTGTCAAGATATTTTCATTTTATTATAATATCATTTTTACCTTAAATCACACTAATTACCGATAATCGCGATTAATAAAACTTAAAAGTTACTTTTCATCAAAAATTATTTTCATCCCATTGAACCAAATTTTACTTAAAAATTAAAATCATTTATATTGGATTTTTCAAATTAAAATCACATAAGTGGTAAAGTCCCATTTAAACGAAAAATCAGTTTTTGTAACTACCACTTTGTGGTTTCACTATTCATAAAAAATTAAGGTTTTTCTGAAAAATACCAATAATTCACCCTAAGATATATTTGATATTACGAATTCAAAAATAATGTCTATTTTACCAAATTCATAACATAGAAGTTTCATTAATTAATTTTATAATTAAATCCTGCTGTCAAATCAGATAGCGTGTTTTTAAGAAACAATATATATCAAAAGATTGACACTCGTTTATGTCCAATATCAAAGTGATATTAATTAAAATGACCAGAATTGGATTAAATGGTAAAAATATATTCTCATTTCACTTTAAAACCAATTAAAAATATAATCTAACTATATAAATAAATTGGATTAAAAAGAGGTTTTTAATTAAAATACAACACTTTTCACTATTCATTAAAAAATGAACATTATTAGAAAAATACCAGAAATTTATCGAAAGTAAATTTCAATGTACCAATCATAAATTATAAGTTTATTTTGACAAATATATATTATAAAAGTGTCAAAAGTTAGATATAAAAACTGTTCTCCATCAAAAGGCGGTAAAAAAATATTTTAAAAATATTAGAGTATTCCATGCTTAAGATTGGATTTATTCTAATTTTAAGCCTCTAAAACACTATCAAATTCATAAATAGACATAGATAATAATATCTATTATTCATTACGTACTTGGGATGTTACATCCTTCCCCCTTTTGGGAATTGCGTCATCGTAATTTTATTCACTTATCAAAATAAGTGGGGGTGTTTATCCCTCATAGGATTTTTAGACTCCCACATTGCCTCTTCAACCATATGGTTTTTCCATAAAACCTTTACCTGGTGAATTAACTTATTCCGTAACACTTGCTCTCCTCGATCAATAATCTGGACTGGTTGTTCTTCATAAGAGATATTCTCTTCCAACTGAACTACCTCTGGGCTCAAATCATGAGATGGATCTGGCATATACTTTCTCAACATCGAAACATGAAAAACATTGTGTACCTGAGATAAACTCGTAGGTTAAGCCACTCGGTAAGAAACTGATCCAACTTTTTCCAGAATTTCATATGGTCCAATGAACCTTGGACTCAACTACCCTTTCTTACCAAATCGCATCATACTTTTTCATGGTGAAACTTTGAGAAAAATATGATCACCTACCTCGAAAGATAGATCCTTCCTCTAGTTATCTACATAACTTTTCTGTCTACTCTGATCTGTTTTCATGTGTTTCTGAATTAACTAAACTTTTTTTCCATCTCTTCTACCAATTCTGGTCCCATTAGATTTCTTTCACCCACTTCATCCCAAAAATCCGGAGTTTGGAACCGCTTCCCATAAAATTCCTCAAATGGAGCCATTTGTATACTGGAATGAAAACTGATATTAAATAAAAATTCAACCAAAGAAAGATGTTGGTCCCAACTTCCCTGATAATCCATCGAACAAGTACGTATCATATCCTCCAATTTCTAAATTGTTCGTTCCGACTGCCCATCTGATTGAGGATGAATAGCTGTACTAAAATTTAATTCAGTACCGAACGACTTCTGAAGGCCTTTCCAAAAGATAGAAGTGAACCTGGGATCACGATCAGATACAATGAAGAGGGGAACTCCATGAATCCTAACTATCTCATTAAGATACAACCGAGCAAGTTGATCTAGAGGCAAAGTATCTCAAATAGGAAGAAAATGAGCAGATTTAGACAATCGATCAACAATATCCCAGATTACATTATTACCTCTATATGTCTTCGGTAATCCCAAAAAAAAGTCCATGGATATATTTTCCCATTTACACTCTGGCACTGGTAAAGGCTGAAGCATCCCTTTTGGTAATTTCCACTCTGCTTTAACCTGCTAACAAGTCAAACAATTCACAATAAAATCAGCAATATCTCTTTTCATTCTACCCCACTAGTAATACTCTCGAAGATCTCTGTACATCTTAGTACTTCCAGGATGAACTGAAAACGAGGAACTATGAGCCTCACATAACAACTCATTCTTCAACTGTGAATCACCAGGCACACATAATCACTTCCCAAACCTCAAAACACAATCATTATCAATGTTAAATTTAGGCAACTTACCCTTCTGAACCAGCTCTACCTTTTTCTACAACCCACTGTCTTTCTTCTGTGCTTGCTTAATTCCGTCTGATTCGGATGATCTCACTGATACCTAAAACAAAACAGAATAACTTCCTGCACCAACAACTTCAATTCCAAAATTAATCAAATCAAAAACCAAAGGATCTCATTCCAAACGTAGCATGGTTAATTAAGCCTTACTTTTTTGACTCACTGCATCAACCACATTATTTGCTTTTCTCAGATGGTAATGAATTTACAATCATAATCCTTGATTAATTCTAGCCATGTCCTCTGTCTCATGTTCAATTCTTTATTAGAGAATATATATTTTAAACTTTTGTGATCAGTATATATTTCACACTTTACTCCATACAAATGATGCCTCCAAATTTTTAGAGCAAAAACAACAACAGCTAATTCCAAATCATGTGTAGGGTAATTTACCTCATGAGTTTTTAACTGACATGAAGCATAAGCAATTACCAGATCATTCTGTATAAGGACACAACCAAGTCCCTTCAACGAAGCATCACTGTAGATAACAAACCCTCCATTCTTGGAAGGAAGTGCCAAAAACTGGAGCATTCACCAATCTTCTCTTCAACTCCTGAAAACAATCATCACATTCTTTTGTCCAGATAAACTTAACACCCTTACGAGTTAGCTTAGTCATTGGACTAGATAACCGTGAAAATTTTTCAACAAACCTTCATTAGTAACCTGCCAAACCAAGAAAACTATGGATCTCGGTTATATTTGTGGGTCTTGGCCATTCTTCAATAACATTTTTAAGAGGATCAACAGTTATGACATCTTTTCAAACAATGGGACCAAGGAATGAAATTTTTTGTAACCAAAACTCACACTTGTTGAATTTTCCATACAGTTTATTTTATTTTAAGGTTTGCATGATAACCCTTAAATGACTATCATGCTCCTCTTTAGTTTTAGAAAACACCAAAATATCATCAATGAAAACAACCAAAAACTTATCCAACAACTCATTGAAAATTCTATTCATAAGGTCCATGAATACAGAAGGTTCATTGGTTAAACCAAAAGGCATACCTAGAAATTCATAATGGCCATATCTAGTACGGAACGCAGTCTTTAGAACATCTGCTTCTTTTACTTTCAACTGATGGTACCCCGACCTCATGTCAATCTTAGAAAAATACTAAGCTCCTTGGAGCTGATCAAACAAATCTTCTATATGAGGAAAATGATACTTGGTCTTAACAGTGATATTATTCAAGGCTCTATAATCAATGAAAAGTCTCATTGAACCATCTTTCTTTTTAACAAACAAGACAGGATCACCCCATGGTGATGTGTTAGGTTGAATAAAACCTTTATCTAATAACTCCTACAATTGCTTCTTTAACTCTAAAAGTTCAACTTGAGACATTCGATAAGGGGGTTTTGAAATTGGCTTCGAATCAGGAACTAAGTCAATAGTAAATTCAACTTCCTGATCTTTAATAATACCAAGAAACTCATCAGGAAAAACATCAAGATACTCATTTACCACTGAAACATCATTAATCTGAACAGTTCCCTTGTTTTCAATGATATGTGCAAGATAACATTCATTTCCATCATTTACTAGTTTCTCAACTTCCTGATATGTTATCAAAAGAAAGGGTTCGTTATTGTACACAAACTGAAAAAATTTCTGAAAAGAAACCATTTGAGCTATGCAGTCAATCTTAGTATGATAAACAGAAAGCCAATCCATGTCCAAAATAACATCAAACTCTACTAGAGGCAAAACAATAAGGTTTGCTGGTAGATTCTTTCCGCACACAAGGATAGGAAGGTTCTTATAATTTCTTTTTGTATCAACGTTCCCTCTGGGTGTTTTTACCATAAGTTCAGGATTCATATCTTGAGATGGAATTTCCAATTTAATAGAAAACTTATTAGAAATGAAAGAATGTGTAGAAAATGAATCAAAAAACACATTGGCATAATCTGAACAAACAAATAGTGTACCTGATACTACTGTATTCGATGGCCCAACATCTGTTGAAGTAGTTGAAAAGGATTTCACCACCCATTTCTGCTTATAGTCTGGCTGCTTTCCCTCAGTTGAGTTCTTCGTTAGACACTCATTTTAATAATGACCCATTTCATTACACTTAAAACATCTTACCGCTGGCTTTTCATTTCCTACTTGATTATCTTCCTTATAGTTACGAGCAATATGACCAGACTTACCACACCGAAAGCACTTTCTAGACTTGGATAAACATTTTCTAGGATGCATTTTACCACACTTCTCACAGGATGGATATTTGGTTTTCTTACCTCCTTGCTTCTTTGATGAATTCTTCCCTTTTTCCTGCCAACTGGACCCCTTATTCTGTTGTTTGTCAAAGAACACCTGATCATCAGCAAACTCCATTTCCACCTTCTCCTCACATCGAACAAGATTTTCATAACTTTTGAACTCATGAGAAGCTAAATCACTTCGATACCTTAGCTTTAGCCCTGAGTAAAAACGGTTGATTTTACTAGCAAGGTCTCATATGAAATTTGGAGAATAACTTGCCAGTCGAGTGAAATTTTCTTCATAAGCAGCCACTGAGCCATCCTCCTGCCTCAATTCTAGGAACTGTTTTTTTATCCTAAGATGAACCACCTTAGGAAAATATTTCTCAAGAAACGTACCTTTGAATTCATCCCAATGATGATCATCAATCTCATCACTATCCCTAATATTTTTCATCATCCACCACCACTGATCAGCTTCACCTTCAAAATGGTAAATAGCAAGACTAACCTTTTGATGTTCTGAATACCCCATGACATCAAAAATATTCTCCAGTACTTTAATCCACCCTTCACCTAGCACAGGGTCAGATGATCCTCTTAATGATGGGGGATGTTGCCTCATGAAATGTTCCACCACTGACATGTTCCTCTGTGGTTGATCTAACTGATCTCATGCATGGATACCACCACCATTTATATCCTGAGTCAACCGTGCCATCACTACAACAAACTGTTCAGTTCCAATTCCGACCATCTTAGGTTTCTGATTTGGAAGGTTGTCTCCCTCCTGATGTCTTCCCAACATAGCTTCCTTGTTTCCTATACGGAAAACCATTCTGAACACAGTAATATATTAGGCGAAGCAACATGGTAATCTTTAAATGCTATATTATTTCAGTCATACCATAAATTAATTTATAATTTAACAATTTTCTAACTCCTAAAGTTGTCTAAACCGACCTCTTATACCAACTATAAGGTCCCAGCCTTAAAACTTACATAATATTGAATTAAATGAATAATTCACATTGAGGATCTTTTCAGGGTTTAGTGTTTTAGATAATTAGGACATAACTATTAAATTTCAAAATATTACAAAGTAGACACTTCTACTAAGTTTCCATAAAATAAAAAATCTTAAAAAGAAACATGTCTAGTTCCATGTTTTAGATAGCATGACTTTCCCTTGATCACATCCTCGACCCTATTCCACATTAATTCCTGTGAAAAACATTTCAAAAAAACTTGGGGTGAGCATAAAGATCTCAGTAAAGGATACACAAAGAAGGAAACTGTTAGTTTTTCAAAACAACAAGTAAACTATGAATACTTTATCAAAGTAATACTTTTCCCATTTATGGTGTAGTAAATACACCTCACTGAATAAAATATCATTACTTACCCTTTTGTAACCAAAAGATTACCATAAAACCCATATAAAGAACACATAACATATAAAGGTAACTTGGGACATAAACATACTTAAATGGAATAACCATACGTTCGACTTCCATACATATCACTTAATGGAATATCCATACGGCCGACTTCCATACCCCATGAATTGGAGGTTATAACGTAACCACCCATCCTGGTATTCACGGCACCACCCGTCATATGGTTTATCACGTAACCACCCATGAAATGTCCAAGTACCATTATAAAATCATAACAATTATAAAGGACAGAAAACATTTCCACATTTCAATTACAATATATCACTTAAATATATTGACATAAAAAAAATTAATTATAAAAACCCTTTTTAATACCAAAATACATAAAACAGTATATGGTATTTATTTCCTTTTAAAAACATTATGGCTTGTTGGGGAAGCCAATGACCAAATAATACTCACGGCGGCGGAAAAGGTCGTTGTCGCCACATATGTACAACAAAAACATTCTCTTTTATCGTTTAGTAAAATGAAACGTATAAAAAGATTCCTTTTGAATAAAAGTCAAAGTAAAAGGGGTTTATACACCATATAAAGGAAAGTTGTGTATAAAATAAAATATGCCTCAATGAAAGGAGATTGAGACGAGGTCCCTTACCTCGGGTCCGACTTGACTCGATCGTTCTTTAATGTCCTGAATAATAAACTTGGTTTAATTTCTACTTGCTTAAGAAACTTTTTCAAGTTCATTATTCCTTTTATATCACTTATTACCATGTTATGAACATTATGTAATCATTTAAGTTAATAACGGTCATTTTGTCGATATTTAGTACATGAGTCAAAAGTGAACTTCTTATATTTACAATTTGTTCACGTAGTCAAATATCCATTTTCTCAAGAATGATATTCATGATGAATATTACCTATATATCATATATATCTAGTATATACATGCATTTATAATATTACATAATCATTTAGAGGTAAGAAATGAAATGCACCGTTCATGGAGACGGTAAGCCGTACGTACGCATGAACGCTACTTCCATTTCTATGTCATATTAATGGAATTAAAAATAAATGAGATATATGTATATTTTAATTCCAGAATTATATTCATCATTTATATGTAACATACATCATATATATCCATTATATATATGTACTTATAATAGTACATTACATTTGGGGATAAGAAATGAAATGCACCGTTCATGGAGACGGTAAGCCGTACGTACACATGAACGCTACTTTAATTTCTATCTCATACTTTAATGGAAAGAAAAAATAACTATATAAAGGTATATTATAATTCCAGTATGATATCATATATAATATCATTAAATCTATCCTTTATACGTCCCACATATGGCATTAACGAATCAAATCACTTTGAGGGGGTGGTAGTCCACACTTCCTAAAATGAAGATATCGCGTTTACCCATAATGGAAACCATAAAGTTTTGCCACAAATGACAAATAAAGAAACATAAAAAAAACCTAAACATAATATATATCATATATAAATATAGTGACATCTTAATGTCCACCATTAAAGGTGTTAAAGGAAGATTGAACAATCATCATTTTGTGAGGTAGAAATTCACCAACCACATAAACAATATGTTCTTTAACCATTAGATAAAGGTGTGTGTAAGTGTATCTCGAATCCTTATTATAGAAAAATCCTAGTATATGGAATATACTTTTTTTGTTACAAAATAAATGAATAAAAATAGTTTAGGGGGTTGGAGAAGCAAAATAAAACAAAAGAGCACAAGTGAAGACGTTACCTTAAAATCGGGTAACTCTCTTTGGTTTGAACCAAAAGGGTTTCTTGAAGAGCTTCATGCCTAAGGTAAGACTTCTAGTATGAGGATAGGGATGTGGAGAGACAAAATGATTAGATATTGGCCAAGCCAAATGCTTGATAGTTGTGGGTAAGGAGGTAGAGGTGGGGGCGTTTTATAAGAGGAGAGGAGAGGCACTCTTGGAAAAGTATAAAATGATACTTTATTTTCAAATGAGTTTCGGATTTTAATGGTCCCAAATTGATGTGTTTCGAGGATAAGGTGATAAGGGTTCTAAATACACCCATACAATAGGTTTTTGACATGTTTAGGTCTTATATTTTACATTTTATTTCCATTTTATTTAAATAGTTAAATAACAAGGTAAACGCTGCATCATCATGATGTCATAAATAATTTAATTTATTTAATGTCTAAAAATTATAAAAAAATACTATGATGTAGGAAATATTATTATCTTTCCAATAAATATTTATAGTTAAAAATCTGACATGTATAACCCCATGTAATTTTTTTTCGTAAAACAATACATGCTTGTGTCATTTTTACTTTTACTTTAAATAAAAGGCATTAATGTCATTATCATACCCAAGTGGCTCCATGGGGTCCCAAAAATCGACCCATGTGTTGTATTGGTCGGCCATGACTCATAAAATAGGGTTAGGACAAGTATCAAGATATTTTCATTTTATTATAATATCATTTTTACCTTAAATCACACTAATTACCTTTAATTGCGATTAATAAAACTTAAAAGTTTCTTTTAATCAAAAACTATTTTCATCCCATTGAACCAAATTTTACTTAATAATGAAAATAATTTATATTGGATTTTTGATATTCAAATCACAGAAGTGGTAAAGTCCCATTTAAACGAAGAATCAGTTTTTGTAACTACCACTTTGTGGTTTCACTATTCATCAAAAATTAAGGTTTTTCTGAAAAATACCAAAAATTCACCCTAAGCTATATTTGATATTCCGAATTCAAAAATGATGTCTATTTTACCAAATTCATAAAATTGAAGTTTCATTAATTAATTTTATAATTAAATCCTACTGTCAAATCAAATAGCGTGTTTTTAAGAAACAATATATATCAAAAGATTGACACTCGTTTGTGTCCTATCTCAAAGTGATATTAATTACAATGACCACCATTGGATTAAATGGTAAATATATATTCTAATTTCACTTTAAAACCAATTCAAAAGATAATCTAACTATATAAATATATTATATTAAAAAGAGGTTTCGAATTAAAATACAACGCTTTTTACTATTCATTAAAAAATGAACATTATCTGAAAAATACCATAAATTTATCCAAATTAAATTTAAATGTCCCAATCATAAAGAATAAGTTTATTTTGACAAATATAGCTTATAAAATTGTCAAATGTTATATTTAAAAAAATTTCGCCATCAAAAGGCGGTAAAATAATCTTTTAAAAATATTAGAGTATTCCATGATTAAGATTGGATTTTTTTCTCATTTTAAGCCTCTGAAACACTATCTAATTCATAAATAGACATAGATAAGAATATCTATTATTAATTACTTACTTGGGATGTTACAGTTTCTTTTGTTTATGTCTACCAATTAATTAGATTTTATGGTTTCTATATTGATAGTAAGTAATAGTGATGATAAATGGACTTGATAGTATGTAATATCCTGGTAGAAGGCCTTGACATGTCTAAAATTTTGAATTCTATCATCATGAAATTGGTTACTATTGTTCATGTGTTTATTTATATTTTTAACCATGGATTTGTTTCAATATCATGTGATCCAATATATATCATTATTTGAATATCATTTACTTTCGACCATTTAATTATTACCTGGATTATTCTAAGATATTTTCTAGTACATTCCTTCCTTAAATCATAAGTTAAACTCACCCTTGTTCTATTTCAATTTATCTATTTTATAAAGAAGATTATAACATATTACATGTATAGAACAATAGCATGTGTGGATAATTTATGAGACGTGTTTGAGATTTTCATGGATAAAGTAGTTCCTAATGTAGTGAGAGAAAATTGACTATTATATGTGAAAGAAATTAGTTTTTTCAATTAATTATTTTTCCTAATTCTATAAATCTATATACACAAAAGGTTATACGAATTTATGCAATAAAATATTTTATTTATGTCATTTATTATGATATAGTAACACTTAGGCTACTATTACTGGTATAAAATACTATATGTAAAGAATGTGTTTTCAGAACTAGATCATGGAGTGATGATATATGGCATCACAATTTTTATTTTATTTGTTGTCAATATCATTAGAAAATATGTTGGAAATTGTTTGGAATATTGTTGGATTGTTTTTTAATTCCCACAGATAGACTTGAAAGATTGGAAGAGGTTATATGGTTGTTTGAGTTGATTTCTAAATTTATAGGTTCATTCTATAAATCCTCATAAGGTTTGTACTATTTCCCATATGGTTCATAAAATCTCTCTTAAGGTTGGGATTGTATGAATTATGGACAATATGCACCCCCTTATATTTTAGAGCTACCATCGTATGGGTTTTCAAGGATCATTGTATATAAGTAGAATGTAATGTTCACTAGATTTTGTGAGGTTATTTAATCAACTATTTCGACTATTTTAGAGCTAAAGGTAGTTTTTAATCCTAAAACAATCATTAAAAATTTAGAATCTATGGTTTCTGTAGATTATTCACTTGAATTTTTCCTTTTCTTATATCTTTATTTATTCTAATATTGAGGGAAGGGTTTGGGTGTCTCGGGACCCTAGAATTAAAATATTAAAAATAATAATAAATTTTATTTTACAGATGAATTTTTTTGTTTTAATTGATTTTCACACTATTCGAGATATAGTATGAGAAATATTATAACAAAATTTATTCTATAAAGTGAGTTTTACCAGAGGAATGACCTAAGGTTGGTCAGTTCTAGACATCCAGTTGAGGCAGCTGTTTACGGGTGTATTTAATAAAATAAACAATTTTTTTATTTATTTTCAAAATAAATTACCTAACCAAAAGTCCCCTATATAATTACGTTGTTATGAAATTTCTCTATGATTATCCACAAAACCCTTGGAGGATTGGCAGATATATTTCATCATTGATAAATCATGATTTAAGAAAACCAATGATTAGATCAAAGTTGATAGAGAGATAGAAAACACTGTGGGTCTTATCATAATTAGTCAACACATTATTCACAAATTATCAATAATAAATCAAGGTAGGTCTTTCTATTTTTTTATTTCTACCTCTTTAATTTAATTTACATGGATTAATTTTTCATATTTTATTTCTAATGTCTTCCAATCCTCACATGATCCTTGATAAACCATTGATATTATTGATTCAAATATATTATTTTATTTCACTTTCCATTCCTCAAAGAATCATATGATTATGTAATAATTGGTTTAGAACACTTGGAAAATGATGGGTTTCACTTTTTTTATGTGCTTAACTCCCCATAGTTTTTTTTGGTCTTATTCATTGTCCAATGGGGTCATGGTTTAACTTGATGATTTGGGTTCGATCATGATCAATTCCCCTAATAAATAGAGGATGCATGAATGATGTAAATATCATCATTTTTTGGATGGATAAGAATTAATTGCAGGTTTTAGGTAATGATTCATGGATCTATGATCTGGATCTGAAACAAGAGAGGTATGAAGAAATTCTGATGAGACATGCAAGTGGTTGGGTAGCCAGAATGTAGAAACCAGTAAAGATCGGGCATGGATGGCCCTAGATCTGACTCCTTGGCATGTTTGGAGGTGTAAACGGTGATTATGGTGGTGCAGTGGTGATATAAAAATCTTCATAGGGTTTCTATAGAAAACCCATATATAAAACATGTAGTCTAGGAACACATACTATGTAGTCCCCCAACTACAAAGGCTTGGGTTTTGGGGATGATAAGGATAACATGTCGTGTGATAATTCCTAAAAACCATGTGACACTACTTAGGGCAGAAAATCTACGGTCTAGTTATACACACCTGGGACATCATGTGGAATGAAACACCATGTACTATGGGAGTACATGGGCGTAGACACTGCCAAATGTATGCGGGGACAACCAAATATACACAGGAAAAACCAGAAGCACATGGGAAGAAATCAGGTGGCCAAGACATGCCATATAGTACCATTACATTCCATTTAATACATTATAGCCAACTAAGAATTGTATATGGGAGGAAACAAATATGTGTCTAAGAAAGATCACACGTTGAGTGAGCCCAAGTATATGCCATTTACTTTTTTCAATAACATCCACCTTGAAAATCTCTTTCTTATAGAATCAGACATTTTTCCACCAGTGACCTATCATGAGTATTTTTCTATATTGAACATAATGGTATCCTTCATAGTGACTTTTTAGAAATTATATGAGGCTTTTATAGAATTATTTTTCTTTAGACGATGCTAGAACATTAACAATGATTAGAAATGATCATTATAGAGATTCTAGGGTTGGAAACCCCCTATCACACCATGATGTAGATAAAATATAATATTTTCACTAGATGAGTGGAAACCTTGAATAACTATATCATGAGTCATAATTCTATACCTAATGAGTGGAACACCTAACACTATAGGGTGAGATTCTTCCATACTTTGAGTGGAACAAGTCTAACACACTAAGGTGCGAGTCCCATATCTATCTAATGAGTGGTACCCCTATCCCACAAGGGTAAAATTCATCTATCTATACATACCGAGTGGAAGCCCCTATCTTTCAAGGGAATGGGTCCTCTATACCTTGAGTGGAACCCCCTGACACACTAGGTAATGGGTCCTCTATCTACCTACTAAGTGATACCCCTATCATTCTAGGGAAAGGTCCTCTATCTACTTAGTGTCATCACCATATCATACTAGGTAATAGGTTATCTTTTATTGATTTCCCCCTAGGACTATGATATAGGGGGAGTTTTGGTTCCTTCACACAACATCCTCAAATAGAGACACAAGATACAAGGGCATCAGAGATAGACCTTTAAAGATGTTGGAAGACTCATTATCCTGGGATTGTATGTGAGATGGAGATACCCTTTCTCTCGCAGTAGGGTTTCTGTTCAGTATATATTTATATGTATGGTGTTTTATTTTTGAACTCTCTATGGGTTGATCTAACCATTATTGTATATCTGTATTTCTCCCTTTGTGATTTTCAGGGTGTCATAATGGGTTTGTATATTATCACCACTACATGGGATTTTACCACATGTGTCATGTCTTATGTATGAAATAGATAAATAATTAGTTATATTGGTGGATCTTAGTGATACTTGGGGAAATTTACCACATTTGGTGGTTGGAATTGGAGATCGAAGTCATGCACTGTTTAGATTTCCTTTTTCTAGTTATAGTCAGGGTGGGACTTCGTTTCTGGTTGGGTGTGTATTTTTACCTTGACATTGGTTATTGGATTCATACTTTGATGTATTACCTATATGTCACTTCATTCATGGTTTTAATATAGATGTTATAGTATTTATATTATTCCCGTTCTCTTATTTATTGAGATGGTTTGGTTTGTTCATATGGGTACATTAAGAAAAAGAAACCCATTTCAATTTTTTCTTCTTAGTGATTATCGCTAGCCCTTGTCTTGTTGAAGGTGTGGTTGGGGATTTCATGTCTTGGCCTTCTACCTTCTAGGTGGGCCATGGTGGGTTAGGTCATTATAAAGTGTTATCAATGGTGGTCCATCCTTGAGTCATAGTTTGGAGTTGGACACATGTTCCGGATTGGTTGGGAACTTTGGAAAATAGTACCAGGGTATCTTGAGTGTAGATTTTATGTCAAATAACATAGTTCTATTACATAAACTAACTTATCCATTCAAAGAGACTCTATAAAACCTGCTGGCTGACTCAACATACCAAGACATTGGTTGTAGGGAACTATTGGCACATTCATCAAATATGATTGAGTCTTTTTAAGGTCTTTATTGTGTTAGCTCCCCTTATATATGCTCATGTAACCATGGTATATCTTGATCAATTTCATGATACCTCTATGAAGATAGCTATCTAGGTTAACAATATAGGATCCTGATGAAATTTATTATGTGATAAGGACTCAGTCCATGGGCCATATCATTAGATATTTTCTCAAGGTGGTTAGGGAGTAGTTACACCACCTTTCGAGTAGTAGGTAGTACCAAAAGGGTAGGTTGAGGATGAAAAGAATCTTAACACACTATATAATTTCCCATTTCAGAGACCATTGTGGTTTCTTAGTGATCCAAATCCCCATGTAGTAGAGGATTGTATTGATACATTGATATAGGTCTTACATCTTGTATTGTACCATGAATGAAATTATGGTTATGATAGAATCCTATATTTACATGAATCAATACGGTTCTGGTGGAGTCGTGTCACCCAGATCCATGATTAAATGATTCTCTCATTGAAAAACTTCCAATAAATATTTTTTTTATGATTATCACCCATCATACATGCACTTAGTTGATATTCAGGAGCTTCTTAATATGAATAAGGGTGTTATGATGGTTAATGAGTAATCAATTAAGTACATTTACCATATACATTAATCCCTTGACATTTTATGAGACCACTTATTCTATGTGAGGAAGTTTAAGTATGGTATTCATACTTAAATTTGTGCCAGTGTGGCCTCCTTGTGAATTATCACATATACTATAGTGATGGAGCAGTCTCTAATTATAGTGGGCTTCCTAGTAGAGGGATTCTGGGCTGTTGGAGCTAGAAGAGGGCCTCATTTGGTGGATTCATATGCATCAACTAGATGGAATTAGTCATCAGTATCTCAATGTAGTAGACCTTACCATGGTCAGACTCAGGTATGTAGATCCAAAAAACAAGGTTTATGTAGGGGACATAGTCATCCAATAGAGGGGATGTTATATACATGTGATGGGTGAGGTTACATGGAACGTGATTAACTATCTTGACCCACTAAAGTGGGTTGGATGGAAGTGGATGAATCACTATGGTAGACACTTCACCTTGATCAAGGTTATCCAAGGCATGGCCATGGATTCCCTCATAGAGGAAAGGATAGAAGAGGAGAAAGTGGGGATCTAGGGGAGGAACTACTGGTGTAGGGTGATACTATGAGCTACATCCACCACCACCACCAAGGGTTCTACACTAGGTTCATGGAGCTAGTGGTCTGGGCCATGAGTAGCTGTATGATATGGAGGGTTACAGACCAGTATCTCATGAGATGATACAATGTATGATATTTTTCTTTTCAAAAATTTATTTAGTACTTTTAATAACATGTATGAGTCACTACTTCATTTATGTAACCCTCATGTGAGTGTTTGAGCTACTAGTTGGGACCTTATCCTAGTAAATTTTTCTTGAGGTTTCGGCTGCATGTGATTCTTCGATATCACTTCTCTACCTGAAATGTGAGCCGGATATCAGTGGGGA
The DNA here is from genome assembly GCA_963277665.1 of Viscum album. Taxonomy (NCBI): domain Eukaryota; kingdom Viridiplantae; phylum Streptophyta; class Magnoliopsida; order Santalales; family Viscaceae; genus Viscum; species Viscum album. The sequence goes on from OY728152.1 coordinate 1,504,570,593, forward strand.
GAGTTTCCCATGGGATCCGTTAATCATCATGATGAAAGATTACAACATATTCTTAGAAACGGACTAGTTATCCATGGTTTAAGACCATATTTATTATTATCATAGATGAATTTGATGCCCATAAATTGATAGAGAAATATTATACTTTGTAAGAGAGAGAAATCTCATGGATATGTGAGTGGGCCTTGAAAGAAGAAAGTTGAAGACCATTAACCATCTACTTGTGAGTTTAGAAATTGTTATATTAGGACCATAATACATTTGTATCCCTTCAATAGTGGAGAAATACAGGTACATGTTCCTTGAGGATGTTCTAAGACTACCTTTAAGGAATGAGATGGTATTTTCTATTGAATTTTTCCTCAATACAACACTGATATCTAGTACAAAATATTCGATAGCCCATGCCAAGATACGAGAGTTAAGGGTGTATTTGAAAGAACATTGAGAGAAGGGATTCATCAGACCTAGTGTGTCCACCTAAGAAGCTCAAGTGTTACTCATGAAAAAACTAGATGATATCTTGAGGCTTTTCATGGATTATCATCACCTAAATCAAGTGATCATAAAGAAATGGTACCATTTTTCAAAGACAAAAAACCAATATTACCATTTCAAATGTGTGAGATGTTTCTCAATGTTTGATCTCAGGTCTTTCTACCACCAGTTTAAGGTTCACAAGTATAATATTCCAGAGATGACATTGTGGTGTCACTATAGACAATATGAGTTCCTAGTGATGGCTTTCGATGTGATTAAATAATCAGATTTATTTATTGATCTTATGAATCAAATATTATAGCTATTATTGGGAATTTTTGTTGTTGTATTCATTGATTAAATAATCATTTATTCTGCATTAGTAGTGTATTATGCAGAGCACATGATCATGGTCTTAGACTTACTTCAAGAGATCCAAATTTATAGTATGATCTGGAAGTGCCAGTTTTTGATATGTGAGGTTCACTTTCTAGGGAATTTCATCTCAAATAATGGTTTAGCTATGGGCCCAGTGAGGATTATTGTGGTTCTTTCTTAGGATCTACCCAAGTCTATCTTATAGGTGAAGATTTGTCATGAATTAGAAGTAAACTACATGGGGTTTGTGCATTAATTTTCCAAGATAGTATCTCCTTTTACCACCTTGATGAGGAAAGGAAGGCCATTAATTTGAGTAGATAAATTGTCAAGGACCCTTCATGAATTTTAGTTTGATGTTGTACAATGTTCATTTTTTGAAACTATCAGAGGAGGGAAGAGAGTATGTAGTGTTTATTAATTCTGTTGGATATGGGAATGGTTATGTGTTGATGTAGAGGAAGGAAATTAATGCATATGGGTTGATTAAGTTGATACTCCATAATAAAATCTATTAGAATCATGACTTAGCATTTTTATTTTAAGTCTCTCCTCTAAAGATGGGGATGCACTATCTTCAGGGTGGGAATTTTGTTGTTTATTTATACCACTAGAGTCCTAGGTACATATTTATTCAACTATATTTGATCCTAAGATAGAGGTGTTGTTTGGAGTTCATATACGTCTATGAATTCAAGATAGTATATTCTACCATGAATGGAAACATTGTGTTAGAATCTCTTAGTAGGAATTCTTGTTCTTTCATGGTGTAGGAGGCATCTGATTAGTTGAATTCCTTGAAACTAACCTTGGTGGAGGAGATGGGTGAAGTTTTTATTTAGGTGATGGTGGTTAGTCATCCACTTATTTTTAATTTGATAGAGGCTTGGTTGGGGGATATCAACTATTAGGTTTAACATGACTGTATATCCTCTAGTGATCGACTAAAAGGATTCTCATAAGGAGGGTAAAATTTCATCCCTTACCAAGTAAAATAGATGTTCCAGCCACGTTTCATGAGGAGGTGATGTTGCAGTTTCACACTTCCCATTGCATGTATATCCTTGTGTTCCAAATATGTAGAAGGATCACCAATGGTTGTTTTAGTGGACTAGAATGAGTTATAGTGTCACTATGTGTGTCTCTAAGTGTCTCATATGTTAGTAGGTAAAGGATAAACACTGGGTTTTGGAATGTTTGGGACAAACTATTGAGATCCCAAAGTGGAAATTAAATTGTACATCCATGGAATTTGTGATAGTGATTCTACAGATCGTGAGAGTCCTTGATTCTATCTAGGAGATTGTTGAATAAAATATGAAGTCAGTGCACTTCCTTCCCATATGAGAGAAGAGTACAGTTGTGAGTTTGGGGAAGTTGTATGTATGATAGATCCTATAATATCATGAGGTAACTTCGACCATCATCTTTGACCATTATTCTTGGTTCATGACATGGTTATGGAGAGTCATACTAGAATATTTTAGGACCTAGTTGTGGATGAGCATGATATTTCACCCCTTTATGGATGGTAATTATGAGAATAATATCCATGTGTTGGAGGATATTTCTAGGGATTTCATGTTCAACTTGGTATGGTTATGGAAGGATCAATTACCATTGGTAGAGTTTTCATATAATAACATTTATATCTCTACAATTAGAATGGTACCTTTTTAGGCCCTACAAGAGAGACTCTAATTGTCACCCTTATGCTAAACTAAGATTGGAAAGGCACCTCTATTTGGACTAGAGATGGTGAAGGTGATGAAAAGGAATGTTTTTTTATCAAAGACCATATGAATATAGTGCATAGATGATAAAAAACATACACTAATCAACATCATAGGCCTTCTGAGTATGAGCATAGAGACCATATTTTCTAGAGAGTCTTCCCATAATGAGGATTTCATAGATTTGGATGGGGAATAAAGATATCCTCATGTTTTATTTGGTCGTTCAAGATATGAAAGTGTTTTGGAAAGGATTACTACCACTTATCCTTGCGACTATAGTTGCATTAGGTGTCGGATGTCCTCCAAGTGTTGCAATTGAGGAGATACGTAGATGATCCTATTCATGTTATTGACCAGGGAGAGCTGTACATTAAGGATAGAGTCACATTCATGGAGTACCTAGTGGATATTGAGGATCAATAGTAGAGGACCATGCATGGAAGGACCATCCGTTTGGTTCATGTGTTTTGGTAGCATAAGAGCATGCAGGAGAGAACCTGAGAACATGAGAGTCAAATTCATACATAGTATCCCTACCTTTTTGTATAGATTGTTCTTTTCGGGGTCAAAATATTGGAAGGAGGGGAGAATTTAGTGACTCTAGTTTTGATAGATTATTTTTTTGAATATTTCTGTTCATATATCTTGATTTATCATTAGATTCAAAGAAATATTGAGGTGTCTTATCACCCCAGAATTAATATATAGATAATATCAATATATTTTAATACACGTTCATGTATATTTTTTTAAATGGATTTTCAATTGTTTTAAACCTAAGATGGGGAATATGAGAGCATGGTTGATTTAGGAAGAAAGGTTTACCCTAAACATGACTTATGGTTGGCCAGCGCCAAACATCCTGTTGAGTAAGTTGTTGGTAGGTGAATTTAATGATTTACATAGTTAAATTATAATTTTTGTTTTATTAAATGACATAAACTAAAAGAAAATCTATACATTCTTCATTATGAAACTTCACTATGGTTAGTTATATAAACCTAGGGGGATTAAAGGAGATAATTCTTCATTGATAGATCAAGATCAAGGAATATCAATGATTAGATCAAGGTGGATCAAGAAGTAGTGAATGTAACAGGTATTCTTCGTCACTAGTGAATTAATTATTCACCAATGATCAATCCTAAATTGAGGTTGGGAACACTATTTATTGGAATTATACCCATTTTATTTAATCCAAAATTTATGAATTTATCTGAATTTATTTTTTTCATTTTCCAATCTTTTCATGAGAATTGCCACACCATTAATTTTATTGATTCAAATATATTATTTTATTATATTTCCATTTATCCTAGAATCCCCTAATTTTGGGATCAATGGCTGAGAACACTTGGGCAATGATGGGTTTCATTTTGTTTATTTTCTTTATCCCCTGCCATTCATCTCATTCTTCACTATTTTCACATGGGGTCACTGTTTGATACTGAAAAATAAATTTTGAGAGAAATCAAACCCCCAAATACATTTTAAATACACGATCGATGTGTAAAATCATAATTTTGAAGATGGATTGAGATGAATTCTGATTTTGGGTAATGATTCATTGATTTGGGATCAAAATCAGTAACGAGAGAGGCATTGCAATATAGTGAGGAGACATGCGAGGGCTAGGGTGGTCGGAATCCGACCACTAGTGGTGGATTGGGAATAAGAGGTCCTATATCTGCTCTACTTGGTTAATTTGGATTTCTAAAAAGTTATGGAAGTGGTGTGTCAGTGACACATGAATCATCTTATGGTTTTTATGGAAAACATGACTACATGGTGGGTATTTTAAGAACACACGCCGTGTAGTCCCATGGTTTCGCCAACTAGTGTTCTAGAGAATATTAGGTTCACACGCCTTGCGGCTAGCCCCCCACACTGTGTGACCCTACCCATGGTGGCCAAGTCGTGTGCCATATATACACGCTTAGGAGCTTATTTTTAATGAAAATCCATGTAATATGGGAGTACATGGTCATGGGAATGACCAGATGTTTTGGGGTATGACTAGATGTATATGAGTATGACCAGGAGGACATAGATAAGGACTGGGAATCTGAGACACATAAGGAAGTAAAATTACATGATGCATAGTAAAACATGGCTAACCAATACATGAGTATTCAAGGAAATGACTAGGTTTCTATGAGAGGTCACACACCATGTGACCCTAGGTACATGTCATGTACTCTTATCTAGAACATCCAACTTGTGTATCTATTTCCACTAGACTTGTATTTTTTCCCACAAGTAGCCTATCCTAAGTAGATTTTCACATAAAATTTTATGATATCCTTCATTATGGATTTTGAGATATGATGTAAGGTTTTATGAGTGAAAATATCCTTTAGTAAATACAATACTGGTAACATTAATAATTCCAGATCAACTAAGAGAGATCGGGGTTAGCAAACCCCTTATCGCAGTAATGTGAAGGTACCCCACACTCTTTTATCTAAATGAGTGGAACCCCCTGATAAATTATAGAGTTGATCCTATATTTATTACTACCATGAGGAACCCATATATCCTAATAGATTATAAGTCCGACGTACTTTGATTTAACCCCTTGAAGAACAAGTTCATTAGTCCTCTATCTATCTACTGAGTGGTACCCCCATTCACACTAGAGAGTGGGTAATCTATCAATACATACCAATTGTTACCCTTATAATGATAGGGTGTGGGTTTTATATACCTTGAGTGTCATCCCTTGATGAACTTGGGTTCATGTCCTCTATCAACAAACATAGTCGTATCCCCATATCATTCTATGGTGTAGTTCATTTATCTACTAAGTGGATTCCTTCTATCATAATATGGTCTAATTTATCTATTGGATATTTTACCCCTAATATTATGGAACAAGGGATAGGTGTGATTCCTTCACATGACTTAATTGGACATACATGTGATATGATGGGAATTAAAGATGGACCTTTAGAGGTGTAGGCAATTCAATAAATTGGGATGAGCTGTGAGATAAAGATCCTCTTTCCCTCCAATTTGGGTTTCTTTAAACCATATATTTAAATTTATTTTGTTTTAATTTACCCTCTAACTATTGGTTTTGATGAACTATTTTGTATCTTTCTATTTCTCTCTTTTTGGTTTTTGGGGAGTTCTATTGGGTACGTATATCCTCAACCATGAATGGGATTTAACCACATGTATCATGTTTTATATAGATGATAGATAGATCAACAATCAAATTAGTTGATATTAGTGATACTTGGGTTTGTTGACTATGTTTCGTAGTCAGAAATGGAGATCAAAACTTATATTTTCTTTCCTTTCTTCTTTATATTTATAAATAGTTTGGGACATCATTTTTAGTTGGGCATGTGTTTTCCCCTTACGCTTTGGTTATAACTACAATAGTCTAATATATTCCATTGAGGGATTTTCATTCATGGTTTTGCTATAAAAATCATATAATTTATATTATTTATCTACACTTATGGATGGATATGGATGGGTGGATGTGTATAGGTACATTAAGAAAATTCCTCCCTTTTCAGTTATGACTTCTCGTCATTTTTCACCAGCCCCAAGCCTATTGGACGTGGGTTTGGGATTTTCACAGATCATGCTTTCACCAACCAAGTGGGCCATAGTGGGCCTATTAATTAAATAAAATATTTATCCTATGTCTTTATAAGGTTTATTCAAGGTAGCGAAATGTTCGGATAGGTCTGTTTAAGGTTGAGGTAAACCTTATAGATCTTTTTATGATTTTTTTACTTCTAAAAAGGTCTGAGTTACAAGATTTAAAACTGATGTAACCCACAAATATTTTAAAACATGAAAATTGTGTTTGATATCATATTACACATGTAATACCAATATTAAATGATCGTAAAAATATTTTCCTTAAAATTTAATCTCTTTTTTGACTTACTATACACATAACCCTAAGTCTAAATAAACTATATATAATTATAACATAACTGTTAAATTATAGGGTTTGAATAGAAACAAATAATTTAAGAAATATATATAGTTGACACATGTATAAAATAAATTCAATGGTTATCTATTTTTTAGAAATAAAATAATAATCATTTGAAAGGAAAATAAATGTATTTTGAAAGTCTGTATTTTTCTAAAAGGTATTTTCATCGTACTTTGCACACATATATTATAATTATTTCATTCTAATTTAATAAAATTTATATTAAAAAATTTAACGCATTTTTTAAATCATAATGTCAAAATTACCTTAGAGTTACTTTTTTAGAATATTCAGAAATGATTAATTTTCTAATGATTAGAGAAAAATAATATTTTTCACTGAAAATGCCTTTTTATGTAAAGAATATAAAATTTAAATTTGTAATTAAAATAGTTTTAAATGTAAAATTAGTTAAATTATAATTTATTAAACACAATTTAGTTAATTTTAATCATATTAATTTGGAATTTTGATATTAAAACTTTATATACTTAAAAGTATTTTTTCTTTGGGAAATCCCCTTTTTATCATGTCTCTAGTTTTAATTTTAAAATAAATTTTCCTCTTATGTTAATGGAATCAGGAAAAAGGGATTAAATATTTATAATAATCATAAATAATATTATATAATAATGTCAACATAATTTCTTATCATAATAAATAGTAATAATAGTAAAAATTAATTACCATAGATAAGGATAAAACAGGTTTATATTGGGGTTAAAAATGATAATATTTTAAATGACCCATAAATTGAAAGATTTTACTTTTTTAGAAATATTTTGACTTTATATTATCCATGGTTTTATAAGGTGCCATTATAGGGCCATTTAGCAAGTTAAAAACCTAGTTATCTATTTTTATTTCAAAAAATTCCAAGTGTGTTCTCTCCCCCACTTATGAATGGCCACCTCTATCCTTTCCTCTTTACACTCCCAAAGAATTTTATTTCGAGAAATAACTACCAAAATATATTACATACATCCAAACCCACATGATAGAGTCTTTATTTATCATAAATACATTTTAGGATAGCATTAGGTATAAACATAAAGAGGCTATCTGAATAAGAGGTAAAGTTCCTAACCATGCAGTTTCATTTTAGTTATTCTTTTAATGTCCCAAAATATTATCCAAATATGAAAAAATAATACCAAATGTATGTAATATATAATTATATGTAATTATTATATTTTTCATAATCAATATCTATCTTATATTCCATCAAATGGGAAACGAAACTATCTATCATGTGTACGAAAGACTACCAACTCGCGAACCGATGTAATCAATCTTCTATCACCACCTCTCACGGATGGATATAATGACAGATTTAAAAAAATAATATCATATTTATGAAATTAATATAATTATTGAATTATAATTTCATATATACTATATTACCTTCCAATTCCTTATAAAATAATAATTTTGCTCGTGGGTACGTGTGGAATATCGCCTCGACATACCGATATGAACTGTTTGTCATTTTATTTTGACATGGATAGGCATAAAGAAAATTTTAATGTATCTAAATTAAATATTTTATATAATAACGGATCTATAAACATTAAAAATTATTTACCAATTTTATATTCAATCCATTATAACAATATAAACTGCGTTCATGCATATGTACAACCTACCGTCTCCATAAACAATGTAACTCATTTTAACATCTCTAACTTTTATGAAAATTATAAATACTTATATAATTATTATATATGATATTTATATCTTGGTTAAAATTATTTAAATAATTTAACCTTGATCAAATAAAAAATACTTGAATTATTAAACCAAAACATACGTGAAAAATGAAACAATTATCACATAAAATAGTGATTTTAACAATGAATTTTCAATAAACGGGTCATAAAAGTTTATACGTCATTAATATATGGTATTAAATATATCATTATGGTTTATTATTTATTTATAATAAATTTATATTTATTATACCGAAGTTAAACAATTATATGGAAATCACACATGGGGTAAGGGTTTCTTAGGTCACTTTTACTTATGTGAGACGTATGCCAAATTCACCAATTAGTTATATTTATGTTGTGTATATACATCCATTGGATATGTTATATCATGAATATATTTTTATTCATGGTACCTAATGATTCATTTTATGTTATTTATTTCATTTTTCTTCTTATTTAGAAGTTACTTAAGTGGTAAATATTAATGTTACAATCTCATTGTTTATCGAGATTGTTCACGGTTAAGTTTCTAATGATAAAATATTATGATAAATATATTTAATGTAGCTAATGAATTTTATTTTAATCTATTTATTTCTCTATATTACATGTTGAACCCTAATTTTCTTCTCTTAATGAATAAAATAGAAAAAAATAATGTTTTTTAAGAAAACCAACTTAATTTATATCTTCGGTAGAAAACCATTTTTATTCTATATATTTATTTTATAAAAATGTTTTCAAGAATGATTTTATGTTATAAAATTTATTTATAAAATAAAATTTAAACCATTTTTCAATTTTTAAAAAATGTTTTGAAAGGTATCTCCTTGTCTTTTTTCTGAATGTGTCACCTTTTAAACATTTTACAAGACCGAAAAAGGAATTCCTTATTATATTATACAGCGTGTATGAAGTTTACTAAAATCATAAAAAATAACTAAATTTAAGAATAATTTACAAGTTTAAATGGATATTTTTAAATAATATTTTTAATATTTTAGAATATTTCGTTTTTTTAATGTTATTTTCTATGTGAATAGGATATTTTCCTCATGAATATTTTAATTTAATTTTTATATTATTTCTATTCATCAATGAAAAAAACCCTTATTTTACTAATGAAACGCCATGAATAAGTTGTGAACATACCATCCTTATTTTTTCCCAATAGTTTTATGATCATTTTGATTTAGGATATACTGTTTTGAAACCATTCTCTACATTATTCTGAATGGTATATGATTATGTTTATAAATAAGGGAAAATATTAAAATTTAATATTTTAGTTTTTCAATAATAATGTTTTTGTTGATTACATTTCACCCATTCCATATGAGTAATGAATTTTACTTTTTATGTGATGATAGGTCCCCACTATATCCCCTTGATGAATCAGTAGGTCCTACGAGACAAACTAGCATGAGTATTTGGATGAGACTTTACCCATTTATGTAAGATGTCTTAGTATGATGCCTTGAAAATTTGGATATGATGTTTGACATTATGAATTCCCTCATTATGAGATTAATTATTGATTTTCCATGTGATTATTCGATTAGTTATAATATATGTGGTTATGCTTCAATATTATGAAAATATTTATGTATAATTATTTGATTATAATTAATTCCCAACACATTATGCTCAAGTAATTTATTGAATGTCATGTGTTTTACTTGTTTAATTTTCCATAATGATTTTGTCTTATTTATTAATGATAATTAAATATTACCCCTTTGTTTTTTTCCATTCCCAAGGATTATAGGAAGGGTTTTATGACTGATATTTATAAGCATGATAAAGGAAATAATGGGGTACATAAATAAAATACAATTTTTTTATTTTATGTTTTTAATTATAATATGATATTCAAGTATACATATGGTTTACCAAGACAACTAAATTATTTTTTCCATCAGGATATGATTCTTTTTATATTATGAAAATGTAATAAAGTCACTGCAGATTCTAAGAAACTAGGGGTGGAGTATTTATAGTCGGTATCATAGGTATTTTAGTAGAAACCATGTGACCTAGATTTAGGTAAAAGTATTTTAGGGAACATAACCGAATGATATAATTTGAGGATAAGAATAAAATAAAATCCTAATGTTTTGGTGATTAAAAGATTACATGGATTTTCCTAGAAATACAACGATTTCTGGATACAACAATTAAAAGTGGTACTAGAATCATTATACCCGGGGGTAATAACTCTCAAAAGGGTGTATTTGGATTTGAATCGATCATCACTTGGTGCATAAAAAAGTAATTATTGTGCACTTAGTTTGAAACTCCCGATGGATATTCATGGGATAATTGAAATTATATTTACAACCCATTATAAAGGATTTGAAAATATATTTATTATTTTAAAACATTCCAAAATAAAACATGCTAACAAATATTATATTAGTTATGCTTAAAATTTTCAATTTATGTTATATACTTCACTAGTTTGGGGATTATACCTTATGCTTCATAATGTTTTAATCTAATATAGTGTATTCTGTTATTAAAAAATGGAACCCAGTAGAAGGAATGAAAATTGTATCAATGCATGTAGTCCATGTAGGGATTTCCCTATTGGGAAAGACAATGAAGCTGAACCTAGAGGTCTAGCTACAACTAATCAAATTATACCCATATTGGGGAATTTAAATCAAGTTATGAGTAATAAACTTCCCCACATGGAGTGGCCTACTGATCCACCACACAGTGTAATAATGTTATACCACATTATTCATTAGAAAATTATATCATTAAACGGGACTACAAATCCATTTATTACTGATCAATGGATAAGTTCCTTAAAGAAGTTATTTCTTACTCTGGGAAGAAATGAAAAGGACATTTTTTTTTCATGGTAGTTTATCATATCTTATGGAATATATAATCATGGTGGTCATTTATTCAAAAAACTAAGGATGTAAAGAAAATATAGTGCATAGAGTGGAAGGATTTTAAGATACTCTTCATGGGAAAGTATTTTTCTCTAAAAAATGAGGGGATATAGTGGGATATTTCTTGAATATAATGAAAATTGATGATTAAAATTCTGTTAAGTGTGAAGCTAAAATTACTAGGATAAAATAGAATTATAAAGACTATGTACATAATAGAAAAAGTAATATTGACTATTTCTTTGATGGGTTAAAGAAAATACTTTGAAGTGAACTAGTCTCCTAAACCTCCTCAACATAAAAGGATATAGTAGCATGTTATATCAAGATAGAGAAATAAAAATCCATGTATTATGGCTTCAAAGTAAAGTAATATAAGAAGAATATGCTAGAGAAAAAAAGTGGAAATGGGGAATAAGGGAATGAATGATTTTTCCACATGTTATAATTTTGGAAAGAAACAACCTGGTAATTTATTAATGGGAATGAGACTTTTCTTCAAGTGTGATGTGAAAGGACATTAGGAATGTGAATGAAATGGTAAGAAATAAACCTCAAATTTTCAATATTTTATCTATAATGAGATAGGGAACTATAAAAATGAATTCTCCAAGATCGGAGGGAACACACCTCAGAAGAAAAAAAGGGATCAAGTTCGACATTATGCTATTAATACAGCTGAAGTGGAATTATTAATGTTCGTGTGTATTTGGATATAAGAATTACAATATAGAATTATTTTTACAAATGGTATTTTCATTATAAGAATAATGAAAAATATAAGGATTGTGTTAATATTGTAAGAATGTATTAACTAATGAAAGGTTAAATTATTTTTATGGATACAATAATACGATTATGAGTTATGGTTGATCATAAGTTCAATGTGTTAAAAACCCCATTTTGAGGCTGTATGTGATGGAACTTTTTCAACATTAAGGCTATTTTTGGAGAAATTTATGTAAATAAAACTCATTGGTTTAGTAAATGTTTTAGTGAAAAAATTATTTAATTAGGAATGAATTCACATTTTGTATACATATGATTAAAGGTATTGATAACCTTTGGAGTCAATATTTTCATTGATGTTAATTTAAAAATAATTAATTAAGTGTATTTAATTTCCTGGAAATAATATATGTCATATAGAAAACTCTTCCAGTTTAAAATTTTATTTTATTATTAATGTAATTTTGGAGGATAATCAACATATTCTTGGGATAATTATATAATTTATATTAATATGGTTATTTAAAAAGGACAACCTTTATTTCGTGTGATAACTGATCTCATCAGGAAAGGTTACGGGGCTTGAAACCATAACCAAAGGATGACAAGTGTGAAATGCCTACCAATGGCCTACCTATTGTTCTTGTTAATAAGAAGTAGTTTTTACTTAAAAAAATTAATGGATAAATACATATGGAATGGATTTATTTGAACATTGGGTGTTTCTGTTGAGGTATATATATTAATGTATTATATTGGATAACTCATGCTAACTATTTTAGCATTGGTAAATATTTAGAGACATATATAAAGACTTTTCACTCTTTTATAGATCTTGTGATATGATAGAATTTAATTTTAGATCTTTAGGAATAAAAAAATTCATCTTGGATATTTCTTTCATAGAGAAAGAACTGAATTGGAAATTGATTTAATTACAAAAAAGGATGAAATTAAATATATTTTCTCGTGTTCTATATCATGATAGAAATATAATCTCCCAACTCCTGTAAATGTATATTGAAAAAACGTTATCCTATTACCGTCATATATGAATAATCAATGGTCTTTAAATTATTGCATATTTATTGTTTTTTGGTTGTTAAATTTCCCTTGATCATTATCTTTTTTGTGATCAAGGATCTCTATCACTCTCGATAATTATTTTTGCTTCTCATCCATGTCCATATTTTTAGTTCCCACTAATGTTTTCTAAAATGGAAACCTAGTTATGCGTTATTCTAAATAACCTTCATAATTCCCTTTATATATTTTCAAGAGGATGTTTTGTTAACCCTTCTTATGATGTGGGATTTCAGGAAAGTTATTTTCAAATGAAGAACCTTTGATTACAGAGATCAAGTTCAAACTTTAAGAAAAAAATTATTGAATGTTGGAATAATTAAACACCACGATATTCGAAATTTTTATCATTATGTTTGATAATTAATGTGAAATGAAACCTCAAGCTTAAATGATCTTAGAAATATATTTCATTAAATTTAATATCTTTGACAGCTTGTGATACACACATCCCCGAGTCCAAATAAAAACTCTACTTTTATAAACTAGCCATTAAATTGGTGCGTATGAATAAGAAAAAATAAATTATTAATATTATGTGGTTTAAATATAAATAAAATAAAATTATTAGTTATATTTTTATTAAAAATAAAATAATAACCATTTTAAATAAAAAAAATGTTTTTTTGGAAAACTTATTTTTTTCTATAAGGCATTTTCATCACGCTTTGAACACATAAATTAAAATTAAAATTTACCAATTTTTAAGAAATTATTTTTAAAAAGAAAATTATTTTCTTAAATCATCATGTCAAAATTATCTTAGCATGTTTATTTTTATAATTTTTTAAAAATATTATTTTTTTGATGAATAATGCAAACTACTGATTTTTATTAAAAGATGAATTTTCGTTTAAATCATTTAATAGTACCATATTTATTAAAAATTATTTTAAAAGTTAAATTACACAAAAAATATTTTATTAAATACAATATAGGTCATTTAAATAAAATTCATTTTTTTATTTTAAAACTTCTTATACTTATGAGAATTTATTCTTTAGAAAACCACTTTTTCATCGCGTCTGCGGGTTTAATTTTAAAGTAAAATTTTCCATGTATGTGAATGAAATTTGGTAAATTTAATTCAATATTTTATTAATTATAATTGATATTGTATATTATAACAATCTTACTTTTTTTCACAATCAATATTAAAAATAGTCAAAATTAATTACTGTGGTTAAGGATAAAATGGGTTTATTTGGGTTTTAAACTAATACAATAAGGATTAAGATGACATAGAAACTTATACAAATTTTATTTTACCATCATATATAAACCTTATCTCACCCCTGGTTGGATAAATATCCATTTATGATCCTTTTATCATCTTAAAATTTTGGGTATCACTTTTATTTTAAAAAATTCAAAGTATGTTCTCTCCCCCAGTTACTGAAGGCCACCCATAGTCTTATCCTATTAAAAATGAAAAAAACATTTTGTTTTATCCATAAAATAGAGAAATATATTCCTTAAATATATTCCCATATCCTATATTCCTTTTTTTCAAAATCCAATCCCGGAAAGAATTAGGTAAAAACCTAAAGAGTTTGTCTGAATAAGAGGTAATGTTCCTAAACGTTCATTTTTGTTTCACATCATTTTTTAACACAAGAAAATATTATATGAATATGATAAAATAGTAAAAAAGTATCTCCTATATATTTATATCATTTTATGTTAATTTCATAACCCATATCCATCTCATCTTCTATTAAATAGGAAATGAAATATTTGATCTTGTGTACAGAAGAATACCTTATCGTGAAATGATGTAATTAATTTTCCATCACCGCCCCTCATGGATAGATATAATGATGGATTTATCATAAGTATATGATCTTTTCAGGCCCACAATGGGATTATATACCCTAAGAGGGTGGGGGGGGGTGAATGATGTTAGGTATGTTCATATCCAAATTCATCATGAACCAATAGATATTAACATCTTCATTTTAAGGGCTAATTTATTTTATCTTAATAGTTTATGATGATCTTGTTTTTACTTATTTATTTGATGATGATGAATTGAAAGTAATGTGGGAGTGAAATAAAAATGAATCACATATTTTTAATTGGTTCAACCTCACTGGGATACATCCATTGAGAATACAACGACAATGTACCAATGTACCAAATATATTAAGGCTCAATTCCAAAATGATGTTTTAGGCTATATCACTTTTATACCTAGGCTTAATTCCTTTACAAGGTTTAGGGATATCTCACTTCGTCCCAAGGGTCACTCCCTCAATCTTCTTTCTATGGATCACTATTAGTAGAATGGATCACCTTCTTCATCTTCCTTTTCCGACTATTTTGGAAGGGATTCACACATATCTTATAGACATG
This sequence comes from Viscum album, assembly GCA_963277665.1. Classification (NCBI taxonomy): domain Eukaryota; kingdom Viridiplantae; phylum Streptophyta; class Magnoliopsida; order Santalales; family Viscaceae; genus Viscum; species Viscum album. Next base: position 1,504,585,936 of record OY728152.1, read on the forward strand.
TAAACCCCTTCATTATCTATAAAAAATGCATTCTAAATTGTAGGTAGATGATTTATTCACGTCCGTATTTCATACAATGGATCAATACCACTTTACCATAGATTTATTGGGAAATCCCATTAAACACTTTTGCGATTCTCACTGCCTTCAGAATGATCCTTCCTTTCATGAATCTCATTTAGCATTCACGATCACCACAAATTTTGTGAAGGTCAGCTCTTTCATGAAGCTCAACTCGCCTTCAAGGAAAAACCTCCTTTTCCGAAGCTAAATTTTTTTAAGGCTCACTTAGTGTTCAAAAATATCACAACTTTTAGTAATATTTTTATATCCTCCATGAACATTAATACTTTTATGATGATTACATATTTCGGTCCTCTTTCAGAACCTTTGTGAACTTCCATTCTTCATAAACATTTTCTTAAGTACAAACTTATCGAATCAACTTCATGAATTCAGAGCCTAAATATTTTCATTAAGTATTTCTCTTACTTAATGAGGGGGGGGGGGTAGAGGCCTACTTATAGGAATTTTCTCCCATTACATAGGATTCCATCCATACCATCACTATGTTATGAAGCTAACCAATTTTGTTTGCGATGATCCCTATTTTGAGAAGATCTAAGGAAATTTCTTCATGCATGAAGCTTCACGTAATCACATAGAGTAACTTATATTCATCACCCATTCACAATGCACCACTTATCGTTTCCATGTATATACACCATCAACCCTCTTCTCATTCCCGATTCTCCACACCTTCATGAAGCTCATCCCTTGTGACACCAATTTTTTTGCAAATATCCTTACCTTAAAAAAACACTAGTGTTCCCAAAACTCATGATTTCCCATAGTTTTATAAAGAATTAATAGAAATTCAACATTCACGATGATTGGAAAAACCTCCGAATTTTAGTCCCCATAAATTTTGAAAACACTGGGAAATGACCCCACCTTGTATAAATACTTTTCTAAACCTCCTCCAGAGCATCCATTACTTTCCCATGAATAATTTTCAACATAAATTTCCAAAAATATACCCATAAATCCCTAAATGACCATGGAATGATGATTTTTCAACAGACACAATCAACAAAAAACACAACAATTATACCTTGAGGAAATGTTTCCCAACAATCCCCCCTTCATGTTTGTTGACATATATTTATATTTTGACACCTCATTAAATCATCTCCTACATTATGTGAATATTATCATCTTGAGACTTAGATTGAAATAAAGTATTTACACAACACATTTTCTAATCCCACGTGATCCATTCTCATCATGAGAAACAAGAGTAGTATGATAAGTTCATAAATAAATCACTTCATTCAAAAACCACTCAACTGATTTCATCATGAACCCTATATATTTTGATATATATCCTTTGATAAATCTTATTTAGAATCATAATATTTATAAATCCCCCTTATCCACTAACCCACTTATTGTTTTATCCTCATATCTGGATCAAGACATTTTCTCCCATCCTTTATAGCCACAAATTTCACCCTTTGGAAATTAACCTGAAGGTTACTCTTCTGTGGAATGCCACTAGGTAAAGAACATAGATCAATAAATAAGGGAAAACACACCATACATAAGGGGGTACAAAATCCACACTTTTTAAAGTACAGAGAGTCAACTAAAATTAATGATCCAGTCGATGTTTTTCTAATGCCTCTTTGGGTAATGCCTTTGTTTGAATTTCTGTAACTTTTAATTTTGAATGCATATACTCCAACATCACAAGCCCAGATATAACATATCCTTGGTTAAATTATAATTGATTTCAATGTGAATTTTCTTCAAGTTATGGAGTATATTTTTACAAGATTTACAGAAATTTAATTATCATAATAGATTCCAATCAGAGACTTTACTTCAACTCCCGTATCATCAAGATGTTACTTCATTCATAATAACTACGTGTATGCTTGAGTAGCTATAATATATTCATATTTTTAGTGCTTAATGAAATGAAATATTTTTTATTTATTCCTAAAGAAATACATAATACAATAATATTGAATGCACCACATGACATTGATTTTCTATCATCTTCTAATCTGGAACAATCTGTATCTGTACAACCAAATAACTCTTTTTGATATTTTTCATTTTATAGAATACCAAAATCCACCATGAAATTGATATATTGAATTATTCTTCTCATAAAAATCAAGTTTATTTACTTATTATTTGTGGCATATTACTACTTGTAATGTGGAAAACTATACCAGGTCTTTTCACCATGAAGTACAATAGACTGTCATTGATTCTACTTTATTCCACAACATTAGCTACGTTGCCTTCATCATCCCGTGAACATTTCATCTGGGTAGCCACCAGTGTTTTCATATCCTTGGAATTATCCATTCCATATATTATCAAAATCTACATGGAATATTTATATCGAGACACAAATGTTCCATTCATTCCTTGTATCACTTGTAAATCATGGAAAAATGTTAGTTCACCAATTATTGAAATTCTGAACTCACTTTTCATGATTTCTATTTAATATTTCCACCGTGCTTCATCTAATCCACCAAATATTATGTTGTTAACATACACCATCACCATAATCCTTTTATTATTGCAACTATTGACATTGAGGTTGTAATCAACTCCACCACTCTGAAAACCAAGCTTCTTCAAAAAACTGATATAGTCTTGAATACCATGATATTTATGGGTATATTAACTCATATAGTTCTTTATTCAGTAGAATAACTTTGTTCTCATCTTCATGAATTAGAAACACACATTGCTACTCAATATAAAATTCTTCTTCTAAAACCCCTTTTATAAACATTATATTTACATCTGAAGACCACCTAGATATATCAACTATTTTAAATTTCACCTTTTCTCAATTTATCTTCTTCAGATTGAATCATTGAATCTTTTATAACATTTCAAGATTAGTGGAATATTATTATTTAATGATGCATAATACTAAATTATTTTTAATAAGTGAAATTTCCACTTGTCATTGAGTCATTTAAATATAAACTACGCCCACTGAGTTGTAAATCTTTGTAGGAAATAAGATTTTAAGACATTAGTCATTAATTCATTCCATGTCACTAACTTACTTCAACAAATTTTAGCATAATGGAGATCGTCAATTCTTCACCAGACTCTCTTTTCATGATAAGGCTATATCACCTAGAGTTCTATTCAATATATATCTCTAATAACCTCCATCTATTGTATGATATGGAACATTAATACTGATTTTCCAAATGTTGAATTACTCTTCCGAATGGGTAGACCACCTGTTGTTAACTATGTTGATCTTCTCTCATATCTTCTTGGTATCATGAAAACAATCAACCGATACCATATTATTTATAAAAAAAATTATAATAACTAAATAAATTAAGGTTTATGCTTCTCCCAAAATCGGTCTTCTCATAGTGGCCAAATAACTATTGAACTGAGGCATGATACCAATGGTTTAACATTAAATTTTACTTATAACAATTGGATCATTCAATATAACATTGAAATATCTTTAGTTACAAATTAGACACTTTATCAAATATTCTATATTTCGTACATCAAACAAATTTTATATAATGATTAAAATAGTATTTTTATGTATAACCAATTTTTTTAATCTGATACCTTATAAGAATTTCATGAGTTCTGATTCATCTTGTCACATGTATTTGCATCCATATAGTTTTGTTATTCTATTTGAGAACACATACTCCATGTATTATATCTCCACATTAGTCATACACAACTTCCAATAGATATTATAAAATTTTAACTCTTAGGTAGAAGGGTTCCACTGGAATATTCAAGAAGAGTATTTTGGTTGATCCTGATTGATCAACCCTTTGATACTTTCTTGCAAAGCACTGTACTCTTTCTATGCTTATTTCATCTACCCAACTGACTTTAACTATTCTACTCATATGACAAGACATTATTTACCCACATACTGATTATTCATATGATATAATGATACTGTAGGATTATACTTTTTGAAAATTTGGGTGTTAAACCCACTAGTTGAAATTTACTTCTTTGATTCTCCACAAATACACCATTTTTTTAGGACTCTTTATTTTAGCATAAATATTTCTGCTGGTCATTTACTCTTTTTCTTCCTCTATTGAAGGGATATTTCTCTTTTCTTCCCTTCATTCCATGTGGCATGAAATGAAAATTTCTCAAGGAATTATTAATTCATTTTTCTTTTATTAGTTATTTGATTCACACCAACCATTATAATTAGGGTTGATTATTCCATCGAATTTACATTATTCATAATCACAACTAGAGAATCTCCTACCTTTTTTCTTCTAGATTCATTCACATTATTTCCAATAGAGTTTTTGTGAGTGTAACATAGTAGGTTATTGATATGAATTTTTTTGAACTCCTTATGATTCCACTATGAATTTGAACCTATTAAACATAGTATGTTGTCTTCTAGTACAAGAATTATAATTATACATGAATACAGTTGGAGATCTCATTTCAGGTTCCTTCACATTCCCCAATTTATTCCTACTGTAATATCTTTTCAAATTCCCATGATTAACACATTGAAAAAATCTCTCATTAAAAAAATACCTCACATTATCATTTCTCAATTGAGATGTTGATGCATATAAAGTTTTTATTCTTCTAAAATTGATCCATTTAGCTTCTTGACACACAATCATAGCGCGTCTATGTCTTGCACAATAATATCATCTGATGGATACATTCTTCTAAGAGGTATTTCTTTTAGAATTTTTAAGAGATTTTTTCTATATCACAAATTTAGAAATATTTCTTCCTTCACAATATTTAATATAGTACAAAGATTCAGAATAAAAACATAGAGTATGGCCATAAATCCCATAGAAATAGCACAATTTATCAGTACTTCATGTAAAATACTTTTTAGGTATGTCTTCAAATCCTACATCATTTTCACTATTTCTGGAACTCTTCCTTGATCTCTTCCTATAATTCATAGGAGATGTTTCATCTTATCCAATACTAGGTTTTCCCAAACTGGATGGATTTTCGGATGAGGCAATCATTTCCCGTTTTCCTATGAAATTTTATATTTTATATTTTATTATTTCATTATTAACTTCTAAAGGATAGTCAAATAATAGATGAAAACATCCTTCAATTTAGGCTTGACTTTGGCATTATATTTCTCCACTTAATTCTTGACTGATCTTATATCTTCTCTCAATTGTTGAAACGTTATATCCCTTGATTCAAGTTGAGCACTAATTTTTCTCTTGAGATTCTTCCAAAAACTCATCTCATATTACAATTATCTTGTGTGATTATCCAACATGTCACTTCTTTCCTTTATTTTAAAATTTATTTTGGAAATAGAGTATTTGAAACAGCCATTCTCTTATTGTAGCCTTTGATTCTAATGCACCAGTTCTGACTGTTGTGTATCGATATTATCATTTTTTTCTACCATGTTCTGAATTTCTTTTGAGTTTCAATTTTGTACCTTGTCATAAAATTTTCGTTTTTCTATCTCTGTGGAATTGTTTTTCAATTATTTAGCTTGATATTCATTCTTTTACTTTAGATCTATGACAACATAAACTGGTATTTTATTTAAACATTTCAACTTATTGACTTAAAATTACGGCACGTGGATCTGAATATCTTTAGATTTATTTTCTTCAGCTAATTTCTAATCAAATTACTTTCTTTGTGATCAAATTCCACGTTTAGTATTATTATAATTTATTCATCATCAGTAGTTACAACATCAATTATAATACCAGATTATTCACTCATTCTATCAGAACCATTGAATGAGTAAATGTTTTGAATGTATGATTCATCCAAACCATTATCCGGTACACTATTTCTTTCTTCAAATAAATATCACTCTTCTCATAGACACTTACACACCAATGAATAAAAAAAACTTCTTCGCCTTATTTGATGTTATTACTTTTTCAATGGAAGAACGAGTTAAGAGCAGACTAATACTTTTATTTCAATAATTGACTAAACTAAGCCAGTGAAAAAAATATGATAAATGGAACCAATCGCTATGATACCAATTTTTAGGCCCAACAAGGGCTTAGATAACTTGAAGGGGGGGTTGAATCAAGGTATGTGTATTCTTTTCAAAAATACATATTCTCCACTAGATACGATCTCTTTATTATAAGGTTCGCTTTATTTTCTCTGAAGAGTTTACATCGATCTTTTTCTTTCCTTCTTTATCTGATGATTATTAATTGAATGTAAAGTAGGAGAGAAATCACAAGGACACAAATTTTTTTACTTGGTTAACCCTCACTAGGGTATATCTCAGGAGAATATAATGATAATGTACTGATGTACCAAATCTATCAAGGCTAACTACCATAATGATAGTTTGGGCTAGATCACTACTATGACCAGGCTCATCGTCTTTATAGGGTTTAGGGATAACTCAATTCTACCCAAGGGTCACTCCCTCATGATTCCTTCTATAGATCACTATTGTTGGAAATGATCACATTATTCTTATTCCTTTTCTCACTACCCTGGAACGTATTCACAAAGAGTTTATAGACTTGGAAGTAACTTTGTTACTAATAATCAATACATCCTAAATTGTAGGTAGATGATGTATTGATGTCCCTATTTCATCCACTTGAAAAATATCACTTTACCATAGATTTATAGGGAAATCCCTTCTCAAAACATTCACAATACTCACTCACTTCATAAATCTCCTTCATTTCACAAAGCTCACATAGCCTTCATGAACCCCACAACTTTCATGAATCTAAACACTTCTGTAATGCTCAAACAGTCTTCGCGAAGAAACCTCATTTCATGAATATCAAACACTTTTTCTAATCTCTCTTAGACTTAGTGAATATTATAACATTCAGTAGGCTTATTATAGGATTTTTAAACATCAATACTTTCATGATGATTACAAATTTCAGTCATATTTCATAACCTTCTAAAATATCCTTTCTTTATGATTTTTTTTCAAGAACAACCTTCTAAAATTCAGAGACTATTGATTAAGTCTTGATCTTACTTTGGGGGGGGGGGGGGGGGTTAGTAGACTATTTTTTCAATTTACCCCAATTACAAAAGAGTCCTTCCATGTCATTACCTTTTCATGAAGCTCGCCAAATTTTTTTCAATTAGATCTCAATTTCACGAAGCTCTATGTGAATTTCTCCATTCATAAAGCTTATTATAGTCATGTGGATTACAATATTTTCTTTGTGCATTCACGATGCTCCACTTCTCAAAGTCATGAAGATACACCATCAACCCTTCATGCATTTGTGATGCTCTACACCTTCATGAAACCTAGCCTTAATGGAACTGAAATATATTTCAGAGATCCTTGACTTTGTGAAACTCCATTCTTCATGAAACTCATGCCTTTTTGATATATTTACAAGGCATTCATAGAAATCCATTTTTCATGGAGATTTATCTAACTTAAAAATTCTAGACCCAATTTTTTGGTAAAAACTGAGAAATGAAGGAACCTTATATATGTAATTTTATATGCTACCTCGAGAGAATCCACTCTTTTTTACTTGGATCATTGTCAACATATGTTTTCAACAATCACTTCGGAACTCCACAACTGACCAGGGAAGCATTTTTTGTCCACAAACACAATTAACCCAAAACATTGCAATGATACCTTGAGGGATTTTTACCAACCGATATTTATGAAATTAATAAACTTATGGAAATATAATATCACATGTAACTTATTACCGTCTCATCCATTGAAAAATAATAACACTGCTTATGCATACATGTGGACTACCGACTCCACATAGAGATGTGAAATGTTTGTCATTTTATATTGAAATAAGTGGTAATGAGGATATATTTAGTTAATATAAATGAAATTTTTGATATATTAATGGTTATATAATTATGAAAAATTTTTACCATTTTTTTAAATTCCATATGTTGGAAAAATAGAAATATGGTTCATGCGTATATACGGGACACCATCTCCATAAACATTCTAACTCATTTTACCATCTATAATTGTTATGTACTAGTATAAATACTTATAGAATTATTTTATATTGTATTTATATAATTGATAATTTTTTTAAATTTTGGAACCTTGAGAAAATAATGATCAAAATTACCAAACAAAAACAAGCCTGAAAAATAAAACAATTATCACCCAAAATAATGATTTTAACATAGAATTGTTAATAAAATGGTCACAAAATAATGTAGGTAAATTATAAATGGTGTGAAATATATTTTGAATTTTTTTATAATAAATATATATTTATTATACAGTATTTTAAAACACATATGAAGGAAATTATACCTAAGGTAAGAGCTTCTTGTCTAACTTTTACTTCCATGAGACGTATTCTGTAATCATCACTTAGTTATTATGTATTGATTATATACCACCCCTTTGATATTTTATATCTTAAATACCATTTTATTTATGGTATTTAATGTTTCTTTTGATGTTATTTATTTTATGGGGATTACAATTCTAATGTTACCAAAGTGGTATGGTTTTATGTTAAAATATCACTGTTTATTGGGATTATTCATGATTATGTTTTTCATGATGAAATATTATGATCTATATTTCAATAAACTCATGAATTTTATTATCATTTGTTTCCTGGATAATAAATATTTTCCTCTTATTTTCCCTCTTTAATAACAAAAGTGACCAAAATAATGTATTTTTAAATAAATTTAACTATATTTTTCTATTTAGGCGAATTTTTTTCTTATGTATCCATATTTTTGAAAAATGTTTTCTAGGTTGTTTTATCATTATCCAAATGTTATAATAAAGACATTTTTACCCATGTTTTAATTTTTACAAAATGGTTTGAAAGGAATATTCTTTTCTTTTTTAAAATAAGTATCTTTTTAACCTTTTTACAACAGTACAAAAATATTGTTTTTTTAAAGTATGAGATTTGTAAAAAATTATCTTCCATTAGGCAAATTAATTAAGTTGAGTAATAGTTTAAATGATTAAAAATTATATTTTATATAAAATATTTTTTTAGCTTCTATAATGTTTTGTTTTCTGAATGTGATTTTCCAAGTGGAAATGATATTTTCCACAATATTTTTTTAATAGAATTATTGTGGTGTTTCTAATAATAAAAAACATAAAATGTTATTTCAATTACGAACCATAGGGAATATATTTTAATGATACTATCATAATTATTTTTCTGGATGGTTTATAATTAGTTTGACTAGGTATGTGGTAGTTTGATACAATTTTTCAAATGACTCTAAACGTTTTATGATTATGTTTGTTAATTAGGGAAGGTATTTACATTTTGTATAATAGAGTTTTAATATTAATGTTTATATTTATTATGTTTCACCACTATAATATGATAAATTCATTGTATTTAATAATTTATGGGTGGGGACCACTATAACCCCACGATTCATTGGTAGGTCTCATGAGAAAAACTAGCTTGTGAATTTGGCCAAGAATTCACCAATTTATGCATGATCTCTTGGAAAGAGGCCTTGATGGTTTGGTTATGATTTAAAGAATTATGGATTCCCTAATTATGATATGTGTTATAGTTATTGGTGTTACAAGTGATTATTTGAATAGTTATAATATATGTGGTTAAGTTTCCCTCCAATGTTATTATTTATATAGCATTATTCGATCATTATTTATTCCATCTGTATTATGCTCAAGTAACTGATTTAATGACATGTGTTTTAGTTATTTATTATACCATATTTATTAACCCTTAATTATTAATCATAGATTATATTGTATAACTACCCTTACTGAAAATTAGAGCTCACTACTTTCTTATATTTCCTTTATCTAGGATGCTAGGAAGTGTTTTTAATTGATATGAATAGATATTATAAATGGAATAATGGTGTACTCAATGAAAATTAAATGTTGTATTTTATGTTTTCAATTATGATATGAAATTCAAGTATGTATCTCACTTACCTATAATACTAAATTATTTTCTCATATAGGATACAATTACTTGTATCTTTTTCTAATGTAATAATGTAACCACCATCTCTAGGATACTAGGGTAAGATATTTATAATTAAAGAATAAAATTAAACCATATGACACTGCAAAGTATAAATATGCATCAAAACATAAAAAATCATTTGTAAATCAAGAAATATTATTTTTCCATGATTCAAACATCATAAAAAACATCATCATTCATGAGAATAATTGAATGAGAAGATCTCAAGCTAAAAATAATTTGGGTTTAAATAGTTATAATGATGTTTCATTTGTGTATCCTTAAATAATAATTATTTCTATAATCATAAGAAAATATTACAAAAAATAATGTTTGGTTATTTTTAATGTTTGAAATATTATTGAATATGTTTTTATAAAATTACTTGATCTGTCAATATAGCACTATTGTGTATTTGTTCATGTAGAAGTGAAAAATTATTTCTATTTTGATAGGTGAATATTCAATGATTATATTTCCTTATGTATTCTATATATAATTTTGAACTTGGTTGTTCTAAAAGACAAAGAGAATAAGGGTATTTTGGTAACCCAATGTGGAGACAATTTCCATGTTATAAATTTTTTGATGTGTACAAGAATATTTTTGAGGGCATAATAATATGGTTATTTTATAGTAATTGTTTTGTATGGTTATTAAAAAATAATTCCCAATCTTCCTTTTTTTGAATATTTATTTTTTTTGTGATCCATTTAATTCTTTTGACTAGAGAGTTTGTATAAAATTTAGAGTCTATAAAATAATAAGAGTGAAGGAGGAATAAAATAGATAGAGCCATTTTACACAGTTGTATGCGAGTGAGACTCAGTGAAAGAGAAAAATAATGATTGCATAATGATGAGGTTGAAACCCTATTAAAATATTCATTTTTGAGATTATAGTGAAGACTTGAGAAGGAAAATAATAGAATAAGAACATTAAGTTTATGTTTGAAGTGAGTCAAGAAGACTAGGATAATCATAGTTTATTTGATCACATAGATTATATAGGGTATATTATTAAATATATTCAGTTAATTTCTCTAGATGAAATCATTTTGGATCAAGGATTAAGATCTATTATTTTTTATTAAATCATCCTGAACATGGAAAAAGAACATCCTCATCTAGTGAATCTTGTGATTCAATATATGTGGCGGGAAATAGTATTGAAATTATAACCAGTAGGGTACTATGGTATGCATTTTATGTATGATACCTTCCAAACCACTATCTGTTGATGATAAATTTATAGTATAAAATCAATATATTATAATAACAATCAGCTGTAGTAAGTAGAAATCTACAACACTGAGGAATATCCTTGTAATTTTTTTTATTAGGTCTATTTTTATTTTTTTTAGACATTCATCATGCATGGATAAATTTAGTTTCATGAGAGGGAGAATCAAATATTAACTTCTCTAAAAGACCAATTTCTAAACAAAAAAATAAATTGAAAAACTAGTTCAACCTTGAATTACCCACAACCAGTATGGAAATTCAATAAATTGGATCTTAAAAACACATTCCAATGGATGTTGTAATTTTTTTTAGAAAAAAAAATGATTTTTATATTTATTTGGGCTTGGTCGATGTTGATATTTTCATTATAAAATTACATGGTTATTGTTCTTATAACAATATAGTAATGATATTTTGAAAGTTCTTGTTACCATGAAAATGGAAATATTTTATCTATTTTTCCTATAAGTGTTTTATGATTTAAATAATGTCTGATATATATGTATATATATCATTTATTTATTATTATTATTACATGGAAAGAGGCCATGTTTTCATGTATCATACTTATTACATATTTTCACATAACGTGTGCATGAATTTGTTTCATTGTAAAAATGTTTTCTGAAAATGTTTTATGGTTAATTAATACATCATTGAAATTATTTAATTACTTCCTAAAAAATTTAGATAGGTTTGTTAATAAGTTGAAACATAAAACACTTTATTACTATTTATCACTTATACTATGGTGATACTATTTATATTTTAATGTGATTTTATGGAATTCATAGACTAGAAAATACATGCATATGATGATTCTTATGAGGATTAGTACATACATTAAATTCCATGTGATGTTAGAAACGATAAATTTGTTTCAATATTATAAATTTATGTATAAAATTTTTATCCCAAAGAAGATTTTTGATAACATTCTTTGAATATGAACTTTTGTGGAAAATAAATCTTACAATATAAGATTAAAATTTAAAACACTTTATTCACTCCTAATTGTTCATTACTATAAATATACATGAATCTGTGTATTTCATAATTATGATTATTACATACCATTAATTATTACATCCCATTAAATTGAATACAATTAAAAGGGCCAATACATAAAAATCAATAATATTTCTACAACTAAGAAATCTTATAGATTAGCTTCACCATTGAAGATTTATTTTACTAGAACTTAACATAAAAATAAAAAAAACATGATAGGAGAAATAATTTTCTAAAATGAAAAAATAAAACTAGCAGGGTGAGATATTTTATTAGTGATGTTTTAATAGATGAAATTTATATAACGTAATGGGAAAAATATAATCATCGATTATAAGAGTAGTAAACATATTACCAATTTGGAATTTTAGAAATGTAATTGATATAAATGAAGCATATTTAGATGTTATATACTTATATATAATATTGGATTAATTAAATTGATTTCATATTATAATTAGTGGATACTAATTCATTTTTTAAGAATAAATTATATTATAAATAATTTTTTAATTAAATATGAATTTCTGAAAAATTTATTACATTTAAACAATATTTTCATTTAAATGGATTAAAAATATTTATCATATAAAAAATAAAATAACTAAATAATATCAATTATTTAGATACCCTGAACCTAGTACTCTAGAGATGGTTCCATACATCATTATATTTTCATAAGGTACAGGTAATCACATCCCAAAATACCAATCAGTTTAGTAGTCTTGGAAAACTAGATACATACATGAGTCTTATATTACATCTGAATACAAAAATTACAAAAACTTTTTTTTCTATAATATCATCATTATCTATAGAATATTTTTTTTAAATAAATCATAGTGAACTTCATAGAATTATTGGGAATTAAATGAAATAAGGGTGATATTAGATTCTCAATAAGAGTTAAACACAAAGGAAGCTACATGGAATCAATAAGCATAAAAAACATGGTAAGGTAAATAATTAAATACACACTCCATTTAAATAACATGAATACATAAATAGATAAGGAATAATCAATATGTAATGGTAAATAACTGAAAAATATGCCATTTAATCAATACACTAAGAATGAAATGCATATATAGATAATATCATTTTCAAAATATCATTGATAATAATAACTGGATTCGTAATGATAGAAATGATAAATTATAAGATGTCATGTCTCAATCACATGATACCTCTACCATAAATACATTTCATAAGATGGTTTAAACTACATGTAAAAACTTGTTTAATGATATATTAATTGATTTTTCTTTTGAGGTGCACTGTTTCATCGAGGGTCTATTTAATACCAGCCCCAACCTTCACTATAGGTCTAAATCATTATACATATATCAAATAATCTATTTACTTAATTAAAATGTCCCTTATGGTGAAATATATATGTATCGAGTTAATAATAAAAATTTATCAATATTTCTATAGATAAATAAACAACTTTCCACGTAAGAAAACATATGTATAAATGAGATATAGTTTAATAAATAATCACATCTTGATAAATAATATGTATATTTAGAGGGAAATTTAATGTATAATGATCATAGGAAAGTGAATATTTCAAGGGGAAGTTAATGACTACAAAATGAAACAAGGAAGTGAATGTCAATACAATCTTTGTTCAAAATTATCATAATCTATATGGGGTGGAATAAATATGGTATCAAAATATAACCATTAAAATGAATAATAAAGTTTTGTTTATATTGACGAGTATAAATACCATAAAATGATCTATAAAAATATTCTTGAGTAAACTACTATTTTTATTCTCAAAAAAGTTTAAAATTAATTTTTTAAAAATTAATTTTAAAAACATAAATAATTATGGAAAGTTATAAACATCATTTATAAATTATTTTTAAAATATTAAAACTTTTTTGAATATGTTTTTAAAAAACATGGTTTTGGAAGAAAATAGATTTCTGATCGAAGATAGAAAAGAAGTCATATATTGAAAGAAAACATTCTATAACATTTTATGTACCAAAGAGTGAAAAAATGATACTATTACTTGAATTAGATAATAAGTAAACACGGTATAATAAAATTGAAGGATTTATTAATCAATTATAAAATAATTTCCTTTAATGTAAATTTAAGAATAAACAATATTGATTAGAATGAGATTGTGAAATAAACCGTTAAAATATTTTAAAGTCAAAGTGAGAATTAACAAATGAGTCGATTATGTGTATCAATATTAAATACACATAATACAAGTGAAAAAAAACATAATATAATCAAGAGAAATTATAAACATAATAATAGAATATCATATACAATGAAAGAGTAATATAACCTAATGAAAGGAAATTGAGTTAGGAAATTCATTACTTTAAAACTTTTAAGTAGAAAAACCACTTAGATGAAATATTTAAAATTGAAACTCAGAATACCATTAATAGTTAAGTACTTAGGACATTAAATTTTAAATGGGGTAGTACATACACCATATAAAAGAATCTAGGTGAATAACATTACAATATGCCTTAATGAAATGAAATTGATATGAAATCCCTTACTTAATGGTTCATTTTTATTGAATAATCTTTAAAATATTTTATAATGTTTATAATAATGTTTTTAAATTATTAAAAAACCATATTAATATTTATAATATCATATATTATACTTTTATAATATATTATCAACCATTCGTTAATAATCATTCATTATTTTCATTGTTTCGATTGATAATTTCCTTGTTTTATCGTGCATATTTTTCACCAAAGATCATGTTATTTTGTATAATCTATAATTATATAGTATCTATAATTATAATAATTAAATAATTATATTTTTTTTACATCAATTTTACTTTTAAAACCAATCATGAATGATGGATATGAAAACTAAAGTATGTTACAATCATGGAGATGGTAGGTCGTACGTACGCATGTGCAACGTTTCCATTTTTCAATGATCATTATAGAAAGGTGTTAAGTATTATATTAAATTTAAAAATTATTATTATATTGTAAATACAATATTATTTATTCAAATATATATATATATATATATATAAATCATCCATGTGGTGTTGTGAGGAAAAGAGAGTCACATCACTTCGTAAAGGCAGTAGTCAACACGTAGATGAACGATGTTATCATATTTATATTAGTGAAAAGGAATGAAATAAAATGATGTATATTATTTTTACATAATGATAAATATGTGATTAATATAATAAATATTTTATTTATATCACATATAATCATTAATATTATTAATTATCACCATTCATATAAAGTGTTAGTGAATGTTGAATCACATCGATTCGTGAGGGGGTAGTTTGTCGTACACACGAGTGACATTATCTTGTCTCCTATGGAATGAAATATAATAATATATATAAATATAAATTATATAGTGAATAAAGGGTTATAAATATGTTATAAATATGTTATCATCAACATACCCATCATTGAGAGGTGGTAACAAAAGGCCAATTGACATTGGTTCGCAAGGCAGTAGTCCGCCATACACATGAATGATGATTTTGTAACCCATTTCTGGGATGTTTGTGTAGTTTTTAGGTCTTAAAATTATGATAAAAAAATAAAAAAAATATTTAATATACTTATGGTTTTTATAGTATCCTAGTTTTAAAACAATTGAAAGAGATGGAGAAACAAATAAAACGAAGACCCTAGTTAAAGAACATTACCCCTTCTTCAGGTATTCTATTTATGTATGAACTAAATCCATAAATGGATGGATTTAAGAATAAAATGAGGCATATAGTGTTAGGTTAGGGAATTTAGTAAGTTATTTTGTATGGTGTTTCCTGATACAAATGGCCTGAGTGGTGTGAAGAATTGAGGGGACTAAGTTCCCTTTTATTGTCAAGGAGTAGTGGCATTCTTGTAAATACTCAAAGGATTCACTATTGGGAGGTTAGTATTACCTAAAGTGGATCCAAAATATATAATTAAATGGGTGTAGGTATTAAATGGTCTATCCACATATCCAATACACATTGAAATACATGTTTTAAACATTTTGTCCCTTAACTTCCATGTTTCCTTATTTTAACCATTTTGGGATTTCACTATGGTAACTAGTTTTTTAACATTGTTAATTTATCCATTATGAATAAATTATATGTATAATTATTATGAACATTATACCCAATCATTTTAAATATGATCTATAATTTATAAAAAAATATTATTTCTTTTAGAAATTAATTTTTAACAGAAGCACATGTAACATGGAAAAACATTGTTTTAACCTTAACTACACCAATAGAGTTTTTAGTATTTAAAGGTCAATATATTCATTATAACAGAAAAATTGGACCATGAATGGATAATAATTAATATTTATTTTCAATTAAAAATGAAATATAAGAATATATGTTTTTAATAAATTATAAATCATTTAACAAAATATAAATCATCAAATAACATTAACATCAATTTTGACATTAATCACGTAAATTGAATTTAAAAAATATCAATAAAATGATGGAATTCAAATATATAATATTAAAACATGTTTATAATGATATATTCATCTAAAAAATTATTTAACATAATAATTCATTCAATTTAAATAACTTTTATGATTTTTAATATCATTTATTTTACGTAATTATTAACTAAATATTTCATGTGTTGGTGTTTCATAAGTATTTTATGTAATTATTTCATCTCTAAAATTTAAATATAAATTTTTATGATAAAAATACTAATTTATTTTTTTAAATAATATATATAACCTAACATATATTATTTTTTTTGTATCCAAAATCTTTATAGATATTAAAAGAAGAAATGTATCTTTTTTTGTCTTTTTCTTTACTTAACTTATTATATGTGTCATATTCAATGTGAAGTAGAATAAAGCTTCCATATCTAATAAAATTTGACGTAAAATGTATAAATAAACTCATTAAATAAAATTTAGATATTATTTTAGGTTATCTTAACACTTATCACTCTAGTTTAACCCTAGATAAATCCAGTTTTACCTTAACCGTGGTAATAAATTTTTACTTCATTCACTATTAATTTTGGTCCAAAATTAAGTTAACCTTATTAGAAATTATAAATAATTATTATTAATAATATGGAATCCATTTTTCTAAATTTATTTCTCATAATTTTCAAATTTTAATTTAATATTAATCTTGCATACGCGATGAGAAATAGGGTTTTTAAAGTGCACATGTTCAAAAGTTTACAAAATTTTAATATCTAAATTCATTATAAAAATGACTCCTATTAAATAAATTTGAATAATTTACATAAATTTGATCTAATTTCACTTTAAAAACAATTAAAATATAATTTAAAATTATAAATAATTTATATGAAATGATTGTTTTCAATTAAAATTCAGTATTTTCACTATTCATCAAGAAATGAAACATTTCAAAAAAATATCAATAATCATCCCTAATATAAATTTGATATTATAATTTAAAAAACTAATTATATTTTTAAAAATATATTTTCTAAATGTATATAAAATTAATTTTAATTCATGTGCGCATAACATTATTAAACCGTCTTTTAGAAAAAATACAATTTTCCAAAAAATATTTCTTTTTATTTAAATGATTATTATTATATTTCTAGTCAAAAGATAACCATAATTTAATTTTTTTAGTTAGTACCATTAATATCCTCCAATTTAATTGTTAGGTTATATGAAATAATAATATTTTAATAATATATTGTTTTCCAGTAAAACTTGGTCTTGTGTGTAAAGAAATCTATTAAATAAGCTCCTTCTTACATGTAACGTAATCTAAAATTAGTTTTCCATGTAATGAAATATATAAAAGGAATTAAATTTATTATAAAATAAATTTAATTTAATTCCTTGGGGTGTTATATTTTCTTTTAATCTTGGTGTTTCATTTCACAAAAGTATCGTAGACAATGTTCTTCTTTAAAAATATTTGGGTGTTATATTATTACCACCTTAAATAAATTGTGTCCTCCTACTTTAAATGTGACATTGGTAATCTAGGGTTTGATATTTGAAAATATCATAGTTATAAAATGTACCTCATAAAAGGGTTAGTAAAATATCTTATAAATAAGAGATATTGTGAAATAAAAAGTTCAAATATAATAATACATAACTACATTTATATACAAGAGAACATTGGTGCAATGTTATGATGTGGACATAGAAGAAAAGGGTAAATAATCATAGAGAATTATAGTTTTCATTGATAAAAAGAAAGTGAACGATCAATGTAATGTTAAGATACTCAACACCATAAATCTATGAAAATTTAAATGACTATATGATTCATCATATCTGTATTTAATGGGGTAAGATTTTGGATTCAAGATTATTTTTTAAAAGTTTTGGTATTATTTTACTTCTTAAGAATATAAAGAAATATAATTACAAGGTATTTTTCTTTTTCATAATAAGAATTTATTTTTTTCTTCTATTAATTTCCAATTCATCTCTTACTCTATGAAAGGAATATCCAAATATGATTTTTTTGCCTGGATCACTATAATTTATTTTTCAAGGATCGTAAGATCCATTAAATAGTGAAAATACTATCTATCTGCCTCTAACTATTTTCCAAAACTAATATGGTTATAATAAGTTATCCTATAAATTAATCTTTGAACAAAAAATTATCCCTACTCGTTAATCCTTGATATTTATTATTATTATTTAATTATTTAACAAAAAAACGAAATATTAACCCATACATAATGTAGCCTAGTTGTAAGCGCTAAATTCTTATCATCCTTCGGTGATGTGTTTGTGCCTCATTGCCCCATAGGAAATGAGAGATTGTCAACCTGCTTATTAGTTTTCCTTTTTATTAATCTAATTCTTATAGTATTCGATCATAAATATAACAGAAATTCTTGAAATAAATTTAATCATTAAATAAACTTTTTAATACAGTTTTTTATTCAGCCTCTTTTCCCCTCAATTTATAACAATATTATTTGAATATTATTAAATTTTCGTTAATGATCATGTTTACCCTAAAAGATATTAATACATTTAGACTTATTTATATTAAATGTAAAGTAATTATTCCTCAAATATTGTTTCCCTAAAACCTATACTTTCAATAACATTCTCTAAAATTTATTTATTCTTGGTAGACTACCATAACATTTGTTTCCAAAAATTTCATCGGGGAATGCACATCCATTTGTGGAGGACACACAACTATTGCCCCGCATTCCCACTTTCCAAAGGTGGGTGACATCAATCACTTATTCAGGGATGTTTACTCCTTAATCGAAACGGGTTGATGGGATGTCAGTTTTTCCTTCCAGGGATTCCTCCTCGGAGCTCGTCACATAGTCTGAGTCTCCCTTATAGACTAAGACATTGTTCGTGAAACTCTTCCCAATGCCATGCCTTCATGGACGCTGGTTAATTACACTGCTTCTGTCGGGAAAATCCAAGGGGTCCGGTCAGGGCAGCAACCTTTGGCCGGGAGAGTTGTCATGTTGGATATCACTAGAATGTTTGGACCCTGGAACACTAGTGTGTCTGGATTTCTTCCCCTTATTATAGGGCTTCTCGAGGGCGTGGAAGCCTGAGTCATCCCACATCGAATGCAGGGAATTATATTCCACAGGCATGCATCTGAGGTTTTCTATAGCTTCCTATGTTTAACACAGGGTATGCCACAGGTTTATCTTCTAGCGGAGATAGATCAGAATGATCAGAACACTGACTAGAGTGGATAAGATGGGTGTGACCCCTGGAGGAAACACTGATGTTTAGAGGTGAATTGGAATGATCTCACTGTTATGTGGTATTCATGGTAAGAATTAGTATGGATGATGAATGGTTAAATTAAGAAGATGGAGAATGAGATTGAGTCGACTTGAGGGCGACGGTTATGTTGTGATTGAGCCTCAAAGGGACCTCCTACGTATCCCTGTGGTAGGGAATCAAAGTACGTGTAGTTCGTGAAGTGAAGGGACACCTAAGGTGGTGACCCATATGGATGGGACCTGAAGGAATTGGAACCTCTAGTTTGGGGCATAAAATTGTGGTTCATGAAAAGGACATCGACCCGATGACATACTCGGGCTTAGGAGTTATTTGAGGCCCGAGATTTGATCTGACGCCACTAGGATTGACCAGCGATATGGGTCCCCACATAAGGGACAACAATGGCTTACTTCCTGGCATGGATCGACAATGACTTACCGTTGACATGGACTCACAATGTCTTACCGCTGGATGGGGTCACAATGGATTACTGCTGGACATAGTCACAATGGCTTACAACTAGATGGGGTCACCTCATGGACGCTTCCTATGTACCCTATCTAGGAGACAAGGATCAAAGCCCACATAGTTTGGGATAGTGGATGTAGTTTAACATCGTGTAGGGCGAAAAGGGGGCATGCAGTCTAACATCACACGGGATGAAGATTGTCCGACCTGAAGGGTGGTCAGAACCAATAGGGTGTTGGGCTTGAGCCTCAGGGAGGCTTCCTACATACGTTACATTGGAAAGGATCAAAGTCCACATAGTTTGAGATGGTGTTGGTGAAACGACGTGAAGGTAATCAACACCAATGGGTGTTGGTCTTGAACCTCAGGGAGGCTTCCTACGTACCTTTCCTTGGTGAGTATCAAAGTCCATGTAGTTCGGGAGGGGTGTTTGTTGAGCTGATGTGAAGATAGTCAGAACCAACATGTGTTGTGATTGAACCTCAGTGAGGCTTCCTACATACCTTGCCTTGGAAAGGATCAAATTCCACGTAGTTCAGGAGAAGTGTGTGGATTACACTCTAGGCTTCCCAGAGAGGATATCATGGTCGCTGCTTGCTTTAGGCCCACGTGAGTCATGCTCGGTGTGAGAAACAAGAGGTAGTAAATACCTGACGATCAAATCACAGAAGGCACATCTGTGGGAAGTGGAATGGGGGCTTACATGTGGTTAGGGGCCCAAAAAGGAAATAGGGTCATACGTGTGGTCTACAACCCCAAGAGGAAACAGGGGCTTACACATCGTTAGCAGCCCTTGGTGATGGAGATTGGGACATACTCCATGGTGGAGGCATGGTGGCGACAAAGAACACTAGGAAAGGGATTTGGTACGGAATAAAAGAGGGATTTAGTGCTCATCCTCCCCCCTCTCTGGTCCTTTGGACTGAAGAAAAAAGGAGGATCATGAATGCTACCTCTTACAAGAAAGGCTAGGGACTTACACCAAAGTGGTTTCCCTTCCCCCATTAAAAAAACGCCACTCCAATAAAGTGGATCTCCTTCCATGTGAGGAATGATTTTACTCTTGTAGAGACCAGTGGGTGTGAAAAATGTCCAAGGTGGGGGTACCCCATGTATGATGCACGAGGCGAGGTCACAGTTTAATGTTGTGTGCTGAGGATGATGGTGCTTGGTAGTTAAACATCCTGCAGCTCGGACGATGGGGGTGCCCTCTGCACCCCCTAGGACATAAATAACTAATACCTTCTGCCCCTTAGGGAAGGGAAGGCATCATCAATTCTGCGGTGAAGGGGTGTTATAGAGTGATACATCGGGGGGTCCACATTAGCGTGGCTATGTGAAGGAGAAATTGCAGTTAGCATGCCTATGTGAAGAAGCATGAGGTGAAGTAATGAAATGGGAAGCACCACCCATGGGATTTTGAAGTTACTTCATATGATCCTAGAGGGTCGTACGAGAGAAGGGTGTGTAATGCTTTGGGCGTAAGAAGGACCTAAAGATGATGTCCAGGTGAGGGACATCAAACACGTGTGAAAGAGTGCTCACATAGAGGGTGGCTTGAGCACAAATGGAGCAGATACATGGAAATGGGTAGGGTGGGTGGACCCGGGGGTTTGCATACAATTGGGGGGGGGGGGGGGGTTGCACGCAATTGGTGCACAATTGGGAAAATTGCGCGGGAAAGACTGGGTGCATGCGAAATTGGAGAGGTTTTCATGTAAGTGGGATCAGAGGTTTTTCACGAAAATTGAAGGGATTGTGTGTAAGGATGGGCATGCAAGGAAGAGAAGTTGCGTGCAAAAAAACTACCCGAGGTTTTCCACATAGGAGGAAGGGATTGAGTGCAAAAGCCCCGACCTTAAGGTACTTGGGAAAGGGTCATGCCTGAGTGGTCCCACATGAAGGAGGACTCCTAGGAGACCTATCAATGAAAATCACCTACATGAAGGCCATATTTTTTGCGTGGCGGTGATGAATTGCGCGCACAAGAGACGGTTTGGATTCTTCTACCACCAAAAGTTGAAGGGGAAGCCTTCTATTTATAGGTGTTTGGGAACTTCAGGTCCATGAAGAAAGAAGTCAGTGTGAAAGATTGTGTGCCCAGTGTTGGCAGAGTGAATGATTCAGTGCCCAGGTCGGTCATGCGCATGTTTTGCGCTAGGTGTTGGTGGCACGAAAGTTTCCATGCCTGTGCAGAAAACTCCATGGGATCCCGCAGTTTTTCGCATGCCAGGGTCATTTTTCATGAACCTGTTTTATTTTTCACGCATCCCATCCATTCCTCCGAAAATTGATCACCATGTTGAAATACACCTTCAATTTATCTGCATATACCCATTTTAGGCTTTGGGTGTGAGAAAAAGAAGGTAGAAAAGACCCGACGATCACATCATAGAAGGTGTATCTGTGGGAAGTGGAATGCGGGATTACACATGGTTAGTAGCCTAAAATGGAAACAGGGGCCTACGTGTGGTCCACAACCCAAAGAGGAAATCGGGTCTTATGTGTGGTTAGCATCCAAGGGTGATGGGGATTGGGACTTACTCCAGGGTGGAGGCCCGATGGTGACAAAGCCCAACAGGAGAGGGATTTGGTACCAAATAAAGGAGGGATCCTATGGCCATCCCCCCTCTTTAGTCCTTGGGACCTAATAATAAAGGAGGAGAAGGAATACTACATCTCTCAAGAAAGGCTAGGGGCTTACACGAAAGTAGTTGTCCCTCCCCCATGGACAAAAACCGCTCCAAGAAAGAGGATCTCATTTGATGTGAGGAATTATTTCACTCCCATGGAGACTAGTGGGAATGCAGAATGTACAAGGTGGGGGAACCCCGCGTACGAAGCACAGGGCAAGGTCACAGCTTAGTATTGTGTGCTGAGGATGATGGTGCATGGCAGTTTAACCACAACTACAAATACGGCTTTTATCAGTGCTAAAAAAGGCCATTAACAGCGCTAAAAAAGTATTATTAATGCCGGCGAAGATAGGGGGGGGTCCCCTTTATCAGCGCTCCAAAAATCACTGATAAAGACCCCTTTTATCAGCGCTTTTTTTAGCGCTCATAAAAGTTAAATTTTTTAAAAAAATTAAAAAATATTAAAAAATATGTAAATCAGAGGGGGATTTTAACATTGCTTTCCCCCCATTTATCAGCGCCCCACCCCACCCACTCCCCCGCAAGCCCCAGCCACGAGCCCCATATTTTATCAGTGCTTTGTAGAACCCTTAAACAACGCTATATCCCCCCCCCAAATTAACCCATGAACGCTCCCATGCCTGCCTCTACAAGGTTTTTAACTCAAGACCTCCCCCATATGCGCTAAGCCTTTACCACTCCTCTAATTTGATTTGTTCTCAAACTAGTGATATATCTATATCTATATATTTATATATGTAGTTATATTTATTCATGTATTAATATAAATTTATATAGTTGTATTAATATATATATATACATATATAGTTATATTTATATATTTATATATTTATTTCTATATTCATATATTAATATTAAGTTATATCTATTTATTTATATATATTTAGTTATATTTTTTATCCATATATTTATTTGTATATTAATATATATTTATAAGAT
Organism: Viscum album; assembly: GCA_963277665.1. Taxonomy (NCBI): domain Eukaryota; kingdom Viridiplantae; phylum Streptophyta; class Magnoliopsida; order Santalales; family Viscaceae; genus Viscum; species Viscum album. The sequence continues at coordinate 1,504,610,002 of OY728152.1, forward strand.
TAGTTTTCAATAAAATTATAACATATGATTTGTTTTGTGTGTGTATAAATAAATCCATATAAACAACACACACACACACACACATATATATATATGTGTGTTTCTATAAGTATAATTATACATATATATATATATATATATATATATATATATGCATATACATATGTTAGAATATATATATATATATATATCAGTTTGTTAATATATAGACACACACAAATAGACACACACACATTATATAGGTACATATATAGTTAGATTAATATATAGTTATATAAATATTGATATATTGGTATTTTAAATAAAATGGATATTAGTTATTACTTAGATAAAGCTAATATATTTTATATGTAAATATGTTTAATTATTTATTTAAAAACTTAATTTTTATGTGTGAATATATAAAAAATGTGTATATATTGTTATATATTTGATTATAAATAGCATTGAATTATAAAAAACGATAAAATTTCAAAGAAATAATATCAATATGAATATAATACCATGGAATAAATTCAGTTCCAACAAAAACAAAGCCAATAATACCCACTTAAACGAGGCTGAAGATCCACAAAATGTTAAACAATTGTGGTATCAAAACAAAAGAATGAGTTTTGGAGGCCTTCTGGGAATGTTTGGCCTTGAAAAATGTGACAAATTATTCACCTTGGTCACCCTCTCATAGAGATCATCACAAGCTTTGATTTGATATGCTGTAGAGCTCAAACGGACACCCGGATCAAAAGTTATGGCCGTTTGAAGTTCGAGTTGCGTTTTCAACATATTTTGGATATTTTTTAATTTTTTCTAATTTTTTAGTCTTCAAAATGTTATTAAATGACTATTACTCCATAATAATTAGAAAATTATTAATTAAAAATATGTTTTTATTTTTTTTATAAGCCATTTTCACTAAATATCTTATATATTAAGTGTAACTATATATTTACACTTATCTAAAATATATTTAAAATTATATTTTTAAAAAATATATTATATTTATATCAATATAACTATATATATATATTTAAATATTAATATATTTTTTTAATTATTTTTTTTGATGTATACCCTTTATCAGTGCTAAAAAAAGCACTGTTAAATGGGGTACCTTTATAAGCACTAAAAAAGCAATGATAAAGGGGTACGTTTATCAGCACTGTTTTTAGTGCTGATAAAGTTACCCCGCTTTATCAGTGCTTTTTCGTTAGCACAGATAAAGGGTGGCGCCGGGAATGCCCAGTTTTGTGGTAGTGAACATCCTGCCGCTCGGATGATGTGTGTGCACTAGCACAGATAAAGGGTGGCGCCGGGAATGCCCAGTTTTGTGGTAGTGAACATCCTGCCGCTCAGACGATGTGGGTGCACTCCGCATCCCCTACGACTTATATAATTGATAACTCCCACCCCTTGGGGAAGGGGAGGATTCAACAATGCCGTGGTGAAGGGGTATTATGGAGTGATCCATTGGGGGGTCCATTTTAGCGTAGCTATGCGAAAAAGCAATAGATATTAGCATGCCTATGCGAAGAAGCATGAGGCGATACAACACAATAGGAAGCACCACCTAAGGGAATTTGAAGTTACTTCGTATGAGCCTAGAGAGCCATACGAGATAAGGGAGTGTAATACTTTGGGCATAAGAATTTCCCGAAGATGATGTACGGGAGAGGGAAATTGAACATGTGTGAAAGAGTGTGCACAAGGAGTGTGGCTTGTGCACAAATTGAGTAGCTGCACAGAAATGGCTGGGGTGGGTGGACCCAGGTGTTTGCGCTCAATTGGAGAGGTGTGTGAATAATCGGTGCGTAATTGGGACAATTGTGCGGGAAATACCGAGTGTGGGCGCAAATGGAGTGGTTTGCGCGCAAATGGGAGAAGAGGTTTTGCGTGAAAATTTAAGGGATTGCGCCCAAGGATGGGTGCACACAAGGTAGAGTGGTTGTGCACAAAAAAAACATCCCAGGGTTCTCCACACAAGAGGAAGGGCTTGCATGCAAAAGCCCCTACCTTAAGGGACTTGGGAAAGGGTTAAGCCTGAGTGGACCCACACGAAGGCCGACTCCTGGGAGACCTGTCGCGAAAAATCCCATTATTGAAGGCCATCTTTTTCATGCAGGGAGATAAATTGTGTACAAGAGAGATGGTTCAGATTCTTCCGCCGCCGAAAGTAGAAGGGGATTCCTTCTATTTATAGGCAATCGAGGCCTTTGGGTCTGTGCGGAAGGCGGTCGGCACGAATGATTGCAAGCCTGGTATTGGCTGTGCAGATGATTCGGTGCCTGGGTCAGCCGCACACAAGTTCAACGCTGGGTGTCGGCGGCATGAAATTTTTCTGCACCTATGCGGAAAACACCCATGGATCTAGCAGTTTTTCACGCACAAGAGATGTTTTTCACGCACCTTTTTGATTTTTCGTGCGGCCCTTCCGTTCCTCCCAAAATTGATCTCCGAGTCAAAATACACCTTCTCTTTATCTTCATATACCCATTTTAGGCTTTGGGTGTTTTGTTTTTGGAGTCTAAAAATGTCCCCAATCGGAATTTAATTGGTGAGGGCACTCAAAGGTCATATTTTGAGGGAAACACCGAGATGTCGAGCCTCCTGGGGTCGGTGTGCACAAAACCTGGAAGATGCACGAAAAGAATGTGACATTGCGCGTAAACCTCTTTTTGCGTGCATGGAAGGACTCGCTCAATGCCTATAAAAACCATCATGGGTCACTCAATATGTAAGGATTTTTCTCGTGTGATAATCCCTGAGCTATCGTGTGCTAAAAACCTTCCTTTTTCTTGCGCAGAAAACCACTTCCGTTGCACGTAATTTCCCGAATTCATTGGTGATTTTTCGCCCAGAATCGGGGTTTTTTGTGCCGCTGCTTTCGTTTTTCACACCGATTCCAGCTATTTCACATGTCGTTCTGGCTTTTCCACACGAACTCCTTTAGACCTCACCAATAGAAGATGGCTTCTAATCAAGATGATGTTGAGACAGTGGTTGTGTGCGCTGCACGAAGGGCCGAAATGGTTGTGAACCCTGAAGTTTATGAAGCCCAGAAGGTTGTGTGAAACAACCCAATTCTTTTCAACAGGATGAATCCTTCCCAAAATTAGTATTTGTTGTCTGATAACCTGCTGATATGGGATTTATGTATTTTAGGGGAGGTGTATGTTCCATGATTCGAAGTTGATACCCCACAGTCATGGGTGACTCACGAAGATGACCTCCCACTGTATAATATCAATAAAAATGGCCATCCTAATAGATAAAATAGACATATGGATGTTTATGTCATGAACCCCATAACTAGAACTATTTTGGTAAGTGACATGGTAGCGGAGGATTCTCCAGCCCATTATGCGAGTACTTTCCGACAGAGTATCACTGATGAGATTAAAAGTTGGCTACAAGATTGGTACTTGAGGTCTGGAGGCAACTTCACAAGTGAGTGGGCCTGGGCGTATTGGGTACGCTAAAAGTGTGAACAATTTGTGGCCTAACTGTAGAACCTTGGGTTGTTCGAGGTTGTATGGACGTTATAGTTCTATTTCTACCACCAACATGAACTCGGGCCGGAGTTTTTTACCTGATGGTCCCCTGATACCAAAACCTTCCATCTCCACCATGGGGAGGTTGGCATCAGCCTTTGCGAAGTCCATTATATCAGGGGAATCCCTTTGGATGGGCACCGGTATGATGAATTCCTTCCAATGAGGAACATCTGGGGAGATAGATCCTGAAATCCCATCCTGATATGGCATCTATTAGAGTTGTCCAAGGAGTGACTGGTGGTCAAGGACTTTCTGAAGGACATTTCCTATAAAAAATGGTTTATCTTATTTCTCCAAGGAGATCCGGATGTCAAGATGCTGGGGTGAGGAATACCGTGTATGACTGTGCCACAGAGGAGCAAAATTAGATCATACTAGAAGATCCTATAGGTGGGGGAATATCAATCATAGGGATTCAATATAAATGAGAGTCGGGACCCGAACGTTTGGTACGTTGTGTTTCTTACAATCTTCATGAGTTGGTGGCTCCTTACAGTGAGGGACACAAGGATGGGAGTTCGTCCAATGACATTGGTGATAGCTAGAATTATGGCCGCTAATCCGAGTTTTAATTTAGGATTCCTCATGTTAGCCCGTTTATACACCATCCTGGGGTGTATTTCGAGAGGGGGATCACCAAGGAGGATCTGTGGCCCTTTACAAATCCTTCACGGTTGGATTTCGGCTCACTATGGTGGGTACAGCTTCCCAAACACCATTCATCCCTCGGGTAATGGTATGTGGCCTTTCTTCTTAAATATTGTCGTGGTCGTGCCTTTGAAACTCAACAAAGAGGGGATAAGGATAAGGATCGACAATCATGACAATTTTACCTTTAGTCCATTCCCTACTCCAACTATCCAAATGATTGAAATTGGTCAAGGTTCGCTAGAGAAAAGGGAATAATTCTAGAGCATCACAGGTGGGGTGCTTGTGTCCTGGGTTGACATGAAGATCCTTTGCGAGCCCTACGTGCCGTTAATATTTTCCAGGCAGTTCATATGCTTCCATAGGATGCTAAAGAAAGTTTATATAGAGGACTAGGAGGAGATGCACCCCTATGTTCTTCACCAAAGGTGGTTTATGTTTACAGCTTACGGCTCTGGTGAAGTTATTACTTTTCCCCTAACTAGAGTTAAAAATGGCCTTTCAATTAAAAACTCCTAGCACTGGGCTATGGAATACCCTGAAGGGAATCTGTGGAAGTGGGTCCGAATGCTCAATGTGGCCACCATAGAGCCCGAGATACGAGAGAGAAGACAAGGAGCCATTGGGGAGGAATGGTCTGGTGAAAGTCGGGCAACTAGGCTAGGGTGCTCCGGGGCTATAGTATCAGGAACACCGCATGGTGTGGATGTGCCTTCGACATTCGGGGAAAGAGGGGATCTTGAACAACCTCACGAAGCATTCAGGAAGCTTCTGACGAAGCAGATAAGGTACCTGATTCAACCATCCAATGAGGTCATCTACCCCACATTGTGGTTGGTCTGGATAACCCTGCGACAATCGATGGGCACCAAAGTTCTCTGAAAAAAGATAGTACGAGATGGAATCGAGCTACCAGAGGTTGGAGTCATTTGGATCGAGGACAGGGTGATCTTCCATCATCGTCATGCATACTTGAAATCCATGGACGTGTATGCATGCCAATGGGTTCGACATGAGGAACCACCTCTGCTGGTGAAGGTAATGCTCAGATAGGAGCATGATCTAGAAAAGATTCCATCTGAGGATGATGATAGCGATGAGGATCCAGAGGGCAGTGAGTCACAAGAGGAGGAGGGAGAAGGAGATGGTGAAAGAGAAGGAGAAGAAACTGGGGAAGCAGAAGAGGATCTTGGAGGTGGAGGGTCTCAAGGGATGACCCACCAGGGGAGTCTTTAGGAGAGTGGAGAGATTGTTGGCTCTGATGTAGACATAACTGAGAAAATTGAGGTATGCCTCAGCCCCTATCCATCCTTCCCCCCTTTTTTTTATAATCATCAATCAGATTTATTTATTCTACTCAGGTGAATATTTGCGTCCACCAAGAAGCTCCATCTGATGTAGGGGAGGAGGTGCCAACAGAACAAGGTGGGGAGCTGACGCACATCATTGATCTAACGAGTGCTGAGAGATCCCCTACAATGATAGCTCCTGTAGAAACTGGAACACGAGAGGTGGATGCTTTGGGATCTTTGTAATTTCATCACTTAGACACTGGAATTTATCATTGGAGAGCTCATCTATTTAGGGAGTTCATTGTTAGTGCATTAATCACAGCCCTGGAGGCTCGTCAGGCTGCCGAATCCTGGTCACCTGTGGATGCCTTGATGGAGAGCGCATCAACCCACTCCTCAAGCCGAGCCATCCAGAGAACTCAGTGAGCAAGGATCCATGGATACTGGCAATATCAATGCCAGAGTGAGGTTCGAATTTGGTGGCGGAAAATCTTTTGGGGCTGAGGTGAGAGAGGAAGGCCTCCCACATGTTGAGGTGCCTAGTCTCTCAGGAGTACTAGAAGAAGACCTTGTAGCGGATCTCCTGTCTGCTTTCCCCGACTATCGACCTACAGATCCCAAGGAGATGGATGAATCTGATTCAGAAGTAGCTGAAGAGAGTCGGATTACACAGCGTAAGGGGTGTAAGTGCATCAAACGATTCCTTAGTTAGACATACAGATAATGGATAAAGCGGATGGGATCACTCCATAACTGGTTGTGCTTCCTCTGTGCTAGAGGGGTTGATGCTCAATGTCTTCATTTAATAATCTGCGACTACATTACCGATAAGCTACATGAGAACATATAACACTCCGACATCACCCAATTGCAGAAGGAGTTGGGGAATAACCTGGAATTCCTAACGCCTGAGCAGGAGGTTTTATGCCTTGAAGAGAAGAAAAAGGAAAGGGAGGCACTCATTGCAAACTACTTTGAGCTCATTGAGCAATTGAGGGCCCATCTGGAGGACGCCCAAAGAAGATAATGGAAGCGAGTCACCAAATGACTGAACTTCAAACTGAAATGGTGCAAGAACAGGCTAGGGACAATGAGCTACGCTCCACAGCCGCTGATGAATATTGGTCTCTGAGAGGACGAACAACAATGTTGGAGGCCATAAACCAGAATTTGGAAACATTTGGGAAATTCATCCAAAACAATGATCCTTATGGGTCCTATCTTGGTTGAACTCATAAAATTATTTCTATTTACTTCTGTTTATTCTGAAATGAATATATGAATAGATCATTTGATTGTTTTTTTGGTTTAATTCATTAAACCACAATCCTAAAATAAATAGTAATCAATCCCAAAGCTCATGTGGGTCGTACCCAATGTGAGAAACAAGTGATTCTCACACTATTACTTCGTGTGAATGTAGGAGTTCCAACCATGATTCGGGCATCCGAGGTTCGAACAAACAATCTAGACACCTGAGAAGAAAAGGGGGAGGCCTGATTAGAGGATGATGACCTTAGAACAATCGACGTTCCATCCTCCCAGTGTGCTCTAGTGGATGAGTAGGGTATCTCCAAGGGCATGAAAAATTGACTTAATCTGAACATAGGGGAATAAAAAGTGGGAGTCACGATACCTGAAGTTCGAAACACCGTGAGGGTGGTGTGAAAATATAGGATAACTATTGACCGCATTCGAAACATTGTATCCATATTGTATTAGCCTGATATGTGGGTAATTGATGAGGGTTGACCACTGACCATGTTTGAAAAAAGGGGCCTAACTCGAAATTTCATCCATTAGTCTTCCAGAATGTTGGCCTAGGACAGTAGGCAATCCAGAGTCCGAGTATCCATATTGTTAATGGGTTCTTTCAAACGTGAATAGCGATGAGGGTCCGAATAAATGGCACACAAAGCATGGAGTGTGGAGCGAAGGGTTGTTCATATCAAGTGTAATGATCTTGAAATCATGCCACTGTGGTGGAAATACATTAGTCGGGCGCATCGTTATGATCAGGGATCATAGATGCTTCCAAATAGGACCTCTCTAGTAAGGACCTGAAATGACACATAGTTTTACATCATACAGTGAGGACAATGCACATAGTTTAAAGGTCATACTTCCTAGACCAAGGTTAATAGTTTAATTTCATGGTACATGGATTTTAGGCCCATAGTTTAAGGTTATAGAGACTAGTCTTTGATTAGTATTGAGGGGCCAAGAGAGTTAATGACCCTGGGGCTAGGCCCATGGAATAATTATTGGGCATCACTACATATCCTATAAGGATGAGAATCAATCCAAAGATAGTTTTTAAGCATGACACAACCAAACGATAACACTGATAGGGGAAATCCTCTTTAGCAAGGGATCTAGGGCATCCCATGACTAACATGGGGAATCCTAAACATAAGTTAAGGATATGTGGGATCGTGCAGTTTAACGCCATACTATAGGAAGAAAGGTGAAACGGGAGATACCCGGAAGGGAGTATATGGTATAGTAGCTATAAACCCGATGTGAATGAGAACCTAAGGAGTCTGCACCACACCACGTATCCCTAGAGGAAATTCATTAGGTCATTGGAAAAAAAGTGAAAGTTAGGCTGAGTCCAAGGTATGGTGTCTGGATGTTCCTATGTACCCCTTTAGGATGGGAATCAATCCATATGTAGTTCTAAAGGAACAATTTAATGTCATGCGAGATGATGAAAGAAGGTAGACCGTTGACCTTGTTATAAACACATGACGTTCCGCAAATGTCATCTGAGGTCCTCAGGGATGTTTTCCGAAGATGGTAGTTAAGCCAGTGTGGCATGAGACTAGGCCATAATGGGGGTCTCTTCAAAAATGGAAAAGGATGAGGATCCAAGTGATGGGCCCACAAAGCTTGGACATGGAATGAGGGAATGTCCCTGTGAAAATTCCACACTTTGGGAACATCCACAATGCATCTAAATACGACAATAAGACGTATCAGCTAGAGGGAGTCGAGTCCCCCACCAAGGAAAAACATCTTGAAGTTGCACACATCCAAATGAATAGTCTTAGGATAGGCCATAAAGGTGGGAATTGATTTAATGAACTATTCACAGGGTGGCGAAGTAGCCAAACCGGATGCATAGTCCCTATAGGAAGATCTTTTTTTAGGGTCATAGAGCTCATACTAGGTTGTGGGAGGGACATAGGAAACACATGGTGCGGCTATTGAGAAACCCAACATGACCGAGAACTCATGAGGTACTTGAAACACCACATGTTCTGAAAAGGGTTAGGGCCTAGGGGATGAAGGAGTGGAGACATGATTTTAGATTCCTATAAATAGACTCGGAGACAATACATCTGGGCATTCTTACGTATCCCAAGAGGATAGGAATCAAGCCGTACATAGCTCTAGAAGGTGTCGTGCAGTTTAACGTCTTGCGGAAAGGATGCGGAGTAGTCTTAGTTTATGATCGTAGAGATCAGACTATAGATGGTTGTAGAGACCCGAAGCTTGGCTTACATGGATATGACATTACTTTTGCGGAATACTTAGTACATAACAAAAACACACACACAAGGATCGTAATAGTTTAGTGTCCTTGGAAACTCGGAATATAATCTTCTAATCCTGGTGAAAGATCTTCAACATCGCCCATAAAGATCTTCCTTTTTTTTATACCTAAAACCTTTCTTTATATCCTGGGGAAAAGAAAACATAAAAGGGTGAGCTCAAATGCCCAGTAAGGGTAAATAAAAGAAATATCAATCACATCATATACATAATCACATAACTTTTTGAAATCTTAACCAGCAAAAGAGATCATAATTTCGTAACATGGGGTAAATCATGGTAGTGAAATGTAATCACAATAATCATAACATAAAACATGAAACTTTGCGGAATTAACACATAATCATAGAGAATCATTTCTTGTTAGTCAAGACTCATTGCCAAGACTATCTTAGTGGACAAAGTCCCTTTCTGAACCGAGTCACCCTCGTTTCAGTCCTGTTTCACTAAACCGGTATAACCTACCATTCCAGCCATGTCTATCTCATGAGATATAAAATCTTTACCCAATGCATTGGAGGGAGATATAGGTCCCACCCATCTCATAATGATACTATTCTTATGTGTGCCACAAAATCATAAACCATACATCATAGCATAACCCATGTAATAAAATGGGATTCTTAAACACCATTCCATCATAATCCATAAACAATTGATATCATTTCATCATAAGAAAATTGAAACCATTTAAATCATAGAGAAATTTTACTTGAAACATACATATCAAATAATGCCACCTTAGATGGAAAATAGTTTTGAAAAAAAAACACTTGAAATGAATTCTTGAGGAAAATATCATTTCTTCTTTAAAAACATTTTTCCTTTCTTAACATGTCATAAAACATTAAACTAAAAGAACTTGATTAAAAATAAAATTGAAAACTTTTAAATGAAGCTTCTTGGAAATAATGTTTTAAAAATACATTCATGCTGTATAAGTTAAAAAAAACATTCTTCTCGTACTTTTGTCGGAAAATTCAAAAAGTACCTCGTAAGAAAAACGACAAAAGATTCCTTTCATATCCTTTACTAAAAACTCACCGAAGGGTAAAATTGGATTTAAAAAATTTTAGGTAGATGGAAATAATATTAAATATTGAGGAAACATGGATTTCTATGATAAAATACACCCCAGTAAATACTAAAGTATAAACAATCCCGAATAAAAATGAGATTGTGATATTTCCCTTACCTTAGGTCTGACTTGCTTTGTAAGTGTCCGAACCTCCTGTATAATGATTTAAATCATGTTATAGACTTATTCCAGAATCATATTCATTGTTATTATATCATATATGGTTCACTTATGACTTTATATTACCGGTTCTTTTGTAAATTCATTTTAAAGTAGCGTTTTTGGTAAAATCGTCTCATTTGTCGTTCGTGTTTTTAACTTGTAATTATTAATATGATTACTTGGATCATGATTACTTATATCCAGAATGTAAAACATGATTTATATATAATATATATTCAGAATATATATATATATATATATATATATATATATAATATCGATAAATGGAATGAAATACACCGTTCATGGAGACGGTCGTCCGTACGTACGCATGAATGCTGTTTTCGTTTCCTTATTGAATTGAATGGAATTAAGTAGATGACATACATATAAATATAAATAAATCTAGTATCATTATTATGTCATATATTTAATTAGTACATATTATATATACTTTATAATCATTCATGAATGGTTAATCATTGAGAATGAATCTCATCGCGTCGTGGAGACGGTAGTCCGTACGTACGCACGAGCGATGATATCGTTCCCATGGTCGTGGAATTGTGTTGAAGTTTATGTATACTATTTAAGTATCAATATCACTTTATAATAATCATATATAGTTACTCATTACACCATTTTACCCATCCTATTAAGGTGGCGGCGGAAAATAGATTACACCACGGCGTGGAGACGGTATTCCGTACGTACGCACGCGCGGTGATTTCATTTTTCGTAGGATGTATAGATGGTTAAATAGGGTTGTTTCATACTTATAATAACATATCAGTATATGAGTGATTCTTATGTTATTACTTCATAATGAAACAACTAAAAAAGAAGAAGTTGAAGAAGAAAGAAATTGGAAAGGATCGGTAATGGATATTACCTCTTCTTTGAAGTGCTTCTTTGAGACCTCCTTTTAGGGCACTAAAATTGGTCTTTTAAGAAGACCAGTACCTCTAGGATGATACTAGGGATGTGGATAAGAGATTTTGGCATGGTTTGGACGAGCTTGAATGCTCAAATTGGTGTGAGGAGGAGAGGGAGGAGGTGCCCTTTTATAAGCGAGGAGAGGGGCATCTTAGGAAAATCTCAAAATATTATTTTATATTAAGTTAAAATTCGGTTTATAATGGTTCCAAATGGTCTTATTTCGAAGATAAAGTGGGGATGAGTCGAAATCCTCTCATCAAATAGGATTTAGAAAAGTTTAGGTTATTATTTTAACCTTATCAATTAGATTTAACTCTAAGTTAAATAATTTAACTTTTACCGTGTCTTTTTGTTTTGTTACACTATATGGTTAATAAAATTACTATATGAAGCCAAACGAACCCCAAGTTGGTTATTATTAATATATATAACCTTATCTAAGTCATTTGGCCGAACCCTAGATTTTTAGGAATAAAATAAAAATTAATAATATAATATTTTTTTTAAAAACTATTTTATGTAAATTTTGACACTATTTAGTAATTGATTTTTGTGAAAATCATAACAGAATGATAAGTTCCAAAAAAGTTAATTAAATCAATACTAACATGTCATAGTAACCAATAAAATTAGTTTAATTCATAAAAAGCCTCAAATTATATTTATTTGGGTTTTTATAACATCAATTATGTCAATATTTCATTAATAAGATAATTACTGCATCATCGTTGTGTCATAAATAAATTAAATTATTTAATGTCTAAAAATTACAAATAAAATACCATTATGTAGGAAAGAGTTTTATATTTATAATTAATATTTATAGTCGAATTTATCTTATGTATAACCCCATATTAAAAATGTTTTAGTAAATAAACATGGATTTTAACTCTTTTAACCCTTCTTTAAATAAATTAATAATAAATGTCTTAATCTAATCCAAGTGAGCCTAAATGGTCATATTTTATTCCTAAGTTTGTTTTTGGTCGAATTACAATTGTCCAATAGAATTAGGACATGTGTTAGGGTAATAATAATATCATTTCTACCCTTAATTACCCTATTTACTTTTAATCGTGGTAAAAAAAAGTAAAAAGTTACTATTCACCAAAAAATTATTTTCATCTCATTGAACCACATTTTACTTACTAACATCAACCGTGTCTCTTGGATTTTTGAAATTCTACTCACAGAAGCAGTAAAATTAAGTTTTATGAAAAATTCAGTTTTTTAACTACCACTTAGTGGTTTCACTATTCATCAAAAATTGAAAGTTTTCAGAAAAATACCAAAAAATAGGCCTAAGCTATATTTGATATTATGAAATCAAAAATTATTTCTATTTTACCAAATTCAAAACATATCAGTTTCATTAATTAATTTAAAAATTAATTCCCGTCGTCAAAACAAAAGGCGTGTTTTTAAGAGATAATAACTATCAAAAGATTGACACTTGTTTATAACTGGTTTAAATGTGAAATTACATCCAATGGCCAAAATTGTATTAAATTGTAAAAATATATTCTAAATATACTTTAAAACCACTCAAATTAATAATTTATCACTATTAATTATTTTGATTGAAAAAGTTGTTTTTAATTAAAATTTAGTAATTTTCACTATTCATCAAAATATGAAAGTTATCCGAAAATCACCAAAATTTCACCCTAAGCTAATTTCGATATTATGAATCCAAAAATTAATTCCATTTTGAAAAATAAAATTACAAAATTTCAAAAAGTGGTTATTACAATTCATAACGGCTAGTTTTAATAATATTTTAATAGCATATTGTTGTTTGGTGAAACTCGGTATTGCGTACTACACACGCTATCAAGGAAGGTCGTTATTGCGTGTAATGAAAGGCAAGTCAAGGATGCGTGTTGTGCAAGCTCCTTTTGGTGTAGCGTACAACACAAGAAATTAATGAAATTAAAAAGAATATTTTTCATAAAATCTCGGGGTGTTACATTCTACCCCCCTTAAAATGAATTTCGCCCTCGAAATTCATCGGGGTTATAAATGGTTTACTATTCCAAAGTTTCTTTAATAGAAACCCACATCGTAAAAAGGAATACCAAAACCAATCTTTAAAAACAAAAGTATGAAACGTAACTGTTACCCAAATAAACTAATCAATGGGTTTCCACATAAGTGAAAATATGGACATGGAAGAGAAATCTAACCATCATGTTTTGATGGAGAGTGGTAGAGAACATGGCTATGGAAAAGCCAGAAATCACAAAGCCATAAATTTGTGATGATCTAAGGTACCATTTGATTCATCAGATATAAGAGCACTAAGATAACATTTTTGGTTTTTAAGATCATTTCCCCAAAGTTGATGAAATTGGAATTAGAAGAAATACTTTCGTGATTTTGGTATAGTCTCACCGTTTGTCGTTCTTTGGACAATTTCAACTTCATCTCTTAAATAAATTTAATTGAATTTGTCATTCGTGATGTGTTAGTAGATCATGTGATAGAATGATGGGTCATTCCATCTCTTTTAAACAAAAGGTTAGCAAAAGTTATAAGTCCATCTTATGGTTAATCGTATATGGTTCCAAAAATGAACTTATACTTCATATATCATTCCGCTTAATAAAATAAAACTAGTTTCTACTAACCAGGGACTTCCTGTAGGCCAGTGGTAGGCGATAAAGGCCAGTCGCACTTCGGTTGTGGGTTTGATTCCCACAGCCTTGTCCGAAGCGATGGGTTGTCACCCGTCCTGCAGGTTGTCCTTTTTCTAAAACTATATTACTATAAAACCCCATCAATAATATCGAAAAAACTTCTATCCTTAAACAATACTAACTTATGTCCAACATAATTCATTCCAATCTTTAGGCTTATCCATAATACTGCAGTCCACTCTCATAACATAGTGAAAACGATTACCAGAGATTTAATACCATCGTTGATCCCCATATATCATAAGATATGTTTTGTTGGTCACATTCCAAACATTCAAAGTCCTTAATCATGTATTATCTTGAATACCCATTGAACCTTAGTTAAAACATGAATGCAGTTAAAAGTTAACACCTTCCACATACCAAAATCCTCAAAATTCTATATACTCAAACCATGATATCACTTAGTCCTTATATAAATCATGAGCTCATGAATACTGTCAAATATTTCATTTTCTCGTTTCCCTTCATTATGCGCATATCATTCTTTTTTCCAAAAATATCTCAATCACTTTCCATGGTTACTAGTACCATAAAATTATTGAAAACCACAATAGGCCAAAAAATAAATATTCCAATATTCCATGATACTATATAGAACATTATTTTGGAATAAAAACTTAATCATTCCACCACATCGTTGTCATATTCAACATCACCAATAGTGATCGCATGTGACTTCCCGTTGTCCTTTGCCTTAAGTGGTTTCTCATGTTGTTCATCACTAACCCATGGATTAGGGCATTTATTAGCATAATGCCCCATTTCCTTACACTTGAAGCATTGAAGTGTTGGTGGTGCGTTCTCTGCAGTGTTTGCTTTGTTCACATCATTAGAAACCCTTTTTTCATTACTTCGACACTCAGCTGCTCGATGACCTTCTTTTCCACACTTAAAACATTTTCTAGTCCCTTTAAGACAATCTCCACCATGCTTCTTTCCACACTTTGAGCATAAGAAAACATTCATTTTCTTTTCACCATTATTCTAAGATTTCTCCTTGAACTCCATCTTTCGTTTCTTTTCAAACCCATGAGATGTATATGTAACACCAACTTCCATTTCTACCTTCATAGCAAAACGCACAATTTCTTCATAGCTACTGAAGTCTCTTATAGCTAATGCCCTTCGAAGACTTGGTTTTAAGACACTGAAAAATCGATCAACTTTACTTTCAGGTTGGATTATAATTCCAGATGCATACCTTGCAAGTCTTGTAAAATTTGTTTTGTATATACCAACAGATTCATCATCCTTCTGCTTCAGCTCAAGAAACTCTTTATCCATCTTCGTTCTAAGAATACGAGGGAACTACTTACTGAAAAACAAGTTCTTGAACTCGTCCCATTCCATGGAATCAATTTCATCTCTTGGCCTCGTATTCTTGATAAGATTCCACCATTGATCAGCTTCACCTTCCAAATGATATACTGCTAAGATGACTTTATCATGTTCAGAACATTGAAGAACTGAAAATATCTTTTCAGTGGTACTGATCCATTGTTCAGCAACAAGTGGATCAGAAGACCCACTGAAAGAAGGTGGACGTTGCCTCATGAAAGACTCAATATAATATTGTTCCTTTCTCTACTCATTTGGAAGTCCATAATGATTCATAGCATGTGTAAGTATAGAAATAAGATCTTGCACTCCATCTCCCATAACATTTGTTTGTTCAGGAGGACAATCATTGCATTGTCCATTGCATTGATCAACACGGTTCCTTCGGGTTCCAGCCATCGTCTAAAACCCAAAAAGAATAGTGTGAGAGGAAAAAAATCATGTTAGGGAAAACAACATAATAAAGGGGGATTACCTTCAATATCTAACATCTTAAGTTTAATTCTATGATCATTAGTGTAATTCTAGTACTATAACCTATACGTATACTTAACCTTAGGGACATCCTTAGACATACCTTAGAAATATCTCTAGGGATCTCACTAACGTTTTCGCATCTTAGTTTCCAAAGGTTAACTAAACCTTTCCTCTGATACCAACTGTAGAGACCCGAAGCTTGGCATACATGGATATGAAATTACTTTTTCAGAATACTTAGTACATAACAAAAACACACACACAAGGATCGTAACAGTTTAGTGTCTTTGGAAACTCGGAATATAATCTTCTAATCCTGGTGAAATATCTTCAACATTTCCCATAAAGATCTTCCTTTTTTTATACCTAAAACCTTTCTTTATATCCTGGGGAAAAGAAAACATAAAAGGGTGATCTCAAATGCCCAGTAAGGGTAAACAAAAGAAATATCAATCACATCATATACATAAGCACATAACTTTTGGAAATCTTAACCTGCAAAAGAGATCATAATTTCATAACATGGGGTAAATCATGGCAGTGAAATGTAATCACAATAATCATAACATAAAACATGAAACTTTGTGGCATTAACACATAATCATAGAGAATCAATTCTTGTTAGTCAAGACTCATTTCCAAGACTACCTTAGTGGAAAAAGTCCCTTTCTGAACCGAGTCACCCTCGTTTCAGTCCTGTTTCACTGAACCGGTATAACCTACCATTCCAACCATGTCTATCTCATGAGATATAAAATATTTACCCAATGCATTGGAGGGAGATATAGGTCCCACCCATCTCATAATGATACCATTCTTATGTGTGCCACAAAATCATAAACCATACATCATAGCATAACCCATGTAATAAAATTGGATTCTTAAACATCATGCCATCATAATCCATAAACAATTGATATCATTTCATCATAAGAAAATTGAAACCATTTAAATCATAGAGACATTTTACTTGAAACATACATATCAAATAATTTCATCTTAGATGGAAAATAGTTTTGAAAAAAAAACACTTGAAATGAATTCTTGAGGAAAATATCCTTTCTTCTTTAAAAACATTTTTCCTTTCTTAACATGTCATAAAACATTAAAATAAAAGAAGTTGATTAAAAAACTTGAAAACTTGTAAAGGAAGCTTCTTGTAAATAATGTTTTAAAAATCCATTCATGCTGTATAAGTTAAAAAAACATTCTTCTCATACTTTTGTCGGAAAAGTCAAAAAGTACCTCGTAAGAAAAATGACAAAAGATTCCTTTAATATCCTTTACTAAAAACTCACCGAAGGGTAAAATTGGATTTAAACAATTTTAGGTAGATGGAAATAATATTAAATATTTAGGAAACATGGATTTGGATGATAAAATACACCCCAGTAAATACTAAAGTATAAACAATCCCGAATAAAAATGAGATTGTGATATTTCCCTTACCTTAGGTCCGACTTGCTTTGTAAGTGTCAGAACCTCCTGTATAATGATTTAAATCATGTTATAGACTTATTACAGAATCATATTCATTGTTATTATATCATATATGGTCCACTTATGACTTTATATTACCCGTTCTTTTGTAAATTCATGTTAAAGTAGCGTTTTGGGTAAAATCGTCTCATTTGTCGTTCGTGTTTTTAACTTGTAATTATTAATATGATTACTTATATACACAATGTAAAACATGATTCATATATAATATATATTCAGAATATATATATATATATATAATATATCGATAAATGGATTGAAATACACCGTTCATGGAGACGGTCATCCGTACGTACGCATGAATGCTGTTTTCGTTTCCTTATTGAATTGAATGGAATTAAGTTGATGACATAAATATAAATATACATAAATCCAGTATCATTATTATGTCATATATTTCATTAGTACATATTATATATACTTTATAATCATTCATGAATGGTTAATCATTGAGAATGAATCTCATCGCGTCGTGGAGACGGTAGTCCGTACGTACGCACGAGCGATGATATCGTTCCCATGGTCGTGGAATTGTGTTGAAGTGTATGTATACTATTTCAGTATCAATATCACTTTATAATAATCATATATAGTTACTCATTACACCATTATACCCATACTATTAAGGTGGCGGCGGAAAATAGATTACACCACGGCGTGGAGACGGTATTCCGTACGTACGCACGCGCGGTGATTTCATTTTCCATAGGATGGATAGATGGTTAAATAGGGTTGTTTCATACTTATAATAACATATCAGTATATGAGTGATACCTATGTTATTACTTCATAATGAAACAACTAATGAAGAAGAAGTTGAAGAAGAAATAAATTGGAAAGGATCGGTAATGGATATTACCTCTTCTTTGAAGTGCTTCTTTGAGACCTCCTTTTAGGGCACTAAAATTGGTCTTTTAAGAAGACCAGGACCTCTAGGATGATACTAGGGAAGTGGAGAAGATATTTCTTCAGGGGTTGGCCGAGATTTAATGCTCAAATTGGTGTGAGGAGGAGAGGGAGGAGGTACCCTTTTATAAGGGAGGAGAGGGGCATCTTTGGAAAATCTCAAAATATTATTTTATATTAAGGTCAAATTCGGTTTATAATGGTTCCAAATGGTCTTATTTCTAAGATAAAGTGGGGATGGGTCGAAATCCTCTCATCTAATAGGATTTAGACAAGTTTAGGTTATTATTTTAACCTTATCAATTAGATTTAACTTTTACCGCGTCTTTTGGTTTTCTTACACTATGTGGTTAATAAACTTACTATATGAAGCCAAACGAACCCCAAGTTGTTTATTATTAATATATATAACCTTATCTAAGTCATTTGGCCGAACCTTAGATTTTTAGAAATAAAAGAACAATTAATAATATAATATTGTTTTTAAAAACTATTTTATGTCAATTTTGACACTATTTAGTAATTGATTTTTGTGAAAATCATAACAGAATGATAAGTTCCAAAAAAGATAATTAAATAAATACTAACATGTCATATTAACCTATAAAATTAGTTGAATTCATAAAAAGCATCAAATTATATTTATTTGGGTATTTATAACATCAATTATGTCAATATTTCATTAATAAGATAATTACTGCATCATCGTTGTGTCATAAATAAATTAAATTATTTAATGTCTAAAAATTACAAATAAAATACCATTATGTAGGAAAGCTTTTTAGATTTCTAATTAATATTTATTGTAGAATTTATCTTATGTATTACCACATATTAAAAATGTTTTAGTAAATAAACTTGGATTTTAACTCTTTTAACCCTTCTTTAAATAAATTAATAATAAATGTCCTAATCTAATCCATGTGGGCCTAAATGGTCATATTTTATTCCTAAGTTTGTTTTCGGTCGAATTAGACTTGTCTAATAGAATTAGGACATGTGTTAGGGTAATAATAATATCATTTCTACCCTTAATTACCCTATTTACTTTTAACCGTGGTAAAAAAAGTAAAAAGTTACTATTCACCAAAAAATTATTTTCATCTCATTGAACCACATTTTACTTACTGACATCAACCGTGTCTCTCAGATTTTTGAAATTCCACTCACAGAAGCAGTAAAATTAAGTTTTATGAAAAATTCAGTTTTTTAACTACCACTTAGTGGTTTCACTATTCATCAAAAATTGAATGTTTTCAGAAAAATACCAAAATTTAGGCCTAAGCTATATTTGATATTATGAACTCAAAAATTATTTCTATTTTACCAAATTCAAAACATATCAGTTTCATTAATTAATTTAAAAATTAATTCCCGTCGTCAAAACAAAAGGCGTGTTTTTAAGAGATAATAACTATCAAAAGATTGACACTTGTTTATAACTGGTTTAAATGTGAAATTACATCCAATGACCAACATTGTATTAAATTGTAAAAATATATTCTAAATATACTTTAAAACCACTCAAATAAATAATTTATCACTATTAATTATTTCGATTGAAAAAGTTGTTTTTAATTAAAATTTAGTAATTTTCACTATTCATCAAAATATGAAAGTTATCCGAAAATCACCTAAATTTCACCCTAAGCTAATTTCGATATTACGAATCCAAAAATGAATTCCATTTTGAAAAATAAAATTACAAAATTTCAAAAAGTGGTTATTACTATTCATAACAGCTAGTTTTAATAATATTTTAATAGCATATTGTTGTTTGGTGAAACTCAGTATTGCGTACTACACACGCTATCAAGGAAGGTCGTGATTGCGTGTAATGAAAGGCAAGTCAAGGATGCGTGTTGTGCAAGCTCCTTTTGGTGTAGCGTACAACACAAGATATTAATGAAATTAAAAAGAATATTTTTCATAAAATCTCGGGGTGTTACAATGGTAGTGAATGCGGGATACAAATGGTGAGGTAATTATAAAACCCTACATGAATGGGAACTTGGATTCAAGATCATCACGTGTTCCTTCAGGAGACTATAGATTGAGGGACCAAAAAAAGTTAGGTTGGGCCTCAGGCAAAGAGCACAAGCATTTATATGTATCCCATGAAAATGATAATAAATCCATACGTAGTTCTAGGGGTGGCACTGTAAGATACTAGTGCCAGAGATAAAAAGGTTGTGTGGGTTTGACCCTTTCCCCAAAAGAAGAATCACTTGATAAAACTTTTTTGTCCTTTAAGTTGAATGAGTGTTGTTTTTTTTGTGAAGCAATGGACCTAGGATAGAAGGTCCAGGAATCACCAGATGAATCTAGATGTGTGTAGGCATTGAAAAATTGTATTGCGTGCGACCGATACCAAACATGATGTCCCCTCGAACGAGGAAACCATGATGCAGTGCCATTTTTCATCGTGCTACCAGGATGATAATGTTACATTTTAGGGTCATGTGATGGGACCAACCATGAATTTTAATGTCGTTTAGTATAAACTCAACATTTTAATGTCATGTGGGACTAGGCATAATAGTTTAAAGTCACAAGGCTCAGACATATACAGGAGAGATTAGGTTCAAAAGGGAATGTGCATGGCGTGGTAAATCATACCCAACGTGAATGAGGACGAGGTCCACATCTCAGTGGGCATGATTCCAAGATAGAAACCTCAGGCCGTGGGAGATGGAGAAGGTTATAGGATATGGGGAAGAAGATAAGAGGTACTATCTCCTTGAAAGGGGAGTATGTGATGTGGAAATTGTAAACCCGATGTGAATGAAGGAATAATACCACACACGCCACATCACGCGGTCCTATTAGAGATGGGTCCTAGAAGGCATAATAGAAGAGATAAATTAGTGGAAATCGAGCTGGACCAAATGATGAGACATCTGGGAATTCTTACATATCCCATGGGAATGGGAATCAAGCCATAAGTAGTTCTAAAAAAGATACTAGTTTAAGGTCTTAGAGCTCGGACCAAGGAGAAGCAGAATCCTTCCATGTAAGCGCGGATCTCAATCTGATCCCTAATCCCATGTGATTCAAACTTGGTGTGGGATTCAATGGAGGAAGAGATTTTTTTGCAATACCTAGAATACACACCAAATGTAAATTTGTGCCGAGACCCAGTGATGCCTTACCGCATCTTTGTCCTCCTAACGCGCAAATGTGCCCTAAAGGATAGTATCATGAGGGTTGAAATTCCACTTGGAAACAATGGGGTGGAAAATGATATGAATCGTGTAACTGAAATTTAAGGCTTGAAGGGGTTGGTGTGACGAAAAAGGATAAATGTTGACCATGTAAGAAACACAATCTCCATATCGTGTGACCTTAAATGTAAACAACAAATGAGTGTTGACCACTGACCATATTCGCAATGTGGGACTAGTTTCAATTTTTTGTCTGAAACCCTCGAGGACGTTGGCCTATAATGGTAGGAGAGCCCTTAGGACTAGTATCCATGAAATTTGGGGGTCCCCTCAGATGTGATAGAAAATGGAAGCCCAAATTAATTGGAACATGAAGCCTAAAAAATGGGGGAAAGCATGTCCAGACAGAACCCAACACTCTGGGTTCAAAAATAGAGTACTCTTGAGCACATTGGGGAATCACTGAAGATGGTCGAGGGACCCAACATTAGGGCAGCTTACTCGATGAGATGAGATTAGGGAAAGGGAGTGAAGGCCACTCTAGAGAGAGAGAGAGAGAGAGAGAGTAATGTGGTGTGGTTTTTATAAACATGACGTGAATGGGCACATAATCCCATGTCACACCATATACCCCTCTCCTAGAAGAATGCACGCCAAGGGGCCAAAATGATAGGGACGTTTCTAAGAGTTGAATATGGACCCGATGACCGGATGTTCGTGTGGTCCTACATATCCCATATGGATGGGAATCAAGACACACGTATTTATAGAAAGTTTCATGCAGTTTAACATCTTGCGATAAGGACACTGATAGGGGAAAGATACTTCAACAAGGGATGTGAATGGAACAGTGGGTAACCCGATGCGAATGAGGAAATAATCCCATACCCCACCGTACAAACCTAAGTGAGAACTTGGGCCAGGGGCCCGAGAAGGTTGAGGGACCTTAAGTTGGGCCACAGACAGAATTCCACAGCCACCTTGCAGTTTAACATCTTTTAGTGAGGACGATAGTGATCTTAGTTAAAGGTCATATAGGTCGAACCGTAAATGCCTAGTTTAGTGCCATATGCATGGGACAACTGAATGGAGAGGGTGAATCATCATTCCTATAGAAGAACATAGAGTGGAAATGATGATAGATGAAAAATTTTGACCAGGTTCACAACATAGTATCCACCCTTATGTGACCGTAGTTCGGGGGAAAAAATTGAGCGTCGATCATTGACCGCATTCGCAACATGAGACATGTATCAATTTTTCTCTCAAAAACCTTGGAGAATTGGCACGAAATGGTAGGGGAGCCCTTGGGATGAATATCTTTTCCTTTTGGAGGCCCTTTAAGATATTAAAGATGATGGAAACCCAAATGATGGGGCTTGTGAAGCATGGTGGGGCCTATGTTTGTGGAAGGGATGATAAATGGAGGGAGGAATGTATCATGGGGATGTGTTGGGTGGGGTTATGATTAACTTGATGTGAATTAGGGAGGAACCTGACACCACACTATGTGTTCTGACCCAAGGGGATATTCTGAAGTTTGGGCTAGGCCAACAGACAAAATGTCTGGGCGTTCCTATGTATCCCATGAGTATGGGAATCAAGCCATAAGTAGTTCATGAAAACCATGTAGTTTAGTTTCATGTGGTGAGGATGTGGGAGAATAGAAGAACTAGGAGGAAACACATGGTGCGATCATCATAATCTCGTCATGAGTGAAGCAAAAGAATCCTACATTACACCATGTAGGGTCCTCCGAGAGAACTACACCCAGGGGGAATAGTCAAAGGAAAGTGTTTGGGGATTGACTCAAGACACAACGTTTGAGAATTCTTACAAATCCCATGACGATGGGAATCAAGCCATACATATTTCTAAGGGTTCAGTTTGACATATTTCTTGACGACACCTAGTTTAATTTCAAACTAGACATTTAATAGTTTATGGTCATGTATGACTGGACCGTTTAAGGTCATGTAGGACTGTAATGCAGTTTAGGGTCGTGCGGGACGATGGCGTAGTTTGGGGTCTAGAATGTCGCACAATTTAAGGTCATCTAAGACCGTGGGGACTCATGCAAAGTATTTCTTGAGGATCTTGGCATTGGTGGGAGGAGTTATATGCTCACCATCCATAGTAACCAGGGAGTATGCTCTATTGGAGAAAACGTTGTGAACAATGTAAGGTCCTTCCCATTTGGGCTCCAACTAGGGTGGTTTCCTGCCAGGTATCATTGGTGTCCTGAGGGCCAATACCAAGTCACCTTACAAGAAGGAGAGAAGGCAAAATTTCTTGTTGAAATATCTAGTTATCTTGTTCTGATGCCTTTCTCGATTTTGCAGGGCTAGAAGCCTGATCTCGTTGAGTGCTTCCAACTCAGCCAGATGGATTTCGGCTACTTTATTTGGTGCTTGCTGATCATATACAGTTGTGCGCAATGAGGGAAATTGAATCTCGATGGGCAAGACAACCTCTGTCCCATACACCAGGGAACATGGGGACTCCTGGGTGAAATTACGTGTCATCTTCCGATATAACCAGAGGGTATCGGGGAGCTTGTCCGGCCAACTCTTCTTATTATGACCAACCATTTTATACAGAATGTTATAGAGAGTTTTGCTGAACACCTCGATCTGTCCATTTTCTTGCACATGATATCAGGATGTATGGTTAGAACAGATGTAGTACTTATTGTATAATTTCTTCAACTTATCTGCTCATAATTTTATACTTTTATCAGTGAGGACAGTGTGAGGGACTCCAAATTGATAAATAATGTTGGAGCTCACAAAGTCCATGATGGAGCGTGCCTTGACCTCCTTGAGTGGGACTAAATCTGCCCACTTGAAGAATAAATCAATAGTAGTCAGGATGAATCTGCACTAGTGAGTTGTTTCCAAGGGATATGGTCCCATGACATCGAGTCCCCATATAGAAAATGGCCAAGAGTACATGGTGGAGTGGAGAGGCTTTGGCATCCGATGCATAAAGTTAGCATGAATCTGGCACACATAACACCTTTTTGGAGAACATGATGCAGTCATAGATCATAGAGGGCCAAAATTACCCTAGTCTCTGGATCTGGAGAGATAGTTTTGGCCTAGTTTGATGAGCCTCGTAGGAACCAGCATGATCCTCCTGTATGACTTGGGAAATCTCGACTCCTTGAATGCGAAGAAAGAGAAACCCATCAAACTCGCACCTGTAGAGGATTTGATCATGGCTAGGACCGCCCTAGAGGGTAAACTGTAATGTGGTATGTTGGATTCGATCACACTTGGCCCGATCTACTTGGAGATTACCATTCTGGAGAGACTCAACAAAGGGGACTCTCCAGTCGAGAGTCACTTCAATCACTACATCCAGGGGACCTGGGGGTCCTGACGTGGAGGCTCTAGCGGTAAGCTGGCTCACCTTTAGGCCGTCATCTTCATCTGGGGTGACATGAGCAATGACTCTCTAGTGTTCCATGTGGATAATCAGATCATCCTGCTCGGGCTCTACAAGTGATGCAGCTAGGCCGGCCAGGGCATCAACTTGACCATTCTGAGATCAAGGGACATGAGTAACTTTTGGCCGAGATGGGAACTAGGCCATTAGATGGAGAGTGCATTTTAAAAATGGTACGAGGTCTAGTTTTCTGATGACGTAGTCACCATTGATCTTCTTGATGACTATTTGGGAGTCCCATTTCACATGAAATTGGGGAACTTCTATCTCGAGGGAAAGCTCAAGGCTAGTATTGAGAGCCTGATACTCTACCTCATTATTGGTGTAGCCTTCCGATAGTAGGAATGAGTACATCAGAACATCTTGTGTTGGGGTAATGAAGATGACACCCATGAATTCTCTATTTAGCCTAGATTAATTGAGCCTTCTGCCATTGGGGCTCTGGGAAGCACCATCGAAGTGAATTTGCCAACACGAGATGGCTTGGTCTACCGAGTGGCTTGCCTCATTAGGAAAATCAAGGTCCAAATATTGGTCTGCGAGGGCTGGATGAGCAGTATGGAATTCAGCCAATGCATGCCCCTCAATATCCTTATGAGGGACAAACCTGATATCGAACTATAGAAGGATTACATCACAATGAGCCAGATGACCTTTCCACATGGGGCAGATCAGGATGTACTTCAACGGATCTACTCAGGACACCAGATGTACCTCATGGTGCTTCAAGTAATGTTGCAACTTATGTACTGCGAATACGAGTTCAAGGAAGCTTTTCTCAACAGAGGAGTATCTGGTCTCCGTATCAATGAGTATGCAGATGAGGTAGTAGAGGCTATTCTACATTCCATCATTATTCTTTTGGGTGAGAAGGACGCTGAGAGATCGCTCCAGGGCGGTCACATAAAGGACTAGTGGCCTTTCGGAGACAGGTGGAATTAAGACCAGAGGTTGTAGAAGATACTTATTGATTTTTTCAAAAGAATTATGACACTCTTCATCCCACTCATAGATGTTTCCTTTCTTCTTGAGATGAGAAAATGGATTACAATTACTGGCCAAATTCGCGATGAATCAACGTATTTAGGCTAAGCGGCCTTAGAAGCCTCAAATTTCCCGAATGTTACTAAGTGGAGACATTTGGTTAATGGCCTTGATCTTTTCTGGGTTGATATCAATGCCTCTGTATCTAACAACGATTTCAAGAAACTTTCCAAAGGTGACCCCAAAGGCACACATCAAAGGGTTCATCTTCAGGTGGTGATAATGGAGGAAGCCAAACACTTTCTCAAGGTCTTTGAGATGGTCCTAACATAGGAGTGATTTGACCACCAGGTCATCCATGTAACATTCCACTAACGTTCCAAGAATCATCTTAAATATGTGATGCATAACCCACTGATAGGAGGAACCTTCATTATTTAATGTAAATGGAATGACTTGGTTAAAAAAGTTCCTTGTGGATCCCTGAAGGGTGTAGAGTCCTCTTCCTTGGGGGACATTCTGATATGGTTATACCTGGAGTACCCATCCATGAAGGAGAGGGCTTGGAGTCCAACTTTTGCATCGATTAATAATTTTGTCATAGGAAGGGGAAAATCATCCTTTGGAATGTGACGGTTGAGATCCCAGAAGTCGATCTAGACCCCGATTTGTCCGTTCCTCTTCCTTACTGGCACAATGTTGGCCAGAAATTTGGGATACTGGAACTCCTTAACAAAATTGGCTCTGATGAGATTGTCCACTATAGCCTTGACCATGGAACCGTGGGATGGGTGCATCTTCTTGGGAGGCTTCATGAACCCTTGGTGATTTACTGGGAGACCGAGGCGATGGATGGATACCTGAGGATCTAGTCCTAAAATCTCGTCGTAAATCCAAGTGAATACATCACAATGTTTTTTAAGGAAGTCTACATACTACTATTTCTCCTCGAGGGGCATGGTGACACTGATCAATGTGGGTTTTGGGTCTACCTTGATATTGAGGTTCACCTGTACCAATTCATTGACCATGGAAGAGACGCCCTCTTCAAATGTGGGAGGAGAATCATCTAAATCCTCTTCTTCTCTTATGGAGGAGGGATCCTCAGTGGGAGGAGTATCCTCTGAGTCGGTAGCTCTCTATTGGAGGATATTACTAGCCTAAGAGGTAGTGGACACTGCAACAGGGAATTCATGTGCTACCGCAACCATATTATTGAAGGCTGTCGATCCAATCCCATCATGTGTTTGGCCCAATGGTCCACGCTTGATGATATTGAAGAAAGAGTGGCACGTTGTCTTGAGCCGGTTAATTCCGTCCCAACGAAACTAGAAAGTATGACGTATTTCCATTACCATGGGATGGAAATCCTGCTATCTTATGGGAGTAGGAGGCTCTGGGATCACTTGATCCAGATTTATATAAGAGTATGAGGTGATTTTCAGGCATAGAATAGACTTGGGAATGTCCTCCCCCCTCATTCTAGATACATCAAAGCATTTCCAAATGTTTGGGGCCATAGCCTCCAATCGGTGGACTGGAAAGATGTAGGCATCTTCTAGATCTTCCCTTGGGTCGGTCATAGCCATAGAATGCTCAAACTTGTTAGTCTGAATATAATTATCTTTTCACATATAGTAGTCTGCATCCAGATAACAGGCTTCACAAGAGGAAAAGGGAGTCATTTCAGCTTAAATCACGCCCAATAGACCATTAAGAGATTACTTGAGGCATTGGTGATATGATTAGGGAACTGCCGCATGCAGGTGGAGCCATGTAATTCCCATAAATGCATTTTAGGTGATGTCCTAGGAGACAACCATGAATTCGGTGGAAGAAATTTGGCCACTGAACTGGGTCTTCAATTGGATCTAGCTGACCAGGGCCTATTCCGTCCTGTCATAACCTTGTATTCTTAGGTCAAAGGGACTCAGATCATCTTTAGACAATCCCAATTTTAATAGTGTCCGAGTCAGGATTATGTTAATCCTAGAGCTCATGTCGATGAGGTAGTGGTGAACCTCCACACCATTGAACTATCCAGTGATATACAGTGGGTGAATGTGACCCTATATGGGAGATCATTCATCTTCTCTAGAGAATGAGATAATGGCCTGGCATTCAGCATTCTCAACTACATCAACATGAAATGATTCTGCTGCTGCTACCTCCATCTCAAGCTGGAGGGGGATTTTTAAAGCCTTAGTGAGGGTCTCACACATATATGAATACTCAAAAATGGACTCAAGGATGGATATCCTTGATGAAATGTTGGAAATATTCTTGAGAACATCATACTTCCATGCCAGTTGTGAACTTTTGCTTATAGGAGGTCGCTCTATGATAGGAGGTATGATGGGCCCTGCCGACCAGACCGACGGCTGACTGGTACTAGGAATATCCCACTGATCACTAGTTGATGCCTACAGAGTGACTACCAAATAATAGAAAAATGACTGAGACAAGCCTGTAGAAGGGCGTGGCTGGTCACGATGTGGTAGGGATGGCTCGTCCTGATCCAACAACACGAATGACGGTGAAGATGGGCCTGATGTCACCACATGGGAAGGCTGTGCTTGACGAGCTCTGTGTTAAGCCAGTTTCTTGGTTTTGGTAGCATACACAGCCTGGATAGAAGTGCTGACTAAGGCACTCCAATGGCCCATAGAGCCACGACTTCGTCGACGCAGACGACGACTGGGGATGTTGGGAGGATCCTCCTGATGCTCATCATTGTCAGTAATCATGTAGGGGTTTACCATATCTACTATATTAACCTAGGCATACCCTTGACCTCCACTCGAAGATTCCTCCACTACTGGATGGATTCTAGAAGAAATATCCATCTCTGGGGGCATGAAGTCACCGAGAGTATGAGATGACGATGATATTGGTGAGGAACATTGTTTTCCCTTGCGCCACCGGTGATTACTCTTTTGTGAAGAGGAAGGCTAAGACGACGATGTATATGTAGTGACTGTAGCTTCTAGAGGCTCTGTTCGATTAAGGCGAGCACGAATGACACCATGGGAACATGTGACTATTTTATGATCCATCTAGTCGTCATACTTCTCGGACCCGTGACTGGAAACCTAATGCCACTTTCCCTCACTGTCATTGCAATTATCTGGCCTCACAAATATACATTAAACTTGTTCCATAGCTGGGCCTAACCGGACTATGTTTTTATCCCCTAGTCTTGGAGCCACTCATTGAACACATAGCATTGCTTGAGAGTGTTTCACAGGATTTGGTGATAGGGGAAGTAATTAAAGCGATCAGTGAGGTTCACCTCTTCCAGCCTCCTGCACACAAGAAAACGTGGAATCCCTTACTCTAAAGCACTTCAAAAGTAACTGAGGACCTATTCCTTATTTAATGAGTAGATCCGGTTTCTTTTTTTTATAAAGGGATCCCTTGGAGCTTGACCTAGATGAGGAGCTGGAGGAGCCTATCAAGGAGGTGGAGCTGGTTATCATGCCTAGGTGGTGGCGTTGCATTGTGTGAGGGCACCTTATGATTCTGAGTTGGGTGCTGTTGGGCCAGTTGGTGTGCCTGAGGTGGAGGACCTCTATGAGGCTATAGAGGTGGCTCTATTAGTAACAACTCTAGTCACCTGGGGGCCTCTATTTGGGCCACTATGGCAGGATCAGCCCTGGCAGCCCTTCTTGTTGGGATTGCAGGAGGCAACAGATGTGCCTGCTTCGCTTGTTGTAAGACTTTTTATAGACACTGGGCCTTATCAGAGAAGTCTCAGAATCCCCTAGGATAGTTCTGGGAGATCAAAGAGGGGACCAATTCCTTCTTGACATTCCATACACACATCATCAAAAATTTCTTCTGAGTTAGCGGCATGTCGAGGGAATACATGAGTCTTTTCCACCTAGAGAAAAAGTCGGAAAAGTGATCACGAGGACTATTCTTGCACTTTAAGAGGTCTTAGATACTCATCTCCTAAGTGGTGGAACTAAACTAGTAGATAAATTTCCTACGGAGGTCTTCCCAGCTGACTACTGATCCGATGGGGAGCTGGTTGTACGAGAAAACACATGCCCTTTCAATATCTATATGAAACATCGAATTTTGGTGGCCTCCTGCTGCACAGGAGTTACCAAATGGGACCACAACATAAGATAAAGTGGTCCAGGTGTTATGGAGGGTCCCCTGTCCCATTGAATGGGGAAAATGTGGGATTCTCAAAACTCGAGGGTGTTGGCATATCATCCACCCATACTGGATATGGCTTTACATCGGGCGAGATTTCCACCTATCACATTTCTAAAACCTCGAGATGGGAAATGAGTGCCGCCATTAGATAATCTGGGTGGGGGTTCCGATATTTATGGGGATCCCTAACTACCAATACATTGGTGGGATCTTCAACATGATAAGGTGACCCAGTGACTCGTGGATCAGCTGGTGGAACGACCTGTGGGGAATCTAGGGGAATCCAAGATGGGTCCCGAGGATTGTCACACCGTTTAGGAGGATTGGGTGATATGTACCATGCCCTTTTGTCATAAGATCTAGCCTCAACCCTGTCTGCATGTGCAGGATGATCAGGGTCACCTGGAGGCAATTCGGCGAGGAGAGGTTGTGCCTGCCCCTACTACCCTGGCTAAGGATCACCATAGTCTGGCCATCGCTCCACAACATGTTCAGCAAGGAATTCAGCGACTACCTTCTTATGTAAGGTGATTTGATAACACAATGCTGCTTTTTCGGGGTCATCTTCTTCCTTCTGCACTGAGCAAGACGGGTTGGAGGGTTTGGAATCTTCGAGGTGTTCTGTGCCCTTGTTGGGATTCCAGCTAAGGACTAGTGCCTTGGTGAGAATAATAAGACCCAGTAGATTCATCATTGGATGAGTAATACTTCCGGATAAATCCATGAAGTGTGAAACTCTGTCTGGGGGTAGGTTCCCTCCAAGAAGATCTAGCTCATTCTCACCCTTCGGTAGGTCGACCATGTTAACTGAGGATCTTCCTAGAGTCATATCCTCTATGTCTCCAGGAAAATCATGTTGTCGCCGAATGTGAATAAAGAGTATGGGAGAATATTTCCCCATCCATAGATCTGTATTTGGGGAGAAGAATCTTTTATAATCCAATATGGTACCCTGAAACTCTGAACGCACTATTGTTGGAGGGCCTTACGGTGACCTGGTGACTCAAGGCGCTGGGCCATAGGTAGTGCTACCAAATCAACTAGACGACATTGTTCGCCAATGTACTTGAAATGCGCTTGTCTCTTAAGGTATTCCACTCACTGATGTCAAACATGGAAATGATTCATCCACAGGTTCTGGCAGAAACACTCAACTTCTTCTTGGGTGAGGGATTATGGAGGACAAAAATTTGGTGCTGCAACATGCTAGAACATCTCGGGGAAATGGTCCACTATGAGGATATCTCACCAGCTCCTTGGTCTAGATTCAAGTTCTATCCCTTAATTTCCCCACTCATCTATTGGAGGATGCTGGGGAACCAGTAGTGGTACTAATGATGACTACTGGGACAGTAGGCTGGATGGTGGAGAAAACGGAGAGTGAGCTGACAAACCACTACGTCTTGGACTATCCTCCGAAGAGTTTAGTGACTTAGCCAGCACATCATGGTAAGACAGGATGACAACCGCCGTTTCCGGCGTAGGGTCTATGGCTGCCGGCAGTGGAACACACTACTCCTCATCCACCATTGGTCCGCAGAATACTTCTCTGTGATCTATAGTCGAGGTAAAGTGTGCTTCTTGTGATGATGGTGGCGATTTAACTGCCATAACCTATGGAGTTTTTAAATTTTAGTCATCTTGAATATACTTGCAGAGGGAGGCAGGAATATGATGGACCTCAAATTCTAGATGTATAAGGCTAATGTGCCTTGTTCTTGCCCTAAACCATGACACGGAGGATCTCAGCAAGGGCTCCATCACAGAGTCGTATTCCGCCTCAAATTATGAGAAGAAATTTGGTTTTATCTCAGTCTGAATCTTCCCAGTGCTCTTTTTATGGTGGTGATGACCTTCCCACCTACCCCGAGATGGTTCTTCGGGATAGGGTAAATTTCTGGCATGAGGAAGGCCTTCGACCATACTGGTGCTAGGGCAAAGAGGATTCCCTCCTGAGTAAGTCGGGGTGCGAGGTGCACCTGGACAAATATCAAAGGAATCATGGGGTGGACCTCCATGTACACTGACTGATGTGCGGAGGGAATCTCCAAGAGGAAAAATGGAGTGGTTAGGACCTCCTCTGGAGATGATAGGAGCATGGGTGGGACCCCCCATGCTTGCTTCCCCTGGAAGTGCCTGTGCGAGGAGGGTGCTCATACTAGTTAATCCTAACACGGGTAGGACCTCCATACTAGGTGATGGTGAAGCGAAGCTGGCCTTCACCCATCTGATTTCTGAGGTGAGGAGGACCGTTTACAGCTGTTTTGAGGACATGGGGAGGCCCCATATGCTGGATATTGACCGGATGTGCGACGTCCCCACCCCGGTGGTCTGTGTCGGGAGGAATGACTCCATAAACGATGTAATTAGCATGAGAGCGTGTGGACTGTCACCATCATGTGGGGATGCCTCATTCGGACTGAAGACATGACATGTTAGATCTCCATGAAGTGCTTGGATGTGGGGGAAACCCGTGTTCTCCATGGTGGCGGTACGAGGAGGACCTCTGTACTGGTGGCGGCCATTACCTGCGCTAGAAACCAAGATAGTCAACCCAGCCTACCCGTGGGGCGGTTGGGGCCTCAATCTAGGCCAAGTATACAACTGCCCCTACTCATCATACGTAGGGGCTAATGATATAAGTCGGTGGTGGCGCAATCCACAGTAGTTGATGTAGACACCCCGTGATGGGCTTCATCCTCGGCCTGTTCCCGACGCTGGAGTCGGGTCAACCGGACTGGGGCCAACTGTGCAGGCGCATTGCATGCCTACTCCTCGACTCATGGGACTGGATGGTGGTGATGGCGCAAACTAGTGGGAGCCCTCCTTAGGATCCCCTGAAATGGGATCTTGGTAGGGCTAGCCCAGATATCCCCTACCTCGTCGGCGTAGGGGAAGGAGTTATTAAGGTGTTCCAGGGAAAGGCTCCCGAAACGATTGTATGTTGGAGTGGGGAGTAGTGGCTCCCTCTGTGGACCTTGGGGGCAGTGGTGGCAATGAGGCACATATGCCTCTAAGTTCTAGTGGGCCATATCCCAAGTCAGGATAATTCCCTCTACCTCATATCGGCGTACGAGGTCATTTATGACCCTTCGATGAACGAATTCTGATGGGGAGATGGGGTGTGGGAACCCAGAAGCTGTGGGTGTGGAAATTGTCGCCGAAGTGGTCGAGCCACATGAGGTTGCCACATTGGCATTTCCCATGAACCTACATCAGTGGGAGGGTGGAAATCAGGCTCCTGGTGCATCAGCTTGGTTTTTGAAATGCAAGGAGATTAAGCCATTAGTGTTGAAACGAAGAAATCGACGTCCAGTTCCCCAACACCATTCCGTCTCCCATGGATGGTAAGAAGGATCCATGCTGACAACATCACAGACTGAGATGTCCATAATTTTGACTGACCCATCTTCTGGTGAGTTTCACGCCAGTCCCACTATTTTCTTGGCGGGACCCGGCGCCAGATAGATGGATCTAGTGACTTTCTAATTCACTAAGGTATCAGACGCTACTAATCAACATATTTAGGATAAGAACCTCACTTTGGGTTTACCATTTTTATTTTCTAAAAATTCTTTGCGGCGCACACATCTGTCTGTGGAGGACGCACAGCTATTTCCCTACATTCTCCCTTTCCAAAGGCGAGTGACATCCATCGCTTATTACGGGACGTTTTCTCCTTGATCGAAACGAGATAATGTGATGTTGGTTCTTACTTCCGTGGATTCCTCCTCGGAGCTCATCACCTAGTCCAAGTCTCCCGTATAGACTAAAATGTTATTCGTGAAATTTTTCCTGGTGTCATGCCTTCATGGACACCAATTAATTATTTTTCTTCTGTCGGGACATTCCAAGGGTTCCAATCAGGGCATCAACCTTCATTCGGGAGAGTAATCACGTTGGACATCACTGGCGTGTCTGGATGCTGGAAAACAAGTGCATCTAGATTTCTTCCTCTTATTATAGGGCTTCTTGAGGGTGCAGAAGCCTAAGGCATCCCACATAAAATGAGTGGAATTATATGCCATAGGCATGTATATGAGGTTATCCTCATCTTACTATGTTTTTACACAAAATGTATGTCACAGGTTTATCATCTAGCGGAGACTGACCGGACTGATCGAGAAATACTGACTAGAGTGGACCAGATGGGTGTGATCCCTAGAGGAAACAATGATGCTAGGAGGTGAATTGGCATGATCTCAACGAGATGTGGTGGCCCTGGTAAGATTAAGGATGGATTATGAATGGTAAAATGAAGTGGATGGAGAATGAAATGGAGTCGACTTGAGGGTGACAATGATGTTGGGCTTGAGCCTCGAAGAGACCTCCTACGTATCCCCATAGAAGGGTATCAAAGTCTGTGTAGTTCGTGAAGTTATGGGACACCTATAGATGTGACCCATATGGAAGGGACATAAAGGAAGTGAAACCTCTAGATTGGGGAATGAAATTGGTGTGCGTGCAGAGGACCACGACCCAATGAAATGCTGGGGATTACAAGTGATTAGTGGCCTGAGAGTTGAACTGACACCACGGGGACAAACCAGTGATATGTGTCCCAACAAAAGGGATAATTGCGGATTAACAACAGGATTGGATCGACAACGACTTACCATTGACATGGACTCAAAACGGCTTACCGCTGGATGGGGTCACAATGGCTTACTGCTGGACGGAGTCACAACATCTTACCACTGGAAGGTGTCACCTCATGGGGGCCTCCTACGTACCCTTTCTAGGAGACAAGGATCAAAGCCCACATATTTTAGGACGGTGGACGCAGTTTTACATCGTACATGAAGAAAAGGTAGCATGTAGTCTAACGTCATGCGGGACGAAGTTGGTCCGACCTGAAGTGGGGCCAGAACCAATAGGTTTTTCAGCTTGAACTTCAGGGAGGCTTCCTACGCACCTTGCCTTGTCAGGGATCAAAGTCCATGTAGTTCGGGATGGTGTTGGTGAACCGACGTGAAGGGCGTTGGGACAAATGGGTGTTGGGCTTGAACCTCAGGGAGGCTTCCTATGTACCTTTCCTTGGCAAGGATCAAAGTCCATGTAGTTCGGTATGAGTGTTTGGTGAACTGACATGAATATGGTCAGAACCAATGGGTGTTGGTATTGAACCTCAGGGAGTCTTCCTATGTACCTTTAATTGGCAAGGATCAAATTCCACATAGTTCTGGAGGAGTGTGTGGATTACACTCTAGGCTTCCCAGAGAGGATGTCATGGCCGGTGCTTGCTCTAGGCCCATGTGAGTCATGCTCGATGTGAGATACAAGAGGCAGCAAAGTCCTGATGATCACATCACAGAAGGTGCATCCGTGGTAAGTGGAATGGGGGATTACACATGGTTAGGGGCCCAAAAAGTAAACAGGGGCTTACACGTGGTCCGCACCCCAAAGAGGAAATAGGGGCTTACGTGCGGTTAGCAGCCTAGGGTGATGGAGATTGGGACTTAATCTAGGGTGGAGGCCGGGTGGCGACAAATCCCAGTGGGATAGGGATTTGGTACTGAATAAAGGAAGGATCCGGTGCCCATCCACCCACTATAGTCCTTGGGACTGAAGAAGAAAGGAGGAGCATTAATGCTACCTACCGCAAGAAAGGCTAGGGCCTTACACTAAAGTGGTTTCCCTTCCCCCACTGACAAACACCACTCTAATAAAAAGGATATAATTCCATGTGAGGAATGATTTCACTCCCATAGATACCAGTGGGCATGAAAAGTTTCCATGGTGGGGGCACCCCGTGTACGACACACGGGGTGAGGTCACAGTTTAACATCATGTGCTGAGCACGATGCTGCTCGACAGTTTATCGTCCTACAGCTCGGAAGATGGGGGTGCACACTAAACCCCTAGGACATAAATGAATGATACCTCTCGCCCCTTGGGGAAGAGAAGGAATCATAAATTACGTGGTGAAGGGGTGTTATGGAGTGATCCATTGGGGGTCCACGTTAGCGTGGCTATGTGAAGTAGCAATAGCTGTTAGCATGCCTACGAGAAGAAGCATGAGGCAAAGCAACGCAATAGGAAGCACCACCCAAGGGACTTTGAAGATAATTCATACGATCCTAGATGGTCGTACGAGAGAAGGGTGTGTAATTCTTTGGGTGTATAAAGCACCTGAAGATGATTTCAGTGAGAGGGACATCGAACACTTGCGAAATAGTACGCACAAGAAGGGTGTCTTGCGCGAAAATAGGGAAGCTACGTGGAAAAGGACGGGGTGGGTGGACCCAGGGGTTTGCCTACAATTGGAGGGGTTTGAACGAAATCGGCGTATAATTGGGACAATTTCATGGGAAAGAGTGGGTGCACATGAAATTGGAGAGGTTTGTGTGCAAATTGGAGCAGAGGTTTTGCGCTCAAATTGAAGGGATTGCATGTAAGGATGGGCACGCAAGGAATTGCAGTTGCACACAAAATAATTGCCCGGGGTTTTCCACGCAAGTGGAAGGGCTGGTGCAAAAAATCCCCGACCTTAAGGGACTTGGGAAAGGGTCAATCTCGAGTGGTCCCACACAAAGGCGGACTCCTAGGAGACCTGTTGCGAAAAATCATGTACATGAAGGCCATCATTTTTGCATGGGGGAGATGAATTGCGTGCACAAGAGACGGTTGAGATTCCTCTACCGCCGAAAGTCGAAGAGGATGCCTTCTATTTATAGGTGTTCAGAACCTTCAGGTGCACACGGAAGGCGGTCAGCACGAAAGATTGGGCAATGGTGTTGGCGGCGTGAATGATTTGGTGCCTAGGATAGCCGCACACATGTTCCGCTCTAGGTGTCGGCAACGTGGATGTTTCCTCTCCTGTGCGGAAAACTCCATGGGATCCCATAGTTTTTCATGTGCAAGAGACGTTTTTCATACACTTGTTGGATTTTTCGCGCGGCCCTTCCGTTCCTCCTAGAATTGATCACCATGTTGAAATACACCTTCTCTTTATCCGCATATACTCGTTTTAGGCTTTGAGTGTATTGTTTTCGGTGTCTACAACATAAAACCTAGAAACTTTTGTTTAGGACGTTGATCATATGATCAATATTAAACTTATTAACCAATGATGGTATCCCTAACTCCTTATTTAATGAAGACATAAATGATTCAAACATAATCCAAACATGTTTCTTGATTCTTAAAAACAAATTACCATGGGTAAAAATTCATTTACAATTTAATTCATAAACCCCAATACACAAATGCCTCATCTATTTTATTTCAACACAAGTTATTCCTTGTTCTAGGGTTTACCCTAGGTCATTAATTTTCATTATCTATCCCATTCCTTCTTAATGGTTTGTAAATATAATTTGAATTATCCTAAGAATATTCCCTATGAGTTTAAAACTAGGTGCATAGTAAGGCTCGTTAAAGCGTAGCATGCAATGATCGAGTCAACCCTAACACACCATTTTCAATGTTACTACCCTAAGTAAAATATACTCGAGAACCACATCCACTTATAGTATCTACTCTAAGATTATATAAAAGGAAAAAAATCACACTATATTTATCTTACCAAAATATTAGGATGTTCTTAATTACTTATCTTCAAATTATTTCATAGGGTTATGTTCCTTAATCTATGTTTTCCTAAATAGAGTTCCCACAGTTTTCAATAAACATACTATGATTCCAACTATAGTGACCCCATCCCCTATATCTTGGATTTTGTTCCATACTTCATTATATTAGAATAATATATAAGGAATTACATCCCAAAAGACTGACCAGTTTAGTATTCTTGGTAAAATTGATACATAGATGAGTCCTATACTAAATTTTAATACTTGAATGACAACATATTTTTTTTGAGAAAATCATTATTCCTTAAAGAATATTCTTTCATATCTATCGTAGTAGACATCATGGAATCTTGGGGAAAGGAAACAAAATAAGGGTGAGAACAAATTCACTATAAGGGTTAAATAATATGGAATCAATATTGAATAAATAAGAATAAATAATATAGAAAGGTAAATAACTGAACACACATTCCATTTAAATAGCTTGATTGTATGAAAAGATAAGGAATGGTTAATATAGTTGGGTAAATAACTAAAAAAAATCCATTTAATTAATAAAATGAGATTCAAATGCATCTAGAGATAATATCACTGTGAAAATATCAAGGATAATAATAACTAAATTCTTAATGAAGATAATTATGAATTATTGGATGTTGTGTCTCTAGCATATGATACCTCTACCACAAATACCTTTCATAATATGGTTTAAAATATAGGTAAAAACTAATTTAATTCTAGAATAATTGATTTTTATCATGATACCTACCGATGCATCGAGGAGCTATATTATACTAGGCCCCGCCCATCACTATATGCCCAATACATTCATCATATATTGAATAATTTATTTCATTAATGAACAATGTGCTTCATCATAAAATATACGTATTGATTAAATGATAAAAATTTATTAATATTTATCCAGATAAAAAAATAGCTTTCAAAATAAAATACCTTGTGTAGAAATGAGGTACTGTTAAAGCAATAACCATTTACATGATAAATAATATTGATATTTAGGGGAACATTAAGGTCTAATGATCATAAGAAAGTGAATATTTCAAGGGGAAGTTAGTGACTAAAAATAAAACAAGGAAGTGAATATAAATATTATCCTTAATCAAATAATAATATACCATCCATCTAAATAATTAGTATGTATCATCATATACCAATTTGAGTAATAATCAATTTTTATTGGAAAGGATGAATAAAAATACCATAAAAATATATTTAAAAACATTATTGAGGAAAATACACATTTCATTTTGAAAATAATTTTATTTGAAAATTACTTTTAAAAAATTAAATCATTTTCTAAAGGTTGAAAATTATTTTGATAAATAAATTTTAAAAGGTTATATTTTTTTGAAAACATGGTCATGGAAGAAAACATATTTTCAACCAAAAAGATAAATGAAGTAAAATTTTCCTAAAACCATTCTCTAATAAATTTTATGTACCAAAGAATAGAAATATGGTACTATCATTTTAAAATAATCATGAATAATTGTAGGATAACAAAATAAAAGGTTTTATTAAATAATGATCAAATAAGTTCTTTTAATAGAAATTATATAATAAATAATATTGATTATGATTTGTTTGGGAAATAAAACCTTAACCTGATCATAACGTTAAAGTGATGATTAATAAATGGATTGATTTTTTTTAAAAAATATAAATAAATATAAAAAAGTTGAAATAAAAATAAGTATAATAAAAAATCATTATACATATAATTTAGAATATCAGAGGAAACAAAGGATTAATATAACCCAATGAAACGAAATTGAGTTAAGAAAATATTTACTTGGTAGATTTTAAATAAAAAACCCCATAGATGAAATATTTCTCATTGAAACATAAAATAAAATTCATAATGAAGTATTCATGGTATTATATGTAAAATGGGGAAGTATATACACCATATAAAAGAAACTATGTGCATAACATTACAACATGCCTCATTGAAATGAAATTGAGACGAAATCCCTTACCTTACACATACTTTTGGTTGAATTTTATTTGAACTACTATATAATGGTTTTAATAATTTTATTAACATATAAAAGAACTATATTAATATTTATAATATCATTTATGATCAATTAATAATATCTTATCTCCCATTCATTAAAAACATTTCATTACTTTTATTTTTTGGGTGATAATTTCCTTGTTTTCTCATGCGTGTTTTTTCCTGAATGATCTATTTCATTCATATATTGTATAGTTATATCATTTGAATAATAATAATTATGACATAATTATCATATTTTACATCAGTTTATATTTTAAAACCAATCAATAGTTATAGTTATGAAAAATTAAGAATGTTGCGATCATGGAGACGGAAGGTTGTACGTACGCATGATTAACATTTTCATTTTCAACGATCATAACGGGAATGTGGTAAGTAATATATTTTATTTGATGAATTATCATGACATAATAAATAATATATATATATATATATATTTCAATCATGTGGTATGGTGATGAAAAGAGAGTCATATCACTTCATAAAGGCAGTAGTATTCACGTACACGAACGATGTTATCATCTCTATATGAGTGAAAATGAATGAAATAAAATGATTTTTTTATCTAATGATAAATATTTCATTAATATAATAATTAATTCATTTATATCATATATAATAATTAACATTATTCCTTATCACCTTCCATAGAATTTTTTTAATAAAAGATGAATCACATTGCTTTGTGAGGCAATTGTCCTTCGTACACATGAGCGACACCATCATGCCCCATTTAGAATAGAATATAATAAGATATAAATGATATAATGACTCCATAGGTATAAATATTTAATTAATATCCAATATATAATTTATATCCATAATCATACTCATCCTTGAGTGGTATTCATGGAAAAATGAATGACATTAGTTCATGAGGCGGTAGCCCGCCGTACATAGGAACGATGAATTCATATCCCATTTCATGGAAGTGTGTCTAGTTATTGGTCCTAAACATAACTTAAAAAAGTATTATTATATGTAATATAGATAGTTTTTTTATTATAATGGTTTCAAACTAATTGAAGGATGTGGAGAAGGAAATAAAATTAAGACGCTCATTGAAGAACATTATATCTTTTTGTAGGTATTCTCCTAAGGTTTTCACTAAAATTTTAAAATTATGGTTTTATTACCAAAATAATGCTTCTAGGATGACGGAATGGAAATTGGTATGTGATTTGGGAAATTTTTTGATAATCCAAAAAGATTTAGAAGTGTGAAGAAGTGGTGGGAGTGAGTTCCCTTTATAGTTGATGAGTTGTGAAATTCTTGTAAATACTAAATTTTTTCAATATTGGGAGGTAAAAATTTCCAAATGTGGATCCAAAATTTATATTTAGAGGTTTTAGGGATGATATGGTCGATCCAAATCTCTGCCACACATTTAATATTTTTTTAACATTTTGTTCCTTAACGTCTATGTTTTTATTTATTTTTAACATTTTTGGTTTTCACTATAGTAACTGGTTTTATAAAATAGGAAATTTATAATTTAAGAGTAAATTAAAGGTGAAATTATTATAAAATTTATACCAACTAATTCTAATTATTATATCTAAATTTTAAAGTAAAAATATTTTCTGCGTTGGAAATCAATTATTTACAGAAGCATAGGTAATGTTAAAAAAACACCACTTTAACGTTAACTATGCTAAAAGATTATTCACTATTTAGGGGCCAATATAGTCATTATAAAATATAAATTTATTCATTAATTGAATATATTTTATTTTTATTATAATATAAAAATAACTTGGAAGAATATAGTATTTTTCGTGATTTTATATCATTTAATAAATTATAATTTATCATAAAATAACATTAATTTCCACTCTCACATTAATCAACGAAATTGATTTTTAAAAATAACAAAAAAATGATTCAATTAAAATATGTTTTGTTAAACCCTATGTACTATGATATATTATACTAAAAAAATACTATAACATAATAATTCATTCAATTTTCTTTACTTTTAATATTTTTAGTATGATTTACTTTATTTCATTGTTAACTAAATAATTTTTGTGTTCGTGTTTCTTTAGAATTTTACATAAAAATCTCATTTTTAAAACATAAAGATAAATTATTATGATAAAAAATGATTTAAATTTCAAATTAATATATATAAATGAACATAGGATTTTTCCCTATCCTAGGGATTTATATATATTAAAAGGAAGAATGGTATATTTTTTGACATTTCTTTATTTAAATTATTATATGGGCCATATTCAAAGGAAAGTGGAAAGTA
Organism: Viscum album; assembly: GCA_963277665.1. NCBI lineage: Eukaryota > Viridiplantae > Streptophyta > Magnoliopsida > Santalales > Viscaceae > Viscum > Viscum album. The sequence continues at coordinate 1,504,651,757 of OY728152.1, forward strand.
ATTTTAATATTTAAGATATTTTTAAAAAAAAAGTATAAATGAAATAATTAAATAAAATTTATATAACATTTTAGGTCACTTTCATGTCTATCATTACAGCTTAACCCCTGATTAATCCATTTTTACCTTAAGCATGCAAATTAATTTGTACTCCACATTCTCTTCATTTCTTACAAAAATTATGTTAAACTTATTAGAAATTAGAAATTATTTTGATTAAAAATATGGAACACAATTTCCAAAATTCTATTCATTTAGGGAAAATTTTAAATTTTAAATTAATCCCAGAGATCTGACGAGAAAATTTGTATTTTAAGTGAAAATGTTCAATATTTTACATAGTTTTTATATATAAACTCAATATAAATGTTGTAACACCAGTTTCATTTATGTAACCCTTTTTTAGGTATTTTATTTATATAAAGTATACCGGTTAATTTTGGGATTGTTTGGGGACCATTTGGAAGGTTTTTAGGGTTCTTCTATAGGTGCACTACTAGTGCACGGTTTGGGAATGATGTTAATTTTTTTAGAAAAACCTAAACAGTGAGATATGAGATAAAGGGGAGGTACATGAGCAACACACAGTTTGTGAAAAACATTCACAATCCAAGGAAAACTCGTGAAATTAGAGGTAGGGAGGTTTATCATAATCGGTGCATAGTTTGGAAGCTCTGTGAGCTAACCGTGAAAGTTTTTCCTTAACGTAGAGGAAAGAGCATAGTTAATGAAAAATTTATCTATCCATGTGACTAAACAATGTCTTAGTCAAAATTTATATTTTCAAATTGTGGATATAACATGTTTTTACCTATATTTTTTTCATTGTTTCCCCAAAATGGAAATAACTTGGGATTTCTCTCTCACAAAGGTTGGAGAACCTTTTATTATCAAATTTTAATTGATCTAGATATGTCCCTTGGTGCGTTGAATCTTGATTCTCATGGTTTGTCATCATTTTTGGGTTTTTTGATAAGTTTTCTTAAATCTACATTGCCCTGCATCTCATTTTCTATGATCTACACCCAATTTGTGTATATATATGGTTGTGGATACCAAATGTGTTTAGATTTGGTATTGTTATTGGTAAGGGTAGAGAATTATGGTGGGTTTGTGGTTATTTAACCCAGTTTCGTGGACATTTTTCCTAACTATTATCATTTCGCCCAAACATCTCAAGGTTGGTGGCTTCACTCTTGACTCTTCTTGCTAGATCTAATTGAATTATTTTCAAACTGATTTAATTGATTGGAATTTATTGTGAAGTTTTTATGAAAAGAATGGCTGAAACCTTCTTTAGTGACGATTTGATATTTTTTAGAGATTGTGGATTATTATGGAAAGTGCATTGATAAATTATTTTAAAATGTTGTTTTTAAAATTGTATCTTAGTTTGATTTATAGAAAATGGATTTTAATAAAAAGGTAGTTATATTGAAATAGTTTTGGCATGGTCTTTGGGTATACTTGGTGTTTGTGTTCATATTTTTATTTACGAGGCATGGTTAGAATATGACCCTTTGATCAGTGCCAAACCTGTAATGTCACATAGGATATAATAACCTCGTGCAAACTTGTTAGATCAATGAGAAACCACTCATGAGTATGGAACTGTCATAAAAAATCATGCAAGGTTGGTGGTATAGATATGAGAAATGGAATCGTTATGAAAAATGGTACTTGTGAAATTATTTTAAAGAATTGTTTAGTTTGTTTCTTTGAAAAATATATTATGTTGGAAAACTGGTTGATATGAAACTTATTTATATTTAGTTATAAAATATTTTGGAAATTGTTTTATATAAACTATTTTATATAAATGTTTCTAAATTTTCTATCCTAGTGTCATGAGTAGGGAAGTCATTGGGGTAAAACCTACGAAGTTTTAGTACTCTCCTATGCTATGGAACTTTGGTGATTTTGCAGATGTCATCTACTAAGACATGGGAAAAGGTAAAGTATCGTACGTATTTAGCACTACCATATGATACTTGGGGTTTTTGGTGGATTTGGAGTGTAGATCTCATGGAGCATGGATTCCTGTGGTTGTATTTTAATTTTATTAGTTTTTCTTCCACTATATACTTTCATATTGTAGTCTTTTACTGTTGTACTTGATTTTAGTATGATTTTGATATGTAAAATGTTGAGTTTTATTTCATTGTCATCATGCATCATATAGTGGTTTGTTTGGTTATGGATTTTCTAGTTAGTTGTTTTATTCTCATACAGAAAATCATCTCCGATAAGAATTGATGACTTTCAACATTTATTTCAAGCATTTTTCATCATTGGGATGTCTCTTAAGGCCAAGTAACTTCTCCCCACCCTCTAATTCTAATGAGAAGGGATAGAACATTACAAATGGTATCAGTTTTTTTCTATCCAAAAGTCTGTTTCAAATAGATGGTATCAGTTTTTTTTGGTCCAAAAGATTATTTGAGACAAATGGTATCAACTTGGTCTTTTTTTGTGGAAAAAATAGTCATTAGTTTTTTTGGACTTGGAGTTGAATTTCATTCATGTCTATTTCATTAGTCAGGATTATAGAATAAAGTAAGACTATCAAGAATTGAAATGTCGAGCATAAAAATTCATAGCTATCCTTTTTATGCTGTAATTCATGTTACCTAAGAGTTGGGTACAAAAGTGTTTTGGAGACACTAATAGGATTATTGAATCTCATTATAATGAGTTTTGAAAATGAGATGAGCATGGAATTTCAATAGAGAAATTACTTCCAACTAGGAGTTCATACAACATAATGAGTAATGATTTATAATTTTCTACAAAAGATTTGATTTTGAAAAAAAATACAAAAGTTGTTTTCAAATGAATGATTTTGAAAAAAGTGCATGATTGTTGTATTTTGAAAATAGTTTTATTTTCAAGAACATGTAGATATTTTTAAAAAATATTCTCAAGTGGAAAAAATTATTTTTGAAAGAAATTTAGTGATAGTTATTGTGATAGAATTTGAAATTCAAAGCCTTCAATTTCTATAGAGCGAGAATTATGTCATTTTCTGTTCACATAGAAAATGGAACCTAGTAGGGCGTCGAGTGGTGGTGAAACTCTATTTGTATCCTTCATATATGGGAGATGTAACGCCCAAAGGAGATAAGTGTTATGGAATGAGCTGATCAGTTTCAACCCAAGGGATCAACCTTTAGTGGTGGGAGGGGATTTTTACATCATAACACAACCCAATGAGAAGAAGGGGTGAGGTGAATTCTCAAGGTGATCCAGTATGTCCTTTGGGAAATTTATTGATGGTAAGGTGTTAATAAACCTGTGAAATTTGTGTGATACATGGATTTTGGCCAATAATTGAAGAGGAGGAGGTGTATACGACAATGTGGAATTGGAATCCTAAAAGTGTGACATGACCTGATGGAGGAGGAGGTGAATAAGGCCATGTGGAATTTGAATCCTAAATGTGAGACATGACCTGATGGATTCCTGGGTTCTTTCTACAGGGTATCTTGGGAGGTGGTTAAATGAAATATTATTCTTTCTATCCAGGATTTCTTCCATGGGGGAGGCCTTCCTTGGATCACATCAGTGACAAATCTGGTACTTTTTACAAAGAACAATAGCCCCTATTTCCTCCTCCACTATTATCCTGTGAGCCTGTACAACTTTCCATAAAAACATTCATGGTGAGTATCATCAACAAGTGGTTGTCCAGTCTTCTCCCTCAGTGGATATCCATGTAGCAACATGGTTTTTTCAAAATATTGATCTATACAGGGAGCTGAGGAGTTGGTTCAGGAGATACTGAGAGACCTTAATACCATATCCCATGGCTCTAATATAGTTATTAAGATGGATATGAATAATGAATATGAAAGGATGGAGGGAGGATTTATCAATAGGGTCCTTGCTATGATGGGATTCTCTAATTGGGTCTGTGATATCATTTTTAGGTGTTTTTTTTCACCATGGATAGCTGTGTCATTTATGGGGAGAACACATGGTTTCTTCAAGATTGTACGTGGACATTGTCAAGGTGACCCTTTATCCCCAAGTATCTTCATCATAATACAAGATTCCCTGAGTAGTCTGATCAACAATGGTGTATCCAATGGAGATATTCTTCTATACCGTAGAAAGTATAACCACACCTCTACATTGCATTTTATGTTTGTTGATGACCTAATAGAATTCACAAATGTAGGGTGGAGGTCCCTCCATGAGATTAATAGGATCCTTGCAGAGTATTTCTTTTGGAGTGGGTAGATCATCAATAGGGAGAAGAGTAGTTTTTTTGTATCCAACTAAAGTATTTTGAGTTGGGTGGTCAATATGGGCATCGAGTTTGGCATGGGAAGAGGTTCTTTTCCCATTGAGTACCTAGGTACACCTATCTCTCTACGAATATTTCTATACAAGGACTTTGAAAAAGTGGTAAACAAAATTTTGGACAATATTATGAATTGGAAAAACTATTTCTTATCCTTCGGGGGACAGATCACTCTCGTGAATAGTGTTCTTTCAGCAATCCTGGTGTATGCTATGGCCTCTCCTAGTGCAAAAAAGGGAGTTATAAGGTCCATTGATAGAATACTTTCTCGCTTAATATGGTATGATCTAGCTGATGGGAAGAGTAAATGGCTGTCATGGGGTTAGATGGCTCAGACCATTTGTGAAGGAGGGATCAACATCCTGATCCTGGAAGACCCAATTCATTCTCTACATGTGAATCTTTCATGGGAGATCATTGAGGAATATACTCTCTAGGGGAAGGATATGCATCGAAGGTACAATACCTGTGCTGAAACATTATCATCCAGGTGGTCATCCTTATAGTCCTCGGTATGTGTAACATCCCAGATCTGGGTGCCACGTAACGGGTGCCCCGAGCCCGGTTCGCCATGTGACCTCAAGCACATTTCCCAAAACTCTTGAGGCTGGCGACTAGCAGCGAGGGCCCAGGTCTGATAATGGGGAAACTATGCCCTCATTTGTCAATGTGTAGCGCAGTGGAATACAGAATAAACATACAACGACAACAGAATCAGTAAACATACACAAATGAAATAAACTACAACAGTGGATATAACCAACAGTATATAATGATGATGCTACATGTTTCAAGTTCTAAGAAAACAACGAGAACATGTTATACATCAATACACTACAAGAAAATACAGAGTACAACAAAACAATCAAAAACAGCTGGCAGCGGCATCGCGAGCCTAGGCTCGGTCCCATGCCCTCCTACTCCTCAGCAATAGTCAAGTACCTGTATAGGGACTCTTTCCCCTATCTACACTTGTAACAACATAATCTGTTTGGGCCGAAAAGCATAAACCAAACAGGGTTTGATAAATATATCTCAGTAGGCACCCACCAAAGGCCCGTGCCCAACTGCATGTAAGCATGAAACAATGGTGTGCAATAGTAAAATGCAATAAAGTAAGCAGTACTAAAAAGTAACTAAATTAACAATTAAATTTCCATTTTATTATTCCTTTAATTAATTATATACTAGAAATCACCACAGTGCATTTCTAAACAAAACAGTCCACATTCTCAGACAAGCAAAATCTTACCCTCGGGTAAGCAGAATTCAACCCACAGGTATTACCCTCAGGCCGAAACAGAAATTTCCCTCAGGCGTAGGAACTGTCGCCCTCAGGCACAGAAGTCAAGCCCTCAGGCACAAAAGGTTGCCCTCAGGAAAAATACTATAGCCCTCGGGCTAAATAGTGCAGTGCCCTCAGGCTAATAAAAACAATGCCCTCAGGCCAAATACAACAACGCCATCAGGCTAAAAAAGTAACCAGGCCATGCCCAACAAGTAAACAAGTAGTAACAAGAAATTCCTCTCAAGCCAATTCTACAATTACTACTTTAATGGCATACCCTCAGGTATCCTGGCCAAACGGATAAACAGTGAAACACACCCTGGGGGTGGTTCTGAATCTAAGCAATGATCCCAACCAACATTTAATTATCACAATTTAATCACCTATGCAATTATAGGCATTAAATATCACAACAGCCTCATCCACATGACACCCCAACAGGGTTTCGTGGCATGAAAATGCACAAAAAACGCATGACAGTTGGAAAATAAACACGAAGCCACCTACCTTATACACCAACGAACGTTATACCCGAACACCGACTCCAGAAACGCCCAAGAATGTCATAGATCTGACGAATAACAAAACCCATTCAAATGTAAATAACTTCCCCTCAAGAAATAATTGGTAAGAATGGTACTAGGAGAGGACAGGGCTTACCCGTGTGGTTCCAACGGGATTGTCCGTGGTGGAAACCGATTCCAGACCAACCCCCGATGGATCTTCAAAGGTCCGACTGTCCTCCTTGGCTCCAAAATGGTTCAAATGCCTTCTCTTCCAAATGAGGAGGCTACTGCCTGTTTTAATCCGAAAAAACAAAGTACACGGTGTGTACTTCTGAGTACACGGCGTGTACTCCTTTCATTTAACTATTCATTTGGCGGCACCGCCACACTGTTCATCCGTCGACCTGAGTACACAGCATGTACTCCTGAGTACACGGCGTGTACTGTCGCCTAGCTGGCAGCGACTCCACCGCCTTACTGTTTATACCTGCCGACTGACTACATGGCATGTAAGGTACCACTACACGGCGTGTAGTCGGTTCCTACTCCCCTCGCCGCCAACATGGCTACACGCCCCGTGTACTCATCCCAACACGGCCAGAAGTACACGGTGTGTAGATATGTACATGGCGTGTAGTTCCAAAATTTAGTATTTTTCCCCATTTTCTATATTTTCTAAAAATCACTTAAGGAAAAGGAAAAAAGAAGAATCTTGTACCACAAAATAAGATGTAGGTTCTTACAAACTTCCCCACTTAGAGAAATTCATCCCCGAATTGACCTTCCAAGGGTGGTGAAGATAAAGCTCAGAATAGCTCTGGCCACTGAGCACGTACGTCGGCCTCCCACTCCTAGGTCTCATCCTGCACTCGGCCATGCTGCCATAACACCCGTACGAGAGTAACTGACCGGCCTCAGAGAACCTTTGTGCTCCTCTCAACGATACAGATATGATGCTCCTCAAAGGACACATCATGCTGAAGCTCAACCTCCTCCGACTGAAAGGTGTGAGACGGGTCTGAATGGTAGCGATGCAACTGAGACACGTGGAAGACGTCATGCATGGCTCAATACCATTGCGGTAACTGCAACCGATAGTAAACCGTCCTAAATCTCCCCAGAATCTAAAATGGCCCCACATACCTTGGTGAAAGCTTACCCTGTCTCCTGATCTGCTTGGGTCCCAACCTCAGCGAAACACGCAAGAAAACCTGATCCCTGACCATGAACTCCAAAGGTTGTCTGTGATGATCAGCATAAGACTTCTGACGAGACTACGCAGTAGCCATCCGCTTCCGAATCAACTGGACTTGCTCAGATGTCTCTTGCACGAGCTATGGCCCCAGAAAAGCTGCCTCACCTGCCTCTAACAAGCACAAAGGTGATCAGCATGGACTACCATATAAAGCCTCATATAGTGCCATCTCAATAGTTTCCTGAAAACTATTGTTATAGGCAAACTCGACTAAGGGTATATGATTTTCCCAAGAGCCCCCAAATTCTAGGACGCATGCCCGCAACATGTCCTTAAGCACCTGTATTGTACGCTCTGACTGACCATCTGTCTGAGGGTGGTATGCTTTGCTCAGAAGCACCTGTGTACCCAGCGCCCTTTGAAAACACTGCCAGAAACGAGACGTAAAGCGGGCGTCCCTATCCGAAACGATAGAACGAGGGACCCCATGAAGATGTACGATCTCTCGGATATATAGACTTCCGAGATCGTCCACACTGAAGGTCTCCTTGATTGGCAAGAAGTGAGCTACCTTCGTGAGTCTGTCCACAACAAGCCACATGACGTCATTGCCTCAAGGTGACCTTGGAAATCCAGTCACGAAATCCATCGCGACATCATCCCATTTCCACTCTAGAATGGGAAAATGTTGTAACAGCCCAGCTGGCCTCTGGTGCTCTGCCTTCACCTGCTGACAATTGGAACAACTCATAACAAAACCATCTATCTCTCTCTTCATACCCGGCCACCAGTATTGACGTTTCAAGTCTCGGTACATCTTGGTAACCTCGGGATGAACTACCCAAGATGAAGCATGAAACTCCCACATCATCTCCTCGCATATATCCCCTGGAACCCATACTCTTCCATGGAAATGCAAAACCTCATCATCGCCTATCGTCCAACCGGGATGAGGTTCCTCACTTTCCACCAACACCCGTAGAACTACGCCTTCTGAAACTGATAGTTGTCTCATACTCACTCTATCTAGGAGGGTAGAAGTCATAGCTAAAGAGGAAATATAAGTCTGTCCTTGACTATCGTGAACCTCCAGATGCATCTCAGAGAACAAGGCCATAAGCTTCCACTCACCACTGGCCTCCTGCACTGCCTGTATCTGAGTTTTCCTGCTCAGTGCATCAGTTACTGCATTACCTTTACCAAGTGTGTAGGAAAGCTCAAAATCGAAGGACTGTAGGTACTCAATCCACCTTCTCTGCCTCAGATTCAGGTCACACTTAGTAAAGATATACTTGAGGCTTTTGTGGTCGGTAAAAACCACAAAATTCTCTCCCAATAGGTAATTTCTCTAACAACGCAACGCATGCACCACTACAACCAACTTGAGATCATGAATCGGGTAATTCCTCTCATGTGGCCTCAACTGCCGAGACCCGTACGCAAAAACTCGGTCACCTTGCATCAAAACGGCTCACAGCCCAATCCCTGATGCATCACAGTAAACTGTATAGCTCTTCCACTGCTCTAGGAGTATCAGGATCGGTGCTAATGTCAACCTTCCCTTCAGGTCCTGGAAATCTATCTCCCAAGCTTCTGACCAAACTAACTTCACACCCTTTTTAGTCAGTCCCATCAACAGTGCTGCTAAGCAGGAGAAGTCATGTATGAAGCGTCTGTAGTAACTAGCCAGCCCTAAGAAACTCTATATCTCAAACACGTTCTTAGGCTTCTCTTAGGAAACTACTGCTCTCACCTTCCCTGGGTCTACTGAAACTCCTGCCTCTGAGATGATATGACCCAGGAAGTGAACCTAGTCCATCCAAAAGTGGCACTTCGAGATATTAGCATATAGCCGATGCTCTCTCAGTGTACTCAATACGATCTCAAGATGGGTGGCATGGTCGTGTTGAGTGTGATAGTACACCAAGATGTCGTCCATGAGTACTACCAAAAATGAATCAAGATACGGATGAAACACACGATTCATCAGAGCCATGAAAACTGCTGGTGAATTCTTGAGTCTGAATGGCATAACCAAGTACTCATACATGCCATATATGCTCTGAAAATATGTAAGCGGTATATCCGATGGTCTCACACGCAACTGATGATATCCGGATCTCAAGTCAATCTTCGAGAACACTCGTGCTCCATGAAGCTGATCAAACAGATCATCAATCCTCGGAAAGGGATATCGGTTCTTAACCGTCAACTGGTTCAGATTTCGATAATGCACGCAAAGTATGAGGGTACCGTCCTCCTTCTTCGTGAAAAGGACCAGTGAACCCCAAAGAGAAGTACTGGGTTAGATAAATCCCTTTGCCTACAACTCCTCTAACTGCCTCTTGAGCTCCTTCAACTTAGGCGTGGCCATTCTGTAAGGAGGAATGGACACCGGTACCGCTCCTAGAACTAGCTCGATAGAGAAATACACCTCACGCACCAGAGGTAGACCTGAAAAATCATCCGGGAAGACATCCATGAAACGATCAACAACTGGAGGGAAATATTTCTGACAAGTCTCCTATTCATCCGAATATAAACTCGCTATCTAGCCTGTGACTCCACCTCGCCCATGATGCTCTGGTCCAGCTCGACTCACCTGAACATCCCACTCTCCCTTGTATAGAAACTCTTTTCCCTCTAGTGACGTGAAACACACCCTGTGACGATAGCAGTCTACAAAATCTTGAAAGGGAACCAACCATTCCATCCTGAGAATGACATCATAGATCGTCATCTATAAGACATAGAGCTCCCAAAGAAATTGACACCTTGAAATCTCAAGGGGGAACTCCTTGAACTGATGCACACCAGCCGTTCTAGTCCCCAATGGAGTGTCTAGCGTCATGATATCAGAAGAAGTAGAAACATAGAGCCCAATGCTCTCCACAACAGGCACAAATATGAAACTATATGTATCACCCGTATCAAAAAGTACTGAAGATAAGACATAAGCTACTAGGATAGTACCTCTGACTGTAGAAGGTTCGAGATCCTGTTCCGGCTGGGTCTGTTGCACTGCATATGCCTGCCTAGTGCCGCGACCCTGCGACACAGCCTGGCTACCCTGAGCTGTCCCACCCTGCTGCCTCTGAGATCCTAGTGTCTGGCTACCATGGCCATGACCACCATCTCTGCCTGCATGCCCTGACGCATTCCAGTTCCCTTACTGGTAAGAAGCCACTGGTCTTGCTCCCATAGGAGGAGTCTGTATAGAACCCCTCTCACTAGCCACTAGTAGAAATGCCCGAAAAAAGCGCTGCAGATGACCCAACATGAAACAAGTTCGGCACTCTACTGGATCACGTGGACACTGTGGCCCCTTGTGACCCTCTCTACCACACTGGTAGCACCTGACCGGTCCACCTGAAGAAGCTGCCTGGCTGGTAATGCCGCCCTGAGAGAAGTCCATCTGTCTCTTCCACTTGCTAGCACAAATAACACTAGTAACTGGTGCTGAACCGCCCTAGCCCACACCATTATATTCCCGCAGGGTCCTCTCTATAATCAGCACCTGATTCACAATCACGTGTACAGTAGGCAACTTGAAAACATTTAGCAACACTCGAATGTCATACTGAAGAACATCCTCAAAACGTCTGGCTCTCAACGTCTCGTCACCCACTAGCATGGCTGAAAAATGCTGAAGCTCCATAAAATGAGCAGAATAGTCCATCACTAACATGGAGACCTGCTGCAGATTCATGAACTCTTGAGCTCTATCTGCCCTCAGCATCTTGGGAAAGAAGAATTCATAGAAGACTGCCTGAAAAGCTTCCCACGCCATGTCTCTGTGATGCACTAATTGGGTGGTAACATCCCACCACCTCTTGGAAGAATCACGCATCATATATGTCGCGAGCTTGACCCTCCACCCTGGAGGCATCTCAAGATGCTTGAAAATAGTCTGCATCGATCCTAGCCAAGAATCTGCAGCCTGTGGTCCGCCATCCCATGAAAACGTAGGTGGATGCTGCTGCTGAAAGATACGTGTCAGCTCGGCCATAGATGTAGCAGCCGGCGGTGCTCCCTAAAAGGTCTGTATGAACCGCATAAAGCCTTAACGGAACTGCGCCTCTACGCCTGTGTCCGGTATAACAGCTGGTGCTGCATCTGGCTCTGCTAGAGGATCAACTGGTAGCCCATGGCCCACCATCTTCGGAGTATAATCGTCGCCACTCTCCTGGTGAACAACTCGCGGTCATCTAGGCGGCATGACACTACAAGGTCAAAATCACACCTCAGATTCAAGATTATTAAGACTGAAAGTGAAGGAACCACAAAGGAACAAGAGGAATAAGGTGTTTCAAAATTTTCAAAACAAGACTACACGGTGTGTGTTTGACTTCCATTATCCTTACCGGGTCCTTCTATACAGCTAAGCCACATGACTTCCGTCGAACAAAACTACATGGCGTGTATAATATCTACACGGTGTGTCCGGTGTTATTTTCCAACTGCTCGTGTCATATGTGACACGACCGACTACTCGGCTTACAAGTACACGACATGTTACACTCGTACACGGCGTGTAAAACACCTCGTTTCCCAGCCACACGGCTAAAACCACACGGTCTGTCCTTGGACAAGCCTACACGGCGTGTCCCCAAAGGTACACAACATGTTTCAAGGAGAGGTGTCACCAGACCGTGTTGTTAGTTACACGTCTGAGTCCCCATGTCACACTACACGCCGTGTCCGGCATTGACACGACGTGGTCTGTATAGGAGTTCACCAACCCGTGTTGTTAGTGACACGACCAAACCTCGGGTCAACCTACATGGTGTGTACAAAACTACACGGCGTATTTTACCCAAGCCTTTCCCTACCCCGTGTCGCCGCTCATACGGTTTGTGACACGGGAAGAGACTACATGGTGTGTACTTAGGGTACACGGCGTGTATTCAAAAAGTTCATTTTTTCCCGAACAGAAGAACATACATGGCGTGTATAAAAATACTACACAACGTGTATTCTGGGTTTCCGGATAGTATGCCTCAGAAAATCCTCTGGAACCCAGAAAAAACTGAAAAATAGCACCTAAGTGTCAAATTCCGACCCGTGGGGGCCCATACTCCCCATGAATCAAAGTTTGACATCTTATCTATGTTATAACCAATAAACAATCAATGGTCCACCAAATTCCAGTCAATGGGGGTCCATACTCCCCAAAAACCAAAGTTTGGCATCCATTATATAAACAAGATCACACAAGGAATATCCTATCACCGAGCAGGTATTTAGCAAGCATCTATCACAACAACATGCTTTTCTAGCACAACAACTATCACAACAACATCAGAATTCTAATGAACCTACATGGCATGGAAATTATGCATGGCATGTGATATCTAGCATGTGCCTATATGATTCATGATACGTCATACCCTCATCTCATCGGGTTGCAACTAAATAGGACCCATAAATAAGATATAACAACACAATACAAGTGCGTCACCCAACGGTGAAAACATATCAACCGTAAAATTTCAAAATCAAAATATTACAAAATATGAGGTAGACTGGCCTTTCCCTATACACGGGTTAGCTATGCCCGGTCACAGCTTATTACCAACTACAGTTCCGTCCTATCCCTGACTATGGCTCCAAATAGTAAGTCAAAGAAAAGAAACCCCTCTGATACCACTTTGTAACATCCCGGACCCGAGTGCCACGCAACGGGTGCCCTGAGCCCGGTTCACCACGTGACCTCAAGCACATTTCCCCAAATTCCAGAGGCTGCTGACTAGCAGTGAGGGCCCATGTTTGATAGTGGGGAAACTATGCCCTCATTTGTCAAAGTGTAGCGTAGCAGAATACATAATAAACATACAACGACAGCGGAAGCAGTAAACATACACAACTGAAATAAACTATAGCAGTGGATATAACCAACAGTATATAATTATGATGCTACATGTTTCAAGTTCTAAGAAAACATCCCGAACATGTTAAACATCAATACAGTATAACAAAATACAGTGTACAACAAAACAAGAAAAAACAGCTGGCAGCAGCATCGCGAGCCTAGGCTCGGTCCCATGCCCTCCTACTCCTCAGCAACAGTCAAGTACCTGTATAGGGACTCTTGACCCTATCTACACCTGCATCAACGTAATCTGTTTAGGCTGAAAAGGATGACCCAAAAAGGGTGTGAGAAATATATCTCAGTAGGCACCCACTAAAGGCTCGTGCCCAACTGCATGTAAGCATGCAACAACGGTGTGCAATAGTAAAATGCAACAAAGTATGCAGTACTAAAAAGTAACTAACTTAACAATTAAATTTCCATTTTATTATTCATTTAATTCATTATATACTAGAAATCACCATAGTGCATTTCTAAACAAAACAGTCCACGTCCTGAGATAAGAAAAATCTTACCCTCAGGTAAGCAGAATCCAACCGGTAGGTATTGCCCTCCGGCCGAAATAGAAATTTCCCTCCTGCATAGGAAGTGTTTCCCTCAGGCACATAAGTCAAGCCCTCATGCACGAAAGGTTGCCCTCAGGCGAAATACTAGGGCCCTCAGGCTAAATAGAGAAGTTCCCTCAAGCTAATCACAACAACGCCCTCAGGCCAAATACAACAATTCCCTCAGGCTAAACAAGTAACCGGGCCATTCCCAACTGTTAAACAAGTATTAACAAGCAATTCCTCTCAAGGAAATTCTACAATTACTACCTTAAAGGCATACCCTCGGGTATCCTGGCCAAACGGTTAACCAGTGAAACACACCCCGGGGGTGGTTCCAGATCCAAGCAATGATCCCAACCAGCATTTAATTATCACAATTTAATCACCTATGAAATTCTAGGCATTAAATATAACAACAGACTCAGCCACACGACATCCCAACATGGGTTCGTGGCACGAAAACGCACAAAAATGCACAACTGTTGGAAAATAAACACTAAGCCACCCACCTTATACGCCAACGAACGTTAGACCCGAACGCCGACTCCAGAAACACCCAAGAATGGCGTAGATCTGATGAAGAACAAAACCCATTAAAACGTAAATAACTTTCACTCAGTAAAGAATTGGTAAGAATGGTACCGGGAGAGGAGAGGGCATACCCATACGGTTCCAACGGGATCACCCGAGGTGGAAACCAATTCCAGAGAAACCCCTGGTGGATCTTCAAAGGTCCGGCCGTCCTCCTTGGCTCCAAAATAGCTCAAATGCCTCCTCTTCCAAATGATGAGGCTACAGTCAGTTTTAAGCTGAAAAAACAAAGTACACGGCGTGTACTTATGAGTACACGACGTGTACTCCTTTCATTTAACTGTTCATTTGGCGGCACCTCCACACTGTTCATCCGTAGACTTGAGTACACGACATGTACTCCTGAGTACACGGCGTGTACTGTTGCCCAGCTGGCGGAGACTCCACCGCCTTACTGTTTAGACCTGCCGACTGACTACACGGCGTGTAAGGTACCACTACACGGAATGTAGTCAGTTCCTACTCACCTCACTGCCGACATGGCTACATGCCCCGTGTACTCATCCCAACACGGCCAGAAGTACACGACGTGTGGAAAAGTACACGACATGTAGTTCCAAAATTTAGGATTTTCCCCCATTTCCCATATTTTCTCAAAAAAACTTAAGGAAAAGGAAAAGGAAGAAGCTCATAACAAAGAATAAGAACCGGGTTCTTACAGTATGTAACATCATCCCAAGTCTCATCTTGAACTCACAATAGATTATTGGGGAAGGGAACATCCTCTACTGGAATCACAATTGGTTGGGAAGTGTTCTTATTTATTCAAGATGCCAGTCTCCCACTATCTCCTTCAGAAAGGCAAGCCTACATCCTCAATTTTTCAGATCAGTTCTAGACACACCCCATTAGGTGATTTTCGATTATGTTCTCATTAACTATGAGTAGGAAAAATTCATATACACTCATTACTCCTCGAGGAAATTCAAATAAAAGGATTTTTATAGGATTAAAATACCTCAGGGGCAGCATGATAGATGTAACTGTATGGCTTGGTGAAAAAATAATCCTATCAAAATAAACATCCTCAAATGGAGGATTTGTAACAATACTCTGCCCTCAGATAATAACATAAAACATTTTAGCATTAGCATGGATTCCTGTTGTCATTACTGTGTGAATAAAACTGTAGATATTATGAATCACATGTTCATAGAGGGTGATTGGGCTTGAAAAGTGTGGGGATTCTTTGGAAAATTCAAAGCGTACTCCCCCCATTTGATAGAAATGAGTAGTTCAAAGAGTGATAGTTCCATGGGATCAATGGGTCTACGATGGAACTATCTATGTGAGCCCTCATATTCAATGTGAGCTGCTGGTATTTATGGAAATCAAGGAATGGGGATAGGTTTGAGGGTATCACTTCCACAGGAAGGTCCGCTGTGTCTAGAACAAGGTGTATATTGATTTACATGATTTTTCTTGTGGGAATTAAGACAAAGGCTCCATCCCTTCATTCGCTACATGTATCACAGAGTGTAGCTCATCAGAATGGTTCTAGGCCACAAGGGACATGGATCCGTTGGATACCCCCAAGTAGCAATATCAAACATAACACAGATGATTCTTGTGTAATGGGTGACTTTCGAGGAAGAGGGGTTGTCCATGACCTCAGGGGGAGTGTGGTGCTGACATCCGTCCATGAATCACCTTCTCCATATGATCCTGGATCTCCAATGGCCACTCTATGAACATTGCGTCATCCTCGATATCCAACTCTCCCTAGTCAATGACATAAAATCCACCATGAAGATACCGATGAATATGGGATATGTGATAGATTTTGTGGATCCTCTTCATCATTAATGGAAATTCAAACATGTATTCCACCTTTATAACTCTTCCCAATAACTCTAAGGGTCCGATGAACCCAGGAGAAAGTTTACTCCCTCTAACAAACCTCTCCTACCCAAGTAGAGGGGAATCCTTCAATAACACATGGTGCCCCACCTCTAACTCCCATGGCCTTCTTCTATGAAAAGCATACGACTTCTATTGGTACTATTCTATCTTCATACCCTCACAGACAAGATATATCTTCTCTTTCATACACTAGAACACATCCGAACCAAGATCAACTCCATCCCCAACTTTTGTCCAGCACAAGGATAAATGACATGGTCTTCCATATAAAGATTCAAATGGAGCCATGATAATGGAAGAGTGATATATATTATTGTAAGAAAACTCTACCAAGGAAAAATGTCTCACCCAAGACCAAAAAAGGTCCAAGATGCATGATCACATCATGTCCTCTAATGGATGGATGATCTTTTCTGTCTGTCCATCTGTCTAAGGGTGGAAAGAATTGTTGAGGTGTAACAAATAACCAAAAGCATACTGCAATCCCCTATAGACTCATGAGGTAAAATTCATATCCCAATACAAGATGATGGATCTTGAAACCCCATGAATCCATACAACCTCTTACACTTCCCTCTACTCTAAGGAATCTGTTATGGTTGACTCCTTGATCACTAATAGGTGAGCCGATTTCGTCAACTAATCCACTACTACCAAGATTGCATCTCACCCTCCCTGAGCACTGGGTAATCCTGTGATGAAATGCATTGATTTTTCAACCCACTTCCACTTAGGGATATCTAAGGGCTGAAAAAAACCACCAGGAACACGGTTCTCAACCATCACTTGTTGGCACACCAATAACTTTACCACAAACTGCACCACTACCCACTTTATCTCGGGCCACCAGAACAATTCCCCCAAGGCACAAGACATCTTGGAAACTCCCATCTGTACCACTAGATGTGAGTTTTGAAACTCATAAATAACTCCCTCATGCATCACAATTATAAAAAAATGACTTATCATGGAATAACATCATATTTTGACCATCCTCCGACTATCCCTATGAAGCATCACCCTTTTCAAAGTAATCACACTTTACCTCTGCCTCAGAGTCTCCCCAATAAGACTCCTACACCTTCTACATCCGAGATAACTGGACCATCATTTAAAATTGATAACCTCGGCTTCCATCCATTCCTACATCTCTGTGTAAGGAAAATAACTCCTCCATTGATCTCCAAGCATCCACATATTCCCAAAACACTTCCTTATAAAACTTACTGCTCAAAGAATCTGTTAGAACATTACCCTTTGTTGAGGTGTAGGAGATATAAAAATTATAACCCTAGAGAAACTCGATCCACCATTTATACTGCAATTTTATATCTCAATGGGAAAAGATGAATATCAAGATCTTCTGATATGTGAAGACCACAATGTGCTCACTAATGATGTAATGTCACCACAAATTTTGCAAAAACATTACCACTTCTATCTCTAGATCATGGGTGGAATAGTTATGTTCATGGGGATGTTACTACCTAGAACCATAGGAGATCACTCCCCCATTGAAACATTAGAACACACACCAAGCCCATAAGGGAGGCATTGGAAAGCACCTCGAACAACACCCCTTCCTCTGGGAAACTGAGCACTGGGGTAGTGAACAACTTCCCCTTCAGATATCTGAATGCTACCTAGCACTGCTCGCTCCTCACAAAAGCCTATCCTTTTCTGGTCAGATCCATAAATGGAGATGCTACTCAAGAATAATTGGGTACCAATATTTGGTAACAACCTTCCATAATTAGAGAAATACAAACCTATGCCACATTCATGGGTGATTCAAAATAAGAAACTGCCTCAACCTTCGATGGGTCAACTACTACACCCTGCTGAGAAACCACATGTCCAAGGTAGAGGACCTCCCATGTCCAAAACAAGAACTTTTACATCTTTTCATAGAGATGGTGGTGTTGAAGGACCTCTAGTATAGTCCTGAGAAGCTCAATATGTTACCACTTTGACTTCAAGTAGATCAGGATGTAATCAATGAATCTAACAATGAGCTAGTCTAGGAACTCATGAAATACAGAGTTCATAAGACCGATGAACATGGGCAGTGTGTCCGTAACAGAGAATAGAATAACAAAGAAATATATATTCCCATACCTGCACATGAATATAGTATTCGGGATATCACCCTACTTCACCCTCAACCGGTGATACCCAGACTACAGATTGATCATTGAAAACTAACTTCTCCACTCATATAATTGAAAAAACCATATATCGTTGGGAGAGGGTAACAATTCATGACCGTTACCCAATTCATCCTATAATAGTTTAGACTCACCCTCAATCCACCATTTCTTTCTTTAAAAAGAATACTAGAGTACCCCATGGTGAAAACATGGTCCGGATAAATACCTTCATCAATAGATCGCCAATCTGGACCTGTAACACCCACAGCTCAGCGGGTGCCATCAGAAAAGGATCATCGAAATCAGACTAGCATCAAGTTGTAAGTATATAACAAACTCAACATCACATCGAGGGGTTTGAGTCAAAATATCTTTAGGGAAAACATCTAATAACATCCTGACAGCTCTTGACACCTCGACCATCTTAGCATCCACCAATTCCACTAATAGTCTGGCTAAAAATGAAAGGAGAGTCTACACACACTAACTACCCATCTGACAACTTCACTCTCCAATGAGAGCTACACATTGGCCACCCACATATGAAAAAATGAATCTTATCCAAAAGATGTCGATAATATAAAACATAGAGTACAAAGATTCGATTCTAAGGATAACATTGTATAGATTCATCTATAGAAGAAAGAGATCCCTATTGGGATGATGTGGCCCCAACATCAGTCTACAACCCAGGAAAACATCAAAAAATCTTATATAACCTTTTACTAGTGTAATTAAAACCAAGAGAACAGAAAAAATATCTATGTATAGTCCCAGAGCATAGGCTAGACCAAGTGCACCAAAGGAGTGCGAGGTTGAGTGAAGTAGAGTAGAAATCTATAGTAAAAGGATCAATCTTGAATTTAAAGAATTTAATAAAAAAATAAAAAAAATCATTCTTATATATTGTTAAATAAACAATTAATACCGTAACACATGGTGTTGTAAAACACATATAGAATTACAACGATGAGAACCCAATATTTGCTATGGGTTGAGTGAAGTAGTGTAGAAATATACAATGGAAGAGGGATGACCATATGTATAATAAAATAATGGTAACTATAACGCCATGTGATGAAGGTGATATAATATCATGATGAATCTTCATAAAAGGATATTATTGATAAATGGATTAAAAAATCAAAAATATTATTTAATTTATTTCTCAATATTATTATAAAAACACTTCCTCAACTACCACTAGATCATTAATTCCAAAATCATGCCATTCCCACTAGTTCTCAGAACTCAAACCACATAACACCTCCAAATTGATAAATAATAACATGACATAGAACCTTCATTACTATACCCAAACCAAAGAATAATTATATCATAATATTCACCAAAATATGATGTTATTCACCCAGACACAAAAATTATTATTTCAACCTTCCACATACTAGAAGCCAGTTTCAAAAAAATACCAAAACTATCAAAATAGAATCATTTATTCCATAATCTTCCAATATGGAAAAACTATATTTAAAATGGCTATAATCAACCCATTCTAAAAAATCATAGGAAAATATTCAATTAACATAATCACAACTAGAACTCAACAATCATAAAGGCATACCACAATATAGTTAATATACCATTACATTATGTTCCCCCTCATGAAGTGAAAATGGATATTCTCTATATTAATCATTGTAAAACACACTTTAATCACATATAGCACCCAAAAACTAAAATGTAATAAAACTGGATAATCTAAGAATCTAAATTAAACACCTATCAAATTATTCTCACCCATAATAGTAAAATAATAATCTAGAAGAACATATTATCTATGAAATCATGAAAACCTACAAGGCCCCTCTAAAATTGTTATCTTTCCATATTGAAAGTATAAACTAATGCACATGTACCCATACTCCAAAGTTCTGTGCTAAAATATATACCTAACATACCATAATTGATACAAAATGAGGCAACCTAATATAAATATATCTTAAATTTACATCAATTCCATATGCTATGAAGTAAATAATACAAAATCTATCACAATACCAATATCTGAATTTTTAGATTATTTTAAGACATGCGGCATGAGATTATTATTTTATAATACTTGTGAACATTTATATATAATAATACCAAAATATTATCCCTAATATAATTATCATAAGTTATAAAAAACTTCATAACCTATGGAATGGAATAAAAGAATATGTGTAAGCTCAAACACATAGAAAAATAAAAAAATTCTTTAATATTTCATCAAGAGATAGATCATAAGAATATGGAAACAAATTGTAGGATAAATAACTCATTAGAAAAACATGGAACATTAATGTCTTTTAAAAAATAAATATACTAGAACTTGTAATCTCAAATGATCAAACATGTGTATAGAATAATAGTGTGAGATAAGAAAAATGATTAATAAAATAGAATCATTGTAATATGACATAGAAATTTTGATCAATATCAATCATACATACACATTAAATAGTGAATAATCACCTGACATTGATGAATTTATATATGGAGAAATTCATGATATCAAAAATTTATAAGTCATAAAATACAATAATACCATTGAATGATTATATCATGAGATATAAATCCTTAACTAATGAATTAGAAGGTGATATAAGACCAAATCCATAAATAAGAATACATATGTGTGCCATAAAATATCAACTATTAACCATGCCATGAGAACCAATAAAATGAAATTGGGATTCATATCATTTATAAAGGGCATCACATAACGTGATTTCAAAAATAAATTGATTGATTACAAAAATTAAATCACTCCAAAGCAGAATTTCATAAGGAAATTTAGAAGATAAATCATAAAACATATCTCTATAAGAGATATAAAATTTGGATATAACTATGAAAATGGAAGAGGTAATAAAATTTTTAGAAAAAATTTCATAACATTGAAATAAAAAGAGGAAGTTTCGAGAAAAATTAAAAAGTACCAATTTATTCATTTGTTTTATCATAAATCCAACCTTGGAATGATTTTGGTGAAAACCTTAAAATTTTGATTGAAGAAGAGGTAACACTCTTAAACGAGTGTTTTTATATTGTATCATATCAATATTCCTTAAATTATTATTCAAAACATATAATATAAAAACAAAATTATATTAAATATTTTGATATGTTATTATTTCAAGGAAATTTCCTTTATCTATCATGTCTTCCGTCAAATGGGAAACAGAACCATCCATCATGTGTAAGTTGGACTACCGCTTCAAGAACTGATGCAATTCATTTTCCATAACCACCTTTTAAGGTTTAATATAATAATGTATTTAAAAAATTTATAATAAAATTTTTATATTATTATACTTATATAATTAAAATATCAAATATCCCTTCTTAAATTCCATGTTGTTTAAAATATGATAACGTTACTCGTGTGTTCGGTGTAATATCACCTCACTAAGCGATGAAGTTATTATCTCATTTATTATTTTCAAGGAATTTAGTAAGGGTAAATGTAATTAATATGTGTGATATATTTGAAAACATATTGATTATATAAAATTAATAGACAAAAACCCCAAAATGCAATCCAAGCTGAAACCTCTATGGTCTGACCAAACATGGCTATGTATTTAAATTCTATTCGACAATAGAAAAATATGGCGCCACACTCTCCCGGAGAGCAGCGGACTTAGGGTTTTCCATGCTGGAGGCTCCCCAACCGAGCGTTGGCTCTTCGAACTGGCATCAGCTTCACCCACCGGCGGCCTCCACATCGGGTTCTGCATCGCGCCTCCATCTCCTTCCCACGATTTGCAGCGGATTTATTTTTTTCCTTTCCACCTTCATCTTTTTGAGATTTTTCGTCCTCGTCGTGAAGAGTAGATCTCGTAAGGGTACCTCTTGCTCTCCTCATTCTGCTGATTCTTGGATCTCCGGTGGGGCTCGTGAGCTCTCAGCGAGAACTCTTTCCAGGGTTTCGCAGGCGGCGGTCATCTTGAAGCGGACCGACTTCTCATATCTTCCATTGGATCTGTTCTTAGATATGGAAACCATCGAGCTCTTCGGTGGTGGTTATTATTCGAGAAATTTCATTGGAGCTCTCTGCGCGATGGAGAAGGATTCCGAGTGGGCTCGGTCCTTAGAGCGGTGGTTTCTGCTGTATTGGAGGTGGGTTTGTAGAATCTGATTTCGAGGGGGTCAGTTTCTTCATGCTTGCTAAGATACCTGGGTTACTACCTGCTCGAGATGTGATTCTGTTTTTGCTTCTGGGTGACTTTTATGCCATTGAAGGTTTTGGTTTGGATGAGGATTCGCTATGGAATCTTGTTGGAAGATGTTTGGATTGGTTTCTCAGTGCAATTTTTTGTGTGTTTCCTTTGGTTTTCTCTGCCTGTTGCTTTGGAGCTGAAGGCTGGATGTGATTCATATTCTGTTGTATGAATTGGTGTGTTTGACTGCATCACCTGAAGTTTTGTTTGACAAATTGGATGTTGGTGGATTTGCGAGCATTGCATTCTTCCTCGTTGCATCTGGAAGGCATTGCTGCATCTTGTAGTTTGATGTCGGGTGGGCGACCTCGAAACAGGGATGGGTGTGCTGACACTCATCATTATCCATTTGTCCGTTTGGATGGATGGGCACTTTATCAGATTATCTACACTGTTTTTCTGTATGTTTTTGTCTTGCATCAAGTTGATAGTGTTGTGTTTTTTCACATGCACTGTCGGGTGGGCGGCTTGAAAGAGAGATAGGTGTGCTGACACCTATCATCTTTTCTTCCATCTACATATTATTGTGGATTGGAAGAGTGCTCTACCACATTGTGTTTCCAGCATGACACAACTTCTTGGCAGGGGGGATAGGCACCTCCTTCGATGGATCTCACCTTTCATGGTATGACAGAGGGGGTGGTGAGATTCATTCTGATGCTTGTTTTTTCTTCTGCTTCCTTTTTGTCTTCAATGTTTTTTATAAACCTTTGGGCATTGCTTTATGGGAATATGTTCCCTTGTTATGTAATGGGTTGCCTCTTCTCCCAGTCCATTTAAGAGGTTTTTTTCTTTTTTCTTCAATAAATAGGGATTTCCCCTCAACCTTTTATAAAAAAATGTAAAATTAATATATCACCTACTTCCTTACCCTTCCTCCCATTAAATAAATGATAACGTCGCTCGTGTATACATATGACCTACCGTCTGCATGAAGTGATATGATCCATTCTCTATGTTTAAATTTCCGTAATTATTATAAAACTGAATATAATGATTTTTTATAAAATTAATATAATTATTTATATGATTTAACTATATAATATTTTCTAGAACCAAAACTCTCATGTTAAATCATATGTTGGAAATCAAGGCAGTTATCACTCAAAACAATAGTAATAATGAAAGATTATTAAAAAATGGGTGATAAAATGGTTTAATAGGATACTACAGGATATTATAAATATAAATATGGTTATTATAAATTAATAACATCCCTAACACAATCTTAAAATAAATTAACTCATGTTCAACCAAAATGAGGCACGAAGTAAGAGACTTCATCTCAATTTACCTTTATTGATGTTTATTGTAATTTTCTTCATCTAATTTATTTACCCACTTGACATGAAATAACATGAATCCTCAATAATTCATTTCATTTTATGTTTAAATTTTAATTATGTCATCTAAGGGGATTTTATATGAAAACCATGAAGTGGTCGAAATGTTTGTTACTAAATTTTCATCCAATGGGTTATATTCCCTATTTATTGAATTTTATATTCTAGGATTATGTGTGAAATGAATTTTTATTGTATTATTTTGTATTTAAACTTATTTATGTGAATTTATATTTTAAAAACGTAATTTATTCATAGACTAATTTCATTTTATTCATGATTTTTTATGCTTAAATTTTCATTAAAGGAAATAATGTGACCATTGTCTAATAAACTGCTTTAAATTTATTATAATGTAACTATGCATGTTATTTTCCAGTAATCATAACATTTTACCACTATTTGTTACTTAAAATTATTTAGAAAATGTTTCTAATAAATTCCAACTTCATTTTTCTCTTCATTTGAAAATATTTTTTCTTCATAAACCATTTTTTCTAAAAATGTTTTAATTTTTTTTAAAATTCGCCCAATGATTTAGTAAATAAAATTTGAAATATTTTTATCTTTTTTCAAAATACTTTGATGGTAATATTATTTTACTTTTCTAAACAAGTCTCATTAGAATTTTACCCAAAAGGTCAAAGGAATCTTTTTTGGAACATGTACGACTTGTTTGGAATTTCCCTCCATCATTACCACTAAATTTCTTAAAGACTACATTAATATTTTTAAAGGTTATTTCCAAAAAAAATTATTTTCACTATATTTATTGGCATGTTAGTTTTTAAAAAATATTTTAAATGTAAAAAATGATATTTTTCTATAGAATGTTTTAATGACATTTTTATGCTATTTATACTCATCAATGATAACAACTCTTTATTTTAGTTATACTCTATAAGGGATATGTTGTATTAATACCATATTTATTCATTATAGAATGGTTTATGATAATTTTTACCAAGTAAAGTATTGACGTTCACTTTATTGATTCTTTTTTTGTCAACAAATTTACCTTGAAATATTGAATTTTATGTGGTCATTAGACATGGGATTTATCCTAAATATTAATATTATTTATTAAGTAAATTTTTATTTATCAAAACTTATATCATTTCTACAGACATTATTCTATATTTAATA
Source organism: Viscum album (assembly GCA_963277665.1). Taxonomy (NCBI): domain Eukaryota; kingdom Viridiplantae; phylum Streptophyta; class Magnoliopsida; order Santalales; family Viscaceae; genus Viscum; species Viscum album. The sequence goes on from OY728152.1 coordinate 1,504,676,791, forward strand.
TAATTTGTTTACCTAGGGAAATACTGATTAATTCGTATTCTTTATTCAAAATGTATATTTAATGATAAGACACATTGTTCAGGAGTTAATCGATTATTAGATATACGAGGAAATTTTTGGACATGAAGTGATGGGTGGGGCCCCGAATTATATATAATTTTAATGCATTAGTAGTCTTGTATGTTGAATTAGTATGATAGAATTAAATTAGTTTATACCTATAGTTTTAAACTATCATGTGAAAGGTCTTAATGGTTGAGGTATCATGATTTCTAAGATCCTGAAGCCCAATAATTATTCATTTCATCATTAATAATTCAGTAAATATTATCCACGAGATTTAAAAAATGAGATTATCTCTCAATTAATTTCATTCTTATCATTTTAGTTAAATAGAATGTGTTTTCAGTTTTTTAAATTTACATATTGATTAATCCATATCTATTCATGGTAGTCAAGTTATTTAAATGGAATGTGTATTTAGTTAGTTACCTTTCCATATTAATTATCCATTATATAATCAATACTGTCTAGCTACTTATTAAATAGAATGTGTTTTTTGATATTTAACTTTCAATATTTTTTATTCCTTATCTATTCATGATAGTCAGGTTATTTAAATTTCATCTGTGTTTAGTTATTTACCTTTCCATACTGATTATTACTGATCTCTTCAGGATTTTCAAGTTATTTAAATGGTATTCATGTTCAGTTATTTAAATTTACATATTTATTATTCTTTATCTATGCATGATATTAAATTTTTGTAAATGGAATGTGCGTTCATTTATTAACCTCTCCATATAAATTATTCTTCATACACTCATGATAGATTCCAATTTATGTAATTCTTACTGAGCATTTTAGATAACCCTTATTTTTTTCCTTTCCTTGGAATCTAGTATGTGACTTAAGAATGATATTAAAGGATGTGATAAAGGGAATAATTATATCCTCAGAAAAATTTATGTCTTTAATTTCTATATTCAAATGTAATTAAATACTTAAGCATGTATCTATATTTCCAAGACTACTAAACTATTAATTCCTTTATGATTTTCTTCCTTGTATTTTATACAAAAGTAATAAAAATGACAAAAACCCTAGTTAACTATAGTTGGGGTCATTGTAGTTTGTGTTAGAGAAAGTTTAGTAGAAGAATCATGAACTAGATTTATAAAAACATAGAGTAGGAATATATCCTTATGAGAGTATTTAATGATAAGTATATAATAAAATTCTAATGTTCTGGTAAGGTACAAATTATATGGTTTTCCTAGATATACAACCCTATATAAATACTATAAGTAGACATTGTTCGGGAACATACATACCTAGGGTTAATAACTCTAAAAATAGTGCATCAAGATTGACTTGGGAGTTACCTCATACATGACAATGGGTCTTACATCATACTTGGTTTGACACTACTAGGGGATATGTTTTTGATAATTCATATTCCATTTAAAAGAAATTATGAAGGATTTTAATAGATGATAAAAATGAATGATCTCGATCATTGCTAAGGTTTATTATATTTAAAATAAGGTATCATGATTAAGAAATCATATAATTTATTATATGGTTTTCCCAACATGTTTTTTCTTACTCACAATATTCTTTTTGGTTTTAGTTAATAGATGAAACCTGAAAGAATCATGTCAGCATTTAATATGAAGGAAAATATAAAGAATATGAGAAACCAAATATGATGATGAAATGAGTGAAAGATATCATGATTATTCCCAATAATTTATCTCAATATATAATTAATAACCTATACCATAATAAACCCTTAGATTCAACAAATAAGAGAAAGATGGAGTTAACTAAAAGATCGTGTGGTGGGTACAACAGAGAAAAGAATGACATATTTCATTCATGTCAGAAATATAGAAAGTGACAACCAAGAAAGTGACTCAATAGAATGAAAACATGTTTTATGTGTAATAAATAAATGTATAATTCCATTAATTTCAAATGAAAAATGAAGTGTATGATGGATGGGGATAAATTTAATCATAGGGATCCATTTATATTTAGTTATATTAAATGTGGGAAACTTGAGAATTTTCCAAGTCAATTCCATTTTCTAAAGATAAAACCTAGACCAATGATGGACATGTGTTAGAAAAATAATTTATGTATTTATATATTGGAACTGAATGATTAATTTTTAGAGATAATTTTACCAATGGTATATTAGCTATAAAAATAATTAAATTTCTAAGGAATTTTTTAAATTTCCTAGGTAACATTCTTTAATTAAATTAAGATTTATATAGACCATCACGGGTTTATGAGTTTACAATTAATGATAAGTTGAAATTATTAATCTCTCCATTGGATTTTTTTTGTGATATGAGCATAACATGATTATGGATAATTTTGAAAAAAAATTGTCGGAATACAACATGTTGGTTTAGTATATGAAAAATGTAATTTGAGGAAGAATTACATTCCTTTTTTTGGTATTAATTTAAAGGTATTGGTAACCTTGATGGTTTATCTTATCTTTTATATTGAGGTAATTAAAATATATTAAAATTTTATTATTTTAATGGAATTTTATTAATATGGTTCTAGAAAAAAGACTAACCATATGTTGGGTTACAACCCATAAATCTGACACGGCGACATGGAACCCACCACTAAAGGGAGACAAGGTTATGGTGCCTACCACTGGCCTATGTGATTTTCTGGTTAATACTATAATATTTTTACTTAAAAAGTTTACGTTGAAATATTATGTTGATTTTGGGAAGCATATTATATGATCAAATATTTTTTATTTAGAGATAATTAATACCATTTCGAGAGATGTTCTATGGGTGGAGGTATATACAAACATTATGTTTAAAATAAAGGATTATTTAGAAAGAATATAATTAATTTTTTGCGGATGTAAGTTTAAAAAGTATGATATCCCCTTTGCGATAAAAATATTATCTAATGTTGAGAATATTAAGGATAATTGTAATATAGGGTTATTTATTTGTGGAATAATCTATGTTGAACCTTTGATGGAAATTTTGATGTAAAATGTATTATTTATCTTTAAGAAGGTTTATAATTTTTTAAATAAGTTAACTTTGGGTAAAAATGTCAAATTTGGTTTATATTTAATGACTGTAGGAATAGTTTATTTTTAATTTATGAATCTGATGATACATTAAAATTAAATTTCAGTGTATCAAGAATAAAAAAATTCACATTGGATATTCATTTCATGGAGTAATAAATGAATTGGAAATTGATAAAATAATAACAAAGTGATTAAATTGTACTTAAAATATATCAAGGAAGAATTTTTTGATACATTATTAGACATTAGAATAATTCCAAAACATTAGGAAAAATATCTTGAAAGAAAAATGTTTTCTTTTACGTTCATATTGGATGAATCAATTGTAATCTTACTTATCAAAAATTTATTATTTTGAGGTCCACAAATTTGGATTTATCATTCAATTTATTGTGATAAGTGATCTCTACCAGCCTCTATAACTATTTAAACATATCATCTATGTCCATATCTTAATTTTAACCAATTTTATCCTATATAGAAACCTATTAAAGGTTTCCCTTTATGTATTATTTAGAATAATTTTTAGCAATCGTTTTTATGATATTGGTATATAATTTTTTTTAAAATTTCAAACCATTAATTTATGAGATCAAGATAAAATTGTGAGGACATACTTTATTTAAGGGGTGGGGGGAATAAAGTAACACCCGAAGATTTTAAAAAAGAAACATCATGTTTGATAACATGTATGAAACAAAACACCATGCTTAGAAGAGAATATAACACACTAATAATTTATGATTTAATACTTTTTATAAAAATTAAATCTCTTCTATAACTTTCAATACACACAAATCTTGGTTTAAAAGAAACACAATACTCTATTAGAATATTATTATTTAAAATGTTACTATAATAATTCAATCGTTAAGTATTATTTTATGATTAATAATAACTAAATCATGAAATGTATATTGTTTACACATGTATAAAGAAAATTCATTCATTATATATTGATTTTAAATAAAAATAATAACCATATCAAAGAAAAAGAAATTTTTTCTGAAAACACATTCTTCTTCCCAATGGTGGTTTAGTCATGCTTTGTACATATAATATAAAATTAATTTTTACTAAATTAGGATTTTTTTTGAAAAAAAAATTAATTTTTGAGATCATCATATCAAAATTAGATTAGGGTAATTTTTTGGGATTTTCCTGAAATATTTTATTTTTTGATGAGTAGTGAAAAATATGGATTTTTATGTTTTCTTATTGTGTTGACTGGTATAATTTTAAATTGGATTGTTTCACTTATATGAATTAAATTTTTAATTTTTATTACATATTTGGAATCATGAAAATTTATATTATCATATAAGTAAAACTTATTTATTCACTTATATGAATAGTAAATGCATTAAAAATTAGTTACTGTAGTTAATGTAAAAACATATTTACCATGGGGTCAAAATGAAAAGATAAGGGGTAAAATGATCTAAAAACATATCCAACACCCACTATATGGTAATATATAAACCTTATAATATCCAAGTGTAGATAATGGTTCATCGTTAGGATTTTTTCATGGTAAAAATGTTGGTGTAATTGAGCCTTTTCAAAAATTCAATGTGTGTCCTCTCCCCTACTTAGAAAAGGCCACCCATTTTCCCTCCATATTCAACTTACAAGGAAATTTGGTTGAGAAAATACCTTCCAAAATAAATTTATTAATACCATAGAAACATCACAGAAGCCATGGTTTTATATGAAACCCAACATATGAATACTTTTTTTTCAAACCTTAAGAAGTTGTCCAAAGAAGAGGTAATGTTCTTAAATGAGAATTTTTATTTTTTTTATTACAAATACATATAATATTATTATACCTTTATTATATAAAATAATATGTATCCTAAATATTATTATATGTTATTATTTAAGCTAGTTACCTATATCCATCCCCTCTTCCATCAAATGGGAAACAAAATTAGCGATTGTTTGTGTGGATGACTAGCACCTCGTGAACCAATGTAAATAATTTTCTATTTCAACATTTTAAGTCTAGATAAAATGAAATATTTAATACCTTTATAAAATATTTATGATATTATTATAATTATTTTATTATAATATCACATATATCTTCTTACTTTACATTCATTTTAAAATACAATAATGTTACTCGTATGTATAAAGAACTGCCGCATCATAAAGACACATGATTCATTTTTATTTATGATTTACATGGAATGTAATTAGGATAAATTTAATGAATATATTAGATATATATTAAATGATATTTATTATGAAAAATTAATATATCACCTACTTTTACATGATTTCACCCGTTAAGGAAATGATAATGTCACTCATGTATACATACGACTTATTGGCTCCATAATGCGATATGATCCATTCTTAATGTTAAAATTTCAATAAAGATTGTAAAACTGTTTCTAATGAAAAAAATGATATTTATTACGTTAATATCATTTTGGAGATTATTTAACTATATAATATTCTCATGAACAAGATCTTTCATGTTAAAATTTGATTGAGAAAAACGGAAATTATCATTCAAAACAATGGTAATAAAGAATGATTATTAAAATATTGTTGGTAAAACGATATTAGAATACACTAAATGATATTATAAATATGAATATGGTTATTTTACAAATTAAAACATTATTGAAACCATTATAATGTTTTTAAATCATGTTAAAGCAAATGGAATCTTGAGGTAAGGGACTTCATCTCAGTTTCCCTTCATTGAGGCATATTGTAATATTGTGAACACAATTTATTTGATATAATGTATAAACTGAAAATTTGATATGAAATATCATTATTAATTAATAATTATTTCTATTTTATGATTCAATTGGAATTGTTTCATCCTTGGGTATTTGGCATGAAAATAATGATGTGGTAAAAAAATTCATAAATTAATTTTATTTCATTGGGTTATATTACTTCTTCATTATATTTGATATTATAAGATTATATGTGTAATGAATTATTATTATATTATTTTTTATTTAATCTTGTTTTATTTGTATTTAAATTTTATACACATAATCAATCCATTATCTAATTCTCACTTTAACGTTGTGATCTTTGAGGTAGTTTATTTAAGGTTATCACTATGACTGGGATTGTTTATAGTATAATTTCCATTGTAGGAAATTATTTGATCATTGTATAATAAAACACATTAATTTTATTATCCTATTTTTAATTATCATATTTTAATGCAATAGTATCATTTTACGCTATTTGTAACATTAAATGATTGAAATTTGTTTAACAAAATTAAAATTCATTCCTCTCTTCAGTCAAAAACACTTTTTCTTCTAATTTTTATTTCAAAAAATGTATGATTTTTTTTTAAATTAACAAAATTATTTATTAAACAAAAATTTACCCATGTTTTAATTTTTAATTTTTTTAAATGAATATTCATGTCATTTTCTAAATAACGCCCATTTGTATTTTATTAAAAACATGAAAGGAATCTTAGTTTTATCTTATACAACATGAGAGGAATTTAGCCCCACCATGATCAATAAATGTTCAAAATATTACATTTTATGTTTCAAATTATATATTCAATGCAATGTATTTTTAAAATATTTTATGAACTATTTGTTTGGAATAAATATTTTCAACGAATAAAAGGATATTACCCTCATGATTTTTTCTAATGAAAACTTTATCATATTTTTATAAATCAGTGTGAAAAAACCCATTATCTAACAATACTCCACTAGGGATATTTTTTATTAATGACGTCCTTATTCATTAATTGAATGGTTTATGATCCGTTTGAACAAATAATGTATTTAAATTTCCTTAGTTGACTCATTTTTGTTGTCAATAACTTTCTAGTAAAATATTCACTTTCCTATGATAATTGGATATTAAATTTCCCCTAAATATCCATATCATTTATCATGTATATATTTATTTCTTAAACCATATATCATTTCTACATATGGTTCTCTACAATGAAATTTAAATTTTTATGTGGGGAAATATTGATAAATTTTTATTCTTTAGTCAATAGAAATATTTGATGATATGGCACCTTGTTCATGAATTAAATAGATTATTCAATATATGATGAATGACTTTAAAATTAAGTGATGGCTGGGGACAATAATTGTACACCCATAAATGCATCAATAGTCTCATTAGTAAAATCAATAACATAACATTAAACGAGTTTATACCTGTAGTTTTAAACTGCCCTATGAAAGGTAATGATGATACTAGAATCATGATGCCTGAGATCATGACATCTAACAATCCATAATTTCATTTATTAAGATTTTTTTTACCCATAATATTTTCACATTGATATTATCTCTGTATGCATTCCATTCTCATTTTATTTATTAAATGGAAAGTATTTTTAATTATTTACTTTTCCTTATTGATTAAGACTTATACATTCATGATATTCAAGTTATGTAATAGGAATGTGTGTTATAGTATTTACCTTTTCATATTTATTTTCCCTTATCTAATAAGTATAGTCAAATTATTGATTAAACTCAATCTCTGTTCAAATATTTACCTTAACGTATTGATTATTCCTTGCCATTTGATGATATTCAAGTTATTTAAATGGGACATGTGTTCAATTATTGACCTTTTCATATTGACTATTCCTTATATAATCATGATATTTAAGTTATTTAAACGGAATTTCTATTTAGTTATTTACTTTCCAATATTTATTTTTCCTTATATATTCATGATAATCAGTGATTTAAATGGAATGTGTGTTTAATTATTTACCTTACCATATTTATTATTCTTCATTTACTCCTGATATAATCACCTTTACGTAACTCATTGTGATAATTTTCACTTACCCTTATTTTTTTCTCCTTCCCCATGAATTCAAGATATTCATAATTAGTGATATGAAAGGATATCTTAGAAGTAATAATGATATTGTAAAAAAAATTATTGTAATTTTTGTACACAAATATAAGTAATGAATCACGTATGTAACTATCTTACCAAGACTAATATACTATTCTATACTTAGATATGTGATTGCATGAATCATATACCAATGTAATAAAGTATACACTGGCTCCAGGTTACTAGAGTTGGGGTGATTATAATTTTTCTATATAAAAAAGAAATCATTTATACATATAAAGTAGTTAAAATGTAAAAAATTATGGGGATTAGGTTATGGTATGGTAATTAAATCCTTCAAACCGTCATTTGGATACATTATTTTAACATGTTTGAGGTCTTTTACATTTTTATTTAGCCTTTTCACCATTTAGACTTTTACCATCTAAACTAATTTTTTATCTATGTAATTTATATATATATATATATAAAATTAAATGGACCTTATTAAATAATTTGGAACTTATGATTACAAATATTATTTCCATTTAATTTCTTAATTTTTCAAAAATTGATAAAAATTTATTATGATATAATAAATGTATACAATATTAAGAACAATTTTACGAAAAAATACTTTTATGAATTACTATACAATTACTATAAAATTATAAATGTTGTTGATTTGAATGAAATTAATTGTTTTTTATAAACCAATTAAGTGTTAGGTGGACTTAAAATCAATCCCAAACCAAATTTATCCTTTTGTATACTTAATTAAAATAAAATACTAAAAATAGTTTTTATGAGACTAAAATATAAATTATTTTCAACTATGTTTAATCTTGGTCTTCTAAAATCAACATTGAATATTTAAATGAATAATTTTACTCCTAAGGTGAATTATTGGGTTTTAAGAATGTATTATAATTTTTTATATCATACATAAATCCTAAAAATCTCATAAATGCCATGGTACCAGTGATATATATAGTTTTCACTATTCACCTAAAAATCAATAAATTTATAAAAACCAACAAAATTATACTAATATACTATTATAATGATAATTGAAAAAATTAATATTATTTATTAAAATAGAAACTTTTAAATGTAATAATTATCTTTTAAATGGAAAAATAAAATAAAATTCTAACTGTTTAATAAGAAAATGATATTTCTGAACTATTAACCATTCTTATTCTAATTTCCCATCAATTTAAAATTAAATTATTTTGAATTTTTTATTTTTATAAAAAAATATATTATATCATCATATAACCATAAAAATATTTTTTTTTTGTAATAAAAATCCACATAACATAAAAAATATGTTTTTGATAGATGAATAATTTTTAAGAATATAATAATATTATTTGATATTTAGCTATACTATTTTAATTTCATTAGTGAATTAGTATGAGAAGTGAAAAAAAAAATTTTCTACCGATAATTATAATGAATTTAATTATATTTATACCCTCTAATTAAGCACATATATTATAATGGTAAAATTTTATAACATTATTTTAATGCATCAATGCTTCTTCTTAGTTTGATGTAACATGTGAAACATTAAATTCATTTAATAATAAAATAAATACTCAAATTTTTAGGCATTAGATTCTCCCCAATATAAATAAATTATGTTATAATAATTTTTAATTATCACATACTAATGAAAATATATAAGGGTATCTAAAAGATAAACTCGACTCAAGATATAATTAATACCGACATATCAAACATACAAGCTTCATGAACATATATTTTTTCTTTAGAATACGATTATCCCTATTATGTAGTTTTTATAAAATAATTTTCCCTAATATCCCCTCATGATTGAGCATCATGACTCCTATAATTGAATTATATTTCTTTGAGAGTCTATAGTTATCCTTAAACATATAGATGATAATAGATTAGTTTGAAATATAAAACCTGATTCCCAATCTTTAATAATTATTATAGAGTCTATCTGAAATAAATCAATACATTTCCAAAATCACATTAAATTCATCATATATATAAACTAAAAATATTTACATGAAGAAAAATACCATGAACATCATTTAAAATATTATAGTCTTAATATTAAACCCTTTCATCATTAATAAAAATATTGGTGTGCTGATTTAATGTACTTAGAAAACATACATGATATAATAGGGTTCCTAGAATCCAAATACGAGAAGTCATCCATAACTAAGGAGTTTAGGATCTGTGTTACTTAAATATCCTAATGCACTTTAATGAGTCATCATAGTGGATCTTATTTGTAACCATGATCTTATATGTTATTTATTCTTATCACCATTATTATCCCTTGGATTAGGGAATTGACTTTGATAATTACCAATTTCACCATATTTTATATATTAAACATTTATTGGTAACGAAGGATGAAATTTATTTCCTTCAATCATGTAGACTTAATTATTTATTTTTCATAAGAAACTAGTTTCTATATTCCATATGCTCCCAAAAATAATTGATCTTATAATTACTTTAACACATTTCCATGGGTGATTCATCAAATATTCATGACATATATAAAATTGAATATTGTTTACTTACATAGTCATTATCACATGAAAATCCATAAAACTAAATAATGACATACTTCACTGTATTTGGAAAATCCATTAATTTCATGTCGTTAATCATAATACGTGATATCCAGTTTATAATAACCATAATACTTCTCACCCTATATGTTATTTCATTTATTTTTTCATTGGGACAATCATGAAATTTTACATGGAATCTCTTTCTTAGATTATTTCTTTTATTTAAACCAATTTACTAAAATATAGTAATTTTGAGTATGAGAATGAATGATTTAATATAAATTCAAAAAGGAAAACTATTGACATGAATAGAAGAAATCATAGATGACATGTTTAAGCTAACATATAAATTTTATGCTTCCTTATAGGTTTCCCATTATCAATTTTTATTAGGGTTTCCTACCAATATATATATAGAATCTAAGGTACTTCAAATTTTTTTATAATGTTTATTTGAATCAACAAAATCATTTCCCCAAGGAGTGTTATACTAGTAATGGAATTATGCCCCTTTTTTTGAATGAGTTAAATATAGAGATAATAACTATGTATCTTTTTTTGGGTTATTAACCCTAGATTAATCTTTACCAGATCCTCTATCAAGTTATTTTTTATCCATATAAGGATATAATTTCTATGAGACCATATAATATATAAATTAAAAATATTTCTTGATGGTATTTTATATTTAGGATTATTTATAGTAGTTTCGCTAATGTTTTCTTCTCCTAATATAAAAAAAATAACTTAACCTCTCACAAATTATAATTGAGATACCTGAGACCCACACTATTAGGTCCGATGCTAAAATATATACATGATATACTAACTTTTATACTAAATGATGGGGCCTAATCTAAACATATATTTATTTTGCATTATTCCCATATATTAAATATAACATTTACAATGTAATATAATAAGACCATGAAATGATGGTTTAGTATCATTGGGGACATGTTACATGGGAAACATATTTTATAATTCTTTTGAACATTTATCCAAAATGAAACCATAGTAGACTCCCTTAAATACTTCTCATAAGTTATACACATCTTCATAACCGAGTAATTGAATCATAATAATAAGGTGATATCAAAATACTAGTAAGGGAAAACAATCACCAACATGTTATCAAGAGTCATATAATCACTATATGATAAAACATGAAGATGAAAAAATATCTTATTAAGAATAAAATGAAAAGAGATATCCAAAATTCATGATAGTGTGTAATGTAATATCAAATGATCAAACATTAAACATGACATAATAGTGTGAGATAATGAACATGATATATGGGTAATAAAAATATAAATATAACATATGAATTTGGTTTGTGGGGGAAACATATCATAATGAGGAATTATGGAACAAACATAAAAAATTACAATCATATTATTTTGAGAAAACCAAGTCATGACCATGAATTATGTTGTAAATAAAACCATGATTTATAAGCCTTAGGTTATGTGTAAACCTGTGACATCCATTTATTATATGTGATCGAGAACAATCATCCCATGCATCATTATATCATACCATATAAATCCCTAATTAGTAAATTTGAGAGAAATATGTAACACTTCATTTCAACATCCATATATATGTTTTCCAAAATATATCAATCACCCATCATTCCATGTGAACCCATGGAAAAAAGTAGTCTCATATTATTTCAAAATGGTATCATGTAATGTGATATCAAAAGATAATTAATTCATACAAAAAAGTACATCCCCAATAAATTATTTCTTAAATCTATTTATAGGATGATTCAATAAAATAAAACACTATATGAGATACATATTTTAGTGGTAAAGAGGAATATTGAAGAGAAACATAAAATAATCATTAGAAAAAATTTCTTAACATTTTCATAATAAAAGTTGTAATGATTCATATTCAAAAATATTTTTTTTTGAGAAATTGAGATGATGACTTATTTATATGAATCTTTGGAATTTCGTAAGGTTCATATGGTGGAAATGCAAATTGGAAGATAAAATGTATGATCCAGAATTGATAAACCATTCCAACATGTTAAAAAATCCTATATTGTATCATGAACCCAAATGCAATAGTACCCCTCCTCATTATATAGTAAAGAGAAGGAGTGACCCATTGGTACCACCACCAGTAGGCCTTGGGTAGGTGACTGACACTGAGGGTCTTAAACACTCGAATTGGAGGAATTACCACTGATACTGTGTAATGGATCAAGAGAATAGATAAATAATAACCAAACCAATACATCATGTAATATAAAAATAATATAAATAATCCAACTATATATGTAATGAAATAAATTTAATATATCAAATGTAAATCCATAAAGGGAATATTATAGTAGCAACTCCATAATAACTCCAACATCCATGATAGTAATACCCAGATTGGTCCTTGTAAACCTCATTGAATATTAGGAAATAGTTTATATACATAGTTTTAGAACAACATGTACACTAATATAATACTAAATGCATCCCATGAAAATGTGAAAAATATTATACTAATTCAATATTTTAAAAATTATATAAAAAAAAAATTTAAATAGGTCGACAATATATCACAACCTCACTAAGGCTCATTCACCAAAACAAATTAGCATAGTAACATAATATCAATATAACATAAATATATGAACCCACATTTTCTTCCCCCACTGAGTTTACACTCTAATGTAAAAAAAATAAAACATCATGTTATCCTATTACATCTATGCATCTCTCTTTCATAAAAAACTATGGAAAATCATATGTGGTTCAAGTATCAACCCTAAGACCCCAATCCTTTTATTGTGCCCAAAATCTAGTGATGGAATTAATTAGTATCTACATATCACATTCCCCCATCACATCATCATCTGTAGTATCATGCATCCAACCAAAAACTCATAACTAGAGATATAAGGAATCATGAATACAAAGGACATCAACCTTATGCCATCCTCTAGTTATGCATTCTCTCCACTACATGGAATATCCTCTCATCATTGGGAACCGCCAAAAACTATATCATCCTTGCCTAGTACCCACCACTAACGAGGTACCACTGTAAGTTCTAACACTAAAGGGAGAGTAGGGAATATGTGGATACTAGTCATCTTTATCCACCACTAATCATAATTTATAGGAAAGCACACACCAAAACATTGAGGTGTCAGTATATAGTACTCAATATGTTTGGGATGTTTATAGAAATCAGAAGGAATGTAAAAAATATATACCTACATAATTAACTTTACTAAATAATATAATAAATTATTTACATCAATACATCATCATCATCAGCTACCACCAACACCATAATATTGTTACCACATACTATAACCGACATGATGAAAATCACCACACAAAATAATCAAACACAACCAATAATATTTTTTCCATTTAAAGACAAAAAAAATTAATATTAATATATTTTCAACCACTATTTGTTTATAAAGTCATTAAACCCATATTTAAAGAAAATACATTCCAACCATCACCTCTTTTAATTATCTATTTGTTATGTTCATGAATTATTTAACAACACATCATATCTAAAAAAAATATTTACTATTATAGACATTTCCTTTATAATTCATTCATTTAAAATTTCACATTCCATCACTACTAGGATATATAAAAAATTCACCACATAGCTACTAACCCAAATCACAAGAGTAGAAAAAAATTATCCACCACACATCCAATACCCACAGCACATCCCGCATATGAAACTATTATTACTTTCACTATACAGACCCATAAAATACATACACCTAAAAAGTTAAAAAAAACATACTATAAACACACAAGAATATATTCAATAAACTTTAATGGCACTTTCATATTAATTCATCATCTCAGGCATGCATCTTTTCAAAAAACATCTAGGATCACATAAAATCATTTGAATTTACATAAATAAGTACATATCATTTTTATGAGTGGTGGGTTAAAAATAAAATCACCAGAAGGATTATAAATCTAAATTAGTTGTTGAAAATTTCATAATAGTCACAACATTCACAAAATTAACATTTATAAAATTGGACATGGATCATTACATAGAAATAATAAATAAACTAGAAAAGTATACAAATACATTCCATACTACTCAATATTTCAAAAGATAATTCTCTATATTAATTAGTTAGTCGTTATATCCACACAATGGAATTAAATATCCTAAAAATAATATATATTTAAAAAAATGTGGAGTGAATAAGGACCCCTATATATAATTGTTGAATTTAATACTACAACAGATAGAAAGAAAATGGATATGATGTTGATTTCAAGATATCGTGATGTAAGTGTATGATCAAATACAATAAAATTGATAAGAAAAAATTGAAAAAGATCTTCGGACCAAATCCTACCTAAAATTCAATATGTTTTATATGAAACAATGGGATAAAGAATCTTTTAAACCCATTTTTAACTCAAAAGAAGAAACAACTTGAGTTAAGGAAGATGAATCCCAAGGTTTTAGGACTATGTTCTAAATTATAAGGATTGAATGAAAATTAGAAAGAATCATTTTAGATAATTTGTTTTATTTAGTATATTATATAGAGATCCCAAATGATCACTAATAATTAAATTCATCTAAAATTCCTTTAAATATATAATTAAATTCTTTTTCATTAGAAACATGTGGAATGACCCATTTAATCCTCATTTTAAACCCCATACATTAAGAAATTAATTTATGAAATTTAAGCACCATAAAATATTTTTTTAAACATTATACAAACCATGGAATCCAAATCCTATATAAAAAAATTCATATATATCATTTTTGGTAAAACTGGTCAATTTTAAAATTTGGGATTTTGTAAACTCTTTAATCCAATATATAAAAGGATAGAAAATTCAATGGTTTAAAGTGAATTCATGGACTAAATTTTTGAATTATAAACCTTGTGAATGAAGTGATTGACCAAAATAACACTCCAACTAATTGCGTGACTATATTGGCTAATAGTATGACTAAACTAAGTGACTACATGAAGGGATCAATCGATAATATGAAGGAAATGATCGACTACACATAGGAACATGTGACTTCATGAAGGAACTAGAAACAACATGAAGTAACCAACCTAACCCATTAATAACCCATGTGATCACAAAAAAAAGATACTACATGAAGGAACTAACTTATCTCAAAAAAACCAATGAAACTACATTAAGGGTTAAATAACTAGTTGTATGAACTAACCTACTGTATGAATAACCCAATAAAATACATGAAAAATAAACTTAATGGATGGTCCAATAAAGAAATAATATGATGCAACAAGCTACTGTATAAAGGAACCATCCTACTATAGCACTAACCCCCCATGATGGTATGATGGAACCAAAATACTCTACAACCAACCTAGGTGACACTGGGATGGAACAAGAGACTTTATGAAGTCACAAAAATACCTCATGAAAAAACCCTATCCATTTTATAAAAAACATACCATAAAAATGTTAGAAAACTAACCATGAGGAAGATAATGGAAATTTTAATAGGGTAAAGATCCTGAACACCATCATGAATCTTCCTAGCATCAATAAAACACATAAAAATGGGTTTTTATAACCCAAGAAACTACATAATGTAACTATAAAAAATCTTCATCCATCAGAATTAATGTAGAAACAGAAAAATGGGAAAGGGATCATAATAATCATCTAGTGAGACACCTCTCAAGTAAATTCTTATTTTCAAAACTGATCCACCCATCCATGTTTCTAATGGTATACTTAGTAAAGTCATAAAAAATTATGGAGATAACAATCATATATCAACAGAAGATAAAACACACCATCTCAATAGACTAAAAACTAGAAAATAATCAAAATAACTTAGGGGTATGGAGCATATATCTTGTATTCATAATCCAATGTTATTTCCTTCAAACCACTAATATTTTATAGTATGTTAACTAAGGGGATAAACTAGACACAAAACAAATTATTTGAGTGATCTAGGATCTCAAATGTCTACCCCATTAATTTAGTGTCATCCTTAATGTCTAACTATACTGTGTTAAGGACATGGTAGTCATCATAAAGATAATGATAAAGTAATGATTTTTGAAAAACATCATGACACCTGTGTAGTCACAATTGGAAAACAAACTGATAAACACCTAACCATTTGGCTACAACACATAGAACATTCAAATACAACTGAGATAATTCTTAATCCCATGAACAAATCCCTTTGTACCCCTAATTAGAGGGAACCCTCACACATACATGGTATTCAACCTCAAATAAAAAGGGATTCCTCCAATAATATAAATATGAATATTGATGGTATTGTGAGGACTTTATTAACTCTAAAGATATATTGATGCTCATTATTATTATTAACAACACATTTGAGCCAAGGAATGATAACTATACAACCTAAATACATAACAATTGAGAATGAGACAACTGTCCATACCATGCCTCAAATGGATCTATAATTAAGGTTGGGTGATATCTATTATTATGTTAAATCTCATCTAATGGTAGGTGTTCCATCCATGATCTACCAAAGTCTAATATGGAATCTCACAACATATCCTATATCATTTGGATTGTCCACTCCATTTCCCCATCTATCTAGGGATATAAAATAGAGATACAAAATAATTGTGAGAAAAATGTTTTATAGAATCCTCACCATACTTATTAGGTAAAATGAGTATCCTTATTTTATATAGAGGTCTTAGGAACTCTATGAAATATCAACACCTCATCCATATACCAACTTTTTGGGGAATTTATAACCCTCGACTACTTGATCAATATGAAATGAACCAACATAATTAGATGATCCAAAATCAATCATATGACATAAAAACCTCTATGATCCTAAGGTAAACTGGTTTCCAAATCCATTAATGTGTCCTATAACTTTCACTATAGGAAATCAAATGGCTATATAACATACCTCCCATAAGATATTGATGCATTTTCACTACTTCTTAAGATACCATTAGGATATGAAGTTCCCTATAGTGGTATGCATCCTTGGACTCGAAAAGTCCCCTCGTTATGGTTTCCCTACATTTTTCCTTTACAACAGTGTGTGGCATCTTTCTCCATGGTTGATGATGTCATCTCATTGATTAGAATGGTATGATGAGATATCACATTCTCATTACATAAAAGACTCCATGGAGTTCGTTTCTTTTTCAACATCTCCCTCATAGATTTAAGACATGTTTGTGAATCCCATTAACACCATCTTTATGAGGATGACACTGTTTAATTATAGTACATGAATTATAGATAGGGATACCACCTACGGTTGGAGAAAATGGTGATATTGGGAATGTCTAGAATCTGTGGTCATTGGGAATGTTTAAAATATGTGGAATATTATTTTTTGGGTTTTGTTGGAATCCCATGTATGATACATATTAGGTGTAAAACCTAAGGCATACCTTGTCTATTGTGGGGAATGTTACATAAGGGGGATAAGTAATCCAATGTTTATTCCATCAAGAATTTTTTACTTATCATACAAGGTGACTCACATTTGTTATTTATTATGTGATGCATCAAACACTTGTCATATTGGGGAACATATTATCATCAGATAAGACATACAATGATCATCACTGATGGAATATCATTATCATCACAGGAGGTAGATATTGTGATTTATCAAGAGGGGTCATGGGTTTAAATTCTACTGAACGAATTTAACATATTTAGAGTTCACTGACGACCATCCCATATATGCTCATTACTTGTCTATTAGAGTATTTTTGGATTTTTACAATATAATCTAGTTTTATATAAGGACAGATATAGTTTATAATAATATTTTAGTGACTAATTAATTTGAGGATCTCATATTTAGATGATTGTAGGTTTATTTGTGCTCCTAGAAGGTCTAGAGTTGACTCCTCTCATGGAAAAATTTATTTGGGATAGATGATAGGATTAAAAATTAGGTTTGAATCCAAAATATAATTGTAGTAAACATTGATTAAAACCCATGTAGTTTGAGTTCATAATGTAATATCATGTTATAAGACAAATCTATACAGTTTAACATTGTGTGATAAAGATGCTTATGTCACTCCATTCGTGGAAACAAGGGATAGTGTGGGGATTATGCACAAAGTCTTCTTAGAAGATAGTGTATCATGTCATACCTATCACATGAGGTAACTTAGTTTCTTCATAATGGGTATGTAAACTATTTAACATCATGTTATATGGATTTTTTCATTTAGTTTAATGTCATGTGACTAGAATGTTATGCTATGTAGTTTAAATCATTATATCTTAGGCATAAATGGGACTTATACATGGATAATCACATTCCCAATTAGGGTAGGAGGAGAAAATGAATAGGGGTCCCACATTCCCTCCTGAAATGGATAATAATCAGGTTCCCTATGGTGGGGGTGGGCCATAGGTGCTTATTTTTCAATTGCACATATTATTATGAATATCAAAATGTATAGACACTTCCATTTCTGATAGGACACATGGATCTCATGGTTAGGGTGCCAATGGTTAGAAGAAAAATGAAACAAGGATTCTTGGACCATTTCTGGAGTAAAGTTTTCTAGAAAAAGGTTTGATGGTATCAGTCAATTGAATTATTGAGGTAAAAATAAACCTAGTTTAGATAGGAAGAAGGCCCATGAACACTCAAATGTTGTGATGCTATTTCTACTGAAAGGAGGAATTAATTGGAGCTTATGAGGTGGGTTTCATTTTGGATAGGGAGTCCAATATGTGGGGGTATTGTTTAGGCCTAAAACTTCATGAATCATCGATTCCTTACCTAAGGATAATGTCTTGGTTTCAGTGGGAGGGGTCTTGAGAAATATAGTGGTTTTACAGTACCCTATGGGGAATGATTCACATGCCTCTAACACATATTATGTAATATTTCACGGAACTGATATCCACCATGATCTTAAGTCATAAATAATTTATGGTACAAAACATGTGAATTATTTCTACTTATAGGAATCTATATTTTCATTAGCTCATGATGGTTGGAGCTATATGAATTGATAGATTCAAATGGAAGTCCAAAGGTCAGATACCCGTTAAATGTTGGGTGATGGTGGTATTTATAAGTTTTATGGAGGAACATATATACATTGGGAGACATATTTTTTTCTTTACATATTATAGACTTTAGAGTTCTTTGACACCATTTGTGAAACCTTAGAATTTCACAATGGATGGAAGTATCACGAATATATCCCTAGGGTGGATTTTGAGCCTCTTTCAACCCTTATTTTCCTCGAATCATATATTATATCCTTTAAATATCCTGCAATGAAGATTAATTTTCAAAAAAATCATCCCTTAAAATTAGTACTTTTGTGGATCAAATTATGAGTCCAAAACACCAAAATACAGTGATGGGGGAATCCTTGTTTTCGAAACCCAACCCACCCTAGACCTATAAACAGGGGAAGGGGTCCCATGGGGTCTATGAGATTCTCAAAAATAATTACACAAACCTCTATTTTTAAAAATGCAAAATCCATCATAGGCATTATATGATTAATATCCATAGTGCTCATCATACTTTTGATCTCCTCAAAGGAAAAAACCACATGTTTTTATCACATATTTATCTTATGAAGGTATTTTTTTGTGAAAGATGAAGTTTAAAAAAAATAACAAATATGTTTATAAATTTAAAATTATATGAGACACCTACTAGGGTTCCCAAGATACTATTTATCGAAGGATAGCGATGGTCATGAATATCCAAATTGACTAGAGCTTCCAAACTGATTATTAGAATTATGCACTCTCTAAACTGTTGATAGTGGGTTAGAGAGATTATCTTCTCTAATAAAGGTTGTTTCTATTATTTTTTTTATTGAGGGATGACATTGTGATCCCTTTTACTGATCGATATTCCCCTTCCTTGTGTTTTATTAGTTCTCTAGGGATGTATTAGTGGAAAATAGATATCTATAGTTATTGAGACAAGGAAAATGAACCCCTTACAACCAATTCTATTTGGAATTCCATCAAATTGATCTGAAGGTTTATGAATGTTACAGAAAAATATCCCCCCATAGTATGATGGAATATTTAAGGAGGGCTTGGAAAACATTCTACTGGGCTTGAATGAAGAGTGTGATCTGTGTGAGGGTGAAATTCATGGATGAGTGGGAATGAACCTACCGGGACTACTAGAAATGTGATGAGATTGAGGAGGAGAAGAAGAGGGTTGGGATTTATGAAGTGGTGAAGAAATATTAGTACTATATCTACAACCACTTAAACTTCATTCCAAAGCATTTGAGTAGGTGGTAACCAATGAAAAACCCTTCACAACTTCACCACATGATACTAGAATTAGTTTTTTAGACCACTAACTCTTTGATGGGATACCCATCCAGTGGGAAATGTTTGATGAAGTTATTACTACTGAGAATTTATGTGTATATTTAAATACTAGAAAGGTATTTTTCTATATAGTGAAAGTGGGAAAGGGAACAATCTTGGGATTAGGGATCTGATGTTCAAAAAATATTTTTTCATTTTCATGAATGAACCTATGATAAGGTTGATAAGGGGACCTTACCATTCCCAATGGAAGTGTATCATGGATTAGAGGTCTCATATTATTTAATCCTGGGGGAAATCGAGCTCCACTTGTGAGGATACAATGTGATGGACTATACCTGAGGGGTTAAGTTGGATGGGTTTATCATAGTGATTCATTTTATATTAATGCTCACTATTTTTTATGCACATATGGGGGTTAGAATGAGCACATTTG
Organism: Viscum album; assembly: GCA_963277665.1. Lineage (NCBI taxonomy): Eukaryota > Viridiplantae > Streptophyta > Magnoliopsida > Santalales > Viscaceae > Viscum > Viscum album. The sequence goes on from OY728152.1 coordinate 1,504,698,034, forward strand.
TTTTTGTTTTGGTGATGTTGGTTATAGAGAAATGAATCAACCTAGAACTGTTAGTACTAAAAAATCTCTAACAGGTGTTGAAGATCATTAGTTAAAGGAAAACCACCTTCCATTTTTTAAATCCATTTCACTTTTCGTACTGAAGGGTGTAAGAACACATGGAGGTATGAGTATCAGAACCCCATATGTTGAACCGACATAAAATTCAAACCATCAATACATAATATCACTAGGAGTATCCAACTATAGTTAAATAATGTTATATTCATCATGGGGGTAGTTCTATTATAGAAATTTATCTTTCACCCATTCCCCCAATAGGTATCATAAAAAATGATGATATGGAGACAATGGAGAAAAGATCATAACTTATCTTCTTTCTAGGTAGTACACAATCATCCCAGGGGGACAAAAAGTGGTTTAAAAGAAGTATTCAATACACTAATTTTCAATGAAATTATTCTATATTCATATATTAAAGATGATGTCTTATATAGGGTGTATCCAAAATTAAACATAATGGTTTTTTCATAGTAGTAACCAATGATTATAATGGAGGGAAGCCGATAGATGATGGATCTTACATCATGTGACACTCCTTTTAGGATATTTAATTATGATTCAAAATGATAATAGTGATTATTAATTACGATGAAATTAATGTGGGTAGTCCTACCAGAACAATTCGATGAGGTCCCACAACCACTCTAATGGATGAATTCTATGGTTGGGGGAGCACACCAAGGAAGAATATCTATACCATCTAGGGGAGTGATGGCTCTGATGCCAAGTGATCTTGTAATTACACAAGGTGTAGCACTAAATGTGTTTACAAATGTGGTCCCAAGGATCCATGTAAGATAGGATTGGGAGATGTTCAAAGATTTTATAATGGGTCTAAGTGTTCCTACCAGGTCTCTGGGGAAGCACATACATTGTTGGTGTAGGTATACCTAAAGATGAGGTGTCACTCAATTTTTTTGAACACTAATATATGTATCGATTGTCCAACTCCACTATGTATGTATGGATATAAATATAGAGGGATGAGGATTTCATTCATGGTATTTTCCATTCCTTGGGTGGCATTCCGTCTCCCTAGGTGGATTCCATGATGTATGTATAGGAGAAAGAGTATGTGATCCACTCCCATGGAATGGCGTAGTCCATGTATGACTAGGTGAGACTACTATTGGATATTCCCACTTCAGGCGGGCTCCCTGAAGGTTGAATGGTTGAAGTAATATTGAGGGAGGAACTTTATGAAAAAAAATCATTGGGAAATGATTCTTATCCAGAATCCCTTGAGGATGAATTCCCTACCACTAATGTGGTAAGTCTCCATATTTTTGTGGACATTATCCAATTGTAAACTTTTATTGTTTTTTTACTTGTTTATATTTAATTACCTAGGGATAAATAAATCTGTATGAGGTACAAATTCATGATGGTTATATAAGGGAGGATGCAAGGACCTAAAGCATCTATGAAGTTGATGTGATGCCATCCTTCGACACTATTGTCGCATGTGACCAATAACCAGTCATCGAGACACTACCTATGATCAAAGTTGTGGATAAACTATATTAGGGTTCATATGGTTACTTCAGATCCCCTACCACATAATTTTTGATAGACATGTTTTTACAAATTTTTATACCATTTTGTTTTCCTTATTTGTAGAGTAAGGGAATCTTGTTGCCGAGTAGCCTCTAGTGACCACTGAAGTGATGTATAACACCGAAATTTCATAAATGATAGATACTACATAAATCACCACAATTATCAATCTACTTCATGATATGGAGGATAAAAAAACAATTGAATTAAAGTTAGTGTTGAGGCTAGTGGGTTACTAAGGGTTTCTACCCCTGAGTGTTCTCATTAATTCAAACTTCATGCACTATATTTTACTAGATATTCTTTCCTACTTAGTCTGGTATCCCTCACCAACCCTAAGATAGGAATTCATAAAAATTCAATCCAAAGAAATTATTTTCTTAACTTGGAGAAGAACAACAAAAGGTAGTGATTTAGCAGGAAAATACCATGGCTGAAGAGATAGCCATAGGGGATGAGGCCTCAGTGGAGAGGACTAACAAGGCTATGATGACCAATACCTCCAAATAAGCACTGTAACGTGAGGAATATACCAATATTTTCTTCACAGGGAATTCCTTTATTAATGAGGTAGTGATAAGGAAATTCTCATCTATGGTCATTGACAACACTGTTACTACAGCTAAAGAGGTTGTATTTGTAGAATTACTTGTTTAGGGTAGGGCTGAGGTAGCACATCATATGGAAGCCATAGATCCAACACCCCTGTCTCCAAAAAAAGTGATATGAGGAATAGATTCATTATGAAAGAGGTTGAATATGATAAACATGGGGAAGTTTATATCACGAATCAAATTTTTGAGGGTGATCCTTCCATGGAGGTACACACAACCTTTTCAAAGTAAGGGAATGATATGGAGGAAATAAAAGGCTTAAGATCATATATGGTTGAGGAGAATTGAGTGAGCCTATGTAGGCTATGTAGATTTTTTCAGAGAATCAAAATTCATAATCTCTCTGGTGACATTTTTGGTTTGATGGGATATCTATTCCATTAGAATGTGGACTTATTGATCTGTGTGGTATAATTCTATCCACTCTATTCTTTGTATTCGGATATATTGGTCAATCTTGTACACTTGAAGTAGAAGTATCTAGTTATAACTAGAAAAATTCTTCAAATACAGGTGTTTTGACCCACTGGGTGGATGAACAAGAGTTCACCCATCTTGAGGGGATGAATTTACAATAGGGGTTCATTCTTTCCACCAAGTATTAGAGGATTCATTATTTAGAGGAAAAAATGGATTCCACATAATCCTAGATATCATAGATGATTTCTTAGATTATTTGATGTGAGCCTAAGTAGCACATGATTAATATGTGGATAAATTATGTGTGTCACTAGGAAATAGAAGAGCATATAGTTATGGCCTGGCTATATGTCATAATTGACATGACTTATAAAATTATTCATGATCTTGATAAATCCATAGCTCAATCTAAAATTTAAGGTAATTTTGTTCTATAATTATGTGATAGATTCTAACCTATAGATGGACCTCCTTATCAATTCTTTGATTTAGGTAATAAAGTTATTGATTTCCTCAACTCCTTGTGTTTTTAGTTATATCCCCTTCTTACTAACCATAAATCAAACCATAAATCAATAAACCCATGTGATTCAGGCTTAGTGGTTGAAACAATATGCAGATAAAATAATTCATATTTATATGAGATAAGGATATATGGGATGTGGTTTTGGGTTTATAATGATTTATCAAACATTGGGAGTTTCCTTATAAGAGGGTTGTTAGTTAGAGAGAGATAATATATTGCTGAATTTCATCCCAATATACATGATTTCATCCGCTGGGTAAGTCCCATGAGCTGAATTCTTTTCCAAAAATGGGGAAATTAAGGAAGTTATCTAATACATCAAATACTTGAAATAAATATTTCAATGATAGGATGATTTTATACACTTGTTAACCATATTCAAAACATAGGTTTTAGTATCAATATACCATGAGTGGGAATAGAAAACTGGTGGTACACTACTAACCATGTTCCAAAAATGGGATATGTAAAATTAATTTTGAAATTTTTTCATGGAATGTACCTATAATGAGAGTAGTCATTGTTTTTCCATGAACCATAACCATTATGGGATCCCATTTAGAAATGGAATTTTGTGGGGATACAGATGAAGTAGTACGAAAATTTTGTTGGATAACTGAGTATAATGATTTAGTAGAGTTTAGTACTCAGGGCCTTACCTCACCTTGGATCTGAGCACATTAAATGGGAATATCATCTTGAGATAGTTTTGAATCTACCTAATAAGGGAATAATTTTTTTGGTTTTTAAGATAAGGTAATGTAACATGAGTGGTGTGTTAGGTAAACAAAACATAATGGGGGAAAGGTCATCTAATTCATGGGGAAAATGATTTTTTATTTTTATATCATGAAATAAGGATAAGAATCAAGGAAAGGTGGAAAATGATCAAATCAACTTTTTTTTGAACGAATGGGTTCAGTGAGAAAAGAAATGTTTTCCCCATCATTTAGTGGTGAGTCCCATTATAATGTTACCTTTTCTATTTATTCCCATACCTTTTCCCAATTCTGATGTGTGACTTAGAGTGTGAAATCAAAAACTTTTCTCTAGTAATCAATTTTGGGTTTTCCACATGATATGAAATTATACCTGTTTCCGTTGGCTATTTATGAACATTCCATTAAGCCATAATTTTCATGGGGGAATGGGGTGTGGGTAATGATTATGTCATTAATTCAATGTCAATGAATAGATAATATGAGGCATAATACCATGAAAGTCTTCATTTGGATAGGGGAACAATTTTTATGGTTGTAATACTTGAACCAACTCTAACTAAACTTCACACCACCTAGGTGTGAAGTGATGATTGATGCTATGAAGAAGAATAAGGTGTCTTCAAATGAGGTGTGAGTGATAGGTGGATTTTTGGATGGTCCCAAGGAATCTGTTATACGTTTCACTACATATCCCCTAGTACTGGTAGTTATGTCACACTTAGTTCTTGGAGGTGGTGTAGTAGGTGACTGATGACAAGAGGGGAGGTCCTATCAAGTGAGGTTATAAAAATGGTGGACATTAATATGTTAATCACCAAAGGTGACACAGAACATGTGTATATTAAGGTTCAAAAGTGTAGATAATCTTAGTTTATGACCATGGAAATGGATTAGATATTCTAGTTTAATGCTGTAGATCTTGTACCATAGAACGTGGGGTGTTTTAGAGAACAAAATATAGGGTGAATGATAGAACACACCCACATAAGGGGAATACCAAGATAAACATGAACCAATCACTCATTTCTAAAAAAATATTTCCCCATTTTAAGGTCATGTTACTTGGACATCGGACATGATGGGGAGGTTGGTGTGACACAAAAAGAGATATATAACTGATAAGAATGGAACTCAATTCTGATGAAAAATTTCATATATTTTAAGTTAAATATTCTTGGAATAATATATTTTTCATCATGACTATGTGAATACTAACCCTACATTGAATCCAAATCCTACATGATCCATTCTCATCATGAGAAAAAACGTGTAGCGAGGGGTATCCTCTGTCACATTGAAGCACATAACCGGGGAAAGTAGAATTCATATTGATCAGGTCCCAATGAGAATGAAATTCTTAATCTACATGCATGGATGTATAGAAGGTAACAACAAGGTTGTTAAATATCTACCATCAAAAAGGAGTTTGGAGGAGAGTAAATAATGAATTATGGGAATTGGAACACAATATGGTCGAAACAATAGATGATAAATGATTTCTGACTACATTTGAAACACATGTTTTAAAACTAGATCATCAAAGAATTGGGTAAGAAGCATTTTAATGATGGTTTAATATGAAAAAAATGTTTGAATATTTAAATATCACAAGATATCCTTCTTTGTGAATACCCTAGAAGGTAGGTGAGACAATTTTCCTAGAAACCATTTTCATTATGGGAACCTATTCATATTTGGATGATTATAGGGATTTTAATCAAGGATATCTCAAAGAATGGTGGTATACATGAGTGGATGTTTTGGGGGAGATAAAAAATCTTGTATCCAAATCATTGTGTACTGAAAAACAGATTAAGAACATTAGTCAGTGAGAGTCAGATTGGATCTTATGGATAAGGACCCAGAATGGATCATTAGCTAAGACGGACCTAGGATATGGTAGTCGGGTGTCTCTACGTATCCCATGACATGTGCATCAATCAATACATATTTCCATATGATAGTGCGGTATGATACTAGTGTTAGAGGTATTCCCACTCAAACAAATGCTAATGTATTATAAATTTGTATGTCATGTGATATGTACATAGAAAATAAAGTGTCTCATTTTGTTACATAGATGTTCACCATGAATTTTGATATATTATGGTGAGGATGAAGAATAATACAATTTTACATCATGAAACCAAGATGTGTAGGGGGGGAGTCTAAGTGTTTACAACACTAAGGGTATTAAAAATATAAATTATGATGAGGGTACAAATATCATTCATCTATAAAAGAAGATTCCATCAAGGTGAATATACACATATTCGGGGCATAGTGCATGAGTTTATATCACTTTAAAGTCATATAGCTTGGACCAATGATTTTTACAATTTTAGGATGTAGAGAATATATTTAAATATGCTACATGCTTATGTAGAATGAAGGATATTGTATACCCTACTTGAATGTAGGGACATAAATTAAACAGTTCTAATAAACATCTCTATGAAATGTTGAACATAGTCTAAGGTCATTATTCCTAGACTAAAAGGTTGATACCTATTTATGTTCATAGATCTTAGACCAAATGGGTTTGTTATAGAAGGATTCATATAACACTATAGTGTTCAAACCAATCATGAATAAAGGGTGTAATAAGATTTGTGCCACAAATATTTCTCCAGAATAAATTATAAATAGTTTGAGATCATTATTCATATAACATGGAGGTTGTTACAATATATTTTTCTAGATAAAATCATACATTATGTGGGTGTAATGTCCTAGGTGGTTCCCAACATGGTCATTTATTTAATTGTTGTCTCATAGAAATTGGAGCATATGTTTTACGATCCTATGTGTGGGTTGTTTCACATATTTTATAGTCCTGAATCATGGACCAAATGAGGTTGTATCTAGTTTAGGGTCATTGAGCTTGAACCAAAGGGTGATTTTATATGTGGATTTGTGTTGTGATCAAGTTATAGAACCTAATCTAAAAAAGGGGGCCTAGGATTCCTTGCATCTTGAAAACTTCCATAGAATGAGTTATGAAAAATTTAAGGTCTTCATTATTTTCCCATGGAGTTTAATCATTATACATTAATAGTTTTTGACCATAAGGGTTACTAATAGTTTATATCCTTATAGATCAAACTCTAGTGAAATCTATCAGTTTATGTTCATGGATATTGGAGAAAAATGTGTGTGTGTTCTAGTGATGTTTGTGTGGCACAAAAGTGAGAAAAAAAAATAATTTGAAAGGAGTGACCATGAGGCCTTGAGAGAAAAAATCATCTCCAAAACATGTTGTAAATAGTTTAAGTCCACAATTCTTATACCATGGTTTTATTTTGTGTCTCGAACACATATGAAATGGATCTACCAGGAGGACTAATCCCATGTGATCTTGGATCAGTGTTTAAAAAAAGGAGTGGGGATATGTATCCTATAGGTTGTAGGGGAACATAGTAGGGATAGTGAGAATCCAAGATAAGGGGGAATCAGTATAGAAATTCCCCTCAAACGAGCATGAATTCATGGAAGGGTAACACCATGGGTGGTAAAAAAACATTATAATAAAGGGAGGTGGATGGGATTTAACTATAAATTTTTAGATTCGAATAAATATCAAAAGGGTGAATAATGGACGAGGAATTATTATTCACCTCATTAGAAACACTGGTTCCATAATCACATTGGGCAAGGATATATCTTTTAAATGTCAGATTTACCATCGAAAATATTTGAAACATGTAAACTATAACATGGAACAAGAAGTATTTCAAGGTGTGTACCCAAGATGGGAGCTGTGAAAATTTATCTAGAGAAAACAATTATTAGGGAAGCCATTTTAGACTTGGATAATTATGAGGATTGAATTTGAGTACGACTTGAGGTGTCTTGATGAATCATGAAAGTTCTCTAGGAGAATTTAACACTTGGTTCTACAACACCATGCATTTTTTAACTATGAAGGGACACATCGGTGATAATGAGTAATACAATTATCTAGGATGGAGGTCCTGAAATAGATAAATGATGTGGAAATACCATATATATGGTATCAAAGTGTCTCTACATATCACATGAAATTTGGAATAAATCATGATGTAGTTATACAATGTGGTGTTGTAGGTGAGCAACACTGAGAGAGAAGATCATCTCTAGTGAAGTCTAATTCATTGTATACATTTTAATCACTTGATAAGGATTGAAACTATATAGTTTAACATTTTTTTGTAAGGATGTTGAAAAAAAATTTAAAACCTTATTATAAGGCTTTAATACACAGTGTTTAACATTATACAATGATGATGAGTTATCATAGAGTTTGAAATCTTGTGATGGGGATGTTTTCCTATAGTTTAACATTATTTAAAATGTATTTGTAAGGTTGTTCATGTCATAACAATGGTGAGGGTGAGATAGATTCACCATCTATAAATTATGAACCCATCCTTAATATATGCCTCAAGGACTGAATACTAGTATAGAGAATCTCACATATGGGGAATATTTTTTGGTTAGGCCAAAGATAGGGGTCTAGAAATCACTGTGTATCTCAAGAAATGGGAATCAATCCATATATCATTCTATACATTATTTTGGTGGGAGAATGGCCTCTAAAGTGGTGGTTTATACTCTAAATATAGGATGGTGGGATAATTTTATTGTATAAAATTCCATAAAGGGAGATATTATCACTATAGTTTATGGACTTGTAGCTAGAACCATGGGGATGTGTCCTAGAGATGTGTGTATATTAAATAAGAGTAGTAAAACAATGTGAAAAGAGTTTATAGAATATATCTATGAATTTTTTTTCAAAATTTAAAGACATGGTGAAAAGACCTAAGAGACCATCTACTTTGGAATGTTTGTGTTTCTGAACCATTCTGGGGAAGACACTATCATAGCACTTAAGCCCTTATGATCCATGATTTGTGTGAGATAAAAATAGTGGTAAGGAGTCTCCCCTGTCACATATGAATTTTTAATAGGGGAAATAGAATCCATCTTTAGAGAACTCAAATGTCACTGAAATTCTTAATAAGCACGCTCGATTGTGCAGTGAAATTACATGAAGGGTGTTAAGACCCAAGTGAAACATGGGAGGTGGAGTGGAAGTAAATAATTACTTCCAAGATTTTGATTAGGAAATTTGGGTGACCAATATGTAAGTAATTAAAACTAAGCATGTTTGAAACATAGGTTCTACAATTGCTTCTGTCATGGATGGGGTGATCCAATGTCAGAACGACCATGTTCCATGATCAAAACACATGAATCATCACTTTTCAAAATAATTCCTTACCAAAGCTTACTAGGGATATGAGGTGATACAATTTTTCTAGGTACCATTATTGTTAATGGATTATGTACAAATTGAAATGATGTTGATGATCCTAACCAAATAAGTCTTGAAGTGTGAAGTGAACATGAGGGGGGGGGGGTGTTCAAGGTTGAGTTAAATAGTCTGGGATCTATTCCACCATGTGCTCGAGTACATCATGTTGGTTTATTAACTGGTGAAAATTGTACATGATCCAATAGGGAATAAACCAGAAAGAGGTAAGTGGAAAAGATGATTCCATAAATAAAGATATATTTATTTTATGTATCCCACTAGAAATGGGAATCAAGAGACATGTTGGTCTAGAAGGTGATGTATTAAGAGACCAGAACCATAAGGTGAGTCCCTCTTTCTCACGACCCAAACCTACCGGTCTCGAGCCACAACTATCCCAATCCCACCACTATAGGCCAGGGGCTAGTGACAAGCACCGAAGGCATAACAATCTCAGGGAGGAATTTTCTTAAGTACCTGTACCCACACACACAAACCACTCAATGCAGAAGTGCAGAGTAAAAATGGAAACCAATGTAAAGAATACAATATACCAACTAAAAATCATGCATTGACCTCTAAAAATAGAACAAGTAAAGTGTTGAAAAGTAAACTAACAAGTAAACTAAACAATAAAGGGGAGAAACATGTGCCCAACTAGAAAGGTGCCACAACCCGAAAATAGGTAACGAGACTAAACAACTAGTGAGTCTCAACCCTGGAATTGCTACTATGACCACTGAATGTAGCACAAGCTCCTGTATCCACTACGCTCCTCCATAGTCTCGATTGACCTGTTCTTCATCTTCAAAGGCAAACCAAGTGCGGGAAAAGCCCATGAATGGGTGAGTATAAAGATACTCAGTAGGATTTTCCAGAAGCTCGAGGGAGCAACAAAGGAGTTACTAAAACAGTGAGCAGTAGATAGAACAAATAATAGTGTAATAGTACAATAGAGAGAGTGTATCTCAACCCAACAAAATAATGGAAGTATACTCATCCAACCAAGGGGATCTAGACACGAAAATCACGTGGCATACCCCGTGCATCTTTTCCCCTCCTAGAAGGAGAGTAAATGAACCTAGGGAGTGGGAAAAAAAGTTGGGTATATATATATGATCAATAAGAAACCCGAACGAGTGTGTAAGGGGATCTCTATCTCCATGCTCAGCTCAGGAAAAGTCACCAATAGTTCTAAGGATATCCCTCATTGATGTCCAAAAGTCCCTCACACCAAAGTTGTCTCATTGTGGAATCGTACAACCAAGGGCCCGACTCCTGTAATCATGAAGAAAAGTCAATGATTAGCCTCATAAAAAAGGATAAGTCTAAAAGAATTCATCGGGTAACCCACTACCCAGCCTAGCTCAAGGGTAAACCCTAAGAGGTCATCAAGTAACCCACTGCCCAGCCCCACTAGAGGGTAAACCCTATGGTTGACGGGTAACCCACTACCCAGCCCCGCTGGAGGGTAAACCCTAAGGTCAGCGGGTAACCCACTACCTAGCCTCGCTAGAGGGTAAAACCTATGGTCAATGGGTAACCCACTACCTATCCCCACTATAGGGTAAACCCGGAACTGGTATGATAACTCTACATTGCCCGTGTCATCATTGGGTGTCCCTAACATCGCTACCGTGCGTTGGTTCAGAGTGCGTCAAAGGAACCTCCGACCAACACCCTTTCATGTTTCCACATTTAATGAGATCTCGAATGAGGCTCTGCATGCCCAAAAATATTTCACCTTTACAATCCTCATGAAAAAACACACGAGATAGACTATTTACTTACTTGAAACGGACTCGCAACGAAAATGTTATTCAACACCGATTTATGCCCATACGGTGTCTCGTGGGACCCACACCTTGGTTATGAAAAAGTTCGGGTGAATTGCGCCATCGCGATGCTCTCAGAAAAGCATGCCAAATCGGCTATTCATTCACCCTGAACATACGTCTGATGAAAAAGTCTCAGTACGCTGCACATAGCTTAAAAGACGGCCTGTGGGACCCACACCTCAACTCTGGCTTCAATTCCTGAAACCACCCTGGACTACTTTTTCATGACACTCAGGTCCCAATTCCATTGACGGCACCTAAAATGGACTCCGGATGTGCTCGCGCCATCAAAAACAAGAATATTAGTTAGGCGTTAAGTAACAGTGAACGGGTGTGTCGCGCCACTGAGCCCCCCATCTCGGGAATTAAAAATTCCTGAGACCATCTCAAAACCTCATTCTTTATCTGAGGATCGCGTCGCCATAGACGGAACGTGAATCCGACACTTGGTTTTCCAGTTAGATGCATTTTAACGCTAACGGAAGGAGACGGGGTGGGCCGGACCGGTTCAGCCAGTTCACCCCTTAAGACCAGCGGTCCGCAGCTCGGCCGCCCGGACAGCCCGGTCCACCGGGGCCTGTGGTTCACATCACGGGCCGTACCGCTTCACCTAGACCGGCTTAATCCGGTCCAACTCTTTTCCATGGGAGCCACATTTCGTGGGTCCTGGTCCACTCCCGGGGTCACAAAGACATCGTGTCCTGCTGCACACCGACCAGAAAAGCTGGCCGACCTGTGCCCCTAGCCTCCTGCATGTGCCACTGACACCGCCTAGGGAGCCCATGCCACTCGCCCGCAGTCGGCCACGCCACCGCCTGAGGACGCCTCCTGGACCTCCGAGGTGCTGGGCCGCCGTCCCACTTGCCTGCGCTGAGCGCCGAGGAGCCACGCCACTGCCTGGATGCGCTGGACCGCCGCGCGTAGCTGCCTAACTGCCCTGGGACCACCAGAAAACAGGGGTTTTGGCTGTAAAAATTCCACGGGCCACCCAGGACGCCCAAGGACTCAGATTTTTGATCCGAAAAGAGAGTTGGAAATCTCAGATCGAACCCTACACCAATATAGCCTTCGTTTGACAATCAAACAGCATTTCGACGTAGTAATTTGAGTTCGAAGAAGTTTGGGAAATTTAAAATGAAAGTGCAATGATCCTACCTCAAAGGGCGTAGACCGTCGCTTCACAAACGATCCACCGGAGCTGCAAGAACCATGGAGAGGTGGGGAGAGGAGCATGAAGAAGGTGGATCCTTTTTTTGGAGAGCATTCTCTAGGGAAATTGTAAGGGGGAAGAATGAGGGGGTGTATGTGTTTAAGTAGGGAAAAAATTAATTAAAATTTAATTAATTATAAACACCCACCAGTAGGCCCGTACCCAAACTCTAGACGAGGTCGAGGTTAAGCCACTCCTAGGGTAAAATCCACGTTCTGAGTGCAATGGGGGTCTCGAAATTTTAATTCGATCCTCCGTTCAAAAGTTATGAAGTTTACGCCCAAGGCTTCTAAATTATGATAACACCCCTGGTGGTGTTTTCCATAGAAGGGTCGCGCCCGTGAAAGTTACACCCCTTCTACAGTAAAGGACACGCTCTAGACTCAACGGTGCCCTCTATTTTCCCATCCGATCATCCGTTTAGTAGTTATTCTATTTATTTGGTGTGTCTAGTTTGAATGCACTTAAAATTTAATTCTGGACACACTGAGGCTCAGAATCACACTCTGTCTAAATGCACTACTCTGGAATAACATCAAAAAAAATTTCAATGTCTTACAGGCTCAAAACCCAAGTTCTTACATCATTCCCTCCTTCATGTTTTTCATCCCCGAAAAAACAAAACTACAAAAACAACTCAGGGTACTGATCCTGCATCTGGATCTCCATTTCCCAGGTTCTCTCCTGCACCCTCTCATGCCGCCACAACATTCAAACCAAAGAAATGGTTCGTCGAAGCAGATTCTTCTCCTGCCGGTCCTCAATCACCATCGGGTTCTCCGCAAGGGTGGCTCCATCCTCAATGTACATCTCTCACCAATCGATAACATGCATGGGGTCATGCACGTATTTCCTCATCTACAACACGTGGAAGACATCGTGCACTATCTCCAGCTGTGGGGGTAGAGAAAAACGGTAGGCAACCTCGGCAACCTTGTGCACGATCTCAAAAGGCCCAATGAACCCCGGGTATAGCTTGCACCCCAACTGAACCTCCATGTTCCACATCACGAGGAGACTCTAAAAAAGACATGGTCCCCTTGATCTAACTCCAAAGGCCTACGACGAAGGTTTACATAGGAAATCTGTATGCTCTGAGCCATCCTCATCCACTCACGAATGACCTGCACCTTCTTCGTCGTCACCCGCACCAACTCTGGACCCATGAGGGAGGTCTCCCCAACCTCTATCCAGCACAACAACAACCTGCAAGGTCTTCCATAGAGTTCCTCAAAATATTCCATACCGATAGTAGAGTGGTAACTATTTTTATATGCGAACTCCACCAAGGGTAGGTGATACTCCTAGCTTAGGCCAAAGTCTAACACGTATGCCCCGTGCATAACCTCCAACAGGTGGATAGTACACTCCATCTTCCCGTCCATCTGTGGGTGAAAAGATGTACTCATCCACAGCTGAGTCCCGAATGCCTCCTGCAGGCCACGCCACAATCATGACGTAAACCGTGCATCACAGTCAGAGATGATCTTCTAGGTTACTCCATGAAGGTGGATGATCTCCCAAACGTATAGCTTCCCTAGACTCTCCACCGAGCTCCACTCCCTGATGGAAGGGAAGTGCGTCGACTTCGTGAGTCAGTCCACTATCACCCAAATGGAATCATTTTCCTTTTCTGTGCGTGAAAGCCCTGTGATGAAGTCCATAGATACGCCAACCCACTTCCTCTCCGGGATATCAAAGGGGATGGAACAAACATGCCAGAACTTGATGCATTTCCTTCACCTACTAACAGGTAAGACACCGAGAAACAAACTCAGATACGCTCCTCTTCATGCCAGACCACCAAAACTGCCACTAAAGGCCTCTTTACATCTTTCCCACACTGGGATGTACAACCAAGGGAGAAGTGTGGAATTCCTGCATCACCTCCTCCTGCATCTCGACTGGTACAACAGCTCACCCCTGGAATAGGATATCGTGATTCCCTTTTTCAGAATACCCACCAGGTCTGTCACCCATTGATATCTGATCATGCAATAACTCTCTGTCGACATCCCCCAGCCGTGACTCTCTCACACGCGCAAGGAGCGACGGATTCAACATCATCGACTGTAGAAAAGCCGTACCCTCCTACTCCACCATGGTCATCTGTAGGGAAGCCAACTGCTCTGACGCTTCCCACACTAGGTGAGCTAGGGACTTCCTACAAAGTGAATCTGATACTACATTTCCCTTCCATGGAGTGTTTACTATCTCGAAATCATAGTCCTGCAAAAACCCCAGTCAGAGCCTCTGCCTTAGATTCAAATCCCTACGAGTGAAGATGTACATGAGGCTCTGGTGGTCTGAGTATACTACAAAATGCTCACCAAGAAGGTAGTGTCACCATAACCTCAAGGTGAAGACCACCATTTCTAGCTCCAAATCATGAGCCACATAATTCTTTACATGGGGACTTACCTACCTCGACCCATATGAAATCATTGCCCGCTGCTGCATCAGCACACACCTTGGCCCCGCACCTGATGTGTCACAATATACCACGAACTCAACACCATCCTCTGGTAGCATCAACACTGAAGCACTAGTCATCCTCGCCTCAACTCCTCAAAGGCCTTCTAGCGCTGATCAGTCATGGTGAACGGTCGTCCCTTCCATGTTAATGTAGTTAAAGGGGTAATAATCCTAGAAAAATCTTCCACGAACCTCTTGTAGTACCCTACCAATCCAAGGAAGCTCCGAACCTCAGACACATTCTTGGGTGGATCCCAAGAAAGCACTACCTCTATCTTTGTGGGATCTATGGCTAAAACCTAATCCGAAATGACATTCCCCAAAAAGTGAACCTCATGAATCCAGAATTGACATTTCAAGAGCTTCCCATACAACTGGTTCTCCTAGAGTATGTCTAGGACCATCCTCAAATAATCCGCGTACTCCACCCCCCTCACAGAGTAGATGAGTATGTCATCAATAAAGACATCCACAAATCGGTCCAAGTACTACTGTAAGATATAGTTCATCGAAGCCATGAAAATGGAGGGGGAATTCGTCACGCCAAAGGGTATCACCAGAAACTCGTAATGCCCATAATGGCAACGGAAAGCCAACTTCGGGATGTCAGCCTCACGAACCCGCTACTGGTGGTAGAAGAATCGAAGATCAATCTTGGAGAACCACTTCGCACCTCCCAACTGGTCGAAGAGGTCATCAATCATTGGCAAAGGGTACTTGTGCTTTTTCGTGGCCCGATTCAGGCAATGATAATCCATACAAAGTCACAGACTCCCATATACATTTTTCCCAAACAAAACCAGAGATGCTAAGCCGGACACACTAGGCATGATGAATCCCTTCTCAAAAAGGCCCTCCAACTGAATTCGTAGCTCCCTAAGCTCTGTGAGTGCCATCCGATATACTGCACATGATATCGCGGCACTCCCCGGCTGCAAGTCAATGCAGAACTTCATATCTCACCACGGTGGTAGTCCTGTGACATCCTCAGGAAAAAGTCCATATAGTCCTTTACAAAATTATGGATCCAGGTGCCTATAGAGACTACTTCTATGAGAGAAACACTATCTAACTGGTGAGAAAAAGGTCGTGGTCTCCTGCTCAGAGTACCCGTCTACTCTGCCATGAGGTCTCGCTCACCAAGGATGGTGAACCTCATCCAATCAGAATGCATGCATCTGACTTGTCTGCGACAACAGTTGACCAGGGCATGAACTATAGAAATCCATTCGATGCCCAGGATGACGTCGTAAGGTTCCATCATGGTGACTAGTAGGTCCCACGTGAAACTCTCTCCTCCGAACAACAGTTTACACTATCTTCAAACAAAGGTCACTAACGAGGCACTTCCTGTAGGAACCTCGAGGCTAAGCGCAGGTGTCAGCGCCTATACTGGGAGATCCAACTCTCATACCAAAAGCAGTGATATAAAAGAGTGGCTGGAGCCTCTGTCTAATAGTACTGAAGCAAGCATAGAGTAAACACACAGTGTACCTCAGACCATCTCATGTGCTGGGGGTCACGAACACCCATAGCTGAAAGCTGCCCGCGACCACTACAGACAGCTCCCTGAGCCTGGCATGGGCCGCCCGGTGGTGGTGGTGGAAGGACCTAGAAATTGTATCCCCCACCTCCAGGTCCTGCTGCTCTGACTGCCCCGCCTACCTGAGGACCACCCTGTCCTCTCTTGGGAGATCCTTGGTCACGGCACTGCCACTGCCGCTGCGGTGCACCCACTACATGCCATGGCTATTGGGTATGCCTAGTCAGGCAGTCCTGTGCTAGGTTACCCTTTCTGTTACAAGAATAGCACTAGCTATTTCCTAACTACCCCTATGCTCTATAGAGCCACTGTGGTGTACGAACCTATCCCTAAGTCTGCTCGCGGAAGGGTCTCCTCGACTGAGGCCCTACTCTCTATCGCCTGCCTACAATAGAAGACTCTGCTCTAAAGCGGCCATTTCTTGTATTTTCCAGCTATCATCCCTCAGCCAAGAAGCTCTCTATCATGAGCGCCCTCTCTAGCACCCCGACATAAGTTGGGATGCACATGGGTACTACACTAGAACAAATTTCCCTGTGAAGACCCTGCTCAAACTTCCGCACTCGAAAGTAACTATCACGGATCATATCCTACGAGTAGCATGTCAGATCTGTAAATCGAGCATAGTACTGTTCCATAGTTATCCCCCCTTCTTCAGCTCCAGAAGCTTCTAAATATGAACGGAGCATAAACAAGAGGGGGAGTACTCCTCTCGGAAGAGCTACTAGAAGCTATCCCACCTGAGAGACGAGTTGTTGTGGGTTTGCATAACCAACCCCCACCAACGCCCGACTGTCCTGAGAAAAAGGATGGAAGCTATGGATACCATCTAGTATGCTGGTGTCTGTAACAGCCTGAAAAGGTGGTCCAAGGACACTAGCCAGTCTTCCGCTGCCTGGGGATCTGGGTCCCCATCGAACATCGGCGGCCACTGGCACTGGAAGCTTCGGAGCGGATTCAGACTGTGCTCAACCTCGGCCTATGCTACCGGTACTGACTAATGATCTCCAGATGGAGGGGATACTAATGAACCACTGGGTGGAAGGGGATCACATTAGGGTCCCTGAACTGATGTCTCGTCACTCGCCAAGTCGTCGTCACGAACTAGAGAGGATAACCTGGATGGCTGCTTTCATGGGGGCATCATGAAAATTTTCAAGGATTACCGTGATAAAATGAGAATATATATATATATATATATATCAGTAATAACAAAGAGTATCTGACTCAAAAAGGACAGTCTAAGACTCAATCCTATCGGATTCATGTTTCAAATTCCCTGCAAAAAGTGTCTCAGTGTTCCGAGTCGACAAGCGGCTTATTAGGGCCCTGGTGAATGGATATGTCGGTCGCCTGTACCATCACTAGACTACTTAGACTGAGATCCGATCTCAATACAAAACAACACTATTGCCATAAATCTTATCCAATTCCTTTTTAGGGACGTCCGAACAATGCCCCAAGGAACGAACCATGGCTCTGATGCAACTTTTTCAAGACTCGACCCTACCGGTCTTGAGCTGCAACTACCCCAAGCCTACCTTCATATGCCAGGGGCTAGAAACAAGCATTGACGGCATAACAATCTTGGGGAGGCCTTTGCCTAAATACCTGTACCCACACACACAGCCCACTCAATGAAAAAGTTCAGAGTAAAAAAGGAAACCAAAGTACAAACTACAATATCCCAACTAAAAAAGAATCCACCTACCTATAAAAATAGAACATGTAAATTGCTGAAAAGTAAACTGAATAGTAAAGGGGAAAAACACACACCCAACTAGAAAGGTGCCACAACCCGAAAATAGGAAATGAGAGTAAACAGCTGGTGAGTCTCACACCCGAGAGTCCTACTATGACCACTGAATGTAGCTCAAGCTCCTGTGTCCTCTATGCTCCATTGTAGTCTCGATCGACATGTTCATCATATGCAAGGGCACACCAAGTGTGGGCAAAGCCCAAGTAGGGGTGTGTATAAATCTACCTAGTAGGATGCCCTGAAAGCTCGAGGGAACAACAAAGGAGGTACTAAAATGGTGAGCAGTAGAAATAAAAAAGAATAGTGTAAGAGTAAAATAGAGAGAGTTCAGCTTAACCCAACAAAATAAATGAAGTAGATTCATCCAACTAAGAGTAGCTAGACACGGAAAGAACGTGGCATACCCCACACGTCTTCGCCCCACCTAGAAGGAGAGTAACTGAACCTAGGTAGTGTGAAATAAAGTATGGTATATATATATATATGCTCAACTAAAAACCCAAACGAGTGTGTAAGGGGATCTCTATATCCAAGATCAGCTCAGAAAAAGTCTGCAACAGTTCTAAGGATATCCCTCACTGATACCCAAAAGTCCCGCATGCCAAAGATGTCTCATTGCTGAACCGTACAACCAAGGGTCCCACTCTAGTAAACATGGAGAAAAGTCACTGACTAGCCTCATAGAAAGGGCTGAGTCTGAAAGAAGCCATCGGGTAACCAACTGCCAAGCCCAGCTGGATGGTAAACCCTAAGAGGTCATCGAGTAACCCACTGCCCAGCCCCGCTGGAGGGTAAACCCTAAGGTTGACGGGTAACCCACTGCCCAGCCCCACTTGAGGGTAAACCCAAAGGTCCATGGGTAACCCACTGCCCTGCCTCGCTGGATGGTAAACCCTACGGTCAACGGATAACCCACTACCCATCCCCACTATAGGGTAAACTCGGAATTGGTCCAATAACTCCGCACTGCCCGTGACATCACTGGGTGTCACTAACATCGCTACCGTGTATTGGTTTGGAGTGCGTCAAAGGAACCTCTAACCAATTCCCTTTCATGTTTCCACATTTAATGAGATCTCGAATGAGGATCTTGATGCCCAAATAGATTTTAACTTTGTAATCCTCATGAAAAAACACGCGAGATAGACTATTTACTTGCTTAAAACGAACTCCTGATGAAAAGGTTATTCAACACTGCTTTATGCCCATTCGGATTCTCGGGGGGCCCACACCTCTGTTCCTAAAAAGGTCGAGCGAACTGTGCCATACCGATGCTCTCGAAAAAAAATCCAATCAAATATTTATTCGCCCCGAACCGAAGTCTGATGAAAAAGTCACAGTACGCTGCACACAACTTAAAAGACGGCCCATGGGGCCCACACATCAACTCCATCATCAATGCCTGAAACCACCATGGACTACTTCATCATGATTCCTGGGTCACAACACCACTGACGGTGCCTAAAATTAACTTTGGATGTGCTCACGCCAACCGAAACAAGTATCCCGGCGAGGCACTACGTAACACATAACGGGCGTGTCGCGCCACCGAGCCCCCCGTCTCAGGAATTGAAAATCCTAGAAATGATCTCAAAACCTCCATCTTTATTTGAGGATCAGATCACCACAGATGGAACACGAATCCGACACTTGGTGTTCATGTTAGAGGTGTTTTAATGCCAATGAACAGAGACATGGTGGGCCAGACCGGTTCGGCCGGTCCACCCCTTTAAACCGGTGGTCCGCGGCTCGGCCGTCCGGACCACCCAGTCCACCACGGACCACTGTTCACCGCACGGGCTGCACCGCTTCACCTGGACTGGCTTAAGTCAGTCTAGCTCTTTTCCATAGGACGAAAACCACGGTCTCCCGCTGCACGCCGACCGAAAAAGCCAGCCGACCCGCACCCCTGGCCTTCCGCATGTGCCGCTGACACTACCTGGGGATCCAGTGATACTCACCTGTAGCCGGCCACGCCACCACTTGAGGACGACACCAGGACTGCCGAGGCACCAGGCCGCCATCCCGCTCGCCTGCACCGACCTCCTAGGAGACGCACCAACGCCTGGACTCACCGGACCACCGCACGGAGCCGTCAGATCGCCCTAGAACCACCAGAAAATAGGGGTTTTGGCCGGAAAACTTCCCGGGGCCACCCTGGAGGCCCTAGAACTCAGAGTTTTGATCATAAAAGAGCATTGGAAAGCTCGGATCGAAACCTATGCATCTATTCCCATCGCTTGATAATTAAACAGAATTTCGATGCTATAATTTGAGTTCAAAGAATTTTCAGAAATATAAAATGAAAGTGTAATGATCCTACCTCGTATGGCATAGCCCGTTGCTTCAAAAATGATCCGCCGGAGCCGCAACCACCTTGGAGAGGTGGGGAGAGGAGCTTGAATAAGGTGGATCCTTTATTGGGAGAGATTCTGTGAGAGAGATTGTAATGGGGAAGGAGGGGGTGGATGTGTTTAAGTAGGGAAAAAATTAATTAAAAATTAATTAATTATAAACACCCACATGTAGGCCCATACCCGAACACTTGACAAGGTAGAGGTTAAGATTCTCCTTGGGTAAAATCCATGTTCTTGAGTGCAACGGTGGTCTCGAAATTTTAATCTGAGCCTTTTTTCAAAAGTTATAAAGTTTACGCTCGAGGCCTCTAAATTACGAAAACGCCCCTCATGGCGTTTTCTACAAAAGGGTCGTGCCCGCGAAAGATACACCCCTCATAGGGTAAAAGACATGATCTGGACTCAATGGCGCCCTTGCTTTTCCCATCCAAGCAATCTTTTAGGAGTTATTCTATTTATTTGGCTTGTCTAGTGTGAACGCACTTAAAATTTAATTCTAGCCACATCGGGGCTCAGAATCAAACGCCATCTGAATGCCCTGCTCTGAAATAACATCAAGAAAATTTCAAATTCTTAGAGGCTCAAAACCTGAGTTCTTACATTCTCAGATGGGGACCTAGATGTCATGATGTTTCTATATCTTTTATTGGGGACATCAACCATGAATTTTAAAATTTATATAAAGGATGTTGTACATGAAGTTTAAAGTTTTATGGTGAGGATGAGGTTTCATACATTTTAACATACTATGACATGGATGTGTGACTGTTGTAGTTCAAGTTAATATTGGTTTCCCCAAAGGTTTTCATATAGATTATGGTCATAATTCATGGACTGTGGAACCATACACATTAAGATCATATAGCTAGGATGAAGTCCCATATTTTAGTTTCACGTGTCAAATATGATCTTTGAAGAGTCCTAAAAAGTACCACCTGAGTTACTTTACATTGGTGGGTGGTGTGTTTCACGCCCCTTCCATGGTTATCCACATGTATTCACTTCTAGAGTAGAATTTAATAATAGCATAAGTTCATTTCCATTTGGGTTCTAGATTTGGTGGCTTCTTCCAATGTATCACTATCATCCTTATATGCAAAACTTTATCTCCCGAAGTAAAGGAAAAAAGGTGAACATTTTTTTGAATTCCCATTCCACCCAGTCCTGATGCATTTCTATGTTATGCTCCACTTGTAGCCTATTTTATTCGCATGCCTACAACTAATATAGATATACTTTATCCCACTTTTCACATTAATTATTTTTATAATTGGCCAGTTGGAATGATGGATGTTTAATCTCTATAGTAAAATCTACCACTGTCTCATAAACGATGGAGTATGGAGTTTCCTGGGTAGAATTTTGTGTCATCATTTTATAGGTCCATAGGGCATTATAGTGATTATCAGGAAGACGCTTCATATTTTAATAGACCATTATCTGTTGGATGTTATAGTGGTTTTGGTAAATGCCAATATCTACCCATTCAATTGTGTGTGATATCGAGTAGCGCAATTTGAAAAGATGTTATACATGGAGTGCTAATTTTTCAGCTCATAAGATAGAAAATTTGTTCCATTTTCGGTGAGAGTGTCATGAGAGATCTTGAATCAAAGGATGATATGAGGCATAAAAAACTAGACCCTGGATAATGCCTTAAATAGTTTTAAGGGGATGACTTCTGCCCACTTTTAGAAGATGTTAGTGGTAGTCAGAATAAACCTTTTGTGTCATGATTTTTTTATAGTGTAGGGTTATAAAATGTAAAGTACCCATTTAACAAAATAATTAGAATAAAAATTTCCATATAGAATATTTGGATTAAGACACACAAAGTTAGCATGGATTTGTAATGTATGATACTTCTTTGCGATGTTAGTGATTTAATGAACTAGGGTGGTCCAGAAGTATTTCGATCTCGGGATATATCGGGAAAACATCAATCCAAATTTATAGGACCTTAATGACCAAACATGGAGTTGTTGTAGGAAAATAGGAACACCCACCCCATAGATAAAATAGACAGTGAATCCATCAAAGCCCCACCATTGGATGTTATTCTATAGTTTGTGGCTATCCTAGAGGGTAAATTTCACTACAAACTGAGAGATTCTATCCTGATCGGATCAATTCAATGGGAGGTTTCCGTATTAAAGATAATAAATGAAGGGAGTCCAAAACTTGGTTGATTCTTCAATAACATGGGAATTCGAGAGTTATTTTGGGGAAATATTGGTGACCATATGGTTCACATGTTTTTCATCTACATCATAAATAATGGAGGAAATGATTATATTACATTCCACATGGTTGATCATGTCATCATTGTTGGGATTTACAAGGGATTCAGTAAGACCTAAGGAGGCATTAGATCGACCATTCTAGGATCAGAGAACATATGTAACCTTCATCTAAAAAGGGAACTAGTCAATGAAATCAAGTGTTTTCTATAAAAAGGTGATAAGTTCTTGCTTCCAAATAATGTAATCACTAATGATCTTCTTGATGATTAATTCCAAAGATCCTTCAATGTGAAGCATGGGGACTTCAATCTTGAGACCCAACTTGAGACTAGTGATAAGATCCTAATTCCCAGGCTCATTGTTAGTAAATACATTCAATAAAATTAATTATTATATAATGAAATGATTTGTAAGAGTGATGAATAAAATTAAAAGGAACACCCTTTGGAGTTATGGGTTGTTGATCCTTCCATTAGTCGGGCTTTGAGAGGAATCATCAAAGTTCATCTACCAATACAGTGTGTCCTAATTGACAAAGAGGATGGCCATATCATATATTTTGATGTACAAGAGTAGTTCATTAGGGGTTAAATTCATGACCATATAACATCAATGTTCTTTCCACTTAAATTATTATTAGAGAATAAAATAGATTTGAAACTCTTGTAGAATTACTAAACACCATGGAAACCACCTAGTCAGTATTGGGTGGCTGAGAATGTAATTTACTAGATCCATATAGGATACTAACTATATCACATGATTTGATATGATGTACCATAATTTAAAAACAATCAAGTCTAGGGTGATGATTCTATTCTCAATGAGAGAATATATGGTCTCTATGTTTAGTTTCATGTGGTTATATTTGTAATGGATATTTTCCCATCGCTCTTTATTTTCCCATAGTGCTACTTTACGAAATTTATGTACTATTAATGTTCCTCAAGATACCTAACTTCCCTAATATGCATTTTCCATTTATATTCCCTAGTACCAGGATTCACCTTGGTCAATTCATTGATAATGATAGAGAAACCATTTTAAAATATGGGAGGGGAATTATAGCACAACTGATTTGAGGTACGCTATAGTTTTTTTCCTTATGTAGTAATGTTTATGTTAGAAGATAATTTATTGGAATAAATTCAGAAAAGGAAGGTGGGATATAGAAATAGAAGAACTTATGTTCCATAGAAATCTGTTTCATTCTATAGGAGGGGTGGATATAGCATGGAGTTAATTGGAAATAGTGTAGGGGATCGAGGATAGGAAATATGATACAATTCATTTTCTGCATGGATATGATATGGATCATGGATTAAATGTATCCTGGTTGGTAACTATTTCATGGAGTAGGGTTGCAATATATATATGTTTAGTACTATTACATAGAGTGGATGGATGTTTCATAGTTCTCTGAGTGGGAATGTTAGGAGGTTCTTCCAATTTTATCACCCCTATAACATATTGGGTAGGAAGTAGTGTATGGTATTTTTGTTTGTGTTGGGGTTCTAGATTTTCTAATTAACCAAGAAGGTTGTAGTATGCTCTTTGTTATTATGTTGTATTCTACAATATTTCAGTATATTTCTGTCGTGGAGTAGGATTCTACATCATGGTCTTTGGTTCCAAGTCATGATATAAAATCTCATCTGGTGTTTATAAATAAATATTTTTTCCTGAAGCCTCTTCTACTCTTTATATCTAGGTCTATTCTAGTGTTTTCCCACTAAACTTTTATGTCCTAAATCCAAATATAATGGATATATAAGTATTTTATTATGGAAATAAAATAGAGAGTGAATGAATGGTTGACATAAGTGGTTCTTCCTTAGAGCATTTATGTAGTTCTTTATTCTTGCCATATTTTGATAGGTTGGTTAATTTTTTATTATCTCCACTATTCAATAAAATTATTTCTTAGTTTTATTTAGTTATTTTCATGGATTTTGTGTGATTTTTTTGTTTCTAAAGGAAACACATTTCATTTTTTGATTTAGAAATTTTTTAAATTGGAAATTTTTTTAAAGGCTCTTTTATTTATAATATTAAAATGACGATTTTATAATTATAAAATGGTTTGTATGCATTCTCATTTTGAATAAATTATTTAAATGGAATAATTTTTTTAGGTGAAATGTTTTGGACTGAAATTTGACTTAATGGGTTGGTGTGTTTTCAAAGTGTAGGGGTTGGTCCGAAAGTGCCACCATCATTGTTGGTGAATTATAGTCCTTAAGTACAACCATCTTTGGTAACACCGTACTTTTGTGTATGTGTATGGATGTGTTTTTGTGTACATGTGAATGGTTATGCTAATTATGAATGGATGTAAGTAATCTTGTTTATGGTTTACTCATGGGGATTTATCTTTTGTATTTATATAAAAATTTTAACATATTCTCAACTATTTTATATAAAATGTGCTAACTATCATTATAACAGTGCAATGTGTTTGGAATTTTTTGGGGAATTCCAACTATAATTACACTCACCCCCTACATGGGAACATTGTTGTGTATATTGATATTATACATCGAGACACTTTAAAGGGGATGATATGTTATTTCTATAGTGATGCATTGTGACTCCATTAGAATGGATGGTTGGGTTAGTTCTTGAAGATGGTTTCAGTTTTACTTGGAGTAATATTACGAGATTTCTTTTAGTCAATATATATATATATTTGGTATTTTTCATTGAATATTACATTTCCTATTTTTACTCCGATTTGGTTAGTTTATTGTGTTTTTCTTTAGGTTGGATTATTTATATTTTCATGCATCACATAGGAGGATTTTATGTTTATGTTGTATGTTTTCAGTTGGTTGTATTATATATTTAAAATCATTCCCAAAATGTTTCACAATCCCAGGGAATTTATTTCTAGACATTGGTTCCTTTGCGATGTCACATAAGGTTAGTGGAATTTCATCTCTTATCTAGATATTGTGATTGTGCGTGATGTTATAGATGGTATTTGTCTTGGTCAGTCTATCTATCTTTTCTAATGGTATTAAGGATATAGAAATGGAAGAACATGAAATATTTAGCATAAATATTAAAAGATAATCTTTTTTATGTTTATGTTTTAGCTAACAAGGTTTTTGGGGTAAAAAAGTGTTTTATGAAACTTTTAGGTGTGTTTCCATCTCATCATCATTGGTTTAACTGATAAGATTTTCATATTATGAATTGTTATTGAGACATCACACTATAATTTCATTTTCTATTTTCAGTTTAATAATTTATGAAAATTATTAAATTGGTCTATTTTTGAAAATAATATTGCATTATTTTTTCTTGGGGTAATTTGGATGGTTTTTATAAGAATTTAGTTACTAGTTGTGTGATAACTAAGTCGACTTTTTTTTCAAGTTATATAAAATGAAATCAGGTAGATGTTATAACAATCAACAAGAATAAGTAGATGAAAATGTTGTTTCACCTGATCCATAGACAAAAGACAACACATAAAAAGAATCATTGAAGATCATCAGACAATGGAAAAGTGAAATAGGATACATGAACCATCAAAATTAGACCATTAAACTCAGTTTAAGAAATAGAATACACTCAAATTTGGGTGGAATTCAAGATGGAATGAGTAGTGGTGTGTCTAAACCAGATGAACCTAATTTTAGAATTCATGGGCACATCGGTAGAGAAAAAATTCAAGTTATCAATGTATGTACTTGATGATATTGCATGTCAATGATGGGATTTATCTAATCAAGATATAGTCAAACAAGGAAATAAAAATTTGGAATTTAAATAACAGTTCAAAAAATAATTCCTTCATCAGACATCCAAAATTTTAAGATCACAGGATTTCTTCTATTTTAAATAAGAGAATATGTTCATCACATAGTATGCGACTATGTTTAGGTGTGTAGTATAATCTTCCATGTATGTTTCTACTTGTGTGTCCCTGAAATAATGCCTCTTTTAGTATAGAATATTTCTAGAGATCCACTCAAATATATCTATTCTATGTACTGTAGAGTATATAGAAATGGTAAATAAAGAAATAGTCACGAAGAGAGATATTTATAGAAATTTGGTTGGCGGTAGTACATTTATCACCATATGAACAACTGTGAAACTAAAAATTTGGGAATAAATAGAATATTCACACCTACTTATATAGTGGTGTAGGGTATTAGAATCAAATAATGGTATTAGGTAAATTTTCTCCATGAAATAATATAATGATTAGTTGTTTCCGATATTGATTTAGTTACCACAATAAACGAGGCTATATATAAAAACCTAGAGAATATAACAACTTTACTCAAATGGGATATCTTTAGAATTATTATTGTAATGATGTAAAGTCTATCATAGGATAGTAATATCATGTTTCTTAGACATTATATTATTTGAGGGGATATATCATTAGAATAATTATCATCCTCAGATCTAAGAAATTAAATGTGACTCTAGTCAAAACATTAATCCATAATTTATGAAATATCATAAAAGAATAAAGAAGCATGTAAGAGCTGCTAAGTATCTTTATGGTGTTGAGAATATTTTCATGGATGATTAATCTAGTCCTCCAATGGTGTGAGGTATAAATATTTTTAATTATACCCTTATGAAACACTTTTTTAATATGAGTGAGTGTCATTAATTTTTTGTTTCTAATATGGCTGATAATATGGGTTTATATATTGAGATGAGGACTTCTGTCTTGAAAAATAAAAAACTCTTAGGAAATGAAAGTATTGAGCCTTTAAATTTGTAGTGTGTTTTATAACGACTGATTTGATTGAGTTGGTTTTGGAATTATCTATTTTGGAAATGAATATATATGACCGGATTGTGTGAATGGACCGGTTAACAATGTTAATGTCCAATATCATGTGTTATGCAAGGAAATCCGGTTCTATATATTTTGATGTTGTTATGAATATCATTAAAAACATTTGGGATGTAAATGTTTATAGATCAGGAACTTTTTTAATTTTTGTTGGGAATATCTCTTATAAATTTGTAGAAGCCGGCTTGGAATCTGTAGGTGAGATCAAACATAGACATTCCAACTATAATTGAATAATTTACTTATATTTTCCCAATAATATATCTAGGTTTCCACATGATAGATAATTAGAATCTATAACTTATCCCCTACTATGGAAAAGTCTAATTTAAACCTAGTCTTATAGATTTTAACCATATAAATTCATGGAATTGAATGTAAAACTAGAATATTTAGAGAGAAAAGGGTTCATTGAACCAAGAATGTCCCTCTAGGTAGTACATTTTCTTTTTAGGTAATGCTAATATAACTCTTTGGATTTGTGTATATTATTAGAGGCATAACCATGTTATGATAAATAATAAGTTTCATCTTCCATGCATTGATGATTTATTCTTTCAATTAAGAGGATTCTAATGGTTCTATAAATTTACATACAATTAGGTTGTCTTGAACTATGAGATCAAAAGGAGGATATTCCAAAGGCATCTTTTCATAGTCATTATAGACATTATAGATACATGGATTTTCTATTTGTTATATTGAATTACCCTGAATAATTTATGGAATTGATAAATTAGATATTTTATAAATCTATAGATTTCATTTTAGTACTTTTCATAGATGATATTCTAGTGTATATGATTAAAAATCGTAATCATGGTAAATTAATGGCTATAGTGTTGGGTACCATACTATGAAATCAATTTTATTTATCTCATAACATGTTATTTAATGAATAAAATAGATTTATTTTGTTGTTTATTTTATTTATAAAAATGTAGTTCCTTTAGATATTTAGATTATATAAATTTTTATCTTTATCCATCCACCAAGTAATATTTTAGAGATATAGAGTTTTCTTGTCTTAGTTGAATATTACCAACACGTCATTCATGGTTTTTCATTTCATGCCTCACCAATGATAGATTTGAAGAGGAAAGGAATACCTTTCTAATGGAATGACGAGGACCAAAAAATACTTCCAAGAGATTACAGTTTTTATTACATCAGTTCACATCCTTATGTTTCTATTGTCTAGATACTGGTATGTCATCTATTGTAATTTATCATGATTTGGGTTGGCATGTTTTGTTCTACTTGGAAATCATGTTGTCACTTATGGCTCAAAAAAACTACGTGTTTAAGAGAATAACTACCAAGCACATGATTTAGAATGAGATGCTATAGTTCGTGGCTTAAATAACAAGCATCATTATCTTTTTTTGAAAAATTAAGGTTCTCACAAATCATAAGATCTTAAATATCATTTTATTAAAAAGATAATTTAATATTATGAAAAATAGATGAATGAAATATGATAATATTCTTGAATTTTAATTGATATATAAATCAGGAAAAGAAAACACTATAGATAAATCATTATAAAATAATTAACAAATTTATTTATCTTAGAAGGCTTCAGATGATTGGTAGGTAATGTTGGCTACAGTTGATATGTATCAGGATTATTTTGGTCAATGTGATGTCATGATATCCATCCCACTTTCTCTTGATTCTTATTTTATTTAGAAGGTTATACACACTCTGACATCTTGTAAAACATATTTATATATTTGGTCAAAGATTAATAGTGGGGAGACCATTTAGGGAAGTGCTATATATGGAAAATATGTGATATGTTCAAGATATTGGAAATTGATAAATTTGTATTATCAAGAAACAATTATTTCTAACTACCACCATCTGATATGGTTCATTCACAATAGTGTCCAGAAGATGCATAAAACATTGAGAGAAATATTTTAGTGGGATGGCATGTAGAGAAGAGTGGAATAGTTTATTTCAAGATGCCTCACCTGTTAGTAGGTCAAGGTGGAACAATAATGGATGGTATGTATGTTAAATTTTTTAATTATTTCAATGTAGAAATAGGTGAAAATATATACGTATTTTTGGATAGTTTTTATAACAACAGTTTAGAAACATGATTCTGTATGAGTGATTTTGGATTAACACATGTAATTGGTTCACTTGATCACTATTTTTGAATCCAATATAGTGGAATATTTTTCCAAAATATAAATTTCAGATGTTGTAATGATACTTGTAATTCCTATTTCATATGTGTCTAATAGGGACCCCAGGTTCCCATCTTGGTTTCTGAATCCTTGAACCAATCCCTTGGAACCCAGTTGACCATGAGCAAAAATTATCATCCTCAAATGGAATTAAAAACCAAAAGGATAATAGTAACATCGAAATCCATGTTGATATTTTTTAGCATGGATTTAGAAGGCTCATGGGATTATCAAATACCATTAGTGGATTTGTCATACAATTATAGTTATCAGGAATTGATACATAATGCCCCATTCAAAGCATTGTTTTGATGTCGTTTTAATTCTCATTTTTTTAGAAACTAGGGTGTATTCTTTTTTTGACCTATATTGGTGAATGAGACAAAGAGAATGACTCATTTCATAATGAAGAGAATGGTGATAGATCGATTTTTTTCATAAATAATATCAAGATAATCATGGATAACCATTATTTTTAGGTGGATAATCATGTTTTGATGTGAATAACTCCAATAATAGGGAATCATCATTTTGATAAAAAAAGAAATTATTGTCCACTGTATATTATACCATTTGAGAAACTTGAATGGGTGGGTCATGTGTTTTATCAGATGGATCTTCCACCAAGTTTTAACAATGTACATAATGTTTTTGGTGTATCTCAATTAAATAATTATTTTCATGACCTTGACCATGTGATTTTACGGGACTATATTTATATTTTACTAGATTCTACATTGATTCACGTGCCAATATAAATTATTTATAAGAAGGAGTATATATTCTTCTAGAAAGTTATTTGTTTAGTGTCATGTTTATGGATTCATGGTAAAATTTTAGAAGAAATGTCTGAATAAAGAAAGGTTATTTTAATGCAGCGGCCTAAGATACTGAAAAAAAAATTTCATCTTTCAAATTTTTGAGACTGAAATGACCAATTATGTTGATAATTTATCACCCTTAGTTTGATGTATGCTTTCCTTTTATGCCTTTTGTTTTTATTTTTGAGTCGATGGATAATTTTATTCAATAATTTTAGAGGAGATAGTTTTAATTTTGATGAATTAGAACTTCTGTCGCATGGAGACCGATGTATGTCTTAGGAGTGGTCGATAAAATATTGAGTGAACCAACAACATCTTAGGGCCCCGGAGATTGAAATTCAATTCCACAACCATTTGTAGTATGGCTCCACCATTGAGTTGGGATCTGGAGGAGACTGGTTGGGTGTTGTGTCATGGGGAAGGGAAATGGAGTAGTCCAATAGAGCAGTAGGTAATGTAAGGTATGGATGGACCATAGTTATCTAAGGAGTAATTACAGTTTTTATGACTATTTCAAACCCCCTACAATGTAATGTGTATGATGAAACGTAGGCTCTATTTGGATACATAGTGGTTCTCAGACATGGAGTTGACCATTTAGGATACGGTATGGTCTTCATCATTGAACTAATGTCTTCCTTGTTTTAGTGATTCTGCATCATGGTATTGGATGAATAATCATGGTCTTATGTTTCTAATTTGGGTATAAAAGTACATCTTGTTGCTATAAATACAACTTTTTGGGTGACGTCTCTTCTCCCCATGACTTCTAAGGATTTCATTGGCATATTCAACATATCTTTGATATCTAGACTATAATTATAATTTATAATTGAGAATTTTATAATGGAAATAAAATATAAATAGAAGGAAAATATTATATTGGTGGTTTTTTCCTAGGAACCTTTGTTCTATTATCCTTTTTCATGAACCATTGAGTGGTAGGTGGTTTCTCCATCATATCATCTATTCTAGAACATGACAGATTAATTTGTTTTAAATGTTTTCATGAATTTTTATGGAATGGTTATACAGTTGTGTGAAAAAATATATGGTGGTCTATGTTTTGTAAAAATGTTATGTTGGATGTCTTTTAGAAAACCCTTCATGTTTATAATTTTAAAATGACTATTTGAAATGATGAAATTATTTTTATGCGTGTATTTTTTGATGAAATTATTTTAAAATATGAATTGCCTTATTTGAAATTTTTTTGGGATGAAAATTTTCTTAATGTGCTTTCTTGTGTTCAAAGTGGATAGTTTGGGTAAGAAGTGGAATTGCTAAGGATAGAGATATTATGGTCATGGAGTACCACCTTTAAAGTTAACACCTTGATTGTGGGTATGTGGATGTATGTGTGCATGTGCAAATTGGAAAGGTTTTTCAAAATGTGAATGGATGGATTCTAGATTGATTATGGTTGTCTCACATGTATTTCAATTATAGATTTATATAAACTTTTTAATTATTTTAAACTATTTTAAATAAAATGTGATAACTGGTTCTTTCCCTATTTGTGTGTGTAGGGTTGTGTATGTGGAATTCCAACTGATTTTATACTCAACCCATACTTGAACAAATTGTTGCATATATAGATGTTATATTTCAAGACACAAGAAAGGGGTAGATATATTATTTTTCTAGTAATGCATCTGAATACTGTGGGAATGGAAGACGGGGTTGGAGCACATTGATGGGTCGAGTGTTACTTATGATCATGTTACATGATATATTTGAGTTATATTTTATCTTTTGGTTTTTTTTCATTTTATATTCCATGTTAAGTTGTAAATATGATTTGATTATTTTTTGTTTTTTCTTTGGTTTGTATTATTTATATTATCATGAATCATATATGAGGATTTTTTTGGTTTATGATGTATGTTCATAGGTTGTTTTATTTTATAGGGAATATTATACCCAAATGTTTCATAAGCCCTTAATATTTACTTTTGGCCTTTGATTCCTTTACGATGTCACCTAATATTTGTGTGACCTAATCTCATCTAAATCCATTGATTTGGGGTGATATATTATAGGAATCATCTATATCCTCTTCCTTATCATAAATATGTGTATCCAAGGAAGGATGTGACTAACCCGGAGTTGGATATCCCAAAATGGTACTTTTATCTACATTGGAAGGGGTTTTATCTTCAATGAGGCAGTCCTACTCTATGGAGACTATGGTGAAAAAAATCTAATTAGTCGATCTCATTTGGTTTATAATGTTTGTATCCACCAATGATGTCAAATCAGTGATTAAGGGAGGATATATAATTGGTAAAAACATCTCCTGGGAGGGTATATTTTGATTGGGAGTTGATAACAAGGGGACACACATCTTATTACTTAATTGGAGTAGTTATTTTTGGGTTCAATCATGTATATACTATTTAGATATATGAGGTAATCTTTGATAATTGATTCATCTTGTGGATTATAAAATATATTCAAAGATCCAAGGTTGTTGGGTTTAACTGGTGGATTTTATGGATGATGATATCTTCCAAATATACCTAAGGATCCACTGAGGAGGCTGTCAAATTGTAGGGTTATTGATGTGATTTACTACATCTATCTAGAGTTATTTCTCATTCCTTTTGTAATAAAAAACATCTAGGTAATGGTCTAGAAATTAATTTAAGGGAGCATAATCCCAATAGAGTACCCCAACATGACCATTGATTGAGTTTTTTAGGTACTGAATATATGAATATGGAACATCGTTGTTGAAACAGTTATAGGGCCCCTTCCAAAATTCATTTTCAAAGTTTACTATGAGATAACTATGAACTCAATGTTTTCTTCAAGGTCACCTAATTGGTTCCCTAGATAAATTTTATTGTGTGGTTTCTACTATATATTATCATACTCTTAAATTTTCATGTTTTTGATGGTCATATATTCTCTGGAAAACCCTAACTCATGGAGTCTCTAGGTTTTTATAAGATTTATCTTAGAGATCATGTCCACTAACAAATAATTTATTTATATTCCATAGAAATATATTGTGAATCTCCATAAGAATATGTGTCCCTAAATAGTGGAACCCTCTTCTTACTTAAAGAATAAGACAATTGATTAAAATTCTTAATATTGGACGTCCTCTATGATATAATCCTCAAAATTTGATATATTAGACTCCAAATAGCAAGATACCCTCAGGGTTTTGATGATAAATTCATGTAACACTTTCTAAAGGTGGAGGGTATTAATGATTGAGTGTTCTATTGGTATAATAGTGATGTGTTTCTAAATTTCCTACTTATATGTAAGGGGGATATTTATTTACTCTAAGGGATCCTCATTAATAGGGAATATAGTGGGAATAATTAGACGATGTATAGGGGACTAATATGTTCTTTTAATATTCTGATATTAATTAGATGGCTTATGCTATGCACTAAATGATGGAAATTTGGACTTGGCTAAACGTATATGAGAGATGGGATTATATGGATGTGCTATATGATCAATCAATCTGGTTGGCTGATTAGGCATTCGAGATGATGTAGAATGTTATTATTGTTCCTGTTGATCCCCAAGAAAGGCTTGATGGATAGTTTCAATAGAATGGATAGTCCTTTATAATGTAGCATCCCAAAAATCTTATATGTTAGAACGAATCCTACCCTTCCTTTGATGGAGATAAACAAAGGATTATGAGAGTTATATCTATTATACCTCATCAATAGGTAATGAAAAATGATCCCATAACCTCACATAATTGATAAAATAATATTCATGTTCTTCATTAGTGGAATATTCTAGGATGGGACAGATTATGGGGGCTTCTCCCAGTTCATGGGGCATGAAGTCCCTGAGAGTAAAAGCTGGTTTTGAAACAAGTGGGGGACTCTGATTTCTATGTCATCATCTGTTCCTATTATTATGATATATGGATATTTTTGATGTCAACACAATGGTCAAAATAGTATATGGAGACCATAAGAGGCACTGAACATCACAACCAATCATGGATAATGTCATGTATTTGAGTAACTATATTATGAGCCTTCATGTATTTATAATTACGTGTGTCTCTACCAGGAACATTATTATATTCACTAAATTCTTCATATTCACTATTATATGAGGAAGATAGATGCACCACCTATACTATGATATCACCCAACTCGGCCATGCCATGTTCTACTGGGAACCAGATCTAATCATTGTAGACAAAGAACTTGTTGATTTGTTGTTGAAGGACCATGTAATATGGAAAGTCATTAGCATGGTTTTTCAACCCCATTTTATGGGACCTCCTAGATTCATCTAAATTCAGGATGCTCTTTTCCATGACATAGAAGGAGTACCCTTGTGTTTGTGTATCCTTGATGTAGTAGAACATGTTATTATATTTTTCAAAGGGAAGTGTTGTCACATAGACATGATATAGGTCTTGGGATACATACTCAAGGTGAGGATATTCTTGGAGTGGCATTACTTATGAAGGGAGATGAAGGTGGACTTAATATAAGGCCTGAGATAGCATATTGGTGGCTATTTCTTCCTTCTTAGGCTTCTACTCAGGATCCGGTAGAGGTAAATAGAGTGACCACTTATTTATACACTAAATACATCTTCCAAATTATATTTTCTTTTGAATAATTTATGAAATCCTCATGGATATATCAATGAGATGAAGGTGGAGGCCAACTCTTCTTATACATTTTCCACAGAAATCCTGAATAGTTGTTCTTAAGAATAATGTAAATAATGGAGAACATGACCCCTTTTTATTGGGTATTAGAGTATAAAACCCACTCTTTATCCTTATGATTTCATTTGGAGAGATCATTGATTATAATTTTCCATAAGTTGGAGGAAAACTATTAGATGAACTATAACTGAGATCTTACCATTCATAAATATATCATGGGGATATCTAAACATACCAAATAATGGAAATTACCTCTTTGATATGGATGGATGAAAATTTCACATAATCCTCCAACTATTACGGAGTTCCTAGCACTGGGGTTCGTCATGAGGGACATTGTTCTAGATTTTTTAGTAGATCAACCATTCTATTGAACCTTTGGAATCTCAAATTACTATATTCTGTGGGTGGGAGAACATTCTTCACCAATTCCAGATATAGATCCCCTCCATGAAGGAATTAATCCTTTTGACTCTATAAATCATCTTAACGTGTTGTGAGAGATGTTATAATATCATTCGGGTGGGATTTGATAGTTACCAATGCATTGAAAAACCTTGTGATTTGAGGGATTAAGTGATTATGGATCAAATATGGAAGGTAACACTACTCAGGTGTGGTAATTAGTTCATTTGTCAATCATTTTCTTGATCTACCTGCCTCTATCAGAATCATGTGTATGATACCTCATACCCCAACCTTAGGTGTGTGGCCAAGAAGAAACAATTTTTTGGAAAGTGGAGTAGTAGGGTCCACTCAAGAATTTTTTTTATCCTAGGTACTAAATGAAAATAAGTTCAATGGTGAGCCTCTTATAGACCTCAATATCATGAAGTAGAGTATCCATTATAGCCTATTTTTTAATTTTGGGTTCAAATGTATATGATTTTTTGGTCTCACTAATTCCTTTTCACCTATTGAGATGTCAGCGAATTGGAGGAAACACCTAGTGGGACTTCAAAGGCCCAATTCTTGTCTCTGTTAAATAGTGTGGGAACCTTTTGGAAGATCTTACTAATATTGTGTATCACTTCAAGGTGGATTATATACCCCAAGATCTATTCCATCAACCTAATTTATATGATAATCTAGGTAATTTATCATGATGAAATTCATGGTGTAAGTGGGTAGAGAGGATCTTTCATAGTCAACAGGTAGATTAGGCTGATGTTCATTTTTTCATTTTGAATGTGGAAATAATTAGAGGTAACAGTATAACCCCAAGCCCCTAATTTTCACAAGTGATGCCCCTTTTATTTTCCATTAAATCATGGTGTGGCTCCTGATTTAAGGTAAATGGTATCTATAATAGTACCAATACGACCTGGGATGCTATGTCACCGACATCATAGATATGTCAACATTTTTCCACTGTCTATATATAACATAAATATGTTCATATCTTCTTAGATAGACCATAAGGTGATCTCATAATTGGTTTAATGTCTCCCAAATATTTTCAGATAGGAATGCCAAATGGTCGTATATTATGGACTTTGGGATGGTGAAGTCCATGGTGGAAGGTGGCCAAAACACGACTGATAGCTGGCCAGGCACTAGGATCTCCCACAATAAATCCTCCCACTCATTTTTCTAAGAGAAATCATATTATTAATATTCCCAATAACCAATCAATAATGTATAGGATGCCAAGGGTTGTAGTGAAGTTGACCTACTCTAGTGTGTATTTTCTGATAACGGGGGAATCACAAAGACTGTTAATCCATGAAATGGTAGAGTTTACACTGCAGTTGACACCAATATCATAAATATATCCATGAAGGATGGGGTTTCTATGACCTTCTTTTGATAAAGAAGGTCATCATGTCTCTATGATGAAATAGAGTTATAAAATTTGTTCAATGATGCGAATCTTGAACAAAATGACTCCATTACATTTATTGTGGTGGTGGAGATGACAAAGGTTGATGATGGATGTGACAGTTAATAAAAGTGTCCATCAAAGGATTCCAAGATATCCTCTACATACAACCTCTTGTGGAGGGTCTTAGAGACCTTGTTGATATTTTCCTTGGGTATTGTTGCACTCATAATTTCATGAAATATTTCAAAACATCTATTGATTTTTTGATGTATTTAATTAAAAATTCCCATGAATTTTATTTATTTATTAAAAAGGTTGGGAATAATATAATAGTAATTAAAATTAACTGAAACATGGATTTTTAATGATTAATTTTATTAATTTTAGTTTGAGTATTTAAATAAATTTTATAACAATTTCTATGTAAAAAATATGGTCCAAATGAGCCAAAAATCAACCTCAAGGGCCCTTGAAGACACATGGCTATCTTGAGTGGGATGACTAGACAAGAAGGATCTGAGGGAGATCCTGTCGAGGGGTAGGGGCCATTGTCAGGTATATGGGTAGGAGAAAACACATAGGTTAGGCCAAGGCCCATGTTGTCCTATGCATATTATAACATTCCCTTGTATTTGAGTGTGGTGTAGTGGTATCCCATGACCAGATCAAGATTATGATTCATAGTTTCCATCATATATGTTATAAATGAGCTTGAAAACCCATTTTATATACAATATGGGAAGCAAGAATGATACTACTATTAAAAACATACTGACAGAACATTGTTCAGAATCTCTGACATTCTCTCCTTCCTTGGACACACCTCTATTCACTCTTGGCTACTAATCTGATTCTTGATGTAGCCTTTCACCATCAACAAAGGTCAATATTCAATTATCATACAATAGAGATCTCAGGATCAAAATGATATGGTAATGTCAAAGCCTGAGATCACCATGGATCATTTCCTCCACCTAAAATGACCACTTAATATGAATCATTACCTATAGATTGATGCATTCCACCACTAAAAATGCTGGATGGGTTTGTGGAGTTTTCATTTCCATGGAAGCCCCATTTTCTCCACATCCAATTTAGATCCCACGAAACCATGCACGTGCAAGGGATCCTATGCCATAGTTTGAGTCTTCATTGAAGATAATGGAAGCCCTAAGATACCAACAATAGATATATAAATGATAAAATATATTCTTGACCCTTATTAAAATTGATATAAAGGATAAAAGGAAATATATAATTTTATAGTTGAGGGATTTATCTTATCCATTCTATAAATAGAGGGGATTTTCCATTCCTGATGAAGAGCTCGCAATGGGGTGTCTACAATTTGGGAGGAGGATAAATGTTGCATATTTAATTAATTTTATTTTTACTCTTCATAGTTTTAGTTCTTCAACAATTTTAATTCATTTTCTCAATCAAAATATCACATGAATCTTATATATTCAAGTGCTTCCACCCAAATTCCACAACTGTTTTCTACATCTTGTCATTTTCTATCTCTCCCATTATTCTTTTTATTTTATTTATTCTTTATATCTTCTTATATTTTCATCTACATTGACCTATTACCATCAATAATCAGGGGTTTACTTGAGGGTTTACTGAGGGGATGTTTGTGGGGTTTCATTAATTTAAAACTAAAATTATAAATGTTTTATTTTTGATTATGGTGATTGTGGATGACATGCACGAGTGTGGTGATTGTCCATAATGACATAAAATTAATGTTTGATTCAATTATTTTATTCAAAAAATTTACTTCCCTCCATTAATCATAATCACTCCACATGATGGAGTTGATTTGTCCAATGGATAAAATAGAATATGATTGAGTTGGGTTGAGGAATATTCCACAATCTTAATATAGGTGTGTAATCAACCTTGATTATAGGATGACATAGAATATAGTTTTTTTAGGTGTTAAAGGTTTTCAAAATCAAAAAATTAATTAATAGTAATTTATGTGTGTTATTTCATAACTGAATTATCAAATTGAAATTTAATCAAATGAAGAATAATAATTATGGAATACATAAACCAAACCGTAATGTGAATTTCTTTCTGTTCTTATCTCATCTTTTATTTCATGTGAGTATAATTTTTGATTTTTATATTAGTGTTCCATGATCTGAAAAACTCATATACATTTGTTTTATAAAATAATTAAAATAGAAAAAACCATTAGATTAGGTGAATTTTAATACGCAAGTGTAAAATATGTGAAGCTCCTCAAGTGCGAAGACTCTATTCAACTATTGTGATTGACTAGGAAGAATAGAAATTTGTTTCTCCACAACCCCTGAAAGGTTTGTTATCATAAATAGAACAATTTTTGGGTTCAAAATCAATATTTTTATTAATTTTTTATTTTATCACACAATATATAGTTTTTATTTATTTTATACCAAAAATTTAATTTACTTGATGTTTTCAAATTATTATTTAATTAATTCTTGGATAAATCACCCATAGGCACATAATCAATAGAAAGTGCTATAAAATAGAGATTTATTATTAATAAGTAAGGTTTATTATCTTATTATGATAGTAAATGATATTCACAACAACATAGAGATCAGTTTATCACCTAAATAATTGATGGGAATGGCCAACCAACTTATAAATGACAGTTATAAACTCAAGGATAAAGAGGAAGAACCACTAAATCTTATGGACACTTCTGAATACATAAAAATTTTGGAGTCCATTATTAAGGAGTATTCATAGCTCAAAAATCTCAAAAATATGATTTAGACTAACCATGAGGAGCTATAGTGGATTCATGATGAGGAAGACTTTCCAACTAAGCAATGTGTGATAGATCAACAAGATATATACAACATATAAAAAAAATTGAGGTAAAATATGATCTACAAAATCCATAATTGTTTTTGGATACAACATAATTTCAAATATATCTTTCCATAAAAGCGTAGGAAGCCATGATAATGGTGAAGTTGATGAAAATATGGAGGATGAAAACTAACCACCTATGTCAGGTGAGAACCACTTCAATAAGTCTCTACCACTGAAGAAGAGATTGAAGACCGACCCAGATATGGAGATGAGCTTATCTTGAACACAATTTCATTTTATTTTATTAAATCCAAATTGATTATTAAATCCCACTATTTTTAATTTTTAGATTCATCTAATTCTTTTTTGTCTTATAAGAGGAAGAATAAAATAAATATAAACCTATTGAGGAACACACAAAAATTCCATCACTAATTGAACATGAATTAGAGGAAGTCCTTGTGGTAATCCATGTGAACATTCTAGAGGAAAGAGATATATTGTATTATCACCTTTAAAGGTATAATTATGATTTTAATTTATAATGTTAAAAATTTATCCAAGTAAAATTACATTCTAAAACCCTCTTTGAAAATTCAGTTGGTGCATCCCATATTGTGGAAGAATTGGATAAGCAAGAGGATGTTATAGAAGTTGAATATAAGGAGGATGATCTATACATAATCCTAGCCCCATCATGAAATGTATACCTTATTTTTAGGGCTGTGTATTTGGTTTTATTTGGAAATGGGTAACTTCCTAAAGAAGAAGTGGAATCTAGAAGAATCCAAATGTGGTGGTTCAAACCAAAGAAGCTCTAGCCAACAATCAATTATAGATGATATATAGTATTGTCCTTTAGGAGGTAGTAAAATATAGGGCCATCTTGTGGGATCATACCACAATTTATCTTAACATCCTATATAAAAATCTAGTTTTCAATTTCATTCTTAGGAAAATCTTAGCATTCATACAAAAATACTTTATTTTTTAGATTTAATGCAATGGACCTTCTATTTAATTGATTGATTTATTTTTAGAAGACCACAATGGAAAAAATAATCCCCCAAAAAATTAGAAAATATGAGGTTTGAAACATCATGCGAATAAAAAGTCCATTATCACATTTATTATCTTTAAAACTACCTATCTTTATTTCTGAAAATTTTGTTAAGATGAATATTTCTACATCTGTGCGAAACTCAAAAATGCCATGCCCATACTTGATTTTTTTTCATTTACCTGAATGATCTATGAAAATTTAATTTCTTATGATCACTTTTATTAATTTTATTATATTTAAATTATAATGATATTTAATGAATAAAATATATCATTGAGTTATTAGAGTGAAACATTGATATTGAAATGATGACCCATATTTTAGGGAATTGTTTTATTCCTGTAAAATAAATTTTCATTCCATTTTTCATAATTTGAAATTTGGATTTTTAGTTGAATTTATTTATTATTTTTAGTATTTCAATGAGAAATTATACAATATCATATTTACTATTTATGGATGGATCTATAGACCATTTATTTTTTATTATATCTTGAGAATATTAAATGAGAGATCATGGGGATAACCACCTACTATAAATTTAATTGACACTTTTCAAATCCATCAATTAAGAAAAAAAATTTAAATTATTAAGGAATTGTCTTTGATAATAACTTTTCCTTAATACCAAAATTCACATAAATCCTTGTTTAACCCCTAGAAACCATGATTGAACTTTTTATAAATAATCTACATTTGAAGCCATTTTTATACATTCCAACCCTTCTTTTATAATTCTCATGATATTTTAAATTTGAAGTGTTGAGGTGAGGTAATTAATGGTGTAAGAATGAACTAAATTGTGAGGAAAAGGTGTGGGTGTTCTAATTATATGTATTTTTAAATATTTTTGACTCATTCATTTTTTTATTTTTTACTTTTATAAAGAGGATAAATGATAAAAAAAATATAGGAAAGGGTTGTGACTAAGAATAATAAAAAATACCAAGAACTAAATTGTTGATTTGTATCATATGTGGTTAGGTGTTGTATGTGATGTTTATTCCAAGTATAATTATCAAAAAATTTAAAAACAATTCTAAAAAATTATCTTAAAAATATATATATTTTTAAATATATTTATGGAGAAATTAATTCATTATGATTTCATATTTTTATACCTTAATTTGAGATTTGGAAGTGGGAGTTGTCATTTTGAAGGGGTTAATTTCAATACAATTTCATTTTGATATCGGTATTTATATTTTATACTTAACCTCCCCCTGTGATCCATAATTGTTAACATCAATTCCTAGAGACCAATAGCCTCGGAGTCATAAAAACCGTTATTGAAAGTCCCCATGATTTCAGTTATTCTTTTGCTAGCCTATGGAAAATAAGTATGTTCTCATGATATAGGAATAAATAAAAGTGAATTTATATCATGAGTGATTAGTGTAAATGATTTAAAACTATATTATATCATGAATTGGCATATTTAAAAATAGTAAATTGAGAGAAATGAAAAAAATTAAAAGGTAAGTTTCATCATTTTCAAAAGGTAAAAAGTAAAATACTTTGATTGATTGATCTTTTTCAAAACAAAAAATGAAAATTATATTTTACATGGAATGATAAAATCATATTTTATGAAGATAATTATTTAATTGTATTGTTTGTAAAAATATATATTGGTAAATTTGGTTCCCTATTAAAATTGATGTTGAGATTTAATGCTTGAGGAAAACAATTGTTTAAATGGGGAGGTATTGGTAAAAGGTAAAAAGTAAAACATTTGGATTGATTGATCTTTTTAAAAATGATAAATTTAATTTTTTCTTTAGGATGAACCTGAAAACAAGGCTTTTCATTGGTAATTATTTAGTTTTATTTTTGTGAAATTTAAATATTGTCAATATTGGTTCCCTCTTAAATTCAATGTTGATAT
Source organism: Viscum album (assembly GCA_963277665.1). NCBI lineage: Eukaryota > Viridiplantae > Streptophyta > Magnoliopsida > Santalales > Viscaceae > Viscum > Viscum album. The sequence continues at coordinate 1,504,740,781 of OY728152.1, forward strand.
TTAATTCATGAGTAAAAACAAAGATTATGTGTGGGGGTATTGACATAATCTTAATTTCATGATTTTTTGTTAAGTTATAAATAATTTTTGATGTATTTAATTGAAAATCCCTAGGTAATTGATTGTTTAATAAGAATTTGGGGAAAATAGATAAGTATTTGAAATGAATGAAAATATTAGTTTAAAATGATTTATTTAATTAGAATTTTTTTGGGTATTTAAATAATTTTATAAAAATTTCTAGGTAAAAAATATTGGTATACTAGGATAACCCTCAACCTCAAGGGACCTACTAGCCACGTAGACAACATGAGTGGGAAAGCTATCTAATTAAGGCCTGATCAGGAGCTCCTTAAGGGGAATGGGTGGTTTTGAGATATGTGGGGAGGAGTATGCACAATGGTTGGGATAAAGACCTCATGGGTCTATGGGTGTTAGAACATGACCATGTATGTGAGTACGGAGTACTGGGAGCCCATCCCTAGATCAATACTGTAAGTGGCAGCTACCACAAGATTCATCATAAATGAGTGTGACATCCCATTTCATTTCGGATGTGGAACTCATAACCCAAACTATCATTCACTATATACTGAAATTCTACCATTCAATATCACTCATGTTCTCTACTGCCTCATATAATCCTTTCTACCAATCTCTGCTACTGATCTGATGCTCGATGTGACTGACACCATCAAAAAATGTTGAGACACCATTCCCATATCCCAGAGATCTCATGATCAAGCTGATATGGTAATGTCAAATCTTTATACCACCATAGATCATTTCCTTTACCTTGGATGACCACCATTCACCAATAATGAAGTTATTATTGACCCATCTGACTACTATGAATGAAGAATGGGATTCTAGAGTTTTCTATTCCATGGAATCCCCACATTCCCATATCCCATGTAGAGACCATGAAACCATGTACATGTAAGGGAATATATGGAATAGTTTTAGTCTATATTTAATATAATTGAAACCTTGATATTCCCATGTCAGATATGAAAATAATAATATTATATTCTTACCCTAGATTAAAAGAGATATCGAGGAATAATGGAATGTTAGAAAGATACAGATAATATATTTTTCTTTCCCCCTTAATAATTATAGGGTCTTTCCAATACCAAGGGAGAGGTCATTATGGGAAATAGGGAGTCTCATAGGATTCCAAATTCTGATTTTGTTGGTTTTTTTATTTTTATTTGTTTTATTTTTTCTGTAATTTTTATTTAGCTTCTTAATTAAAAAAATTCATGTATTTTTTTCTATTCAAGTGTTTTCACCCGAATTCCACCATTATTTCCCTTTTCTTCTGACTATCAATCTTTCATTCTTATTTTTATTTAAATTCTTCTCATTATATTATCCTTTTTTACATCTAAATTTTCATCTTATCATTGATAGTTAGGGTCTAACATGAGTCTTGTCCCACGGGTGGTATATGATGATTTATAAATTATATGCTAAAATTAAGAAATATTCCTTTTTTATTTATGGTGAATGAGGATGAATTTCACATGTGTAGTTATTTTTACATATTAAATGAAATTCATTTCCACTTTTTTTTTTAATTTTCCCCCTCTATATTGATTATACGCTCCACACATGATGTAGTTAGGCTATTCAATTGATAGAACATCATATGATAGAGCTAGGTCCTAAAAGATTCCATAGTATTGTTTGAGGTTTCTCATAAACCTTTCTTATAAGAGGAGGTGGAATATATATTTCCCAATAACTATTGTATTCAAAACCAATAAATTAAATAACAGTAAATCAAGTGTGATATTTCATAAGTAAATTATCAAACTGAAATTTTAAAAAATAAAAAAGAATAATGATGGAACCCATAAACCGAACATTAAGGACAAGTTATTTTTTTCTTGTCTCATATTGAATTTCATGTTAGGATAAATTTATTTTTTTCATTTTAGTTATCAAAAATCCCAAAAAATATCATGTATCTCTATTTTATAAAATCATAAAAACAAAATAATGTAGTTCAAGTCAATTGGAATAATCATGTGAGTAATCCCTGAAGATAATCAAGGGATAAAAAACCTATCAACCTTTTTGATGAACTAGAAAAAATATAAATTTTCTTTTTTCCTCACCTTGTGATAGGTGTGTTCTCAAGGATGGTCAATTTTAACTAGGGGGAACCTTCCTCTATATCTGGTGGTGGTGTTGGATGAATCTCTATCATGTTTTCCATCTTCCCAGACTTTGAGATATCAATTTTAGTGCAACATCTTCTTAGTTCATGTCTCAAAAAATCATCGGATCTCTCAATGTGTGATCCTATATGGGTGGAAAATATTTCTTCCAGGAATTATTTGATTGGAATTTCAGGAAACTCCACAATGTAATTTTTATGTCCTTCTACCTTAATATAGATCATTATACTAGGGAAAAAAATTCATCATAGGGAGGACCTTTGGGGAAGATGATGGAATTATAAGGAGGTAACCATGGGGGATTCATCTTTATGGGATGCTCTTCAATGGTTTTTGGCGACACCCATAAGGGGTTGAGTGAAACAAGTAATTTATATGGATGAATGTGGTCGCAATCCTAATATAGTGAGAAACTTCTCCCACATAGTCTTTGCTTATGATTAAGGTGCCTCTTTGATGGAAGTTGTTAGTGAAGCTATTGAAGAGGCCTCCCATTGAATAGGGTTAGTGGAATACCACTTTCACTAGAACCACACACTCAAAACCAAGGCAGATTGGGTAGGGATTTGAATAGTAATCTCATTGACTTGTGGGATCATTTGACATTTTTGGCATTTTTTTGTGGGAGAACTCATGGTTGGCCCTAAAATAATGGTCATAGTAGGAGTGAATAATTCATCCCTCAACTCCTACGTGTATGGTAATGAATTATTGGATCATTTTGGAGAGATTCTCTTGAAATGATTCATCATTACAAGGGTTGGATGGGGGACGGTTATCCCCTATGCGACCCCCAATGTTGATGATGTTGGCATGGTGTCATGGTTTCCAAGCCATGGAGGTTCGTATCCCTGAATGATATGACCCCATCATAATCATTGATATGGATATATTTATTGATCCCACAGTATTGAATGATCTTAGATGGGATAATAGGGTAAAATCACGAAGTAGACTTGGGAGCAGAATTCGTAGAAGAAGAAATCATGTGTGAGATTTCCACACCATTAGTTCTCCTACCCCCATACATGTTGGTTGTAATCCTTTGATAATTACCATATAATTTGTACTATATGATATATAAGGTCAACCATTAGTATAGTTCTGATTATGGAAATTCCCAACATGAAAAATTTTATTCGTCCTCTTCAAGATAGAGGAGGTATTATTGTCAATGATGCTATGAAATGTGGAAGTCCATTTCTCATTATTTTGAAAACTATTAAAGGAGAATATATTCATGTATGGTTCATCAATTATTATGATGATTCCTCTAGGGCATGCATCTCATGTGATGTTCTATATATTTATTTTCATCCAATGACTAGTATTACTCCTCTAGATTTTTTCTTAACATTACCTATTTATAAACATAGGTAACCTCTACTATAGTGGTCAATAATGGTTTCTCCCTGATCAAAATAAGATTATGAGATGACAACTACTTCTTTGGATTCCTCCAAATAGTTCATTTCTAAATATTATTTCCCCTAATATATTTAATACATGTTCATGAATATTGTTCTTGATGCCATCTTGATGTGGGAATCATTTAATTACACTATATTATATCAGGGTAGGGTATCCACATATGGTCATATTTGATGATAAGGATGGGAATGTATAACATATATGGATGCTAGTTATGTTGGAAATATATAGAATATTTTTTATTAGGATTTGAGGGTATCTCATGTATAGGTCTTCTTAGATGTAAAACCTAAGGAATATCATGTACATTATATGGATACTTATGTAAGGGGTGTAAGGAATCCATGACTCATTCCCTCATGCATCATGGGCTTCCTAGATAGGGAGGCTCATTCTTGGTTTGTGATACATGAGGCATCCAAAACACATCATTAAAGGAAACTTTTTCTCTATATATAAGTCTCTCTAGTATTGAAACCTAATTAATGTCATTATATTCACCTGAGGTAGTGAGTTTGAATAATCAGGAGGGGAATTTTTTTTACATATTGGTGATAGAATTTAACATATTTGGAGTCCAGTGAAGACCATCTAACTTATGATCATTATGTATATGTTTAACACACGTTTAAATTATTTTAGGGGGTTTACCCATATAATTTTATCACATAATGTTATATATATATATCTCTCTCTATCTCTCTGTGTGTGTGTGTGTGTGTTTTCATACCATATAAATTACAAAGTCCAGTAGGGACCTCCGATTTCGAAAGTTATAGGTTTATTAGTTATCCTAGAAGGTATGATGTTGCTGCCCCTAGAGGAAAATTTTATTCATAAGGTATGATAAGATAAAACTATATTGGGGAATCCCACTTACCTTATTAGTATATTTTAATCAACAACCATGATGTTTAAGGGCCCAATTTATGGTCAAGCGACATGATTGGTCTATGAAATTTTATGTCGTGTTGTAAGGAAGCTTGTGTCGTGAACTGAGTGAATGCTCTATATGGTGTGTGGATTATTAATAGAGGATACATAGAAGATGTGGTATCATACCATTACTTGAAAATGAGAAAAATTATGTTCAGGGTAAGGCTATAATGTAATGTCATGTGCTAAGGATTTTGTTATGTAGTTTGATGAAATGTGACTAGGAAATTGTGATGTGTAGTTTAATGTCTTAAATCTTAGACATTAAAGGGACTTATCCAATTTTAATCCCATTTCTAATTAGTATAAGAGGATAGAGGCATATCAGGATCCTACATATTATCATCAATGATATCATTTTTTGGTTCGCCTTGGTTGGAAGGGGAGTACATGGTATTATGTGTCTAATACATAGGTTTTGTTAGATAATAAAGTGGTAGACACTTACCATTTCAAACATCATAAAAGAATACCAATGTTAAGGTGAATGTTCTGAGGAGAATAATTCAGTGAGGGTACTTTTCAAACTGATGGAGAAAAGGTTTTGGGTACTATGGTAGTAGATACTAGTCATGAGAATTATTGAGACATGAATAAACCTTGTTTGGGTAGGTATATAGCCCATGATAATTGAACATTCACAAAATATTTGTTTAAAGAAAGGATCCATAATGTAGGGGAATGTGAGGTGGGTTTGATGATGGATGATGGGGTTTATGAATTTGGGGTTCACAAGGATAAGGCCTTTGTGAAACATGGATATCCAACCGAAGGATGGCTTCTTGGTTTCAATGGGTGGGGTTTTGTGAATGGTGGTGGTCTTATGAAAACCAATGTGTGAGTGAGGAATTTTTCACTTGTGCATATGGTGTGATATTTTGAGAAAGTTATCTTCGGCATGATATTATGTTATAAAGGATTCATGGGAGGAAACTTATTATTGATGGTTAACTGTTTGAATCCATATAGTCTTTTGTACATAAAGTATGAAGTTTCATGAATTAAGAGTATTGATTATAAGGCCCATGGTTAGATCCCAATTAAATGTGGGGTGAAGGGGTGTTTATAGGAAAAAAATATTTCTATACATATATTGAATGAAATATTACCATGTTCAGGTAAGGCATAGTTGTTGTAGAATTTTTATGTACATCTTGAAACTCTGGTCTTTTATGAATCTTGGATAATTCATCAATGTCACCAATAGGATGGTTTATGTACTAGTTTAGGACATAATTTGTGTCAAATCATCTATTAAATCCTAAAAAAAACCGATGAAACAAGTTTTTCAGTATCAAAAGTCATCAATTAACAAACTGGACTCCATGAAACATACTATGCCACAACCAATTCATTTGAGGCTGTCTAAAATTCATCCACAAACCCCGAAACACCTAAAAAACAAATGGATAAATCACTAAGGATTGTATTTAAAATTCATTGGGAAATAGCTTAAAAACAAAAATATGAATTAAAATAGCCTCATAATAAAAAACATCACAATCTAACTATCCTCAAACCACACTAATGGAGCATCACTATAACTAACATGGCCTTGCATCACCACTATCTCTAAGTCTCTCTACTGAGACTCTTACAAATTATCCATCTTAGATGATTCTAATATCACCTGATTGTGACAACCCATTCCACTGGAATCCTCAAAATTGAGATTCATCACTATAAGATCTTATAACTATTTTCTATAATATTTTAACACATGAACTAAAACTTCTTTTGAATCCAAATCTACATGAAAAAGTCCCATTTTGTTTGGGTGTAGGTAATTTTAAAATAACAATCCTAAAGAAACTCATTTCATGTCCACTGATTGAGGTTATATTCCCACTGTTAAAATAAATACACCATTATCTTTTGGTCTATCAAGATTAAATATTGCTAAATGGTCTTGTAATGTTGCTAATGATTCTAAGAAAACACCACTACTTCACACTCTAGACAATGTATGGTGTTATTACACTTATTGGGTAAAAAATTACTTGACACATAATATATCAGTTCACTTTGATGAATCATGATATATCCCAATCCTGTATGGGTTACATAAAAAAGTCTTCAAATGTCTTCCCTTCCATTGGAAACAGGGTCACTAGGGCATTGATCAATCTCTCCATTAGGTAGTAAAATGAAGTGTGAAAATATTAAATAAAAATTAAAGACTTATCCTCCCTAATCAATGTATCCAAAGAGCCTAAAATATGAGAGAAATTAGTTATAAACATTAGATAATAGTTTGGAATACTATGTATGCTATGAAAATCTACTTTGAGTATTTTCCAAGCAATAATGACATATATCTTCAAGGGGTCCATAGACGCACCTAGATAAGACACTATAGTTATAAAGAAGTGTACATATGAAATTATAAAATTTCACAAGGGTAGCTTCCCATATAGTTTATGTTTTCTATGATTTCATCAGAAAACTCAAAGGCAATAATCATTATTTTCCTCTATCTGTGAGTAAATAAAGATGTTTCCTCAGAAATGAATAGAAAATAGTCCATGAACTCATGGAACATAATGTCTTTATCCCCCCATGTACGAAACTAATTTTATTTTTAAACCTAATGGAATCATCATACATTTAATGAGTTCATAGATGCACTAGATGGAAGTCCTTTGGATATCGTCCTGATTCACCACCATCTTGTGATATCTAGATTGTAAGTCATTACTTGAAAATGATATGGATCCCTCTATCTAGTAAAAAATATGATATTTCCTCTGAATATGGTAATTGCTTTTTATTTTCACCTAATTTAACTTCATTTATTCCATGAAAAACCTCACAATAACTTTAGCCTTTATAGTGAATAAAACTAGAGCACACCAATGAGTTACACTAGGCAATATGAAACCTTTCTTCTATAAGTAATCAATCAGGATTCACATGTCACACAAACCCATGGGTGATATATGATAAAGATCCATCAAAATTGGATAGGAGGAATATTGGAACTCAATACCAGGATCGATATAATGTCGAGGAGTTGGTTTCACATCCTCATCTATGATTACATATGAGAACTCCTCAATAAATTTGGGAACCTATAAAACTTGACAATCCAATAATAACCCTTCTCTAAAAAAATGATGAACTATAAAAATGGAGTATAGAAAATCCATACTAAAGATGGTATCATTTGGTTTTATCTATAGAAATTATAAACAATACACTAAATGTTGTTTCCTCATCATTAGTATATATCCTGGAACACATAAAACAATAAAACCAATCCTTTAACACACATCTATAACACCGATTTCACCAGAATCCTTTCAAACCCAATATTATCATACATACTGGTGAAGGTGAAACAAATTATTATGAAACTCAATAATAAAATGAATATGAATCTAAGGCAGTGGAAACTCAATTATACCTAAAACAACCTATAGTACCTCTGGTGATAACACCTCCAAATAATGAACCGTCCAATGCTAATCTCATTTACATCTCTAACAATTACCTTGAAAACCATGATACTATTTGGTTCCTTGAGAATGTAGACCCTGATATAACTAATATATATAAATGGATGAATGTCTATAATGTATTTTTATTAGAAAGGGACCTAATCTCACAAACCAAATGAACCACCCCGAGTGATCGAGCTCTGAACTTGATGATGACATTACCACTAGAGTCATAGGAAACAAAAAAATAACACGATAGATTCTTAGGAACCACTAAACCCATGAAATCATGAAGAAAAATTATTTGATTGACTCCCTAATGATCATCTGTTTAACTGCACTGACACTCATAATCACCTTCCTAAAACTCTACTCCACGAGTGGTTCTACCAAACACCTTCTCAAAAAACACCTCCTTATAATTGAATCTTCTCGATTGAATCCAATATAATTTGTGCCTCTAGATATAAAGGGAAAATAAAAGTGATGACTATATATATGATCATTGGATAAAATAATTCCTCAAGATGTCATGCTATGGAGTACAAATCTGGGAAGAGATTAAGAGAGAAACATAAGAGGCCCATGAACAAATTCCCAATATATTATATTCATATGTTCCTTTGTTAAAGGGTGATAAAATCCTTATTAACTTCCATATTCATTATTGATGATAAAAACAACATGAAAACTACCTATGTAAGCCAGTCCAAGAAACATCACAAACCTCCATCTCCCTAACATACAGTGACCGCCATTAACACAACATTATTCACATATTTTTGACTTATAATGGAATCCAGTACTTAGATCTTGATTGAATTATGATAAATGAAATTTATAAATCCTCATGAAAATTACCCATTTAGAAATCAAATATTCTAACCTCAAACTTTTCTCAAATATAATTCATTAAAATACTCAATTCCATCAAATAAATCTCACACTCCACTATCATATCTGTCCTCCAATGATAAGATAGATCATCCTCAAGAATAATTCTTCCAAAAATACTCATGCATGGTGATTGAGGGGCTATATTAAAAAGCACAAGAGAAGAACCTAATGTTTGGTAGCATAAAATATATATCAAGATTCACTTAAATAAATTCATTTTTAAGTCATTTTATTTCCACAAAATATCATATTTGATCATAATAAAAAATAATCATGACACATATACATCTCCTTGTTTTCATCCTCGTGGTAACCATAATCTCACATAGGTGTTTAGTAATATTATAGTCCTTTTTATGGATAATAGGGGGTCCTAAATTCTAATTTTTGGCTAGTGTCACCTACTACATCACACCTTAACCTGGATAGATTAATTTACCAATAATTATAATGAAATTATCACTAGTTCCTTACTCCATTATCCACCAAATCCATTTACCTATAACATTGATTTTGATCTATTAATACTAATTCAGTATAGTTACCCCTACATGGCCGGTAGAGAATAAGAGTGACCATCATGTCTCGCTTCTAGTAAGCATGGGATGGAATTAAGATCTGAAGGTTTAAAACACTAAAATTAAAGGAATTACACTAAATATAAAGAAAATGATACCTGGAAAATATACATAAAAACAAAAATTTCAACTAAGAAGTAGAAAAATAAATTGAATAATCAGAAAATATATGTCAATAAATTCAATAAAAATCTCCAAAGTGAAAAATAAAATGCGTAAACTAAAGTTTCAACTCCACAACAGCTCTATCTTCTAAGATAGTAAACTCAGTTTCAATCATCATAACCATAATAGAAACAAATAATAATGTTTAAAAAAAAATTTCAAGAATTAAATGAGTAATTTAACAATCAATAATGTAAAAGGGTTAAAAAAATAATTTTTATTACACATGTCAACAATGGGTAACTTTATTTTTAGGAGCCTACCCAATTAAAAATTCATAGGTAAAGATGTTTCTATATGAGTAGTGATCGGTATGGGTGGCATCATAGGAAATTTCCTAGTGTATGTGTAATTGATTATAACACAAATGGAATGATAATGTGTTAAACTGGTGTATGTTAGTTAGTTTGTAGACCCATTTGGGAAAATGGGCTGGACTCATGGAGATAACAACATGTATTTGTAAGGTAATTGGGGTGCATATAGGGAATAATGGTTAAATTGGCATATGAGGAGGAAAGCAACCATAAGTTTGGTGGAACATCCTAGGTTGAGATATAGGGTCCACAGTGAGGTTGTTTTTTAACTTAATGGTTTGGGGTGAATGTAACAACCCATAATGTTAAATGTTTAAAAGGATGAATATTACTACCGATATCAACATGGTGAACCATTATTTTTGGTAGATGACCTAATTACAACTCGAAAGTTAATGTTGTTTGTCTTATAGTAGTGATATGTATGAGTGACCACTTGGGAAGCATCCAAGGGTGTGTGTGGGTGTGGAAAAAACACACTGAAAGAACATGTGTTGTCCTTTGGGGGTATTTATTAGGTTGAAGATCCATTTAGGTACATGGGTGGGCCCTAGTGATGGTAAAAAAAGTGTTTGTGGAGAAAGAAAGATTCTTATCGGGGCCAGTATGTTACATATTCTTAGTATTATCATCCCCATGGGATCCAGTGTAAATGTGTAAGGAGAATAATAAATCCCAATAGAAAAAACAATAGAACTAGTTGTAGCTAAATTGGTCAATTATACACAGCGTCATTACTAAGGCCCACTCAAAAAATAACACATCATATTAGTAATGCAATATCATCATACCATAATATATGTACCAAGAATCTGCTTTTCCCAAAGAGTTACCACTCTCATGCCCCATCATCAAACATAATGTACTCTCATCCCATCCATGCCTCTATCAATCATCACAACCCATGACATATCATATGTGAGTTAGGTCACAAACCAATATACCCCAACCCTATTTAGGTCACAACATATAGTGTTTTCATCTATTAGTACCCATATATTAAAATTTTCATTTACATAACCATCCTTATTATCAGACATCCAATAACAACCATATATCCTGGTATGTATGGTTTCATTAATGTGAAAGACATCATCCTCTCTCCCTTCTACTACCATGAATGACCCCCATTATATATCACATCTTATCAACATTGAACATCACTAGTAGCTGAATCATCCTCTGTCGAACCTCACAACAAAATGGGTTTTATATCCATGAATTTCTTATAAATGGATTGAATGGAAGAGGGGGTAATCATAAATCAATTTTCCTCATCATCCTAGATGTTGTGGAAAACAACCCATAAAACATTTAGGTGTCGATACATAGTAATCAACATGGGTTTAGTTTATATAAAAATCAAATTGAAAGTAACCCATATATACATATATGCATAACCTCACAAAATACTCAACTAAATGTTTTATATTTTTACTTCATCAAGTTCATCCACAACCAACTCTATACTACCGTTATCACATTAAACCACCAAATATCTGAAACATAAAAAATTGAAAAAACAAAAAATAACCCATAACTTTATTTCCTTCAATTACTAATTAGAAAACCCTTTATACTATCTTATTATTAAATGCCATTAGTTTTTAAAGTAACTAAACCCTTCGTTAAAGATGACCCCATCTAACCATAAGTTATGTTAATTTCTATATTGTGATGTTAATTAATTCATTTACCACACATTTTTTGGCAAACATTATTTAACATTCCATCAAGCTCCTTTTTAATTTAATAATTTAGAGTTTCACATTTCACCACTTTAAGGAAACTAAAATAAAAACATAACCACCTAGACACATTATAAGAGTAAAATAAAATTAACCCCTATGCATCCAATACTCACGACACATCTATCATGTGAACCCATAATTATGATCATCATTAAAACTTACAAAAGTACCACACAACCACAATGTAAAGATATTATACTAGAACCACAAAACATTATATTACAAATCCTATAAATGTAATTTCCCATTAATTCATCGTTTAACACATTAGTATTTTAACTCAATATCTAGGTTTGTAGACAACTATTTTATTAGTCGTATAAAAGTACTTATAATTTTATGAATGGGTTTCCTCTATGAAATTAAAAAAGGTTTCACTATACACATTATTGTTTAAAAAATTTATTAATATCCCAATATGAATAGAAAAATTTCTTACATTATTAAACATGGATAATCACATAAAAACAAGAAAAATATCAATTCTTTTGAATATAACTCATATATTTAAATTTCATTTAAACCATTTTCATTATATTTATTAGTTAATTTTTACAATAAAATAATGGAAAGGAAAATCAATATAATTTCTTAGAAAAATACAGGATAGAGAGAAAAATGACCCCCTACTAGAAATTATTATATGTTATGCCACAACAAAATTGAGGGAAATAGGGGGAAAATGTCACTGTATTGATATCATAATGTTTGGTATTAAGAAGACAAAAAACATTAAGGGAAATAATGGAAAATAAAGATTGAAAAAATCCTAGGTAAAATTCCATGGAGTGAATCCAAAAATATAGGGAAAAGAAGATATTTAATAGACCTGTACCTCCCAAGTAGAAAGGGACTATGAATATGAATCTATAGGATAAAAAATAGGGGTATAGTTCATCCATATTGGGTGAAAAACTATAATTGATTTCGATTAAATATCATACAATAAGATTACATATAAAGTTATTTGATTTTATTGGGGATGTTAATGTAGTCAATAATCATTTTCATGTGTTATTGAATTTTATTTCATTAAATGCTCAATGACGAGCCCTTTTAATAATCATTTAACATATTGAATGTCACATAATTCATGTATGAAATTTAATACCCTCAATAATGATTTGTTAAAATTTATTTAAATCTCAAATTCCTTATTTTTGTTAAAAACCATTTTACATAATTCTGTGTAAAAAATTGTATTTTATAAAATTAGGCTTTTGTAAACTGTTTAAGCTAAAACATGATGTAATCCACTATATGAAGTGTTTAGGAGACTAAAAAGACTGACTTTTAAAATAATTGACTTCATGAAGGAAGCAAAAGATTTTAAGAACAAACCAACCGATAACATAAATGACCGACCCCTCACATGAATAAACTATAACACTACATGAAGGGTTTTGTCAACCATAAATATAAAAATATTTAAAATTTTAAGGAATAAAAAACCACATAATCAAATAAAATAAAACATAAATAAACTAACCTATAGAATGACCAACCCAAGTGACTACATTAGGGAATAAGAAAAAAGATGAATGAACCATCCTTGCACATGACTGTTTCATGTGACTACACATATGGTATATTAAACTACAAAAGAATCCTAATAAAACACATGAAAGAATAAAATATTACATGAAGGAAATAACCTACTACTTGGACATCCAAATTTAATGCATGAAGTAACCATCCTAAAGAAAAACCAACCCAAGTAACTGTCTGAATGAATAAACAAGCACAAGAAGGAACCAACCAACCGCCTGAACAACCAAAGTGATGACAGGAAAAAACTGACCAAAAACATAGTAAGTTAAACAATCATTAGAAAAGAATTTAAATTTAAAATGTAAAATATACATAACACCCTCTTGAAATTTCCATTCCTTTATAGAAAATAATGGTAGGGGTTTTGGGAACCTAGGACATTATATATTAAAACACACATCATAATAATGGTGATAAATAATAAATTTGAAAATAATTGAAGATATATTAAAATATAAATATAAATATAAATAATATGTATTTAGGTTTCAAAATAATAATAGATAATAGTGGTAGGAATAGTGAATATGTAAATGGAAGATGAAGAGTTTATTTACTATGGATTTGAATTATTCTTATAAATTCCATATTTTAGAAGAGATGAAAATACATAAATAGAAGGAGAATTTAAGGTACAAAATTATTTTTCCCATATAAAATGTGATGTATTAGTTGTGATAGTTAAATTGTAGCATAGGATAACCTTCAAATTTCATAGTTGATAATGATATTTCATGACTAAATAATATAAAATTGAGTTGATGAAAAACCATTACCTTTTCTCTGCACTTCCACGAAGCCCCTTGAAAAATATTTATAATAAATACAACTATATTAATTTCTTATTTATTAAAATTATTCATATTTATAACAATATATTCTTTTAAATTATAATAATACTATATAAATTAATTAGTAAGTCAAGGTTTATTTTCAACATCAGATTATTAACGATCGTGATTATTTTGTGCACACCAGAAATTGTTTATGTGGATTCCTATTAATTTATTATAACTAAATCATTCATAGATTATATAATGTACAATTATTGACACTATAAATAATTAAAATGTTCTTGTTTATTTCCATCATATTTTTATCAATTTTTTTAAGAAGGGGTAAGTGAAAACCTTTTTCCAGTTATTTTTAATGAATAAAAGTTGGAACATTAATAATGAGTCACATTCTAATAAAAACATTCCAAAATCATAAAAATATCACACTAATAATGTTATTTTATTAATTTAATTGTCATAATCATTCAAGTAGTCTAGTGATTAAAATTGAAATACGTTATTCCCTAGAAACTGTAGTCTGAATGTAAAATAATATAATGTTTTAATTTTATATTCAAATAAAATAAGTTAAAAATTTATTTATTATTCAATATTTTTAGTAATTTTATAAATATATATTTTTTTCATTAAATACCCATTTTAATCTAGCCATGTATGTTAGTTATTAACACATGAATTCATTTTTCATGAAAGTGGTAGTCTGCACCCAATGAAAAAAAATGTTGTTATTTTTCTATAGAAAGTGTAATAATATATAATTACTATTATAATAAAAAATTAAATATAAAAACAGTAATTATTTCATTATATTAGAGGGGAAAAATTATTTTGTTGAAGTAAAGGAATAAATGGAATAATTATTTTAATAATGAAAATTAGTATGTAGAATTATTTTTTTCTTCTGGGAAGCCATATTTTTTTATATGAGATTTAGAAAATTAATAGTTACCATAATATAAAAACATGTGAGAGGTTTAATTTAAATGAAAATAATTAATATTATAGTCAAGAATTATATTTTTTTAGTTTATATTTAATTGGGTGGTGGGAGGCTCCTTTTATAAGTGAAGAGAATGGAATATTTACAAATATAATTTCTAAATATAAAACAAAAGCCATTACAAACATTGAAAGTGGTTCTAGTGTGTAAAATAATGGATGGTAGGATAAGATATTGTCAATTTAAAATAATATTTTAATGGTAAAATATAATAATTTTATTTTAAAGTACTATTTTTTCTTTTTAATTCTGTATTTTTTGTGAAATATAATATTTATTTCTAATTAATATTAATAATAAAATTTCATTAAAGTTCAGAAAATCTTCTAAAACATTTATAGAGTCCTATTATTTATATTAAAATAAAACTAGAACATCTCATAATCTTAATGAAAATATAATAAAGTAATATTTTTATACTAATATCACATATGCGAATAATCGCCCCATGTACATTACCCTACGCCACCACACCTATAAACAATTCATAAAAAAGAATGAGATGTCCTCAAATAATCTTCAATTGATGATCTAGAATATTATCATGCCTTTCTATTAATTTCCCATAATCCTTAATATCCAACTAACCCAAGTAAATGATATTAGAGTATTCTTAAGGACATTTTTTATTTTTAAACACACTATAAACATATTTGACCATATCCATATGAGGGGAAGGAACAAACTGATATTGCACTTTTCCATAATGATTGTACACATCAAACTATGTAATAAATTGGTGAGATATCATAATAACACAACAAGATAATTTTTAATATAATGATGATAATCATTCATAAAAACATGAATACCACCCTCAATACCATGTGATTTTATCATATAATATATGTTTGAAATACTAAAAATAATGATTTAATTTCTTCTATTCATGAATCACCTAAACTTTTCCTATTATACCATGAAATAAATCATTTCAATTAGTAAATTACTCACAAAACTCTACTTTTAATAATCAAGGTGTGTGTGGAAACCTATATAATGACTTAAATAGAGCCATCATAAATGATGTGTAATAATAATTATTATATAAAATAATGTTAAGAAAAATTAATTTTCCCCAAGCCACTAAAATTAGGAATACATTCATGAAAAATATATTTTAGAATATGGATTCGGAACTCAGTCTACCAATCTATTTTAGGACAAAATGCTTTTCTAAGGTATAATAAATAGCCAAAATCATGTTGATTAATATTCAAAACTCTTAAGGTAAAATGAGGATAATAATCAAATATCACCATTCTTGAAACACCATTAATATAATTAAGTACTTACACATGCATCATAACTAATTAATTCACTATCCTAAACTATAACATTGATATTAATGGTCTCAAATTCATTAACTATTCAAGAATAACATAGATGGTGTTTATAGGTTCAAGGTGTAGTGGAAGCATGTTATGTTTCATGCCTAACTTTTATTTTGTTCTTGATTGATGTTTAATCCAAGATTTATATGATAATGAACACCTTGATCAAATTAATATAATCAAATAAAACAAAAAAGGATAAAACAACAAAACAAAACACATGATCGTCACATATTATTTACAATTAATTTATGAAAATAATGAATTACCTTGTGAGAAATAATTTATCCATTGATGGATATGATAACGTATCTACCTTATACAGTCGTGGAACTATTAGAATAAAGGTATGATTCCCTCTATTAGTGGTCCACATATGTTTCAAAAATATATATGCATCACTATAGGACTGTATGGGTTCTAGGATGGTCGATCATAACGCTAGTGTCATTCTATTTTGATTTCATCTTGAATTTATTCAAAATTTTCTCCTTTATCTCTCTAAACATGTGTGTGGATGGTGGAGGAAATCTTTTCCCTTTCTTGGGATTGTTCTTGGGTTTCAAGAGGATTCTCTTTGGTTTTCCTTGTTCATAATAAAAATAAAATTGACTCTCTTTAGAAATAATATAATTTTGTTTATATAACATTAGGATTAGAATTAAAAAATTTCACAGGTTTCACTTACTATTTATCTAATCCCCACAAAATCCAATTTCAATACTAATATTATTAATATTTTTATTTCTTAACATGCACTAAACTCACAAATTAAAATTAAATATTATTTAATCAAATAATATTCAATATATATCATTTCTCACTAATCCTAGAAACTCAGTACACCATTCCTACACAATACTTATCTGGACATCAATAATGACTATATATTTGATAAATAAATATCACTACAATATTCTCTAATAAATAAATAAATATTATATTCACTAAATAGAAAATAAATATTTATTAAATATTCCACTCAAATAATTTTCTCCGAAATAACTACTGAAGGAATACATATGATCAAGAAAATGAAAAATAATTATTAAACCACATGTGGGAATAATATTTATTAAAGTTATTAAATAAAAAATAATAATATATATAAGATTCTGGATACACCTTCTGTGTGACCCTCCAGGCCTCTTTCTCAGTGGTATTAGTCAAAGAAGCCTAAAGTCAAAGGATAACATCTAGAAACATTCCAAGGAACCCATATAGAAATAAGTTAATTCCGTAATGACCTAATACCTCATACAAAATATTACTGTTTAATAGAATTCCATTACTATGGTATCTCTAATCAAGTAGATTTCATGCTGGTTCCGTCAACCTATGTGCTCAATGTCTCTTTATATTACATTCAAAAAATCAAATTTTTATATAGAATACAAAGTACATAGATTTATTTATTCCATATCCTATGAATAAAATGGCCTTAGATTTCAACTTATGTTAAAAATATAGAAGGGGAAAATACTTTCTCACATTATTAATTAATGAAATTTTACACATGACACACCCAATATATCCTACATCATAGTGAACATAAATCCCCAAATTTTTCATCAATACATCAAATTATATGACTTATAATAATCATTAATAATATTATTAATATATAAGGATCAATACACACATCATTAGATAGGAACATCCAATGACACATATCATTGCGTATTTCCTACTGGTGGGTCTTGTTTTAATAATATAATACACAGGATATTACCATGGTGTACACCATTATAAGGTGACTCAAATTCCTATGAGTCTCTACCCATGATATCCTGAATAATTTGTATCCCTAAAAGAATTTCATTTAGCTATAAAACATATATTTTATAATACTATCATGCCACTTCTTGGATTGCATCATAGGGCATAAGTTCTATGACCTTTCTGTGCGACTAATATTCTTAGGACATCATCACATACTATTTTGAAAATAAGAACAATCATGATGTGATAATAATATTATTTATATTCATATAAATTAATAAAAGTTATCATAAAGTACATAGAATTTGGTTCTAAAGCACCAACTCCAACATACTCCCACTTACATTAGAGCTAACTGCTAACAACTTGTATTTCTATATCTCTCACATGATACTCAATATTATTCTAAGATAGGATATTACTCAAGGTTCATCTATGTTTTATTTTGTGAAAAACGTATCTTCCTACAGAATTACCCCTTAGAGAAATATACATCATTAGGTGACACTTCTGGAGTATGTTCTTTGTCTGTTGATGTGAAAAAAAATCTTTTGCAGGAGCTACCATTTCAGTATTATCACAATTAAAAGTGATAGGTTCTTAATTTATAGGTATAACATGATGCACCTAGAGAATTATTAATATCAAAATTGATTTCTTTGCTGCATCCTAAGTAATTTTATAATGGGACTCCACTGTAGAATCAGAAAAAATTGGCTTTTTTTTTAAATATTTTAGCTGGAAACTCCTCTATTGAGACAAAAAAGATATCTTGACTGCAAATTCAGATCATTTTGATATATTTGAAAAATAGAATTTTTGTAACCCCTTCTTACCATCTCATAATATCCTCCATTCAATAAGAACATATCCTTAGTCATTCTTAGATACTTGAGGACAATCTTCATATCAGTTCAATACAGTTCTCTTGGATCTTCTTGATATCTTCCAACCATTCACAATTAATAGTTAACATAATGTCAAATATATAACATGGAATACATGATTGATCCTATTTCTAAATCATATGAGATCTCACTCATTCTCTTTTTCTACTAATGTGTCTGAGGACACATTTTCATAGCAATACATATGCCATGTGATATTAGAACCAATCCAATCATGGATTGTTGTATACAAAATACCTTTAGTATTTGGTCAATGTATATACAATGAATTAGTCGATGAATCTTCTTGGATATACCACGAATGATCATGATCCCTAGAATATATATTGATTCACATAATTCCATTATGGAGAAACACTTATTTAGGTAGTCCTCAACAAACTATAATGCTGGCGTGTCATTTAAAATATGTAATATGTCATCATCGTATACTACGATGATAATAATTGAAATACCATTAAACCTCTTGTAAAATCATGGACACCAAAATATTTAATAGCTTTATTGAATAAAAATTTCCATGCACTTTATACTTCATTCAGTCCATATATTGATCTTTTAAAATTGAAAATATTTTTGGAACCACATGGAGTCCCAAAATGTAGTACCCTAGGATTCTGGAGTTTTAGATTCTACAAGAAATCTCAGGGATGGAATGTTGTCGATGAGGAGGTTGTAACATTCTAATACGTTGATCTAGTATGTTCTCCCCTCTTCCAAGGCCCTTTTGATTAAAAATCATTATATGAAGTTTTTGGGGTTTACTGTAAGTTTATAGACAGGTAAAAACCGTGTAATGAAAGTACATAACATGTACTTGGGGAAGAATTCAATTCATCAAGTGGTGGAAAAATCAAGAGCTAGTACACATCTTGAACCTAAGATACAAGTCATGTATGGTTTATATAGTGGATTTTTAGCCCGAGGTGACCGAATTTTCTGCGTACTTATCCAGCGTGGCCTACACATCATGTACCTGAGGTACACGCCATGAGCCGACATGATCCTAGTTTAAAATCACTCTTGCAGCTATATTGTCACATTATTTTTCCTTTCTATTTGTGGATCTCTACTCTAGGCGGTCCTAGGTGACTTCCAAAGGCATTCCACCAGTTGTGTTAGGGTTTTTCCTCTATTTATTTATTGTGGTCCATCACACTTCTTCCTTCTTCTTAGATTTATTCTCTTATCCTCTTGGTTTACTATATCGACACCTTTCATTGGTAGATCTTGGTTGGTGAATTCCAAATAAGTTGATCTTTGGCTATTTTGTTGATAGGAGAAGAGATATAAGTCTGTTTGGCGGAGAATCAACATAGTTTTTTAAGCATTCATTGTCCACTGTTGAGTTTCATCATAACCTTCAAGGTAGGTGGATTTCTTCTCAACTCCTCTTGATAACATTTAATGTATTAGTTTTAAATTAATTATCTTGAATGAAATTTATTGTGAAATCTTTGTTTAATGCATAGAATAAATCTTCTTTAGTGATGATTTATGGTTTTGGTGAAGTTGTGTAATCTTGAGGAATTTTTTTTCAATGTGATTTAGTTTAATGAATTTAAAATTATGATATTAAATCAATGATTTTCAGGGATATCTAAATGGTTTGGTGAGAAATAGGTTTTCAATAAAAATTATTTTTTATTAATATAGTTTTTAATTGAAATGATTTTGATGGAAAATGGTTTACAATAAAAAGATGTTTTTATTCAAGAGGTGTTTGGGCATTATCCTTGGCCATATTGGTGTGTGTGTATTCATATTGTATTTTTGAGGCATGGTTGAAATATGACCTTGTTCTCAGTGCCAAAGGTCAAATGGCACATTAGATATAATTTCCTTTTGATGACTTGGTAGATCGACGAGAAATCACTAATGAGTATGGAACTGTCATAACGTAGCATGCATGGTTTGTTTCATGGGTTTGTGGAAAGATTGGGTATTCCAAAAAGGGATATTGGGAAATGGGTTTAAGGATTGTTTCATTAGTTTTCTGAAAAATTAACTTAATAGAAAAATTGTTTTAAATCGCACTTGTATGATTTTGGTTATAAATGGTTTTGGAAACTTGTTTATATTTAGTTATAAACTATTTTGACAAATCGGTTTTAATAAACTATTTTATATAAATGTTTCTAACTCTTCAATCCTAGTGGCATGAGTAGGGAAGTCATTGGGTAAAAGTTACTTAGTTTTATAGTCACCCCAACTTTGGAACTTTACTGCTTCTGCTGATTCTATCTTCTAAGATAGGAGAAAAGGTAACGTGTCTCACATTTTTAGTACCACTTCACGAGGCATGTGATGTTTAGTGATGTTGGAGCTTGGAGCTGGTGGAGCATGGAATATTGTGGTCTTCCTATAGTTTATAGTTGTTTTCTGGTATCTACTTTGATGTTTGGTTATCTTCCACTATGGTGCATTTTCTTGACTTGTTTTAATAATGTGGTTGAATTTCCATGTTTTTTATCACGCATTATATAGTGGTTGTCTGGATGCGATTGTGGGTTTTTTGGTTTGTTTCTTAAAGGGTAAATCACCCCCACTTCCTTTTGAAACCCTTCGACATTTATTTCCTAACTTTGGCATACTGGGGATGTCTCTTAAGGCCAAGTAATGACTTATTGAACTCTCAAGCCAATGAGATTGGGCGGGTCTTTACAAATAGTATCAGTCTTGTCCTTCCTTTTTTGTAAAAATAGAATCACCTTGTTCAGTCCTTGCCAAACAAGTAATCATTGGTCTTCTTGGTATTGGTGTTGAAATTCATTCTTGTCTATTTGTTGGGTGGGAATCCTAGACAAGAGTTTTATTGTAGAAACATGAAATGTATAGCAAAAAATGGTGTAGATAACCCATTTATGATGAACTTCAAGTTACCGGTGAGTTGGGTAAATAAGTGTTCGGAAAAACTTTTAGGATTTTGAAATCTCATTGTCGTGGTTTTAGAAAATCAGATTAGCATCACATGCATTGTAGAGGAATGACTTCCCACAAGGATTGTATATTTCAATTACAGTAATGACTTACTATTTGGTATGAAATTAATTTTTTTTGAAAAATATATAAATTTTCTTCAAAATTAATGATTTTGAAAAGAGGATATTTGGAGTATTTTAAAAATGGTTTGATTTTCAAAAGCAATAATGTATTTTTTTTAAATGGATGAAAATGGAAAAATTTTGTTTTTGTAAATCAATGTTGTGATAGTTGATGTTATAGAATTTGAAATGCTAAGCCATTAGTTTCTAGAGTGTGAGATTGAAGAGTTCATTGTTGGTTTAGAAAATGAAACCAGGCAGGCGTCGTCAAAATAAACCTAAAGAAGCTATGGAGAATGTGGCTAAAACTGAACCATAGGTGAACCATGATCTTGTTCAGAACATAGTCCAAGAGTTTCAAGCTATGGATACTGGGAACCAGAGGGATTAACCTCGTCATGTAGATCACTCAATCTAGTTCATGAAGTACAATCCACACATCATTAAGGGTGATTCTGAACCTAAAATGGTGAAGGTGTGGCTGAGCAGGATGAATCACATATTTAAATTCATCAGCACACCTACAGAGCTCAAAGTCAGGCTGACCACGTACATGCTCTAGGATCATTCACATCAGTGGTGGGAACAGGTAATGAATTCATAAGTGATAAAGGCCTTACATGGGAGGATTTTGAGGAGTTTTTTAATAAACAATTATATCCTCATACGTTCAAGATCCAGAGTACTATAGAAATATTTAGCCTGAATGAGGAGAATCTATTTTTTCCCAGAATATGTAGCTAAATTCATGAATTTAGTGCGCTTCTCCCCAGAAGATGTGACAAGTGCATCCTTGAAGGAACACATCTTCGAATTGGGGCTAAGGTTGGAGATTTGATTGAAGGTTGCAGTGCTATGTATTGCTGATTATAAAGAGATGGTGAACAGAGCAGCGGTGGCTAAGTGATACATCTTAAGAGCTATGGGAGGCGGAAGTATGATGATACCTACTAGAAATGGTGGGAACTCGAATCCTGGGAACAAGTAGAAAAGGGACACCAATTTCTATTGTGGGAGAAGGAATCAGAATCAGATGGTTGGATTTGTGAACCTTCCTCCATGACCCAAGATCCATGTGAGATACTACCAATGTGGTTCTCTTGACAACATAAAGAGATAGTGTACAAAAAAACCTAGAGCAAGCCATAACTGCAAGAATATGGGGCACCTTGAGTGCTAATGTTATAGTGCTCTGAGGTCAAGTGCTCGAGACAATTCTCAGGTGTCACAAGAATCATATGCTTAGATAGGGTAAGGTTAGCAGAATTAGACTCTTCAATAGAGTATATCTAGACATGGTGATTCTCAAAATATCATGACTCCTTAGCAAGGGTAATCACATGAAGGTAATAAATAGCATAGTGAATTGATGATGAAATTGTGTGGAGGTGAGAAGATGATTGATGATGGTTAGGATATACCATATACATTGGGAGGTATAATTATTTTGAATTCTACCTTTGTGAAAGTGTTGTTTGATATTGGTGCCTCAAATTCCTCCATTCTCTATCGTGCTTTTGACTTTCCATGTTTAAAACTGGAAATGATGCATTCTGTTTTAAAACTGAAAAGTCCTCTCGGTGAATGAGAATGTCAAGGCTTTGTGTGTATAGCATGTGTTAAAATTATTGATGGAGTTGTGCTAAAAAGGGACTTCTCAATGTTGGAGATTGATCTCAATGATGTAATCCTTGGTATGGATTGGATGAAAAGGTTCAAGGATCACGTCAACTATTATATGGGGATAATTAGTTTCATGACTAAGGACGACATAAATTATACCTTTAGAGGGGAGAGGATTTTAATGAAAGGTGCAAAGAAACTATTGACACCAATAGTGGGAACGATATCTTATCATTTGACAGTGTTGAATTTTCCATCAATGTAAGAGATCAAGGAAAATAGTTTTCTAGTAGTTGTGGATCAATTTCCAGATGTATTTCCCAAGAACTTCTTAGGGTTACCACCACTAAAGGATATGGATTTTATGATTGATCTCGTTCTTTGAACCAGTCTTATTTCCCTTCCATCTGATAGGATTTCACCAATATTGTTAATGGAATTAAAGGTGAAGTTGGAGGATCTGGAAATCATGGGTTTTATTCGACCAAGTACGTCTTCGTGGAAAGCAGTAGTCTTGTTTGTGAAGAAAGGAGATGGAACTCTTCGATTGTGTGTTTATTATCGTAAGCTAAACCAATATACGATAAAGAATAGGTATCCACTTCCATGCATTTATGATCCATTCCATCAATTGAGGGAAGCTCAGTGGTTCTCTAAAATTGACCTGTGATGAGGATATCACCAATTTCGAGTTAGGAAGGAGGATATTCCAGAGACAACTTTTATAAGAGGATATGACCACTATGAATATGTAGTCATCATTTTTGCCTAATGAATAGACCTGAAGAATTGATGGCTTTGATTAATCTGATATTTCAGCGATATCTAGACTCATTTGTTGTGGTGTTTGTGGAAAACATCTAGGTGTATTCAAATTGAAGGGCTGACCATGAGGAACACCTAGAAACAGTGTTAAAAATCTTGAGAGATCACCATTTGTATGCCAAATTATCAAAGTGTGATTTATAGATACAGGAGGTACGCTTTCTTGGCCATGTGATTTCTGAAAAAAGTGTTTCAATGGATCTTGAAATGCTAGAAGCTATTATCTCATGGAAACCCCCAAAGAGAGTCTTCGAGATAATTTTTTTTTGGTCTCTCTTGATACTACCGAGGATTTGTGTATGATTTCTCAATACTATATTCACCAATAATAGCTCTAGAAAAGAAGAATGATCTGTTCCAATGGATAGAGGATTGCCAAAAGTATTTCCTGGAGATGAATTCTCATATTACATCGGCACTTATCTTGATTTTACCAGAACCAGGACAAGGCTATGTGGTCTATTGTGATGCTTCAGTATCAGAGTTGGGTTATATTCTCATGCAAGGATACCATGTTATGGATTATGGATCAAGGAAGTTGAGGGTTCATGAGAAGAATTACCCAACACAATATTTGGAGTTAGCTGTAGTTGTCCACTATTTGAAGAAATGGAGACATTATCTATATGGTGAGAAATTCACTCTGTTTATGTTTCATAAATGCTTGAAACACATTTTCTCATTGCAATATTTTAAACTGAGGTAAAGGGGATGGATGGAGTATATCCAGATGTTTGACTTTTACTAGATGTATAAAATAGGAAAAGGGAATTCTATGGAAGATATAATGAGTAGAAGGTCATATGCTCAGTTGGAAAATGAGGCTTCATATGAATGTTAGTTTATGTCAGTCCTAGTCTACATGCATGTGGAATGTAAAGACCAAGGTGATGTTTTGGTTTTCTTTTTAGCTATGATTGTTCCTGATTTGGTAAATATGGTTAAGGAGGGACAAACATATAATGTAGAATGTATGGTTATGAGTTCAAAACTCAATGATGGGAAGACCACTGAGGGATGGAATCATGATGGGAGATCGGTTTTCTACTTTCGAGATCTGGTGATTGTACCTATGGCTTGTCAGGAATAACTCCTTCATGTTTACCTCCATTTGATATAGTCTATACATCCAGGTATACAGAATAAGTATAAGTTGTTGAAGGTGCAGTTTTGGTAGAGCAACATGAAAAGGAATGTGATCGGGTTCGTCTCGTGGTGCTTAACTTGTCATCTAGTTAAAGTAGAGCATCAGAGACCAGATAGTATGTTGCAATATTTTCCAATACTAGTTTGGAAATGGGAGCAGATGGTGATGGATTTTTTTACAGTTCTACCAAGATCATTCGGAAACATGATTCTATATGGGTGATAGTGGATCAACTTACCAAGTCGGCCCATTTCATCCCAATCCGTGAAACTCATACGGTGGAGGATCTATCCAAAATTTATATCCAAGAGGAGGTAAAGATACATGGCGTACCCATTTTAATAGTTTCAGATAGAGATCCATGTTTCCCATATCATTTCAACAAATTATTATAGAAATCCCTTGGGACTCAGTTGACTATGATAACATCATATCATCCTCAAACATATGTGCAATCTGAGCGGATGATACAAACAAGGTAAGAAATGTTGTGGTCTTGTGTAATGAAATTTGGGGGTTCATGGGAGGATCACATAACCTTAGTAGAGTTATCATATAATAATAGCTATCAAGAATCAATAAATATGGATTCATTTGAAGCATTTTATGGGAATCATTGTCATTCTCCACTATGTTGGGTTGAAACAGGCGAGACTTCACTATTTTGGCCGAGCCTTGTCTGAGAAACAACATAGAAAATTTAGTTGATCAACAAGAGGATGGAGATGTCTTAGAGGTGTCAGAAATATTATGCGGATCATCTTCAACATCCTTTTTCTTTTTCAGTATTTGACCATGTGTTCTTGAGGGTATCCCCATGGTTGTTAAATTGTCGTTTTGGGAAGCATGTCTAGTAATCTCCTAAATAAATATGCCCTTTTGAGATACTAGAACAGGTTGGAGAGGTAGCATATCAGTTGGAATTACCACCACTGTTCAGATTAGTGCATAATGTTTTCCATGTTTTGATGTTGAAAAAGTACCACCCTAATCCAAACCATGTGATCAGATGGGATCACATTGACCTAGAGTAGAATGCTTCATTGGTACATATTCTGTTGCGGGTTGTGGAAAGGAAAAAGAAATTATTGCATGGAAATATAATTAGTTTAGAGCGGGTTTTATGGCAGCATGGTCAGATTCAAGAAGAGACATGGGAATGGGAGAAGGAAATTAAAGAGTAATGACAAGAACTATTTTTGGGCAGCAAGGGTTTTCTACTTTCCGATGAAGGAAATACCAATGGTGGGGAGAAAGAGTACCCCTGTTTCTAGAGTTTTATCTTCTACATGAATTCTCTAGGATGGAAGGTTATTGGTGCAGAGGTTGTTAAATTATGATACCCTAATTGAGAAATATCCCCCCTCTACTAATGCCCTTTTGAATACAAATCACTATATACAGATTTCTGGGGTTTAATACTGGTTTTTGGATAGGTACACGCTGTGTAATTGAAGTACATGACATGTACTTGGGGACGAATTCATGTCATGAAGTGGTTTCCACATCAAGATCTAGTATACATTAGGTACCTAAGGTACAGGTCGGTAGGGTTTAAATAGTTTATTTTTATCCTGAGGCAATAGATTTTTCGGTGTACTTATCCAATGTGGCCTACAAGTCTGGTACCTGAGGTACATGTCATGTGTTGGGAAACACCCAGTTTAGAATAACACTTAAAGCTGTTTCATTGAATTCTTTTTATTACCTCTTCGCGACTCTTGACTCTAGGCGGCCCTAGGAAAATTTCAGAGGAGTTCCACCATCTTTGTAAGGGATTTTCATTAATTTCTTTATTGCGATTCACCGTTCTTCTTTCGGATACTTAGATCTATTGTCATATCATCTTGTTTTCTCATATCTGCACCCATTATGGGTATATCTAGGTTATTGAATTCCAAATAAGTTGAGTTTTGTATTTTTTGTTGATATGAGAAGTGATCTAAGGCCATTTGGTGGAGAATCAACCCGGTTTTTGTGAGCATTCTTCGTCCGTTGTGGAGTTTCATCAAAACCTTTAAGGTAAGTGGGTTAAATTTCAACTCCTCTTTCTAGAATTGATTGGATTAGTTTCAAATTAATTATCTTGAATGAAATTTATTGTGAAATATTGGATTAATGCTTGGAATAAATCTTCTTTAGTGATGATTTATGGTTTTAGTGAAATTCTGTAATCTTAATGAATAGTTTTCAAAGTGATTTAGTTTCATTAATTTAAAATGATTATTTTAAATAATTTATTTTCTGGAATTTCTAAAAGGTTTGATGGTAAAGATATTTTCAACAAAAAGGGAGTTTTATTGAAATAATTTGTCATTGAAATGATTTTTATGGAAAATGGTTTTCAATAAAAAGATGTTTTTATTGATGATATGTTTTTGAATTATCCTTGGGCATACTGGTGTGTGTGTATTAATATTTTATTTCTGAGGCTTGTTTTAAATAAGACCTTGTTCTCAAGGATAAAATCCAAATGGAACACAATAAATAATTACATTGTGAAGACTTGGTTGATCAACGAGAAACCACTCATGAGTATGGAACTATCATAACATAGCATGGATGGATGGTTGCATGGGTTTGCAGAATGGTTGGGTATTCCAAAAAGAGATATAGTGAAATGGTTTTAAAGATTTTTTAGTTATTTTTCTAGAGAGATATCTTTCTAGAAAAATAGGTTTCAATCTCACTTGTATACATTTGGTTATAAATGGTTATGGATATTTGTTTATATTTAGTTACAAACTGTTTTGAGATATTGTTTTATATAAGTTGTTTCATATAAACGTTTCTAACTATTCTATCCTAGTGGAATGAGTATGGATGTCATTGGAGAAAACATATTGAGTTTTATACTCACCCATGCATTGGAACTTTTGTGTTTTTCCAGATACAATTTTTCGGGATAAGGGGAAAAGGTAAAATGTCTCACATTTTTAGTTCCACTTCGTGAGACTTGGGATGTTTGGTGATGTTGGAGCTTGGAGCTGGTGGATCATAGAGTCTTGTGGTCTTCCTAGAGTCTATAATTGTTTTCTACTGTGTAATTTGATGTTTGGTTATCTTCTTCTATAGTGTACTTTGGTTGACTTGTTTTAATAATGTGGTTCAATTTTCTTGTTTTTCATCATGCATCATATAGTGGTTATTACGGTATCATTGTGTGTTTTGTGGATTTTTTAAAAGGGTATATCATCCCCCACTTGCTTCTGAAACCCTTAAAAATTTATTTTCAGTCATTGGCATCTTGGGGATGTCGCTTAAGGCCTAGTAATTACTCATTGTACTATCATGCCAATGAGATTGGGAGGGTCTTTACAAATAGTATTAGTTTTTTCATTCCTTGGTGGAATAATTGGAAAAAGCTTGTTCGGTCCTTGCCTGACAATTAATCATTTCTTTTCTAAGTCTTGGTATTGAAATTACTTCTTTTCTACTAATTGGGTTTGTATCATAAACTTGAGTAGGAATGTCGGAACTTGAAATTTATAGCATAAAAGGATCTCGCTAACCCATTTATTCTGAAATTCATGTTACTAAAGAGTTAGGTAAATAAGTATTTGGAAACACTTCTAGGATTTTGAAATCACATTTTCATGGGTTTATCCAATGATATGAGTTTGAAATGCATTGTAGAGGAATGAATTACCATGGTTATTTCATATTTCATTTGAAGAAATGATTTATGATTTGGTACAAAAGTTAATTTTTTTAAAAATGCAGAATTTGTCTTCAAAATTAATTATTTTGAATGGAGGATATTTTGAGTATTTTGAGAATGCTTTGATTTTCAAAAGAAAGAATGTATTTTATTTTCAAAAATAGTTGAACATGGATAACAGTTGTATTTGTAAAAAAATGTTGTGATAGTTGATGTGATATAATTTTAAATTCTCAACCATTAGTTGTTTGAGAGTGATATTGATTATATTGTTGTTAGATCAGAAAATAGAACCAGGTAGGAATCGTCGAAATCAATAAGAAGAAGCTTCGAAGATCTTGGTTGTACTTGAACCATAGGTGAAGCAAGATATTGTTCAGAGCATAGTCCAAGCATTTGAAGTTATGGATACTAGGAACCAGAGGGAAGATCCCCGACACATAGATAACTCCATATAGTTCATGAAGCAGAATCCACTCATCATCAGGGGTGATTCTGAACCTGAAAAGGTAGAAGTGTGGTTGAGTAGGATGAATCACATCTTTGAATTCATCACTACACCGACAGAGTGCAAAGCCAAGATGGCCATGTACATTCTCGAGGATCTTGCATGTCAGTTGTGGGAACTAGTATTAAATTCAAAAGGGGATCAAGGCATCACTTGTGAAGATTTTGGGGAATTGTTTAATAAAAAAATCTATCCTAATAACTTCTAGATCCAAAGGAAGAAAAAATTATTTATCCTAAAGTAAGAGAATCTCTTTAACACAGAATATGAAGATAAACTAAAAAATTTAGAGCGCTTTACACCAGAAGTTGCAGCAAGTGTGTCCTTAGAGGAACACATATTTGAATCTGGTCTAAGGAAGGAGATTTGGTCGGAGATTACAATGCTACGTATTGATGATTATACAAAGATCATGAACAGAGTGACGGTGTCTGAGAAAGACATTTCAAAAGATATGGGAGGAAGAAGCATGATGATACCTACTAGGAATGGTGGGAAATTCAATGCTGGGAACAAGAAAAAATGGGGCACCTATTTCTTGGGTGGGAGAGGGAATTAGAATCAGACAGTTGGATCAGTGAACCTTACTCCATGACCCAAGATCCAAGACGGATGCTACCAATGTGGTTTTCTTGACCACATAAAGTGACATTATACGTCAAAACCTAGAGAATTCCATAACTATAAGAATATGGGTCACCTTTAGCGCTACTGTCATAGTGCTCCGAGGTCAGGTGCTCAAGAAAAAACTCAGGTATCTAAAGAATCATATGATTCTACAGGGTGAGGACAACATAATTAGGCTCATCAATAGAGCCGAACTAGCCATTGTGATTTTGAAAATAACATGACTCCTCAGTAAGGTAAATCATAGGAAGGGAATAAAGTGCAGAGTGTAGAGACAAATAAATTATATGGAGGAGAGAAAATGATTGTTGTTGATCATGTTGGACCATCTAATAACTATTGGAATGAGGTTCTAGATTGGGTTGGGATAGAATGATTCTCTATTATCTCTAATGTGTTTCATGGGTTTGGATGTTGGACTGATGTGCTATGCTTCCCAAACAAATGGATATGGTTTGAGATGTCATACTAAGGCTCTATAATACCCAAACATATATATATTGATTGATTATCAGAGAGAGCCTTCAATTATAGTTAATTAAATGGTTTAGTAGTGAATTCCACCATACTATTAATAGTGTGTAAACCCTTATGCTATATCTTAAGCTCTCATCGGGACCAAAGCTAATTTAATTGGCTGTTTGGACCTAGAGAACTTGAGGGATGAAAAATGGTTATTTGATAACTACTAAAATGTGTGAAATGTTATTTTTTTATTTTACTTGATAAATCTACATACACTATTATATTGACTGGTTATTACTTTAGGAAATATTTTTGGAGGCCTACTAAATAGTACTCCCACCCTACGTGGTCATCCATGGATCTTGGTTACCTAAGAACATTATACTTATTTTATGGTTTAGGTGCAAGATAGAGACCTTTGTCTCATTTTTTATGGGATAAATGGTTGGATAATGGGGTGTTAGGATATGGAATGGACTCGAAACCATGTTGGTGAATTTTTCCTAGTCATTTAATTATTGATTATTTCTATATTCCCTCCCGAAACATTGTGTATTCATCATACTATTATAGAATTGTTACTTGGTGACTTGTTGGATTTTTCAGTACGATTTCTATTTATTGTTCATAATGGTTATTACATTTATTTATATCACTTTTTTTGATAAGTGGGTATACTCTGCCTTTGTTTGTCTTTAGACCAGTGCTTGAAGTCTGCAGCCTTTTCCATATGGGGAGGTGCAACTAAGGTCATGTGGAAACCTGGATCGGGGCACTATATATAGTGACTACTAGGTCAAGGTTGTTTCAAATTGGTATCCGAGTTGGTTTTCTATTGTATTATTATTTGGGAATGGTAAAAATGTGACTAGGATCTTGTTGGTTTTTGGTAATGAGCTCATTCATAGGTTCATGCATCCCCATGTATGAGGGAAAACCTAAGATTCCATGGGTGGGTAATGATGTTCTATTTTGTACTTTTACATTTGGATAATATTTCCACCTCGAGTGGTGCACTTGGATGTGATTTTATTAATTATTGTGGGTTTGTATCATCTCCAATTTCGGAAAGAGAGAGTGTGTGTATCCATGCATCATGTTAGGCACAGAGGTGTGAAAATTCATCTTTATATTGCATGTGATTGATAGTTACTTAGGAATGGTATGTGGGTATTTTACTTTGTACATGTGGATTATTTTTGTTGATCCTTCTTAAAATGTATGTCGATGGAAATTTTTTTAATTGTGAATTTGAATAAATATTGGTTTATTGAAACGTATGATAATAAATAGTTCTTTAAATTGTGAATCCTTGGGGGTTTAAAAAAAAGGTTTTGAAATATTAATGCTTCGATTTTTTAAAATGGTAAATATGATTAAAGAGGAATGTGAAATGGTGTAACTGTTATGGACACTAGTGGTGAGTATCCCATGTATTGGTAGTTAACCTTGTGTATGGGTGGTTTTGGAAGTTAGAGTAAACTAGTTTGAGACATTGGTTATGGGCTGTGAGTCTTTGATGATTTTTTATGTTTGGTAAAATAGACGATCATATTGCACCATCAGTAGGGATGTAGCCTTTGGGTCCTGAGTTGAATCTCAGTAATGTGTGTTCGGTATCCCTTTTGGGTTTTGAGAGTGACTGTTGTGTTTTGGACCCTAGAGTGGGTGTTTGGATCACCGTGTTGATGTATATGTTTGGGTATCCTTGGTGTGAAACATAGAGTAAATGGTTTCCTAGGCACATCAAACATAATATATTTTGGAATGGGGTCAAGAGTGTCATGCATGAGAAGTGATTTGTTTGGGGTTTGATGTGTATTTCTTTGAGAATGATCTGGTGGTATTTCCTTAAACTTAATCTAGTTTAT
This sequence comes from Viscum album, assembly GCA_963277665.1. Classification (NCBI taxonomy): domain Eukaryota; kingdom Viridiplantae; phylum Streptophyta; class Magnoliopsida; order Santalales; family Viscaceae; genus Viscum; species Viscum album. Next base: position 1,504,773,568 of record OY728152.1, read on the forward strand.
GTTTTTGGAATTTTTTGAGTCTTTTGGTGACCTATAAGAACATTTGATTGAGATTTATTATGCTTTTGGGTCGATGGGATTTGATAGTGGCATATATAGTGTGATTTATAATGCAAGTTTAACATAGGGGGCTAGGAGAAAAAGATAATGGTTATGGAGAAAAAACATGAGTTATGCTTATGAGATGGTAGTTTTGATAAAAATATCAAGGGTAACCTTGGTAGATATTGGACTAGTGTTGAAGGTGCCTCAGAATATAGAACACTAGTAGTTTTTTCAGAGGTGTAATCAATGCATGTTGGGTGTCGAAATGTTTTCTTGGAAAAATTCATTATTATTCCTTGGTTTCTTTTTTTGAGAGGAACCTTAGTTTTTGTAGTTTGGTGTAAGGTTGGTTGGAAAGGATGGATTGTTTGAGTGTTTGAACCTTTTTTGATAAGGATTAATGTGGGTATCATTGTTGTTTTTTGGGCAGACAAGTCAAGGGTGAAAAAAATCATGTTTGGATGCATTTTTAAGAAACTAAATCCTAGGTGAGGGTGGTCACTTGGTTGATATTTTTTCAATGAATGGGTTGGTTTTTGGGTGATATTTTGAGAATTCCATGAGGACGAGGCGTCTAGTGGACTAGGAGGCATGGGTAGATGAGTAAACATGAGTTTGTGCATAGATCTGGTGATGTATTGCTCATCTAATCAAGGGTTATGTTCAATGTATGGTCTTAAGAATGTGTGAGACCTAGACGAATCTGATGATGCCCATATGTTGGAACTTTTCGGGAAGTCAAGATGCTATTTTTGAAGGGTGAATTGGTGGCTCGGGATAAACACATTTCATTTTCAATGAAACCAATGTGGGAAATGCTTTTTGTGAGAGAGGATTATGAGTTTGAGATCGTTGTGATGAATCATTGTGTTTTAGCTGTGGGGGACCAGGGTCATGCTGGAAGAACTCAAGTGGGGAAATGGAGATTGTACAAAATGGAATTTTGTGACACGACTGGTTGGTAGAGGGTCGTGAAATGATCATGAGTTTCGGTTTGGAATACCATTAGAGTTGTGGTGAGTGAGTACTGATGAGATGATTGTGGGTAGTGAATCCCAAAACATTCTACAAGTTAAGGTGTCCCTATAGTGGGGGGTAATATCTATGATATATAATTCTTGGTGGAATTTATCAAGGACTTATTAGCATACTTTTAACTAATGATGATCATTATCAATACCGTAACTTCTTATCAGGTAATCTGATAGAGATTTGGATAGTCTCCTAGAAACCTATATGTGTTTGGTTGGATATATAGCCTCTTGGGGGATACACTAAAATAAAAATATATGTGGAGCGATATGTCGAGGAGTACACCATTGACCGATTAAGGGAGAGGTCCTTGGGATGAACTAGATATTAATGAATTACATGGGTACCATTCTTGGACACTAGTATCGAGGAGTGGGTGATGTGTGATTTTTTTTCTAGTTGAATCTAGACAACCACATCCATGTTTTTGGGTTCATCTTGTAATGAAATAATGAGCCACAATGGTTAAACTTTCTTGATAAAAGTGGTGATAATGATACTGTTAACGTGGGGAGAAGTATGTCAGTCAGGGATTTGCAGACAATGCCATAGAGTGGATGTGTTGGAATCAAGATTTTTAATAAGAAACCTATGAGGAAATTTTTTGGATTCCTTGGTAAAGAACATGTGGAATTTTGATTTGGTAGTCTAATAAGACAGGCATCGGCTTTAGGCTCAGGGTGTTTCTAAAATAAATTTTAGATTCCTATGTTAGAATCCTTGATGGTAGTGAAATGGCATGAAAATAGTTCATGACGATAGAGGCTTGTTGCTAAAACATCAGTGGTGGTTGGGAATGGGACATGGTAAGTGTGTTTGGGTGAACATGGAATTAATTTATGTGTAAAATAATTTTAGTCCTCTAAATCAGTGAAATTCCAACAATGAATCTAGATGTTTCCCAGATGAATTTGATTGGAACAACTAGACTCAACTTGGAAAAATGGGGAATGACGGTAGTGAGTTGAAAACTAGATTCAATGGGTGTTTTTGAATGATAAGTTTGTTTAAAAAGGGATATGGGTTAAAGAGAAACCAAAACAACTTCTTTCAATATATGGATGCTGTAATTTATTATGTTTGGTGTGTTGAAGGGGGAGACAAAGCAAAATGATGGTTTGAATAGTATTGGATTCCTTGACAGTAGAGTTTCAATGAAAATCTGAGAATGATTTAGATAGGAGTGTTAGATTATTGTGGTATACCCTATGTGTAAAAGGAGGTGTTAATCATAGGCCACCTCTAGTTTTATATTTTAATGGAAAGTGAATTTCATTAATGAAAGTGAAGATGAGAGAGATCAAGTTATTCTTAGTCATCAAATTGTCAGTGTATGTTTTTCCTTTCTTAGTGGTTTGATGGAAGGACTAGAAGCCAATGTTGTATGGAGTTCCTAAGGATGTCAGTCATAGTGAGTTGGGAAATTCATCAGGTATGTCGTGAAACTGGTCTTGAGGTTCTTATTGTAACATCCTGGTTCTGGAAGCCACCCAGAGGCGCCCCATACCCAGTTGGTCACATGGCCTCAAGCACATTTCCCCGATCGCCAGAGGCTGCTGACTAGCAGTGAGGGCCTTGGGTGTGATAGTGGGGAAACTATGTCCTCATTGGTAGAGTACACAGTGGAAGTAAATAAATACATACAAGAGCATAAGCAGTAATAATGACATATAGCCGTAACAATAGAAAACTGAAGTACAAACTAGAGAACATATATAAAATGATGCATGATACATATGTCTATGAAAAAATCCAAACAAGTCACAACGCTGGAATAATAACAGTACAAAACTGAAGTACAAAATAGAAGATAAATAGTTCCTCAGCATCGCAAGCCATAGCTTGGTCCCATGCTCTCCAGCTCCACAGAAAGTCATGTACCTGAACTAGAAAGACACTTGCCCTTATATATACCTTCAACAATAGAATCTGTTTGGGCCCATAAGCATGGCCCAAACAGGTTGTGAGACTAAATCTTAGTAGAAAATCACCCAAAGATCTATTCTTAACAGTCTTTGACTATATGGTAGGTAAAAGTACAGGAATCAGTAAACGGGAATGTACTTAACAGTAAATAGTTCCAGAAGTCATATAATCAATCAAGCACAGTAACCCTCTAAGAAGTGCACACAACCTCTCCTCTCTAGTTCAGTATATGAAGACTCTCTGATGAATCACTCACAGTCAATTCCCCGTAAAGTCTAAGGTAGTCAGGAACTCCCTATGGAAGCTCACACAATCAACTCCCATCATATCCCCAAGGTCTAGGACTCTCTGAGAAAGCTCACTCCGTCAATTACCATTATAGCCCAGGTCTTTCATAGACTCTATAAGAAGGCACTCGCCATCAATTCCCCTTATAGTTTAAACAGTTCCGGAATAAAACCAAGACTCTCTACGGAAGCTCACGCGGTCAATCCCCTTATAGTCTAAATCAATCAAGGACTCTCTAAGGACGATAACTCAGTCAATTACCCTTATAGCCCCATGTTGGTCTAGGCTCTCTGAGGATTCTCACTCGTCCAATCCCCCTTATAGCCAAAAGTTCTCCAAGACTCTCCAAAGAAGCTCACCTGGTCAAATCCCCTTATATTCTACTACACTAGGTTATCACAGTCCTTTGTAGGTCCACAAGTATAGCAGTGTAATATGGCCAAGTAAACCTATAGAACTATTTGTCTAACAGTCTACAACATTACAAGCATGTCAGAATACAAACTCTCCATCCTACAACAACAAGTATGGAAAACAGGCACGACAACCGAACTGGCTAAATAGAACCAAACGTTCGTAAATAGAGCATGCAAGGGTAAAACATCAAAAGAATAGAAATTGACCCAATTCATATGAAAATTACATCTACAAAATCATACAAGCATGGCATGAAAACAACAGGGGTAAAACGGTAAACACACAATACCTTGTTCAAGGGTATTGGTGGAATTTTCACATAATACTCAAATACATTGAACGAAAAGGCACAAACCACCTACCTCGGGGTTAAGAGATATCTATACGCGAACCCTGAGGCATGAATCAACTTACATCATTATAGATCTACAAAAATGTATAAAAAGTTCAACCCATGATAACTTATAAAAGAGAAGCAATTGGAAAACAATGCTGTTGTAGAAGGAAGAACTAAACGATGCGATTCCAATGCAACCGACAGTGTTTGATTCGGAGGACGGATGCATGCTTGGGGTTCGTTGAAGATCTGCACCCGCTCGACAGTATTAGACAAACTAGGTTGAGAAGGAGACGGTTCTGTCCGTCAGACGTGACCCTAGTGCTTTTAATGAAATAAAATAAAATACACGGCCTGGACTTTTGAAATACATGATGTGTACTTGGCTCTTCCATACTCCGCCTTAGGTGGCCTCCACATCACCCCACACAACTGTGTGTGTGTGTGTGGCTAGGACAGGGAAAGCATACGGACTCCTGCGGCAACGTAGTACATGGAGTGTACTCATAAATTACATGGCGTGTACTCCAAAAATTTCCAGAAACTCATCTTTTCTCAAAAACTCCATAAAAAAGAAAAACATACCTGAACAGAAGATCCGAGTTCTTCAACAATTCCCCCCTTAAAGAAATTCATCCCTGAATTTTCCTAGCGCAGCATAGAAGAAGAAACCCCGAACAGTTCTGCCACAATTCTCGTACATCGACCTCCCTCTCCCAAGATTCATCCTGCATCAGCCCATTCATCCAGAGCACTCGTATCAGAGGAACAGACCTTCCACAAAGGACCTTTGTACTGCGATCCAAAATCCAGATAATATGCTCCTCAAATGATGCATCCACTTCGAGCTCAACCTCCTTGGGTTTAAAGATATGATACAGGTTTGAAATGTAACATTAAAGATGAGAAACATGAAAAATATTGTTCATAGCCTGGTACCTCTGAGGAAACTGCAACCAATAGGAAACCGACCCAACCTTCTCCAGCACCTCAAATGGCCTGACGTACCTCAGTGAAAGTTACCCTATCTCCAAATCCTCTTGTGTCCCATCCTCGGTGTGACACGCAGGAAAACCTGATCCCTCACCTCGAACTCCAGAGGTCATCTCCACTGATTAGGATAAGACTTTTGTTGATACTGTATAGTATAAATCCTCTTCCGAATCAACTCTATCTTCTCTATGGTCTCTTGAACAAGATGAGTTCCCAGCAAAGATGCCTCTCCGGCCTCCAGCCAACATAAGGGTGATCGATATGTCCTACCATACAAAGCCTCATAAGGTGCCATCTGAATAGTCACATGAAAACTATTATTGTAGTAAAACTCCACAACAGTTATATTCTTCTCCAAATATCCTCCAAATTCTAGGATTCATGCTCAGAGAATGACCTCAAGAACCTGAATCGTACCCCTGGACTGGCCATCTGTCTGGGGGTGGTAAGCTATAATCAAATGTACCTGTGTACCCAAAGCCTTCTGAATCCCTTTCCTGACCCGTGAGGTAAACATGCTTCTCTTTCTGAAGAAATGGAGTGTGTAACTCCATGAAGATGTAAAATCTCTCAAATGTACAACCAGCCCAGCTCATCAACACTGAAGGTCTCCCTGATCGACAAGAAGTGAGCGACCTTCACGAGTCTATCAATGACAACCCAAATTGCTTCCTTCCCACGAGGAAACCTTGGAAAACCAGTCACAAATACCATCAATACATAATTCCACTTCCACATGGGAATGGTAAACTATTATAAAACCTTGGCTACTCACTGATGCTCCGTCATCACCAGCTGACAAGTGGAACACCTCGAGGTGAAACCAGTAATGTCTCTCTTCATACCTGGACACCAATACTGATGGTAGAGAACACGATACATCTTGGTGACCCTAAGATGAACTACCCAAACTAAAGAATGAAAATCCCACATCAAATCCTCACGTATGTATGCTGGAACCCATACGTGCCCCTATAAACGTAAGATCTCATCCACACTCACAGTATATCCAGGAATAGTGTCCTCTCCTAACACACTCTCCCTTAAGACTAGGCCTTCAGAATCTGATAGTTGTCTTATTTGAACTCGATTAGGAGGAGTAGTGGTAACAACTACAGAAGAAAGAAAAGTCTGCCCCTATGTATTTTCCACCTCTAAATGCATCTCAGAGAACAGAGCCATAAGTTTCCACTCACTGTTGGCCTCCTGAACTGCATGTATTTGAGTCCTCTTGCTCAATGCATCAGCTACCACTTTTCCCTTCCCTGGTCTATAGGAAAGCTCAAAGTCAAAGGAATATAGGTACTCAACCCACCTTCGTTGTCTCATATTCAGATCACGCTAAGTGAAGATGTACTTGAGACCTCTTTGGTTGGTGAAAACCACAAAATGCTCTCCCAGAAAATAATGTCTCCAACAACATAAAGCATGGAAAACAATATCTAAATCCAGATCATGCGTTGGGTAATTCCTCTAATGTGGCCTCAACTATCGAGACTTGTACACAACAAATCCATCACCCTGCATAAGAAAAAATCCTAGCCTAATAAATGATGAATCACAGTAAATGGTATAGCTCTTGCATGGCTCTGGAAATACTAGTATTGGTTCTAAAGTCAACCTCCCTTTCATCTCATGAAAGGCTAACTCAAAGGAATTTGACCATAAGAACTTCACACCATTCTTAATAAGACCTATAAGCGGTGCTTCCAAGAATTAAAAGTCCTTTATGAAATGTCTGTAATATCAAGTCATCCCTAGAAAACTCTGCATCTCAAATACATTCTTTGGATGCTCCCAAGAAACTACAGATATCACTTTCTCTAGGTCTATTGATACTCCTACCTCTGAGATAACATGAACCAGGAAGTGAGTCTGGTCCATCCAAAAGAGGAACTTTGAGAGCTTAACATATAACTGAAGCTCCCTCAGTGTGCTGAAAACTATATCAAGATGGGTATAATGGTCGTGTAGAGTGTGAGAGTACACCAAGATATCGTCCACGAAAACAACCATGAAGGAATCACAGTATGGATGGAACACTCAGTTCATCAGTTCCAAGATAATTGTAGCCATGTTCGTGAGACCGAATGGCATAACCATATACATGTATAGACCATAGCTTCTCTGGAAGGCAGTGAGAGGTATATCAGATGGTCTAGCATGCAACTGATGATAACCGAACCTCATGTCAATCTTTGAGAACACCTGGGCTCGTCGATGATGATGAAAGAGATTATCAATCCTTGGAAAGGGATTTTGGTTCTTAACCATCAACTGGTTCAGATTCTGATAATCCACACAAAGCCTAAAGGTGTCATCGGCTTTCTTCTCAAACAGGATAGGAGAACCCCTAGGAGAAGTACTGGGTCTGATAAAAACCTTTGCCTGTAACTTGTCCAACATCTTCTTGAGTTCCTGCAACTCTAGTGTAGCCTTCCTATAAGGATGAATGGGCATCGGTGCCACTCCTGGCACAATCTCAATCGAGAAGTCTACCTCATTCTCTAGAAAAAAACCTGCAAAGTCCTCTGGAAAGACATCTCTGAAATGATCCACCACTAGAGGAAAGTCTAACTGTGATGTCCCCTGGTCATATTGATATAGAATAGAAATTTGGGCTGTAAATCCTCCCAACACATGATGCTATGGACCCACTCTTCTTGCCTGGACATCCCATTCTACCCTATGAAGAAAGGATCCACCCTTTGGTAATACAAAACTCACCCTATGGTGATAACAGTCGACGACTACCTAGAAGGGAACTAGCTAATCCATTCCAAGAATGACATCATAGCCTATCATCTCTAGGACATAGAGATCCCATTAGAAGTGACACCCACCAACCTCTAGAAGTAACTCCTTGCACTGACATACACTAGCCGTTCTAGTCCCCAACGGTGTGTCTAGCATCAAAACATCGGTAGAAGTGAAGATACAGAGCCCAAGGCTCTCCATAACAACAACAGATATAAAGCTATGGGAAGCCCCTATATCAAAAATAGATGAAGATAAAAATGAGGCAACTAGGATAGTACCTCGAATAATAGAGGAGCCGGGATCCTGCTCCTACTGAGTCTACTCCATTGGAAAAGTATGGCCTATGTTGCGGCCCTGTGACCCTACCTAATCACTTTGAGCTGATCCACCCTGATGTCGCTGAAGAACCCGCGATTGAATACCACAAACACGACCTCCACATGGGCCGGAATGGCTGGAAGAACTCCAGTTCCCAGACTGGTGGGAAATTGGTGGCACTACTCCTGAATGTGGAGTCATAGAAGAACCCCTGTAACCAGCTACTAGTAAGAATAAGTGACAAAAGTGCTGAATATGACCCATATTTCCACAAGATCGGCACTCCATTGGGTATCTCGGGAAACGTGGAATTGTATTCCCCCTTCTACCAAACTGGTAGCACACCACCTGGATACCGAAAGCTACATCCAGCCTGCTCTAATCTCCTTGTGCAACTTCCCTGTGGCGCTTCCGGCTATTTTCTAGCGGAGCACTAACTCTGGATGCCGAACCGCCCTGGCTCACAGCTCCAGAATCCCTCAGATTACACTCTGTGATCAGTGCCTGGTTGATGATAGAAGATATTGAATTCAAATTGAATATGTTCACCTACGATCAGTTGGCATGCCACAGACCATCCTCAAATATCCATGCAAGGAACACCTCATCACCTACCAAAATAGGCATGAAACACTAATGCTCTATGAAGTGAGATGAATACTCCATAACGGAAAGATTACCATGCTCTAGACTCATTAACTCTCTGGCTCGATCGACCCTCATGGTCTATGGATAGAAGTAATCATATAAGAATCATAGAAACTCTCCCCAAGACATATTATGTAGGCGCCCCGCCTATGAGATCCCATCCGACCACATACTGGTGGATTATCAGAGCATGTAGGTAGAAATCTTCACCCTCTTCTTTGGAGGTATCTCCAGATGCTCGAAAATTTTCACTGTGGATTCTAGCCACGACTCTACAGACTGGGTTCCTCCATCCCCTGAGAAAGGAGGAGGAAATTACTGCAGGAAGACCCGCGTCAAATCTGCCATAGACGGGGTGGGAGGCAGCACTCCCTAAAAGGTCTGCATCATCCTCAGAAAGCCCTCCCTGAACTGTGCATCAACACCTATGTCAGGTACAATGGCTGGTGCCAAGGCTGGCACGACAGGAAGATCTGCAGGTGGTCACTGATCGGCCATATCCGGTGTCTGCTCACCGTCAGGTGATTGGCACACAACCGGAGGATGCCTTTATGGCACGAATCTATAAGTTCAAGGACACCTTAGATTTGGATTATCAAGGAATGAAAACAAGAAGTGTAAGATGGGAACATGAGAAAGAAAAAATTCAGGTTTTAAAAAACAAGACTACACGGTGTGTACAATTCATACACGTCGTGTTTCCTGAAGCCATTTATATGGGCATGTACTTCTGCCTATACTGGTCGTGTAAAACCCCAGACACATGGTGTGTTGTCTTAACACATGTCATGTACTTGAATCCTCTTTCCCAATCTAATTTCTTCTACACAGTAAAGCCACACGGATCTCCTAAGATAAAACTACACAGCATGTCCCAGACGGACACGACATGTACTCATCATGCATTACCTGGACCGTGTTGTTCATGAAACGACCTGTGTACCCAGATTACACTACACAACGTGTTCCAAACGTACATGGCATCCAAACCGATGGTGTGGTTAGATACACGGCCGACTACACGGCTAACACAACAAGACATGTTCCAGATGAGCACGGTTTGTACGAGAAGGGGTAACACCGACCCATGTGGTTCGTGACACGGTCGGGTACCTGGGTCAGACTACACGGTGTGTTCAACGAGGACATGATTTGTATATCTTAAGGTCATATCTGTCCGTGTCTTTGGTTACATGGGTAGACAGATGGTCGACACTGCATGACGTGTTCATCCGGTACACGACATATTCCCGTTGGACTTTCCCCATCCCGTGTCTCTACCCACACATCCTACGACATAGTCAGAGACTACACGGTGTATACATAAAGTACATGATGTGTACTTAAGAAAAATAGTTTTTTCTCGAATAGAAGAACACATGGCATGTGGTCAAAACTAAACGGTGTGTATTATGGGTTTTTCCGGACATTAAGCCTCAGAAACTACTCCATAACCTAGAAAAACACTAAAACGAACTATGAAAATGCCAAATTACAATCCGTGAGGGCCCATACTCCCCTCGAATCAAATTTTGGAATCTTGTACACATTATAACATGGAAAACAAGGCAATGATCCACCAAATTCTGGTCCATGAGGGCCCATAACAACTCAAGAACCAATGTTTTGCGTTCATTCAAGTAAAACTATACATAACAATACCCTATCAAATATAATGTATTTCTATCAGGGAAACTATCACAACAACATACATATTTTACACAGCAACTATCACAACAACGTACAATCGCTAATGCATCCTAGATGGCATGGCAAGAAAGCATGACATGTGATTTATAGAAAGTGCCTATATGATGCATGAGATGGAATACCCTTATCTCATGAGGATGAGACAGATATAGAACCTCAATAAAATCAAAAATAATAGAACAATACATGTGAATCACTCAAGGTGAAATCAAATCAACTGTAATAATTGCAAAAGAAGAAAAAAATGCAATTAACGAGGTAGATTGGCTTTTCCCTTTACATGGGTCAGCTACTCCTAGGAAAAGCTTATTACCAAGTACCTATTCCTTCCTACCCCAGGCTAAAGGCTCCAAACAGTAAATCAAGAGAAAAGAATCCCTCTCATAACACTTTGTAACGTCCCTGTTTCGGAAGCCACCTAGAGGCGCCCCGTACCTGGTTGGTGACATGGACTCAAGCACATTTACCCTAACGCCAGAGGCTGCCAACTAGTAGTGAGGGATTTGGGTGTGATAGTGGGGAAACTATGCGCACATTGGTAGCGTACAAAGAAAAAGTTAATAAATACATACAAGAGCAGGAGAACTAATAATGAAAAACAGTAGTAATAGCAAAAAACTGAAGTATAAACTGGAGAAAATATGTAAAATGATGCAAGATACATATGTCTAGGAAAATAGTCAAACATTTCACAATGCTGGAATACAAACAGTACAAAACCAAAGTACAAAATAAAATATAAACAACTCCTCAGCATCGAAAGCCATATCTTGCTCCCATGCTCTCCAACTCCATAGAAAGTCATGTACATATTGTAGAAGGGTGATTTCCATTATCTATACCTGTAGAAATATATTCTGTTTGGTCCCAAAAGCATGGCCCAAACAAGGGGTGAGACTAAATCCCAATAGGCAACCACCCAAAGATCTGTGCCTAACAGTCAGTGAATATATGAAAGGTAAAAGTACAGGAAGCAGTAAACAGGAAAGTGCTCAGAAGTAAACAGTTCCACAAGTCAAATAATCAATCAAGAACATTAACCCTATAGGAATTTCACAAAGACTATCCTCTCTGGTTTAGTATTTGAAGACTCTCTGAGGAAGCACTCACAATCAATTCCCCTTATAGTCTAAGGTAGTCAGGAAATCTCTGAGGAAGCTCACACAATCAATTCCCCTTATAGCCCCATGTTCTAGGACTCTCTGAGGAAGCTCACTCGGTCAATTCCCCTTATATCCCAGGTCATTCATAGACTCTATAAAGAGGCACTCACCATTAATTCCCTTTATAGTCTAAACAGTTCAGGAATAAAACCAAGACTCTCTGAAGAAACTCACACGTTCAATCCCCTTAAAGTGTAAAGCAATCAAGGACTCTCTGAGGAAGCTCACTTAGTTTATTCCCCTTATATCCCAAAGTGGTTCTAGGCACTCTGAGGATGCTCACTCGGTCAATCCCCTTTATAGCCAAAAGTGATCCAAGACTCTCTAAGGAAGCTCACCCATTCAATTCCCCATATAGTCTACTACACCAGGTTCTCATGGCCTTGTGTAGGTCAAAAAACATTGTAGTGTAATATTGTCATGTAATCCTATAAAACTACTTGGATAATAGTCTACAACATTACAAGCATTTCAGAATAAAAACTCTCCATCCTGTGACAATAGGCGTGGAAAACTGGCAAGGTAGCCAAACAAGGTAAACATGACCAAACGGTCATAAAAAGAGCATGCAAAGGAAAAACATCCAAAGCATAGAAATCAACCCAATTCATATTAAAATTACCTCTACATAAGAATACAATCACGACAGGAAAGCAACAATGGTAAAATGGTAAAAACGCAACACCCCGTTCAAGGGTATTGGTAAACATTGCATATAATACTCAAAGACATTGAATGGAAAGGCAGAAACCACCTACCTTGGGGTTATGAGGTCTCTATACGTGATCCTCGAGGCTTGAATCACCTTTGAACATCGTAGATCTATGAAAATGTATAAAATATTCAACCCAAGATAACTTGGCAAAGTTGGGGAATTGGAAAACTATTCTCTAAGAGAAGGAAGAACTCACTGATGCAATTACAATGAAACTGACAGTGTTTGATTCGGTGGATGGACGCACGCTTGGGGGTTTTTCAAGATCCATGGCTATTCGGCGCTCTCAGATGAACTAGGTTGAGAAGGAGACGATTGTGTCTGTCAGACGCGACTCCCGGTGCGTTTAATGAAAAAAATAAAATACACGGTGTGGAATTTTGTGGTACATGGCATGTACTTGCCTTTTCCGTACTCCACTTTAGGCAGCCTCCACATCACCCCACATGACCATGTGTGTGGCCATGACACGACCAACATACGGCCTCCTGTGGCAATGCAATACACGTCATGTACTCATAAAGTACATGGAATGTACTTAAAAAAATTCAAAAAACACTTATTGTCTCAAAAACTCTAGAAAAAGGAAAAATATACCTGATAAGAAAATCTTGGTTCTGACACTTATAGTCTTTTTTGCTGATTAAGGTTCCAAAAAATAGATATGGTGGTGATGAACTAAAGAATATGATGGGGAGGACCATAACATGTATGTTGTTGGTTGATGAAGTGACCATTATTTCAGGTTGGATAGGATTAGGTAAGATCCATCTTGGTGTTTTAGTTTTATTGATGGTTATTGGATTAGGTTTTGATTGGTTGAGTACCTTGAGATGAAGGTTATTCTTGGGCTGTGTTCTGTATGTTTGGATGTGGAATGAGGCTATGGTCCTTAAGTTGTGTACCGACGATGAGCATGGGGTTGTGGAGGAAAAACCATTGGTTCCATAAGATGATTCCAATCTTGGATCACCTTAATATAATTAAAATAATTTATTAAAATGGATCCATGTGATTTGGACCGTGATTTTCTGATAAGATCCAACTAAAGGTTCTCTGATTGGATCTCCTTGGATTGTGTAGTTATTTTTTGGTACCCCTTTTTGTGTGGTGGTTTAGTGATGTTACCCAAATATGTCTCTTACTTTTGAGGCTAGTAATGAATAGCTCTAGGTGGATGTGTGTCATTTTAGGAGCATCTGGTCTTTGATTTTTGATTATAATGGGAAGATTCACTAGCGTAGGATTGTTTGTTGCACTCTGTGTGGTAATGGAATAGCTATGTTTAGAAGGAATTACAGTGGATAGAGGTTGATAGGTGGGCCCTGTGGCTCATACATTATCATGATTACTTGGTGATTCACTGGGAGTATGGATTGAGGGAGATCCATTATAACGTGGGGAGATTGTAATATCTCTACCTTTTATGGGGGATCATACTTGTTTAAATTTTGGTTTAACTCCCTATGTATTAGTTAAAATATGGTTCTTGAGAGTATGAGGTTCCTCGGGGGTGGCCCAAGGGGTTGAGACAAGAAAGTAGAAAAAAAGATTCCATAAAATATGCAGTGAATGGTGGGATCATGGTTAGTACTAACCATGTGTCTGGACTAGGAAACCATGTAGCAATGTTTCCTCTCGGATAAGAACCGGTGCACCAGAACCACACGGTTTTACAAACCATGAGGGCTGCCTCCATAAGACCATGATAATTGATCCCATTTTAAAGTGTCGAGAACACAACCAATGAATGATTTTTCAAACCATCTAGGTGTCCATCCAGACCATGCACCCTAGCTATCTCTTGGATAGAGGGAGATGCACGGTTGGTTCATGGTTTGGCCAACTGTGCGACCAAACTACATGTCTCATAAATAGTGGAAAATTCCCATTTTCTCTCTTAGGGTAAAAAATTTTATCCCTTAGTTTCTCCACTGTTAAACCCTTACTAGCTTGGGTGATGAACTAGTTTCCCCCTCCTCCTCCATGGGTGGCTCTCCTTATATTCTTAAGAATATGGAGAGAAATTTAGTGGGAATTAGAGCTCCAGGTATGTCTTCGACTCCGTTTCATTATATTTTATGAAAGAAGATTGGTGTGTTGATTCCTATCCATATGAATATCTAATCCCTTATTTTCAATGGTGTTATTATCCAGGGTGTTTGAGACCATTTAAGTTCTATTAAAGGGTTTCTTTTGGGTGGGAAGTTGTTTTCAAACATGAGGTTGGTGGTCTTAATGGTTTTCCCATTTCCTTGATGTCTTATGTGTGTATGTGGTTTCTCTAATGTATTTATTTCTAATATTTTGTGTCTTTAGATATGGAATGTGGTTTGAGACATAGTGTGAGGTGATAAGACTTATAAAAACCCCATTGGGTATATTGATGATTTGAGAAGGGACATAGGGCTACCCATGGGTTATTCCAAACCATTGGAACGTTCGTGTGGAATGGGTACACAGTGTGATAGTGAAATTATGAAAATTATTATGTGTGATGGTAAAATTGGTTTATAGGTATGGTTAAATAGGGTATATTGAATTTATTATGTGCTAGTTATGTGAAATGACAAAGGGGATTTTGAAATGGATTGAATGATGTGTTTTGGATTTGATACAGTTATGAGTTAAAAAAAATATTTTGATGTATTGATCATGTGAATTTTTTTAAAAGGAGGAGTTGGCCTCATGGTGATTTAGAAATTGGATCCCTTATATGATTTCAAATAATGATTTTAAATGGGGGTGTGGTCCCTTTCTTGTGAAAATTATTAATGATTGTTTTGAATGGATGTAAATTGAAATAAAGGCCTCATGTAATATTTGTTTTTCAAATATGAGGACCCATGTTTTAAATGGTGGCTTCAAGATAATATTTAAATGAATATTTTGACTCATGCATTATCAATGATTATGAAATGAAATTGATTTTAATTGTTGTATATTTTTTAACATGGGATCATGGGGAGTTTGGTTTAATATGAATATATTATATGAGTAAATATTTATAAATGGTATGAGGGATAATGGGTTATGGTATTTGAATTGTATATGTGTTTAATGCATTATTATTTGTAAATGCTATGTGTATTAAAATTGATCAATTCATGTTAATGGAAAATATGCTAAATGGTTAATGAATCATGTTAACATGGCATAGAGATAAATTTTTGAGTTAGTATTTTAGAATGAGGTGCTATGTTTCTAACTCATTGAATGACTTCCTTTTTTGGGGTGGGTCAAACTGATGCTTTAGACCACACTGATGAAATTATGAGATTTTATGTCAGACTGAGAATAAATTATCCTAACATATAGAGCTTCCAAATTGGTATAGTAAAAACTAATTCTCTAGGCCCACTAATGTTTTTTATGGTTTGGAATGTTGAACGTAGGATCTATGTTTCCCAAAAGTACAAACATTGTCTGGGATATTGGATTGAGGCTCTATGGGTCCCAAACATATGGATATGGCTTAATTTCTTAACTTATGATTTGAAGTAAGTTAATGACTTGATTTATTAGTGAATCTACAATAATGATTAAAAGAGTGTGAACCCTTATGAAATGGATTAGGATATCGGTGTGACCGAAGCTAGTTTAGATGGATTGTTGGCCATAAATAACTTGAGGTATAAAAAATGTTTATGTGATAATTTCCTAAAAGTGAGATAAGTTCATTTTGTTACATTTCATATTTATTGAATTTTATTATCTTCATAAACTATTGTATAGACTAATTATTTGTTTAGACACTGTTGTTGGTGGACAACTGAGTTGTACTCACACCCTCATCTGGCCTCCATGGAACTTGGGTACGTGATAAGATTCTATTTGTTTTCTTATACAGGTGCATGACATGTACCATGGGTCGGGTTATTGTATATGATGATGGGTTGGAGCATTGGATTTTAGTACTGAGAATGGACTCAGAACCATAATTGGGGGTTTTCCCTAGTTTTGGTATTTTAGGGGATTACTGTTTAACTTCTTGAAATGAAGATTATTCATCATAATGTTAAATTATTTTAACATTGTGAATTGTTGGATTTTCCCATATGTTTCTCATTTTTTGTTCCTACTAGTTATTATTATTTTTGGCATCACTTATGTTGTAGATCCATTTTGATAAGAGGTTATAGTCTTCAGATGTTTTTCTTTAGACTCGTGCTTCTAGTCGGAAACCTCTGGGGTACAAGGAGGAGCAACTAAAGTCTTGTGGAAACTCGGATCGGGGAACCAGATTCTGTGGCTACTAGATCAATAATTTTACACTTGAGGTGATAGTTTGTTACCAATGTAGGCATTACAAACTCCTGAAAGCCACATACACATATATGCAACAAAATAGGTTTTTACCCACTTCATAATTCAATGGTAATTCTATTTTATGATTTAGTTGGTACATAGTTTAATGTATTTGACATAGTTTTTAATGAATATCCCCAAAAGGATAATGTATGATTTTAATGACTCATCATCTACCTAACCATGTATAAAATGGGTTTCTTCCTCATTTCACTAACACCATTACATAGTGTTGTGTAAGGTGGAGTGAGTTAATATTGAATCTAAAACTCTAGTATAATGTTGATAAACTCTAGGTTAATATATTCACCACCTATATCTAATATAAGCTTCTTTTCCTTCATTCCAACTCAATTATCTACATCATTATTAAATTATTTTAAATTAATAGAGCTCTAAGACTTATACCTTATGAATTACACATATCCATATCTACTCAAGTTATCAGTTAGAGTAATGATGTATGAATAACCACCTATATCTTCTACTTTAAATGGTCCATACACATCAGAGTATATGAACCCTAGAATCTGTTTATCCCCTTCACCTTATCCACTGAGTGAATGTTTTTTCATTTTCTTTGTAAACAATCATGTAATATTTAAATTGGTTTTTACTTAGAAGATTATAAATAGAAATCATGATAGATATTTTTTAAATTATTCTGGTTTTCTTGACCAAGATGGTGATTCTATTTATGGGTGTTATATGAGCCTTGTGAACATGATTCATCATCTATTTCCAATACATTGTTTTCATAAATTAATACATAATTATTGTAATTTAAATTCACCCTATAATAATATATATTGTCTATATAAAGTAAACAACTTTTATTTCTAAACTAGAAAATAAAACCATATACTTCTATGTGTGATATTGAAATTATCTTCTTTGTAACCATTGGTACATAATAACAATATATTAAAACCAATATCATTACCATTCCCAATGACATGTGGTTTTCACTAATGTCTAGAGTAGCTAGCCTCACACCATTGGAAGATTGAAAATCGACTTTCCCTCAAACAATATTTGGAAATCTACTTGGTTTCAATATTTCGGTATATGTGTGAGAACAAAAAGTTGAATCTAATAACCAATTTCTAGATATTGAATGATTACACTAAATAACGAATTGAAATTTACCTTCCCTTTTTTTGGGTGTATTTCCTCTTCCAATGGCCTTGAATCCCACTTAAAAAACATACTACATCCATTTACTTTCCCTTCCTCTGGATCTTCCTTTTCTTGGAAGGCTAGTGTTCAGGATATTTATACTTTTTATGATTCTTATGCCCCTTATACTTGTTCTTTCTTTTTCCTATTGACTATAAGGAATGTTGGTTTGTCATGCCCCATGTCATTATCAAATTGGATAATCCACGTAATAAGTTTTGAACAAATATTCTCATTATTTCTCACATTATAAACAATAAAAATGGAGAAGGTATAGGTTAGGAATGAAATTATTAGATCTGTGCATAACTCATTCAAGAATTTATTCCCTAAGATGTATAAGAATTAAATGTTGAAAATAAGCATGAGTACATAGGGACTAGTTAGAACTAAATATCTAAGATTAGTTATCCAAAAATAATTGTAGATATCATATCTTTCCTGTCTCACCTAATATTTATATAGATTCTAAAGGTGGGACATCATGTTATATGCTTCCTTATCATCATGTTGTTTCAAAATATCATAGGTCATAGATTATATCATTAAAAATTGTACATCTATTGAATTAGAAAAATGTTTCTCATAGAGAGAAAACAATTCCTTGCTATCCTCATTACTAGGAGCATGAGGAATATATTTTTTATCACATATAATTTCCTTTCATGGCATAGGATAACACGTAAGCACCTTTTCCACTCTTGGAAATTCATGCCAATGAGAAGGTTTTATTTCACAAGTATAGACCTCATTGATATATTCAGATTAATTTTTATTAAATTTTCAATAAGTAATATGGGTAGATATTTATTACATTATCTAATAAAACTTATACAAATAAATAAATATTATACTTATTAATCTCCAACTATTTTATCGAAACCCAATATCCCAAACCATTAGATTCAGAATATCCT
The DNA here is from genome assembly GCA_963277665.1 of Viscum album. Classification (NCBI taxonomy): domain Eukaryota; kingdom Viridiplantae; phylum Streptophyta; class Magnoliopsida; order Santalales; family Viscaceae; genus Viscum; species Viscum album. The sequence goes on from OY728152.1 coordinate 1,504,792,324, forward strand.
GTTAGTTGGATATTCTATTGATAAGGATCAATATTCCCCTTCTAATTACCCCATATTTTTTTGGTTACTGAATTTAAAGGGTTTTAGATTGGCATTCCCAATTCCAACTGCATTAACTCATAGTTCCTTGATCTACTGAGTGGACTCCCAAATCTTGTAATCCTTAAATTCGATTTCCTTGTCCCTTTCCTCTCATTTAGACAAATTCCTTCTTTGGTAGTCAACCCAAGATGTAATGTATGTTACGTCAATCCAAAAATTCATTTTATAATTCCCTGATAATTTAAATTACCCCAACATTGTAAGGTTATGAAATTTGAACTACGGTTAGATTTTAACAAAAGTAGTGGAAGGCTATACCAAAATAATATTTATAATTTTTGGATTTTATATTTTATGTGTAAATTAATGATTATTATGTTTATCACATGCTTTATAATATTATGTGGATTTACATAAGTGATTAACCATTTATTAGATAATATTAATGAAAAAGACAATTTATTTAATTTAAATATTTCATTCGTCTTAATTTTATTATTTCTTATGATCATGATAAAAATTTCATTAATAAAATAATCATTCAACTTGATAGAAATAATACAATAAAGTGTAATTATATTGAGATTTTATAATTGATAGATTATCTAGATGATAATAAACTAACCATTGATCTAGGGTAAAAACCCATTGAAACAATTATGGTTCGTGTTACATCTTTCCAATTGTACATCACTGTATCTCTATTGGATTGATTTCACCTTGCCTCCAAACATGATCCACCACCACTTGCATGGGAGCTCCATCCATTACATCATCTTTTACTCCCACATATATTAGGGTAAGGGGTTTACATAAAAGAAACCAATGGTACGTAGGCCCTTACATAGTAAGAGGAGATATGATACACATAACAAAAATTTATTTTAATAATAAATTAATTGAAACAAACCAAATAAAATTTCCTGGTTTGGGATTATGATCATTCATATGTATATAATAAATTACATATTTAATAAAATTAGTTTTTATTGCTAATCTTTTTTATTTAAGATAAATATTGATCGAATAAATTAATTATCTTATTTATTTAATTATTTTTATCTTAATTCTTATCAGAATTTCCTTGATATTCACATCCATCATAATTTTAGTCAAATTAAATACATTTATAGAAAATTAACCATGAAAGAAAGTTACCTTGGAGACAACATAGTGAGTACCCATCCAAAATACCCAACATGAATTATAATCATATACTATTTACTTGTACATTATGTGTTATACTTGGATTATCATGTACCTTCATGAAGTGTACTATAAATTTAATTATTAAAAAAATTACGTTATTTTTCTTCATGTGTTATTCTTAATTGTACAATGATTAATCTCTTTAATATTACTCATACATGATATACAGATCTAAAAATTATTCATAAATTATTTAAAAATATATATATATATTAAAAACCATCACATGGAATGTCCTTTAAACTTAATTAACACATGAAAGAATATGCTTATAATATATGAAAAGAAAAATAAATTAATTTTTGATTATAAATAATTTTGTGAAATATACATGCCATGTTTAAGATAACTACACAACATGTACTATTGTTGCTTTCTATATAAGGGACATGTCTAGGGGATACGAATCTAAACCATACCAAGACAGAGGATGACATCAAGCATCTCTTCAGAGGAGAGGGAATTTTAAAGAATGGTGCTAAGAGCTTGTTGGAACCAATAGTGGGACTGATCTCTTATCAATAAGTAGTGTTGAATTTGGAATCAATGGAAGAGATCAAGGAAAATAGTTTTCAAAAATTTTTGGATCAATTTCCAAATGTTGTTCCCAAGAACTTCTCAAGGTTACAACCACTATGGGATATGGAGTTTACGATTGATCTGCTTTTGTGGACTAGTCCTATTTATCTTCCATCTAATAGGTTGTCAGAAAAAGATTAAAGGTAATAGAATGTGTAGTTAGAGGAACTAAAAATAAAGGGATTCATTCAGCCAAGTACGTCTCTGTAGGTAGCACCAGTCTTGTATGTGAAGAAATCAGATGGAACTCTTTGATTGTGTGTTTATTATCGTAACCTGAACCAAGATATGATTAAGAACAGGTATCCAACATTATGCATTGATGATCCATTCCATCAATTGAGGGGAGCTCAGTCGTTCTCAAAAATTGACTTGCGATCAGGATATCACCAATTTATAGTTAAGAAGGAAGATATTCCAAATAATTTTTTTAGAATTAGATAATTCCACTATGAATATGTGGTCATTCATTTTGTTTTAACAAATGCCACATTGGTCATCATGGATTTGATGAATCAGATATTTCAGCGATATCTAGACACTTTAGTTGTGGTGTTTGTGGATGACATTTTGGTGTATTCAATGTCAAGGGCAGACCGTGAGGAACACCTAGAAATAGTCTTACAAATCTTGAGAGATCACCATTTTCATGCCAAATTATCAAAGTATGAATTTTGGATATATGAGGTATGATTTCTTGCCTATATGATTTTTGAAAAAGGTGTTTCAGTGTATCTTTAAATTATAGAAGCTATTATCTCACGGAAACCCCCAAAGAATGTCTTTGCGATATGAAGTTTTATCGGTGTAGATAGATACTACCGACACTTTGTGCATGATTTATCACAACGAGCTTAGCCAATAACAGCTCTGACAAAGAATAATGCTCCTTTCTAATGGATAGAGGATTTCCGAAAGTATTTCCTGGAGTTGAAAGTTCATCTTACATCGGCACTTATCTTGACTTTACCGGAACCAAGAAAAGGATATGTGGTATACTGCGATGCTTTAGGATTAGGGTTGGGTTATATTCTCACGCATAGAGACCATGTTGTGGCTTATAATTCAAGGCAGTTGAGGGTGCTTGAGAAGAATTAACCAACACAAAATTTGGAGTTAGCTATAGTATTCCATGATTTGAAGACTTGGAGGAATTATATATTTGGTGAGAAATTCACTGTGTTTTTGGATCTTAAAAGCTTGAAGCACATTTTCTCACAATGAGATATAAATCAGAGGAAATGGAGATAGATGGAGTATCTCTAGATGTTTGATTTTTACTTGATGTATACACTAGGAAATTAGAATTTGTTGGCATATGCATTGAGTTGAAATTCATATGCTCAGTTGGAAGTGAAGGCTTTCGATGAATGGATGTTGCTGTCGGTCCTAGTCGACATGCTTGTGGAAAGTGAAGATAGGGGTGATGTTGTAGTTTTTCTTTTCATCTAAAAATGTTCTAGATTTGGTAAATATGGTTAAGGAGGGAAAAATAAATAATGTAGAATGTTTGGTTGTGAGTTCAAGACTCATCAATGGGGAGACTATTGTGGGTTGGAAACTTGATGGGAGTTAAATTTTCAATTTTTTAGATCGGATGGTTTTACCTGTGGCTTGTCAGGAACAACTAATTCTTGCTTACCAACACTCAAGATGAGATGTAAATACTAGTATACATAAGTTTTATAAGGTTTTGAAGGCATAGTTTTGGTGGAGCATCATAAAAATAAAGGTGATCGAGTTCATTTTGTGGTTCTTAACTTGTCAGTAGTTTAAAGGAGAGTATCAGAGACTTGCTGGTATGTTGCAATTATTGCCCATCCCGGTGTGGAAATGGGAGTAAATGACAATTTATCTTGATAGAGGTAATTCAAGAAGGGTTTGGAAACACGATTCTATATTAGTGATATTGTATCAACTTTCCATGTCAGCCCATTTCATCCCAATTTTTGAAACTCATATGGTGGAGGATCTATCCAAAATTTACACCTAAGAGGTGGTAACGAGACATGGAATACTAGTTTCAATCGTTTCATATATAGACCCAATGTTCCCAAATCCTTTCAGGAAATTTTTATAGAAAGACCGTGGGACTTAGTTAACTATGAAGATGACATATCATCATTAGACAGACGACCAATCTGAGCGGATGATCAAACAATGGGAGACATGTTTCGGGCTTGTGTAATGTATTTTGTTGGTTCATGGGAGGGTCACTTACCCTTAGTGGAGTTCTCATATAATAATAGCTATCAGAACTCAATACATATGGACCCATTTGAAGCATTGTATAGGAATCCTCATCGTTCTCCACTATGTTGGGTGGAAACAGGTGAGACTTCACTAGTCGTACCAAGCCTTGTCCATGAAAAAAGAGAGAAGATCCAGTTGATCAGAAATATAATGGAGATGGCTTAGAGTCATTAGAAATCTTAGGTAGATCATATTCTATGGTCGTTGTCATTTTTGGTAAGTGAGCATGTGTTCTCATGGATATCCCCAAGGCTAGGACATCATCGTTTTGGTTAGTAGGGAAAGTTATATCCTCGATACATAGGCCGTTTGGAGATACTAAAATGAGATGGAGGGTGGCATATCAGTGGGAATTACCATCATAGTTCATCTCAGTGCATAATGTTTTCCATGTGTTCATGTTGAAAAGGTGTCACCATAATCTTAACCATGTTATCATATGGGATCACGTTGACCTAGATCCAAATGCTTTATTGGTACATATTCCATTACAGGTTGTGGATAGGAAAGAGAATGTATTATGTGGAAATAGCATTGGTCTAGTGTGGGTTTTATGAAATCATGGTCATATTCCAAGAGAGACGCGTTAATGGGAGAAGGAAATGAAAGAGCAATGGTTGGAACTCTTTCAGGGCATCTAGGGATTTCTAAATTCCTAGGACAGAAAGACCAAAGGTGGGGAGAATATAGTACCCCAGTTTCTGGATTTTCATCTTCTGCATGACTTCTCGGTGAAAGAAAGTTATTGGTGAAGAGGTTGTAACATTCTGATAACCTGATTGAGAAATTTTCCCCTATGCTAGGTCCATTTTGATTAAAAATCCTTATATGTAGTTTTTTGGGGGTTCATTGATAGTTTTTGGAAAGGTACACATCGTTAACCTCAAGTACACGACATGTACATGGGAAAAAATTCAAGTCATGAAGTGGTAGCCATGTCAATATTTGGTACATGTTGGGAACGTAAGGTACATGTCATGTAGGGTTTAAATAGTGTATTTTTAGAACGAGGTGACAGATTTTTCGTTGTACTTATCCAGTGTGGCCTACATGTCATATACTTGATTTAAACGTCGTGAGTCGACACACACCCAGTTAAAAATAACACTTGCATCTATTTCATCGCATTATTTTTCTTGTCTCTTCATGGCTGTCGACTCTAGGCAGCCCTAGGCGACTTTTAGAGGTGTTTTACTATCTAGGTAATGATTTTTCATCTGTTTGTTTGTTTCGGTTTACCATTCTTCTTTGGTCTACTTAGAGATATTATCATATCCTATTGGTTTCTCAGATATACACCCATTATGGGTAGATTTAGGTTGGTTAATTCCAAATAATTTGAGTTTTGGATTTTTTTTATTGATAAGTGAAGTGATCTATGGCCATTTGGAGGAGAACCAACCCTGTTTTAGTGAGCATTATTCGTATATTATTGAGTGTCATCAAAACATTCAAGCTAGGTGGATTCAATCTCAACTCCTCTTACTAGAATCAATTGGATTAGTTTTAAATTAATTATCTTGAATGAAATTTATTTTGAAATCTTGTTTTAATTCATGGAATAAATTTTTTTAGTGATGATTTATGGTTTGGGTGAAATTGTGTAATCTTGATGAATATTTTTCCAAGTGATTTAGTTTCATGAATTTAAAATTATGATTTTAAATCATTTATTTTCTGGGATTTCTAAATGGTTTGATTGGAAATAGGTTTTCAATAATAGGGTTCTTGATTGAAATGGTTTGGCATTGAAATGATTTTGATGGAAAATGGTTTTCAATAAAAAGATTTTTTTATTCAATACATGTTTTGGCATTATCCTTGGGAATACTGGTCTATGTGTATTAATATTTCATTTTTGGGCTTGGTTGAAATATGACCTTGTCATAAAGGCCAATGGTCAAATGGTACATGTGATATAATTACCTTGTGAAAACTTGATAGATCAATGAGAAACCACTCATGAGTTTGGAAATGTCCTAACATAACATGGATGGTTGGTTGTATGGGTTTGTGTAATTGTTGGCTATTCCAAAAAGGGATATTGTGAAATGGTTTTAAATATTGTTTAGTTATTTTTTTGGAAAAATAACTTTATGGAAAAATTGGTTTCAATCTCGCTTGTATACTTTTGGTTATAAATGGTTTTGGAATTTTTTTATATTTAGTTACAAACTATTTTAAGAAATTTTATTATATAATCTATTTTATATAAATGTTTCTAACTCTTAAATCATAGTGGCATGAGTAGGGTGGTCATTGGGTAAAACCTACAGTGTTTTATACTCAACCTTGTTTTGGATCTTTGGTTCTTTTCAAGATACTTTCTTCCTGGATAGGGTAAAAGGTAACATGTCCCACATTTTTAGTTCCACTCTGTGAGACTTGGGATGTTTGGTTATGTTGGGGCTTGGAGATGGTGGGTCATGGAGTCTTGTGGTATTCCTGGAGTCTATAGTTGTTTTCTACTGTGTACTTTGATGTTTGGTTATCTTCCACTGTTGTGCACTTTGGTTGACTTGTTTTAATAATGGGTTGAATATCCCTGCTTTTCATCATGCATTATATAATGGTTGTTTGGGTGTGAGTTTGTGTTTTTGTGGCTTGTTTCCTAAAGGGTAAATCTTCCCCCACATTCTTTTGAAACCCTTCATTCCAGTCATTGGAATCATGGGGATGTTGCTTAAGGCCAAGTAATTACTCATTGTATTCTCAATCTAATTAGATTGGAAGGGTCTTTACAAATAGTATTTTCTAGTCCTTCCTTTGTGGTACAAAGGGTATCATCTTGTTCAGTCCTTGAATAACAAGTAATCAGTGGTATACTTATTCTTGGAGTTGAAATTCCTTCTTGTCTATTATTTGGGAGGGAATCTTATACTGGAGTAGGATTTATGGAACTTGAAATTTATAGCATAAAAGGAGGTAACTAACCCATTTATTATGAACTTCAAGTTACTATAGAGATGGGTAAATATGTGTTTGGAAAAACTTCTTGGATATGGAAATGTCATTGTCATGGTTTTAGCCAATGATATGAGTATGAAATTCATTGTAGAGTAATAAATTAGCTCTAGGATTTCATATTTCATTTGGAGTAATGATTTATGATTTGTTGATAAAGTTATTTTTTTGAAAAATGAAGAATTTTCCTTCAAAATTAATTATTTTGAAAAGAGGATATTTGGAGTATTTTAAAAATGGTTTTATTTTTAAAACAAAGGATGGATTTCATTTTGAAAAATAGTTGGACATGGAAAAAGGATGTCTTTAGAAAATAATGTTGTGATAGTTTATGTGATATAATTTGAAATACTAAGCCATTATTTTCTATAGAGTGAGATTGATGAGTTTGTTTTTAGTTCAAAAAATATAATTAGGTTTCCATCATCAAAATCAACCCAAAAAAGCTGTAGAGAATGTGTATGAACTTGAACCACAGGTGAACCAAGAGCTTGTTCAGAGCATAGTCAAATCATTTCATGCTGTGGATTCTATAAACCAGATGGATGAGCCTAAACATGTAGATCACTCCATCTAGTTCATGAAGTAGAATCAACCCATCTTTACGGATGATTATGAACCTGAAAAGGTGGAGGTGTGTCTGAATAGGATGAATCACATATTTGAATTCCTCGGCACATTGAAAGAGTTCAAATTCATGCTGGCAATGTAAAATCTCAAGGATATTTCACATGAGTGGTGGGAACCGGTACTAAATGAAAAAGGGGATCAAGGCCTTACTTGATAAGACTTTGAGGAATTACTTAATAATCAATTATATCATAATACATTCATGATCCAGAGGAAAACATACTTCTTTAACATGATGTAGGAGAATCTCTCTGTCATATAATATGCGGCTAAATTCATGAATATAGTGTGCTTTGAACCAGAAGTTGCATCAAGTGCGTCCTTGAAGGCACACATCATTGAATCCGGGTTAAGGAAGGAGATTTGATCAAAGATTGTGGTGATCGATATTGTTGATTATACAGATATGGTGAAAAGAGTGGCGATGGATAAGTGATACATCCTAGGAGATATGGGAGGAGGAATTATGATTATACATACTAGGAATGGTGAGAAATCCAATGCTGAGAATAAGAAAAAAAGGGAAACCTATTTCTAGGGTGGGAGCGAGAAATCAGAATCAGACGGTTGGATCAGTGAACCTTCCACAATGACCCAAGAGCGAAGAAGGATGCTCCCAATGTGGTTCTCCTGACCACATAAAGTGAGAGTGCACGAAAAAACCTAGAGTATTCCATAACTACAAGAATATGGGGCACCTTCAATGTTACTATCATAGTGCTCCAAGGTCAGGTGATCGAGACACTTCTCAGGTATCGCAAGCATACTATGCTTCGACAGGGTGAGGAAAATAGAATCAGAATCATCAATAGAGAAGATCTTGCCATGGTGATTCTTGAAATACCATGACTCCTTAGCAAGGGAATTTGCAGTAATGGAATAAAGAGAAGAGTGCAGTGATGAAGCAATTGTATAGAGGTGAGAATATGATTGTTGATGATTATGTTGGACCATCTACTAACTGCTGGACTGAGGTTCTATATTTGGTTGGGCTAGACTGATGCTCTAGTCCCACAAATGTGTTTCATGGATTTGGATGTTGAACCGAGGAACTATTATTCGCAAACATATGGATAATTGTGATGTCATACTAAGGGTCTATGATTCCCAAACATATATATATATATGGATTTATTATCGGAGAGAGGCTCCGAGTTAAGTTAATGAAATGTTTTGTTAGTGAATTACAACATATTATTAAATGAGTGTAAACCCTTAAGATATATCTTAGGCTCTCAGTTTGACGAAAACTTTTTTTTGGCTAGTTGGACCTAGAGAACTTGAGAGATGAAAATTGTTTATTTGATAATAACTCAAATGTGTGAAATTTTCTTTTTTCTTTTTATTTTTTATTGAACTTGCTAAATCTTCATACACAATTATATTGACTAGATATTTCTTTAGAAAATATTGGTAGAGGCCTAATATGTAGTACTCACACCATACTTGGGCATCCATAGAACTTGGTTTCCTATGAATATTCTACTTATTTTATGGTCTAGGTGCAAGATAGGGACATTTTTTCACATTTTTGTATGGGATGAATGGTTGAATCATGGGGTGTTAGGATATGGAATTGACTAAAAACAATGTTTGGGTATTTTTCTTAGTTATTTTATTTTTGGTTTTTACTATATTCCCACCTTACATTTAGTGTATTCATCATTCTATTAAAGTATTATTACTTGGTGACTTGTTGGAATTTTCAGTATGCTTTTCAATTATTGTTCATAATAGTTATGAAATTTATTTATATTACTTTTTTTTCTGTCTCCACTTTGATAAACGTATATACTCTCCCTATGTTATTATTTAGACCAGTGATGCTAGTTGATAGCCTTTTCCATAACGGGAGGTGCACCTAAGGTCATGTGGAAACCCAGATCAGGGAACTATATATATTGGATACTCGGTCAAGGGAGTTTTAAAGTCGTATCTGAGTTGGTTTTCTATTGCCTTATTATTCGGGAATGGTATAAATGAGACTAGGATCTTATTGGGGGGTTGGTAATGATATTATTCATAGGTTCCTTCATCCCCATGTATGAGGGAAAATCTAAGTTTCCATGGGTCGGAAAATATGTTCTGTTTTTTTATTTTACGGTTGGATGATATTTCCACCTCTAGCGGTGCACTTGGATGTGATTTTATTTATTAATTGGGTTTTTTATCATGTCCTAGTTATGAAAGAGAGGGTGTGTGTGCATCCATGCATCATGTTAGGCACATAAGAGTGAAAATTCATCCAAATATTTCATGTGATTGATAGTTCCATAAGAATGATATGAGGGTATTGTAATTTATACCTGTGTATTATTTTGTTCATCCATATTAAAATGTTTATTAATGGAATTTTTTTGAAATTTGAATTTGAATAAAAACTGGTTTTTTGAAACGTGGGATAACAAAAAGTGTTTGAACGTGTGAATCATTTCGGGGTTCAAATGGACCATTTTGAAATATGAATTCTTAGGTTTTTAAAATGGTAAAGTTGATTAAATAGAAATGTTAAATGGTGGGACTTTTAGGGACACTAGTGGTGAGTATCACTTTTATTGGTAGTTAAACTTGTGCATTGGTGGTTTGGAAAGTTAGAGTAAACTAGTTTGAGACCTTGGTTATGGTTTTTGAGTCTTTGATGGTTTTTGATTTTTGGTAAAATAGATGATCCTATTGCACCGTCAGTAGGGATGTGGCCTTTGGGCCAGGAGTTGTATCTCAATAATTTGTGTTTGGTATACCTTGCGGGTTGTGATAATGAAATTTGTGTTTTGGACCCTAGAGTGGGTGTTTGGCTCATAGTGTTGATGTATATGTCTGGGTATACTTGGAGTGCAACATAGATTAAATGGTTTCTTGGTCACATGAGACACAATGTATTTTGGAATGGGGAAAAGAGTGTTGTCCATGAGAAGTGAGTTGTTTGGGATTTGATGTGTATTGCTTTTAGAATGATCTAGTGGCATTTCCTTGAACTGAATCCAGTTTATGTTTTTGGTATATTTTGAGTTCTGCGATGACCTGTGAGAATGTTCGATAGAGGTTGTTTATGGTTTTAGGTCGATGGGATTTTACAGTGGTGTACATAGAGTGATTTATATTGCAGGTTTATCCTAGAGGAAAAGGGGGAAACGATAATGGTTATGGAGATAAAACAATAGTTAAAGTCATGATATGGTAGTTTTGATAAAAAAATTAAGGGTAACCTTGGGGATATTGGACTAGTGTTGCAAGTGCCTCAGAATATAGAACACTAGTTGTATCTTCAAAGGTGTAATCGATTTATGGTGGGTGAAGACATGTTTTCTTGGTAAATTTCATTTATATTCCTTAGTTTCTTTCTCCGGGAGGCAACTGAGTGTTTTTTTGGGGTGTAGGGTTGGTTTTGAAAGGATGGATTGTTTGGGTGTTTGACACTTTTTTAGACGATGATTAATGGGGGGATCAATGTTATTTTTGTGGAGATAAGTCATGGGTGGAAGAAGCATGTATGGATGCATTTTTAAGAAAAGTGACACCTAGGTGGGGTGGTAACTTAGTTTGGATTTTTTCCATGAATGGTTTGGTTTTTGGGTGATATTATTAGAATTCCATGAGGATGAGGAGGCCGATGGACTAGGAAGCATGGTTAAATGATTAAATAGGTGTTTGTGCATAAATATGGTGATGTATTTCTTGTGTAATCTAGGGTAATTTTTAATGTATGGTATTAAAAAAGTGTGAGACCTAGAGGGATCAAATGAGGTCCATATGTGGGCACTTGATGGGAAGGAATGATGCTGTTTGTGATGGGTGAATAGGTAGCTCAGGATAAACACATGTCATTTTCAATGAAACCAAAGTGGGAAGTCCTTTTTTTGAGAGGGGGATATGGGTTTTGAATCGCTGTGATGGATCATTATGTATCAGTTGTGGGTGACTGGGGTCATGCTGGAAGAATTCAAGTGGGGAGATGGATATTGTGAAAAATGGAATTTTTTTGACACAACTACTTAGTAGAGGGTCATGAATTGGTCATGAGTTTTGGTTTGGAATCCCATTAGAGTTTTGGTGGGTGAGTACTGATGAGATGATTGTGGGTAGTGAATCCCAAAACATTCTTCAAGTTAAGGTGACCCTATGGTGGGGGGTTACATTAGTGATAGATAATTTGTGGTGGAATTTATTAAGTACTTATAAGAATACTTTTAACTAGTCATGATCATTTACAATACATTAACATCTTTTCATGTACGCTGAGAGAGATATGGTTTTTTTCCTGGCTACTTAAATGTGTTTGGTTGGATATGGAGCCTCTTGGAGGATACACCCATAGGGAAATATTTGTAGATATATATGTTGAGGAGTACACCATCGACCGATTATGGGAGAGGTCGTTGGGATGGACTAGATATCAATGAATTCCATGGGTACCATTCTTTGACACTAGGATCGAGGAGTGGGTGATGTGTGATTTGTTCTTCTAGTTGAATCTATACAAAAAAAATACATGTTTTTGGGTTCATCTGGTGGTGAAGTCGTCATCCAAAATGGTTGTAATTTCTTGATAAAAGTGGTGATAATGATACTCCTATGGTAGGGAGAAGTTTGTTATTCATGGATTTCCAAACAAATTCATAGAGTGGATGTGTGGGAATCATGATTCTAATAACAAACCGATGAGGAATATGTTTGGATTCCTCAGTAAAGAACAAGTGGAATTTGGATTTGGTAGTTGAATAAGACAAACATTAGCTTCAGGATCAGGGTGTTTCTAAAATAAATTTTTAATTCTTATGTTAGAATCATTTATGGGAGTGAAATGGCATGAAAATAGTTCATGACGATGGTGTCTTGGTGCTAAAACATTAGTAGTTGTTGGGAATGGGACCTGGTAGGTGTGATTGGGTGAACATGAAATTACTTTATGTTTAAAATAATCATAGTCAAATAAAGTAGTGAAATTCAAACAATGAAGCTAGATGATTCCCAGATGAATTAGATTGAAACAACTTGACTTGACTAGGAAAAAAGGGGATGATGGTAGTGAGTTGAAAACTGGATTCATGGGTGTTTTTGAATGATATGTTTTCTTAAAAAGGGATATGGGTTGATGAGAACCATAATCATCTTCTATCAACATATAGATGATGGAATTTCATGTGTTAGGAGTTTTGATGGGTGAGATGATGCACGATGATAGTTTAGAAAGTACTAAATTCCTTGATAGTAGAGTTTCAATAAAAATCCTAGATTGACATAGATAGGTGTATCAGATGATCGTGGTATACCATATGTGAAAAATGGTGTGATAATAATAATCCACATCCAGTTTTATATTTTCATGGAATGTTAATCTCATAAATGAAAGAGAAGTTGAGAGAGATCATGTTATTCTTAGTCTACTAATTGATGGTGTATGTCTGTCATTTCATAGTGGTTTGATGAAAATTCTGGATGCCAATGTTGTATGGTGTTCTCGGGGATTTCGGTCATTGTGAGGTGGTAAAATCATCAGGTGTGTTTTGAAATTGGTCTTGAAGTTCATATAGTCTCTTTCGATGATAGAGGTTCCAAAAAAGAGAGATGATGGTGATAAACTAAATAATATGGTGCGGAGGACCAAACAGGTAAGTGGTTGGTTGATGATGTGACCATTATTTCAGGTTGGATAGTATTAGGTAAGAGCCATCATGGTGATTCAGTTTTATTGATGGTAATTGGATTAGGTTTTGATTGATTGAGTACCTTGAGATAAAGGTTATTCTTGGGATGTGTCCTAGATGTTTGGATGTGGAATGAGGCAATGATCCTTGAGTAGTGCCCTGAATATGACTAGAGGTTGGGGAATGAAAACCATATGTTACATCAGATGATTACAATCTTGTTTAAAATTTATTGATTTAAAATAATTTTTTAAAATGGATCTATTTGATTTGGGCTATGATTTTTTGAGAGGATCCAACCGAAGGTGATCTGATTTGATCTCCTCAAATAGTGTAGTTCTTTGTTGGTACCCCTTTTGTGTGTGGTGGTTTAGTGATGTTACCCTTAAATTTATCATATGTTTGAGGCTAGTAATGAAGAGTTTTATGTGGATGTGTCCTTTTATGAGAATCTATTCTGTGATTTTGGATCATAATGGGAATATTCTCTAGGGTAGGACTATTTTTTGGTCAATGTGTAGTAATTCCATAGCCGTGTTTAGGAGGAATCATTGTGGATGGATGTTGATAGTTGGGCCATGTGGCCAATACATTATCATGATTACTTGCTGATGCATTGGGAGTATGGATTTAGGTAGATCCATTATAACGTGGGAAGTTTTTAAGATCCCTACCTTTTGTGGGGGATCATACTTGTTTAAATTTTGGTTTAACTCCCTATATATTGGTTAAAAAAATGGTTCTTGAGAGTATGAGGTGCCTCGGGGGTGTCACAAGGGGTTGAGACATGAAAGAATAATTAAAGAGGCCCTAAAATGTGTAGTGAATGGTAGGATCATTGTTAGTACTAACCATGCATCTAGACAGGGAAAACATGTGGCCATGTGTCCTCTCGGATATAAGCTGATGCACAGGAACCACACAGTTTTCCATACCATGAGGGGTGCCTCCATGAGACCATGATACTTGATCCCATTTTATTGTTGTCAGAAAAAAACCATTGAATGATTTTTCAAACCATCCAGGTGTCCATCCAGACCATGCATCCTAGCTATCTCTTCGATAGAGGGAGATGCACGGTTGGTGCATGGTTTGGCCAATCGGGTGACCAAACTACATGTCTCACAAAAAGTGGGAAATTCATATTTTTTGCTATGAGGGTTAAATTTTTTATCCCAAAATTTATCCCCCATTCAACCCTTTCTAGCTTGGGTGATGAACTATCTTCCCCCTCCTCCATGGGTGTCTGTCCTTATATTCTTATGAATTTAGACAAAAATTTATTGTGAATCAGAGCTCCATGTATGTATTTGATTGTGTTTCATTATATTTTATGAAATGGGATTGGTGTGTTTCTTCCTATCCATATGATGATACAAGACCTCATTTTATAGGGTGTTATTATCCTTGGTGTTTGAGACCACTTCCGTTCGAATCAGGGCTTTCTTCTTGGGGAGCAGTTGTCTTTGTACATGAGGTATGTGGTATTAAAGGTTTTCCCATTGTCTTGATGTCTTATGTGTGTATGAGGTTGATCAAATGTATTTATTTCTAATATTTTTTTTCTTTGGATATTGAATGTGATTTGAGAATTAATGTGAGGTGAAAAGACCTCTACATACCCCATTGGGTCTATTGATGATTTGATATGGGACTTAGGGATGCCCATGGGGTATGCCAAACCATGGGAAGGGCGTGTTGAATGGGTACACATTGTGATAGTGAATTTAGGAAAATGATTAAGTGTGATGGTAAAATTGGTTTATGGTTATGGTTAAATAGGGTAAATTGAATTGATTATGTGCTAGTTATCTGGAATGCAAAAGGGGATTTTGAAATGAATTGAATGATGTGTTTTGGATATGATCCAGTTATGAGTTTTAATGAATATTTTGATGTATTAATCATGTGAAATGTTTTTAATGGAGGATTTTTCCCTAAGGTTATTTAGAAATTGGTTCCATTACGTGATTTCAAATAATGATTTTAAATGGGGGTGTGGACCCTTTCCAATGAAAATTACTAATGATTGTTTTGAATGGTTGTAAATTGAAATGAAGGCCTCATGGAATGTTTTTTTTGAAATATGAGGACCAATGTTTTAAATGGTGGCTTAAAGATAATATTTAAATGAGTATTTTTACTCATGTGTTGTCATGGATTTTGAAATGAACTTGATTTTAATTGTCATATAGTTTTTAAGATGAGATAATGTAGATTTTGGTTTAAGGTAAATATATTAGATGAGTTAATATTGATAAATGGTATGTGTGATAATTTGTTATGGAACGTGAATGTTATATGTGTTTAATGCGTTATGGTTTTTAAATTCTATATGTATTGAAATTGATCAATTCATGTTAATGGAAAATATGTTAATTGGTTAATGAAACATGTTAAAAAGGCTTAGAGTTAAATTGTTTGGTTATGATGACAGAATGAGGTGATATGTTCCTAACTCATTGAATGGCTTCCTTTTTTGGGGTGGGTTGAATTGAGGCTTTAGGCCTCACTGATGAATTTTTGAGTTTGTATGTTAGAATGAGAATAATTTTACCTATCTTACAGAGGTTCCAGATTGGGTTGGGATAAACTAATTCTCTAGGCCCACTAATGTTTTTCATTGTTTGTAATGTTGGACAGAGGATCAATGTTTATCAAAAGTACAGATATTGTTTGGGATATTGGATTGAGGCTCTATGGTTCCCAAACTTATAGATATGGCTTAATTTCTTAACATCTAATTTGAATTAGGTTAATGACTTGATTGATTAAGGAAACCCCCTTATGATTAAAAGAGTGTAAACCCTTATGCTACGGATTAGGCTATCGGTGTGGCCAAAGATAGTTTTGATTGGTTGTTGGCTATAGATAACTTGAGGGATAAATAATGGTTATGTGATAATTTCATAAATGTGTGACATGTTAATTTTGTTACATTCCATATTTATTAAATGTTATAATCTTCATACACTTTTTCATAGACTAATTATTTCATTAAACACCATTTTTGGTGGACTAATGAGTTACACTCACACCATCATCCATCCTCCATGGCACTTGGGTAGCTGATAAGATTCTATTTGTTTTCTAGTACATGTGCATTACATGGACCAAGTTTCTAGTTTTTGTATAAGATGATGGGTTAGAGAATTGTATTTTATTACTGATAATGGACTTGGAACCATGCTGGGGAGTTTCCCTAGTTTTGGTATTTTGGGGTTTTACTTTATGACTTCCTTGCATGTAGTTTATTCATCATAATGTTATATTGTTTTTACATTGTGAATATTTGGATTTTCCCATATGATTTACATTTATTGTTCCTACAAGATATTAATTTTATTGATATCACTTATGTTGTGGATCCATATTGATAAGCGGGTATAGTCTTCAGCTTTTTTTCTTTAGACCCGCACTGCAAGTCAGAAACCTCTGGTGTATGGGGAGGAGCAACTAAGGTCTTGTGGAAACTCGGATTGGGGAACCCGATATTGTTGCTACTAGATCAGGAATGTTACACCTGAGGTGATAGTTTTTTACCTATGTAGGAAATAAAAATTCATGAAAACCACATACACATGTATAAAACAAAAGAGGTTTTTACCCACTTCATAACTCTAAGGGAATTCTATTTTATGATTTAGTGGGTACTTGGTTTAATTTATACGACATAGTTTTTAATGAATATCCCCAAAAGGATAATGTATGTTTTTAATGAATCATCATTTACCTAACCATGTATAACATGGTTTTCTTCCTCCTCCCACTAACACCATTGCATTGTGTTGTGTAAGGTGGAGTGAGTTATGATTGAATATAAAACTCTAGTATAGAGTCGATAAACTGTTGGTTAATATATTCACTAACTAGATCCAATATAATCTTCTTTACCTTCTTTACATGTCAATTACATACATAATTATTAAATTATTTGAATTTAACAGAGCTCTCAGACTTATACCTTATGAAATAGACATATCCATATCTACTCAGGTAATTAGTAGGAGTAATGATATTAGAATAACCACCTATATCTTCTAATAGAAAGGGTCCATGCACATTAGAGTACATAAACACTGCAATCTATTTATCCCCTTCACTTTATCCACTGAAGGAAATTTTGGTCAGTTTCTTTGTAAACAAGCTTATAATATTTTAGGTGGTTATAACTTAAAAGATTCTAAAAAAATCATGGTAGAGATTTGTCAAATTCATCTGGTTTACAAGAACAAGATAGTGATGCCACTTATGGGTGTTATATGAGCCTTGTGAATATGATTCATTATCTATTTCCAATAAATTTTTTTCATAATTTAATACATAGTGATTGTTATTTAAATTCACCCTACCACAAAATATACTGTCCATATAAATTAAACAACTTTTATTTCTAAACTTGGAAGAAAACCATATACTTCTATGTATGATATTGAAATTATGTTCTTTGTAACCGTTGGTACATAATAGAAATATATTAAAACCAATATCATTCCCTTTCCCAATGACATGTGGTTTACACCAATGGATAGAATAGCTAGTACTACTACAAATACTGGCATTAGAAACCACAAAAAGAGCGCTTATGGTCATTAGAGACTACCCTTCGACCCCCTATAGCGGTCGTAGTTGGCGTTATGCTAATGGACATTAGAGACCACTATAAGAGGTCCCTATATGCCTCATCTAGAGTATCAACAATTACTACTTGGTGGCCACAGATGATCCAAAAAAACATACCAGAAAGCGACCACCAATGGCAGTCGCTAATGGTTATGAAATAAAAAAACTATAACGACCGCCATAGGCGATCGCTACTCTGGATATTTTAAAAAAAAACACGCATTCCAATAGCGGGAATGCAGTAAATAGAAAAAATATATAGAAGAAATAGCCTACAAAAAGCTACATTCTAACAGCTTGAATGCAGTGTTATAACTAGAACAAAAAAACTGGAATATAGTATTATAAACCAGAATAAAATAATGGAGTTAGACATGTGTACAGTTCAAATTGAGGATGCAACATTCTATAGTTGCATGAATATGAATAGGATAAACCATTAGATGTAATTTGAATTTTTTTTCAAAGTTGCAAGTTGAATAAAGTATCGAAAGATATGAAAATTTTATATTGGAAGAAGATGACGTTTGGATTTGTGATCTTACCCAAAGTATCCAAAAAACGGGGTATGAAGGCACATATATCATGAAACATCATGAGAAATAGATCATGTATATATCAATGTGAGATCATTAAATTTGTTCAAATATATGTAGAATAGCCTTGAACAATGAATCTTGATGAATCAAAAAACCTGAAATTTCAATCAACCAGAAGGAGAAATGAACTTCCATATTGAGGGGTACTAACACCTAACACATATAAACATGTAATAATATTAAAAAAACATAGAATGAAAAAAAAACAGAGAAAAAATAGTCCCATAAATAGTAATAGACTAAGAAGATATAAAGGATAAAATAAAAATGGTTTTATTTTAACACATAATATCTGAACACTTATTAAAATTAATTATATAGTGTAAAACATGGAAAAAAGATGAAAATCAATGATGAAACAATCTTCAAAGTGGATTTTTATTTAAAAAATTGAGTGAAACAGTAAGAAGAAGAGTCCACCATTGAGGGAAATGCACAAAAAAGGGATCCATCCATTATATAAAGAAACAATATAAAAATATTGGATACTAGCCTATGTACATAGAAACCTCATGAGGATATTATTTCCATAGAAAAGGATATTTCAAAATTTTTTGCAGTGACACTCTTTTAATTAAGCGATTCAGGGTGTCCTACTTTTTACCTTGAGTTGTGCTTCTTATAGTTATATTTGGATGTGGGTTATCTTTGTTGTTGGGATTCAATGCCGAGTCATGGATTAATTTAAATCACTACAACTTCATTTGGAATGGTTCTATCTATGAATTGTTTTTTCCATAGTGTCATAGAAATAATGTTCCTGTCCAGCATATTTTAGTGGACATAAAATTACAAAATTAAGATTCTTCAATTTGTATCTCATTTATAGCTACATCTAGCATCTTCTATAGTTACCGAATGAATCATTTACCTTTATGAATGAATGTTATAATGAAAAGATTATTAGAAGAATTTTTTTTTCTACATGGCGTCTTCTATTTAGCTGACTATTAGAGGCTATTAGAGATCCACTATTACACATGATAAATGGTTTCTATCTAGGTAGTCTCATATAAATTTTAAGACAAAAAAATGGATGTATAAATCCATTACATCTATATGGACATTACCTCTACATGGATAGTTCCACCAGAGTTGGAAAATAAGTCTATTTCGGATGCAGTTGATCATCTCTATCAGATTTATGATCTTATCCCCATGGTTTATGCTAGGATGATCTAAAGTTATGTCTTTAATGACTATAAACACTAATTTTAAATTCCATATCAGTTAGGAAGACTCAATCTAAGCTATTGTATACCCATATTTGTGGAAATCTAGTAAGTAATCCTTCTTGGATTAACATATTAAAAAAATCTAATTATGTCATCAAAATTTATTTTTAATATGGAGGATCTAGAACAAATTTAAATGTAACCATAGAGAACATATAATGTTCAAGAGATTA
The DNA here is from genome assembly GCA_963277665.1 of Viscum album. Lineage (NCBI taxonomy): Eukaryota > Viridiplantae > Streptophyta > Magnoliopsida > Santalales > Viscaceae > Viscum > Viscum album. The sequence continues at coordinate 1,504,812,276 of OY728152.1, forward strand.
AGGGAAATTTTATCCAATAGAATAATCTAAATAATTGTAGTGCGTAAAATTAGATGCTAGAAAATAATCAAAAAATGACTACAGTGAGTAAAATTATTAGAATAAAATGAATAAAATATAAAATTCAAAACCACTATAATTCTTTAGAAACAGGGTTACATAATTTGGACTTCAACAAAAAGGGGGTAGAAGATACTAGAGAAATTGGGCACGAACACAATAGTGGGATTAGCCTGATTCTATGGTAGCTACAATCGAGAGAAGGTTCATACCCATGTATCTAGATCATTAATTTTCAGAATTGGTAGGGGTAATTGATAGAGGATGTGCGATGAAATTAGAGATAAAAATCGGATAATCCCTACCAAACCATTAGAAAATTATTTCTAGAATTACATATTAGATAAAACCGAACACCAAAATTGGGACCATAATTATAATACCCCATAATAAATGGAAGTATATAAAAATCCCAAACACACACATATATGCAGAATACATATAATTTTAGTAACATGTTTCATGACATTGGAAAAAATATGTTATATATATATATGACATAAATGTTGGAAAAATGGGATAAATTGGAATAAAAAAAGTATATATATATTGTATATGTAATGTATATATGTAGAACACTTATATACAGAGAATATATATATGTTTTAGAATGTAGAATTCAGGATTTCCCTATACACTATCAATGTTATATTCCATTGAGCGGATGGAAAAATATGTGGATAGTAGAATATGAGTTGAGCTTTGTCAGAAGTAAAGAAGAATAAAACTGATAATCATAGGATCTTACTCAAAATAAAAACCCTAAAACGGAAATTAGGGTTTACATAATAATGAAATAAATATGAAATTATGGATTACCTGAGGGGATGGTGAAAATTGTAGGTAGTGTCCGGATTGGGGGTGGTTGTAGAGAGGAGTGGTGGTGCCTTTGGTAGGGGTGAAACGATCAAGTATGGTGAGGCAACATGAAGGATTGGGCAGCAATGACAGGTGAGGTAAGACAACGTGATGGAGAGGGTAGCGATAAAGGTGAACAACCGAGGTGATGGTGGGTGAGGGAGAGGGTGGTGGCAGTGGTGATGTCATTGAGGTGAGTTTTGGTGAGGGAAGAACATCGAATATAGGAGAGGTCGAGCGTGAGGAGGGTTGGGTTGGGGGAGATATGTAGTGTTTTTTTAATTAAACTCAGAGACTTCCTGATGTGGTCACTAATAGTCTCTTTTAGAGACCACCAATAGAGGTTTCCCATTCCAGGAGGCACATTTAATATATTTTCTAGTAGTGAAGCCTCACACCGTTTGAATATTGAAAATCCACATGTTCTCAAAAAATATTTATGAATCTACAAGGTTCTCACATTTGGATGTAAATGTGAGAAAAAAAGCTATATCTAATAAACAATGTATAGATATTGAAATATTACACTAAATAATGAATTGAAATTTACCTTCCCCTTTTTTGGGTGTATTTCCTCTTCTAGTGTCCTTGCTTCCCACTTGAAAAACATACTACATCCATTTTCATTCCCATACTCTAGATCTTCATATTCTTGGATGGCTATTGCTCAATATGTTTAGACTTTTTATGATTCTTATGCCCATTCTACTTGTTCTTTCCTTTCATTATTCAGCATAAAAAATGTAGATTTGTCACGTCCCATGTCATTATCAACTTTTATAATTCATGTAATATGTTTTTAACGAATCTACTTGTTATTTCTCATATTATAAACAATAAAAATGGGGAAGGTGTTAGGTAGTGAAGAAATAATGAGATCTGTGTGTAACTTATTCAAGAATTTAATACCTAAGATGTATAAGGATTAAATGTAGAAAATAAGCATGAATTCATAGGGACTAGTTAGAACCAAATCTCAAATATTAGTCATCCACAATGAATTTTAGATCTCATATCTTTCTTGTCCCACCTTATATAGATATATAATCTAAAGTTGAGACATCAGTCTATATGCTTCCATGTCATCATGTTGGTTCAAACTATCGTAGTTTATTGATGATATCATTAAACATTGGACATATATAGAATCTGTAAAATATTTCTCAAAGAGATACATCTATTCCTTACTAACCTCATTACCATTAAAATCATGAATATTTTTTTTATCACATATGATTTTCTTTCATGGAATTGGATAACACGTAAGAACCTTTTACACTCTTTGAAATTCATACTTATGAGAAGGTCATATTTCTCAGGTATAGATCTCATTGATATGTTTGAATGAATTTTTATTAAATTTTCTACAAGTTATATGGGTAGAAATTAGTACATTATCTAATAAACTTTATACAAATAAATAAGTATTATATTTATTAATCTCCCACAATTTTATCAAAACCAAATAGCCCTCACAATTGGATTTAGAATATCCCATTACTTGGATATTCTAGTGATAAGGACTTATGTTCCCCTTCTCATTACCCCAATTTTTTTGGTCAATAAATTTGAAGGGTTTTATATTGATATTCCAAATTCCAACTGCATTAACTCATTGTTCCTTGATCAGTTGGGTGGACTCCCAAATATTATAATCCTTAAATTGGGTTTACTTATCCCTTTCCTCTTAGTTACACAATTTCCTACTTTGGTTGTAAACACTCGATGCGAAGTATGTTAAGTCGAAAAAAATTAATTTTAGAACTCCTCGATAATTGAAATCACCGCAACTTTGGTAGGTCAAGCACTTTGAACTATGGTTAGATGTTAAAAAAATTATTGGAAGGTTATACAAAAATAATATTTATAATTTGTGAATTTTATCTTTTAGGTATAAATTACCAATTACTATTTTTCTCACATGAATTTTAATATGAGGTGGATTTACATAAGTGATTAACCCTGTATTAGATAATATTTACGCAGAAGGAAATTTATTTTATTTATATTGTACAATATTTTTATTTTCATTATTTCTTATGATCACGATAATAGTATCCACAATAAAACAACCATTCAACTTGATAGAAACAAAATAATAAAGTTGCATGATCATGAGATTTTAAAATGTTAAGTTTATCTAGAAGATGATAAACTAACCATTGATCTATGGTGAAAACAAATTTAACCAATTATAGTTTGTGTTACATATTTCCAGATGTACATCTATGTACCTCTATTGGATTGATTTCACCCAAGATCCAAACATGATTCACCACCACTATCATGGTATCTCCATCCATTACATACTCTTTTACTCACAATTATGTGAGGTTATGGGGTTTAAATAAAAGGAAAAATTGGTACATATGCCCTTACATAATAAGAGGAGAGATGGAACACATGCCCAAAATTTAATTTAATAATAAAGTAATTGAATCAAGTCACATAAAATTTCATAGTATGGGATTATTATAATTAATATGTATGCAATGAATTACATATTGACTAATTTCTTTTAATTATAATTGTTTTTAATTAAGATAAATACCGATTGAATCAATCAATTATCTTATTTTGTTAATCATTTTTATCTTAATTATTATCTAAATTTCCATTATATTCACATCCTTCATTATTTTACTCAAATTAAATACATTTATTTAAAATCAATAATGAAAAAAATTTACCTTGGAGACAACATAGTGTGTACCCATCTGAACTACCCAACCTGAATTATATTCATATTCTGTTTATTCGTACATCAGGTTGTATACATGGATTCTCATGTACCTTTATGAAGTGAAATATAAATTTAATTATTACAAAAATTACCTTATTTTTTGTCATGTGTTATTGTTTAAGGTATATAGAGTAATCAATGTAATAGTACTCATTCATGATAGGCATATAAAAAAACTAGGCATAAATAAATTAAAAATTTATATATACATTAAAAACCATCACATGCAAAGTCCTTTAAACATAATTAACACATGCAATAATATGTTAATAATATTTGAAAAGTATAATAAACTAATTTTTAATTATACATATTTTTGTTAAATGTACACGACATGTACAAGATTTCTACACAATTTGTACTATTGTTTCTTTCTATATGAGGAACATGTCCAGGGGCTTGGAATGTAAACCATACTATGAAAAAAATTGAATACCCAATGTGTACATGAGATACACATCGTGTGGTCTTTGAGTTAAAAATTCACTGGGTAGGTAGGTTGTGGAAGAAAATAAATGACCCATTTGTGACTAAAGACCTATAGGCCGTGTGCAGTAGTTACACCACATGTACTCTAGATGACTATTCTCTAGGATGTCACAATCAACATGCTATGTAAAATTAGATGCACCGCTTGTAACAAATGAACACTCCTTGAATTTGTTATATATTATTTTTTGTGCACTGAAAACTAGTACATGGTGTGTACCTTTGTGTTATCTATCCATATTCCTCATTATATATAGATGATATTTTAGAATTTATTTCATTCATAAAATTAATCCATTTGAGTATATTTACATGAAATCAAAGAATCAAAAAATGAATCAAGATGATTCATTTCAATAAATATGTTTTCATGATGATCAACAAATGAATCTCATATACTACTTTGGATAATGTTTTTAGGAACATTTATTCCAAATAGTTATTTTTTCAAAAATATTATATCATGATGATTCATTTCTCTTTATTTTTATTTAAAAATATGATATGGAACTATGTATTGTTTTATCATGAATGTAGCATTTTATTATTCATCAACTAAATTATTTATTTACTATAATAAAAGACTATCATGGGTATAAATTCTTATTTGGGAAGATCCATCATTTTATTTATCACCTATAACTGTATGGAAAATTCCATTATGGATAAAATGTTTTTTTCAATAGTCTTACTCATCAAAGTATTATCCATTATCTTCCTATTTCAGAAAACATATTTTCATACAATACAAATAACACCTATAAATAAATATATTCTAACAAAAAAATTATTAATAAAATCCATATATAATTAAGAGAATATTATTTGATCGTAATCTATAAAATAGACCAATACTTAATTGATTATCCACTAAATAATCCTCATGATTCATTTATTTTCAATAGAACTCCTCATGCGAAGACATTAAAATTTATTCTACAAACATATACCATAAAATATATAGAGTATTATCTATATTAGAGATAATAAACCACCAATCATATTTCAATATATCATGGTATGAATAAATTTTATATCATAATGATTATTTATCATGGTTATACAATTATCAATATTGATATAAATTTATTAAAATAAATTTTGAACCTCCTCAGGAATTCCCTTACATGTTTCATATGGGAAAAAAATATGTATCCCTTATTTGGGTTTTAATTAAACATGAGAAAATATATATTCCCTTAATAATTTAAATTTAGAACTCCACGATCATTATAATTCAAAATAATAGAAAAATTTTGGTTTTATGCAATCAAATATGATTACTTCAACATATAAAATCATCATAAAGTAATAATCCTTGGTCAATTTAACATAATTATTATGATTTAAAATACTTCTTCTAAATTATTTATTTTATGAAAAGGAGTCCAATTGAGTTACCAATATCTAAGAAATTAATTCATGTATTATAATTTAATTATTAACCATCACACTTTCGATTTATCATTAAAAAACAAGAAATCCATTAATTGTTATATATATATATATATTATATATCTTCATGAACTCAAATTAGAAACTATTTTTTGATATAAATTTGTTAAATTCATTAATTACATTAAATGTTCACATCTATGAACAATAATATTGATTCGATTCATTTAAAAAGTTGGAATGATTTTCTCCACATCAACACTATTGATATGTATATATCAATTTATCAACAAACATGTCTTCTTTCAGGACACATATCTATTTTTATCATATTTATTTATCAACTACAACATTTGTTTTGTTGAATTTAGGATCATTCAACCTCATAATATACTACAATGATTGATTTTAATCTATTTGAATCAACTCATCATTTATAGAAATGGATAACAGAATGTATTTTCCTTCTAATAAAATATTATGATTGCCTCACCATATAAATTAGTGCAATTTATCTACATTAAAAATCCTATGATCTTCTATAGGTATAGATTTATCAATAATAATATTTTCTTCCTTGAACTAGGCTCATTTATTCAACTTTTAGGTAACTAGTAATTCACATTATCTTTTTCTTCATCTTGTGTTTAATTTTGAAAATACTATGTAAATACCGTATTGTGTTAGCCACTAGAATTTGTATAAATACTACATATTTCCTCAAAAAATTCACTATAATTTGGAATTGTAGAATTATTTATATTGTTTCCATATAATTAATAAACATCCTATATTTTTTGATCTTGTTTAACCTATTTCTAAATCACTTATTGGATTGATTCTCAAATGATTGACTTGGAAATATTCCACCATCATTTATATATTAAACTTTTCATTGATATACCTTGTTATCACGGAATTAAAACATACTTAAGAACACATCAAAGTGTCTTAGTAATATATTACTCCCATGAAAAATTTCATATGGCCTATTATAAATTCGAGTGGATCAATCTTTAATAATTTTAAAACATACAAAAACATGTTTCACTTCATATAAATAGTTTCATGAAACTGAACGTTCAATAATAAATTTTTCTTTTTTTTTTTCATCATCATGTCCCTCCTTCCAATAGAACCATTTTATTGTTTTTATAATCGATACAACTTCATGTCTGATTTAATACACATATAGAAAACATCCCTTCTCATCTATTGAGTAATATATATCATATTATAATGTGTAATATTTTATTTCTATTCAAAAATGATTTTCATATCTCATTCTAAATAATAAGAAAAATCAAATTACCTATATTTTTCAAGAATAATTATTATAAAACCTATTCAATTTTAATCATCAAATAAATATGCTAACGTATCTATTAAAATGTGTTCTAGATATATTCATGGGACTATACAAATAAATGGGAATAAGGTTAAATAGTTTTTAATAATTTTTATTAATTTGTTTATATGAATTTAAAACCATGTTTAATATTACAGACGAAACACAATTCCTCTCCAAATTAAATCTTATAGTTTTAATTATAGAAAATATGTTTTAATATATAATTTTTAAAAACTATTTATCAATTAATATATCCAAGAATCCAATTTTAGTGGTTATTTTATTTTTCTATTATTAATACACTTATGTTCTCCTTATTAACCAATTTATATCAGATTCCTTTTTTTTCTAAAACCTTTCATCAATGAACATACATTTATGTCTTTTATCATGATTCACTTGTGACAAAATGTCACTATAATCTATTATTCAAAAAACAATTCCTTCATAAAAAAGAGAATAGAATAGACAATGAGCCTGTAATAATTTTATATTCATCAACCCATCTCTAGATAGAAATATATATTTAATTTCTTTTATTTTTAGAGATCCATAAACCATAATATAAACCGTTACATTATAATTATACTCAAAAATTATTCAATAAGACCTTGTTTCTTCTCATGTTTAATGGACATACACATTATATAATCCAAACTTTTTTTATGTACTTCTTTTAGAGAAATGTTAGACATTATTTCCTTCCCATTCCACATATTTTATTTAAAAGACATGCCCAGTTATGTTTTAAAATGGGTTTCTATCTAATAGGACCCACAATATGTATTTATAGAGAAGGGGGGGGTATTTTTCTATTATAAAATATATTGTAATTAATGTAATAATACACAATCCAATAAAATATAAAATAAAACAATAAATGAAAAAAATTCAACGATTGTTTAAAGTGTAATAAGAATGTAAAAATAATGTTTTCTAAGTCATTTATAGTACATAAAATCGAAATGATCCTATACCTTCTCTTAAAACTCAAACCCATGAATTTATAAAGCCATTAAATAATCCCCACATTCATGGATAGTGAAAATTATGCACAAAAATCCCTTTATTAGACCGCAAACACAACAAAACCCCTAAATCTTTTAAACAAATAGGAAATACCTAGAAAGCATTCATTTTCTCAAATTGAGGAACAACATAACCGGTATGTTTTCCAAAGAAACGGAAAACTAGATGACTATTCTTTTTTTTACATTATCATAACTGCTATTGTTCCTTTTAAAAAATTTATAAGTTGTCTGTGAGTTGGGTGATTACATCTCTATAATTTTTGACATTACAAAGAAAATTCATTACAATGAAAAATAAATAGTAAAAATATTGAAATATTATTAATGGAATAAATAGTGTATAAACATGAAGCTTTAACTATACATAGATTTATTTTAATTATAAATCATTACCAAAATTTATAATTCCACTTGAATTCAAAATAGCAAATGTAATAATGTTACTTTTAGACATTGGGTTATTATATAATTGGGAAATTTAATTTAATATTCCAATACTTATAGCTTTATCTTTATTTTCATAGTTGAAACTAAAAAAACTATATTTAATAACTCATATAATAATCCAAATATAAATAAAATGATGACCACAATTCTCACAAGGGTTCTCACATTTTATCAATCATAGCATGAAAAATATTCGGTAACTAGTATGGAATGATGATTCTACACATTATATAATTTTCATAATTATTGATATTAATCAGGTTTAATAACTCCTCAAAATCCCCTGAAAATCATCCATTAATCATTGAATAAGTATTTTTAGTGATAGAATACATCTTAAATGAATAATATTCCCTCGTAATATTATTATTTTTTGTAGAATTTACGTAATATATATAATTGTAACATTAAGAATCATCATTGAAATAAACATGAAAATCAACCATATATCATTTTGAATAATATTATTCACATCCTAAAATTAATCTACAAATGGTAATAAAGAATTATTATTCATAAAAATAAATTGACATGTTTTTATTTACAATAAAAAACCGAAATCTAGTAATAGTTTAGAAAATTCATAAAAGAAACACTTTTATTACACTGATATATATATTGGTAAAATATCCAAATATATAAGGGTCTACCAATTTGTTGTATTATTAACATATTAGTGAAAAATATTAACTGAAAAATGATACATAATAGTAAAATTCACATTATATGTAACGTATTTTTTATAAAAAATAATCTCCAAAATATTTTTACCAAAGAGTTACTCCATATAAAAAGGAATATTCTAATAACTCTTTATATGGTTGTTTTCTGATGTATTTTAAATTTTTAACATATAATATGTTAGCTTCATTAGCCAAGGTGTAATGTTTTTTAGTTTTTCTGAAATTTTTATTTGTTTAGATTTCATCCACAAGCTTTATAATATCAAATAATTATTCATTTTATTTATGTGATATATCAAATATATATTATTCTATATATCATGATTAATATATTATAGAATGAAATATTATTAAAATTAAAATTAGAAAAAAAATAAAATTATGAAAAAAATAATAAAAAATAATAATGTGGGAAAATAATAATAATATATTAACATTTATAACAAAAAATAATTTGTGAATGAAAAAATAATAATTACTATTAAAAATAAAATATATTAATTAAAAAAGATATAAATACGTGGTTATCAAAAGAAAAATAAATATATGAACCACCCAAAATTTTACTCATTTTGACAATTAGTAAACTTGAACTTCTATTATGATTTAAGAAAAAAATATATGAAAATAAAAATAATATCATTAAATGAGAAAATAAATATATTCAAAAAATGAAATTAATAATGTCATAAAATATAATTATCATGTATCTCCCCCAACAAATGAAGCATTAGAAAAAAATATAAAAACTATTATTAAAAAAAGTAAAATATCCCATTTAATCCAGGATTGATACTCTTATAAACAATTACTTGAATGATTATAATCCAAAATATTATTTTATAAATAGAAAACAATTAAGAGTTACAAAACCAGTTAATGATATTCTATGAAATATATAAAATATGCAGTGAATTATAATGTAACAAAAATTTAGGAATGTGAAAATAAATAATATAATAATAAATCAACACATGAATACCAGAAAAAAAATATCATAAAAAATAAATCCTTTAATAAAATACTAAATATTAAAACATTAAAGGATATGAATGCTAGCCATATGAAATACACCACTACAGATTGTAAAACAACTTATGCCTATATAGATTCAAATAAAATACTTTAATATCACATTTTTTATAATTTTTATATAGATAAATATTTAATTTAGATATAGATGGGAACACATTATTATTACCAAAATACTAAAAAATTACTAAAGAAAAATTTCATTTATTATAACCAAAACTACTACACATAAAACATTTAACTAAATAACTATAATCACTTTTACATTTTAAAAATATTTTTTTTGTATCATTGAATTTTCATATTATTACTAATTAAACACCTATTATAATTCATTCAAGTCAAAATTTTCATTCTAACAAACTAATCTAAACTTTATCATCAAATATTAAATTGATATAAAATATCATTCATGCTTTCTAGTTCACCATTATACTTAACATTCTCAGTATGAATATCCTCAAAATCATCACTAACATTATCATTACTGTATGAATAATCATTATTCTTATTTTCATTCCCATACTTAATCATCTCATTTTCCTCTCAACGGTTCAAAATTAGAATCAATATATCTTTCTCCATAAAAAAAACTTTGTGATCCTTATTTACTTTCATGTACACATTTGCAATAGTGGCTTCACATTCTTGTAACTAATCATCCTTATCCTTAAAAATCATAAATATAGGATAGTTAAAGCTAAAATATATCTTATAAAGAAAATCAAAATCCTCATTTTATTTACTAAAAATATATTTCCTAGCCATCAAACACATATTTCTTTCCTTCATTGTAGATCTTCCAAGTCTCTTGTAGAACATCCGTGGGAAGTTTAAGGTGATAAATTTATATACTTAGGTATAATACAAATATTACCATCTTGTTTTTCCTTCCTAATTACTAATTTGAATATAAATCATCACTAATAACCCAAACATCCATAACATTCTTCATTTTCATCTTGAACATCTTGTCTTATCTTTAATATTTTTTCTTAAACAATTATGAATGATATGACATTTCTTATTTTTCTCAATATAATTATGAGTGGAATTAATCAAATTCAAAATTGGACAACATTTTTTATCCCTTATGTTGAATTTGAAATCTTTTTAATCTTTTTTATATTAAATTATAATACATTTGAATACCCCATTCATATTTTTATTTTTTGTATTTTATAAATCAGTCGATGGAGATTACCAATAATCATTGTAATTAGAATATGAAACATCTATTTTTAAATGTATAATATTATTATTTTTATTAGTTTTAGGTTTAATGTTCTTAAATTCAATTTAATATTGTATTGTTTAATTAATAATATCATTTAATTGTTTTGTATATTGTTATTACATTAATTTATAGATACATTATTAGAATGTTACATTTTTTGGTACGAATATTAGAACTATTTAAACTGTACTCATATTTGGAAATGTTTTATCATGTTCACTCATTTTACTAACAATGATTTTGAACCTATGGAACATTTTATTGATAGATTCATCTTCTCAAATCATGAAATCTCTATACTATTCCCATAATATTCCATGCTTCATTCTTTTGATCCTATACCATCCATAATATGTATCATACAAAAATAATCACATATAATGATGGATCTTATATTTAAGTACATGAATAAATATAGTTTATATAATATATAAATAAAAAATTTCATAATATAATAATTTTTTACATACATAGCAATATCATTAATGGTGATATAATTAGTGTAAGATTAATGAAATCAATTTTACCAATTATTCCCAACAATTAATGGATAACTTCTTGATATTTTATTTAATAATTTTTTGTGAATTAATACGTACATTTCCATTGAGAAAATGGTCTCTTTTGTTGAATCCAACCAAAATTTGAACCTTGAAATTTAATCTATAATAATCTTTAATATATACTATTAATTTAATTATATGGGTTATAACAAAAATTATATCTAAATGAGATAATATTATGATAAAATGTGGTATGTTCAACAATTTAGAAGGAAAAAAAGAAAATATGTGATATGAATTATCTATCTAATTTTAATCAATCAAATTTTAACAATACTGAATAATTTGTTAAAATAAATGATAATACAATCCAATAGAATGCAACTAGGTAATATACTATTTAGAGTGCATGGTGATTATAAACAGAAAAAGAGAATAATTAATTTATAGTATTTGAGATCCAAATGATCTTATTTCTTATCTTTAATTTCCATACCCAATTTTATAAATATACACTAAATATACATCATAATTAAAGGATATTGAATGATATTTAATAAATTCATTTGTAAAAACCACATCCACAACTAAAACTCCCTTCCATTTTCAAATTAAGTGGAAAAACCATGAAACCTACCTCTTTATAAAATAAGGAGATGACACATGAACTACTTTTTTTAATAATAAGTCACAAATAAGGATCTTGATTTTCTATTATACCCTGAAACCAAACATGTACCTTTAAAGGAGGTTCTGCCATTGTGTGGGATAAGTGATTATAACTCATTAAAACTGTATAGTAAAAAAAGTATCATAATGAAATAAAAAATAGCTAGTCTAATGGAATAATATAGATAATGTTTATAGAATAAAAAATGAAGAATTTTCCCATCATAGATGTACTGGAATGTTTAATAATTGGGATAAAAATAAGTTGCTCAAAAATTTATAACATTACTATGTATAATTGTATATTTTTATCACAAGAATACTTTATAGTTTAGAATATTAAAATGGTGTTCCATTACCAGTATATTTTTCCTTCAATTTATAGATGAAACTAAAATATCCATTGCATAAAAATTGTTAGAATAGTTGGAATATAAATAATCTAATTGAAATATTTTTGACAATTATATTCATATTTTTTTCAATCATAGCACAACATATTATTAGTTTCTTGTGGTGGAGGAAAACATTTCACTCAAACTAATCTTCATAATAGTTTTAATTAATAATTTTTAATATTTAATCTACATAACCGAAGAAACAAATCCTGTAATCATTGAATAATTTAATTTATTAATAATATTCTCTAATGTTGGATAATATTAGATTTGGATAGTTTTAGAAATTATATATTTGAAATAATCTATATAAATCTATCACTCTGAATATTCATTTAAGTTATCAACAAAATTGATTCAAGTTTAATGTAAGGAATAGTTTCCAATTTCTCCTATAATTTATCTTCAACATTGATAGATAATATATCTTAAAAAATAGTTCATATTTCTTAATCAACATCATAAGTAAATTTATTCACATAATATTAGGAATTATATTTTAATATAAAAAATTTATCACAATAATTCCAAAAAAATAACTTCTATGAATAGATAAATATTGGGAAAAAATCCATCATGGTAACCTTGTAGTGTTTTTTGGTTGAATGTATTTTTCAAAAAAGTATGATGAAAATTTCAATTGTGGAGATATTGAGTAATTATTGAATTGTTATGTTGAAAAAGATCAAAGGAATGGGTATAGAATCTCTAGAAGATATATAAATGATTACTTGTATAAGTTATCACCTTTTCTAAGTGTATGGGAAAAAAGTTGGAGTCCAAAATTTTGGGGATGGGAAAAGTTACATGAAATAAACATTTACAGGGTTTTCTTATGAAAATATGGAAGCATGGAATTTTAAAAAGAATGGTGTTTCAAAAAACTCCGACATTTCAATTTTTTTTGATTCAACAGGTTTTAGAGATTATTGAACAATGGGTGAGTCACGAAGGAGAGATTGTATTTAAGAGATTATACAAAGTATTGGGAAAAAATATCATTAATTCTTTATGAATATATGGAGTTTCACAAATATGTATGAATAGTTTCAGGAAAATTGGCTGATGATCTTAGATGTTTCATGGAGGGAACGAAATGTCTATAAGTAGGTGTCTAATGCCCTCATTTGAAGAGTAAAATATTTAATGAAAAACCAAATGCTATGAATTCTTGAAGGAATTTCATGACTGTTTTCCATTTATGAAGGATTAATATTTATATTTGTTTCATGAAGGAAATATTTTTTGTGAATGAGAATGTCTCGTGAATTTTTGTGATTTTCCTGGAATCATAGAATGTTTCCCGGAATGGTTTTTTGTATCAAAAAAGGTAAAGTTTTGCGTTAGTTTGAAAATATTGATGAATGATTGGGTAGTTTAATGAAACTTGAGGATGGAGTTTACAGAAAGTGAATCTTTTATGAATCAAAATAGATTTTTTAGTAATTTTATAGTAATGTGGTATTAATCTAGTGGATGAATTTTAATCTTTAAGAAGCACCAAATGAGGTGTAAAACATATTAAATCATGTGATAAATAGATGAATCTTCTGAAGGGGTAATTAGAATACTTAATTTGTGAAATACTTGATATTTTAAATTATAACTGGTTATAAAATAATAGGGAAAATGAGTTCTTTATGATCTCTGTAAAAAATAATGTGATTTATTATATTTTTTATGTAGGAAAATTGACTTTGTATACTCCTTCGATAGAGCCCAATGTGGTGAAACCATGTAAAATTATTGTTCCTCATGCATGCATTCACTTTGGATCTTACCTTAATAATTGAAATAGAGAGAAGAGTTTTTTAGTGAAAAAACAAGATCTTAAGGTGAAGTTGTTTAAATATTTCATACCTCGATTCACTACCTATAAGGGAATTTAAACAAGTTGAGATAATAATAAATGTCCAACACATTTCTAAATTCTTAAAACCAAAGCGTAAATGATTCACCCAAAATCGATATATAAGTATCAACATCAATTTACACATAATGTTTCATAAATTAAAAAATATCGACCACTATCTCATATATTTTAGTTATTCCATACATAGAGGTATATTTTTATTACACTATATATGTATGTTTTTTGATATATCTAAAATTATAAATATCTAATAACTAATATTCTTCAGCCAATACATAAAAATTTATAAATTTACAGAAATTTGTAATGTAATTTCTTCATCCATAAGATACATAATATTTATAAAATAACCCTCTAATATATAAGATATTTATAGTAATAAATTTCCGATAAATTACACAAGATAATAAATACATGGTAATAGTATTCAATACAAAATATAATAATAATAAAATAATGATAAAAAATTATTACTAATATTTGTAATAAATAAGAAAAAATAAATAATGATCAATAAAAATATATAATATATCCAATAGTATAAAAATTTATAAAAAAAGGATAAGTAACTTTCAAATCAATAATAAATGAGCCACAAAAAAATCTTTCATTATTTCATTGATCAAAGGAAGTGAGGTTGTATTATTATTCCTCTAATGGATAAGAAGTATTCATTTAAAGAATACTGTTTTATTTCATTGCATTAATTAAACCATGATTTCCATAAGATAAATTTTAACTGAATTTTTCCCAAAATCAATAGTTTGTGACTAAATATAAAATAATTATAAAAACATGCCAGAATATGGTTTCATTGATAGTGTTTAGGATATGTTCTTTTCTTCTTTTATTTACATATGTGTGATTTCCCATTCATGTATGTATCTACCTCCTATAATTATTATTTTTACTAATATATCTATAAAATGGACACTTCATCTAGTGAAATATCATCCCAATATATCTCTTCATATTTATATCCCTAAAATAGTTTATTGGTTTTTATTCAATGGACAATCATTGAGAGTTAATTTTTTTTCCATTTTCCTTAAACAAATAGTCATTTTTTTCTTGATAAATAACCTTGAAAACAAAGTCATCCATACACATATACTTGGGTATTTATTCCATTTTAATATTCTCAACATCCCATGCACCCTAAACTTCTCTATGAATCAATTTTTTATCTGATAGAATTCTAAATTATAACTTATTGTTTATTAACCTTATTTTACATGAGAACTGAGTTTCTTTTATAAGGTCTTGACCTCCTTTATGAGTGATTTGACCATTTTTATTCCTCTTTATATAAAAGTATTATGTTTATCAACTAACATCATTTGTTCATCAATATTTACCCTAAATTACAAAAAATATTTAAATTTAGTTTGAATGTCCACCATTTCATTCATAATAATCAATATCCAGGTAATTTCATCTTTTATTTTTTATACATATTCTAATGATTTGTTCAAAAATCCTCAAATTTATGTATTTTTATTTGAATATATATCAATAAAATTATAATCTATTTTATTTTATACCTTAAATTGAATAAAACTAATTAGTAGATATTCTTCTTCAAATTCAAATGTTTTCATTCACCATAATTTCCACCATTAAATTCTCTGTATTTCTTCAAAATGAAAAAACATCAATTTCATTGAAACCCATATCATTATTTTCACATATTCTCACCAAAAATTTACATTGAAACATTTTCATACTATTGTTTTTATATATATTTTTTCAATTTAGAGGATATTTTATCTTTTTTTGGTGGTGGATCAGTTTTAGGTTTTTTTTCAAACGTCCTCCGATATATTTCAATAATATTTAAAAAATATCCATAATTAAATCAAGATTTTATTATATTTTCTTCATGTTTTCCACATATTTGTTTGAATATTTTTCAAGTAGTAAAAAAAATTCATCACTACGATCCACTGCATTTTTTATAGCATCATATATTTTATGATTTTCTAGGGTACTAAATTTTATATTCGTTGATGACAGATTCAATGTACTCTTCAGCGTCAAAAAAATTTCATATTCCACAAGACTTATATTAAAATAAGTATGAGATAAATATATAATGTTACCATTATCATGTAATAGAGCAATGGAATTTTATAATGGTGATAATTTATTCCGAACATTCTTCACAACACCACCATCATTACTTTTCCCCAAGCTCCAAAATATATTCCACCACATTCATGATAATGTTAACGAAACCATGATGTTTTGTTAGTTGGGATCATCAATAAATCCTCAAATATATTACCCGAAACTTACATCTTTGTAAATTTTTTTAATTATATCCTAAATAGATACTTAATATTTTATCTAAAATTTATTCCAGAGCGGTATATTTACTATTCTTTATAAATATTCATTGAAAATTCTATGAGAAAATAATTTTGGGTGTACATTGTTTACATTTAGAAGACTCAAATATTCTTATATAATTAAAGACTTAATATAATTACTTCGATGAACTATATGAACAAACGTTTAGAATAAATATATTTTAAGAGATTATAAATTACATTAAATTTAGGTCATCTATATTTGGTAGTTTCATACATGAAATAAGGGGACTCCTTGTGAATGCATTTTTTTTCAATTGAATGATTTTCAGAATTGAATGTCTTAGAAATATTGAACATTATTGATATGATACCACTTGCAGTAGCCCCATGACCAAATACACAAAAAATGGTGGAATGAATTACAATTTATATTTTTTTTCATCCCCTTAAAATAGATCTTGTTTTCATTTTAGATAGAATTCACCAAACTAGTTATTTTTATACATGAAATATAACTTTATATATAAATTTAGTGCATAATATAGAAGAATCTAGATGGTTCATTTACAAGGGATACTATAAGGATCATATATTATTGTGAGGTCTATGTATCAAGAGATATCGCTTCTCACTATAGATGACTAAAATATTTATTAAATATACACTATCAATCAAATTATCATTTCCCAATTTTCTTTATCCACCCCCTGTATAAAAAAAGAGTTACCAATATTTTGTGACTATATGATCATTTTAAATAATTAATTAAAAAAATAAAAAATTATCAGGGTTCTTTCCATTATGATTTTATAATATTCATAAACTCTGGATGATTGCTGAATTTATTCATAAGGGTAAAAACTCTCCCATTAATCTCCATATGTTTTTATTTAAAAAATTTTAAAAACTTTTATCATTTCTTCACTGATCATAATAATCTCAATGTTTTAAAATTTTAATGACATTTACAATAGGTTTTCCATAAATTACTCAAAAATATATCTCTTAATAGTAGCCATTAGTCTGAAATTATACCAAATAAGGTCAAAAAATCATATAGGATCCAAGGAATATAATAATTCTAAACATTCTAGATTTACCTTCATCATTATCTTACATTTACTGAAGTTATATGATGATTAACGAAACTCCTAGGGGTTTAAGATATTATCTGAACTATTTTACGATCTTAATTCAATATCCAAATCCATAAAATCTAGGAGAGATATTTTATTTAATATTCTATGATATCATTCCATATTATTCTCAAATTTCATTACAAATAAGTCCAATTTTGGAATGGAACTTAAATTATATTATGACATAAAATTTATGAATAATCTATGTTCTAAAGTTACATTAGAATAATCTCTCATCAATATCAAAGCCACATTATTAACAACATGATCAAATTTAACTTTAAAGAACCAAGTACACTTGTCTCAAAACCCCTTATTAATTCTCAAATAACATTATGTCATGATGAACCAAAATTTTGGAATTATACTCAACAAGATTCTCTTATATAATCCGAATGTTTTATAATACATTATATATTTATCTTTGGTTTCATTTTTTATAATTTTATTATCTTCTTTCACCCAAATAATGTATTCATTTATAACTACACATTTGGTGTGAAATATACCTTAATATTGTAACCAATCCAGAATTAATATTATATAAAATAATATTATTCTTACAATACCATAGATGGTTCATATACATATACCATTATGGGATTATTTATTGATTAATGTCACTATTGACCAATATTAGATATAATGAACTTCAATCAATCATAGATCCCTTCCATGTGTTTATCAAACTTAGGTTATGAAAAATATTAAACAAAATATTTCCACTTATTTGAGCACCACAGTTTCATACATCTCACATTTTGAAAATTAATACATGTAATGGAAACCATACTTATAATAAAGAAGATTTATCAAAGGATCTCATGATCTATGAAGGAAAAAAATACACTCTTTGATATGATAATGTCACCACATCTTGTGGGAAAACATTTCTGCTATATTCTAAAGCTCATGGTTGGAAGATTATACTCATGATTATGTTACTAGAGAACCCCATTAAATATGACTGATCACTCACGTATGAAAACAGATCCAAAAAGATATGAGAAGAATTCCATAAGTAATTTATTATAACTCTTTCTTTCATTAAATACAGAATAAGACTACTAACTGAGTTTTCTCTTATATTTTCAATCACCAAATTGATATTGATTAGTATATATTATCTCATAGTCATTATTATTCAAGGCTATCAATGTATTTATAATCCATGATATATCATATATCAACCTTCAAAAATATCATTCAAAAGTGAGGAAACGTTGAATAAATACATCATTATTTGGTGACACCCAAGAATAATTTTATCTGAATAAATAAAAGATTTAATTTTATTTGGTGTTAATACTGGATATTCCAAAATAATTTCACATCATGGATATAAAATGCTATATTGGAAAAATTGTTTTATAAATGATATCTTCGAAGATCCTATATGATGGATCTTAAAAAATAACATATATCCTCTAAATATCTTGAATATGATAAAATGTTATCAATGAGAAAACACAATATGACCAAAGAACTCATTAAATAATGATTTCACAGATCCCATGAAATTGTATAGGGTACTCAAAACATAGAAAAAAAATAATGTTTCCATTTGAATTCCTTTTCATTTTTTCTCAATGATCATTTCAAAAAATTTCATTATGATCATTGGAAATGGAGTGTGATTCATCTAAAAGATCACGAGAATCCTCCCATATTGTTTTTGGATGATGTAGAATAGAGATGGCTATCATTGATGTTTCTATAAATGTTTATATTTTTTATTTGGAACTGATATTAGAGGAGAAAAATACTTGGTGAGAATATACTATATCAGATGATTGT
The DNA here is from genome assembly GCA_963277665.1 of Viscum album. NCBI lineage: Eukaryota > Viridiplantae > Streptophyta > Magnoliopsida > Santalales > Viscaceae > Viscum > Viscum album. The sequence continues at coordinate 1,504,832,296 of OY728152.1, forward strand.
AGAGTTGATATTCAAGTAAATGATTGGAACTGAAGTGTATGGAAGTGTTTTCAATGAATGTTTTAATCATGCTGATGTTAACAATAAATGAACCATAAGAAGAACCTATTACGAGCAGTGACAAAATCATGATTACATGGATAGATGATGTGATGATGTTATATAGAAGGCATTATAGAGTTACTAATTTGGTTTAATACTATATTTTGTGACATATATCACTTGGATGAAGTTATAATAAGATTTTTTCATGATTATAGTCTTTTTATGTTTCCTGAAATTGACTTGAAGAATTATTGATCATGGAGTATAATCTAAACATTGATAAAGATCGTAAGGATGAGATTGTAGATTGGAATTGAAAAATTACGATGTTGTTTAAGTATTTATTTATATTTAATGATGATGCACTATATATATATTATACATAACTACAGAAGTTTCTTTTTTTCTCTGTAAACATGATCTGGTATAATAAGAAAAAAATAGAAGTTATGTAATGATCATCTTGACAGTAAAAAAACAATATTTAGGATCTATGTAAGAATACAAACTTCGATAAATTTTAATATATATATATATAGAATGGATTTGTGTTTTAATAATTGAATTTTGTTGAATATAAAACCATATTATTATTCTAATGAAATTATAGAATGATAAATAAAAGATAAATCATTGAATAGAAATGGTCCATGATGGGTTTTAGAAATATGAATGAGTTGAAAAGCAGATAAAATAAATTTTTTATGTATTGGAATTTCAAATAAGGATATTATAAATTCAATATTCCTGATGAGAATTGATAATTTAATTATATGGTGTTTGAGATATTATAAAAAGTTTGAAAGTGTATATAAATAGTCAGGATTAAATCATCATGATTGAGTAAGGGAGATCAATGATGAGAAATATTTCTAAAAATCAAATAATTAAAAATAAGGTTCTTCAGGAATATAAATTATTGAAATGATATAAATTAGTAGAAGTTGAAGATGAACACAGGTGATTTTGAATCTCTCAAACTCTAATGTGATTCTAGATTCCATATAAGAATATTAATCTGAGGTATTAATTTTTGTTTATATATTCTGGTTGTCTCTGTATAGATTCAATTACCTGAAATCAATGTGGATAGACATTAGTTAATATTAAAATGAAGTTTCATTATGATTTTAATTAAATTTAAGAGAATATATAATATGTGAATTTTTGTGTCATAATTTTGAGAATATTTTTTATCTAGGAGACATTAAAACAATGGGATGTGATATTAATTTTTGAGTGAAAGTGTGAATTAGAGGAAAATATGGATACTCTTATCATTTTATAGGAGACAAGAAATCGTGGTAAAAAATATATGGATATTGTATGAGTCACCCATATAAAATCAATTAAGAAAATTATTGGAATATCATGATGATTCTAAACAATTATAAAAAATATATAAAGTCAATAAATTATGATTATGGTTTTATAAAAGGAATAAATGTTGAGAGAATAGTGAGTGTAAATGATAATAACATCAGTGAACCAAGAGAATCAATGAATCTTTCATATAAGAAGAATATGGTTTCCATCATGTATTGAATCATATTAATCATCGATTTATCAAATAAAATAACTATAAAATAAGATGATATAGATTAAACTATAAAAACCCAATAAATGAAATTAGAGGAATAATAAAGTTAAATATTTTTTATAATGGTTTATCTTCAGAAGTTTATCATGTCATCTATCAGTAGTTGGGATACTTGATGAATATTAAGCAGATAATTGGTTTAAAGATCATAGTTACCTCTTGAGTTATGAAATCCATATAAGAATATTCTATGTATGTTTTGTGAACGTTTTTTCCAAGAAGCAATGAGTTATTAGTGGATTAGAGTTTTACCATAAGGTTGTCGAAGAATATTTTGTGAGGTAGTATATCAAATCCTATCATTATAGTGACATTATATGCTTAATGGTAATATACATCAAAGGGCCTATAATTATTCGCTCGTATAAAAGTATTGAGATATTTGGTAACCATTGAGAGTCTGTGTATGTAATGAAAAATAGTATGAAGATAATATTAAAGTAACTTTGAATAAACGAAATCCTAGAGGAAAAAAAAGGCTAAGATGTTAATAAAAAAGGGTCAACCAATACTTGAATCTGGTTAATATTGTATTTTATTCTATATAGAAACTATTCATTAATATTCTATAGTGGATATCAATATATTTTGTGAGAGTTTTTACCTGATAAATATATTAACTAATTTGAAGACTATTACTCTAAATTTAAAGATTATTTGATAAAGGTTACTTTTAAAATACTAACATTTATAAATGAATTTATCATGAATCTATTTCTAGATAATTAATACCATGATAAGGAAGATCATTGCATGGATTATTTATTGGATAAAATGGTTAGAAAATGTAACAAACACTCAAGACTACATAAATTAAATGGATATATAGTTTCAGTTCAAAAAGGAAAATAGCCATATATGATGAAAAAATGAAGAGAAATATTATTTATAATAATATTTAAATGGATTATTTACTCATTTAATCCATGAATTAGAAATGAATCATAAATTCAAAATGAATGTTAAAGATACAAATTTGGATGAAAAAGAAAAATGGAATGAAATGGATTGAAAACATTCTTTTTTAGTAATAAAATATAACCATATTTCATGTTACTAAAATGAATACTGAATGGGTGGGAGGTTGAGATAAATTGTTGAAGAAAATAATATTATAAATACATTTATTTTGATTTGGATGTAAGAAGATGAAAATATAGATTCCAAAAAAGATATATCTTCCCAAAAAAATAAGGATTTCATTGCAAGAATTTATTAAGAAAAAGTACCAACATCAATGAAGAGAGAAAATTATAGACATATGGGAATGTAATATACTAAATAAATATATTTTTTATCATGAAAAAATATATTCCATCTTCTAGATGGTTTTGATTTTACTAATTCTGTTTTAAAAAGTAGCGTGTGACTAAATTATAAAAAAAGAGAGATTTAGAAAAAAATACTAGTAAACCCACCAATGTATGAATGGTGTATCTGAGAAAATACAATTATTTCTACTCAAAAAAAGTAGTTTAAATAAAATAATAAATGTTGCAAAAAATTGGATGTTTTATATATGAAAAAACTACATGTTCTATAAAGAGGAAGAGATTTATTTGGAGATACTTTTCCAATTGGAGGTTAGAGTATATGGACATATAATTTTGTTAATATCATTTTATTGTTTTAAAGACATATCATTTTTATTGTTAAGATAACATCTATGAATACTTCACAATAAATTTCCACTTCATTGAAGAACTTTTTAGTGAACCTATCAATAAAAAATGATGATACAAAGAAATTAATACCACAATAATCATATAGTGTGGTGAAATTTTTCTTGAATTTTGTATTAGGGAGATAAAAGAGAAAGCATGATTTAGGATTTTTACAAAAACATTTTAATATACTACTACCATTATAGGGAAGGATACAATGATAACCACTATAAAAGGGATAGGAACACCCAAAATTTATATGGGAGAAATATTGAATTAGAAAGGGAGTCCATCCAAGAGAGATATAATTAGAATGAAGTACTTATTTTTATCCTTAATGAATAATTTGAGAAGATTCTCAAGAAGGGTAACCCAATAGAGGAAGATTATATTTGTGTTAGGTGGAAAAAAGTTATGCATATAATTTTTAGACATATGAAATGTATTTCTAGTGAATAGAATATGTAACAAAATAATGGAAAACCACTAATGAGACCACGTTCAATAATGGTTTCTATAAAGATATAGTCTACACATAAAAAGAATATTTACCACATACCCCAATTATACTTAATAAAATTGTTAGAGTAGTTGGATGAAACTAATAAAATGAGGAAATAAAGGAATATACTCTTCTTGTTAGGTAAAATATAGTTATTTCAATAAGGTAGAAAAGAGAAATATTGAAAATAAACCACGTATCCTAAAGGGATTTAAATATATAATTATTAAGAGTAAAATATCATTAAGGGTTTTAGATAAATTATACCTATAAAAAGTGTCTTTGTAGAATGGTGATGAAGTCAGAAAACAGATATTATAAATTAAAATTTGATAGATTAACCAACTTATTACGAAATTATTTAGGTTTTTCTTTATGAAAGTAATTATAAGGGGAACATGAAAGGAATATTCTTAAGGCTGTCTAGAAATCTAGAAAATTATAAATGTCTATATTTTGGTTGGTGTCACATTGTGGTATGAATGTGGATAATTATTTTATATATATTAGTAATACTATATTTCAAAAACTGGTTGACCCATATAGAAATATAGTTGATTAATTTATGGTTGATTTCTATGACATAAGTTGGTTATTATATATCTTAAGGAATTACTATGGCACAACTAAATTGGAATTATAATTGGGGAGAATACCTATTTTAATTTTATAAGAGTAAAGAGGTGAATTTTTTTTACCTTGGACAGTCATCCCTTGAATCTATGATATGTCAAATTGGGAGAGAAAACCCATTTCCACCGTTCCTTGAATTATCATCACTGTGTGAATAGAAGTGACATATCTATGTTATTTTGACATGTTTTTATTATTTCGTGATGTTCAATTTATTGAAAAAAACCTATATTGGGAAATTGATATGCATATTATATTTTGATTGTATTTTTTTAGTGAGAATTTAAATATATTTGTTGAAGATCATGGGTGATTGGGTGATATTCAAGCTAAGGAACATGAAAATAATCCCATATAGTTTATAATAAATGTATAAAAGAGTTTTCATTTGTTGAAGATGAAATATATTATCATTTATCATGATGGAAAATGAAGTTATAAGATTTTTTCTTTTAGTGATAAGAAATTACATTAGATGAATGAAAAATTGTATCTTATGTTAAATAATTTTAATGAAATGTGAGGAGTTTCTATTGAAAGTACAACTAATGGTGTTAATTTTTTTTCTAGGTGAATAACATAAATAATCACTCCTAAATAGAGTCAAAGGCTAACTTAAATGATTATATAAAGTGTTTATATTTTCAGGAATCCATCCTTATAAGACACAATAAGTTGACTCATGTATTTAGTGATATATCTCTTGGATGATGTTTCGAAGAGATTCAAGATGAACTGGATTCATTTAAAGTGGTATAATTTTTTTAAATAATTATAGAAAATAGTGGATATGTTGAAAATTGGATATGTTTATATTGTAAATGTATTATCATGACCACTATAAGTTGACTAAGTGTTTTTTGGGAAAGGATCATTTTTTCTATATTAGGATGATGATATTATACTAAGAAATAAATAATGGTATATAAATATATATATATAATCTCATACCATGTAAATACAATTTAACTACATAGGCATGATTTCATAGCTATATAATGGTCATTATACAAGTTTATAAGGATGATTTCGGATCTATGTGAGCAATAATACATAGTGAGACTTGAAGATTTATATTGAGTAAAAACAATTTTTTCACAATTAATTTATGATGATGAAGAAATCATTTGAAGATGTTGATATCATTGAAAAATAATTAAAAAATCATGATTATTTGATGATCCATATTTATGCTTATTTTGTAAAATATGATTAAGATGGGTGATAGATAAAATCAATTTTCTATACATGTGGTATTCTAATTATAATGTTTGAAATTGTATACTAGTTATTAGAGTTGAGAAGTATATAAGAAGGTGTATGGGATATTATCAATTTCTTGAAAAATCATAAATTTTTTTGTGATTATAGTTACTTGACCAAGTAATGGAGATAAAAGCTGAGATGGATTTCTATGAAAATAATGAATATGTAATATGGTTCTTCAAATTACGAATTATTCAATTGATGTAAATATGTATATTTTTGTATTGAAATTAATTTACATTTAAGATTAAAAACTCATTATTGATTCATGCTTAAAAATAAATTTTTTTAGGTGAGATACTAGTTTCAATTTATAGATTTACTTTTAATCTATATATATTTAATGAAAACATATCATTCTATACATATATTAGCTAATGTAGAAGAAGGTTTTTTATGATTTTAATATAAATGTGTGGAATGTTTAATGTATTTATTTTAATTGTATAATTCTTAGAATAATATTTATATAGGTTATTTTATAATAATGATTTGTTATATATATCTAATAATTAAAATTAGAAGAAAATAAAATACATTTTATACCAATCATTTTATAGGAGACAAGTGGTTTAGGGATACAATAAAATAGGTAACATAGGAGATAGAAATGTAAAAATCCTTGAGAAATTTATATGATCTCCGTAGTGGTTATAACAAATTTTTTCAAAAATATATAATATATTCAGTAACAAATATATAATAAGAAAAAACAAGAGGGATAATTGTGAGTGAAAAATATGACAATATGTATGAATCTATAGAACCTATAAATCTATTAAATAAGATGATAATGTTGATCATTTTCATTTAAAAATTCATCATCCAAAAATAAAAGAAAAATTAGTAGGAAGAAGAAAGTATAGGTTTTTTGTACAAATCCAATTGATTAATTGAGGAGGAAGAACAATAATAGATAGGATAAGATGAAGTGTGGGTTTTTATTACATCAGATATAGTTAGTTATGATACATGATGTATTTTAATGATTTACTTGTTTTTATGACCGTGTATGAATAATGGGATAAAAATGATTAGTCAGATGATTTTATAGAAGATATATAATGTAATGTTTTAAGATGAGACTAATTTATAAAAGGGAAGACAATTTTTTGTAACAAAATTTAAGAATCTAAAGTGATGAAGGAAATTAGAACCTCCAGACTCAGTGAAATCAAAGGCTGATAATTCATCTACATAAAACAAATATAAATAAATCAATTTTATATTTAATGTGAGATTATATGGGATCATTTAGACTCTTTTTATATATGAAAATAATAATGTGACGATTTTATTATTGTAATAGGATAATAGTGTGATGTATAGGGAGACTATGGAAGATATGAACATGGAATGATTTTTTATATCTATTGGATTGACCAAAACCATAATACTATGTTGATAATTACTGTAGAAAATCTATAATTAGGTTGAATAAAAAATCATAGAAAGAGTAGTTTTATTGTGATGAGTTGAGACATTATAAAAATACAATTACATGATATTTACTTTATATTCTTCATTGCAAGTGGTTATTTCATTTTGTGTAAAGAATAAAACTGGAAACATTAATATTGTAACATGTCATAGAAGTTTGGATATTAAATTCTTAGGAGATTCTATTAAGTCAACATCAAATTAAAATCTATGAAATCATATTCGTCCCCAACAACTTTCTTGACATTATACTTAGGAAAATATCAGTAAAAATAAACACATCGTGTACATAAAAAAATGATTATTGTGTTTTGGTTATATAACCCTTCACGATCATCTGACAAAGCCGTGATAATATTTAAATTTTTAAATACTAGATATCTACCTTCAACTAATAGAACAATATTTAATATATTAAATTGGATAAAAATTATTCATAATTTCTGGGATCAAACATCATTAGTCTTTACACACCCTCAATATACAATTTGAATACTTGATAGACCATACTAAAACACACTATAGAGAACCCCATGTCAAATGAACCTTTTTAAAATATATCATCAATATGATTCCCTCTTACTCAAATACTATATATTGTGGTAAAATATTGACATATAGATATTTGAGAAACATTTTATTATAACCACATCCAAAACCTCATATCATATCAATGGGGCAGTGTCAAAAAATCCTTTTGAATAACATTAGAGAGAAAAAACACAAAAAATTACTACTTCTTAATCTTCTATTACATAGAGTATTCACTCTATTAGATTAAAATAATGTGTCTCTATGTATTTAGGGTTAATATAATTATCTGGATCCTTAGAAAAACTATATACACACATCCCATATCAACAAAGATAAATCATCCCTATATTTAGTCAATAAATATACACACATAATAAAACTAATCCATGATAAGAATTTAATTTTATGGATATGCATGAAATAAGAATAAATCCCCAACTGGTAATCTTTTTCCATCACAGTGTTAGAACACAAAAAAAAGTAAATGTAACCTCCACCAAAAATAGTCAAAACCAAGGTAATTAGAAATCAATCCACCTAGAATCCCAATGAAAAAACTATCCTAGGAAATAAAAAGAAGTAAAATATGAAAAATTAAAAATTTATTAAGGAAAGGTAGAATATAAACTGGTTATAATCAAAAAAGTGTCTAATACATTGGATGATAGAAACACTATAACATCTATCTGACCATGCTTTTCTTCTATACCACACTGTTCTTGAAATTTACAACACATTTCCCATGATCAACCCTAGTTCTATGGGAAAGGGTAACATCATATGGTTGTCCTAAAGCTAATTTCAAGACTATTTATGGTTCAACATAATGAGTGACCTACTGTTACTACTAATTTGGACTAAGAGGAAACTGGTGTAGAGGATACTCCTCAAGTAGGAAACCTTCTCTACTTTGACCATTATGGAAGGTTGGGCACTGAAACTATTGATATATGAAACCTATAAGGAGTTATATTACAACATCAATTATTTAAATAGGGTTTTTCAACTCATGGTTATATAAAAATGAATAATAGAAGAATATGTTCAAATGCTTTCTCATCAGAACCTCAAATATCTTTTTAACTGATATATTTGCTCTTGAGTTTTTTTACACACTAATGTATTATTTTTAATATATACCCTTCTCAGAAATTTATAATACATTGGTCACATTGGAAGGCGGACCTAAGGGAAAATATCCAGATGAAAATGCTTGCTATAATGATATACCCTTTTATCAACATTATTCTGATGGATAGAAAAATAATATATATGATTTATGAATATGAAATTGAACTCACATACACTATAGTTTTTATTTAGAAGTATAAGAAATTTATGTTGTTGAAACTCTCTAAACATCTAAGAGAGAGTATAAACCAAGAAGTTACTCTATTAATTTTCCCATGATAGCTTTATATCCTCATGATCCCAATGGAATGAAATCCAATACCGAATAAAAAAACTATTAGCACGATGAATTCCAATAGAATTCAATGTTCTGTCCATGAATATATAAATCTTAAAGAAATATACTACTCATATAAATAGAGATATTTGACCTAATTTATTAATATCCAAATATATATTTGAATACATAAATACCAAATTATAAAATTCAAAAATCATCCTCATTAGGTTAATCCCTTGGGAATTTTTAGGAGCATCTTGTTGTACCACCTCAATCAAAACCACATGGTGTTTTCATTTGTCATCCATCTCCAAAAATAAATAACAAAAATAATACACCTAAGATATGAATTATATTTAATATTTCATTTAATATTATTTGTTTTTAAATTTCCCAAAATCACGTTGAATTACAATACATATGAAAACAATAATGATTTGTATAACACACCTTGGTCCCAATACTTTAATGAAAATAAAATTGATTATAAATTATTAGTAGGACATATTATTATTTAATTAAGATTGTATGTGTCCCTCTAGATCATTTTCAATTTCCCTTTCCATTATCACATGCTATGATATAGTGAATTATTGAACTATAATAAAAAAATTAAATCCTCATAGGGGATTAAAATAAAATTCCATTGTAACACACAAGTCATGATATAATTTTTCCATTTAATTAAATTTCCCCAATACAAAACCTCCTAGATTTAGAATAAATCATAATGTAACCCTTAATTATTACTTCCAATAGTCCATGGGTTAGATATATGCACTGAGTGTATCAAATAATAATATTGGATCCATTATTCTTATAACTATAAGGATTAATAATAAATAACTAATATTAAAATACATCACATTTTCTAAACCATTTATGTGATTTTAGGGAGGAATAAATATCTAATATAAAACAAAACCAAGAAAAAATCTTATGGAAACTAGCCAAATTCCAAAAAATCCACATTATGAGATAATAAATTATATTATATTCACTACATCAATCATATTGATCTATAATCATAACACACACATAGAAACACACACATATATATAATGTGTGAGAATTTAAGTATATTTAGTGGGTTACACCCCAGACTCTCTCAAACAAATGTGAAAGTATTATATTAATGAGATGGTGTATAAATTGAAGAACTAAATATTTACTATTTCTCAGTCAACTACCACATAACCTCACCATATCTCACTATAAAAATAAATATAAATGATAAAACTATAATATTCAAGAGAATATATAGTGAAAGGTACCCTCACCAACTTTACCTGTAAACTAGTATCTCTCATTCCCCAACGCCATATGTCATAGTGTTCTAATCCCTTCTATATTTAGATATCCACTACTAAATCCCACACTCACATATACACCTTTAAATAACACATATCATAGAAATATATGATACGAACATCATAATAGAGACCCATCATGAATGATATAAACCTAATTTTCTCTTCCCCATGAGAATCTAAGTAGTGTATCAACCCACTTCACAAAACATACTATTTCACCACCTCAATTTTTCATCAACACATACCACATCATCCTACCATCAAAATAGATACTACATCTAGATGTTAGAAAAAGTAAAGAGTTGTAGTCATCCATTTATATCACTTAGTTCTTATATGTTAAGGGTTCACCCATAAAGAACAACATTATATGGGTATCTATCATGTTCCAAACTCCTGAGGCTGTATATAAGATGTATAATAACATTTGATGAATATATAGACTACACACTAAACCCAACCAAGGGTATACTTCCCATTCTAGTACCTCTACCAGCACCATAATCTATAGAACCTTAGCATATCATGACAATAACTACATCCACATATTTCAATAGTATATACTATCTTCACCATCACTATACAAAAGACATTTAATAACGATAAAAAATATCATTTATGCTTGATAATAAAATCCACATTATCCAATCACCATATTTCATATTCATTAAATTCATTGAATTTAATGAAATTTTAACTTTTATAAATTAATATTTCATATATAACATATATGTTCAATTACAACATATCATTACCCACCAAGTTAAGTAATCACATTAAACAATCACACTACAACTTCTTCATTTAAACTAATTTATAACAATGATCCCATTAACAAATTTATATAAACAATATAATTCAATTTATTCTAAAACCACAATATTTCATACAACCCAACCACATTTCAAGGAATATATTTCATTTAATTAATTTCTATATTAATGCATTTATTAAGACTACTATTACACATAGGTTCATCAAACTCACATTTCAACCACATAAAATATTACCATATTACCATACCCCTATACCACCATATAGAAAAAAAATATTAGATTCTTTCTAATTCAAAAAAATAAATAAATAATATGGATAAAATACCATAGTCACCACAAAATGATAGAAAATTCAATTTACTCAAAATAGAAAATGAAAAAAATATTTTATTTTTTATAATTTATTAGCCAGTTGATTATAAAAATGTAAAATATGAATTATATAATTCCAAATTTTGATATAATTACAATAATTATGTCTTTTAATCATTGTTAAACAAGATTTTTTATAAATATCAACATAAAAACCCTAGTAAATTCTATATCAACCATTTATCTACCAATAAATACTAAACAAATAAAAATATTTTCAAGAATGAATTAAATTCCTCTCCATTTTATTTTATATAGTCATTTAATTATCTTTATAAAGGTTAATTATAAATATTCACATAATTAAAACATAATCTTATTAATTTAATGTCAACATTGTAAATAATAAAAGAACATTTTAATGACATGCCTTAATATAATCAATATTAATCATAAGATACCTCATTAGTGACATTTTGTGCATCCCCTACCACCATATTCATTTCTATAATAAACTAAACCTAAAAAAAACACTATCATTGTATCAAATAATAGAACATAAAATTATAAAATAAAAGATTTAAAGAGAAAGAGAGTCAAGCATAATAAATAATTGATTGAATAATGATTATGAAATGGATAAAAAATATCTATAAAAAAAAACAACATATAAGACTTCCTAGGGGTTGATATATGAACATTATAATTTAAAATGGTAAGTGGGATGAATATATTTATATTTTTTTGGGGTGACTACACCGAGACATGTTGATGGAGTGAGCACATTATGATGATTACCAATTAAAAGAGGTATGAAATCTAAGGGGGTGAAATTTTTTGTTACCATTAGAAAAATATTATATCCCCCCATAAAATTCATCTTTATCTACCATAATAATATAACCACCTAGATATATAATATTTCATTGATTTTGACTCTCAAACCATATAATACTATGAAATATACCCAAATGACCATATTGTTGATTGTATATTCTTCTCCTAACACCGTCAAGATCCAATAAAATTATGTTCACTAATACATTATTATTTTCATAAGAACAACCAAAATAGAATTTTGAACCATCCTATGAATGATATGGATTTCAAAAAATACCACACCTAACCAAAAACCCATCACCATGACCTTATCTACAAAGATGGAATAATTTTCTCTAAAAAGTTAAAAGAGGCCCATGATTTAAAATACTTGTAAAATAACAACGAACTATGGACATAATAATTTTATAAGAATCATATATATCAACAAAAACATAATTATGATATAACCACACCATCTTGACAATATAAAATAAAAACTCAGACCATTATCCTATAAACCAATAATGATTATGTCTATAAAAATCATAACATAAAAAATTTAAAATTAGATGGACATGAATATCTAATTATCTACACTAAATAGGAAATAAGAATTTGGATAAAATATTAAGAGGTTTAAAAAAAAATTATTCGGATTATTTTCTCAAAAGAAATATATGAATTTTGTTCCATATATAAATGATTAATAAAAATAAAATTTAAATACGAAAATTACTAGAAAAGAGGATGATCAAACAGTGGGAAAAGATCATTAAGAAGAGAATATTACTAAGCATCACATTTAATAATATAATAATAATCAAAATAAAAAATATTATGATAAAATAAATACTATAATAAGAATAATAATTTATGAAAAAATTATTGATTTAGAAGACGATGTTACAAAATATCTTCAATGGTGTATTTTTACTCTACTAAAAAAAGATATTATCCATATTAAGGAATTAAATATAAGGATTCTCTTAATATAATTAATAAAACCCTTAATTATGAGGTATATTTTACTAAATTTCAAACAAATATATATAGGATACCAAATTACTATTCATATTTACAAGGGACTATGTCAACAATAGAATTTAGAATTTATAAAAATACTCTTAATCATCATCCTTTATGAATATATGGATGATGCATATCAATTTAGATCCTTTCAAAATGATTTTTATTATGAATTTGATAAATATATTATAGATAAATTACATTATTATCATATTGTATTTTTATATGTGTTATCTTTTTTACATGTAATTGACTATATATTTTTCTAAAATTTGATGTATTATTATTATTTTTGGTATTTTTATTTTATTTTTTGGTTGGGTTGAGAGATTTAAAGATTACATACAGTTTCATTCATGATATTGGATAAAATATTGTTAATATGAATAATTCATAATAGGGGTTTAATATTTCATACCTTGGTTATGAATGTTGATGAAAACTATATATATGAAGATGTTAATGATTATTTCTATATTGTAATAATTAAATATAATTTTTTGATATTTAAATCTTCTTTGTATTTAGAGGTGGGTTAATACTTCTTTGTGTATGGGTGGGTGTGTGGATGGTGGTGGGGGTGGGGGGTGGGGTTAGTTTCTTAGTATAATGAGTCCTTGTGTGGTTGTTAGTTTATTTTCTATTTTTATTACCGGAAATCAATTTCTTTGATGATGATGATGATAATGAAAATTATTATTATTATTTCAAGTATAAAATTTGTATCTCATTAATCAAGGGGTGTATCCATAAGGACTAATTTTTTAGATGAGTTAATTTTTTAGAGTGTGGAACCATGTATTGTGGGAGTCATTAGGGAGTAAAGATAGAGTTTATAAGATGAGTGTTATTGTTTTTCACACTAGTTGTGGTAATATTGTTTTGATGCTTCAAGTGGTTGGTTTACATAATTTGTGGTTTCTTATGTCATGATGAATTTATGGATTCTCTTATTTTGTAGTTTGAACCTCCTATTATAACACATAAATGTTTATGTCTCTTGGGGATTGGGATTCATAGATGGATGACTAGGTGGATGAAGACTCAATAGCCAACATGCCACATAACCATGATTCTATGGAATGGTCAGATATATGGATGTTTTAAAAAAGGTTTGTTAAACCAAAAAAAATATTTCTTATAATCCATATTTAAAATTAATTATGATTTTTATTCACATAATAATAACTGTAATAATAATAAAAATAAAAATAAAAAAATAAGATAAGTAAGGGATAATCAATTACAGAAAAGGGCATGTGTTCTGGCTAAATTCATTATATTGGGTGTGTGTCTCTATTTATATATACACTATGAAACTGCGCTACCTAGTATTGATTATTATTATTATTATTATTATTATTATTATGTATCCTATATTTATGCTGGTGATATGGTTCATATGAGGCGGGGTGTATGTCTTGGGGTCAATCCCCAATGATTATTCTTTTAACATGAGTTATGTATAAATAAACATAATGTATAATAATAATAATAGTGTAACGAACCGTTTTTTTAGAGCAGATAAAATGCGAAGGTTTTTGAACTTTTTCTTTTATCAGTGGTCGGTTTTAAAACCGAGCTTCAGAACGAGGTTCTGAGGACTGGAGCCATTTTAAGTGGTGATATCAGACTGCGTGCGGTAGGTTTAACCGTGCGGGGTACCCCCGGGTAATCGGTAGCAGGTGAGTGGGCTGCACACGGTGTTTCTGACGGTGCGGATAAAACCGTGTGGGTTGGTTGTGTTTTAGTTTTTGTTTAAAATTAAAATAAAGGAAAATAAATAAAAAAAAAAAATTAAAAAACCTAAACTAAACCTCACCCTCACTCAACCCGCGACGCACCCCCTCCCTTCTCCCCCGGCGAGCCGCGCGCGACCCCCCCCCCCCCCCCTCCACGGTGCCGCCTCCTTCCCCGTTCTTCCCGGTTTTTCTTCTTGGCTTCTCTCCGAATCATCAAGGTAATCACTTCTCTCCCTTATCCTCCCCGTTTCTGGCTTCATTTTGACCAAATCGGCGCCCGGTGTTGTATGGCCGAAACCTAGGGCTTAGAGGTGATCCGGTTTTTCGTCTTGCTCTTGTTCTAGGTTGGCGCGAAAGGTTCGTTGGGACTCCTTGGCGCGCGTTCTGGCAACCGCCACCGAAGGCGAAGCGGTTCGGGTGGTTTCAGATTGTCGGAATGGTTTTGGGGTGAGGTTTTCACCTTTCCATTTGTTTTTCACTTGTTAAATTTGGGGCTTTTGATGTTTATGAGCCCCGACATGATGTTGGCAGTGCGTTGAGATCGCGGTGTGGGTTCGCCTTCGTTTTGGTTTGTCGCCAACACCCGAGGTAAGGGTTTATTATTTCCGGTTGGGTTTGCCTAGCCTAAATTGGTTTATCTTTGTGTATTAAGGTTCATAGTGGTTGTCTTATAGTGCGTTGGAGGTTTCGGTATGTTTTCGGGTTGTTGGAGTTTAGGTGACTCACATGCGCAGGCATAGGTACATATTTATATGTACGTGGGTTCCCCCGGCGTGCGTATATTTGTCCATGGCAGCGAATATACACACGTACGAGGCTAGTTGTCCCCATTACATATATAAAAAGTGCCTGTGCAGGTGAGTGGAGACAGGCTTATGTGTATAAGCATATGCGTAAGGATCCTCTTGCGCACGCTCATGGCCATGCGGAGCGTGTGAATAGGGGCTAGGTGTCCTTATACGTATGTGAAATCACATATGCCTCGTGGGGGAGCAGATGCAACAGCTTTAGTTAGAAAGCGCCAAGAGCCGGAGTGGACGGATGGATCCACCTTGAGGTAGGGTCCCTCTCCTTGCCCTTTTAAATTTAAGTAAAGTAATAGTGAGTTTAATATTGCACTTAGCATTTTAATTATGCAAGTTTAGTTCCGATTAAATGCTTCTATGAAAATCGTTTGAATTGCAGGAATAAGATAAAAGAGTTTGTCTGGTCACTAAACTAATGATTTAATAATAATACCCCTCTTTCGAGGTGCGCTGCCTTCAATCTAAAAATGTAGCAATAGAATTTCATGATTTCATTTCCTATTGTTTGGCTTCTTAACTTTGTTAAGTGTTGAATGAGTTTTGAAGTAAATGCTAAATATCACTAAATGAATTTTTTGATAAAGTAATGACATGTTTTCTAATAAAACTCCTCCAATGGAGGTGAGCTGCCTTCAAAATAAACGTGTAGTAGTAGATTTATTTTTTTGTGATTGCTTGCTTAAAAGTCTTATGACACTTTATGCTTGACATTATACTTGATCAATGGCATGCTTGTACTTGTACCATCTAATGTCATTAATCACCTAACATAGAGGCATGTTGGTGCCATATGCTTTTGTTTACCTTCTATTGCTCGTGCAAGTTCCAGAATATTGAACAAGGATAGTTAATTATGAGAATTGATTATAAAAAGTTGAGATCTGATTTGGATAACTAAATGTGAAGAATTAATCATGAAATGAGAATTGCGTCGATTGATTAATTAAGTGATAAATGAATGAGATTTTGGGTCCTAGACCTGGCGTTCTAGATCGACTTAAAATATGGGTTTGGACATGGCGTTCCTCCCCAATGGTTATCCAAGCTTGTGATATAGGGTGTTAGACATGACGATCTACACTGAATGAGATTTTGGGTCCTAAACATGGCGTTCTAGATCGACTTAAAATTTGGGTTTTGGACATGGCGTTCCTTCCCAATGGTTATCCATGCTTGTGATATACGGGGTGTTAGACATGGCGATCTACGCTGAACGATTATCGAGGTGTTAGACATGGCAATCTACACCAAATGTGATTCAAGGTGTTAGACATGGCGATCTACACCAAATGTGATACGGGGTGTTAGACATGGCGATATACACTGAACGAATGATAATAATGATTTGTGAAAAGAATGAGAGATGTGGGTAAAACCTGAGTGAATTGTGATCAAATAAAGAAAGGTAAGAATGAGTGGATTTCCAGTCTGAGTTGAAATGATAAGTGAATAAATAGAGTAATTGAGCAAAATGATAAAAAGTGTTTTTATGCTTGAACCAAATTTACTTGTTTTGTTTTAAACAGGTTCTTATCCTGGCTATGGGCCGAAGCAGGTAGTGTCGCCAGGTGTCCTTTCTGGAACCTGGACGGGCGTTTATTGTTTTCATTGTGTCGTTATTGTTCGAAAATACTAGCACTGTGTTTAATTATATTTTCATGGTCTAGAGTGGGCTAGACCCCGGTGGTTACGGCCTACTGAGATATATATCTCACACCCTACTCGGGCCGCCATTACACTTGGGTACCCGAGTAGATTTCCATTTGGTTGCAGGACCTCGTTGTTGTTGTTTCTTGTACTTGGAGTTTGGAGCAAAGGACCGAGTTGGGGCTTGGGATGCTCATGGAGATCGCCCTCGGGGATTGAGACTTTTGTTCATTTACTTCTGCATTGATGTGTGATTATGTCGCGTGATTTAATTCTTTCATTGTATCATTAGCATGTCATGCACGCATCTCTTATATAAACTGCCGTTCTCCAAATTTATTCAAACCTTATAAATAAATAATGTTTTCCGCTGTTTTCTTATTATTATTTACAATACTTCCGTTGCTGTATTTTTGGTCCCTTTGTTCACTTTGATAAGAGGGTATAGTCTCCCCCCTGACTTACCTTTCACCCTTGCCGCTAGTCGGCAACCTCTGGCGTAAGGGGAGACACGCTTGAGGCCATGTCGCGGGCCGACTCAGGTGACCCGGGTGTTCGGTTTAGGGTCGACTTGAGTTGGTTCATGACAAAATGTTATCAGAGGAGGTTTCTTTCTTTTCATTGTCTTACTGTTTTTGGATTGGTAGACAAGAGATTAGGAATGTGTCGGCGCTTGGGTAATAGCCATGTCTGGGACTGATCACCCCACGTACGGTAAATGACCAAGTGGCCAGGGCTGGGAATTGATGTTCATGTTGTTTTCTGTTACAGTTGATGTGATTTCACCTTGGGTGAATGTTATACTTTCCAATGCTTATTTGTTTATGAAGAGGTTTTGAAAATTTTTCTTGGCCCGATATGGCCAGGAAATTGCATTGCATGCATCATATTAGACACTTATAGATTCACTTGTCATGCAAATGTGCCATGCCACGTAGTTGCATTAGTAGGATGCCTGATGATTTTGATTGTGTGCCTTGGAAATATGTCATGTCTGGATTTATTTAGCACGTCTCTTTAGAAAACATGTTTCGGTGATAATAAACATGTTTGGGTGATAACATGTCATTTTTTCTATCTTGCTTGTGTGTCATGCTCTGTGTTATAGCATGTTTTAGTGATTTCAGCTTATTAGCTTGTTGCCTTGTGTTAGCTGTTTGTAGTGGCTTGTTAGCTTGCTAGTAAAAGCTTGGTTGCTTTGGATGAATTTGTTGGTTGCGATTACGATGGAGCCAGTTTTCCATTGTAAGGTGTATGGGTGCTTTATAATTGGGAAAAGGGTAAACTGTGGTTTCAAACCTTTAAAAGAGGGCTGCTAAGTTAAAATGTTAAATGAAAAAAAGTGATTTGATAAATGGGAGCCAAATGCCAACGGTAAGGTGTATGGGTGCATTATCGATTGGTAGGTGGCCACCCATGTGACTGAACCTTGTTAGACCATAGTGTGTTTGAAAATGATTATTAATGTAAAACTATTGCGTTTTGATTGAGATAGTTTGGTGTGCTTTAAACATGCTCAACTAGACCCGAGGAGGCCAGTTGGGGCACATCCTTATGGAATGAACTGATATGTGGTTGCTTTTGAAGAACCCGAATTTAATAAATGGGACCCTCAGGGTCGCCTCTTTGTTAAAAAGGAATTTAGATGCTAAATTACCTGTTTATGATTGGATAACATTATGTGTTAAATTTTTAAAGAGGAAGTTGGTTATAGATTGTCTGTTTTTCCATGGGGCGTTGTCTGAAAACCAAGTAATTAGTTTTGAAATAGTAATTGTGGGTTTATTAAAATTCTTTGAATGTTTTAAAGGTCGAAAGGAAGTAATGAAGTGGATAAAATGGAAAGGGGTTTTTGAGCCTAGTAATCCTTGTTTTGCATGACCAAGAGTTAGGGTCGACGTGTGTGATTCGTAAGGGACTAGCCCGTGCTAGGTAGTACCCTTAGAGCTTGAGTTGCCTTGTTTTCGGTGTGAGCTTATGATGTGGTGATCGTAGTTCGAGGAACGCCACCAGTGCGTTAAAGTGTTTCAAAAATAGCGCGCTGTTGAGCGGCTAGTTCTTACGACGACATGGACACTCCTAAGGTGGGTAGTGTCGCATGAGTTTCTATTTTCATGTCAGTGCTTGCTTGGCAGCACGACTGTGATAAGGTTGGCTGTGTGCACAACACTTTAGAAACTCCGTTAGTGCGGGAAGAGTTTCAGTGGTTAAGCTTGGACGTATATGAATGCCTCGGGTGGTATAGGCATCAGAGTTGGTCCGAATGATCTTCTCAGCGACCTTGGTTTAATCTTAGTGTACTCTGCTGGATGAGACGAGCATGTCCCCCATCTTGACGTCATCTTGGATACACTAAGATAGTGTCGGTTATACGCCGCGCTAAAGTTTAAAAGTTGTTGGTTTGTTTCGTAATCTCTCTCTGGTTGTGTGTGGGATGCACGGTTTCTTGGAGTTACACTTCGTGCTGAGGAACGATAGTTTTATAATAGTTTTGTGATGGCTTTACTTGCGAATGTCACCAAAGGTCGTGTAAGGACTTTAGTGTACGCGTAGTTGATAATGGAATAGTTTTAAAAGCATGACGTCGGTTTAAGGGTGAGTGTGAATCTTGGGTCGGCGATGTCTTTTGAGGAAATCTTGAGTGGCCAATTTTAGTTGGTCGATTGTGATTCAACCGCTTTCTTGGGTTGAGGTCCCTATAATGGCCTCAGATGTAAGCTCTGGTTTGATGTTTCAGTTGTAACGTGAGCGTTGGCTCGAGTTTTAAAGGCTTAAGTGCAGTTTTCTTAGAAAGTGCTTAAAGGTGCATTGGGCGTTGGAAACACAATGCGACCGGTTGAATGAAACTTCACTACCCTTGTAGGTTGGGTGATTTGTTCGTTGTTTTCCGAAGGCTTCTCGGGGACGAGAAGTTTTTTTAGGTGGGTAGTTTGTAAAGAACATTTTTTTAGAGCGGATAAAATGCGAA
This sequence comes from Viscum album, assembly GCA_963277665.1. Lineage (NCBI taxonomy): Eukaryota > Viridiplantae > Streptophyta > Magnoliopsida > Santalales > Viscaceae > Viscum > Viscum album. The sequence continues at coordinate 1,504,852,803 of OY728152.1, forward strand.
GGTTTTTGAACTTTTTCTTTTATCAGCAGTCGGTTTTAAAACCGAGCTTCGGAACGAGGTTCCGAGTTCTGGAGCCGTTTTAAGCGGTGATCTCGGATGGAGCACAGTAGGTTTAACCGTGCGGGGTACCCCCGGGTATCCGATAGCTGGCGCGCGGGCTGCACACGGTGTTTCTGATGGTGCGGATAAAACCGTGCGGGTTGGGTGTGTTTCAGTTTTTGTTTAAAATTAAAATAAAGGAAATTAAATAAATAAATAAAAAAATTAAAAAACCTAACCTAACCCTCACACTCACTCAACCCGCGACGCACCCCCTCCCTTCTCCCCCAGCGAGCCGCGCACGACCCCCCCCCCCCCCTCCACGGTGCCGCCTCCTTCCCCCTTCTTCCCGGTTTTCTTCTCATCTTCTCTCCAAATCATCAAGGTAATCACTTATCTCCCTTCTCCTCCCCGTTTCCGGCTTCATTTTGAACTAATTGGCGCCTGGTGAGGTATGACTGAACCCTAGGGCTTAGAGGTGATCCGGTTTTTCGTCTTTCTCTTGTTCTAGGTCAGCGTGCAAGGTTCATTGGGAATCCTTGGCGCGCGTTCCGGCAACCGCCACCGAAGAAGAAGCGGTTCGGGTGGTTTCGGATTGTCAGAATGGTTTCGGGGTGAGGTTTTCACCTTTCCCTTTGTTTTTCACTTGTTAAATTTGGGGATTTTGATGTTTATGAGCCCCGACTTGATGTTGGCAGTGCGTTGAGCTCGCGGTGTGGGTTCGCCTTCGTTTTGGTTTGTCTCCAACAACCGAGGTAAGGGTTTATTATTTCTGGTTGGGTTTTCCTGGCCTAAATTGGTTTATCTTTGTGTCTTAAGGTTCGTAGTGGTTTTCTTATAGTGCGTTGGAGGTTTCGGTATGTTTTCGGTTTGCCGGAGATTAGGCGACTCACCTGCGCAGGTATAGGAACGTATTTATATGTACGTGGGTTCCCCTGGCATGCGTATATTTGTCCATGGCAGCGAATATACACACGTATGGGGCTAGTTGTCCCCATTACATATATAAAAAGTTCCTGTGTAGGTGAGTGGAGACAGGCTTATGTGTATAAGCATATGTGTAACGATCCTCTTGCGCACGCTCATGGCCATTCGGAGAATGTGAATAGGGGCTAGGTGTCCTTATACGTATGTGAAATCACATATGCCTCGTGGGGGAGCAGCTGCGACAGCTTTAGTTAGAAAGCGCCCAGAGCCAGAGTGGACGGATGGATCCACCTTGAGGTAGGGTCCCTCTCCTTTCCCTTTTAAATTTAAGTAAAGTAATAGTGAGTTTAATATTGCACTTAACATTTTAATTATTCAAGTTTAGTTCCGATTAAATGCTTCTGTGAAAATAGTGTGAATTGCAGGAATAAGATAAAATAGATTGTTTGGTCACTAAACTAACGATTTAATAATAAAACACCTCTTTCGAGGTGCGCTGCCTTCAATCTAAAAATGTAGCAATAGAATTTCATGATTTACTTTCCTATTGTTTGGCTTCTTAACTTTGTTAAGTGTTGAATGAGTTTTGAAGTAAATGCTAAATATCACTAAATGAATTTTTTGATAAAGTAATGACATGTTTTCTAATAAAACTCCTCCATTGGAGGTGAGCTTCCATCAAAATAAACGTGTATTAGTAGATTTATTATTTTTTGATTTCTTGCTTAAAAGTCTTATGAAACTTTATGCTTGACATTATACGTGATTAATGGCATGCTTGTACTTGTACCATCTAATGTCATTAATCACCTAACATAGAGGCATGTTGGTGCCATATGCTTTTGTTTACCTTCTATTGCTCGTGCAAGTTCCAGAATGTTGAACAAGGATAGTTAATTATGAGAATTGATTATAAAAAGTTGAGATCTGATTTGGATAACTAAATGTGAAGAATTAATCATGAAATGAGAATTTCGTCGATTGATTAAATAAGTGATAAATGAATGAGATTTTGGGTCCTAGACATGGCGTTCTAGATCGACATAAAATCTGGGTTTGGACATGGTATTCCTCCCCAATGGTTATCCAAGCTTGTGATATAGGGTGTTAGACATGACGATCTACACTGAATGAGATTTTGGGTCCTAGACATGGCGTTCTAGATCGACTTAAAATTTGGGTTTTGGACATGGCGTTCCTTCCCAATGGTTATCCATGCTTGTGATATACGGGGTGTTAGACATGGAGATCTATACTGAATGATTATCGAGCTGTTAGACATGGAGATCTACACCAAATGTGATTCAAGGTGTTAGACATGGCAATCTACACCAAATGTGATACGGGGTGTTAGACATGGCGATCTACACTGAACGAATGATAATAATGATTTATGAAAATAATGAGAGATGTGGGTAAAACCCAAGTGAATTGTGATCAAATAAAGAAAGGTAAGAATGAGTGGATTTCTAGTCTGAGTTGAAATGATAAGTGAATAAATAGAGTAAGTGAGAAAAATGATAAAAAGTGTTTTTATGCTTGAACCAAATTTACTTGTGTTGTTTTAAACAGGTTCTCATCCCGGCTATGGGCCAAAGCAGGTAGTGCCGCCAGGTGTCCTTTCTGGAACCTGGACGGGCGTTTATTGTTTGCATTGTGTCGTTATTGTTCGAAAATACCAGCACTGTGTTTAATTATATTTTCATGGTCTAGAGTGGGCTAGACCTCGGTGGTTCCGGCCTACTGAGATATATATCTCACACCCTACTCGGGCCGCCATTGCACTGGGGTACTCGAGTAGATTTCTATTTGGTTGCAGGACCTCGTTGTTGCTGTTTCTTGTACTTGGAGTTAGGAGCAAAGGACCGAGTTGGGGCTCAGGATGCTCATGGAGATCGCCCTCGGGGATTGAGACTTTTGTTCATTTACTTCTGCATTGATGTGTGAGTATGTCGCGTGATTTAATGCTTTCATTGTATAATTAGCATGTCATGCATGCATCTCTTATATAAACTTCCGTTCGCCAAATTTATTCAAACCTTATAAATAAATAATGTTTTCCGCTGTTTTCTTATTATTATTTACACTACATCCGTTGCTGTATTTTTGGTCCCTTTGTTCCACTTTGATTAGAGGGTATAGTCTCCCCCCTGACTTACCTTACACCCTCGCCGCTAGTCGGCAACCTCTGGCGTAAGGGGAGACGCGCTTGAGGCCATGTCGCGGGCCGACTCAGGTGACCCGGGTGTTCGGTTTAGGGTCGACTTGAGTTGGTTCGTGACAAATAGTAGTAATAATAATAATAATAATAATCATTATTATTATTATTGGTACTCAAAGATACTCTATTAGAAATACGATCTCCCAAGTGATTTGAGTGACATAATCTTTAGAATTTTAATATATGTGTTTGAAAATAATATAAGTAAGAAGGGTGATTGAATACTATTGGTTTTATATTTCAAGGGATGTCATGAAATCACGTTTTAAAATGAAGAGGTTAAATTTTTTTTATTTATAACAAATTTTATTTTTTAAATGATGATTCAGGTTTCAAGGTAGATGAATACACATATTTTTAAATGAAAAATACTAATTCAATGATAGATAAATCCCGAATAATGGTTCTCAAATGATCATGTAAATCATCCAAAGAATATACCCTAGTAGTGTCGATCCTAGTGCGCATTAAGGTACCATTCACCATTCACAAGAAATATGGTAGATATATACTCAACCAACTCATTTTATGTTCATTAACCAAATATACATCATTTCCCAAACCATTTCCATTTTACTTTATATAGGGATTTATTTTCTTGTGAAACGACACCTACTTTACTTCAATAATATTTTTGGATCATTTTATAGCTATAGGATAATTCAAACATTATAACAGTTTAGATAAAAGAGATAATCAAAGGGAGTAAGTAGTATCTAAATTAAAATAATTCATGTGGATTATAAAAACATAAAATTAAAATAATTTATATATGAGAAATGGAATCCTAAAAGACAATATTTCAAGGGAATTGTAGTTGAACATGAAAGAGGATGATTAGGTGATCTTATATTAAGAGGTTGATACTTAAGGCTACAAAACGACACATAAAATTCCGAGGAACACCATGGGGGTCGTTATATAGTTATATGAAGATTAAAATTTTTCTAAAGGCATTTTTCAAGGAGAGGAGAGGGAGAATGAGTGATTTTTTATACTTGCTGAAGGGTCATTTTAGGGGTTAAAAAATTGGTAATTTTATTATATATGTAGAAAACATTTTGTGACTATGGATTATAACTAACTTATAGTGTTATAAATGACATAATTAGAGTTGATTATTAATTAATGCTTGCCCAATTTGAAAAAGACCTTCCATCCGACACAATTGTTGCTAATATTCCATGAAATATATTTGTCTCAAAATATATTTTTTTAGTTCCAAAATTTAATTAAGAAACATTTAAATTTAAATTATTTATTTTAAATAAATTTTTGTACTTATTAAATGAATTTTTATTGTGAATAATATTTAATAAATTTTAGAATCATTATCAAGTAATAAGTATGTCCTAAAATCATGGTGCCTATAAATAAATAATTATAATTTTTTCATAAAAATTTTCACATTGTCATAAAATTTATAAAAATTAAACCTATATTAAATTTTCTATTTTATGTCTAAAAAAAATTTATTTTATCAAACTAATTATGTAAATATAATAATTTTAATTTCTGAATAAAATTCCTAAATTAGTGGAAATTAAAAAATTTTATATCATAATAAAAGTTATGGTCATTATAAAAATTAATTATGACTTTTTTATAATTTAAAAATTTTATTATAAGAATAATTTATAAAAATAACTTTTATTTAAAATTTTTAATGTTATCATAAAACATATTTTTAATCAAATATATTATTAGTCACAAAAAATGATACAATTTTTATTATATCAGAAAATAATTATTATGGTTTGTTAATTTCGTCTACACAACCAACAATAATAATGAACAACATTAATATTAACTAATGGTCATAATGCAGACCACCTATATTTTATGAAATTCATAATGAGATATAAACACATTTCCCTTCAAATATACCATCATTCTCACATCATCCCTCGCTAAATCCCTTACAAAAGATCTCACACATCCTTTGATAATTCCTTTTAGTTTCTTATCATTTTTTATTATTTTGTAGTTATTGTGTAAGGAATTATATTCATGTGGTATTTCACACATATGGTGCACATTTTTTTGATTATAGTTTCTTAGTGTTCACATCCTTTTAATATTCATGATTTTTTGTAATCAATATAAACACATATTGTGTAAAGAAATGTAATAATCATTATATTGAATTAGTGGGTATTTTATTTGGTATAGTTATAGTCTAAACTTATTATTAAAAAATAATGAAATATTGTGCTATTATTTTGATGTATATGTATTATTTTATGACAAATTACTAGTAATTATAAAATAATATTTTAAAAATAAATAAAAATCTAGCTCATAACATTCTTCCATCCTTATGAAAATTATCCCTAAAAACATTATTTCATACAATATGGTGAAAACAAATTATGTAATATTGTGTAATTACTTGTTTGAGAAACCATACGTCAACTTCTATCTTATTATTTCATTAAGAAACTTTTTTATATAAGATTTTTTATTCATAATAGATTCTTTATTATTCTTAAAATATATACATTTTATTCAATATATAAAAAATCATGTCTCACCTCTATCCAATATGTGTTCAGTACATGAGTTCGGTCTACCATATATTTCTTTGTCATTGAGTCATGGATGATTCAATGAACATTATAGAGGTTTGGTGGTAAAGATAAACTATTATAAACAACTAAAATTATATTTAGGATCTTAAATTGTGTGATTTACATTGGACATAACTTCCCCATCTTAGGAAACGATATAATAAATTTTCATTATAATACTTTCAAGAAGACGTGGTCACTTGCACCAAATTTCATGTCCTTAGTTTGGCTATCATCATATGACTTTTAATATTCTCAGAGATGGTTTTATATAATTATTAGTAGTTATATATTATTTATTTGTCTCCCTAACATTTTTTGTACTATCTGGAATCAAATCTATGTCCTCGTCCCAATATTTTGGAGAATGACATCTTTTCTTATATAAGTTTTCATATTCTCCCATATATATACTAGAATAGAATCTATTACTATAATAATATTCAAAAAAGGTATTTCTATAGCTTATATTCAATGGTATTCATGTGAATATAAACATAGTATATCGTCTACAATTTGGGTAGTTCTTTTAGACTACCAATCAGTTTGAAGAAGATATGTTGTTCTCAAATATATCTCAGTGTTCAATTTAATTTGGTGCCACTTAAAAAATTTATATTTAAATAAAAAATAAGTATTAAAAACAATTGATAATAATACACCATGAATACATGAAACATCATGGATATAATTTTTGAAAGGAATTTAAGGGGTAGATCCACCCTTTTCACATGGAAATGTGAAAACACGGTAAGATGATTGATGGTGACAAATATTAAATAACTTTTCTATGTTGTTTCAGTTATCCTAGTGAAAAAGACCAATGTGATATTTCTCCACATCAAAATAGGTTTAGGGTTAGGATTTCTAACACCCTTTGCATGTCATCTCTCAGCCATAACATGTTATAAAACTAAGAATATATACACATAACACACAATTTCCTACTTTGTGTTATCCCACCCGAATTTTTTTTATATCCATATACTTATTATTACTTGTAGGACATATCTTTATTTTTGGGGTATAAAATTTATTTATTTCCTCCCTCTTCATATCTAGTTCTATGTTTTCACATAATATCCTCCCAAATTTTAACACACCATATTCACAAATGAACTCTTCTAATATTTAATCTTTAAAGTCTCTAATTTCCTTTTCATTACCCTTCTCATATTGCTAGGACTTCATTATATTCACTAGAAATGATAGTTAGAAAATTAAATGGAAAATTATTTATTTTTCCCCTCCCCTAATAATTTTTATATCCAAATTTACCAACTCCTTGAATATTGGATACTTGTCCACCCACATCACGGATTGGACCCATTGATCCTTCCTACACAATGCATACATTAAATTAATTTAATTATTAGTGTGGTAGTGTATTGAGCAACCACAATATTTATGTAGTGTTGGACATTTAATTTTACACATGTTAATCTTTCTCTATGTGAATATGAACTTAAATTTATTTATTTGTATATATGGCACACCATTCCCCATATAGATAGTTTCTCTATATCTTCATTTTAGAGACAATAATACCTAGTTTGAGATCTTGTGTTGGATAGTTTTGAATATGGATTTTCATTTATTCTAATGTATAATAAGAAATTATTTATTTTTCATAAGGACAAACCCTTTCATTTTAATCGTTAAATTAATGTATTTAATAAATACATCATTTAATGAATGAATATTCAATAAATATTCATTGATCGATCTTTAAATTATTTCCCAAAATCATTCCTTACCTTACATATACCATGTGAATTTAACCCCTTTTTATGAATTTTTTTTAAATGATTAGATGATTAGCATAAAGTCTCAATGAATTACTGATAACAACAATCTAATCCAAGTAAATTACATATCTTAGTAATATGTTTTGGGGTAGACCTTTCACTAACATATTTTATCTGAATTGTTTCAATTGATATTGTTTATTTGAAACTAAAATAACCAATAATAGAGGCTTATTGAGTCCATAAATAACAATTATTTATATTTCCATATATTTGATTCCCTATTAGGGTCTCATGAATAATTTCTAAGTGATATTAATGAACATTGATGGAATTTTACTCTCTAAATATTTCAGTGATTAATACCACAAAACATTTATCAATATTATATATGAATATCGTATTCATTGTATCTATAAACATATATGGATTATTACTTATTTGAAATGAAATTATTGTGAAATCATAATTTCTATACAATGTGACAAAAGCTATGTCTGGTATATTAATAATATTGACTCAAAATTGATGATAATAGAAATGAAGATCAATCTTATAGAACTATTGGGATATGGAATTTGATCAAATAGATCACCAATGTGAGGTAATCGATTGTTTCTCCAAATAGTTATTGAACTGATTCCCCTATCTTAAATTTATAATCTCATGGACAAATCCATTATCTTAAAAAAATTATTTTTGAACCCCATGGAGAGACACTATGGTGTATAAGTCCTTTTTTATTAAAATATTCATATTTTTAATAATATAAAATAATTCACCCACATTTATTATATTTGGAGGATTAGATAAGGGTTTTTAATGAGTTATAAGATCGATAGATTATAAAACATTATAATCAAGAGAGTTTGTTGGAAATTCCTTTGGAAATACATGAATATATTCTCTCCAAATTGATATATATTCTATTCTTAGGACATCATTCTCATTCACTAAATCATCCCAAATTTTTTCATTATGATGATCCATAGAAGAATGATCCAAATAATAATCATAAATTGAATTCACTAAAATAAATATTTGGGATTCTATTTCAACCTTAAAGGATGTGATATTATTTTTTCATAAAAAAATTATTTCATTATACATTGAAACCAAATACATCTTATAAAATATGTTAAATTATACTATAGGTATTAAAATTAAATATGAAAATAGTGTATGTCCATATATTAAAATTGGGACTCCCTAACATATCTCATTTTTCATAATATTTTCTCTAGGTTTTCTGATTGATAACACCCTGATTGGGGTTATCGAGAAATATTTATGTTATTAGGAAACAAGATAGATAAAAAAAGTTTGATGATCCAAAACTAAAAAAATACAAAAATATGGAATTTTGGCTAATGTACCTTCCACCACATCATTAAGAACCTCGACTAATTTTCTAGTAATTTCACAATCACATATTTTCTCACTAGGACTCTTTTTTAATTATTCCAATACACTTGTAGAACTGATTTGAATAATTTCCCATATAATTATAATTAATTAATCCAATATGGGTGGACTCCCTCTTACCCATTCATTTATGATATTGAGGGCCATTATATATATACTAATAAGAAAATCATATTCCCTTCCAAAACGTTATAGAGTGACTCTTCCCATAGTTTTATGTCAGTATTTCAATCTTTCTCTTATTATAATATTCCAAATTTATTCAAGCATGGTTCATAGCCACCACCCTATTCTCATGTATCCAGTTGATAATATGGGACATAGAGAATTCTATTTTAGTCTCTATAGAAATATTATTAGTCTCTTAAAATGTAGAAAATTTTTTAGATACTAGTTTACACCAAAGGTTTTATTTTATCCCATTGATGAATTAATCAATATTTCCTTATGGGTTCAACATATAAAAAGATGTATCCATTACTATCCATATAATGTTATATTCATAGTAAACCATTATATCAACATCATTTTTCATTATATTTATAAATTTACATTAAATTTCTACTTTTTTTTGAAGGAATTAGTTTTCAATGGACATCCCATTAAAGAATTCTGATCAATGTCATTTATTTCTTGTTCCTTCTCGGTGATTTCAATGAATTACCACAACTAGTTATAATCTCACATTAGACAATATAGAATTATGATTGGACTATCCTTCTTATTAATTACTATATAATGGAATACATTCTCTGGGGTGTTGAACCATTATTTAGTAACCAATGGATTTTTGACGCAAATAAGTATATAGGTTGTTTCCCATGTATAAGTACAATATTGATACAATGTACTATGGATTTATAGGTTTTTATGTGAGATAATGTTTATTATTCATAACCTAATCCAACTACTACAATATCAAAAAAATATCCTCATATAAAACTCTAGTCTCATTAAATAGAAATGGATGGAAATCCCTACATTGATTTCGGGTGTTAAAACTATAGTCCCTTCCATTAGGTGGAATTTCTAGGAACATGGGTATTCTTAATTAGTGCATAAACAAAACTGTGATTTCCAATTCATGTAATCAGGTAGTATTTCTAGAATATCTTAAGTGTTTCTCAAATGGGTTTAACTTTTCTATCTATGTTATTATAAATCTAGTTCATATTGTGTCAACTAAAATATCCTTGATAAAAAATATAACAACCCAACTAAATTACCCTAGTTCGAGTGTTTATTTAATAATTTTTATATAGATCATAATATAGAGGAATCATAGTTTATTAGTCTTTAGAAACAAGATATATAAATAAGTTTAAAATTATATTAAAACATAAAATCAATCATCTAAATACATGGAAAAAATTATTATCCATTATTTTATCATATGTGGTAAACTTCTTAGTTTCAAATAGAGAATGGAAAAAATATAAAGGTGTGATCTTAGATGTATATTAATGGTTTATCCAATAAAATAAGATATTATGAAATATATATCATTAAATAAATAAATTAATTGGGTTTGGAAATTACAAAATAAACTGATAGTTTAAAAAACTACATGGCCAATATGACAATAAATAAATTACCAGATAACCATAACTAATCATATAGGGATGATGATGTATAATTTTTTACCACATAAATATACCATCATGGACTTGTACAAAATCTATAATTCATAATAGTAAAGAAAACTCTCATTACCAGATCATGGCTTCCTCACAAGTCCTACTTATGCATATATGGGATATATAATCCTTGGTCCACTTGTTGTAAAAAATTTCCAATCCATTCCATCACATAATAAATGATTACATGGAATAATGTTTGGGGAATGAACAATATAAATATATTTAAAAATAGATCAATGATGAATATCTTTTGAGATATTTTCATATAAAAAAGTATAATATGTTTTTAAATATTTTTTTTCCAATAAATTAATTAAAAATGAGATCTAGGAATAATTCATCAAGAATTACTAGTTTTTAATAATTCTCAAATAAACACCCTTAACAAGTGAAGAATACATGATTATATTTATTAGGTGTTTAAAATAGAAAATATGATCTTTGTTTCTTGGTTTATAAATAAATGTACTTGAAAAAGTAGGAGTGGAATGTAATGTTTGATAAATCCATTATAATGTTTTTGAAATTATAATTTAAATCATCTAATGTGTATCCCATGAGAGTTTCAAACAAGGTTCACATTAATGGACCATTCACTGTGAACAAGAATGATGGTAATTTTATTCTTGAACAACTATTTTTGGGGATATTACTACTAGATTAATCTATTAAAAAATAACATCCAATTGATTGAATCTAGATAAGGATTTATTTTCCTATAAAATCATAAAAAATTAACTACAGAAAAATTATAATGTTTTTATCCCTATGGGATAGTTTAAGCATTACAACATCCTACAAAAAGGTTATAATTATAGGGTGTAAATAATCACTCATTTAAAATAATTAAAAAAATATAATTATAAAATGTAATTAATTCATATATGTATATGTAATAGGATCTTAAAATACAATACAATAATTAAATTATAATTAGAAATTGAAGAAGAGGATTGGGGACCTCTAACTTGAGAGGATGCTTCATAGAGAATGGGTGATACTCATTAAAATCCAAGGAAAACACTTGTATGTCATTTGATAGGGTTAGGGAGAGTAAATTCATGCTCATGGGTTTTTATTATAGGGGAAAGGTAGAAATGGGGTCTATTTATACTTGTGGATGTATGATTTGGAGGGTTAAAATATTAATTGTTTATTATATAATCGAACTACTTGTGAGTGAAATGAGTTATAAGTAATTTTATAACATATTAAATAGTCGATGATATTTAGTTAAAATTTAAACATTCCCAATTCTAATTTTACCTTCTATTAAACAAATTTAATGAATATAATCCAAATAAATAATATCTCAAAAATCAAATTTTAATTTTCAAAATGTAATGTATAATCCTGAAATTAAATTTAATATTTTTATATTATTTTTTATATAGATTAAATGAATTTTTTAAATAAAATTATTATGTAATTTTTTAATAATTTTCACATAATAATTATGTAATAAAATCATGGTGCTTATAAAATAGTAATTCTCGATTTTAAAATAAACAATTACCTTTTTAGAAAATTGAAAAAAATTCATATAAGCTAATTTTGACGTTTGGAGTCTAAAAACTAAATTTATTTTACCAAAATAATGATTTATGTATGATAATTTTTCCTTTTACATAAGTTTGTATTAATATAAATGTCACATTTTTATATCATAATAAAATTTTTGTAAATCATAAAAATTAATTTGGATGTTTTAAAATTTAAATAGTATTTTAAAAGATGATATTTTGAAAATGAATTCTATTTAAAACATATACATTTATCAAAAATTATCTTTATAATGGAATATATTTATACTCTCCAAAACAATAAAATTTTGGATATAACATATAATAATCATAATGATCACATTATTACATCAAAATCCACAGAAAATTAATGATCAACATTGTTATTGAATAATTAACATAATACCCATTTACTATATTAGAAGACAAAGATAATGTAAGACAAACATATTTACCTATAAATACACTACTATTATCACTTTATCACTCACTACTTTTTTAAAAAGGTTACATACATATCCTTTGACAATGTCTACCATTTTCCTGACAATTCTCTTTATTTTGATTGTTCTTGTAGAAGGAATGAACTTCATGTGGGAATTAATGAATATGGAGTAACTTTTAGGGATTATAATATTATTTAGTTTATATATTCCTATACAATTCCTAGTTATTTTAATAAATATTAACACATAACATATCAAAAAATTTAATAGTTTTTTTTAATAGAAGGTATTTAATTTAGTATTACTGTTGAGTAAATGTAACATTATCAAATAATGAAATAATATGTTTTTTCTACTATTTTTCTTTATTATGTTATATTACTATGAATGGCATAGGAATATATTAAAATGAAATAAATTTATGTGTCATTACAAGCCTCATAGGGGATACTAGTGAAACTGATCCACCAATCAATATAATATTGAAGAGGATTAAGATATATCCCTTATGAGGAATTTAGAGTAAGTAAAATCACCCTACAAAACTAGTATATATGAGGATATGATCCTCAAAAAAAATTCATATATAAATTTTTATAATGATATCTTCACGAATAACATATATGATGTAATAAACTCAAAAGGGATTATTGAGGAGACATTCATTAAAAAAATGTGCCTGACACTAAAATATGTGAAGAAGTCATTCATACTAGACATCACATGATGAATAAATATCTTGGTTCTTTGAAAAATATTAATCTAATTCTTTAACTATGAGCCTCAACCTAGTAAAATGAAAATTCATGGATTTATCCCAGTCACCACATGATGAATTCATGAAACTCTATGTTAAGGAGAATATTACTCAATATCAATTAATTTCATAGATGAATACAAAAATCAGTACCAATAAACATAGTGGTATATTCCTATTAAGTGTAATTCCTTTTTCACGGTTGATATCCATATTTTTGAGAATTCCCCTCATTGAAATAGAACTAATGAACTAGTATGAAAGGATTCTTGTCATGTAGAATGCCCTAGGACAAGAAAACTAGTCTACCAATCATCGATGGCAACAAAATACCTAAAATTTCACCCCATGGTGAAACAAAATTTATATTTCATAAAATTTTTCCTATGTTTATAGAAATGTTATATTAATAGAATTCATAAGAAAGACTAACCAATTAGTTTCTTTCTACTGCCTCTACTATATCCTTGATGTATAATATAGTCTCACTTAAACTACTTAAATTCATTATTATCCTACCTCCAAAATGTAACCCATGGTTGGGAGACATTCATTGGTGTTCCATAGATGAATCAATATATAGAGTGGTTTGAACTTAACCCTCCACTTCAAAAATATAGAAATATGAAATCCTCAACATTTAATGGGATAGATGAACTAGAGCTATAACACATTCAATTTTCATATTAATATATCCACATGATGGGTACATGAGAAAAAAATGTGGTATAAAAGATTGGATGTTTTATATATACTCTAATGGGTCTGTGATTCTTATACTATGGAAGCATACAAGTATGGTATATCACTAACTAGGAATATCTAATATAATAGTTACTATACCAATTCATCTTCATGGGGAAGAAGAAAACTATCATTGGACTCTCTAGTTTTAAGAATCATTAAACTGAGAGAGCTATAAACATCATTAGTCACTCAAAGAACATATTCATTCCTTGAATAAAAATCATCCACAATAGAAGATGTAAGGGTTATATAAAAAAATTATCAGAAATGAGTTGTAGAGTCCCCATATTCACATGAGTTTCCATATAGGTTTTTGGGAGTATGTTATTGTGGAATTGTTCCTGGATAATGAAATTTAACATTTCAATTCCTAGAGATGAATGACATAATCTGTATATGGGAGAAAACCTAATAGATTAAATACTATGACTATGTTTCTCAAATGATAATTTAATCTATTTTCAACTCCCATTCCACCTCAACATCAGGTTCTGGAACCCCATAAGCAATAATTACAAAAAAAATTTATATTTAGGATGAAAAGAAAAATAAAAATCACATAAAATATAATGCTATGGAGAATTAATTTTATTTCTTTTGAAAATAATCTTTTTTGAGATTCATAATAGTTTTATTAGAGAAGATTAGTTTTAGATTATAGTTTTCATAACCCAATGTATTATGTTTGAATGAATGGATGGATTAATTCCTCTAATACTAGATATAAGGTAATAATATTTAATACTACATCATTATTAATGAAATAAACTATAATATTATTCACTTTGGATTATTAATATTGGAAAAATACTTGGATTTGGTAACCTTTTTCTCTTATACCACACCTAAAGAGGGAGAATGGATGGATGTCCTAGACAGTCATGTGTAAATATTTAATTATTGGATGATGCAAAAATCAATCACACATGAACATGGAATACTCATGGATGATATTGATAAAATATATGTGACCCTAAATCGATTTATGATACTAGAGTTTAAATCCTCATATTAAATTATTTTAAATATTCTTTGTAACCAACAGTAATTGAAGAAGAAGAATATCCTTTATGAGCACAAAATCTACTCTAAAAACTATTTTAATTTTTACACCTATCACTATTAAGATGGAAAACACCAAAAAAATATGGGATTATCATTACATGATGAGTAATTATATGACTATTTCAATTTTATCGACTCATTAGTCCCCCTAGCTGAAGAGTACTCATATTTACCTTTTTTCCATGTCCATAGTCAGGGAGGAGTTCATTGAGGCTAGGTTTTTGAGAAAGTTCAAATCCTGGTGGACCCCTATGTTCAAGAATAATTTCTTAGAAATCGATATATTTATTTCAGACATGATTAATGAAACTATAATAATATCACCAAGAATATTTATTTGGTTACAAATCATTAAGATATCATCCAAACCTCATTCTTCTTGAAGATGGACTAGAAGGAAAACGATTTTACAATAAACATAAATATATAGGAGTTCCAATTTACCCTAACATATACACTAAAAATATTTCACCCATTTTTAAGCACTAGAATAATCTTTTAAATAGTTAGCTTTGACTCTATGGACTCAAATAAAACAAAATCTTCATTAGAAGAGGTATAATCTCTTAGTTCATTGGTATGAAATCTGGAAGCATAAGTCCATATACATGAAAAAAAAATCCTTGATTCCATAATCCTATGGATTAAATATAGAGAAAATCTTATTGATTCCATTTTATGACTATAACATTTTAAGGATAAAATTGCTATAGGAGATAAATATTATCTTGATAATAAAAATATTATAGACTCCACAATCAGATTTCCATCACAATGAAAAACCTTATAGTTTCCACACATTGGAATATCACCCATTTTTATATGTCTAGAAATATTAATAGTATCAATTTCCATCATGAGATATTTCATAAAGGTTATGGGATCCAACTTATCATGATCCCAATTAATGGGGTAATGGTCGATAGTAAAGACCCTTTTCTCCCGAAAATATTATAATTCCTAGATATAAAAAGTGTGAATGGAGACAACTAAAATATCATGCTGAAAAAATAATTCAATGATATCACATATTATTATTAATTTTAATTGTCTATTTTGAAATTAATTTCAATTTCTACCAAGAATTCTCATGGATCCATATGCTTTCAACAATATCCTATTTATATTATTAACAGTAGACATAATCTGTTGATAGTAATGTCAAAGTATTATATAACGATAGTTACCCTACTTAGTCTTGAGAATATTAGTGTATAGTGGTTGGTTTTTCTAAAAGGGATTGGACTCATACAGTTGTGAATAATGAAATGCAGATTGTTTCCCATAATGTCCTAGAAATAACCCCTTTTATTCCACAAAGTAGACATAGTGAAGAGTTAATTTACATAATAAACCAAATTGAGAAAATAAAATCATATTTGAGACATAATTGGGTAACATGGGACATGATTAATGATTATCCAACCCCATTAATCACATTCAACTATTATAGTGGTTAAACAAAGTGATCCATCCAAAAGTAAAAAAATTATAATTTAAAGTATCCAGGATAATTCATATTTACCAATCACAACCCTAAGAATATCTATTATAATTCGGGTCTATAAAATGTTTAGAGAAAAAATCCATGGATAATTGATTCACATGACATATGTTAGAGATTAAGGAAACAACATGGTTTTTGGTCATTTATTAATTCTCCCATGCTATTTGTTATGTCAGCTAAACCGATGAATTTACAACAATAAACACATTATATTAGGAATTATAATCCCCTTAATCATATTTTAGATAAAATGATTCAATTATGTCTTCAACCAGTTCCAAAGGCGAATAAGATGGAGAGGAAATAAAATATTCTTCTTGAGAAATCAACAAAGGCATCTCAAACACCATTGATGATCTGATGATGGTAAAAATGGGTACAATGGAAGACCAAAATATACATTGATTTTTACCACCCTGATCCCTATTAAATATGGCATGAAAATAGCCATTCTAAATCAATAACATGATTTATTTTTACGGAACAACATTAAAATTCCCAAATTTATCCCCAAGTTGTCACCTATAAATAGTGGTTTTTATATGCTCACCATGATTATAAACTTGTATCATTAAGAATTTACCTTAACCATACTTCTAATGTTTATGATTTTGTTTATTTCCTAATTTGGTCCAACAATATTTTGAATGTTCAATACCAAATTAAACTCATAATTATTGTCTTTTTAAAGGCAATTAATGAGATAATTTTGGATTACATTGGTTTTATGGACCACATTTGGAACTTCATAATGGAATATTTCCTTGTTAGAATCATGAAAGAGTTGATTAATGTGAAAAATGTATTTTAGATCCTCCAATTTATAGGTGTGTATTAAGGGAATATCCATATGTCAATAACATAAAAATATTACGATTCTAGAATCAATAAGAAACCCTAAGGGATATATTATTACAATGTAATTATTTTTTTATTAAATAATAATGGAAATACATTCTAGTGTTTCATGAATCATGTTTTATTGTTCATTCTAGGATGAAAAATGTGGTTCATATGATACAATGGTCTTGTTTTAATATCATTAGAATTATCTTTCTTATCTCAAGGTAACATTTAAAAAACTAAAAAAGTCTTAAATATGTACCCATTGAAATGTAATTTTTGGTTTACATCTCTAAATATTACCTGACTATATTGTATGTCATCATTTCATGATTTTAACCCAAAATTGTTTAAGGAAATACTTGATATACCTCATCCCCAAAAACCTCTATTAGTTCGGATAAACCTGGGATGAATTTTCTTAAATCAGGAATTTCAAAGAAATTTTTTTAGAATATTTTATCCCATAACAATATTTTATATTAATTTGATAATAAATCATTTAGATGAATATTTTAAAATATCTTTATATGATCTCAAGAAGTACCTTCTATAACCATTATTCCAGACCCCACCACTTGATGTGGAGACTCTCATCCATTTTATGGAGACTTTTGATCGATTTATTGAGTAATTATATACTAAAATTAATTATTTGTGAATGAATAATAGAATCTAATAACACATAATAATAATTATGGATGTTAAGACTCAATATTATAATACCAACGAGAATACATTTTCATTAACATTCATATTGTAGAAATTTATACTGAATTTGTAGCACAAAGGGAGGCATTTAATATTGTGAATGTATTCTTCATAATAAATACTAATCATTACAAAGAAAACTATTAATATAAAATGGTTGGTAGGTTTTTTATTTTAGTTTTTTATCTAAATTATTCCCAAGATAGTTGTGAAAAGGAATGTATTAGCAGATTTTCTCACAGTACACCTTATACAAAAGATACTTTAATTAGATCGGGAACTTCCATATGAGGTGTTATTATATATCCATGTAACCTCATAACCAAAAGACAAAAGATTCTTTATGACACCAGGATCTCAATTAAGAAATGGATTAAAACTGAATGATCATCCTAGTCTTCCTAAATATTTCATTAATGTCCCAAATAAAAGTTATTTTTTCTGCAATCCTTCATATTTTATGAAAAATACACCAATAATGAGGTAGAATCTATGACCTCATTAATATCATAGATATGTCCCTAAAGATACAAAAAGTTAAAAAAATATCTTTGTTTATTTAGAGTTTCTTATCAGGGAAATTAATGGAGACTCTTCCATAAATAATTAGGGGTTTATTCTCAATCTAGGTTTTGTATGATCATTGATTTCTGAATTCTCTTTAAATCATACAAAATAAGATATCCCATGTCCCTAGAGATCCCAATTATTTTAATTGGCTAATGCAAGTATAGATTTATTAGATACAAACAAGGTCAATAAGGTCATTCTCATAAAAAATTATAGGTTATACTCAACATTAATCAAAAAACATACTAATGACATGAATAAGGTTCACTTGATATCAAATTAAGGATATTCTAAACCCTCACATATTAATGAAACATTTAGATATATTTATCACATAATAGAAATAATAAAAAATTGAATTACCTATTGATATTAATATATGATTGAATAGTTATAACATAAGGTAGTTTTTTTCTATGATGCGAAAATCATGGATAGTCCTTTATAAAAGAGTCTTTAATAGATTTCTCCATTAATAAATTAAATATGGAGAGATACTTTCTCTTACATTAGAAGTTCATGATGGTATTACTGGTTAAAAAAATTATATAACCATAAATTTATATAAAATAAAGACACTAGGCTATTTATACTCAATAGTAATGAATAGGAGCATAGAGTTCATAAATAAGTTACATGATTCTGAGATTCATGAAACCATCAATGATCAACTGTGAAAATAATTCCACACTACCAAATATTCTTGGAAATTTTCTATATTTGGGATAGATTTTATAGGTATATAACCTATTTCTATAGCTATAGAATTCAATTACATCATTATTGAAATTTATTTCTTCACCAAATGGTATAAATCAATTCCCCAAAAAAATTTATAACAAAAAATTATTCCTAATTCTATGATGTCAAATATCTTAACAAGATTTAGTGTCCCCAAAATATATTGATGGATAATGGAAATTTGTTTCCCTTTTGAGTTAATCTATCCATATCAATAGTATAATACTAGGACCAACCATTCATCCCACTATTATGTATTGGAAAATATATATATTATTGTCTTTAATAAAACAAAATCTAATATCCTTTAAAAATGGGGTAATGATATAATAAGCATTATATAGGAAAAAATATACATGATTTCCCAAAATCACATACATTAATATAGGATACACTATAATCTTTTATATATATGAAGTAGGAATCCCTACCTATTATTTTCTATGTTCCTAACTATTCACTTATATCTAGAATAAACTATTGAATGAAGAACTGTCTGAGATATGACTTTATATGTTATAATTAACTGATGAGATATAGTTATATAGACTATATAACATTTAAGTCGAATATAATCAAGTCACATGAACATAAAAAACAAGGTTAACCATTTCCCATTCATCGAAGGATAAATTCTGTTATCCCCAAGAACATTCTGGATACATGGTATAAATCCTATAAATATTGAAAAAAATGGAATGAACCATATAAAATAAAAAATTTCTAGGCTAGTGGATTGTTTTCCATGGTAAAAATATATGGTATGTGTATTAATATTTACACTAATGAAATTTTTTATAGGAAAAATTTTAATAATTTATGTACATGTTCATTAAATTCAAACAGTAAGACTATAAGCTGTATAAAACATAGTCCTTATGAATAAATGTAAAATAAAATAAAATAAAAGTATAACCCACATGAAATTAAATTATCTAGAGTAGTCCATACCATATTACCATAAAATTCTTGGTTTATAAAATTTCATGTAACCTTTATTCATAACATCCACCACCCATTTAATATTTTAATCGACATGAGTTCTTTCTTTCATTATGGATTTGGAGGTTATATATTCATTGGCCAACTATAATTTCATGGATCATCTATATTGGAACATGAATTATGTTATAAGAGTTACGTATAATTTTTTTTCTTATTATCAAATGGTATAATGTGACGAATCAAATTATTAACCTGGGTCTTGTCACAGATTCCATGAAATTCATCTCCATGTATTTTTGTCTATATGGGCCCTATCATTAAGGTTTTGTTTCAAACTGCCCCCAAATTTGGATGACTCTATCACTGTATATCACCAAAAAATGAGGCTAATATATTTAGATGCTACCAATAACAACTATTTAAGTATTAATTCAAGTAATTTTGATGGTACATGGTGATATCCAAATATCTTGTGTTTGACTCAGGAACACAATATAATTTTCATAGGAAATTTAAATAAAAGATACACTTACCACAACATAACCATCAAATTTCATGGAGTGAAATGTTTATTATGACCTTAATTACTAAAGTGAGTGAAAAATAAATGTGATCATCCTTGATGAGTTGTTTAGTACATATTAACATATTGTAGGAACAAAATTCCAAATTATTACAAATTATATATTGTATTTAATGCTTTTATAATGTATGTTGAGAATCTATCTTCCATTTGATGACCCAACGAGAAAATAATAATACAAGACAATTACATATCAATCATTTCTATGTGGAGATTTATTCACCTATAACTATATATGGATTGATTAATTCTATCTCAGTATATATAGAAACACATAAAAATATTTTATAATGTCCAAATAAAAATTTCCATAATTTCTAATTACTATTTATGGCATGTGGTATTCTTATTTAATATTGGGTCATCCCATAATCGATTATATTCTCAGATGATTATCCTTTATCAAAAACTATGTATGGATGGATTAATATTACCATGGGAAATTAGATTCCCCCTTTTGGGGTCAACTATACTAGAATGAGGTATACCATTTATATCAGGTCATATTTTCCACTTTGGAGATGTTTTTTCATGAGTACGAGAGTTAACATTCATGTTGGGATAACTTCTCCCAAATCAAGGAAAATTCCACTTTATTATGGTCCGATCATTGTGAATATAAATATCCGACACTTCATTTCAAAATATCCTGAACATAAACTTTTTCCCTATATAGCCCAAACAACATGATATTAAATTTACGTATAAAAAGAGACACAAAGAATAAATACTTAAAAAAACTATATAGGTAATCCTGTGAAATGGTAAAGCCTCGATAGATTAGCGATGTTATTTCAATGATTATAGAAATGTTACTGTGAAAAATAAAAAGTGAACAATTATTATAGTGAAAAAACCATACCCTATAAAATGTTATTCTATAATCACAAGACCCAATGGTCTTGAATAAAGTTAGAGTATATATATTTTCCCACAAAATATGAGATTTAAATGTTCCCTGGGTACATTTTTATTTAAGATAGGGTTATAACATCACATGAAGAAACTTACCCCGTTATAGGGTTTACATATTGAAGAACTATTCTTTCAAATGCCTTCTCATTGGGAGTGTCTTTAATACATAGTGGTGTTGCCTTTTGGGTCATCAAACCATTCCTAAATATCCTCCCTATATAAAACCTAGATCATTATAATAGAATTTAAATAATTATAAGCCTTTCATAGAGATTAATAATTATGGAATTCGGCTCTAAAAGGACATTGATGCAGGGTAATGATATTCATTCCACCATATCCACCCTATCATCTAGATGATTGATTTTTCTAAAAGAAATACCCAATAACAACATTTAGTACTAATAATTATATTATGAAAACATTAATTCGAATTATGTTATAATTCATCCTTGTTATTTTTTTCATATCACAATTACTTTAATTAAATGTCTCATGATATAATTAAAGTATTTTATAATTTAATAATTCAATTTCAATGAAATACCCTTGGTACTATGAACTTGTCTAGTGTACCAATTTCAAATGTGGGATTATAAAATATTATACTTGAACCACATCCATATCCATTTATTCATTTTATTTGATAAATATAATTCCATTTATTGAGATACTCCCCATGGAACCTATAAAAACTATGAATTGATTTATTCCTACTATTTTTGCATACTTAGTGACACCTAGATCTCTTGTTTGGTGTCTATCTTGAATAAATTATCCCTATTCCATCCATCTATTGGAGTTCTCCTCATCAATGTTAGGTGTTCTCCAATCATCCTATACAAGGATATAACCATTATATTATCCATTTTGCATGATTAATATTTTCATAGATGAAAACTGAAATAAATTCACGTGTCTTGATTCCTATTTTGTTAGAATATTTAGTTCTGTATAATCCATATATCTCATAAAAAGAAAAAAACTATCAAACTCTTCTACTCCCCAGAACATCACAAAACCTATTTTCCGTGGTCTGTATACGACTGGAGTACTCAAAACAATTATAAAAATCCACATATCAAAGAGGAAACTATATACCTTGATTTTTTTAATGATCATAAATATTTCATTACTATTATTAATGAGTGTATTAGACTCTTAAAGGATAATTATTCTTTGTTATGGAATTAATGTTTCCATATTATTCCTACCAATAAGAGGCATGTATTATACTTTGAAGAAGGTCATCAAACACCATATTCACTTAACAAAAATATAGTAGAATGTGTAACCTAAATTTTTTCAATGGTCATCCTTAAAATAAATATTCAATTTTATCACATTCTAATAAGTATACCTTAGGTCATAATTGAAATCAGTTACAATAGTTGTTCAATGTTGTTGGAGAATTCCCAGATTTAGAGCTTTGTTTGTGTCATCACATCAATAAAATTCATACGATTGTATTTCATATAACTCGACTCTCTATTAAAATTAATTTTTCTTGAACTTTGTTTCTATGTATATGATAATATATATTTTTTATGTTTTTCAAAATTTAAAATAATATTTTTTATTATAACATTTTTTTCCATAAAATGGAATAAGAAATGGATGTATAACCTTTTCTTAAGAAACTGAAAATCATGATCCTAAGAGAAAATCATTTCTACAATTAGTACACATTCACTTTATATAGATTAGTATTTTTAATGTTTGAGATAGTGTAAAATGAATAAAAGAAATTAGTTTGAGAACTTATAAGTATAATATTATTCTAAAGATAAGATCAGACGATCTTGGTCTATCCTTGTTGACATATTATTGAAATGTTAAGGAAATGATAAAAATACATAAATCTTGTTTGGATCACTATTTGTACCATGTAAAAGACATTATATTCTCACATGGAAATTTAACCACGGAATATGCTAGATCATACATTTGGGGTGCCACAATATTTGGCAAGATCATTTTCTCAAAATTCATGAATGTGTAATATCATTACACTTGAGCCAAATTTATCATTAGAATCATAATTCCAAAATCTCCCTTCATAAATGTCATTATAATGATTCATTAAATTCACCAATATCTTAATGGACTACCCTTAGCTTAAGGTAATGGTATATGTGCTACTATAATTCCCACCTATATCTATATATGAGTCGAAATTCATCAAATTGGACTAACCTTGGCTCATTGGGATAGTATATGTTCACCCATATTCAACATACCTATATTTATATTATTTTACATGGTTAAAGGATAATTTATTTTTTCATACATATCATCTTTAACAAAAGTATTTGGAAATTATGTTTATTTTCCAAACCTATTGCCATAAAATATTTATATGAATTTTATTTTTATGACATTACTCTATACGATTTATAATGATCAAAATTACTAAATATTTGAGTTGAAAAAGTGTTATAAATTTAATAAAATTGGTATAGAAAACATTACTATTCATTGATAATAATGGAGAGGAGAATAAAAAATTTAGATCACCAATATTATGATATACAATATGATGTGTGAAATTGTATAATTTCATAAAGAATTTTATGTGGACTCTAAATGTGGTGTCATTATTTACTTCCTATTGTTGAAAATTCTACATATATTAGATAATGATTCAACTTCCTCCTATATATTAAGTTACATAACCAATTTCTAGGAAGCAACACACATCTCACATTTTCATCTTCCTAGAACGTTTTTTTCTTATCCTCTTCTACTTTCTAAGTGGTGGAGTACTCTTTGTGAAGTTGAAATATTAAGCCTATATGCCCTCAAATATATGTCTCCACTTCCTAACCGACACGTCCTATTTAAAATATTCATGAATAGTTATGGTAAAGTGTCCAAAAATGCTAGAAATGGATTTCGTGGGTGAGAAATTTGACCAGAGTCCCTTCTGCCTCACTCAGGAGCAAACCACCCCAATCATGAGATGATGGATTTCTTAATAATAATATCCCCCATTACCCATATAAATGAACATATATGAAATCAATACTATTATACTTGAAGCTGAATTTGGAGAAATAATAACCCCAAAACCAAATATTCCTTCATCGCTAAAATCAAAACCTCCATTGACATAATTAATACGCTACATCTAACTAAGAATCCATTAAAAATATTTTAATAATGTCTAAATCCAAATCACAAAAAGATTTTTCTGTATTTATATACCCCTAGTGAGTTGGAACCAATCAATTAATTACCCATATGACTTCCACCAAATTTCACACTGAAGCAGTAGAACCTTGAATTTCTATGGACTAAGGTATGACTTTTTTAATATTTTTTTTGTATTTTTCAATTTGAATAAGGGAAGACCAAATAATTAGAGGTGTGTATACCCACCATTATTATTTAGAGCATAAACACATTCAACCATAATCACCTCATTGGACGATGTAGAAAAAGAGTATTCACATGATGGTCTATATAAAGTACTTCAGGATATAAGGTATTCATCTAGTGGAAAAACAATATCTAATAGAACTGTAGGATCAAAAGAAATTTTGGAAATATATTTATCACGAGGATCATTATAGAGGAAGACGCTTGAAAATCCACTTTTATTAAAACAAATGATAAATAAGTTTTAATATAATGATTACTTGAAATTGTACAAAGGTGATTTGAATGTAGAAACCATATATTTAGAATGAATTTTAAAATCATCAAAATTTATGTGGTTATCTATTATTCCCAAATAATCTCGCCCTTTTTTCAGTGCATTCTAATCAATATATGTCTCCATCCTATCATGGGAATCACCCACTTCCTTCTTAAGGGGATTACATTCTAGGGATGATGAATATATATGTTCAATAAGATCCAAAATCCATATATCTATAATACTTAACCTGATTTATTATTATTAAAACTAATTTATATAGAATCATAAGAAATAAATATTCAGATATAGAATTAACATACTAGATATAGGAAAATACACAACCCCAAAACTTTAATAGATACTACAAATTAATTTCATTGGAGTACTGATATTTGGGATATAATATTGGTTCCAACACTAGAAATAAACCAATAAGTATAGTGTCCACCACCTAGATCTCTATAATCAAGGTGGGGTGTGATTATTCTTTATCATTATTTCCCAAATAGTACATATGACTAAATTTTTTTCACAAGATTAATATTTCAAAAAATCACGAGAAACAATTACCCATTAAATAAACAAAAAATAAAATGAATTAATGGAATTATAGATAATTTCAAAAATATATATAGAAGAAAATTTTACCTAATCCATAGAAGATATATTTATAGCCTTTACATCATAGTTCATTCACTTACTTCAAGGAGGAACTAATCATCACCTCCATAATCATCATCATGAGCCTCTCCACTAAAATAATTGGGTTTTATATATTTTATTAACCATTTGTTGTATAATCTTACACCATTAGGTGAATAAACATGAATTCGTGTTTCCCAATATTAGAATCAATATATTATTTATGTCTTTCATAGGAGATATTAACAGTTACCATTAACTACAAATATTCATTTGAAATTTATTCATCTACATGAATGAATCATATAATGTTGTTGTATATAAGGCACTACCCTTATAATCCAACTCCCTCCAAGGATCATTTAATATAAACATTGTAATGAAAAATGGAAGAAGAGATCCCTCTACATCAATAGGAAATATCCATATATCTCCCCATTTCATAAAAATATAGTATATATGAGGATTTATTATCATGGTCCTTATACCTAAATCCAGTGGATGATTATTGTATTACCCACCTTTTATCACTAGGGTGACTTTAAAATATGGCACCAAATCAACCAATTTCACACTATGATTTGATATGATCCAATTTTTATGACTGTTACTTTACAACCTAATGGAAGAAGTGACCAATAAGAGGAAAATATGAATAGATATCTCATTCCATGTGAGAATGAAAGAGAATTTTCATGCCATAATGGGGTTTTATTTGACCCATCCACTCATAGGAATGACACGAAACTTATTTTTAAACAATATAAAGCCTCATGAACCTTCAAACATCATACCACCATAGATAATCTGCCTATATATATATTGGAATCATACACACCCACTCTAAAATGTATCAGGTATGAATTTTTTAGTTGTTTCCGAAATCATTATCATTGATATCTGTAATTGAGGATTTATATGGAATGAAATTGAAAATGTTAAGATATTTCAGTAAGTTTTCGACATCACATTCATTTAGTTGAATTGTAATGACTCTTCTGTTTTTCTGGAGGAAGGATGTGAAATAAATTACAAAAATATGTTTTTCATTGAAAAACATATAGCTTTTAAATTGGATGCGGTCCAACCACATGATTACTAAAAGAAACTAATAAGTGTGAATTGTGACATCACCCTATAAATCTGATTATAGTTCCAATAGAGAAAAAGTAATATCAATGAATCAAATTTGATACACACACCAGATCCTAGTTGATATTTCTTTATATAGGTTTCGATTCCAACAAATGTTTATGACTTCCACACAAGGTGGAGGTAACCAAAAATGGGCATGACCCAAAATCCTTTATGAAATACTAGTTTGTTGACCATAAAGGTGACCTCCCGAAACCACATTCCATGCATCAAATTTCAATAAGTATTTTGAAAAAGGAACTAGAAAATCCTTTGTGTATTACATGTTAGGAGTATTTTTGGATTTGTTATATATGGTTATATATTGTATCATAGGGTAAAGATATTGACCTATATAATAAAAGGAATATCAATTAATTTTTGAAGATCCTCACCCATGGAATCTTATGCTATCAGAAGAAGATCCTTTATGAATAGGGTGTTATATAATTTTTATAGTATTGGGAGTTCCTAGGAATATATTACTCATATATATCTTCCCGAATTAGAACCCTTTTAATGATGTTCCAATACAGGATTATTATCCTAATCTATTCGTACATCCAATGAAATGTGTTAATATTAGCTATCCAGGTACTAATCATTTTAAAATTGTTTTTTTCATCATGGAAGAATAATACACATAATTATCATTCTTATTTATATAACCCAACAACCATGAGCCTGAATAGGAACTCGAGAGAGTTGTACTAAACATTGGATAGTCAACACATATCCAAGATAAAAATTCCCCCAAGGAAAATATCCTAGCACAAATCCCCTAATATTTTATCATCATTGATAGAATTCAATTGAATGAATGAATAGTTATATATCTTGGATTCCAGCTTGTGGTTTTCTTTATTTTTGTGATAAAGAAATATACCAATGAAAAGAAATCCCTATTCATTTAGCCATCTCATCGAAGAATAAAGTCACAAAAACCATGATATACTATTAAATATTAACATGATAGCTAGACTAGTAATATGGCCATTAGGAATTGTAATATAAAAATTAATATAACAAAATAAAACATTAAATTATAAAAAATGTCAAGTATACCATAAATGAAAATATGACATACCTATATCATTGAATTATTATATTAATATTTTAAAAAATGATAAGTTGAGTTTTGGTATTTTTTTAAAACGTAAATTTTTATTTACAATTTTATAATTTATATAATTATATAAAAGAAAAATAATTTTCTTAAAATAGATTAATTAATTAATATTTTGTTTTATTATAATTATATGACAATTTTATTAGACCATAATACAATTTTCAAAGAGTTGTAAAATAAGTTATAATATTAAAATCGATATTTTTTTTGAATAAATAATTATTTTATATAAAAATTAAGATAAATATATTTATAAAATTATTTTCATAAAATGGAGTCCATTTTTTATATCTACACATTGAAAAATTATTAGGGTGAATTTTTGGGGTTTTAATAAATAGTTTAATTTTTTGTGAATATAGAAATAAAATAATTTTTGATATTTAACATTATAAGTTAAATACACAAATTTTTGAGTAATTTATGATTTTATATCCTTTAATTAAAAATAAAATTCACTATTTACTATACTTAGTAACAAGAATCAACACTTTTTTTAGTCTTGATCCAAAATAAAAAATAAAAAACTAAAATAATCAAAAAACACCACTCTCTTCCTCTATAAGAACCACCGCTCAACACCCCTTCTCCCCACACCATATAAGAAATTGAAATTTTATAAATTATACACAATTACCATACCAATAATTTTACCAACGTCCAAGACCTTATTGTCTTAGAGAAAACCAAATCAAATTTCCTTAATAAGGTCTTGAAAGAGACTAAATTCACGAGATAAAATCCTCATTCTTTCTCTTTTAATTTATTTTTATTTATTATACCCCCTCCATTATACAAAGTTTAATAGTAAAATCAGTATCATATATAGACTAAATTTTTTTCTAATGGATTATTCAACATCAAATACCTCTTAATCTCCTTTTATTTTAAAAATGAAAACATCATATATGATGTGTCAATTCACTGCCTTCATGGATGATGAGTTTTCATTTTCCAATAATTCCATCAAGGATGGTCATAAAACCACTATTATTGTTAAATAATATAGTAATATACATATTATATGTTATATAAAGTTTTGGATCCAATATATAGACAAAATATTAAATAAAATGAATCAACTTTGGGATGGTCGTAAAAACTCTCAAAATAAATTAAGATGTTTCCATCAATATTTTATTTAACGAATACTATTAATAAAATATAAAATATTATATATGATAAATTTTAAAATTCTATAATTTCATTTATACCATATAATTCGACTTCTAGATAATTTATTCACAATTTACAAGAACTCCAATATTTTTTACTCAAGGGAACCAACCATAAAGCCATGAAATGAATGATCCCAGAACAATGAAATTATACAATATAACACATAAAAATGGTGATAAAAGAACATAATAAAATGATTATAAATAAAATATATATTTAATAGGTTATTAATAAAGTAAATAATTAATCTAATCTTATTTTATAGGAAACTAATCAAAATTGTAGAACACTTTCAAACATATGGTGAGGGGTTTCTCATCTCAGTTTTATCTCTGGGAGTTATGCCTTATTCATCACATATTTCATGTGTGTGGTGTATTTATACTGAATTTTGGTATATAATATTATTATTATATTTATATTAATGGGGTTAAATGTTTCATTTGATGGTCATTAATTTTATAGGGCATAAGATTCAGTTAATTAGGAGTGGTAAGGGTTTATCGTGTCACTTTTACTAATGTGAGATACATTCCTTAATAAACTCTTATTTTGTGAGTGTGGTTTACATAATAAAAATTAATATATAATATCAAGAATCATTTTATCTTCATGTCATTCAACATTTAATTTGATGATAATTATATTTATGGTCAATAGAATTTGACTATTTACCAAGTGGTAAGGGAATTCTTATCAAAATTTCCATTCGTTTGGTTGAAATCCTTATCGATTGATTATTTCATTATATGATTAAATATGAAATTATTTTTTATTATTTTATCTCATATTTACATATGATTAATTTGTATTAATATCTAATACAAATAATCAATTCATTTGGATAACTCTCTCACTTTATTTAAAAAATAAACATTTAAATATTTCTTTTTCAAAATTTAAATGAAACGATTTTTGAAAACCAGGTGGACACATATTTACAGGTACTGTAGTAGTACTGTAACTGGAACTATTGTAGTACTATATCAGGCAATGTAGCAGCACTGTAGTTGTGCTATAGCGGGAAATGTAGACCTGAGTTCAAAACTGGGTGGAGCCATATTACCGGGTAACAATAGCAGTACTCTAGCATGCAATGTAGCAGGAGTCATAACAGTACTGTAGCAGGCACTATTATGTACTATAACATTCGGGACTATTCATCTGTTTGGGCTTTCAAGCCCCCATTTTGGGCCTTAGGTCCCTTAAGGGCTTCAGGCCACCCAAGGACTTCGGGACAGTAAGGCTTTCGGGCCACCTCAAGGCCTCCAGGCCACCTCAAGGCCTTTAGGACACCTCAAGGATTTCGGGCCACCTCGAGGCATTCGGGCCACCTGAAATGATGCATAAATGATCAGATAGATTCTAAAAGGAGAAGAATCTAAATTGGATTCAGAGAAAGAACATTCATCAGAGCAGAAGCTAAGAGGACTTGTCAGAAAGAAAGGGTATGGCATTTCCATTGGGACTGGCATGTGCTTGCATGGGAAGGATAGCCGAACAACCATGTGAAGGTGGAGAGCTGATATCACGATGAAGAATCTCGAAGGAGGAGTTCCAAGTATAGTCAGTATATTTTCTAAGACCTATGGGTCATGTAATCTTTAAGACTACATGCCTTTTAAGGGTTCCCCCTCATCCCTTGAAAGGGGGGTTATCAAAAATAAATAAAAAATAAGGCGTTCGGGCCATTCAGGCATGAGAGGATTTTTCCACTTTTATTATTCCTTAATGTCTATAGTAATCCTTTATATGTTGACAATGATATTTTCAATGAATTTTTTTATTTTTTAATTTCACAACTCTTTAAATAAATGATTTAAAAATAATGTGGTATTTATCTCAAGAATTTATCAATGATTTTGTTAGAGTAGTTTCATCTATGCCAACTTATTTTATTGGATATAATTATTAATAGAGGTTGATAGATTATGATATCAGATAAAAAATGGTATAAAACGTTCTATAATAAGGCTGGCTATTGATGTACTATTTTGATAAAATTAAACGTATTACACTAGATAATTTATGATTATGGTTATTATAAGGGGATTATTTTTAACATTTCATATACTAGTTTCAATATTACTATATATATTGATTATGTTTCACCCCCATCTTATTAGTAACACATTGTAATTATTATGTTCTGGTAGGGGTGTATGATAGCCCCTCAATTCATCGGTAGTTATCATGAGATACTCTATTTTGGGTATTGGCTGATGTCTTAAACGATTATGTGAAGTGTCTTAGCCAAATTAATGATGATATGTTTATAACATGGATATGTTTCATTCTCATGTGATTATTTATATGTAATTATTTTATAATATAATATTCCTTCCATATTATTGTCATTATTATGTTTTAATGGAATGGGTTTTCAGTTATTCAGCTTGCCTTATTGTTTATGTTTATTTATGCTAGCTTCTATAATATGCTTACCCTTATCGAGCATCTTAGATCACCCATTTCTTATGTTTTATTTTTCCCCACGATGCCAATATGTGTATAATGATTGTCTTGTTTGGATAATCCAAAAGAAAATGGGTGTTTCTAATAGAGATAATATGTGTTATTTAATTTCAATTTCTAATGTAATACTAATGTTTATATTAAGTTTTCCAAATCTACTAAACAATTCAGTCTATTGTAATATGATCTTTTATATTTAGTAATAATGTAATAATGTAATACACTGGCCAATGTATAATTGGTTTAGGGTCTTTATTGTTAGTATTAGAGAATGTTTAGAAGAAATATTGTAAAATAAATTTAGGAAAACATAGATTAGGGAAATATAACCATATAAATGAATTTTTTGAATATTCCCATGATAAAAAAACTTATGATTTAGAGAGATGTTATAACAAAATATTCAATTTACATAATATGTTTCACTAGTTTTATATTATATATTACGTTTCATAATATAATG
Organism: Viscum album; assembly: GCA_963277665.1. Taxonomy (NCBI): domain Eukaryota; kingdom Viridiplantae; phylum Streptophyta; class Magnoliopsida; order Santalales; family Viscaceae; genus Viscum; species Viscum album. Next base: position 1,504,885,391 of record OY728152.1, read on the forward strand.
ATCTAATCTAATGCATTATATTGTTAATAAATTTATCATAGTGCAACGAATGGAAGCCGTATCAAAACACGTATTCCATGTAGATATTTTCATCCTATGAAAGATAATGATGTTGAAGATAGAGAAGAAAATATAGATGAAACAAATATAGATATACCGGAAAAAAACTCATGTTATGAGAAATAACCTTACTCTCATACAGAACACCGATCCACAATGTGGTTTAACAATGTTAGACCACTCCATGTGATAGAAACATATATCATTAAATGGGACTGTAATCCCATTTGTAGTTGAGAAATGGATAGGTTACTTAAACAAGATATTTCTATCTTTGGGAAGTTAAAATGTTGAAGGGTATCATTTTAGTTTATCATCTACTATGGGATATAGATCATTAGGGGTTTATTAATTCAAAAAGAAATAGGAAGAGGAAATTTCACACATGCAATGGTAGGATTTTCAAGAAATGTTCATGGAAATATATTTCCCTCATGAACAGAGAGTTCATATGGAGAAGAAATTCTTGACTCTGAGATATAAATTGGATGAAAATGGTACTATGTATGAATCTGACATTACATTGTTAGAAAGGCACGATGTGTGCAACTACCCTATTCCAAAGGGAAATGTTAGCCATTTTGTTGATGGTATTAGGATAATTGTACTAGGGGAACTATTCTTCCAAACATTCTCATCGTACAAGGATATCATATCATGTACTATAAAAACATACAAATAGGTATGAAAATTTTATTACATTAAAATGAAGAACGAGAATTAGAGGAATGTAGAGAAAAGTATAGATAATGGGAAGAAGGGAATAAAGGTTTTTTCCACATGTGATAATTGTAGAAGGAAACACCTAGGTATTTTCTTAAGGGGAATTTCGGTTTTCTATAAGGGTGGAGAGAAAGGACACCATTCATGTGATTTAAAATGGAAGATTGAAGTTTTTCAATGATTAAAATGTAAGAAGATAAGGAACTATAGAAATGAATATCCTCAGAATCTGGGGAATATATCACAGAAGAAGAAAAGGGTCCAAGTCAGAGATTATACTATTACTACATTATAATTTGAATAATTAAAGAATTTTTGTTTTTGGATTCATGAATCATGTTATGATATTTAGGTTATTAAAATATTGAGACGATATTTCAATACTTGTGCTTTTTGTATTTATAATAATATATGTTTTCATTATAGTATTATGGTGATAAAGGGTAACATTATTTTGTTTGGGTAATCTAATGCTATATTAATTTTAAAAATTTTGTTACCTTGCTTCTAAATGTTTGGTTTTTGAATTTGGAAATGCATGTTTTGGATGATTCTTAAGAATAACTACGTGTGGAAGGGATTAAGTTAAACAATGAAAATTATTTTTTTGATAACATATGATATACTTGTTGGATTTCGTAAACATTTATTAGTCTAAGGAATAACATATGGATCTTATGATAAATGTATTTCTGCTAAGAAAACAATTTGTTCATGAATAATGATTTATTAGAGTAAGAGATGAAGTATAAATAGGTTGAAACACAACCAAAGGGTGAGGTAATGAATATAAAATGTAAAGAGATCAAGTATATTTATTTTTAAGTGATTATATAAATTGTAAAAGAATCCAATAACATTAGGAAAAGTATTTTAGAACAAAAAATGTATTCATTTATTTTTATTGTTGAGAAATCAACGGTCTACTAACCCATCATGGAATTATGGTTTTATGATGAAAACATTTCTAAAGATCGTGTTCTCTATCAATCTCTATCAGAACTAGATTATTAGATTTCTCTTTTATGCTTATGTTTTCACTTCCCAATAGTTTTATCTTACCAGAAAACCTAGTTTTATAGAAACCTATATTTGGTTCCTTTACCTCCTTTAAAGAGGAATTTTTATTAACCCATTTTATGATGTGGTATTTACAAAAGGTTGTTTTAAAATTATAACTCCTTGATTACTAATAAAAATTTTAAATTGTGAGGTTTTAATTTATTGAATTAAGTAAAAATGTAACAAATTTTTTTATGGTATGTGTCTTTTAAATTTAAAATCATCGATACTTATGTTTCAAACAAAACCATGTTTAAAATCCTGATATATTATTAAATATCGACATAAATTTTTGGAATAGTATTAATAAGACTATATAGGCACTGTAGCAGAACTGTAGCGGTGGTGGGACTGTAGCACTAACGACATTATAACAGGAACTATATTGGTGGAAACACTATAGTTATTACTGAATCAGATAAGTACTATATCATCACTATTAACTGAAGGGATTTCAACTCAAACATTTATGCCTTCAGGGACATGTAATGGGATTTGATGCCCACTGGCCTATAATACATATAATAGGAATTAGGCCCATTGGGCCAACGGGGCATGTACAAAATAAATAAGGCTTGAAAGGTGTGCTATCCTCTATGAGGGAGGCTATGGTATGCCTTTTAATCCTTTGTGTGGTGTTTGTGTGTTTAAATGTAATTTTATCCCTAATAACCTAATATATTTTTATGTCATGGAATATGTAAATAAATATTTTAAAAATGATTAATTTTGTTTAATTAATTTTGTGAAACATAAATGTATAATTACAGTTTTACAATTAATAAAAAAAATTTAAAGAAAATTTATTTTAATAATATGGATCTATAAATTAATATTTTGTTCCATTATAACTATATGATAATTTATGAGAAAATAATTAATTTTTCATGGTGTCGTAAAATTGGTTATAATATTGAAATAAATATTTTTCGAATTAAACATGTTATTATTTAAAAAATTAATTTCTCATATATAAAAAACTATTTTCATAAAATGGTTTATAGTTTTGAAATATACACATCAAAATATGGTTAGGTTGATTTTTTTTATTTTTCTAAAATCATATATTTTTTATGAATAATGAAATTCAGCAATTTACGGTATTTCACATTATAAGTCAAATTCAAGAATTTTGTGTCATTTAATATGTAAGAACACATTAGATTGAGCTCAAATTAATAATTTATTGTACCTAGTCACAAGAATAATTACTATTGATTGTCATGACCCAAAATAATAAAAATATTAATAAATTAATTAAAAATCCTACCATATCATTCCCTATAAATAACAACCCTTGCCACCTCTACTCCCAACACCCTATAAGAATTGATTATTTTATTAATTCTACCCAATTTGCGTACCAATAATATTTACCATGTCCAAGATCTTATGGTATTACCAAAAGACCAAATTCAAGTGTCTTATGGTGGGTTTCATGGAGACAATATTGAAGAGGTAAAATCCTCATTATTTCTCTTTTAATTTTATTTTTTTCTTATAATCTCCAAACATAACCTATAAAAAGTGGAATGGTTACTTTATTATCATATATATATATATATTAATTTTATTATTTTAATGGATTATACATCATTAAGTCCTTTCTAATCTCCTTTTATTTTAAAAATGAATACAAAGTCCATGATTTGTTGATTCAAAACCTTTTTGGATGACATGTTTTCATTTTCTATTAAATCATTCATGGATGGTCATAAAACCATTATTATGGTTAAATAGTATGTTTATATAAATTTAATAAGATAAATATTGGTTTTTAACCAGTATATAAACATAATATTAAACAAATTGATCAAAGTTCATGATGGTCATAAAAACCGCCAAAATAAATCAATACATTTTCATCATCATTTTATCTAATGAATAATACTTATACCATATGTATAATTGATATATGAGACCCGTAATTATTTTTTTAATTAAATTAATTATAAATAATTTAACCTTTGGAGAATTTATTCCCCTTTGAAAAGAATTCCCATAATTTTACTCAGGGGAACCGACCATAACACCACGAAACAAACACTCTTAGAATAATGAAATTAAACATTATAAATAATTTAAATATCCCTAAATTAAATTATTAAAATTATAATTAATCCAATATATGTTAAATAGGTTATTAATTAAGTAGTTAATGAATTTAATTTGACTATATAAGTCATTTATTACAAGTGAAAAATGTTGTCAGATATAAGGTATGATGTTTTTCATTTCACTTTTATATTTTTGTGAGATATCCCATATTCAGAACTTATTTCTTGTGTGAAGTGTATGTATAATTCCAATTGATATATCATATCAATAAAAACTTTATATTCATCAGATTAAATGTTTCATTTTTTGTTCATTATTTTTATGGGGCATACAACCCAATTGAATACACGTGATAATGGTTTATTGTCTTACTTTTACTTCTGTGGGATATATTAATTTTTAAACCCTTATTTCATGTGTATGGTGTACATAATAACCTTAAATAAATCATATCGAGAATATCTTTATATTCATGATGATAATTAATTTTATGGGTAATATAATTCAACTTTTTAAAAATTAATAAGTGAATAATAAACCAAATTTCTATTCTTTGTATTAAACTTCAACTCCAATGATTTTGTAATTATATGATTAAATAGGAAATGAATTTTTATTATCTTATGTTTTATATAAATTAAATTTATGTGTATTTATATATGATACCCATAATCATTTCATTTTGTTAATTCTAACACTTTCATTTAAAAATACTCTTTTAGATGATTCTTTTTCCAAATTTAAATGAATTGGTTTTTTTAAAACATATAATACTTGAGTGAATTTTCCCGATTATATGTTGAATTAATATATTGAGTAATACTTTACATGATTATTAGTTTATATGAAAATTAAATGGTTTCTTCTATAATTTCAAATATTTTTGAATACATTATTCCAAAGAAAAGTGGAATTTATCTCAAGAATTAATCAATGATTTTATTAGAGTATTTTACTTTATTTAAAAACCCTTTGTTTAATATTTTTCATAACTGAGTTTGATATATTCTGTTACCAACTAAAACATTTTATTGGATTTTTAGGATCAGTTTGACTGTGGTTGTTATATTTTCATACCATTCTTCATAATACATTGGATGGTTTATGATTATGTTTATTAATTGGGGAAAGATTTTAACATTTCGTATGATAATTTAAATAAGAATTTATATGTTGATTATTTTTAAAATCTTTCATTTGAGTAATACATTTGATTTAGTAAGTGACAGATGGGGCCTACTATATTCCCTCGATGAATCAGTAGGTCTCAGGAGAAAAACTAGTTTGGGTATTTAATTATGTAATACCTAATTATATATAGTGTCTTGGTAGAAGTCATGGTTGAATGCTTATGTCATATCATAATTTGAATTACCTCATTATGAGATTTTTTATTGATAATCCACATGATTATTAAAATATTATAATATTATGTTTAAAGTTTCATTCTCATGTGACTATTTATATGGAATTATTTGATCAACTTATATACCTTCCATTTTATGCACAGGATTACGTTTCAATGGAATTTGTGTTCAGTTTTTCACCTTTACATATTTTTTATATTTTATAATGATATATTCCACATTATGCTTACCCTTATTGAGCATCTAATCACACCACTTTTGTTTGTTTTATTTTTTCCCTAGCATGACAATATATATATTATAATTTACATGAAAGGATAATCTAATAGAATAGGGGTGTTTCAAATGGAGTTAATATGTTGTGCTTTGTTTCATGTTATAATGTAATAATTATATATACATACAGTTTTCCAAATAAATTAAATGATTCATTCCTTTGGGATAAAATATCTTTTACTTAGTATAATTGTTAAAATTTAAGACATCGACTCCGGGCTATTGGGGTCACTATCTTTACATGATTCCCCCATGAAATATATACAGAGCAATAAAATTTTATGTTAAATATGTATTATATTTATGGGTTTGGGTTTTCTTCTGGAGATCAAATTCTTCTTACTAGAGTAGGATAAAGTTTTAAAGGGGGTATTTGTGGATTCTCACAAATGTTTTCATCACCATGAAGAAGTTTAGGTGAGAAAACAAAAGAGTAAAATAATCCCAGAATAAATGTGATCATTTGTTGGAAATAGATTTTGTCATGAAAAAACTTATCATTCAATGAAAATATAATCATTAAAAAAATGTTTTCATTCATGTTTGGGAACTTCATTATGAAACCACAATAATGATTCTTTATAGTTTCATATGACGTTAATTTTTAGAACTCTGATGAATATTTGGTGCATCTATTGAGCATGATCAATTTCAAACAACATTTATAAAATTATAGATACCCTGATTTTCTTATGAGAATTATAAATGATATTGAGTAATCAATATTTAATTTTATAGAAGTATTATCATGGGCATAAAATCACATTATATAAATGTGTGGATGATATTTCCTAGTAATGTATATTTTTATAATTTGGGAATTTATTTATGGAATCACTGTTATGACTCTACTCAAACAAAGAGATACTATGTAATCACATATTTTTATAAGGGGGTTACAATTTACTTATTACAAATATTCTATAAATACATATTAAAATATAAGGGATAATATTATTGTAGATTTTTTTCTATATAATGACATTCAAGAGAAGAATCACATCATCTGTGGTGTTTTACAATTGTGACAACCTTTAAGGAAATCCACCCTACGCAAATTTTATATTTAAACCTGGTAGGAGTGGGGAGGGTAATTGTGTATGTTTTCATGAAAAATCTCCTCCCCCATTATATTTTTTTGGGGAATCCCGCATGAAGTCATTCATGAATAACATCAGAAAGTCTATTTCATACAGGGATTATATCGTAACTCCATCATGATATATTAGCCCAAAAACCAATTATTTCAATGTACTATAAGGAATAATATAAAATTTAAATATAATAAAAAATTATATTTTTCTAATATAGAGTTTTCCCATTCATATAGTCCATTTACATGAAATAATGGACACATGTCTGGTCACTTCATTTGGAGCCCCTATTATGGGTAAATACAACTCTATAAAATTTATTCTATCTCCCATGTCATCAAGTTCGGCTAGATTAAACAAAATTATCCCATTCTTTTACATTATACAATGGCGAAGCTTCAGAATTCCCATTTCACTAAGGCTCTCACCAAGAACACTGAATTCACAAGATCATGAATCCATGCATGTTAGTGTTCTCCCATTAGATCATTAATTCGATTTATAATAAAATCATATCATGAAATCCTAACTGATAAATAATGTACTCATTGTTATTGAAATCAAGTATTCCCTTTATAATGGTGTTTCCTAAAATTATGTAATTTTTTAAATATCCCCTGGTAGATGTTGTTGATCTCAGATGCCCCAAATAATATTCCACAATAATCAAGATACTAGTCTAGCCCAATACTTCCACTTAATTATCCATGTGTACATATATGGGAAAATAATTTATTTTAATCCCCAAATATAATCCACTAATCAATATTACATATGAATTTAGTCTTTTTACTTATCTGTAAAATGGAATAAATACATATAATAAGACACAACTTCAGTATAATTTCTAAACCTCCCTTACATGGCCATATTCCTTATCAATTCAGTATTTCTTCTAGTCAAATGAAATTATGGAATACAAATAATGGGTCTATAATTTAGTGTAATCCCCAACCCTTTCTCACCAGTTTAAATTTAGTGTGATTACAGTATGTCTTAATCATCATGTTAAATATAGATTGGTAGTTAGATAAGAATATTTACCAATCTCACCAACTTCATTCTCTGAACAGAACCTCAGAACTAATCTATTTATTATAAACCATAATTGAGCCATATATATAAATTTAAATATATAGAAATCCAAAATTCCTTCTCCCCATAGAATATACAACATGATTTCATTCAACCTTTTTTATCAAGTTACAAATAATGGGGATAAGGTGCCTTATTATAGGTTATTTTTGTCTAGTGAAATCCCTATTCATATGCTGTGGTTTCAAGTTATAATTATATTGGATGAGCTATAATATGGAAATAATTCATAAATCCCATAACATCCATTAAAAGGAAGATTTATCAAAATAATCTGTTATATATGATGTTAAAAAACATATAAAATATTCCATACCTCAAAATAAAAAACTTTTTATAATTGGTCCAAGAAACACAACCTTAAAAGGAACATTAATTGGTCATGGTTGCATAGTCAAAAAAGTAATTCACATATTTCTTATCACATTATTATAAAAGTAATGATGTTTTACATTAAATTAAACCTATCTATTTAATTTATAATTACCATTAATGGGTTATGTAGGAATCTCTTATCATTAGTGTGATATAAACTACACCACTACTACCAACTCATTAGATGGAGATAACTTCCTAAGAACCAACAGTGTTGATTTAAACCGTAGTGTAATAACTATTAAAATAATTATGGATGAGATATTATATTTATTGATGCTCATAGAGATTTATGTTTTTATCGAATATATGTATACATGCAACACACATTGTTACTATTAAAAATATTTATGTGCAAATATGTCTCAAATATATAAGAGAGTCTTAGAATATGAATCATAACAACATGATGGATGATCCAAAAACATATAATATTGAATTATGTGAATCCTAACGCATAACTAAAATGTATCAATTACTACCTACCTTTGGAAATTATATCCACACTAACTTTAAATGTAAATACATAGGGGAATGTTACAATGATTTCATTTAAGATAACAATTTATTTTAAAAATAAAATTTGAACACCAATGTTAGCTAGATATAGATATAAAAAATATTCACTAGTGAAATATATAACTAATGAAGTAGTTTTGGAAGTGCATATATTTATGGTTTTTGTCACACCCCGTAAGAACACTACTCAATTATTTTATTTATTATTTGTGTACCTTTTATATATCTATCTTCCTAGGATTCTCTTCCATTGAAATGAGTGTTTCTGGGAATGCAATTAATTTCAAAGGACTATATTGAAATGTTTTATAAATAGTTTTAAAACCATGAGATATATTATTTAATCAGAAAGAGAAAAATTAGATGACTGTTAAGAATTTTTTCAAACCATGTGGCATGACCATTTGAGGTTCTCCAGGAGTATATTAACTGGTGAACAGTTGGCACATAGTTTTTCCAACAATGTGAATAGAACATGCACAATTAATTGGGGTTAATTTTTTTTGGAAATTACACTTTACACCTTAGTAAATTTGGACACCAAAAGGGGTATCTATCTTAAACTCACCATCTCATACGATATGCATAGGAGGGCTCCGAGTTGCATGCTTCTACCTTCTCTACACCATATATTTTTAGATGATTTCTAGCCTAGTTAATTTTGAGATCAATACATGTTGGAATTGATTCTCCTTATACTATCTCTTTATTTTTTTTAAGTTAATTTATTTTTTATTCAGTGCACATCATCCATCTGAACCCTCTACCTCTTTTGTGGATTTTAATTGTTAATTTTTGGACACTAGGGTTTGTGAGTCCCAGAAATGCTAATCCTTACCCTGACGATTGAAATAAATGAGTTATACGTAGGGTTAGGGTTATTTTTCTTCCATTTATATTTAGTAATCCAATTTTTATAATGGATTTTTTTGATTTGCAACATCCATTTTGTACATTAGTGTTCTGCAGACCACTATGCATAGGATTTGAACCCCCCTTGTAAAATAAGACATGTTATGAGTTATGTTAACCTATTTCCAATAATTTCAATGAAAAAATATAATATTTTGATGTTTTTTGGGATACATAAATATTTTTTGAGAATATATATTATTTTAAAAGGATAGGATGATTGAAATGCGTTCCTTTTTTTATTATGAAAAAATTTCGTAAGCTTTCTCCATGGGCCTCCTTTAAAAAGCATGTTTTTCAAAATGCTTGAAATTAAAATAACATTGGATGTTCATTAAATCATATAGTTTTTTAAATGTGTTTGTTGGAAAGAGGAGTTAATTTTTTTCCCGTTTGACCAGTTTTATATAATGGGAAAATGACATGTACGGTTTCTAATGACCCTTAGTGTGGTTTCAAATACCATTATTTTTTTTATCAATTGATTATAAAAATATTAATACATTTTTTATATAGGTAACATATTTTTACATATTAACATAGGATTCAGTAAGAATGTAAATCAGTTAAATGGATATATATATATATATATATATATATATATATATATATTGAGGTGCATGTGTTTCAAAGTGTAAATAAAATCTTTAGAACACAACAGTTCTGGTGTAAATGCGATTTTCATGATGACCGATAATTATTTCTAAATGTGAAGGACTGGTAAGAACATTGAAAATATGTTGTGATGTATTTCAGGGTTTTGGAGTAAGTATTTGTAAATAGAGCTGCTTCTTTTTGAATTATTTGAATTCCTCTAAGGTTGTGACTTGGTTGTAGCATTCTAAGATATTTCAAAAAGTGAGGTTCCATCTAATGTAATAACATAATTTTATATAAATTTTGGACCCCTATTTATTGTATTGTAAAATTGTAATAGTTCTATAAAAGGGGATTAGAAATGGTAGGGTTGGGAGGTGAGGTGTTGTGGTAGGATTTCATTCTGTTATTATGAGATTGTGATTTGGGTTTTGATACTACACCTCTATTAGGAATTCTATTTATGGGAATGGAACATGGGAATCTTGGGTACCTAGGTGTTAAGTCTAGATCTAGTATGTTAGGTTAACTGATGGTGCTTCGGCCTAGTCTCCCTAGTAGGATTACACTTAAACATTGACTTAAATACCTATTATGTTTTGGTACCATTAGACCTTTGGTGTGTCCAATCCAGTGGATGGTTAATGGTAAGTTTTATATGTTTTTAGTTTTATTCTCAGATTAATATGATTCTTGTAATATTAATAATATAACAAAAATTGGATTCCCCATGGTTCCATCTCCAACATTCTCCCATTTCAATGGCACTATTTTAAAATTCTCCTGTGTTTAGTTTCATTTTTATTTCTAAAACAATACAAATCCTTCTCTACTTTTCCCTATTTGTAGAAACTCTTGATATGATTCATTGTTGAGACTCTTAATGTATCATCCCATTCCTTCTTAGACATATTTAATTGAAAATCTACCAATCATTGGAAATTATATTGAAGATTAAAATGGGAATGCATTTTCTGATGCAACAAGTTGTAGCTTGTTTTTATAGGATGTAAGAATGGGTAGTTATCATTAGATTGTTTTTTATAAAAAGAAGAGTTGCCCCCAAATTTTTTTTCTTATAGTTCTCTATAATTTAATGATTGAAAATGAATGGTTTTAAAAAGATTAATTATGTGGATATTTTATTGAATGATAAACTGATTTTTGTTATCATATTTCAAAATAGAATGAAACAGTATTTTTTAAAAGGTAAGGTATGTGGTGTGATTTATATTATGGGATCCTTACATTGATTATTAATCACTCTTATTTATTATCATATTAGTTATAGGTTTATCCAATTTTTTATTCTCACCCATGGGGAATTGTGGTTATTTTTATTGGGAAGTGACTAATACAGTATCATGGAGTCATGTGCATTTGCCATTTATTTTCTTGTTTCTTATATAAGTTTTCTACATTTTTTTATTACTTTCAACAGATTAAGGGTTACTATATTAGTTTTTGGGAGAATAAATCCCTTATGTTGGTGTATTCTCTCTATAGGAGAGTGAGGCTAGTGTTGTGTTGGTGTTTGTGGTGCTCATTTGTTTTTAATGATTTTATAGTGTGATATTATGTTAATGTTCTGATCATTTTTCTCTAGAATGAACTTTTACCTTATAGACAATCCATTAAATATTATTTTTAAATATCAAATATATAATTTATTAAATATTTATTGGGTGAATGTTTTATAAAGTGGTGTTTCTTTTATGTCCATGAACTTGTTCCGACACATGTGGATTGGGAATTCCCTTCAGGACATATCATGGGTCGGCATGGGTGTTTGATGGAGGGACGACTCAGGTTGGTTTGTGAAAACAATAGTATCTAAGGATTGGGTTATTTTCTCTCTAGGAACCTTTGATCTCAAATTGATATCCTATGATTTTTAGGATGTCTATTATGTTGATATAGGATCATTGGGTCTGATGAAGTATGTCATGGGTTGTTCATTAATCACCAATCCTAGTGATGAAATTAGAGTTACAAGGGGAGGATGAGATATTAATTTGGGTTTTGATCCTTTGGTTTGGTGTGAAATGGGTGTTCATAGGGTTGTACATAGTGTGATCGTAGAGATTAGTAACTCATTTTTAGTGAACATAAATGGTTCTAGGATACTCCCATCAATAGTTGCATGATTTACACATTGTTGAAAAAGATATGCGGTCAATTTATGAACGATCAATATATTTTAATTATTTGGTTATATGTTGTGTGTTATTGGTTAATTTAGTTTTATTAAGTTATAATTAATGGGAAATTAAATTTTAAAATAGTATTCATGTAGCTCTTTATGATTTTAAAAATGGAATAGTGTGTTTTGAAAAAGGATTTATATTGTTAAAATCAGTTTACAATTTTAGAAGGGGAATTTTATGACGGATCAAAATTCTGATTTTTATGCTCCTTGTATCTAAAATCATATTTTAAAATAATGGGAATCCGTTCTTGAAAATTCCCAATGGAATTACCTGAACTAATTTTCTAATAAATCATATTTCATAAATTTTTAAATTGAATTTAAAAATTAATGTTTTATTTAAAATATTTCTATTAATGAAATCAATTAGTTTTGAACATAGTTTATGTTTCCAATTTACAAAATATTATGTAATGTTCTTTTTTCATTTTTATAAGTGGGTTTTATGAATTTTAAATTGTTTGGATACATAAAAATAATATTTCAAAACATGAATTTGAATAATGTTGGTTGGATTTTTCAAAGGGGATTGAATATTTTTAGGTTATTTTTGGAAAAATGATTTACGACTATTAAATTTTAATGTTGTTGATTTTTAGAGGTAAAATAAATAATTTTTTAGTGATTTACCCTTTTTGAAGTGATGTATTGTTATTTTTAGTTTTTTCTTTATATTGGAACCATTTTATTTTTAGTGATATACCTTAATCTATGGATTCATGTTTTGTGTTATTTGATTATTTCATAGAAAATTCTCAAAAAATTGGGTTTTTTTGTTACACATGGTTCCGTATTTGGTTTTATAGTTGATATTACTTTGATAAATTGGTTATGGTCACTATTTGGTGGTTTGATAAAATCAAGTTTGAGGTTGTCAGATTCATTGATGAAATTTTGAAAAACTACTTCTCTTGGTATTCCATAGATAAATCCTTATATAGCATCCATTGTCTCAATGATAATTAATTTTGGTGACGTGAATGCCTATATGTGGGTATTAATTCTATGAATGGGAATGTCTTGGGTGAGTGGTTGGTATGATTTGTATGGGTGGTTTATTTTTTTCTAATTGGATGGGCCGACAGAGGGTTGGTGTCATGGGAGATGGTCTTAGGTTTTCCCCAAATGAACCAAGAATACGCCCCATGTTGATCTTAACTTGGAGTGTTTTTAAGGAAATCTCAACCATATATTATCTTTTTTACTTAAATTGGTTGGTTCTTGTTATCATTGTTTTTAGTGTTAGTCTTTTGAGTTCTTGGTTTTAGAATTTTCTATAGTTTTTTAGCGGTTCCTTGTTAGAGATGTCGTGAATACATAGAAATGGCATTGAGGTTACTTTTATGATTGTGTGTTTTTATAAGAGATTTATGTTCATCACCCCAATTCATTTTACTCTAGGTTTTTATTTGTTCTATTTAAGAATACTCTCTTTGGGTTAGATCATGATGTTTATACGTTTTTTGTTACATTTTTTTGATACTGATTTCTAATTAGCGGGACACCATATTATTTTGAATATATTTGGGATTATTATTTTAATGGGAGTATATTTTGGGATATTTTGAATTTTTTCATTACATACATCATTTATACTAACTTTTTTTATCATTAGGTATCATGATTTTGATCTAGTTCAGAAAATTAATGTTCAATTGGGGTCCTAATATACTGGGATATCACCATTGAATGAGATCTTGGTTAAACTAGTGTTTAATGTTTTTTATTGGGTAAATTCCTTATTTTGAACCCACCCGACCCGAATCATAATGATTTGGTTATACATGACTATGAGCTTTGTGATAGATTCTCATGGATATGAAAAATAGAACAGAATTATTCTCTTTGGTGATATCTATATTAGGGGACATATTTCTCTATATTATGAGGTAGTATTTAGAGACATGTGATTCATTATATTTCTACTCTTCTGTTTAATAGTTTCATGTATTTGACCGATTTCCTATTTCCAAGGATATTGGATAAATTTTTTGAGGTTCATATCAAAGATGATTTTTGGATTTTGGAGTACCTAGAATTAGAACGGATTCTATAATGGTTGTTTAACCATTGAGTTTTAAGTATCATTTTGAGTAGATGTTCTTCTTTATTTTAGTCAAGATCAGCTCTGTATTTTTAAATTTTTGGGGGAGGAATGTATCATTGTGGGGAGAACTGTCACACCTTAACATGACACTACTCAATTATTTATATTTATTTTTGATTTGAGTTTATTTCTTTCTCTTCTATGTTGGATTTTCCTTGGAAGTTAGAGATTTTGGGAATTCATTGCATGTATCATAGTTAAATGACGTGGTCTTCCAAACTATAGGTAAAAAATATAAAGGACTCTATAACTTGATAGTTATAAATATCAATATTAGAACATAATTTTTCAGACCATGTTTCATATCCATGTGATGTTTCCTTGTAGACAATTAGGGAATACATGGTTGGATTCTAATGTGGCCAACCATGCTGCGAAACCATGCATAATGTCTAGGGGATAATTATTTTGAAATTAATATTTTGAAACTTATAAATTAAAACCTCAATGATGATATCCCTCACTCTCACCCTCAAACATGTAAAATATTGGAGGGATCTAATCCATGTGTGTCTCCCTCCTCTCCACCCAATTTTTCTGTCAATGTCTCCCATAGTTCTTGGTGTCATCAATCCAAGTTATAATTACCTCTCCAACTCCTCCTCCAACACCATATATATCTTTCTTCATCTATATTTTCCTTTATTATCAATGTTTTAGGAATGGTCTTTAAAAACATGATACAATTTTAGAAATATTATTATTTATATTCTTTCTACATAGTATTCATGAGTTTGGTTAAGGAATGTTCTTTCCACGATCACTGAAGGAAGGGAGTTATCCACCAAATTTAGTTATTGATTATTCTATTATTATTATTTGGTTTATTTTTATTAGGTATTTTTGGATTATTAGGGTCATTTTTGTTCTTAAGGGCACTACAGACCTCCATTAGGTGTATTTGTGCCACTGGTGACCAAAAATATATCTTTTATGGTAGGCTATAATATGTCTAAGATGATAAATTGAAAAATATATTTTCATGGAGGTTTTATTTGGTGCTTTAATGATATTATGATTAATATTTGTTATTTAAAATTTCTTGGTTGATTGGAATGTGTTCCTTTATTATTATCCTTTATCTTCTAAATCATCTTCCATCCATTTCTTTTACTAAGGAATTTTTTAAAACATGTATGAAATTACATTAAATAAATGTTTTTGTTTAGATTTCCAATTGCTTTTAAATGTGTGGGTTGGAATGAATAAGAATTTTTTTTTCCTTTTAGACAGTTATATTTAATACCCTAAAGGATTTTTTGGTTTCAAAAGAACCTCAATGTGGTTTAAAATTATATTCCATGATTTTAGATATATCTTATACACATATTAATATCTATATTTATATATATATATTTATAATACTAGTACATGATTACATAAGGTTGATTAAATATGTATTTGGGTAAAGGGTTATATATATTGAAGTGAATTTTCATCGAATTACAATGTGTGAATTTGAAACATGATGGTTGTGGATTAAATTTTGTTTTCTAGATAGTAAACATTTACTTCCAAATGTGGTGGACTGGTTTGAAACTTGAAATTTTGTACTAATGAGTTCCTTGTTTTTTGAATTGGATTTTTCAAAGAGAGGTGTTTTATTGGGAATTATTTTGAATTTCTAAAAGGAAAAGGCCTAATTGGAACTTGTTAAATAGTTTCCCAATTTGAGGTATACTCCAATGGAACAACATTTCTTAATATATTTTGTGGATTTGAACAAATATGATTGTAATGTTCATATGATTCTATACATGGTTATTTTTATTCATTGTTCTTGGAGGTTAGGTATTTTTTATTATTTCTTACTGTTTTGGTGAGATTGAGAATTTTTTTTGATTCTCCTACACTTTGTCTATGAATTCTAGTAATTTTCATGGAGTATGGGTGTCAAAAATAGGCTTGAGTTAACCCCAATATTCATTCAATCTAGCACCCAACAATTACTCATGCATGCATCCCCGTATACCGTATGATTCCAGCTAGTTGTGGGGGAAAATGGACACATTGTGGTGGCTATTCACTTAGACCATAGTGAAATAGCCTTTGAAGTACACCAAACACACAAACATAAATGAACATCAGAGTCGATATAAATAACAAATAGAAGGATTGAAATAATAATTAATGAATAGTGAATATAGACTTATAATAAGCTAAAACATAAATGCATTTGTTTCCAACTTATTTGACCACATAAGTAATAAAATAAAAAAATGTGCAAGCATTTATTTATACTCTGAGTAAGATGAAATACCTATCCATCACGAAATCTGAACAACTCCAACATAAACCAAAGACTCCACACATGTAGAGTCCACTTGATCATGTGATAATCATCCTCTATATGATATAATGATGCCCTTTATCAACCAATAAGGATACTAATGATCTTCAAATACCCCAGGTTTCATATATAGGGAGTGAAATACAAATATCAATAGGCCACCCCCAATGGAGGACCTAACTTGTGCTTTCATAACATGTTCACAAAACACATAATATCTTCAACCTAGATGAATGAAGAATAATATAATAAAATATTATATAAAATAAATAAAAGAGGGTTAAATAAAAGTAAATTATCTAACCAAGGGTTATATCATAACACCCATGGTAAATCTACCTTTACTTTGGCTCCAACTAGAATATTTAAAAAATGTGGATCACACAACCACACAATTAATCATATTCGGCTGATCAAGAAGGATATCCCAAGTAAAGAGAAATTAAATACCTAGAAAAGGACCCTAAAATATCATACTTGGAGTATAAATATTGAAGCACTACTACTAGGAACAAGGAATCCTATGGAATGTTTTTAACTGGAGGTAGGGACCCCTTATCGACCATAAGAGTATACTACCATGTCCCAAAACTCAATGTAACTAGCTATGAGATAAAAAATATGTCAAAACATATATGGAATGCTTAATCATGATAAAAACTCCCAAATCATTCCCTAATTGGGAAATAGACTCCACAATTCACTAACCTTATCCTGGGAAATAAGATAAACTATGGAAGTATCAATAATCTTGATTTTCCATTACCTCAATAGACATATCTCAAAACAATAAGACAATATAGGAGTAAAACTGAGTAAATACCATGGCCAAATCCTAGTCCAGTAATTTCCCAATGGCGTCCACTCGAAACATATCCTCAACAAGAATAGCCTTAGGCATACTATCCCACAAGCCGAAGTACTAGGTTTGCCTACACCTGTACCCATAGACTGGAATTACTATAACCAAAATCAACCACCTCATAGGAAAATACGATTGGTGTGCCAACCAAAATCTCTAAAACCCTATATCAATTAGGAAACCCTACAATATAGTTCTCTTTTAAATCAAAACCTTTCGGAAAGCCTTATAAAAGTAACAATATTAGGTCTCACAACTCACAACCAAATGATCCCTATCCTTGAAGGGGATCCTCAAGAAATACAAAAAACCAAAGGGAAACATCCAAACACACCACACCTAGAAGGTAATCCTAAAAAAAACCTTGACCAGGGAAATTCTAAAATTGTACCCTACGATATATCTCAAACTCTACCCAATGAATCCTTGACATACTTGAAATACAAGTATTTCATCCCAATTTTATGGCCCCTAACGATCTGCACCTCATGAAAAAATAAGGGAAGCTCATCCAAGAAGCCAATTGATCATGTATTCTCGAAAATACCAAATTAACCTCAAACTAACTCACTCAAAATCCCAAACTGAGGTGATCAACAAGATAATTCTATCACACGAGATTCAAAAATCACTACTTAACCCCCAAGAGGATTCTAGAACCACAAGCTCAAAGGAATCCTCATAAAAAACTCTCTTAGTACAAAGAACCATAAAAAATGGATTTAAATACTAAAAGGGTACCAGAATTATGATATATGTGCAATGTTCTCAAAGTAGACTACTCATAAGTCTAATTCTAACCCCACTTAAAAGGACACACAAATCCCCTCACTGAAATTACTACACAACATGCATTTTAAAGTACATTCCATGTATTCCCAAGGGTTAATTTGGAAATGTACTTCTACCGGGATAGGGAAAACCATGGGTCTTCCCTTTTACTAGTAAAAATCTTGGTCATACATGAGATTTTCCCATGAAATAGGGCACACCCATGTCCCCCGGATGTGGGGTGCCTATAAATGTACCCAACCAAATGATCCTTTACAACTACATAACATGTACTCCAGGTACATCATGTATAGTCTAAAAGTATCCATCTACCGATATACATACAATCATTGGACATTGACACTATATTTTGTGTACTCTATGTACATGGTGTGTATCCCCAAACACTCCACAGTCTCAAGTACTTTCCCACAATTCTAAGAACTACTAAATAGTGTGTAAATAACTATATGGCATATGATTTTTAAATATTTATCTTCTAAAAATTGGATGAACACATAGAATGTGTTCATAAAACCAAAAATCGCGTGATTTGGATTTCAGAAAAAGAACGCCCTATAAACCCCCCATAATTCCTAAAACTCACCTGATCGACCTTTTATGTGTCCCTAATAACCAAAAAACCAGATAGGATCATGAAAACAACTAATCTACAATGATTAATGATAAATAATTAACAAATATTTTTCTCTAGGGGAAAAACACCAATTCTTTGATCCAATTCATAGTCTGTAGCTACGTCAAAATAATCTAGAAGATCCCAAGATCCAAAGTGACACCTCTAATCCCCTCTATATCTGCTCTACCTCCCTCAAAATCTCTCTCAACTAAAGAACCAGCTAGAAAGGGACCCATGATAACACATGGGAAGACAAGGGAAGAGAAATAAAAGAAATAAAAGGTGTTAAAAAAGAAAAAGGAAAAGGTTGAAATTGAAAATAACTTGAAAATGATATCTATACCATGAACTAATATACGACATAAGGTTATGCCTATATTAGAAAAAAATCCTCTTAGTGAACTCAATTGTAAAGGTGAAATTATAATTCAACACCCAAAACAGATGATATCACTAAATGAACTTGTCTAAATACATTATATTTAATTAATCATATATTAAATATTCCAAAAATTTTCCCTGGATCAAAATTCCTCCAAACACTAAAACTCTAGTAAAAAATCTATTTCAAGAAAAATATAGTGGCCAAAAAACTTAATTGAGATCTCTTTTAATGATAAATTACCATTCCTCCCCTCAAACACCACTCGAGAGGAAAAATTAATATTTAACATATTTTACTCAAACCTTCTTAATGATAGACATGAAAATTTTCCCAAAATAATCACTATCCCCCCTCAAGAACCATAAATGTTTATCTAGCTACAATACATTACTATGAACAATGATACATCTAAATCTATCATGTACTTCAACCTACTAGTATTCCATAAAATAAAACATTACCAACATGAGAGAAATTCAACCATGAAGGATCATATGACCACACCAAAAATGTATCCTTATTATAAACCCTCAACTAAACACCATACTCCATGACACACACTCCATTCAGTATCGAACACAATGTATGGTTGTTACCAAAATGATCACAATAATATCCTATCAACCAAAAAATCCAACATCTATTCTTGAATATCAAGAAATGGAATTCCCAACACTAAAATACACCATAAAATATGGTACACAACCTCAGATTCAATACAGTGTAATTATCAACATATGGATTCATATAAACCACTTCTAGATCACTAACCTCATAAACAAATCATAACTACATGTAATCAGTGCACACTTGTCCTCACTCATTAAGGATTACTCCATAAAATGTATATTAACCACCACCATACTCTGCAAGGTAGTGTGATCTTCTAAAAACCTATTACATGCCCTCAAACATAAATGTGAAAATACATAATGATCCTTGGATAACACAACCAATAAAACTAACCATACTATACACTTATGATAGTTCCAAAGAATTAGAGAACCCTCAAAAATCCCCCTAAAAACAAACCATCTCTCAAATTAAATGTTCCACCACATGACCAATAAAAACATGGGATTTTATCCATTAAGGTGATAACCTAGACATGCTTTCAATGTGCTAACCAAAGAGTAACCAGATATTGAAGGGAATGCATCCAACCAAACATGCCCACTCGTCCTGGAAAAAATACCTATGATTTAACCATGATCATCCCCAATGCTCTACCTCACAAGCCCAAGGAATCCTAAAAATCAATGAAAAACTTCTCATGGATACCAAAACCTTAGGGAAAATAAAACATGTTAAAAAAGTCTCTAAATAATTATTTCCCTCTTTATTCCAACCACAACAACAAGGTATCATAAAGATTTCACTAAACTACAAGGGTTCCCAATAATACCATGAAGATTTGATGAATATCTACCTCTACTGATAAAATATCAAATAGAGGAACATGTAATTTAATTATATGAATGGTTCACATGGTTTAGGTGAGTATAATTTCATCAAGTGAATTTATGAGGAAACACTATATGAGCAGTTGCAAAAAATTTAAATAAAAAAACACATTAATTAGTAAAAACCATAGTTATAAAAATGTCTTTAGGGTCCAAAATTATTAGAATTATACCAAAATAAAAACCTATTTCTATCATTCTATGATCCTAAAAATAATAATCATAAAGTCCAAAAAATAGAGTGTATCTCTGAAGGTGAAAAAATTCAACTATAATTAAAAAATCAAGAATAGAAATCCCATAACCCCATTGACCAGAACTGTCACCAGATTCATCTAAAAATAATATATTAAAAGAACCAAACCATATACTAGAGGCTGATGAATAGAGTCAAGGGTCTAACAAGATATGTTAGGGAGGATATTACCACAGACCAAAGTATAATAATTGTGTAAGTAATCCAAACACATACACATCCATGAACATTAGAGTGCACATAAATATATAAATGAAACAAACTAAACCTTGAATAGAATAGTATATATAGACAAAAATAAATCAAACAAATATTTACTATGGTCACCCAATGGGATAAAACAGTATAAAGAAAATAATTAAAATAAATTCATAGGGTTATACTGATACTAAGAGCCAGACCACAAACCCGATCTCCATGAATGTTGAATTGCTTAAAGATGTTGTAAAAAATCCACATGAGCATATCTTGCCCCATCATGATACATTGGGACTTTGATAACTTCATTGAATATTGTTCCCATAATGAATATAGAAAAATGGTCTTCAGGTACACTGATGTTCATGTATAATGGGAGATAATAATATCATAGTATGGCACCACCAACAGTGGTCCTGACATCAATAATCATAACATGTGAAATAAAAAATATAAAATTCCCATCCTATATGAATAAAGACTAATATAATAAAATAATAAAAAAAATGAAACAAAAATAGATAAGAAAAAGGTAAATATCCTACCATGAGTTCTAGTCAGACAGTAGAGGTAATTATACTGTTGCTCTGGCCCAATCCAAGAGGAATTACGAAACATGGAATGCAGAGCCACACAATAAAATGTGTCCAGCTGATCAAGAAAGATCTAAAAATTTCCATTAATGTAATGTATAAGAAGATAGACCATAGGATCTCATGCATGGTTTCCAAATAGTTTATAACATCTACTAGGCTCTATTACTCCTATAATATGAACATAACTTGTTTTTGGGACACCCTGTCAACCTGAGGGTTATACTACCATATAACAAACATTTTTTTACTACTCTATCTCTAATAATGAACCTATCAGTTCATATCCATGCCACACGATCAGACCCCAATATCATATATTGTGACCTCAGAGCATAATAAACACCTCAGTCCACTGACACTATCCAAGATGGAAATCAAATACAGGGTAACTTCACTCATACAAATTATTCTATATCTTCAAAGTACCACCACAAAACAAATAGAAAAAAATGGATAAAAAATAATTCTATATCATGGATAATATATGGTCTAGTTATATTCTGAAGGTTATATATTTTCCCAACTCCTCAATAATTACCTCCTTAAAACTCAATGACAAAAATCCCAATAACTAGTTTTGGCTGCACAAGATCCCACTAATTTGTACTACTGAGATCAAAATTTACCATATCATTGGACAATGAGCATGGGGAACCCAATATAATATCCAAAATTTCCACTCACGTAGCTTAATCTATAAGATTCTCATTTATAAAAACTAAACCTCAGGCCATGACCTCTAAATGAAATGAAAACTGGTATAACAACTAAAAGAAAAAAGATAGATCACCTTGAAGAGAAACCTCAAGAAAAAACCCCAAGAAGAGAAAAATCATACAACATGATGACCAGTAGGGAAAGCTTAATAAAAAATAACTCTAAAGGGAAATATTTAAATAGGTCCATTGGGCCTATCTAAAACTTTTCCCACTAACATCTAACCATACCTAACATCCCATAAATTTCCTCAATGCCTGAAGATCACTAAATAATTACACCTTGAGAAAAAAATAATGTAGGTAGTCATTAAATCCACTCAAAAATTACACATATCATATTCACAAATAACCATAAAGGGGATCACTTGGAATCTTCAAAAAAATCAATTCTAATGGGAAATGTCTCATAAGGGCCTCAGAACACCCAAAAAACCCGAAGAGGTTTGTAGAAACAAAATCTCAAAGGAGTCCCCTTTCCAGACACTCTCAGCACAAAAAACAATTCGAACATCCTTGAAAATATGAAATGATACAGCTGTTATGATATATATGGAAACTTTATCATAATAGACTACCCAAGATTGTAATTATATTCCTAGGGAACAAAAAAAATCAAAACCCCTTTCTATGAAAAGTTATCGTATCTAATTATGAGTACGTGAAATGTAATCTCATAGGTATTCCAGACTATGTACTTCTGAATGGAAAGGATACACCTATGATGTACTCATGTGCTAGAACAATTTCAGGGCATAAAAGGGGACTAACAGTACACTACTAGATGTCCACATCCCCTTTCATGGTATTTATTCCCAAGTTCTCATCCACATGGTCATATACAAATACACGGCATGAACTCCCATTATGCGAAGTGTAATATCAAAATGACTATCTTCCCCTATTCTTGGCTACATATCCATGTACCACTACATGGTGTTTACTCTTAGTACACATTGTGTAGTCCAAAACCGTCCACATTCGATGTAGTTAAACCCATGGCCATGTACTACTACATTACATATACATAATGTACAAGAAGTTTACTTAAAGTAATCGATGTGTACTTATAAAAAGAACATTTTCCCCAAATTAGAATAACACATAGTATAAATTCGTAGTACTACACGACATGTCATTGGGATTTATAAATGGGAAGCCCTTATGAACCATCCTAAACCAATGAGACTCACTAGATCGACACTATATGGTTCCTTAACAATCCATGAAAAATTTTAAAACACAAAAATTAATAATATTGAATGATTTTTGGTGAAAGAATTAAAAATATCCTACCTTCAATTTGATACCATTAATGATTTAATTTGAGTGATGGTCCATAACTACCACATTATGATTTGGATCATCATAAGTTCCATAGAGACACCACCATTCCCCTTCTCCACCACCCCCTCTCCCAATCATTTTCTATCGAATGAAGATTAGAAGGGGGAATTCGACATAATCATGGATCTGATTCCATGGGAAGAGTAAAAAGAAAAATGAAATTAGAAAATGAAAAAATTGAAAAATTAGAAAAATAAAAGAAAAATAAAAATGTGCATGGATCAAGACCCAATGTATAATGTAATGTTATAAATTACCTAGGAAAAAATATCATCCTCGACACAACCATGAAGTCAAAATTTTTATATAAAATCGCAAACATAATATATCAATTAATAGACAGGCACAAATAAATAATTTTTAATTAATGAAATAACAAATATCCCCCCAATCATCAGATGTCTTCGAATTCCTCCCAAATTCTTACCCCAGGATAAACATTCTACCATGGGGCCTTCATAGTGGTAAGAAAAATTTTCCAAGAACATCACATAGGATAAATTAAAATTTTACAATCAAACACCTCTATGGTAAAAAATTAAAATTTTCTCTCTTCTCTCAAACCATCACAATATAGCTTTTTTACAATGGTAATCTAAGGTACCTAGTTGGGAATTCCAGCTAATTGATATTAATAAATCTAGAATGAATTAATTGAATTACCCCTGGTAGGATTATGAATCAATAGTGGATAAAAAATAATTAGTTTTTTGATTGATTTTTTTTATAATAAGGGAATTGACCTGGAAATTTTTTCAATGCGATTGTATTTATTTTAAGAAACAATAGGAATGGTTTATAAAATAGTAATAGTGTGTTATTTTACTTAACATAAAAACCTAATTTTATTATTGTATTCCAAAATTATATGAAATGATTTTATTTTTAATTGAAAATTCATGGGGTATATTTTTCATTTATAAATCCCCACTGAACATATTTTTTATTCCAATATATTAAAATTTTCAGTTATTGGTTCAACCCATCCTTTATTCTATCCCATGTGATGTTTTGTTTCCTCTTTTGTGTGTAGTGAAATGTTTTTTCATAAAGCGGTAGGTGCATTAATAGTTTATTTTTTAGTTAAGGTTCTTTTATCCATTTTATTTATTTTCATTAATTAATTTCATCATATGGTGTGTAATTATAGTCATAGGTGGGTTAATAAAAACGATTCAGTGGTAATATTTTCCTTTTAGGAGAGGGAGACTGAGGTGGTGAGGGAGTTTTGTGATCATTTCTATTTACAACTATCAATGTTTGATATTAGGTAGTTTTTCTGTTTATTTTTCATTAGTTTGGACTTTCTATGTATGGATGGGTCATGCCAGAACAATATTTAATTTCAATTACTTATTATTCATAATAATTTATATTGAGATATCATTCCTAAGATGTGATTTCATGATTCATACTAACTTGTGCCATCCATTGGGACTCAGTAATGCCCTTCTAGAATTTTTGAGATCCATCTATTGTATCTGATTGAGGGATTAATTTGGTTGTTTCTTGATAGTATTTAATATATAATAACAATCAATATTATTTTTATTTATTTAACTCCCAGAGTTTTCCTAATAAATTTTTGAATAAATTAAATTTTTTAGACATTTTGTGATACAATAAAAATAAATTTAAGCTTAAATTACATAAAACATCAAATTTAACTTTCATTACAAGGAACAATGGGTAAGATTTCATTACACCAAACACTGAGTTTTAATAAAACTATGATCTTTTATTAATATTATTCAAACATGACCATTATAACTTAGATTTCAAAAATAATGATTTGAATAGTAATAAATAAATTGTAAATTTTTTTATTATGGGGTTATATAAATAATACATAGTGAGAATAGTACATGATTTTTCAATAAAATATTCATATATTTCAAAAAATATATTTTCCCAAATAAATATAATTTATTTATTTTTTTGAATAATAAGAAATTTAAATTTTTAAATTTTTTAACATATTAATTTGATAAAATAATCTTAATTCATGATATCAAAATATCAAAATTTTCTTTCTGTGAATTGTTTAGAATTTCTTGAAAAGGATAATGTTTTTTGAGGAATAGTGAAAAATAATGAATTTTAAATTAAATTTCCTTGTCATTTGAATTATTTATAAATTAAATTCATAATTTAAAAAGATTATAAAATTAAAATTAGTCCAATAATAAATATATTAATCAATTCTATTTTATTTAATAAATTCCATATTTAAACTTGATATAAAAACTTTGTAATCTTTTGAACATTTTCCCATCGAGAACCCGCATTCTCATCATAATTGTGGGACTAATTTCAAATTAATATTATAAAATTCTTTGAATTTGATTTATAAAAATGGATTAAATATTTTTAATCAGAATAATTATTTTATCTAATAATGTAAATCTTTTTTTTAATAAATATTGAAAATAGAAAAATAATTATCGCAGGTAATGTAAAAATGAGTTTACTAGGGCTTAATCAAAGAATATAATGGATTATATGATATATTACTAATATAAAATTACATTTAATACCATATGTTGACACAAAAATTTCTAAATATCTATAATACCCAATTATTGTTAACTTTTTCAATTGAAAAACAAGGTTACACATTTTTCTGTTAAAAAATAACAAGTGTTCCACTCACCTTACTTATAAAAGGCCACCCCATCTCCTCTCTTACTAACACCTTAAAACCACTTTTATTTGTAACATACCTTCCCATATAACTTTTTAAAATCCATAATATCATCCTAGAATCCTTATATTCAGTAGAAATCTATTCTAGTATTGATTCTGGTGAAAACCGAAGGATGTTACCAAAATATGAGGTAACACTCTTCAAAAAGCATGTTTATTTTATTTTTTACTCCACATAAAATAATTATTACAACATGATAATATAATGAATGTAGTATATTATTCATATAATGATGTTTTTATTTTATGGTATTTATATACAACCATCCCCACATTCATCAATTGGGGTTTGTAATTATAGAGCGTGTGTATGTTGAACTATCACCTCAAAAACTGATGTCATTCGTTTTTCCATTACCAATTCTAAAATTTGGGTATGATGATGGATATAAAATATATATAACATATTTATTACATAATTATAATCATATAGTCATTATATTATATATAAATTATTAACTTTCAGTTCAATTGGGGATATGATAACGTCACAAATGAGTATGGTGGACTATCGCCTCACAAAGAAATGTGATTCATCATTCCAAAACCATTAAAATGGAAAATAATAATGGTAAATATTTTTTATATAAATGAAATAACAGTGATACTAAATACATATTCATCATTATGAAAATATAACATACCATTTTTTGTTACATTTTCACTCACTTAAGGATGATTACTCCATTCTGGTACGTGTGGACAACCGCCATTCCCAAGCGATTTGACTGTCTATTTTCTTCACAAAATCTAGTGAATGATATTTATAATTATATTTAATTAAATAATATTATATTATTAGTATTATGTAAATATAAAACATTACTTTCCTCCTTTTTATAAATTTCTTTTTTAAATATAAATTTTCCTCATGCGTACGTATGGTCTTCCATCTCCATGATCACAACATAATTCATTTATAAAAACCACATTTCATGATTTGACATAAATGTATAATTGAGTTATAAATTTTATTACCATGTAATTATTATTTTTCATGATATTATAAAACTATGATCAATGTAAGAGGACCTCAAATAAAAAAATCAAAACTTATGCGAAAAGAAAAGATGTTATTACCCTAAATGAGATTTTAACAAGGGAATGGTAAATAAATGTGTAATAAGTTGTAATAAGTAAATAATATATATATATATATACATGTGGTTCTATAGAATAATTTTAATAAAATAATATTTATTATGCAGGAGGTTCAAATGAGTATGAACAAAGTTGTTAGTTAAGGTACAAGATTTCAAGTCTCTCTTTTTATTTCTGGGAGACATAAAAAAAATCCCAAATTGTTTCTTTTATGTGGTTTATATACTACCCCATTGACATGAAATATCATTAATATACTAATTTTAATTATATTTAATGTTCAATTTCTTGGTATTATTTATGACGGATTAAGATTCAAACAATTACTAAAGCTGTAAGGTATTTTCGTTTAACTTTTTACATTCGCGACACACAAGCCATCTTAAATACGAGTTTATTTTATGTGGTGTTAATATTAATGATGAATATATTTAATTAATATTCCATATAAAATTATTCTGAATTATATATAAATTTTAAGACCACTCTTTCAAAATGTACATTGTTTAAAATATAGCAAAGTAGTAATGGATATTTTCTCAATTTTAATTCTTTGAGACATACGTTATGAAAAAATATTATTTTATCAGTTTTATATATATCCTAATTAACATGATATATCAATAATTTATTTTTTCTCATGATATTTTATGGTTATTTTATTTTAATTCTTTAATGGGGCTTATGAATCAAAGATAACTAAGTGGAAAGAGTTTTATGTTAAAATCTAATAGTTTATTGGGACTGTTTTTGATTATTCTTCTAATGATGAAACCTTATGATCTATATATCAAGAATATAATTTATTTTATTCTCTTCTGATTATTTTATTATAATACATGTTTCAAATTACTTTTCCTCTATTTATGTATGAAATATTTTAGAATAATGTTTTATGAAAAATCAGGTTTTCGGTCGAAATCAATTTTTATTCTAAAACCATGTAATTTAAAAAGGAATAAATTTTTTTAAATTTTTAAAATGGTATTTTAAATAATTTTTTACCCATGTTTTAATTTTGGTAATTTTTTTAATGATTTTATTTTCATTTTCCAATAAATTTGCTCTTGGATTTTACTAAAAATGTGAAAAGAATATTTTTTTACATGCATGATGTGAGATGTATTTAATATTTTGATGTCATATAAGATATTTTAGGAATAAATATTAATATTTCAAGGTTACATTAAATGGATGGTATTTTAGAAATGTTTTAGTTTTTTTAAAAGTGAATTTTATTGAAAATTTTTCTTCCTCAAGAAATAATTTATGCGATCTTTCAAAATATTTCTCCTTCTAAGATGACATCCTTTCATGTAACTAATTCCTTGATGGGGATATAAACTACTCATAAAATTATTTTTTTTAAATTATTTATTATGACAATATATTTATGAAACCAATTTCTCATCCATAGGTTATACAATGATAAAATTATTTTTTAACCTACTTATTTTTCCAAAAGTTATAAAATTTTGAAATAATGAACTGATTATGAAACCTATTTCTTTTATAGAATTTATAAAATAATTAAATTCATATGAAACCCATTTAATTAAATCAGTTATTATATGATGAATATTTTATGATCTTTTGGCCCACATAAGTATGATATTCAATATAATATGTATGGGAACCGTATCTCCCTCTAATACATTGGGTAATGACTACAACTATATGAGCTCAAAGGGTACATTGGTGGTTATCCAAAGAATTAAATAGGGTACATAGTAGTTATCCCAATCTAGATATAGGATACAAGGGAGGTCATCCCATGCCCAATATTGGTCCATGGGTGGTTATCCCAATCCAGAAATGTAAGGAATGTCTTATTCATATCATTGACATTAAATTTTCTATTCTAATGTGTATCAAACATATATATATATTTTAATATTTTTATTAACCCATGGATTATGTTATTTGATTACCTTATGATTCATGTATTATAAACTTACAATCTTTATGCAATGAATCAATATTATAATATTTGATAAGCATCTTATTGTAATAAATTGTTATACACCTATTCTCATACCCTTATGCTAATGGAATGATTATATATCATCATTGTTACCATTACTAAGCATCTAAGCTCACCATTTATTATATGTTTTTCCCTAGGTAAAAAGTAATGGGTTTTAGTAGGAATTTTAACGGTTAAAATATTTATGGGAGACATTAAATATCATTCATAAATTCAGAAGATTGTATTCTATGTTTCCAAGGTTCTTAACTACTATGGACCTTATAAATGAGTGGTTTTAATATAATTAATAATCATCCAAAAATATGTTATATCCATGTCTTAGAATCACGTGTTTGTATAATGTGGTTGATTATATTTTTTGGAATTTTATTTAAAAAAATTAGCAATGACTAATCTATGTAGTTCAATATTCATTAATTTATCATATTATGATAATTTTTAATTGGAAAATAATAGAAATAATGTCAGAATTCACATAACTTATTCTCCTTGAAAATGAAATGGAGACAATTGGATTGATTTTGTTGTGTTTTATTATAGGTCTGTGGTTTAATTTCATGTGGTTTTATTTTCATTGTTGACTGACTATTGTATTTTTATCACTTTTTATGTATAACAACATACTGCAATCAATGAAAATATTTTATAATGTCATTTATTATGGTTGGATTCACAGAAAAGATATATTTATATGTTTTTAATGTTTTTTCTTAATTTATGGTGACAGTTTCACTAGATACAAGAATATATTTTATTTTTTTCATTAAAACCTTTATTTTATTTTCATAATAAACTCAAGATAATGTTTTTCATGTTTTTGCTAAATATTATGAAACCTAAGTATGTTGTGGCCTTTTCTCTGTCAGTTTACAACTGTTGTATTTTACATAGTAAAATAATAACACATTTTTTCTATTATATTTTATTTACAATTTTGTCAAATTTTTTTCATTGTGGATAATATTAGTTAAATATATTTTAAAATATTATTTCAACGAATTTAGATTTTTTTACTGAATTTTTTTTGTTCATGAGTTGGTCTGATAACATATTCTTCATAAATTAATTATAATTTTTATTTTGATGTTAAATTTTTCTTTGTCTTCTATATTAATTCATACCTATACCATTATATTTTAGGAGATATTATTTCTATTAAATCATTTTCTAGTATATTTTAATAAAAGTTTCATATAAATATATTTTTAACAACTTTTGGGTAGGATTTTTTAATAGAAAATACATAAAATATTGTACTTATATTGCCTCAACATTGTGTGAATTTAAACTATATATATTTTCTAAGAAACCTAATGTTTATGAAATTTTTCTTTATGAAGAACACCGAAAAATAAAAAATCATAGAAAATTACACAACCATTAATATATAGAAATTAGATTTGAGGTTAAAATAGTGATAACTATATTATTAACTATATATAAAAATTATAATAATAAACATTATAAATATTATGGTATTAAGTAAAATTCATGTAGTGATGAAAAATAACTAATAATAATAAGTTATTCATGAAAGGGTCACTATTCTATGAATTTTATTTTTATGTCCATTTTTAATAGACAAAATATATTACTGATAAACGTTTTTATTATTATAACATTATGTTATAACTAATCAGTAATTAATTA
Organism: Viscum album; assembly: GCA_963277665.1. Lineage (NCBI taxonomy): Eukaryota > Viridiplantae > Streptophyta > Magnoliopsida > Santalales > Viscaceae > Viscum > Viscum album. The sequence goes on from OY728152.1 coordinate 1,504,916,816, forward strand.
GTTATAAATCTATGAATGGTTATATATTTTAAAAATTTATTTTCAAATAAAAATAGTTCTCATTTTATATTTGTATTTTTATTTAGATGATAAATTATTAAATATTCATATTATATTTTGACAAAATTAAATTCATTTATGGATTTAAAATTCAAATATTATCTTAGAATAATTTTTTTGTAATATTTTTGGTGTAGTGTATTTTTAGGGGAATAGTGTAAAAAATATGTTTTTCACAAACTTTGAATTTAAACTATTTATCATTGACTAAATTAGACACAATAGAGAATACATGGTTTTAATTGGTAATAATATTATATATATATATATATATATTTATTTATAATTATATGTTGTGTTTATAAAACCTGTAATTAATTATTTATGGACTTAGTAATATTTTATAATAAAAAATAATTTTCATTGTGTCTTTTATTTAATTATTTTTTTTATAAATTATTTTATTCATTTTATTTTAAATAAATAAAAAATTCATTTTTATTAATTTTTTTTATAACATAAAAATAAAAGGGTGTGAAAATTTTAACATTCTAATAAATTTTAATCATAAGATATATTTTTATTGAAGATGGGGGTTTAGGCATTACATGTGAAACAATTATATTTTTTTTATCATATACATTAAATTTATATCTAAAAAAATTATTAAAAATTTGGATTAATTTGGTTCAAATTAGATAAAAATAAAATTTTATTTTTTTCATTAACATAAATTACTTTGATAAAAATTAGTTACCACAATAAGACCAAAAATGGAAAAAATGATACTACAACTTTAATTGACATAAAAAATGATTAAAAATGATTAAAAATTAATTTATGGGGGATGAGATACCTTAACTAATTCCCCACTCCATTAGTTTCAATTTTGAGACTTTTTTAAAATTGATACATTTTCTCTGATTATGTTATGTTGAAATATTTACAAAAATTCAAATCTCTTGACTTATAAAAGGGGCCTCTCACCACCCCTTCAAGACCACTCCCAAAATTAGGTTTCCAACTAATAATAAAATCAATATCCATCGTTTTTATTCAGAATCCTTTTCCCTAACCCTCTAGACACGTTATGTTGTTCTAATACCTAAATTTCCATGGAGTTTTCTAATGGACATCCAATGTCCTTAACATGAGTTCTTTTTGAACTAATTACTTTTCAGTTAATTCTATCATTACTAAATAAAATTGTATAATTAGTGTATAATAACATTAATATTGTCTATATAATTAATCTTATTATTATAATTGAATAAATATTAACCACCTTTCAGCTTATTTGTTAGGAAAATCGAATGGAAATCCAGGTATTGTATAAAGTACTGACTCACTAAAGTGAAAAATTTCATTTTCACCACTAACTATAGTAGAATGTTATAATAGTGAAATAAAATAATAATATGGATATAAAAATATTAGTATTATGAATATACATATTTTAATCCAAATTATTTCCCTCTAATACTTTGTCAAATTTGAATTTTAATTAACTGTTATATAGGCTACCGCCTACATGAATTAACATGTCACATTTTTTATCATGTTTTGTGATTATTTACTAAAATTCAATATAATATTATCCACTATCATAAAATTAACAAAATAATCACATCACAATTCTATAATATTTATATTATTCCAAAATATAACTCTTTCAAAATCCTAACCATCCATAAACTACTTTTTGTTCTTATTTGGTTCAATCAAACCATATACTTGGACCACACTATAAAATAATAGCATGGATGAATATGAGAAAATAGATGATAATAATATGTGATAAAAATAAGTAATAAAAGAGTTAATATTTTTAATTCAAATGGTAACATTAAATTTGAACTCACTAATTATGAAACCATCATTCACTTGTTAAAGATCACTAAAACTTAATTTTAAAAAATTGTTTCTATAAGAACTGCAACTAATACATTCATAGAATGAAATTATAACTTTATATTATATCATGATTCATAGATTCTATTACATTTTATTGTATATTAGTAATATATATTGGGATAAGAATGATGAAAAACACCTATATTACCAAACTAGTTCAATCTTATAAAGATTAGTCACAGACAAAAATTATAATTGATAATATCTAACTGATATATATATATAGAATAATTATTAATGTTGTGTATAAAATTAAATAAACAATAATAAGGTTTTTAAATAGGTAATAAAGGTATTTATATATGTTATATAGGATATTCATGTGCTTTAGGAAAATATAAGAATTAATGTAACTGTTTCATTGTCTAAAATTATAAACCATGAGATATGATTGATATTGAACAAATTTTATTATTATCAAATGGTGTATCAAAATACTTATTGACATCAATTTTAATTAATAAAATTTATTTCCTGATATATTAATGTTCATTTCCTTGTAGCCCTCTTATGTTATTTTGACACTTATAATGCCGTTAAAGTAATGTTTTTTTGGGGACACAATTCTAACACACTATAATTTGATTGATTTTCTTGAAAATATTTCATATATGTTGGAAAAATTATACTCTCTAATTATAATATGTTTTATTTTATATTTATTTTCTTGAATTAAATTTTTTTCACATAAAACCCTTTCAAAATTTATCTTAATTAATGAATTATGACATAATTTAAGGAATTAGTTAACTTAAATTTCATTTCATTGAGTTAAAATATTTTTCCGTGAGTATAAATCATTTAATATTAATATATTATTATTTTTTCTACATCATATGATATTGAAAATTTTATATATGTGGAAATTTTTTTTCAACTCAACGATGTTTTCATAATGAACTTCCTCCTCAAAAAACTGCAACATTTATATAAATGAAGACCATATCCTTTAAAGAAACTTTATACTCTATTTTTAGGTTTAATTTTTCTAATTTTTTTTCCTTTATTTATTTTTTTTAAAAAAATTTAGTCATTGAACATACTATTTTATATTCCCACTTTCAAAGGGAAGTTTTACAAACATTTTTTAATATTTATGTTTCAAAATAGGTATTTTAAGAAAATAAAAATGATTTCTATCTATTGAAAAATAATTTATTTCATCTTATGATCTATATTTATTTTGGATAAAAATGATTTCATTTAATGAATCTATTATTGATATTTATTTTTTGAGCATTATATATATTTTTAAAAAATTTACATCACGTTTTTGAAACTGTATATATTTTTTCAAAGATATTTTTTCACAGACCATTTTTAATGTAATTGTTATAATTTTTTTCCAAGGAACATTTTTGAAATAGTGTAGTTATTTAAAATATACCACTATATTAATTTTTTTTTTATAAATTTTGTTTTTATTTTTTTTCATATCATATTTTCAAAAATATCTTTTTCATTGTGATACTGTACATTATTTTTTTATTATAAATAGTACACAACCCATTGTATTTCTCTACATCATAATTTATTTAAAAATTATCATATAGAAACTCATAATTTAGAGTTTACCTTTTGACAGATGCAATATGAGAAGATAAATAACAGTAAGAGTGAATAATGGACAATAAATAAAAAACTGAATCTTGCATGTTGTGTTATAAAATGATCTAAAAATAATAACATCACTAAAAGAAAAATAAATATAGTGAAATTGATACTGTTTTTATTTGTACAATATAACATTGGTTATATAATTCTACAAATTGAAAACACATACTTCATGATTCCCAAAAGGAGTCCCATAGAAATTCAAAAACAAACTACTCCAATTTTTTCCAATTTTTTTGAGTGATGGTCCAAATGGTGAAGAGGTAATCAAATAGAGAATTTGATGAAACCTTGAAAGATATCACTTGATGTGTCTGAAAAGAAATCAAATAGAACTATAGATTAGTAATAGGATATTATATAATGTCCAATATTTTTTAAAAGATGATAAAATTAGATAGAGTATATGGGTGTATATAATTTATAAACAGGTGTTGAAATAGAAAAAACAATAGTGTGAATATCATTTTTTAAAAATGATTCACAATAAAATGTCATCATAGGATAATGAAAAAATAAATAGTGGTATATTGAATGTAAACATTTAAAATCTTCCATTTGAGATTTTAAAATAATATAATAGATTATGTTTAACAAATTGAGAACAAAACCATTGATTATAACCTATGTATCTCTTAATTTTAGTGCAAGACAATAATTATAAAAAATAATTGAATAAATATTAAACAAATAAAAAATAGTTACTTCTACCCATGTATGTGAATAATAATATAGTTTATAATAACATAAATAAGGTAATTATCTATATAATAAAGTTATATTAAAATATAAACTCTAAAAAAATAAAATATATCATATAATAAACAATTAATAAATTATAAAAATATTAATTAAAAGAAAAAAAATATAATAATAAGATTAAATGATATATATGCTTGGTTTTTAGAATAAGGCTATTGGGAAATAACTTTAAAAAATTTGTTTTAATAATGTCATATGTTTTTTCATATAAATTATATTTATAATGAGAATAAATGGGATTTGAGATGTCAATTTATCGTAATATATCAAAATAAAAATCCATAATCTCTTAAACCAACTATGTAATATAAGTTATTAGCGAGTTATTAACATTGTGTCTTATTTCATATTGTTAATAATAAGATTAAAATATTATTGATAATTTATTTATATTATTGATGAAAAATATATCATAAATGAATGAAAAAGTCATAGTAATGTTTCGAATAATGAAGCATGCTTTCAAAAAATAGAAAGGATGAAATTAATAAAAAGTTAAAAATAGTTGAACAAGGTATTCTTTGTAAAAAATGAACATCAAATTTCATCTTGGAATACACACTATCAATATTCAATAGATCCTTAAACACATGACATGTAGAATATAAATATGAATCATAATCAATACAAAATCCATAAAAAGAATTAAAAATTCTATTTTGTTATCTAAAAAACTGAAATTGGCATTAGCTTTATTCTCAAAATAATGAATAATTCGTCCACCAGTCCATAGAAATATTCACTAAAAGAAATATCCTACACCAAAACCACATTAGTAATAAAAGGTAAATAATAAGATACAATGAAAGAATATAAAAATTTGGAAGTGTGAATATTATTAGATAATGGAAATGAAACAAAAATATTTTATTTTGTGTTATATGTAAAATGGTTTGTCAATAAGTGGTAGTTTAAATTTTAGGGAAACAATTAAATATATCAAATAATTATTAGGCAGTATTTTAAATATATCTTTTACCTATCATGTTTGGTTTTATTTGCATTGGAATCACTTATGATATTGAATATCTTTCATTTAAATTACATGGAGTTATTCTCTTTTTCCCAAAAATTCCAGATTGAATTCACTTTTTAAGGAATTGAGAAAATGGAATCCTAAATATTGTTAATACGGGTATGTAAATACATATTATTATGAAATGAATAAATGTTAATAATTCTAGATGTTTTGTATGTAATTTGAATATGATATTCAATTAATATATACTGCATTCCTATAAAATACATAATAAATTCATACATTTCATCAGAAATTAATGATTAGTTAATAATGTGATTGTATACATACAAATTTTGTATTATAAAATATGCATGAACATATTTAGCTATATATATATTCACTAAATATTTGCATACTATTTGTTCATACTGCAAAATTATGCATATTATTGTATACTATAAAAATATGTAAATTAATGAATATTGAAATAGCTACATATTTCATATTAAAATTTGAATTAATATATATAAATTAATTAACAAAGAAGTGTATTGGGAGAAAAACTATATTATAATGTCTCATAGTGTAATACTATGTGTTGAAGAATACACATCACAATAAGTAAAGTTTATTCTTATAACAATACAATTATCCCTACATATGTAGATGTATTACATGAAATGTAATAACGCAACTCAAAAACATTCTAGACAACTATACATATAATAACTGAAGAACATTTCACAATGTAATTTACAGAATTTATTATGAAATCCTACAATATTCAATAAATTAGAGGGAAATTATAATAATATGTATATATGAATTAATTTTTTTCACATATTTTCAACGTCAAATTGGCATAGGTGGAATATCTATTGGGTCATCTAGAAGCAATAAAATTAATCAGTTTTATAGATAGAGCATGAGGTCATTTTATATGATTTTATGATAGATAAAGATGAATTTCGGTATCTCCACCTCATTAAAAAGAGGCCTCACATTGTTTCCCTCCTATCATCTCAAATCTAGTACATAGATAAGTTATATAAAGATTATGTTCCTATAAAAACAAATGTATCCCCTTCGGTTTATCTCTTAAATGATGAAAAGTATATTTCCACCATATCAATTAATTACAACACTCTTGGATCCTTCATCTAGGATAAAGGTAATGAAGAAGTCCAGATATTCACATTTCTAGATGGTGTGGATGTGGAAAAAATCGACATGGTCTTCACACCCACATCATTCTAGATAACGATTCATGATGTGAAGGGGAAGATTTTTCAGTGTGGGTGATGAAGATGAATTGAGAAATAGTACTAGAGAAGTTCAAGGTGATTTTGATGCCCTTAAGGGTTATCATCCCACTATGTAATGTATGAAAATGCCATTGGATAGAGATACATGCCATAAATAATTAAATACAAAGTAGTTGCATTGAGAAATAATAGATAATATAGATTAAAACAACTATTATTTTTTCATCCTATGAAACTAAAATAAATTTAGGTTGTAATACCAACATGGTAGATGGACAATAGAACAGGTCATTGTTTTTTAGTTTTTCATGAAATAAATAAAATTTTCACTTGAAAAATGATTCGGTAATTGCGCTTTTATGAGAATAAAAAATATGAATTTCCCATAACTTTACATGGTATCTGAAACATTTATGGATGGATAAAATTTATAATAATTTTGGATTATTGAGTAAGATTGATAAATAGATCCTTTTAAAAAATCTTAGATAAATAACAACATATTTTGGATTTTTAATATTTCATAACACAAATTATATTAACATGTAGGTAATACATCTATGTAAAAACACTTGGATATATGTAAAAGAATGTAGGATTGAAAATATAGAAATAAAATATTATGGAACAAAATTATAATGACTACATGATTTGGTGCACTCATGGTTACAGTCCAGTGCTATGAAGTGCAGTTACAAACCCATAATTTAGTGAAGTTTCACTTCTTCATTCAATGTTTCTAGAAAAAATTGAAGGTGGTGACTCTCTTGTATTCTATAATAAAATGATGATACTACAACAGAAATAGTATCATAAAACATTATTCCATGGGTAGAAACAAAATGTCAACAATGTGCTGCAAATCAAAAATACATGGGAGGTGGACTATGTTGGAAACATTGCTAGGAGAGTGATAATGAATCAAGTTAGAATTGTTCAGAAATGAATAACATTATTGTTTTTAAAAAATCCATTAACCTGATATATGTTCATAAATGGGTAACTCAAATAAAGAAACTACTTCAAAATTCACTTTCCTCGATAAAATAAAACCCAAAATAGTATATTTTTTAATAAAGAACAAGTCAATAAAATTTATCTTAAGAAATTATATTTGGATAGGATTTATATTTTCATGGGATGTAGTATCTTTTAAATAGGTGGGATTAAGGATTTTAATGAGTAAGGGGCTGGGGAGAAACTAATATTGGAGAATTCATTTTTTAGATTTGGAAAGAGCATTAATTTGAAAGTGAATATAGAATATGTATACCGGAAATGAACACAAAATATGAAAATGAATACAGGTAGTGCTTAAAAGGATTTCACATTGGAAATCAAAACGAAATATGTAAATTCATAAAGGTAATTCATATAGAAATTGTTTAAAGGAAATGAATAAAAAATATGGATATAATATATTTTATATGATATTGAGTTAGAATAAATTTATAAGAAATATAATTATAATATGGAAATTGAAAATGATTATACAATATCATAGGTGGATATAAAATATGGCTATACATTAAATGCATATAAAACATGAATAATATAAATAAGGAAGAATATTATCATAGTAGGAGGCCCATATATATAAAACATATAAGAAAAAAACATTAATAAACATCCAGAATATAGGAAACGTAGATAATTTTTCTAATTAGGCTCCTGAATTGGAATGGACTAAAAAATACCAGTGGAGGACTTATTCAGTATTGTAAAAGGGATATGCAATTGTAGAATTAGTGTTTCTAATATATCAAAGATGATGTTCATAGTATGGATTCCCAATGATTGATACCACTATTATTAAATAAGAAACATAATATCTACAATTGTAAACATAAATCATTAGAAATGAAAAACATTTGTAGGACAAGGTGAAAAACTGAGGGTTTAAAGGAATTTGATGATATGTTATAATGATAAAAAGTGAAATAATTAATAAATATTTTATTTTTTGTGGAGAATTATAGAAATAAGGATACAAAAAAGTGAACATTTTAAATATTAGAAGATATAATATTTTTGTTTACCCATAATTGTTTATAGATTGGTAAAACTAATGAAACACAAGAGAGAGGAACTATCAAAATTAGATCATCAAAAAATATCCTTTGATACACTAATAGAGAAGTTGAATCTTTTGATAAATGGGAAATTAGACTCATAGTATAACAAAGTAGATTATTAATAGGAAATCATCAATGAATTGAGATAGAGAAGTTAGATACAATAAACAGATTGGTTATGGTATAAAAGGGGAAACATAAATGACAAAGTAACCAAACATGAGAATCCCAATTGTTGAGTATTACTTTGGGTGAGGAATACGTGCCTTATTTGGTTCAGAATGGGAAAGTTACACAAATTTTAATAGGTGTAAAAAATCACTATGCAGAATAGAAAGAAAAAATAAATAAATAATAAAATATATATTCCTCTATGATCACATGATATTCATTATATCATATTTTTTCACATCCTGGAAGCCAAAAACATGTTTTACATATTCCCAATCCATATAAACTAAAACAAAAAACCAAATTGCATTTAGGTAATTATGAAAGTCATCATAGAAATCATAAAGTATTGGAAATCCTAAAATTTTAAATTAAATTAAAATACTATATCATTACATTATAAGCACTCATAATCCATTGTTTATTCTCATTTTCTATAAAAACATCCCCATTTGAGGCACCTAAGACTATAAACATCCAAAAAAATGTTGTATAAAATTCAAAAATCATAAAATGCATAATATTTGTGATAAATTAAAATGGAAGATCCAAGAAAATTATTATGTGTTGCATATAACACCATAAATAGGAAAAAAATTTGTTCAAAAATATAAAGAGTATTATAAGCTTTATAGGTGTATAAAATGACTATCAATAATGGAAAGAGTAAAAAAATACATGTTCCATGATAACCAAATGTTATTCATTATTCTATATTTTCTCACATCCTACAATACAAAAACACATTTGTGTTAAAACTTATCAATATTTAAAAGGAAATGAAAAAAATTGAAAATGTTTAAATACCACTATATTTTGAAGTAAACTAGTTATTTTCAAGAACATTCACAAGAATTATTTGAAAGGACCCAAATTTTTGAATGAAAATAATGATTAAAAAAATATCGAGAGAGTTTTATTTAATTTGTTTATAGGGATGAAATAAATATAGTTCAATAATGTATACCGATGATTTTAAAATGTATAATAAAATAAACAAAGAATGGAAAAAATAAAAAATACATATTTTATAGGGAAATAAAGACAGGGAAGTAGTAAATGATGTTTCTATCATAGATTATGGATAATGAGTGAAATATTAAAAAGATGAAATCCATGTTCATAGAAAAAATCATATGTAGAGGAATGTCGTATAAGGTTTTTGATATATAGTTTCCAGTACAATTGTACATAGAATATAAACCTACCAAAGTAGGATGAGGTACATTATTGAGAAATATAATTTTTGTAGAGGGAACTACTATTAGGTTTGTAGAAATATATTAGTGATCATATGTTATAAATGGAAGATAAGGATATCTGATTTGATTATATTTCCATACTCTGCCAACATATTTGTTATTTGATTATAGGTTAATTCTAATCTATGTGAACAAAAAAAATACTACATAATTGGTTGGACCAACTAGTTCAGATAGAAGTGGATTGGAATTGAAACCAGTGTGATTATGAAAACATATTTTCCATACAATTTATTTTATTAATGAATTAATATACAAGATGTGAAAAAATGAATAAAATTCATCCTCGATCCAATAAAAAATAAAATATGAAAACATATAGGCCAAAAGACTCATTAAAAAAACATATTCCCCAACAAGTCCATTATCCAGGAAATCTATCAACTAAGAAGAAGTAGGAACACCAAAATGATTGAATGATCACTATTCTAGGGATCATGTTAATGAAAATTGATAGAGATATCTCACTCATATGATATGAATTGGTATGCCCTCCATCAAGTGATTCAAAAATAGGGGGTGAAGTACATTTTTAGTAAAGGAAGAAATAGTGAGTATACATCAAATTATTGATGAATATGTAATTTTTTTTAATTTATTATACAATATTTTTTTTGTCGAGAAATCCATATGAAATAGAAATGTTGATTACATATGAGTACTGGTTCATACAGTAATTCAAAAAATTATGATTATCACATAAAATTATTAAAAAAAGATACCTATTAAAAACATATAGCTTTTTCAGTGTTCATAGGTTGCTTATCATTGTTTTCATGAATGGATACATGATCTAGATCACTCATATTTCCAAAAATCATTAATACATACAATTTCTCAATCAAAAATAACTATTTAACTATCTTTCAACCTTTAATATTAATTTTATATAAAGGATTTGGCTGCCACAACATTGCACATTCAACCACAACATAAACTGATACTAAAATAGCCTAGAAAATGCCAAAATATTTGACATACACAATATCAACTGAACATACCTCTATACAATACTGAATAAAAAAGAAAAAAGAAAAAAATGACCCCCATCCAAATCACTACAATACATGATTTCCCCATGTTGAGAAAAGTACATAAAAAGAACAACCTAATTTTATGCTCGGTCAGGTCAGAACCCAACTAATCTATATGATAAATAATTTTGTCTTTATCATCATATAATTATTTCTATGCTAATTTCATTAGGTATAATTTATGTAAGAAGTCGGTTTTTTCTACGAAAGAATTTGGAATATTTTTCATAATATTTCAGAGCAGCGCCTTTAGACGGCGTGCGATTTCGAGCCCCGGAGTGGCCGGAATTAAATTTTCAGTGAGTTCACACTGGAAACGCCAAATGACTGGGATAACTCCTAAACAGAGTTCCAGATCAGAGATCCGAGTGTACAGATGGGTCCAGAATGTGGTGTTTACCCAAGGAATGACATAAACCTTGTCGGCGCGGGATGTTTGGACCCCTCGCTCGCTTCTGGAATGTTAAACGGATAAATTAATTAATTAATTTATTCGTTTAATGGTGAAATGCTAGTATGTCCTAAACGGTGGCTCAGATTGGAAAACTGAGGGAACCGTTGAGTTTGGATTGTGCCATTTACCCTAGGAGGGGTATAAGTTTCACGGGCGCGGGCCATTTGTGAAAAATGGTCCCAGGGGCGTTTTCCTAATTTGGCGCCCTTGGGCGTTGAGTTTTATAACTTTTCAACGGGGTCTTGGATTAAATTTCTGAGACCTCTGCTAAGTTTGGAGCATGGTTTTTAGCCTAGGGGAGTCTTAATCCCGACCCCGCCAAAATTTCGGGTTCGGGGCTATCAGGCGGCGTTTAAGTATTTTCTACTTAAACACATCCCCTCCCCTCTTCTCCATCTTCTTCCTCAAAACCTACCCTCTCCTCCATCTCCGGTGAGGTATCTCTGGCGAGGAGACTCTGGCGAGACAGTCTGGCGAAGCGCGGCTCCGACGGATCCCGGCGAAGCTCCGGGCAACACCCACGAGGTAGGGTTTTGTCGTTTGCATTTTCTATTCCCGTCCCTACTTTGAGCCCCAATTTTTTTATCAAATCTCTGTCGAATTATCATACAAAGACCATGAATGTGAAGTATATTTTATTCTATTTCCGACGCCTACTTCGGATTTGAAATCGGAGTTTGGAGGTGTTCACAATCATTCGCCGAAGTTTGCGGGAATTCGGGGACTCCGGTGAGTGCGGGCGGCGGAGCGCGGCGGCCGGGTGTGTTCAGGCGGTCGGCGGTAGGCGTGGATTCTCGGCGTGAGGCGGCTCGGTCGGGCGAGCGGCCAGTGGAGGTGGCCGGGTGTGCGAGGGCGATGGTGGGCCGGCCTTAGGGCGACGGCAGGCGGAGGCGGCCGGGTGGCTCCGGCGTAGGGCAGAGGAGGGACGCGGGGTGCGCGACCCCGCGTGCGGCGCGACCGCGACCCGCATGATGCGGGTCGCTGCTGGGGAAAGGAGACTGGCCTTGACGGCTGGTCGAGGGCACTGGCCGTGGCGGACTGAACCGGGCCGGCGACCGGGCCGCGGGCCGGCTGAGGGCGGACCTGCCGGACCGGGCCGGTCCGGGCCTAGGGAGTGCCCCACCCTTCTTTGAATTTCCGACGCCCGTAACATTCGTTAAGGGCGTCCGTTTTGTGTTCCGTCAGCGGAACCACGGACCTTGCGTCAAGGGGAATGTTTTGAGATGGTTTCGGGAATTTTTAATTCCTGAAACGAGGGGCCTCGGAGGCGTGACACGTCTTTAAGTGGACAAGCGTTTTTCCCAGAATTTTGTTTTGGAAGGCGCGGACGCGTCCGACGTCCGAATTAAGCGCCGTCAGTGGCGTTGCAACCCTGGCACCGAGGCGGTGCATTCCAGGGCGTTTTCAGGATTTGCGGCCGAAGTTGAGGCGTGGGCACCACGACCCGTCCTTTGATCTGCGTGCAGCGTTTCATGAATTTTCACCGGACGTCCGTTCGGGGCGTGCGAGCAGTCGTTTCTGGATGTTATTTCGAGGGGATTGCAGTGGTGCAATCTTCCCACCCTAACTCGGCACGATGGTGCGGGGCCCACGAGGGTCGTTTGGGCGTCGACGGTGATTATCCATCTTTATCACCGGGCGACCGTTTTGGACAAGTGGATAGTCCATCTTGTGTGATTTTTCGATAGGATCACAACGGTGCGATCTGTTCGTTGAGTTTCGGGACCATGATGCAGATCCCTCGTGGCACCGCTCGTGTGCGGTGTGCCGGGATGCACCTTATTCTCTGGATATCTATTGCACTCAAGTGCGTAGTGCTTTTGACGTGTTTCCTCGAGAGGATTGCAATGGTGTGATGCGCCCGACTGTTTTTGGGGCCGGGGCTCGGGATCATGGGACGTCGTTCGGGCGTGAGGCGGTGTTAGTGACTTTTTCGTCGGATATCCATTGGAGGCGTGTAAGTTGTCTAACCCTCGTGTTTTTCAGTGAGGTTTACAATGATGCGATCTGTTTGGTTGTGTGGAGCCTCTTGCGCGATCTTGTGGAAATGGAAGGTGCTCCGGTGGTGGTTCGTCTCACCATGTTTGTAGCGGACCCTTGGCATGTGATCGCGCATTCTTGGGAGAGTGATATAAATGGTTCACGATATGTGGTTGGTCGTGCCTAGGCCTTTGAGGTGGAGTTATTACGTCACGCCTTCACGTTGACGTTGGGTGCCGTGTGCACGCTAGCCCTTGGGCTGAAAGTGAGGTATACTCTGGGAGTATACGGGAGCACTTGGAGGTACATGTGGTTGTTCGTACCTGAGAACGTTGGTGTGTTCAGTTGGGGTTGAGATGGGGCCACACGTTGTGTGGGCCCCACGTGCGTTCCGGGTTCTGCATTGCGTACTTTGAACTCTCGCGGCATAGAGGGTCCCTCGGTGTGTTTGTTTGACTAGATGGGTGGATTTTTTCCCCTAGCTCTGTGCTCGTTGGTTGACCAGCAGGGTTGAGTGGTCTCCCCTGGTTTCGTTCATGATGGATCGGACAGTAGCGGTGCTAGTGGCACCCAGTCATGGAACATGCACTGAACTTCTTTTGGATGAGTTGTTCTGGGGTTGGGTGGTTGCACGATACTCACTCCGCATTTGGTTGGCCAGTGTTGTACCCTCGAGTGGATGTGGCCAGAGCAGTTCTGAGTTTTACCCTCCAGCGGGGCTGGGCAGTGGGTTACTCATCGTCTTCTAGGGTCTACCCTCCAGCAGAGACTGGGCAGTGGGTCACCCGACACTTTTAGGGTCTACCCTCCAGCAGAGACTGGGCAGTGGGTCACCTGACGCACTTAGGGTCTACCCTCTAGAAGAGACTGGGCAGTGGGTCACCCGACGACCTCTTTGGGCCTACCCTCCAGCAGGGCTGGGCAGTAGGTCGCCCGTCGTCTAGTTCCATGTCTACCCACTAGCAAGGCTGGGTAGTGGGTCGCCTGTCGACTTATTCCAGGTCTACCCTCCAGCGGGGCTGGGCAATGGGTCACCTGATGATGTAATTTGGTTTACCCTCCAGTGGGGTCGGGCAGTGGGTCGCCTGATGATGTATTAAGGTCTACCCTCCAGCAGGTCTGGGCAGTGGGTCACCGGATGATGTGTTAGGGTTTACCCTCCAACAGGGCTGGGTAGTGGGTCACTCGATATCTGGTTATGAATTACCCTCTAGCAGGGCTGGGTTGTGGGACACCGATTGGAATTCTAGACTCAGTCCTTCCGACTAGGCTAGTCTATGGCTTTCCTCCATGATTACAGGAGCGGGACCCTTGGTTGTACGGGTCAGTGATGGAATAGTTTGACTTTGAGGAGACCTCTCGACTGCAGGGCAGTGACGAGGTGTGGTTTGACTTTCCCTAGATCTCTCAAGTTCGAGGGGCACTTTCCCCACCGAGACGCGTTCTTGTGACGCGATCTAAAACCGTGCATGGGAGTCAGTTCCGCCCAAAGCGGATAGTGTCGAAGTGCGGTGATTGAGCCCCCTGTCTTACGGTTCGGGGCAGACGTGCGGGATGCTAGGCATCGATGATGGTTATGTCTGGGACTGTTGGATACTCTTTTCTTGGACTGAGCTACGGGACAAAGATCCCCTTACAACATTGTTGAGGTTTCTTGTTGAGCATACAGATATGTATATGCCTTGTTTCTGGTACCCACTTCTTGGGTTTGGTTACTCTCTTTCTAGGAGAGGCGAAGACGCGCATGGTATGCCATGTGCTTTCCGCGTCTAGCTTCTCATGGATGGACGAGTCTACTCTCCTGCTATAGGTAGCGAAGACTCGACGAGAAGTTCATCTTCTCACCGTTTCCAGCTCCTTGTGCTTGGACGAGTCTACCTTCTTTCCTCTTTTTGGGTTGAGCTAGACTCTCTATTGCACTTTCAGTTGTACTCCTTTACTTCTCCTGTTCGCTCTACTTCTCACCCTTCAGTACCTCATTTGTTGTTCCCTCGAGCCTTCGGGGTATCCTACTAAGTATTTTTATACTCACCCCTTCTTGGGCTTTGCCCGCACTTGGTGTGCCCTTGAAGACGACAGACAAGTTGGTCATGACTTCAGTGGAGCGTAGGAGCTTGGGAGCTTGGACCGCGTGCGGTGGTCGTGTCCGGGTTCCAGTTGGGAGACCCGTCATCCGTTTATTTTTGTTTACCTTTTGCCGGGTTGTGGAACTTTTTGGTTCGGCGTGTGTTTTTCCCCTTTTATTTTCAGTTTGTACTTTGTACTGTTAGAGGTCGATGCACACCATGGTTTATATATAGCTGTTTCCCTTTTGTTTTCTTGCCTCTTCTTTTACTCTACACTTTTGCATTGAGTGTGCTGCGCGTGCGTGTGTGTACAGGTGCTTAGGCAAAGGCCTCCCTGAGTTGTTGTGCCTTCGGCGCTGGTCACCAGCCCCTGACCTATGGAGGCAGGCTTGGGGTAGTTGCGGCTCGAGCCCGGGTAGGGTCAGGTCATGACAAAGTGGTATCAAAGGTGGTTCATTCCTTGGGACGCTGTTCAGACGTCCCTAAAAGAGGAATTGGTTGAGATTTAGGGAAACAATGTTAACGTGTCTCGAGAGCGGCTCTCAGACCAGGAAGTACAGTGATGGTGCGGTGGCCGACGTATCCATTCACCAGGACCTTGATAACCCGCTTGTCAACTCGGTATGCTGAGACAATTGTTTCAGGGAAAATTTTTTTGTGCATCACATAGGATCGAGTCTTTGACCGTCCTTCTTGAGTCAGCTCCCCATCGTTGTTGTTGTATTGGTATATACATATATGATCACCTGACCGTGACACTCCTTGATAATATTCAGGATGTCTCCACGAGGACAGCCAGCCAGGATACCAGCTTTGGTTCGTGACGAAGACCCTATGAGCTATGAGGCCATAGTCCAGGACCCATCGTGCGAGCCCCTTTCTCCGAGTGGGTTGCTGGCAGCACCCCCACCTGTTGATTAGCAGACAGCTTTAACAGAGCAGGCTAATCTTGAGCACAGGTTGAGGGCGCTCTGTGAGTTCCAGCAGCAGAGACCGCTGAGGTTCAGTGGTGAGCCAGATCCTCAGGCAACAGAGGTTTGGCTCGAGGCAGTGGTTCGCCTTTTCAGGCTTGTGCAGACGCCGACAAATCAGAGAGTGGCCTTGGCATCCAACCTTTTTCCTGGAGCAGCTCGGCGTTGGTGGAGTCTGGTGACTCCGTTTCTTGACGAGTCATCACATTCGTGGGATGACATTCAATTTTTGTTTCATGAGGAGTTTTTTCCCTCCTGCTTGTGCTCCATTTGGATTCAGGAGCTCCTACAGTTTCAGCAGGGAGGGATGACGGTGGCCGAGTACGCGGCTAGTTTTGCAGACAGTGCACGCTTTTACCCGGACTTGGTCCATGACGACAACCTCCGAGCGCGGATGTTTGAGCAGGGTCTCTGCTGAGAGATTCGTGCTATCATAGTACCCTTGGGCATTTACACATATTCCGGGGTGCTAGAGCAGATGCTGGTGACAGAGGGCTTCCTGTCATGTTTTGTGGTTAGTAGTGGCAGTGGGCGCGACGGAGCCGGGACATCTGCCATAGCTAGTAGGCGCCGGGGGACAGGACTTCTATGCATGTGGCCTTCCCACTGCCGGTTTCGGAGACGTGGTCTTATACCACTGTGCCAAAAAGGCGCAGGACCTCAGCCGAGGATTCCCTTCCATGAGTGGATCCCGGGCCGTGGTCGTACACCATAGTGGCGCCGAAGGACACCAGGGCAGCCCAGAGAGCGTCGGTGATATGCTTGTGACAGGTGAGGTCACATGGCATGAGACTTCCCGACCCGAGTTGCTGAGAGCTTCGGGCAGGCAGTAGGCGCACCACCACGACAGAGGCAACACCGTGATCGGAGTAGTGGCCAGAGAGGTGGTGCTAGCAGAGGAGTGGGAGGAGCTGGAGGTGGGGGACGACATTACGAGATCTCCCCGTCACCACTAGGCGGTCCACGTCAGGCTCCGGGAGCTGACGGTTGGGACCGCGGGTAGCCGCGAACTTTGGATGTCTACGATCCTGCAGAGCATGGGATGGTGAGAGGTACCCCTTGCGACTCTTCTACTTCATGCAGTAGAATTTTTAGGCTCTGCGTGTGAAAGGCTTTTCTTCTTTCTCCTTGTTTGAGGTGTTACTAGGGTGACGCAGGGCGTCGAGTGTAACCCTGTGTTTGTAAGGAAAAAGGCGTGCGACCTTTTTCTTTCGTCAACGGTGTTGACTCCTTCGCTTCTGAGCGTGTAAGAGAGTCATGGTTGAGAGGCATCGTCTATGAAATCTTGCGTGACCAGATATCCTTGGGTGCTTCACCATATGGATATTCTGAAGGATGGAATCACCGGGCCTTGCCCATGCCCAAGTAGTGATTCCTGTCGTGGTGTGCGACGTAGAGGTTGGACCGGGGAGGTGAACTACCCCCGAGGGCCTTCGGTCCATTTGAGACCGTGTAAAGGGATGGAGAGGTTCCCTACCACCTTTACCTAACCCGAAAGTCTAGAGTGGGTGCATGACGTCGGCAAGGGCTGACCTAGCATGAACAGATCAATCCTTTGGTCTGTGTGGGGTGACGCAGAGCTGTGCGTGGGTTCTTCTAGGTACAGGAAAGCAAGGTGTGGGATTAGTACCATGTGTTGCTGCCTAGTTTTTCTTTTCAGGGACGAAAATCTTGAAGGAGGGAATGATGTAAGAACCCGGTTTTTGCTACGAAAGACTTTGGAATATTCTTGATAATATTCAAGAGCAGCGCCTTCAGATGGCGTGCGATTCCAAGCCCTGGAGTGGCCAGAATTAAATTTTCAGTGCGTTCACACTGGAAACGCCAAATTAATGGGATAACTCCTAAATGGAGTTCTGGATCAGAGATCCAAGTGTACGGATGGGTCCGGAATGGGGTGTTTACCCTAGGAATGACATAAACCTTGTCGGCGCGGGATTTTTGGACCCCTCGACCACTTCTGGATTGTTAAACGGATAAATTAATTAATTTATTTATTCGTTTAATGGTGAAATGCTAGTTCTCCTAAACGGTGGCTCGGATTGGAATACCGAGGGAATCATTGAGTTCGGAGCATGCCGTTTACCCTAGGAGGGGTATAAGTTTCGCGGGCGCGGGCTGTTTGTGAAAAATGGTCCCAGGGGCGTTTTCGTAATTTGGCGCCCTCGGGCGTTGAGTTTTATAACATTTGAACGGGGTCTCGGATTAAATTTTCGATACTTCCTCTGAGTTTGGAGCATGTTTTTTATCTTAGGGGAGTCTTAATCCCGACCTCACCGAAATTTCGGGTTCGGGGCTATCGGGCGGCGTTTAAGTATTTTCTACTTAAACGCATCCCATCCCCTCTTCTCCTTCTTCTTCCTCAAACCCTACCCTCTCCTGCAGCTCCGGTGAGGCAGCTCCGGCGAGGCGACTCCGGCAAGACGGTCCAGTGAAGTGTGGCTCCGACGGATCGCGGCGAAGCTCCGAGCAACGCCCACGAGGTAGGGTTTTGTCGTTTGCATTTTCAATTCCCGTCCCTACATCGTGCCCGACGTTTTGTATCAAATATCTCTTGAATTATCAAACAAAAACCATGAATGAAAAGTATATTTTATTCTCTTTCTGACGCCTGCTTCGGATTTGTAATCGGAGTTCGGAGGCATTCGAAATCGTTCCCCGAAGTTTGCGGGAATTCGGGGACTCCGGCGAGTGCGGGCGGCGGAGCGCGGCGGCCGGGTGTGTTCTGGCGGCGACGGTCGGTGTGGCTTCTCGGAATGAGGTCGCTCGGTCTGGAGAGCATCCAGTGGAGGTGGCCGGGTGTGCGAGGGCGACGGCGGGCCGGCTTCAGGGCGACGGCAGGCGGAGGCGGCCGGGCGGCTCCGGCGTAGGGCAGAGGAGGGACGCGGGGTGTGCGACCCCGCGTGAGGCGCGACCGCGACCCGCATGACGCGGGTCGCTGCTGGGGAAAGGAGACCGGGCATGACGGCCAGTCGAGGGTGCTGGCCATGGCCAGCTGGCCGCGGCGGACTGAATCGGGCCCGCGGCTGGGCCGCGGGCCGGCTGAGTGTGGACCGGCCGGACCGGGCCGGTCCGGGCCCAGGGAGTGCCCCCCCTTCTTTGAATTTCTGACGCCCGTAACTTTCGTTACGGGCATCCGTTTTGCGTGCTGTCAGTGGAACCACAAACCTTGCGTCGAGGGGAATGTTTGGAGATGGTTTCGGGAATTTTTAATTCCCAAAACGAGGGGTCTCGGAGGCGCAACGCGTCTTTAAGTGGACGAGCGTTTTTCCAAGAATTTTGTTTTGGACAGCGCGGACGCGTCCGACATCCGAATTATGTGCCGTCAGTGGCGTTGGAACCATGGAACCGAGGCGGTGCATTCCAAGGTGTTTCCAGGCTTTGAGGCTGACGTTTAGGCGTGGGCCCCACGGACCGTCCTTTGAGCTGCGGGAAGCATTTCACGACTTTTCACTGGACGTCCGTTCGTGGCGGGCAAGCAGTCATTTCTGGATGTTTTTCCAGGGGGATTGCAGTGGTGCAATCCACCCGCCCTAATTCGGCACGGTGGTGCGGGGCACACGGGGGCCGTTTGGGCATCAATGATGATTTTCCATCTTTATCACCGGGCAACCATTTTGGACAAGTGGATAGTCCATCTTGTGTGATTTTTCGAGAGGATTGAAACGGTGCGATCTATTCGTTGAGTTTCGGGACCGGGATGTGGGTCCCTCGTGGCACCTCTTGTGTGCGGTGCGCCGGGATGCACCTTTTTTCTCCGGATATCCGTTGCACTCAAGTGAGTTGTGCTTTTGATGTCTTTTCCCGAGAGGATCACAATGGCGTGATGCGCCCGACTGTTTTCGGGGTTGGGGATCAGGATCACGGGACGCCATTCAGGCGTGAGGCGGTGTTAGTGACTTTTCCGTCAGATATCCATTGGAGGCTTGTAAGTAGTCTAACCCGTGTGTTTTTCAGTGAGGTTTACAACGATGCGATCTGCTTGGTTGTGCGGAGCGTCTTGCGCGATCTTTTGGAAATGGAAGGTGCTCCAGTGGCGGTTAGTCCTTCCATGTTTGTAGCGGACCCTTGGCGTGTGATCGCGCATTCTTGGGAGAGTGATATAAATGGTTCAATAGATGTGGTTGGCCGTGACTGGGCCTTTGAGGTGGAGTTGTTACGTCAGGCCTTTGCATTGACATTGGGTGCCGTGTGCACGCTAGCCCTTGGGCTGAAAGTGAGGTATACACTGGGAGTATACGGGAGCGCTTAGAGGTATATGTGGTTGTTCGTACCTAAGAACGTTGGTGCGTTCAGTTGGGGTTGATATGGGGCCACACGTTGTGTGGGCCCCACGTGCTTTCCAGGTTCTGCTTTGCGTACTTTTACCTCTCACAGTGTAGAGGGTCCCTCTATGTGTTTGTTTGACCAGTAGGGTGGAGTTTTTCCCCTTGCTCTGTGCTCGTTGGTTGACCAGCAGGGTTGAGTGGTCTCCCCCTGGTTTCGTTCTCAATGGATCAGCTAGTAGTGGTGCTAGTGGCACCCAGTCATGGAACATGCACTGAACTTCTTTTGGATGAGTTGTTATGGAGTTGGGTGGTTGCACGATACCCACTCCACGTTTGGTTGGCCAGTGTTGTACCCTCAAGTGGATGTGGCCAGAGCAGTTCTGGGTGTTACCCTCCAGCGGGGCTGGGCAGTGGGTTACTCATCGGCTTCTAGGGTCTACCCTCCAGCAGTGACTGGGCAGTGGGTCACCCGACACTTTTAGGGTCTACCCTCCAGTAGAGACTGGGAAGTGGGTCACCCGACGCACTTAGGGTCTACCCTCTAGCAGAGACTGGGAAGTGGGTCACCCGACGACCTCTTTGGGCCTACCCTCTAGAAGGGCTGGGTAGTGGGTTGCCCGTCGTCTAGTTCTAGGACTACCCTCTAGCAAGGCTGGGCAGTGGGCCGCCTGTAGAATTATTCCAGGTCTACCCTCCAGCGGTGCTGGGTAGTGGGTCGCCTGAAGATGTAATTTGGTTTACCCTCTAGTGGGGCTGGGCAGTGGGTCGCCGGATGATGTGTTAGGGTTTACCCTCCAGCAGGGCTGGGCAGTGGGTCACCCGATATCTTGTTATGAAATACCCTCCAGGAGGGCTGGGTAGTGGGACACTGGTTGGCATTCCAGACTCAGTCCTTCCGACTAGGCTAGTCTGTGGCTTTCCTCCGTGATTACCAGAGCGGGACCCTTGGTTGTACAGGTTGGTGATGGAACAATTTGACTTTGAGGAGACCTCTCGACTGTAGGGTAGTGATGAGGTGTGGTTTTACTTTCCCTATAACTCTCATGTTCTATGGGCACTTTCCCCACTGAGACGCGTTCTTGTGACGCGATCTAAAACCGTGCGGCGAGTCAGTTCCGCCCAAAGAGGATAGTGTCGAGGTGCGGTGATTGAGCCCCTTGTCTTGCGGTTCGGGGCAGACGTGCGGGATGCTGGGCATCGATGATGGTTATGTCTGGTACTGTTCGCTACGCTTTTCTTGGGCTGAGCTATGGGACGGAGACCCCCTTACGACGTTGTTCGGGTTTCTTGTTCATCATACAGATATGTATATGCCTTGTTTCCGGTACCCACTTCATGGGTTTGGTTACTCTCTTTCCAGGAGAGGCGAAGACGCACGGGGTATGCCACGTGCTTTCCGCGTCTAGATTATCATGGTTGGACGAGTCTACTCTCCTACTATAGGTAGCGAAGACTCGACGAGAAGTTCATCTTTCACAGTTTCCAGCTCCTTGTTCCTAGACGAGTCTACCTTCTTTCCTCTTGTTGGGTTGAGCTGGACTCTTTACTGCACTTTTAGTTGTACTCCTTTACTTCTCATGTTTGCTCTACTGCTCACCCTTCGGTACCTCCTTTGTTGCTCCCTCGAGCCTTCGGGGTATCCTACTGAGTATTTTTATACTCACCCCTGCTTTGTCTTTGCCCGCACTTGGTGTGCCCTTGCAGACGACAGAAAGGTTGGTCATGACTTCAGTGGAGTGTAGGAGCTCGGGAGCTTGGACCGCGTGCGGTGGTCATGTCCGGGTTCCAGTCAGGATACCCGTCAGCCGTTTCTTTTTGTTTACCTAATGCCGGGTTGTGGCACTTTTTGGTTGGGCGCATGTTTTTTCCCTTTTATTTTTAGTTTGTACTTTGTACTATTAGAGGTCGATGCACACTATGGTTTATATATAGCAGTTTCCCTTTTTTTTCTTGCCTTTTATTTTACTCTGCACTTTTTCATTGAGTGTGCTGCGCGTGCGTGTGTGTACAGGTGCTTAGGAAAAGGCCTCCCTGAGTTGTTGTGCCTTCGGTACTGCTCGCCAGCCCCTGGCCTATGTAGTCGGGCTTGGGGTAGTTGCGGCTCGAGCCCGGGTAGGGTCGGGTCATGAAAATTTATGTTTAAAATTATGGTTTTATTCTAGAATAACATTGAAGAAGTTTCAGACCACCACAAAATCATCAACATTGAGAAGAAGATTCTTGGAGTCAAACTACTCTTCAAATCCCAATCATTATCAATGTGTTTATAAAAATTAAAAAATGAATGTTTCCTACAACAAAATAACAAACCAATGAACATTAAAGTAATAAATAACCCTACTAAAATTCCCTACAACAAGTCTCCAATCTATCGAACCTAGGACCTTCAAGCATACATGAATCAGTGGGAGATGAGGTAGGGATTCATTGTGAGAAAGTCAAGGAATTTTTTTTGGAGGTGATAGAGATAGAGGTGGAAGTTGAGGAGGTAGAGGAATAAAATTCAGTGAATCAGGTGTAATAAACGATGTTTCATCATGGATAAACCTAGAACCATCAGTACGAAGTAGTTTTTTGGGGTTGACATGTGAAAGAATTAATAAAATATTTAGTATAGATAATGGATTTTAAATTGTTAATATAAAAAACTCCTTATTAGATTCGCTTATATTTTCCTCTTTGTCATTAAGGGACCTATTTACATGGGAGGAATTTATTTTTGAACCACAGAATACAATTTCTTATGAAATACACTTTTGGGTTATTGAATTTTGGTTGTAAACTCTTTACATCATTGAGTCTAATTTTAGCGATAATATCTGAAAATGTTGGGAATCCCATTATTCATTCCATGGGTTCTTTATTATTTTATAAATTATTATTTTCAATTGGGACACTTAATTATGAATTATCAATAGTTGGGATCCTTGTCAATGTCTAATTTATTGGAAATGATAATTTTCCATGTGATTAAAAGGGTTCAAGATAATATTTATCTCAAGGAAAAGTGTACATGAGGGGATATATGCAAAGAAAAATGTTGAACAACCAGATTTACCCCAATAAAATTGATATGAGAGAGTATTTATTCCAAAAAATGGGTATCTTAGAAGATTTATATATTGAAAAATAGTACACATGAATTTTTTTTCCAAGACACTTGGTACACGAGAGGTTTTACTCAAAACCAAGTGTACACAATGGGATTTTACAATGTAAAACAATGTACATGTCTGATTAACTTAATCCAATTATGTGATGAATATGTTGGTGGGTATCATTGACATATAATTTTTATGATTTTGTAAATGCAATAATATTATGTTATAATCCATTTAAAATAAATATTCTCCTCAACTGATGTATAATATCTCATAATTCGGTGCAATTTTCTATGGTTTATGTTTGTTCATCTGAGATTTCCTGACCTTATATCATTAATTATGTATGAAATTTTATTAAATATACTTCTTAATAAGAATATTAACCCATAAATATGTTTAATCATATACTAACGATCTTACCCTT
The DNA here is from genome assembly GCA_963277665.1 of Viscum album. Classification (NCBI taxonomy): domain Eukaryota; kingdom Viridiplantae; phylum Streptophyta; class Magnoliopsida; order Santalales; family Viscaceae; genus Viscum; species Viscum album. The sequence continues at coordinate 1,504,941,141 of OY728152.1, forward strand.
GATGAAACGGGGTTATGTTTTCCCCTATTGAGAATTTGTTCTCACCCATTTCTTATGTTTTCATTTCACTGAGTGATGAACATATGTAATAATTATGGAATATCTAGAATGAAGTGTAATATGTTATGATTTTAGATAAATTTTCACATGTTTTTTTAAAAAACCTCCTAGGTTATTGGACCTCAGAGAGACTAAACCAAATAGTTCTCCAGGCCGTGTGGGATTGTTATGTAATGTAATACTAATGTAAATTTTTTTAAAGTTTTTCTGGGATCATCTAATAAGGAATCAATGTTATTTTATAAAGCTATGTATTCTTTTCACCAGAATAGAGAGTGTGGGTTAGGGGTGACTAAGTATTCATAGATGACATATTTTTAAATTTTAATTATCACAATTATAGTTGAAAAATTATTTTCTACATTTTTTTAATTTTAATTTCATATAAAAAATACGAAGAAAAACTATATTTTTTATTTTTCAATTTATTTTAATAAGACATATTATGAAGGTTATTTATATGTAATAATATAAACTATATTTAATTATTATTTTAGTTTAATTTTCTAATAAGGTATATTTTTTAAAAAAACATAATAATAAATCATTGACATGAAATAATTTATATAATTTATCTTTTTTTATGAATAACAAATATTATTTCAACCCTTATTTAATCATTTTTACTAACAAAATATATAACATAATATAATTATTTTTTAATTATTTTCATAATGAATTTTTATTTTTTATATTAAAATGTTCATTTTGAATTTAATATAAATAAAATGTTATAGGATTTTAATGTTTACATAATATCTATTCATGGATTTGAAAAAAAAACATATTTTTATATGAATACTGTTTTTTTATTTGTAAAAAAATTATAGAATTATTTAGTTTGAAATTAATTTTCAATTTTAATTTCGAAATGTAGTTATTATTTAATTTAAATGTAAAGGTATATGAATATTCCATTAATAATATATATTAATGTCAAATTTCAAATAAAAAATTGTATACTACATAAAATATTTTTTTATTATTGAATATTTTTTTTTGAATCCGTGTTTTAATATTAGGGGATTTAATCCTAATTTATTTTTAGTTATTAATTATGTTTTTCAACTGAGATTTGAAATATATTATGTGTATATTCTGTTTTTTGTATTTTTAGCATATTTTATAGTTGATATAAATGATAGACTTCCATATTCATTTGAAAAATTAAATTCCCCTAACCCAAAATCAGTAATTATATATAACATCACATGTGAACTAAGCTAATTTCATGAGGGTACACATAGGATTGGTTTTATTATAGTAGGGCCAATTTTCCATCAATCGTATTAGTAACATCTGTATAATAAATCAATACATGATCAATAAAAAATTAAAATATTTTTAATAATTAAAATATCTAAAAAATTAAAACCCTATTTTTTTTAAAAACTGCTATTTTTTGAATATCTGGTCATAAATATGCATTTTCATCACACTGATGATTATTGGGGCCCATCTAAATTTATATTTTATCTTTTCCTGAAATTATACCCCTTAATACATCAATATAATAGAATTATTTTCCAAATATAAAAATATAGTCCCTAACTAGACTGAACATGTCTAATAATTAAGTATAGGTCCCTCATGAATATAGAAACATTCCTGATATATGCATATCTAATAATAAAATACCTATGAGGTATGAAAACCTACTAAAACATTATAAAAAATGATTACCATATAATAATAATTTTATTACATTGTAAATAGAATAATAAGAAATTGGAAATTCATATAAAAAAATAACCATGAATAATTTAAAAAATATGTGAAAATGTTGATTCCCATTTGGAGGAAATCAACTGTGAAGAAGCTAATATTAATATATAATTCCTTACACTAAAGTGAAATATGATGATGTCTTAATAATTTCATTCTAATTAAAATACTGCAAGGATATGAACTTATTCTGTTGCAACTATTTAATTAGTTATAATTTTACATTTTGTTAAATTTTCATTATTTTTATTTAATCTCATATGGATTACACACACTATCTTAATAGATGTCATGTTATTTTCATTTTAATCACTTAATATGTATGTAACAAAATACTGTATATCACTACCCAATTTATTCCTTTTGTACTAAATTATAACATTAAATAAAATGATTTTATTAGTTTTGGTGTTGTTAATAAATGAAGAAACCATTTTGTATAGGGATAAAGAGAGCTATTTTTTTCAAAAAGAGGCTCATTTTTTGGATTATAATATGGAATTGGGTGTTTATGAATGAAATTAGTGGTTTTTTGGGGTGGTTTAGGTATTTTTATGGCGTTTAAAGTCTTTAGTTATATTTTAGTGGTTCTTGAGGGATAAAAATCATATGGGGTAGATGTAGAAGGAACTAGAGTTTCAATTGATTCAGAGGTCTAATAGGGCTTGAAGTAGTTCACCATACTACCACCAATGTTTTGGTAGTCCCAAAAACATTCTGGTAGATCCTACTAGAGAATTTTTGGGGCCCATATAGTTTTTATAATATGAATAAAATTTATAATTATCCACCGATGTGGTGACCACGACCCCATCAACCAAGAGTTGTTACCTGCTACCATTACATTTGAATAAGATACCACAAAATTACATCTCAAAGGACAAAATAAATTAGAAGTCATGATAAACTAGATACATAAATGATTCATTTATTATAATATAATACAAAAATTAAAACATAATTTTTTTTTCACGAATATGTTTATTACGTCTTGAGTATATCTTCAAATTAGTTATAGTAAACTTCATGGAATCCCCAGGAAAGGAAAACAATAAGGGGGAGATTAAATGATCAGTAAGAGTTATGTATAAGATATAATATCATAAATCAATAATGAATAATTAATATGTAAATGTAAGTAACTTAACACACATTACATGTAATTAGAAAACTTTTAGTGAAATGTGTAAATAATATGGAAAGGTAAATAAAAGAACATACATCACCTTTAAATAACATGACTACACAAATAGATAAGGAAAAATCTACATGGGAAGGTAAATAAATGAAAAATGATTCCATTTAATCAATAATATAATAACGAAAGGAATCTATAGATTTTATCATGGGGAAAATATCATGGATAATAGTAACTAAATTCTGAATGATGGAAGAACTTAGTTACTGGACGTCATATCATAGGGATATAAAAATCTATACCATCAAGACCATTCAAAACAAGGATTAAAAATATTATTTGAAACCCATTTAATTCTACCAACTGAATTATATCAGGAGAACTGTCAATGCATTTAGGGACTAAAGAATGTCTCAACCCCACCCATTAGTACCAGTCCAAAACATTTCGCATATAATTAATAATCAATTTAATTAATGAACAATGTTCATATTCAAATATCCAAATTGAGTAAATAATATTTATTTATCAATATTTCCCCAAATAATAAAATAACTATTAAAAAAATATATGTCAAATTGTGTACAGTTTATTCAATAATCATATCCATGATAAATAATGTGGATATTTATGGGAAATTTAATGTTCAATGGTCACTGATAAGTGAATAACTTAGGGGAAGCAAATGACTAAAAATATTATTCAAGGAAGTGAATTTAAATATTTTCTTTTATCAAAAAAATATTAGAATATATATAGGAAGAAAATGATTTTATTAATAATATGTATATCCACTAGAGAAAGAATAATTGTTTCTTTACAGATGAAATAAAAAATATCTTTAAATCATTTTTGAGGAAAGCACCCATTTAATCATGAAAAACATTTTGAAAATAATTATATTTGAAATTAAATTTTAAAAAATTAAGTTAAAAATATAATAATTATAATGTAATGGAAACCTCATAGAAATAATGGTGGGTAATTTCTTATATTCCGTACATGGTAAAAAGAACACTCCTTTTACATTTTAAAATAATATAAAAAGTGAATTGATTAAAACCAGATATATAGACTATTTTGAAATTATTTTTTAAAAATAAAAATGGGTAAAAATTATTTTAAATAATTAGTTTTGAAATTTTAATGAAAATATAATTGAATTTTTTTTAAAAATATGTTTTTGTATAAAATGGATTTCTAAACTAAGAGATAAATAATGTCACACATTATTAAAATAGTTTTTATTAATTTTAAGTATAATTGATCATTAAAATGGTTCTATGAATTAGAAAATATAATGAATACATAGAATAAATTTAAATTAATTGGTTTATTAAAAAATTACCTTATAATTTCCTTTATTGGACATTTAAGAATAAACAATCACGATTAGAATGAGGTTTTGAAGTAATCCCTTGAAATGAACATAACATTAAATTTGGAATCAATACAATGAATTGATAAAGTGCGTCAAATGTTAATATAGATAACATATATGGAAATAAAACAACATATTTTAAATCTTCATTACAAACATATTCTTATAATATTAACTAAAATAAGGAAGTAATATAACCCAATGAAAATAAATTGAGTTATGAAATTCATTACCAATTGGTAAATTTTAATTCAAATCCCCTTAGATGATGTAAATAAATTTGAAACATAAAACACCATGAATAATTAGATAATAATTATATTAAATGTGAAGGGGGGGGGGTATATTCTCCGTATAAAAGTTATTAAGAGCATAAAATTACTATATGTCTCAATTTAATGGAATGAATATAAAATCACTTAACTTACCCTTACTTATGGTTGAAATCACATTTACATCATGAATAAGGGTTTTAAAAAATTAATTAAATTATTCCAAAACAATATTAATATCTATAATATCATGTATGATCCATTTAAAACTTATTGTTGTGTGTTTATTAATAATCATTCATTATTTTCAATGTTTCGGGTAATAACTGCTCTGTTTTTCAAGTATGTTTTGTGTTTTCATTTTTATGTTTATCATACTTAAATCATCATTTAATAATATTCATAATGAAAATAATGATATAAATATCATATATATTTATTATATATGTATTCATATAAATCCATAAAATATAGTGATAGGAAATGAAATTCACCATTCATGGAGACTGAACATCATACTAACGCATGACCACTTCTTCAATTTTCTTAGTGCATTAAAATAAAAAAATTATATTATATAACTATATTTATAATATAATTATGTATATTTATTATGAATTATTTATAAAATATTTTTATTAAACTCAACCATAATTCATATCATTTAATTCATGAATGAATTACATCACTTCGAGAGTTGGTAGACCGTTATATACACATACTATATTATCATATTCCCAAAAATGGAAATCCTGAAGGTAAATCTTATATAAATATTATATAAGAATAATGAATTCTTAAATATAAGAAATATCACATATAAAAAATAATTCTATCATTATTCCCAACTTTTAATTGGGGTAATGGAAAAATAAATGACATAGGTTCACAAGGGGGTAGTCTAATTTACAACTAATAATGAATTAATAAGACATTTGATGGAAGTGTTTGAAGTTTTAGGGAATACCCATTAAATATCTTCATATAACTATATGTAAGGTAATTAGGTTAATATATTAACATTATATTAAAATAAATAAATGTTTTATACAATGAAATAGAAAACAACTTTTAGAAAAATATTACGTATTCAATGAGTATCCTCTATAGGATTTCACTAAAACCTTAAAAGGATTGGTATATTCTCAATATAATGATTCTATGTTGTTTGATGGATGTTTTAAGGTTAATTGGTTTGGGTTTTAATTATTCAAATGTCTTTAGAGGTGTTAATAAGAAAGGGGAGTGAGTTCCCTTTTATATTGGAGGAGGAGTGACATTCTTATAAATAACAAAAAGTAAACCCTATTGGGTGGTCTCAATAGAGACCCTAATTTTTCATACATTACTATTTCATAATTTCTGTGATAAAAAAACATTACATGAATAGGATCATAAGGTTTAGTTTCTTGGGAAAAATAGGAACATACATAACATTTACAAAATAAATAATAAACATTTATTTAATTTTTTCATTTTTAGCTTATTATTGGCCATTTTATTCTGCTTAGTAAAAGTAGTCACCTAGAGATATAAATAAAAAATGGGTGATATATAAAACACATAAGAGTATATATAATAAAATGAAACAATATAACATATTGTGAACATAATCATAACATCATAATCATAATCCTGAGAGGAAGCACTAGACAAAGTCATGAATTGTGGGAATGTATAAAAATAAAACATCATGTCTTAGTGTTCAACTACAACACATAGTTGTCAGAAAATATAGATACATGTTCATAAATATTTCAATTTTATCATGAGATAAATCACATTACCCAATTCATTGGTGAACTATATAATTTTGGGTGCACCCATCACATCATAACATTTACATTAAACTATATAATTCCTAGCACAACTATCACATCACAACATTTACATTATCATGCATGCCACATAGAACATATATCATATAAAATAACCCATGGAAAGGAATGTGATTAATTTCATAAATAATACAATAATAAACTTTTGGTTCCCAAATAAAGTATAGAATAACATTATTGGTTTAATAATCATCATCCTTGAGTGAAGAAGAACCAATCTCAAGAAGTAAAAGGAGTTTTTAAAGAAGAATTATTTTAGAAAACATTGTGTTTTTCATTAACACAAGTATAAAACATTAATATCTTATAATAGTTAATATAATTATGTAGAGATTTTATTTATTTAATATCCATATTGAAAATGAGGTGAAAGAGGGAAGACCCCAAAAACAGATTCAGGTTTGAGAATTCCCTTAGCATGTGTCTGAATTATTCCTTCCCATTAATATGTTATAAAATCACATCAAATTTAATAATTAAGAAAATAAATAACTTTTTATAGATGAATTTTATTCATTATTATATTATAACCTTCATTTGTGGAATTTTTCCATGAGTTATTGAGTTTAATTTCATTATTCAAGAGTGTTTCTTTTATTAGTTTTCCTTATCAATTCACTTATATACATGAATGGATGTTCATGAAAAAATGATGAAAAATTGCATGAATTGTTATTAAATGTTATTAATGATATAATATATTTTTAAATGAACTTTTAAATATATTTTTTATGATACAAGGATGAATGTTTAGGTAAAATTTAATGATGACTATCTTAGGTTAATTTTTGGCAGTTTTTTGATTACAACGACATCATTTTGTTTTATCATTAAGTATTGTGTATAGATTTTAGTTCCAGAACATAAATATGGTTTTAAAATTCATTTTAAAATCTTTTTTAAAAAATTTACTGGTTTTTAATCATCCTTGAAGGTTTTCAAGGAAAATAAAGGGTCATTACCCATGATGTCGATAAATTAACAGATCATGGGCCACAATTTCATTTTTAAAATAACATAGAGAGATAGAGAATGTGTGTGTGTGTATTTTAATGATGAATCTTCCATTAAAATGATATAACTATAATATACAAAACATAATGGAGTTACCATACCATTTTATAAAGGGATGTGAGGATAAAATAAGAAAATAAATGAAATTGAATGGAAATCAGAAGGACATAGAGAGATGATTTACCTCTTCAATTTATCCTCTTTGAGGACATCCTTAGGGAATGGTTTTGGTATTTCCATAACACCATGAGATCATGGACGTGGGGTAGTTACTAAGGAATAGTATGGGCTATAATTTAGGCAAGGCACAAAGCTTCACAGGTGCGAGGAGACGAGGGGTTGTGGGGTGGTATTTATAGTGGAGGAGAGGGGTGTTTTATCAATATTATATTTATTAGATTGTTATATTGTCTCAATAATATGAATATTTTGAGAATTGTAACTAAATATATTATAATAAATAAATATGGTTTGATATTAAGGTTCTTACATTATCCTTATATAAGCAATGACTCAAAAATTCATGTATTTATCATTTGTAAAAAATTATCATATTTTACTATTCAAACAAAATTTATGTATTCAAGAAAAATCCCAAAAAATAACCACCACCATTCTCCACTGTGTTGAATTCAAAAATTCACATGATTTTATTAATATTTCTATATTGGATTATTTTAATTTTTAATTAAATTCATCATTTACTTGGAAAATATATCTTTTGAAATTATAACTGATTTTATAACACATTGAAAAATTACTTAAGGTCTCATAAAATTATCTTAAAAACATTACAAATAAAAATATTAATTTATGAATACATTTTGTGAAAACCAATTTTCGTTTAAATAAATTAATTAATCAAAAAAGTGTAATTAAATATTCATGACTTACAAAATACCCACACCTATGTAATAATTTTAAAAATATTTATTTACATAGTCTATGATATTATTGTACCATTATTTCATTTATAAGATTTATTAATTTCATTTAGACTTTAATGATTGAGGTTACTATTCATTTGGATGGTTTATTATTCATAAGGGTTATATTATTGTTCCTAAGGTTAAGTTACTATTTCATTGATATTAGATCCTTAACTTCTAAAAATACTTCTTGTTTCATTAATAGTTTGTTTAAAAAGTCTGTGTTATGGTATATAATTGATTTTATGTGATACTTTTTCTAGAAAAACTTCTTATTTCATGTAAAGACCCGTAAAATTCAAGGAAAATTTTTTCTTAATTTTCTTTAGAATTTTACAAGAGCGCGGTTTCAGACGGCACCTGATTCCGAGGCCCGGAGCGCCCGGAATTAATTTCTGAAGTTTGGCTCGGGTACGTTCAGTAAACGAACGAGAGGGAATTCCTAACTTTTGATCCGGTGCTCGGAATTGAAATCCGAGGGCACCGATGAACTCGCAGCGCTGATTTTCGCTTAAAGAGACCTTTTCGGGAGTTGCGTTTGTTGCGAGTTGTAGGTTAGTTTTGGGGTTTTTTTCAGTTGAGTTAAATAAAATTTGTGTAAGACAAATTTTATTTAACTTATTAAAAACCTACCAAAGGAGGTTGGGAGTGGGACCCACACCCACTTAACCTCCCTTGGGAGGATTAAGTGTGGTGGGGCCCACACGAACCCCCCCTTTTCTTTTCAAATCCTCCCAACTCCTTTAACGCCTCTTTTAATGGCTTAGGTTACCCTTAATTAATTTTGGGGAGTTAAACTCTTTTGAATTTCAAACTTTTGAAATTCTTTTGAGTTTTGTGTTAATAAAATAAGATGTAATCTTATTTGTTTATGGGTTGTTGGTTTATTCCCTTGAGAACTTTTTGAGAGCTCCTCTTCATCTTCTCCGGCGAAGAACGTCTTCATCCTCAACGACGAACGACAACTCTTCGTCAAGGATCATCGACTCGGCGACCCGGTATCTTCGGACCTCTTCTTCCTCCCCGAACCTTCTTCGTCGGCAATCGAAGATCCGCCAACGACGTGTCTCTTCGGGCATCACACTTCGTCAACGGAATCGACGAACGACGACCGCGACGCCCGACCTCCGCGACGCCGTCTTCCGCGGGACGTAGACGATTCTTCGAAACTTAAACCCGAGGTAGGGGTTGTCGTTTTCTTTTGGTTTTCTTATTTTATTCTTGATCGTGATTCTATCAAGACTAACGTGTGACTTGATTTATTTTAAGTTGCGTTTTTATTTTAACGTGAGGGGGGACGGACCGCACGAACACGGCCGAACCCCCCCTCCATCGTTCTTGTTTAATTATTTTGCGGAGGAAAGCAAGTGGCGTGGTGCCGTCGCACCACGCGGATGAACGTGCGAATATCTTATGCGATGCCGTCGCACGCACCTTTGAAGAAACAAAAAGAACACGACGCCGTCGCGCCGCGTTGAATAATATCAAAGCACGGCGAAGGGACGCGGTGCCGTCGCACCGCGCCGAATGACGAACGCCGCGGCCGGTTCCGGGCCGTGGCGGGACGAGGAGACCGCGGCCGGTTCCGGGCCGCGGCGGAAGGAAAGACCGGCGGCCGGGCCGCCGACGTCGGATGTCGAGGGCGGGACCGGAATTTCCGGTCCCGTTGGTAAAAACCGGCCGGCCAGCGGGCCGGCCGGATGTCATAAAACCGGGGGAATAAATCCCCCGGCTGGTTCATCAAACCCCCCTCTTAACGAGGGGGGCGGTTCATTTAAGGAGGGGGGGCAACAGCCCCCCCGGTTCGTCCAGCCGGCCCCCACTTGCGGGGGCCGTTTGTTGCAAAGGCACGGCTCAAAGCCGTGCCGCCTTGACAAAGCAGCGGGGGCAATCAAGCCCCCCGTGTGCCACCCGCGTGCGCCGCGGCCCGCCGCCGCCGCCACCGCGGCCCGCCGCCGCCGCCACCGCGGCCCGCCGCCGCCGCCACCGCGGCCCGCCGCCGCCGCCACTGCGGCCCGCCGCCGCCGCCACCGCGGCCCGCCGCCGCCGCCACCGCGGCCCGCCGCGCCGCCGCGCCGCCCCCGGGGGGGGGGGGGGTCGGGCCGGGTCGGCCCGGACCCGGACCCCCCCGTTTCGAACCAGATTCGGTTTTTGGCCCATAACTTGAGCCTCGGACCTCCGAATGACGAACCGTCTGCGGCAACGCGATCCTTGGATCGAGACGGTCGTTTCGGTATATCGCACTCAAGGTTTCGGTTTTCTTTGAGTTCGGCCGGGTTGGTTCGTTCACGAAACCAACCGGGCCTTCGGAGCGGAAACGCTCATATCTTGAGCTACGGACGTCCGATTGACGTGCCGTCAGTCGCGTAGTGTTCCTCTTAGTGAGACGGATCTTTTGGCATACTCCGCCCGAGGTTTGGACGCAGGTGGAGTACGGTCGGGTTGGTTTTGCCTTAAAAACCAACCGGGCCCCGGAGACGAAAATGCCAATAACTCTCAGACCGGGCGTCCGATCGACGCGCCGTCTGTTGCGTTGAGTTCCTGTTGTCGATACGGAACTTTTGGATACATCAACTCTGGTCTTCGTGACAGTTGATGTATCAGCCTCTCGGCTCGTGGAGCGGACCCTCCATACGAGCTAGCTGTGTGCGGGAACCCTAGTGCTGGCTGCGACTGTTCTACTGCTACGACTGCTACTGTGACTGCGACGACGACAGTACAGAGATCCTGTGTGGATTCGACGACGACAGTACAGAGATCCTATGTGGATTCGACGACGACGACTTCAGCACTCAGCGATCCTACGTGGATCAGTGCTACAGGTCCTGTGTGGGCCCGATCCTGTGTGGGTCCTTGCGCTCAGCGGTTCTGTGTGAGCCAGCGCCTACAGGTTCTGTGTGAGCCCGATCCTGTGTGGGTCTTTGCGGGGGTTAGTTACCTATCGATCCTTCGTGGGTCCGACGACTTAGATGGATCAGTGATCATCTTTTTCGTCCTTGAAGAAGTATACCTGTGTGAGCTGAATCCTGTTGTTTTCCTGTGTGGATTGTGTTGTGCAATCCTGTGTGGATTATATTTTGCTTTCCTATGTGGAATACGTATACCTTCCTGCGTGGACTGAGTTGTACTTGGGCTCGGAGGTTGGAGCGTATTTTAATTAATGACTTAGGTATATGTATGGGCATATACCTAAGCAGTGTCGGTTGTTACTTCGTGATTGTACTTTTCTTCGTGGTTTATCCTTTGTGGATTTGAGAGACCTTCAGGGGTCTCGGGGTCCCTACTGAGTAGCTTATACTCACCCCTGCACGGGCTTCGCCCGCACTACGTTGTGTTGGTTGCAGACGACGGACAGCGTTGACCTTAGCTGAGGCTTGTAGAGCGGGACGGTACCCGGAGGTGGACCACTGGGCGGGACGTGCACGGAGCGGACGACGGGACCCGTGGAGCAGAGGAGCTATCTGTACCCACCCTTCAGGTGGGATTTCCGGTGGACAGCTCGGAGTAGCGGCCTTTACTTTACAGTTGCTGGTTTCCCTTTTTGAGTTGTACTTTACTTTCAGTTTGGGTTTGTATTCTGGCCCATTTACCTTTCCGCACTTTCAGTCGTACTCTGTTTGCTTAGTGTTTACTTTCCGCTTGTTTACTCTGTGGTGTGTGTTTACTTTTCAAAGGCAATGCCTTCCCTTTTTACCGGGATTTATGCCTTGGTGCTAGTCGCCAACCCCTGGCCAATGGAAGGCGGGCTTGGGGTAGTCACGGCACGGACCCCGAGGGCGGGTCGTGACAGCAAGTGGCGTGGTGCCGTCGCACCACGCGGATGAACGTGCGAATATCTTATGCGATGTCGTCGCACGCACCTTTGAAGAAACAACAAGAACGATGGAGGGGGGGTTTGGCCGTGTTCGTGCGGTCCGGCCCCCCTCACGTTAAAATAAAAACGCAACTTAAAATAAATCAAGTCACACGTTAGTCTTGACAGAATCACGATCAAGAATAAAATAAGAAAACCAAAAGAAAACGACAACCCCTACCTCGGGTTTAAGTTTCGAAGAATCGTCTACGTCCCGCGGAAGACGGCGTCGCGGAGGTCGGGCGTCGCGGTCGTCGTTCGTCGATTCCGTTGACGAAGTGTGATGCCCGAAGAGACACGTCGTTGGCGGATCTTCGATTGCCGACGAAGAAGGTTCGGGGAGGAAGAAGAGGTCCGAAGATACCGGGTCGCGGAGTCGATGATCCTTGACGAAGAGTTGTCGTTCTTCGTTGAGGATGAAGACGTTCTTCGCCGGAGAAGATGAAGAGGAGCTCTCAAAAAGTTCTCAAGGGAATAAACCAACAACCCATAAACAAATAAGATTACATCTTATTTTATTAACACAAAACTCAAAAGAATTTCAAAAGTTTGAAATTCAAAAGAGTTTAACTCCCCAAAATTAATTAAGGGTAACCTAAGCCATTAAAAGAGGCGTTAAAGGAGTTGGGAGGATTTGAAAAGAAAAGGGGGGTTCGTGTGGGCCCCACCACACTTAATCCTCCCAAGGGAGGTTAAGTGGGTGTGGGTCCCACTCCCAACCTCCTTTGGTAGGTTTTTAATAAGTTAAATAAAATTTGTCTTACACAAATTTTATTTAACTCAACTGAAAAAAACCCCAAAACTAACCTACAACTCGCAACAAACGAAACTCCCGAAAAGGTCTCTTTAAGCGAAAATCGGCGCTGCGAGTTCATCGGTGCCCTCGGATTTCAATTCCGAGCACCGGATCAAAAGTTAGGAATTCCCGCTCGTTCGTTTACTGAACGTACCCGAGCCAAACTTCGGAAATTAATTCCGGGCGCTCCGGGCCTCGGAATCAGGTGCCGTCTGAAACCGCGCTCTTGTAAAATTCTAAAGAAAATTAAGAAAAAATTTTCCTTGAATTTTACGGGTCTTTACATTTCATTAATTCATTCTTTATAAAGTCTTTATTATGGTATATAGGTGATTTTATGTGATATATACTTTATGAAATTACTATAACAAGGGAGAAAATCCATTGGTAATAGTTTAGGTTGTTACATTCTTCCCTAATTTTGAAATTTCTACCTTGAAATTTCACATTACATAAATAGTTGAGTGTACTTATCCCTCATCACGTCCTCTAGTTCTCATGTTTCTTCTTCATACTTATGGATCCTCCACAACACTTAGATAAGGTGGGTTTTCTTTTTTTGGAGAAAATTATCTCTCCAATCAAGAAGATTTATTTTTTTCTCCTTATAAGAGAGGTCTTCATCTTGCTATACCACTTCTTAGTTAGTACATGTGAGGGATCTGGTATATACTTCATTCGAAGTGATCCAAGGAAGATATCATGAATGATATACATACATAGTGGGAGAGAAAGCCAAAATGTCATGGATCATATATGATAAATGATCTAAAAGAGTCCAATTTACCTTGGTATTAGATTCTGTTTCTTTCTGAATAACATGAATCTCTTCCATGCTGATATTCAATGGATGACTTTATCTCCAACATCAAACTCCAAGTCCCATAGATGATTTTCAACATAGATCTTTTACTAACTATGAATAGATTTTATATGTTTCTAGATGACCTAAAACTTCTCTATTATATCTTTCATAATATTAGGTCTATGTAGATTTCTTTCACAAGCTTCATCCCAATAAGTTGGAGTTCTACATCATTTTCTATACATTGATTTATATAGAGCCATCTGAATACTTGAGTGGAAGCTATTATTGCATGAGAACTCAACCAATGTATGATTCTGATCTCATACTCCTTTGAATTATAAAGAAAATGATCTTATCATATATTTGAGAGTCTGAATAGTCATTCTAGATTGGACATCATTTGGGGGGTGATTGGTCATGCTAAAATTTAATTCAACACTAAAAGCATGCAAAAGACTCTTCCAGAATTTATATGTGAACCTAGGATCATGCTCATAGATAATTTAGAGTTTAACTCCTTGTAGAATCAAAAATTAATTCACATATATATTAGAATATTTTGCATGGAGTGATATTCCCGAGTAGCAAAAAAGTGGGCAGCCTTGGTGAGTCGGTCCACCACAACCCATATCGCATTATTTCCTTTGAATGTATTTAGGTGAGCCATGAAAAAGTCCATAGTGACATTATTCCATTCCCACATGGGTATATACAATGGTTTCATCATCCCTTTGGACTAATTTTTCTTGTATTTAACTTTCTGAAATATCAAGCACCTTGAGATATAATCTGCAATCTAATTCTTTGTGATGTCACACGAGAAGTGTAATCGATGATTATGGTATTTCTTGGTACTCCTGGGATAGATTGATAAATTTGAGCTATGTGAATTATCCAATAGTTCCTTCTTTATCATAGGTGATTAAGGAACACACATACTTTTTCAAAACCAAATCTCCCCATCATCATTGATATGAAACTCTTGAAACTTCCCTCCCTTTACTACATTCACCTTATTTTGTAACCCTGGATCATCCCTCTACAACTCATTAATCATCCATAAGACATATGGTTGAGAAATCATTTGGTAAAGGTAGGTTTTTTTCCCTACTATTATGATTTCCTAATCCATATTTTTCATGTCCATTAAGATAGGTTCTTTCTCAATCCCCAAAACGGATAGTGTAGCAGGTTCATTTCTGATATGAGAATCAGCTACCTTGTTCACCTTAATAGGGTGATAGTGAATAGAGAAATTGCAGTTTTTTATTACCTATAATGATATCCTTTGACACTTGTTGATCTAATTTTGTTCGAATTTATAATTTAGACTCTTGTGATGGGTATATATATCACACTTCTAACTATAGAGGTTATGCGACCATATTTTCAATGAAAAAATAGCAGCTGCTAACTCTAGATCATGCACTGGTTAGTTTCAATCATAGATCGTAAACTAAAGTGAGGAACATACTATAACATTATCTTTCTCTATGAGTACACAACCCAAAAATTTCAATAAATAATCATTTTATATCACAAAAATCTCTCATCTTTTAGGTAATGTGAGTACTGGTGGAGTGATAAGCCTTTTTTTAGATCCCTGAAGATTTCCTCAAATTCTTCCATCCATACACAATTTACCCCTTTCCATCGTAACATAGTTATGGGTATTGAAAATTGAGATAAATTTCCCACAAAATGTCGATGATGACCTACTATGTCATGAAAACTTTGGATTTCTATGACACTTGAGGGTCTGGCCCATTCTTTAATCTCTGATGTCTTTGAAGTTTCCATATAAATTCCCTCACCTGTGATCACATGTCCTAATAATGAGACTTAATATATAAAAAATTCACACTTGATAAAATTGGTGTAAAAATCATCCTTCCTTAATATCACCAACATAATCCTTATATGTTCATCATGTCCCCCCATTCTCTGGGAGTAAATGAGAATATCATCAATAAACAGTACCAATTTTTTTCTAGGTAATGTATAAAGACTCTATTCATAAAATCCATAATGATTATAAGGGAATTAGTGATTCCAAATGGAATAACAAAAAAACACAGTGCCCAAATCTTGTATGGAAGATAGTATTCTAAATATCCTCCTTCTTTACCTTTATATGATGATATCCGGACCGAAGATCCACCTATGGGAAGTACTATGCTCTTTATAACAGATTGAACAAGTCATCAATACTTGGAAGATGATACTTGTTCTTTATGGTGACCTTATAGTGTTCTTGATAATCAATATCAATCACAGTGATTCGTCATTCTTCATGGAAAGCGGATTTGCGCGCCCTAAGATGATGCACTAGGGTATATGAGTCCTTTTCTAAAATACTCTTTTAGATGATTATTTAACTATTCTAGTTCCATATGATCTATCCTATAGGGACACTTTGATATTGGAATAGAACCTGTTATGTGTCCTATTATGAAATATACATCCTGATTCATCGGTAGTCCATGTAACTCTTTAGGAAATACAACAATTTATTCCCTCAATATGGGAATATCCCCTTGGATGATAAATTCCTTTGAATAAAGGATTTTACTGATGTATGATTCTTTACATTGAAGTAACACCCATACCATTGAAGGATTTTCAAAAAGATATTCACGATCGTCCTTTCATTTGTAGAGGAGGATGAAATGGTTCGGAATATGAAAAGATATTTCCTTTCTCTGAATGTTGATATGTTCTCTATATAACGAGAGCCAATCCATCCCCATTATAGCATCAAATTCTACCAAGGGAAGTAACATTAGATTTTATTGAAGAATCTACACATATAATCCAATGGTATAAGAGTTCAACACTTGGTTTGTAATGATTTCACCACTTAGTGTCTTTACATATATCACTTGTTCAAGGTTACATAGATTCAATTCAATAGTTATAGCAAACTCAAAAAATATAATGGAATGTGTAGAAGAATAATCAAATAAGACTTGTGACATTATTTAGTGAATAGGAAGTGTACCATATACAACATTATTTTCATGTTCCATGTCCCCTATAATGATGGAATAATCCTTTCCTTTAACAATTGGATTTGGCGGTGGATGATTCTTATTACCCTCGAGAACTCAGGGTTTAGTGAACTAGATTATATATTTCCCTTGCTCCCTACAACAACAGAATGATACATGGATGGTTATCTCCTTTCCTCCACCACATTCTCTAGATTCCTCATATATTTTCAATATTCATGTTCATGGAGGACTTCTCTCCCATACTTGAAGCATTTCCCTATACCATTGAGGTAGTTCCCATGAGGTTTCTTAACACATTTCTGACATGTGTGTAGTTGAGTTTTGAATCCACCTTTCTCATGAGATCCTCTTACTTCAAATTCCATATTTTTTTCCTACCACCATATCCATGGGACAATTCTAAAAAATCTATCTCTACTTTGAGAGAACATTGAAAAACTTCTTCATAACTCCCAAAAGTCTCGAAATGTAAGATTGTATTTAAGGTGTGGTTTGGGAAAATTTAATAACATATCAATATTTTTATCATTTTCATAACAAAACCTGAATAAAATTTTTAAATCCTTGTGAAATTTGCTTCATAGTCCTTGAACAATTATCCTTCCTTCTTCTTCACCTATATAAATTATCAATCTATATTTATATGAATATTTTTACATAAATACTTGTTATGATACATTATCTTAATGTATTCCCACTCCATGTCTTAAATTTTTTCCATTTACTTGGTGATATTAATAAAATCACTATATTGATCGGCCTCTCTACGTAGAAGATAAATAGTGAGATTAACCTTACCCATATCAAAATACAAAAGAATAGAAAAGGACTTCTTCATTGAGTTGACCCATTATTCCATAACTAGTGGATTAGAAGATCCACTAAACATTATTTATTGTTAAATAAAAAGACACTCGATATCTAGTTTCTCTCTATGAGGTGAAGGTATAAATTCCACATTATTTAGGTTATTGTTTTTAACCTGGGTCAACTGGGAAAGAATCACCATAAAATTATGAACTCCACCTTCTAACTAATTTGGGATGCCATTCAGGCAATCAATGCATTGTCCCTCATATGGGTTGTAGCCCTGTTTTCTACTAGTTCCCACAATTATTTAAAATATAAAAGTTTAGAACAATACATAATTCATATATTAATGAATAATTTATTCGTTCATGCAATTAATTCTAGAGACATATCTTTTTGGATCCCTCAGTTTATTATTTTTTGAATCAATGCTTCATGGGTGCTTACTTATACATAGTTTCATACAATAGGTTTTCCCTATAGTTACCTAATACTAATTCCCAAATTCGCTAAACCATGCTCTCATACCAACTATATAGACCCTTATTTTTCGAACATTAGTGTTAAATCATTATAATGATAAAAAAATGATTATTACACTACTAGGATCAAAGATACTAATGTCTTGGTAAAATTAGGATCATAAATTACATTTAAAAAGTCAAATATGAACATTTATTTAATTAACTCTTCTCTAGCTTCTTATTGGCCCTAGAATTATCCTTAGTATAAGTAGTCACCTAAGAATAGAAATAAAAAATTATTGAGTTAAAAGTATAGTAAGGGGATTGATAAAAACCTAAAAAAAATAACATAGGGTGAACATAATAGCGATATCATTATCACAATCATGACTGGAAGCATTAGATAAAGTCAACAAATATGGAAATGCATAAAAATGAATCATCATGTTTTATTGGTAAACTATCACAAATAGTTGTAAATGAATATTGCATCATGTTCATTCATATTTAACTTTCTCAAGAGATAAATCACATAACCTAATTTGATGGAGTGATATATAATTTCGGGTGCACTCATCACATCATAACATTTACATTTCTCTATATAATTCTGGGCACACCCCTCACATCACAATATTTAAATTATCATGCATTCCACATGGAACATATATCAATATTGAACATAAAATAACCCATGGAATGGAAAGGGTTTCCTTTCATAAATAAATAATTAATAAACAATGGTTTTCTAAATAAAATAGTGAATACCACACTTGATATAAGAACCATCGACCTTTACTAAAGCACAAACAATTTTGAGAAGTAAAATGTGTGTTTTTGAAAGTAGAGTTCTTTTTTAAAACAATTTTTTTTCATAAACTCGATAAGAACACATTTATAACAATGAAAACGAAATATAATGAGGAATATATGATATTTAATGAATATACACACTCAAAATGGTGTGAAAGATGGAAAAACCAAATGAAGAGAGTTGGGTGCGAGAATTCCCCTCAACATGTGTCTGAATGATTCCTTCACATTAATATCATGTATAAACAAATAAGACTCATTAATTAAAAAATAAACAACCTTTTTAAACACTAATTTTATTAATTATGGTTTTATTACATTCAATTATGGAATTTTTGATGAGTTATAAACTCTAATTTTATAATTTGGGAGTGTTCATTTTTAATGTTTTCATGATCGGTTCAATTATTTACCTGAATAGATGTTCATGTAAAATGTAGATAAATATTAAGAATTATTATTTTATGATATTTAGGATAGTCTATATGTATAAATTATCTATTAAAAACATGGTTATATTGTATGAGGGTGAATCTATAGAAAAAATTTAATGTTGATCATTTTATGTATATTTTGGCAGTTTTTCGATTAAAATGAACTTGTTTTGTATTATGATTTAGTATTATGTATAAATTTTAGTTCCATAACATAAATATGGTTATAAAATAAAATCGAAAAATAGTTTTTAAATAATTTAGTGGTTTTATTAACATCCTTAATTATGTTAATGAAAAATTATAGTGCATCACCCATGATATCGGTAAATTGACACATCATGGGCGATGATATTATTTTTAAAATAAAATTGATAGATAGTTGATTTTAATAATGAATCCTCTATTATAATGATATATTTATAATATATAAAAAATACTGTAGTTATTGAGCTATTTTGATGAAGGTATGTGAGGAGATAATAAGAAAAGGAATGAAATTGAAAGGAAATTAAAGGAAAGAGAGAGGATTTACCTCTTGAATTTATTCTCCTTGAGAACCACCGTAGAGAATGGTTTTGGTATTTTGATGATACTAAGAGATCCTTGATGTCGGGGAGAGACTAAGTAAGTGTATTGGGTTGAATTTATGAAACTCTCAATGATTGAGTGGTATGAGGAGAAGATGGGTGAGTGGGGGTATTTATAGCGAAAGAGATGGGTGTTTTCACAATATCATATTCGTTAGTTTATTACATTGGCTCCATACTATGAATAGTTTGAAAAAAATTTATAAATATATTAAAATAATTCATGATATTTATAGATTAGGGAACTTACAGAGGCCTTATATTGAAAAATGACATAAAAATTAATATATGTAGTGTTTGTCGAAAAATATCATATTTTACTAATCATACAAATTAATGTATTTCAATAAAATCCCAAAAAAGAATCCTAACCATTATTAGACCTTTGGAAATCAAAAATAAACTCCATTTTATGAAAATAATTTTCTAAATATGAGTAATTTAATTTTTAATAAAAATCATATTTTATTTTGAATATACAGATTTTAAAATTAGAACCGATTTTATAACACATTGTAAAATTACTTATGGTGTAATAATATTACCTTTAAATAATAAGACAAAAAAATATAAATCTATGAATACATATTATGAAAATATATTTTTTTAATTTTTAAATTATTCATAAAATTGTAATTAAATATTTATGACTTATAAAAATAGTAACAAATAATTAATTTTTTTTAAAATAATTATTTTCTTAGAATATGTTATAATTATACCATTCATTCATTTATAAGATTCATAAATTGTATTTATACTTTAATTGGGGGGTTACTATTCATTTGGACAGTTTAGTATTCATAATGGTTATATTACTATTCCTAAGGTTATGTTACTATTTCATCAGTATTAGATCCTTAACTTCTATAAATACTTATTAATTAATGAATATTTGTTTATAAAGTGTTTATTATGACTTATAATTGATTTTAGGTGATTTATACAATATGAAATTACCATAATAAGGGACAAATTCCATTGATTAAACTTTGGGTTGTTATAGTCTCCCCTACCTAATGTGCCTCAAATAATGATGCATTTTAGAACCAAGAAGTGATATGGTCGAAATATTGAAAGTAATTTTGTTTTAGGAATTTTTTGGGTCATTTCCACACCTTATCATTCAATATTAACCGACAATTAAACTCATATTAACCTTAGTCATTTTGAACAACCTAAACAATTTTTGTAAATCACTTTTTCTAAAAAATATTTTTACCTTAATATAAATCATAAAATTTTCTGATTCCGAATATAGATTCAATTATTAAAAATTAAACTCATATATGTTTCATTATTTAATTTAGAATTTATCTTACAAACTCTTCAAAAAAGTGTGATTTTAATGTGATAATGGTCAAATGTTTGTAATGTTTCTATATCAAAATTCATAATGAAATTGATTATTGTGGCATAAAATGGATTTATATATTAAAATTTTTCTACTGTAACATAAAAACCAATTTATAATATAAAATTACCATTATAAATTTTTTAGAAGAAAATTGATTTTTAAATTAAATTCATTATTCTTCACTATTAATCATAAAATGAATCTTCTCTAAAAATACCACAAATTCACCCTAATATTATTTTGACATTTCTATTTAAAAAATGAAGCATATTTTCTCAAATAAAATATATATAAGTGTCAAAACGTAGGATTAATTCAAAAGTGGAATTAAAAGGTGAAAAAAATCCTTGTGAAAAATTCTTCTTTTAATTGATAAAATTGGATTTGTTGTTATCATATTCCTATAAAATCAATCAGATGAATGTAAAAAAATTGAAAGTAAAATATAATATATAAATTTAATTCATATAATCTAATAATTAATTTAATTTATTTTGATTATATGTCTTCAAAACATAAAGGAATTGTATTATAAAAACATTTCCTTCATATTAAATTGGTTATTAGATTAATTTCTAATTAATTGGTAAAAAATGAACTTAACCATATAATTTGATAATTTATTTATTCATATTAAAAAATTATAATTTAACATCTATGATATATTTTATATTTAAAATAATAATATTAATAGTATATAAATTTTCATTAAAAAACCGATATTTCGTGTAACCCAATATTTCAAATAAATTTGTTGTTGCATGTAATAGAAGCTAAACATGGTGTTTAAGGAAAAACAATATAAACATTGTGTTTCATTTAACATATTTTCTAGAGGGATTCAACTTCACTAAATATAAATACATCATAATATCTCATGTTGTAATCTTTCCTTCTGTGCTTGGTGTTGTGTGTCGTACACTCTATGAAATTAAATGTCCCCATTTTCTAATTTTGAGGTTCTTATATTCGCCCCACCTTAAATTAATTACATTATATAAAATTAACCATGATATTATTAATCTAGGGTTTGATATTTGTAAATTCCTTTTTTAATGATCCACATAATGAGAAGGGTTGGTAAAAAATTCTCTTAATAAGAGGGTATGGGAGGTACAAAGGAAATATGGAATAACACATAATTATGTTCCTATGTATGAGAAATTTTATGAAATTTGAAGATATGGACATGACATATGTGCATAAATAACTATATGGATTGATAGAGGTCATTTATCAAAATCATCTGAATAAGTAATGGAAAGTTGGGGGTGCCAAAAAAATAAAAAAGGGACAATATAAAAGACCATTTGATTTATTAGATATGAATGTAATAAGATAATATTTTTTTGTCAAGATCATTTTCCTAAAGCTGAAGATTTCAATTACCACCTAAGAATATATGTAAATATAATTACATGAAACATCTCCTTTTTATAAAAACAATTTCATCTTTTGGTTTTACTTCAATCTCTTACTGTATGAAATGAATACCATAACTGAATTTTTTATGCATGAAGTAGTAAAATTTTCTATTAATAGAGTGTAAGATTCATAAAATAGTGAAACATGTTTTCTTTGGTCTATAATTATTTACCGAAACCAATATAGTTAATAAATTAATATCTAAACTTCAATGGTAATGGTACTCATTCATCATTAATATTTGTCTATTAAAATTTCTAACTGAAAATGATGAAATATTAACTTGTACGTCACATAATAAAGTGGTTAGAGGGGAATATTTATCATCATTCATTCATGTGTGTAAGCACCACCGCCTTTCTAGATGCGACAGTTGTCACCTAGAATTTGAGTTTTTCTTTTTTATAAACTATATTAACACAATTCATATAATGTTCCAAAAAATATGATTTAATTAATTGGACTAAAATTAATCATTTTATTACCTTTATACTATGGTTTTTGAAATAAACCAATTTTTTTTGAAAATATATTAATCTATTTTGACTGTTATTAAAATGTTATTAATGAACATTTTAACTGAAAAATGTTATCAATAACTCTATTCCTATTTCTATAAAATGGAAAGGTATTATTCCTCAAATATGTTTTACTCTAAATAATTTACTAATATAATATGTTGTATTTAAATAAATTCACTCTAAAATATCCTTAATATTTATAGGCTCACATCACATTAAAACTAAAATGATATTTATGTCATTGATCTTATTTTCAATATTAAACATATTAACCCATGATGGTATCCACTATACTTATGATAATCAAAAAACTAATACTTATAAAATTTTATATAATACTTAGAAGTTTTATGATTTATATAACTAATATACTATTGATAATAAACTTCAATATTTTTTTTCATGAATCAAAATATATAAGTACTTCATCAATTTTATTTTCACAAAAGTCAATCCATGTTTTAAGGGTTACCGATTAAAATATGGAATTGACTCGAGCAATTCCTGGGTTCCCCATATTTAGGGAAATGAACCGTAAATGTATCCTCAAGATAATATTTATTTCCTTCCATCCCACTTTTCATTTCTATCACTCTTTTCATGATGGAATCCTTTTTCCACACATAAATAATATATCCCTTAAAATGAGATTTTTTCTTGGGTGTATCCTTCCAAATTTCTTGCATGATGTAAATTGATATTTAATTTATCCATGGTTTCCACCACCCATGTTCTTATAAAACCACATCATTATTTTCTTTGGTGTGTTCGAGAGTTGGTTGGAGTTTATGTTGATAATTATATTTTGGGAAAATTTATTAAGAAAAAACTTGTTATCTTTAAATCCTATCTGAATCCTTGTGGGTATCCCATTATCAACCATTTTTCTTATTATTCAAGGTTATATTGATTCTTTCAGGTTCTATCCATTGACTAAAAATAAAAAGCATAGTGTGATAAAGATAAATCATAGTGAGAAAAATATATAATCATTTATAGGATGTCTGAATCATGACACATTATTTCATTATAAAACATCTTAGGTTTAACCAAAGTTATTCATTATTTGTATCTGTTCAAATACATTATAATGGTTTGTAATTAAAATGTGAATTATCATAAGTATATACCCTGGGATTGTCTGAAATGGTGCATAGTAAAGCCTATTTTTGTGTACCAGGTTATCCTCAAGTGAATCCCAACACTCCCTTTTCAGAATTATTAACCCTCAGCACATGTTTTCTAGAACGATTTATAATAATAGTATCCACACATTGATTCATTTCTATTAATACCCACAAAATCTCAACCTTACTAATAATTTATGATGTTCTTATGTACTAATACAAAAATTATATAATAGGGTTTTGATACCAAATCTATATTTTCCTAAATCTAGTTATAATGATGTAAACTAAAATTTCTTTGATACAAAATGTAGTGACCCTTAACCCAACAACCCTATTCTGGTGCCTTCTATTACAAAATTGGTATAAGATACAAGGAAATCATATCCCAATGGGTGGAATATTTTATTACTCTTTGTAAAATAAATACATACATTATTCTTGTATTACAATTTAATAAATTAATTAATAAAATTGTTTATGAATAAATTTAATTCATCTTGTGTATTTCCACATATATTTTATAGTAAACATCATGGAATCCTAGGGAATGAAAAAAAATATGGGTAAGAACAAATGATCGGTAAGGGTTATATATAGT
The DNA here is from genome assembly GCA_963277665.1 of Viscum album. Lineage (NCBI taxonomy): Eukaryota > Viridiplantae > Streptophyta > Magnoliopsida > Santalales > Viscaceae > Viscum > Viscum album. Next base: position 1,504,966,111 of record OY728152.1, read on the forward strand.
GGATGCTATCAGGAATAAATAATGAATAATAAATATGGATGGGTAAATAATTGAACAGACATTTTATGTAATCAATAAACTATGAAAAAATGTTTAAAAAATATAGAATGGAAAATAACATAAGACACATTCCATTTAAATGAAATTAATACGTGAATAGATTGGATGAAATCAATATGGAAAGGTAAATAACAGAACACATGTGACATTTAATAAATAATCTATTAATTAAAAGAATAAATGTTTTTTTATAATTAAGATCTCATGGATAGTAATAAATTAATTCAAAATGAAGGAAATACTAAATTATTGGATATCCTGTCCGAGGAACATGAAAATCTATATCTTCCAGACCTTTCACATGACAGATTAAAACTCAATGTAAAAAACCATTTAATTTGGTAGAGTACTATGTCTAATGAGACTTATCGATGCATCGAGGGGCTATATAAATTACAATCCCCACTAATCCATTCCTGTCCAAAGTATTACTCATATAACAAATAATCAATTTAGTTCATGAAAAATCTTCCTTATCTAATATTTGTATTGAGTGAAGATTATATATTTATAAACATTCCCCAAACAATCAAACAAAATTCAATGAAAAACACCATATGTAAAAAATGGTATTTGATTTAAGAAAAACTAATATCCATGATAAATAATCACGGTATTTTTTGTAAAGTTCAGGTTCAATGGTTATTAGGAAGTTAATAACTCAAGGGGAAGTTAATCACAAAAAATATTTTTCATGAATGTGAATTTAAACACTATACCTGGAAAAAATAATCATGAACCGTACAGATTAAGAATAAGGATGGTATCAATTTCACACACACCCATTGGAGAGAGAATAAGGGTTTGTTTCGTAGAGGAAATAAAATGGGTTTTTAAAAACATTATTGAGGAAAATATCATTTACATTATGATTTTTATGAAAATATTATTAATTGAAATTCACATTTGAAAACATTTTTATAATATAATTTGCTAAACATATAGAGGAAGCATAAAAGAAATATTTGTGTTTAATTACACAGATACCATACAAGGTAAATATAAGATTCCATTTGAATTTTAACAAGGTTAAAAATAGTTCCTTGTTTTGATATTGATGCAGAGATTCCTTTGGAATCATTTTATAAAAAGTCAAAATGGGTGAAAATGACTTTTAATAAATCATTTTGAAAATTTTAATGAAATATTTTACTAATTTTATTTTGTTAAACATGGGTTTTTAGAATAAAGGATTTCAGAGGGAAGAGATAAACGAGTTTACATTTTATTAAAATATTTTCTCAATAATTTTATGTTCTAAAGAGTTAAATAATTTAAATATGAAATCAAATATATCCTGAATAACTATATTGGAATAAAATTAATGGTATCATAAAGCAATGTTCATATAATTAATTTTACTATAAATTCAAGAAATTTCCATTTTTATTATAGTGAAATCATCATGTTAACCCTTCCAATGATCATAACGTTGAATTGAGAATTGATGTAACTAATTGATTATGTTTGTAAACTAAAAATACAAATTAAATAATTTCAAATACAAAAATATATATTCAAAATTCAATACACTCGTAATAATATATTTTTAATGATAATGATGATGTAATATAACCTAATCAAAATAAATTGAGATATGAAATTATATACCACTTGGTTAAATATATACACCATATTAAAATAATAAGGATCTTAACATTCAAATATGCCTTAATAAAATGAAATTTATAAGAAATCTACAACTTTATAATTTTTTTGTCAAAAAATCATTAAATTAGTGTATAATGATTTTAATCATGTTATTAATTTACTAAAGAACCATATTAATATTTATAATATCTCATATGACACTTTTGTAACATATTATTACCCATTATTGAATAATCAATCATTATTTTCATCATTACAGGTAATAAGAGAATTTTTTTTCAATTATGTTTTGACTTGTTATTCTTTTGGTTCCTCACAAATAAACCATGATTTAATCATATCAATAATTTAAATCATGATGTAACTATCATAATTATTAATAAAATATTTATTTAGGTAAATCCATAAAATATGGTGATTAGAAATGAAATGCATCGTCCATAGGGATGGTCGGTCGTACGTACACATGAACGCTACTTCTATTTTCCATTCATTCCAAGGAAATATATAATATGATTTATATATATGTATATATATGTATATTATCATTAATTATAATTTTTATTTCATATATGTCAAATATATTAATTAAAATCATCCTTAATAAATTCCATGTAAATCATGAATGAATGATATCATTTTTCGAGGTGGTAGTCTGCCGTACACATGAATGACGTTATTGTATTCTCGGAAAATGGAAAGAATGAAGGTAAGTCTTATATAAAATATCTATATTAACAAATAAACAATATATAACATAAATATAATTTATAAACATTATGTAAATCATTATTCACAACCTTTAAACATGGAAAGGGAATGAAAAAACGATATCCGATCATGAGGTTGTAGTCTGTTGTACACACGAATGATGATTTAACAACCCATTTGATAGAAGTGTGTGAATTTGTAGTGCATAACCTTTACATAGAAACATATAATTATATTATATATACTGAGGTTATTTTAAAAACACGATATGAAAATTATTTAAGGAGTTAGAAAAAGAAATAAAATAAAAATGATTTTAGGAAAACATTACATCCTCTCTGGGAATCATTTGTAGATTTTCATAAACATATTCAAAGGTATGATTTATTCAAAAAATATCACTTCTATGATTAGGGGATATATGTTTTTAGGTGAATTAGGATTTTTTTATGATTAAAATGGATTTATTTATTTGAACAAATGATGGGAGTGAGTGCCCTTATATTATGAAGGAGGAGTGGCATTCTTGTAAAATACAAAAAAGTAAACACTATTGAGATGTATCCCTTACATTATGTACCTAAAATAATTATAAATATGTGATATATGAGGTTATATGGTCTAAATATTTCCAAATAATGTGTTTGTTAATTTCCACCCCTTATTGTTTAATATTAACCACTAGGTAAACTCATTTTTACCTTAATCGATGCGATTAATATGAACTTTTTGTCTCATAACATTTGAAAAAAAGTTAAATTAAAATATATTAAATTTTAAATTATTTTTTTAAAAAATATGGAATCCATTTTTTTATTTCATCTCACAAAAATTGAATAATTTAATTTAGTATTTATCGTACATACATGACCACAAAGTGGGGTTCTAATGACAAATTGTTCCAAAATTTGAAATGTTCATATATAAAAAATAAATATTATATAGTATCCAATGAAGAAATTGGATTAATATAATTATAATTGATCTTATTTTAATTTAAAACCAAATTAAAATATTATTTAACATTACAAACCATTTATATAAAAATATTGTTTTTAATTAAATTTAGTATTTTTTAGTATTCATCCAAAAATTAAACTTCCTTGAAAAATAACAAAAAAAATCACCATTTGATAATTTAAACATTAAAATTTAAAAATAGAACAATATTTTTTAAAATTAAATTTATAAATTTTGTATATTTAAAAACAAGTTCTGCATTAAAATGCAGAAAAAGTGCCATTAGAAAAATATATATTTTTATGCATAAAATTAGATTTTTTATCATGTTTTTAATATAAAATATAATAGATGAATGTAAATGTTTTATTGAGTACATGATATATGAAATTTATTAAGGGAATAAAATATTTACTTTTATTTATTAAGATTATATGTCTTCGATGCATAAAAATAGTTTTTTTATGAAAACATTTCCTTAATATTCAGTTGGTTTATATATTATTTTCTAATTAATTTATTACCATTGAATTCAAACATATATTTTTATAATATTGATAATACTATTCAGAAATATCAATTTAATTTCAAGGGGACACTTTTCAATTTTAATATTTATATTAAAACTATATAGTTGTTCATTAAAACATGATCTTTCATGTAACACCATCTTTCTAAGGAAATGATTATTTCATAAAACATAAGAAAAACTAGGTATTATATATAGATAATTTTGTTGCATGTGTCACATATTATAATTCAAGGATTAAATTCTATCAAATATAAATATATCATAAATTATTTGGTTGTTATATTCCCTTCTAAGTGTGGTGTTGCGTTTTATACACACCATCAAATATGATGTCATTATTTTAATATTTTAGGGTGTTATAGTCAATATTATTAAAAACCCTATATATTTCATTCTAAATTTCATCAAACCATTACCAAATTTACACCTTCAAATAATTTTCCACACCTCATTCCCTTTTCGAACAATTTAACAAAAATTGTTTCAATGGTGTTTCATTCATTGAATCATATTGGGATCTCCCCTATCCTATAATTATTCACCATCACTGCTTGTCCAATAACCCCTCGTTATATGTAGGTATTTAAGATGAATCCATCAAGAACATGGTGTAATGAATCTAAATTATTATGTATCTCCCTTTTCTTACTTAATTAAGGGACTAGACTGTATTTTTTAAAATTTCCATTACTATTTTTAATGAATGAAACAAATGTATTTCCTTTATTAAGGTTTTATAATTTTTTTTGGATGAATGGAAGACCGTAATTATTTATTTTCGGGATAATATTGATTTATGTTTGGGTTATCTCAATAATTCAATTTATCTCATAGTTATTCTTTTACTATAGAGGTATTGTATTTGTGTTTCATTAATAATGAAATTTTCTTTTAATGTGTATTATACGATATATGGTGATTGTTAATATTATTAATTGTCTCTAATGGCTATATTGTGTGGTCATAATGCTCTGACTTATTTATATACTAGACCTATATTATATTATTCTTATATTTTTTCAGAATTGGTAATAATGAAAATTTTAAATTATGAAATTTTAAATTATGGATCTTGTAGTAGTATTTTGGTATAGAATATAATTTTTTTAGTGATTTTATATTTTACTAAATTGAGGAAATCATTCTCTCTTGATTATTTTCATAATTTTTTACAATTTTACTAGTGTGTTATTAAACCATATAAATCTATAGTATATATTTATATGATGTTTATTTATAGGTTAATTATTTAAATAATGATATGTTATATCTTCTATAAATTTCATCACTTTGTTATTTCCAGTAACATGATTTTAATAATTAGTTGTGATGAAAATATTTGGTATGCTAATGTTGTCAGTCAATTTTAAGGATAAATTATATTCCAAGGGATTTATCTTGTACTAATTGGTTTTTGTAGAAATATTAATATTTTTTACCATTCATGTCATGTATATATACTATTAAATAGAATAAATTGCCCCTACTTATTATTGTATAACCCATAATTAAATAGACTACACGCAACCTTTTCTTAAGAGAGTGTATTAGTGGTGATGTGGTTAATGAGTAAATTTCTATTGAAGAGGTGATTTCAGATGAAAGAAATGTTTTCATATTCACCAAAAGTCCTTGTAAATGATAAAAACAATATTTTAAATATGGTTTAGGGTTATAAAACTTATAGGTAGAAAATTTTCGTTAAAATGAATTAATTTTAATCCAAATTATCATTTTTTACTTCCATCTTCATTATTTTCCTCCTATTTATAATGATTTACCAACATTTTCCAATATAATCCCCCATTCCCTTTTAATTTAAGGCTTCATGAGTGTGTATATATTATTATTATTATTATTATTATTTCAAATAAAATAAAAAATCATGATATGGGTTATTAACCTATTTTATTTATTCCTAGTTTTCATTTATTCAATTATAACTATAATATTACTCTAGCTCATGCATTATTTAGACCATGAATACCTGGATCAATTATCGAATCCATGTTTTGTTATTGAATGATATCTTCCAAATTTTCCTCAAGAGTGTAGAATTTTCATTCATCTTATTAATGTTGAGAAGTTCAATATTTTTGATAGCTATATGATTGTTCCTTATTTCAGGTGTAAATTAATACAATATTTTGTTTACATTTCATATTATTTTCTACATGAATGAATAATATTGTACTAGATATATTGAGCATGAATATTCTATATGGTGTTGATCAGGTTTTTTATTTTAATTTTCAAATGTTTTTATGTAGGTTGTATTTTTAGCATTAACATGGATACTAAATTTTTGTATTGATGTGCATGTTAGAAGGAATATGTGTCTATTATAAGAACTATGATCAGGTATAACAATTTTATAAAAGTATTATAGGATGGGAATATAGTTCCATCACTCTTCCATTCCCTTGTCGCATTCACATGGGTTGGGTAATTTTCATATCTTGGATCTACCACAAAACATTCTAATTCTATGGGATTTGCTATTTCCACAATCTTAGTTAATTTTTTTATCATGTGTATAGTTTTCTGGAAAGGGAATCATGGTTCACCTACCCTATTTTTTTCATTTTCCATTTATTATTATAGAAGCAAGTATGTCTAGTTTGGATCCTCGGAGTATAAGGAGTTTTTGATTGAAGATGTTCTGGTTACATGTTCTACTTAATGATTATTCTACTACATGACATGGTTATCATTTTCTTAAACTCTATTTATTGACTAAAATATATTTTTTGATATATATATATATTAATAGAAATGTTCTTACAAAAAACAATTTTCATATATCATTTCAAGACACTCTTGATGGCTCTCTAATAATTGTTTATTCTTAGACCATATAATCAAACACTAGTGGATATTTAAATTCACTTATAATAAATCAGGTACCCATATGAATTATTGTATCAATGAAGGTCAATGGATAGTTATTCATGCATGTCCTTATTGTAGGTTAGATTCTATGATTAGTTTTTCGTGGATACTATTATGGATGGAGATTTTGATAGGTACATCCTCTAAACCACCATTGATTTATCTTTTTGAACTATATCATTTTTATTTTACATATTCTAAAATCTAACTATCTTCCATATTTATAATTGGATTGTTTTTATTATTTTACAACATATATTTATATCATTCTAGACTAATGTTTTCTACTTTTATCTTAACTACTAGGAATTTACCATATGTTGTGATTATATTTTTTCACCAATCAGGTTTTATCTAATTTCATAGTGATACCTTATTAACCTGATGTTGTTATTATATTAGAAATAAATGTTGATCATAGTACCAATTTTTTAAATATTTGGTATAATAATATAAAATATTTCATATATTTCTTTTTTATTGATAAAATAATAAAGTTGTTTTGGAATATATATCTTAAAAACATAATGGTACTTGTCAAAACCCAGACCATAATTTCAATTATGGATATTTATTTTTGGGTTGTTTTGTGGAATAAGGAAAGAAGTGATAATTTTTTAAGAACATATCGTGTACTTTTGAGTACATGTCGTGTACTCAGTTGCTGTGTATAGCCATGTATAGGTCGTGTACGGCTGAGATCATGGCTGTGTAGGTGACATGGCTGACCGCCAAAATCGGGGGCCTGTTAAAGCTAGTACAAGGTGTGTAAATTAAATGAACACTCTCTATAAATTTCTCCTGATTTGATAAATCGATGTGGGTTTGCATCTCATCTTTGGAAATACCTTCTCCTCCTGTCAGTTCATACTAGAGAGCGACGAAACACCAAAGAACTTTGAGCCCCTCCCGATTCTTCACCCGACATCCAATTGAGACACCATAAGGTACATTATATTCCCACCAGTGAGCTATCTCTTTCCCTAGGGCCATTCATCATGATTCATCATCTCTCATGATTATTTCATGGATGATCAATTTTCCTATTTTTGTAGATCTTCATCATTCTAGGATGATTCAAAGGATGAAGATCTAGAGTTTTGATTGTACGACATCAATGTAGGTGGTTTGGGCCTTATGTCGATTGTATTTAGATTATATATTCTTAAAGTTCCAAATACCCATATTTGGGTATTGAGTATTTTTGAATTTGACCATGCTTAATGCCGATACTATTTTTTTGAATTAGAATGTGTGATATCTTATGCATAAGGTTTTATACAATGTTATGGGACACCCCATCAATGCATTCACTTGATTGACTATTTGTGGATGTTTGTCCGAGATTTCTTATGAGGTGTACCCTATTTCCATTAATTAAATTTCTTAGGATGGTGTTGGATTGATTATATGAATTTCATGTGTTATGCGTGAGAATTTTAGTCATTTAGTAGTTATATATTACTTGTGCACCTTGTTATGATTTGCATGATGTTTTTCCAATAGACCATGAGAGCCTGGGAGTAGGAAAACTATGTGGGTTTCCATGTTTATTTATATAAAACTGTAAGAGCCATGGTGTAGACTTTGACACAGGGTTATTGACCGTGAGAGCTACCAAGGGGGTCGTTTATGATTAGTGTACTATGTTGACACAAGGGTATTGACCGTGAGTGATACATAGAGGTCATTTATAATTTATTAATTCCATGTTGACCCATTGGGATTGACCATGAAGGATTCCCAGGTGGTCGTTTGTAACAGATTTGTGCTGTTTCAAAATCAAAGGGGTTAGAATGGGAGATCTCTCCTAGAGTGTTGTTGTGAATGATTGAATGTCTATCATGAGGCTTTCAATCCAAAGCACAAACTTGGACTCAGACTTACTTGTTTGTTTAGTTGGTCATTAGATACATTAGTTGTAACAATTACATAGGGGATACAGAGCTTTTTTTATCCTAAAATTTCATTATTCAACGGTTTGAATAATTAAAAAATGTAAATGAATGTAATTGAAAACTGTAGGATTGTTTACTCTTGAGTAATTTCTTATTTAAGAAATCATTTCTACATATTACCTACTATATATATATATATTTATATTAATTGATAGTTAGGAACATATCATTTGGTGGTTGCCTACTGGGATTCATCTCAAACTCTGTTGGGGTAATGATTTTGGACCAAAATAGATTATATGATTGTAGGTATAGATAAGGGAAATAACCCTTCTTCACCAGGTACTTGATTGCTGTTGGAGATGGAGAGCATGGGACCAAGATGAGGATTCAGATGCTATTGGAGTTTGGTTCTTTTCAATACATTGGTTTCAGTGTTGTATTTTTAGCATTGTGACTTGTTTGGATGCATTCCGAGACACATGTTACATGAATCCTTTTTATATTCTTAATTTTTCATATTATTATCTATCTTAAGCTATTTAGTTTGTTTTATGGTATTAATACATCCGATATTGTTTATATTTAGATTCCACTATGTATACTCTTCCAATGAGGGAATAGTTTCTGCAATGTATTACAATGTCCATCACTGCTAGTCAGCAGCATCTGGTATTTTGGGATATGTACTTTAGGTTATGTGACCAATCAGGTTCGTGGCACCGTTGGGGTGGCACCCGGGTTTCGGACTTTCATAGTGGTATCAAAGTGGTTTAAATTCTTAATTTTATTACTATTTGGAGCCAATAGATAGGGATATGAAGGTATATATAGTTGTTAATAAGCTGTGCCTAGGAGTAGATATCATGTGTACATGGAATAGCCATGTTACCTTGAATATTTCAATTTTTCTGGTTTTTCAATTGTTACAGTAGATTTAATTTCACTGTTAGGTGATTCACATGATTTGTGATTTCATTATTAATATTAATGTTATTCTATTTCAATTACAACACGATGAGATGCAGGTATTCTATCTCATGAATCATATGGGAACTTGATAGAGATCACATGTCATGCATTCCTACCATGCCATTTAGGGTGTATTACTAATTGTATGCTATTATGATAGATGTTGTTCTAGTTATGCATGTTGTTGTGATAAATAAAGGGATATAATAACTTCTATTTTAGATAAGGTATTGGAATATGTAATGTTTCATTTGGATAGATGCCAAACATTGGTCCCTGAGGTGTTATTTTCCATCTTGCATCAGAATTTGGTGGATCATGTTTAAACTTTAATTGAATTACATTATAATGTTACATAAAAAAGGATTACAAAAATTAATTTTCGGGAAGTTTCAGCTCCCAAGTGTTGGAATTTTTCATTCGTTGGACAAAATTCTATGTTTTTAGGGTTTCTAGAAGAAGATTTGGAGGCTTACAGTCTGGAAACCCAGACAACACGATGTGTGACATTATGAACACACTCCTTGTGTTCTTCTATTCTGAAGGAAAAAAACTTTTCTTATGTTCATGTTGTGTGCTGTATGTACACATCAGTTACTGCTTGACTATGTGACTGACTATGTGAATTGAGACTCTAGGTTGGTAAACGTTTGGTGGAACATGTCGTGTACTGGGAGGACATGTCGTGTCATGAAGGACCGTGTATCCAGCCATGTGAAGAATGAAACATGTGGATGAAACTTGGGTTGTAAATGTCATGACCTTATGGAACATGCTGTGTAGAAGTAAACTATTATAACAACACATACATTACATACATTGTTAATAATTCAGAATTTATGTACACTTATTACAACATATAACAAATCCATGAAAGGACCGTATAGTTATAGTGTCTTTAAAAACTGGGAAACATAAACAACTGGTTCATAAAGCATCTATATTGCCTCCCATTTATTTCATCATATCTAGAGTCCCTTTTGGCATATCCTAATTAATAACCTTCTTACTGACCTGGGGAATGAAAACATACAAAAGGGTGAGCTCAAATGCTCAGTAAGGGTAAACAAAAGAAAAACCAATCACATCATATTCATAAGAACATAACATTTTAGAAATCATAACCTGCAAAAGAAATCATAATTTCATAGCATGGGATAAATCATAGTAGTCAAATGTAATCCCAATAATCATAACTTAAAAAATGGAACTTTTTGGCATACACACATAATCATAGAGAATCATTCCTTAGTAGTCAAGACTCATTGTAAAGACTGTCATAGCAGACAAAGTCCATTTCTGAAACGAGTTCACTCCTCGTTTCTGTCCTATTTAACTGAAACAGATTAACTTGTCATTCCATCCATGTCTATATCATGAGATATAAATCATTACCCAATGCATTGGAGGGAGATATAGGTCCCACCCATCTCATAATGATACCATTATTACGGGTGCCACAAAATCATAAATCATATATCATTGCATAACCCATGTAATAAAAATGGGATTCTTAAACATCATGACATCATAAAACAATTCATATAATATAAAGGAATTCATAAAAATAATTCCATCACAACATAATTAAATCAATTTAATAATAGGGATAGAAACAGAACCCTATATTATCTTAGATGGAAAATAATTTTGATAAAACACATGAACTCCATTCTTGAGGAAAATATCCTTTCTACATCAAACTTTTTTTTCCTTTCTTAACATGTCATACAATTTTAAACTAAAATAAGTTGATTAAAAATAAAATTCAAAACTTTTAAATGAATCATCATGGAAATAATTTCCTAAAAATCCATTCATTCCATATAAGTTAAAAAAACATTCTTCCAGTACTTATGTTGGAAGAGTCAAAAAGTACCTCGTATGAAAAACGACAAAAGATTCCTTTCATATATTTTACTAAAAACTCAAAGAAGGGTAAAATTGGATCTAAACTATTGTAGGAGGATATAAATAATGTTACATATTGAGGAAACATGTATGCGGACGATAAATATTCCCCAGTAAATTCTGAATTATAAACAATTTCGGATAAAAATTGAGATTGCGAGATTGTCCCTTACCTTAGGTCTGATTTGCTTCGTATGTGTCCAAACCTCCTGTATAATGATTTAAATAATGTTATTGACTTATTCCAGAATCATACATATTTTTATGATATCATATATGGTTATATTATTGGCTTCTTATTAGTAATATTTCATTACTACTTGTTACTTGGGTGTTTATTACTTTTTGTTCTTATGTGCGTTTTGAAGAATAAATTCTTATTCTTCTTTTTAGGTTATAGATAACTAATTTACAGAATTTTATTAGTGTAATATATATCATATTCATCCATTAAATTCATTTATATAATCATTATTCAATGCAGATCATGTAGAATGAGTCACATCACATCGTGTAGATAGTATTCCGTACGTACGCACGAGCAATGACATCGTTCCCATGATCGTGGAATTGTATTGGAGTGTTTGTATACTATTTCAGAATCAATATCATTTTACAATAATCATATATAGTTATTATTTACACCATTATACACATCCACGTAAGGTGGTGGTGGAAAATAGATTACACCACAGTGTGGAGACGGTATTCCGTACGTACGCACGTGCGGTGATTTCATTTTCCGTAGGATGGATAGATATTGAAATAGGGTTGTTTCATACTTATAATAAAATATCAGTATATTAGTGATACTGATTATAAAAAAAGTAAAACGTTACTATTCACCAAAAATTATTTGCATCTCATTGAACCACATTTTAGTCCTTGATATTTACCGTGTCTCTTGGATTTTCGAAATTTCACTCAGAAAAGTGGTAAAATTAAGTTTTATATAAATTTTCAAATTCTCCTAGGAGGTGGCTAAAAGACGGTAAAAGTTCAATAAAATTTTTATATATCTAAAATTATTATAAAATGTCTGAAATGAATTACATTAAACTTATATAGGTATTATGTATCAATTTTGACCTAAAATAAATTTAAATAAAATAAATAATTATTTAACTAAAAACTCGGTTTTCAAATATTAACCTAGTGTTTTCACTATTCATCAAAATTGAATGTTTTCAGAAAAATACCAAAATTTCACCATTGGCTAATTTCGATATTCCGAATCCAAAAATGAAGTCCATTTTGAAATATAAAATTTACAAAATTTCAAAAAGTGGGTTTTACTATTCATAACAGCTAGTTTTAGTAATATTTTAATAGCATACCGTTGTTTAGTGAAACTCAGTATTGCGTACGACAAAAGCTATCAAGGAAGGTCACGATTGCGTGTAAAGAAATCCAAGCTAGTGTTGTGTGTAGTGAATGAATCCTTTGATGATGTATATAACATAAAAACAAAATATTTCTCATAAAATTCTCGGGTGTTACATTCAACACCCCTTAAAATAAATTTTTCCCTCGAAATCCGTCACTTTGTAACAAACAGATGAGGATACCCTTCCCTCATAATATCCTCAAGCTCCCATGTAGCATCTTTTAATTGGAGGTTCCTCCATAAAACTTTCACCAAGCGAGTGGTCTTGTTCCATAGGACTTTTTTGCTACGATCCAGAATATCTATCAGATGTTCTTCATAAAAAAGATCTTTCCCCAGTGGTATAACTTATGAGCTGAGTACATGTGAAGGATCAGGTATATAATTTCTCAGGAGAGATATATGGAACACATCGTGAACTTGATAGAGAGTCAGTTGAAGCGCCAATTGGTAAGCTACCTCCCCAACACGATCCAGTATATCGAAAGGAATGATATATCTTGGGCTCAGATTTCCCTTCATTCCAAATCTCATTACACTCTTCCAAGGAGATATTCGTAAGAACACATTTTCACCCACTTCAAACTCTAGGTCTTTTCTTCAGTTTTCGGCATAACTTTTTTGTCGACTCTGAGCTACTCTTATGTGTTGTTTAATAGATCAGATATTTTCTTCCATCTCATCAACAAGATTAGGTCCTAATAGATTTATTTGCCTAACTTCATCACATCAAGTTGGAGTCCTCCATTTCTTTCCATAGAGAGCTTCATAATGAGCCATTTGAATACTGGAATGAAAGCTATTATTATAAGAAAATTCCACCAAAGGTAGGTGTTGATCCCAACCACCTTTGAAATCCATAGAGAAAGCTCTCAACATATCTTCTAGAGTTTGAATTGTCCTCTCAGACTGACCATCTATCTGAGGATGATAAGTAGTGATGAAACTCAACTCTGTATCTAGAGTTTGCTGAAGACTTCGCTAGAACATTGAGGTAAACCTCGGATCCTGATCAGATATAATGGAAAGTGGTACTCCATGCAATCTTACCACTTCATTTACATATATCCTGGAAAGCTGATCCAGAGAGAAATCCTCTCTAATAGCAATGAAGTGTGCAGACTTTGTATGATGATCAACTATGACCCAGATAGCATTATTGCCTTTGGATGATTTAGAATGTCTGGTGACAAAGTCCATAGTGATGTTTTCCCATTACCATTCGGGTATGGGTAATGGTTGTAAAATCCCCTTAGACTTCTGTCTCTCAGCTTGAACTTGCTGAAAAACCAAGAATCTAGAGTCATATTCAGCAACATCTCTTTTCATGCCATCCCCTAGAAGTACTCTTTCAGGTCCCTATACATCTTCGTTATTCCAGGATGAATTGAGAATGAAGAATTATGAGCCTCATCCAGCAGCTCCTTCTTTAATTCTGGGATGGGAGAACACAAACCCAATTCCTGAAATTTATTATCCCATCACAATCAAGGTTGAATTCAGGATCATTTCTCACCTTCTATTGTAACTCTACATATTCTTTCTGTTACTCTTTAATCTTCACATGAATTTATGGTTGAACATTCATTTGAGAAAGATACGATTTTCCCCCTTCCATTATAATTCCATGATCCATCCTTTATAATCCATAAATATTGGATCTTTTGTGATCCTCATCATAGATAAACTGGCACGGTCTTGTCGACTTAATGCGTCTGCCACCTTGTTTGCTTTCCCAGGGTGGTAATTAATTGAGCATTCGTAATCCTTAATCAGCTCCAACCATCTTCTTTGGCGCATATTCAGAACCTTTTGTGTGAAAATATACTTTAAACTTTTATGATCTGTATAAATATCACACCTTTCACCATAAAGGTAATGCCTCCAAATCTTTAATGCAACGATTACCATAGCTAACTCCAAATCATGAGTTGGGTAATTTTGCTCATGGATTTTCAACTGTCGTGAGGCATAAGCTATCACCATATCATTTTGCATAAGAAAACACCCTATCCCCTTCTGGGATGCATCACTATAGATCACAAACCTTTCTCCACTACAAGGAAGTTTAATTACAGGTGCACTGGATAATATTCTTTTCAACTCCTTGAAATTCTCTTCACATTCCTCCATCCATACGAACGTAACTCTTTTTCGAGTAAACCTGGTGAGTGGATTAGATAATCGTGAAAAATCTTTCACAAAACTTCGATAATATCCAGAAAAACCAAGAAAACATCAGATCTCGGTTACTGTTGTTGGTCTCGACCATATTTCTATAACCACTGTTTTTACTGGATCCACAGATATCCCATATTTTGAGATTATGTGAACCAAAAATGCAACTTTTTGAATCCAAAATTCACAATTGGTAAATTTTTCATAAAGCTTCTCCTTTCTTAGGGTCTTCAATATAATTCTCATGTGATCTTAATTTTCTTCCTTGATCATTGAATAGACAAGAATATCTTCTATAATGACTGCCACAAACTGATCAAGATAGGCTCTAAAGACTCTATTCATCAGATCCATGATGATAACAGGGGAATTAATAAGACCAAATGGAATCAATAAAAATTCATAGTGTCCATACCTTGTACGGAAATCCGTCTTTGGTATATCCTCCCCTTTGACCCTTAATTGATGATACACTGAATCAAGATCAATCTTGGAAAAGTATTGAGCTCCATGTTGTTGGTCAAATAAGTCATCAATGCATGGGAGAGGATATTTGTTCTTGATAGTGATCTTGTTAAGTTCTCGATAATCAATGCAGAGTCTCATTGATCCATCTTTCTTCTTAACAAACAGAACCGGTGCTCCCCAAGGTGACACACTAGGGAGTATAACTCGTTTATCAAGATTCTCTTGGAGTCTATTCTTCAATTCATACAAATCAATTGGGTCCATTCTATAAGGTGTCATTGAAATAGGAAAATCACCCGGTACGAGTTCTATTGAAAACTCTACTTCACGATTTGGTGGAAGACCTGAAAATTCCTCCGGAATGACATCCTCAAACTCACATATAATGGGCATATTCTCAATCGTGAGTTTCTCTCCAACCATTTGAGATAAATAACCTTCATTTAGTGGAATCAAGACCCATAAGATGGAAGAAATTTCCACTGGAAGGTTATGTTCTTCCTTGCATAGATAGATGATCATAGATTGATCTGGAATATGAAATGTGAATTCCCTTCATTGGAGATTGATATAAGCTCAATATAGAGAAGTCCAATCTATTCCAAGTATCACATCAAATTCCACTATAGGAAGGATCACAAGATTTTCAGGAAGCACTTTCCCATAAACTTCAATCGGAGAAGAATTATAAACTTTTGATGCGTCTGTTGTGCCATTAGGGGTTGTCACAGCTAACTCAACATCTAATTGTTGAGGTAACATGGTGATACCCTTAGAAAATTCTTCATAAATAAAAGAGTGGGTGGATCTATAATCAAATAAAACATTTTCTACTTTAGAGTGGATGGTAAGTGTACCTTTCAACACTTCGTTATCGTACTCCACATCGCTGATAGAAATTGCATATGACATTCCTTTGTCTTTTTTCCTTAAGAGTTTTTTGACGTCGATCATCATCAACAACCCTTGGATTTGGGCATTGATTAGCATAATGCCCCATTTCCTTCAACTTGTAACACTGAAGTGTAGGAGGTGCACTCTGTGTAGCCATTTCTTTGTTCGCATCACTAGAAATCTTTTTCACATCATTGGGGCATTCAAATGCCCGATGACCTTCTTTTACATAATTGAAACATTTACTTGTCCCTTTAAGACAACTCCCTCCATGTTTCTTTCCACACATTGATAATAAGGGAAAACTCATCTTCTTTTCAGTGTTCTCTTTAGATTTTCCTTTGAATTCCATTTTCCTCTTCTTATCAAACCCATGGGACTGATGGGTTACACCAATCTCCATATCAACCTTGAGAGCACATCGAACAATTTCCTCATAGCTATTGAAGTCCCTTATGGATAACGCCCTTCGAAGACTTAGTTTTAAGGCACTAAAGAATCGATGGATATTACTCTCAGGTTAGATAATAATACCAGAAGCGTACCTTGCATGTCTTGTAAAATTAGATTCATAGGTACCAACAGATTCATCATCCTTTTTCATTAGTTCAAGAAATTCCTTCTCCATATTTGTTC
The DNA here is from genome assembly GCA_963277665.1 of Viscum album. Taxonomy (NCBI): domain Eukaryota; kingdom Viridiplantae; phylum Streptophyta; class Magnoliopsida; order Santalales; family Viscaceae; genus Viscum; species Viscum album. The sequence goes on from OY728152.1 coordinate 1,504,983,221, forward strand.
GAAGAATACGAGGGGAGTACTTATTGAAAAATAATTTCTTGAACTCGTCCCATTCCATGGACTCAATTTCATCTCTTTTCCTATTATTCTTGATAAGTTTCCACCATTGATCAACATCTCCTTCCACACAATACGCTGCTAAGATGAATTTATCATGTTCAGAACATTGAAGAACTGAAAATATCTTTTCAGTAGTACTGATCCATTGTTCAGCAACTAATGGATCAGTAGACCCGCTGAATGAAGGTGGACGCTGCCACATGAAGGATTCAATAGAATTTTGCTCCTTCCATTGCTCGTTTGGATGTCCTGCATGATTTATATCTTGAGAAAGTTGTGTGAGCATGGCTACAAGACTTTGCATTCAATCTCCCATAACTTTTGGTTGCTTAGGGGGACAATCATTTCATTTCCCATCGCATTCTGCATTAACATGGTTCCTTCAGCTTCCAACCATTGACTAAAACCAAGAAGAATAGTGTGAGCAACACTAATTATAGTAGGAAAACCACATAATCATGAATAAAATTTTACACTTAAGGTCTTACCATAGGTTATTCATGGCCATTTATAAAACACTATGATTGTGTTCTATGCTTAGACTTATCCTTAGGGTTCTTACTAAGGCATTCACATCCAAGTTTCCAAAGGATGACTATACCTTTCCTCTGATACCAACTATAATGACCCATACATTACATACATTGTTAATAAATCAAAATTGAAGTACACTTATTACAACATATAAAAAAACCTTGGAAGGACCGTATAGATATAACGTCTTTAGAAACTGGGAAACATAAACAACTGGTTCATAAAGCATCTACATTGCCTCCCATTTATTTCATCATATCTAGAGTCCCTTCTGGCATATCCTACTTAATAAAAATTTTCCTGACCTGGGGAAAGAAAACATACAAAAGGGTGCGCTCAAATTCTCAATACGGGTAAAAAAAAGAAAAACCAATCACATCATATTCATAAGAACATAACATTTTGGAAATCTTAACCTGTAAAAGAAATCACAATTTCATAACATGGGATAAATCATAGTAGTGAAATTTAATCCCAATAATCATAACATAAAACATGAAACTTTTTGGCATACACACATAATCTTATAGAATCGTTTCATAGTAGTCAAGACTCATTGCCAAGACTATCTTAGCGGACAAAGTCCATTTTTGAACCGAGTTCACTCCTCGTTTCAGTCCTATTTAACTGAACCATATTAACCAGCCGTTCCATCCATGTATATATCATGAGATATAAATCATTACCCAATTCATTAGAGTGAGATATAGGTCCCACCCATATCATAATGATACCATTCTTATGTGTGCCACAAAATCATAAATCAAATATAATTTCATAACCCATGTAATAAATTGGGATTCTTAAACATCGTGACATCATAAAACAATTCATATAAGATAAAGGAATTCTTAAAAATAATTCAATCACAACATAATTAAACCAATTTAATAATAGGGATAGAAACAGAACTCTATATTATCTTATATGGAATGTAATTTCGATAAAACACTAAAACTCCATTCTTGAGGAAAATATCCTCTCTACTTCAAAAACATTTTTCCATTATTAACATGTTATACAATTTTAAACTAAAAGAAGTTGATTAAAAATAAACTTGAAAACTTGTAAAGGATGCTTCATTTAAATAATGTTATAAAAATAAATTCATTCCATATAATTTAAAAAAATCATTCTTCCCGTACTTATGTCAGAAATGTCAGAAAGTACCTCGTACAAAAAACGATAAATGATTCCTTTCATATCTTTTACTAAAAACAAAACGAAGGGTAAAAATGGATTTAAAAAATTGTAGGAGTATATAAATAATATTACATATTGAGGAAACATGGATGTGGATGACAAATATTCCCCAGTAAATTCTGAAGTATAAACAATCTCAGATAAAAATTGAGATTGCGAGATTGTCCCTTACCTTAGGTCCGATTTGCTTCATAAGTGTCTGAACCTCCTGTATAATGATTTAAATAATGTTATTGACTTATTCTGGAATCATACTTATTTTTATGATATCATATATGGTTATATTCATGTCTTCTTATTAGTAATATTTCATTACTACATGTTATTCGGGTGTTTATTACTTTTTGTTCTTATGGGTGTTTTGTCGAATAAATTCTTATTCTTATTTTTAGGTTATAGATACCTCATTTAAATAATGTTATTAATGTAATATATATCATATTAATTCATTAAATTCATTTATATAATCATTATTCAATGAAGATCGTGTAGAACGAGTCGCATCACATCGTCGAGACGGTATTCCGTACGTACGCACGAGCGATGATATCATTCCCATGATCGTGGAATTTTATTAGAGTGTATGTATACTATTTCAGAATCAATATCACTTTAAAATAATCATATATAGTTACTCTTTACACCATTATACCCATCCATGTAAGTTGGTGGTGGAAAATAGATTACACCACGGCATGGAGACGGTATTCCGTACGTACGCACGCGCGGGGATTTCGTTTTCCGTAGGATGTATAGATGGTGAAATAGAGTTGTTTCATAAATATTATAACATATCCATATATCAGTGATACTGATGTAATTATTTCATAATGAAACTACTAATGAAGAAGAATTTGAAGAAGAAATAAAGTTGAAATAATCGATAACGGACATTACCTCTTCTTTGAAGCGCCACTTTGAGACCTCTGTTTAGGGAACTACAATTGGTCTTTGATTACGACCAAGACCTCTAGGATGTTTCTAGGGAAGTGGAGAAGATAATTTTTCAGGTTTTGGCCGAGATTGAAGGCTCAATGTGGTGTGAGGAAGAGAGGGAGGAGGTGCCCTTTTATAAGGGATGAGAGGGGGACCTTTGGAAAAACTAAAAATATTATTTTATTATAAAGTAATATTCGTTTTTTAATAGCTCTAAATTGATTTATTTAAAATATAAGGTAGGGATGGGTCGAAATTCTTTAATCCAATAGAATTTATACAAGTTTAGGGTTATATTTTAACCTTATATTTAGATTTATCTTTAAATTAGATAATTTAACTTTTATTGTGTCTTCTTGTTTTGTTACACTATAAGGTTAATAAACATACTATAACAAGCCAAACGAACCCCAAGTTGTTTATTATAACCTTATCTAATTCATTTGGCTGAGACATATATTTTTAGGAATAAAATAACAATTAATAATATAAAATTTGTTTTCAAAACTATTTTATGTCTATTTTGACACTATTTGGTAATTGATTTTTGTGAAAAATCAAAACAGAAATATTAGTTCGAAAAAAGTTAATTAAATCAATACTAACATGTAATATTAACATATAAAATTATTGGAATTCATGAAAAGCATCAAATTACATTTATTTTGGTATTTATAACATCAATTATGTCAATATTTCATTAATAAGATAATTACTTCATCATCATTGTGTCATACATAAATTAAATTATTCAATTTCTAAAAATTACAAATAAAATACCATTATGTAGGAAATAGTTATATATTCATAATGAATATTTATAGTTGAATTTATCTTATGTATAATCCTATATTAAAAATGATTTAGTTATTAAACATTGATTTTAACTATTTTAACCCTTCTTTAAATAAATTAATAATAAATGTCCTAATCTAATCCATGTGGGCCTAAATGGTCATATTTTATTCCTAAGGTTGTTTGTGGTTGAATTACACTTATCCATTAGAATTAGGACGTGTTTTAGGGTAATAATAATAACATTTTTACCCTTAATTACCCTATTTACTTTTAACCGTGGTAAAAAAAAGTAAAAGGTTACTATTCACCAAAACTTATTTAATCACATTGAACCACATTTTAGTCCTTGATATTAACATTGTCTCTCGGATTTTCAAAATTCCACTCACAGAAGCATTAAAATTATGTTTTATGTTAATTTTCTAATTCTCCTAGGAGGTGGGTAAAATACGGTGAAAAGTTCAATAAACTTTTTATATATCTAAAATTATTATTAAATGACTCTAATGAATTGAATTGAACTTATATAGTTATTATGTATCAATTTTAACCTAAAACAAAATTAAATAAAATAAATAATTATTTAAATAAAAAGTCAGTTTTTAAATAGTAACCCAGTGTTTTCACTATTCATCAAAAATTGAACATTTTCAGAAAATTACCAAAATTTCACCCTAGGCTAATTTCGATATTCCGAATACAAAAATAAATTCCCTTTTGAGAAATAAAATTTACAAAATTTCAAAAAGAGGGTATTACACTTCATAACGACTAGTTTTAATAATATTTTAATAGCATATCGTTGTTTAGTGAAACTCGGAATTGCGTACGATGCAAGCTATCGAGGAAGGTCGTGATTGCGTGTAAAGAAAGCCAAGCTAGTGTTGTGTGTAGTGAAATATTCCTTCGATGATGTATCTAACATAAAAAAAAAATATTTCTCATAAAAGTCTCGGGTGTTACAACTATATATCCGGTCGTGTGACTGATGAAATGAGTTGTTGGAGCATATGTGGTACGTTCCATGTATAGGATTAACACGATGTGTAGTGTTACACTGAAAAACCCCATGTGGTTTAACCATGTATAAGTACATGGTAAGGAGGGAAAATTCTAGGACCATCTATGTCTCAAGAGGAACACACCATGTGTTAGGGGTGTTACATGAGCATTATTTGTAGAGGTATATGCCATGTTAAAAGCATAATGGAACATGTTGTGTACAGTTTATACATGCCACATAATCCTGTTCTATAAAACATGAATGTCCTTATTATCTTGTTCCGTTACAAAAATTCTATATTGATTTCCTTGAAAATCTTGTACTGCATTGTGTGCTTCACTTTGTAAAGTCATGCAGCTAAGACATCCTCTGGTTGTACTCCAGGTATAGGGTGATGATCCAACATCAGAAATGGTAGATCAAGGACAACTAGTAGATCCTCCCATCATGTCTGTCTTGGCACCGATTAATATACCGGATGTCAGTGTGGATGAAAATATCCTTTTAGGATTTATGAGGATGACGCAGACCTTACAGGGAGCACCACATGTTACCCCGACTATAGAGGAGTTTACATGGGTGTTCCAGTAGTAGCATCCTCCCATGTTTTCAGGGTATGGAGGACCAAAGGCTGTAGAGTCATGGTTGGAAGCCATGATTTCTATCTTTGAGCATCTGGAGATGCCTCGTAAGAGGAGGGTGAAGCTCACGATCAACATGCTACATGATTCCTCAAAGAGATGTTGAGATGTTGTCGCATATGCAAGATTTCATCTAGATATTTCTTGGGAATATTTTCATATGAACATCTATGATTACATCTACCACAAGACATTGAGGGCCTACTAAGCCCTAGAGTTCATGAATTTAGAATTGACCACTATTTCAATGATGGATTACTCATCTCTCTTTACGGAGCTTCAGTGATTCAAACATGTTTTGCAAGGTGATGAGTTATATTTGGCTAGGTGGTTTGAGGATGGTCTCAGGTATAACATTTGATCATAAGATCATGATATTAGGATGAATTAGTTAATGGGTATAGTAAACCATGTGCTGATTAAGGTGCACAATCTATGGGAGTTGGGAGCTATGAACCAGGGTAGTTCAATATCCAGGTTTGGTACTTCTTTGTTTGATAATAGGAAGTATCATAGAGAGACTTCATGTGGTGATTCTAGTAATAGGGATATACGTACAGGTAGCTAGGTGAGGTGATACCAATGTGGGAAGAGTGGGAACATGAGACCTCAGTGCCCGTGAGACCCAGTTGGGTGCTGATATTTTAGCAAGATAGGCCATCTTCAACATTTTTTTTATATTTTTTCTCACCAAAAACTAGTGAGAAGGGATAAATTATGAATCCAATTTCCAAAGGAGGACCATCAGCATCTCCTCAATCATTAAACTGAGTTTTTCATGTCGTTTGGGTAGAGGAGGTGGTTGTGGCCATAGTAGCCAGATGACAGGTTTTCAGCAACAACAGGGTAGATCAGCTCAAGGTAGTTAGGCAGGGTCACTAGGCCACGGTACAGTTTTGACTTTTGTAGTGGAGAAAACCTTGAAGGAATAGTATCTCAGACCATCTATGGTTAGAGGTATGATTTTAGTTTCCTAAGTTTTATCGACTTCTCTTTTTGATATTGGGGCATCCCATAGTTTTATATTTGTTTCTATTATGGAGATCCATAGGCTTTGTATCTTTACTTATGATGTTATTAAAATGATAGAAACTCTGTTGGGGATCAAGACAACTAGTGTACATCAGTTCAAGGAGTGACCCGTTGAGGTTTGTGGGTGTCACTTTTTATAGGACCTCTATTTCATAGAGAAGACATGCATCAATTTCATTCTTGAAATGAACTGGTTGGCCATTTGACAGTCCCTAGTTGACTGCTATCATCATTGGGTGAATTTCATGTCAGTAGAGGGAGGTTTTTTTCTGCACAAGGGAGAATGGGATGTCCATAAGATCGGAGCTAGACCTGAGCATCATGGGTTAGGAGGAATTACATCCCATATTATTAGTTAATATATTGATGATCTGGGGACATAACATATGGACTTTCATCCAGTGGTAGATCATTTCAGGGATGTATTTTTTGAAGAAATGTTCAGGTTTTCCTCAAGATTGAGAGGTAGATTTCTCTATTTATCTTGTGCCAATAGTGGAAAAGATGATCATTCCACCTTATAATATGGCTACACCAGAGTTAAAGGAGCCCAAGAAGTAGTTATAAGAGTTAAAGGAAAAGGGTTTCATCAGACTCAGTACTTATCCTTGGGGTTCGCCTATCTTATTTTCAAAAAAGGCAGAAGATACCCTTAGAACTTGTGTGGATTATCAGAAGATGGTCCATTTGATGATCATGAACCGATAACCCTTTCCTAGAATTGATGGTCTATTTGATCAGATTCACGAAGCACGGGTGATCTGAAAGATTGAAATGAGATCTAGTTATCATCAGTTGTAGATTAAACCATCAAGTATACCTATTACAACCTTTTGGATAAGGTATGTCTATACAAGTATTTGGTTAAGATGTTCGGTCTCACGAATGCAGAAAAATTTTCATGGCACTAATGAACCGAGTTTTCCATCCTTACATGGATTATTTTGTGGTAGCCTTCATGGATGATATGTTGTGGTACTTCCACACTTGACATGACCATTCCACCCATCTTGAGATCATATTGAGTACACTGAGAGAGAATCAGTTATATGGTAAGATGTAATAATTCCACCTTTGGATAGACCATATTCACTACTTGGGTCATGTTTTCTCAGAGATAGGTTTATCAGTAGAACTGAATAAAGTGAGTGAAAAAATTTCATCTGAGTAGATGAAGAATGACTTTGAGGTGAAAAGTTTTTTTGGGTTTGGTTGGTTACTATATGAGATTCATTCAGTACTTTTCATGCTTTGCAGCACCACTAATGGGCCTAACTGAAATGGGTGGGAAGTACTTGTGAATATATTCTTGTGATTCATCCTTTCCATAGTTGAAGGGGAATATGAAATTAGCACTAACACTGATTTTTCTAGACATATAAATGAGTTACACTATTTATTCTGATGCATCAGGTATTGGGCTTGGAGCGGTGCTTATGAAAGGGGAAAGAGTCTTTGCATTAGAGTATTTATAGTTTAGGACACATCAGAGGATTTACCTAATGCATGATCTCAAGTTAGATGCAATTGTGCATGCTTTCCAGTATTGGAGACATTATCTTTTGGGGGATCATTTTTTGGTGTACACTGACCAAAAAATCCTCAAGTACATCTTTACTCATTGTGATCTGAAATGTAAACAGTGATGGTGTGTTCAGTACTTTCAGTCTTAAGACATTAAGCTTTCCTACACACCTGGGAAAGGCAACACAATGGCTGATGTGTTGAGCAGGAGGACTCAGATATATGTAGTTCAGGAGGAAAGTAATGAGTGGAAGCTAATGTAAGTATTCTATGATATGCAATTATAGGCTCACGACATACAATAGAATACATTCCTCTCTTCTATAGCTATTACCTCTACTCTAATGGATCGAGTGCGAATGAGTCATATCTCAGATTCGGAAGTCCTCGTCCTACGGGAGACTGTGTTAGGAGAGGACCCTACTCTTTGTTGGCCTTAGGTAACGATGGGGTCTTGTGTTTTCATGGACTTGTATGGGTGTCAGCAGTCATACATGAGGATTTGATGCAAGATTTTCATTCCCCAGTTTGGGCAGTTCAACTCGGTGACACCAAGATGTATCAAGAATTACACTATCATTATTGGTGGCTAGATATGAAGTGGGATGTAGCAAGTTTTTTTTATGTGATGTTCCACTTATCAGCTAGTGAAGATGAAGCATCAGTGTCTAGCATGGGTATTAAAGTAGTTACACAGTCCTTAGTGGAAGTGGAATGATGTCGTGATGGAATTTTTGATGGATATATAGAGGTATCCTTGAGGAAATGATGTTTTATTGGTTTCTATTGACACAATCATGAAGGTTGCACAATTCATAAAGATTAGGGAAACCTTCAATGTTTATGATATTGGAATGTAGTACACCCAAGAGATTGTACATTTTCATGGTGTCCCACACTCTATTGTTTTAGAGGGAGATTCTCAGTTTACTTCTCATGTTTGGAAGGGATGATAGGGGACCTTTAGTTTATAGGTATATCTACGTACAACGTACCATTCCTAGACTAATGGCCAGTCTGAGTGCATGATTCAAGTTTTAGAGGAAATTCTTTGAGTATGCATCTTGGATTTCGGGGGCTCTTGGGAGAGACACATAATCCTAGTGGAGTTTTCCTACAATAATAGATTTTAGGAAACGTTTCAGATGACACCTGATGAGGCTTTATAAGGTAGGCCATGCTGATCACCCCTATTATAGCTGTAGGAAGGAGAGTCATCTATTCTAGGACCTCATATTATCTAGGAGATCACATATCAAGTGGAATTAATTCATAAGTGGATGGATACTACAAAGTCTCTCCATAAATCTTATGATGATCGACAGAAACAACCTCTATAGTTTGAGGTCGAAGATCATGTTTTATTACATGTCACACCAATTTTGGGACATAGGAGGATTAGAATACATGGGAATCCTTCACTAAGATATGTTTGGCCATTTTAGGATTTGGAGAGAGTCGGTTTGTTTGCCTATTAGTTGTATTTACGTCAGAGGTATTATGCTATGCATGATGTCTTTAATGTTTATCAGCTACAATGTTAGTTTTCGTACTCGTCTCATGTTTTTTAACCTGAGGAGGTTGAGTTAGAGGTGGATGCATCCTTCGAGGAGAAACCTATTCGGATTATGGATTATAGCATGACGGTTAACTGTGGATGGTCTGTTCCTTTGGTATGGGTGTTATGGTAGCACCGACAAGTAAAGGATGAGACGTGGGAGAGGGAGGCTGACATTCAATCATAGTTGCTAGAGTTGTTCCAAGTGTCTTCTTCACAACCCTTGTTAGTGAAATTTTGAGATGAATTACTGTAAGGTGGGGAATTTGTATGAACCCGAATCTTCATATTAGGTATGGATCTTTATTTTCAAGTGTTTTTTGATGAAGTAGAATGAAATGATAATTTTCCATGCACATGCCATGTACTCAGTTTCCCCGTATAGATATGTACTGGCCATGTAATGGCCATGTACATGGACTTATAGGTGACCTAGATGACAACCTAAAGCGGGGGTCGGTCGAGGCTAGTACATGACATGTAAATTAAATGAACATGTTGTTCACTTTTTTTAATTCAATAAATAGGTATGGGGTGTCACCTTATATTTGTAAATACCTTCTTCTCTCCTCGATTCGTAGAGGAGAGTGACAAAACATCGAGGAACTTCGATCCCCTAACGATTCTTCGTCCGACCTCCGATTGAGAGGCCATTGGGTGTGTTGGTTTTCTACTACTGAGTTCTATCGTTCCATAAATACTTTCTTCCCAAATCCTCCTCTCTCATGAGTATTTCAATGATGATTATTTTTTCCCTTTTTTTAGATCTACGTCACTCTAGGACAATTCTAGGGCCAACATTCAAGAGTTTTGATCATACGACATCAAGGTCAGTGGATTTTTCATTTTTTCAATAGTCCTTGGATTATATATGTTTAAAGTTACAAATATCCATAATTTGGGTATTTTTTATTTTGGAATTTGAACCTGTTTAATACCTGCTATATTTTTTTATTGATAAAGGGTGGTTCTATATACATAATGTTTTATAACTTGTCGTGGGACACCCCATTGGTGCATTCCCTTGATTAACTATTTTTGGCTGTTGGGCCTAGGTTTCCTATGAGTCATACCTTGTTTCCATGCCTTGAATTATTTAGGATGATGTTTGATTTATTATATTAATTAAAATTGTTATGACTAAGAATTTTTTCCATGTAATAGTTACAGATTACATATACTGCCTTATTATGATATTCCTGCTATTTTTCAGGTGGACTGTGAGAGTCGTGGACAAGGAAAACTGTGGGGGTTTATGGGTTTAATTACACCGGATCATGAGAGCCTTGGTGTAGACTTTGACACTAGGATATTGACCGTGAAAGATACCCAAGAGGTCATTTATGATTATTGTGCTATGATGACCCAAGGGGTATTGACTGTGAGAGCTACTCGAAGGTCGTTTATAATTTATTGATGCCATGTTGAATCATGGGTATTGACTGTGAGTGCGGCCTAGGTGGTGTTTTGTAATTGATTAGTGTTGTGTTCAAATCAAAGGGGTTAGACTGTGAGAGCTTTCCCTGATGGTTTTTGTGAAAGATTTAATGATTGTGATGAGTCTGCCAAGCCAAAGCACAAGCTTGAACTCGGTCTTCCTTGTTTGTATAGATGGTCTTCTAAGATGTCTACTGTTACTATTACATAGGGGATATAGAGCTTAGGCTTGATTATAGGATTTCATTATTCAAAAAATTTGAATAATTAATAAATGTAAATTAATGTAATTGAAAATGGTAGGATGGTTTACTTTTGGGTACTTAATAGATTATTACTTCTTTATGTATATTACCTAGTATATATATTCATTGATAGTTAGGTACATATATTTGGGTTGTTTCCTACTAGGATTCATATCACACCTTATTTGGGTCATGATTTTGGTCCTAAATTGATTATTTTTTGTAGGTATAGATAAGGATAGGAACCCTTTTTAATCTGGTACGTGATTTCTCTTGGAGATGAAGAGGATATGATGTAGCTAAATCTTGCGATGCTTTTCGAGTTTTTTTATTTTTCAATACTTTGGTTTTAGTATTGTATTTCAAACATTGTGAATTATTTGGATGCTTTCCTAGAAACATGTTATAGGCCTCATTTTTATATGCTCTAGTTATATTATTACCAGTCTTCTGATGTTTACATTGTTGTATGGTATTACTGCTTCCACTATTTTTTATATATAGATTCCATTTTTTATATTATGCCAATGAGGGAAGAGTTTCCCCAATTTCTTACTTTGGCCCTCTGTAACACCCTGTGATTTAATGAGATATAATCATTTTAATTTCTTTCATATCTTCTGTTGTATGATATACCAAGATTATCTTGCTCTATATGCAACACTGTATTAGCTTGCAGTATAGACAACACTATTATTGGATTGTGTTACACACAATTTCAAGTTCGTTTGATATTAGTTATTCTACGCAAAATTGAGGGTGTATATATATATATATTCAATGTATAAATGAAATATGTTAGGATTCTATTATACGCAAAAACAATAGAATCTTGCACTACATACAATGCTGACTTGGCTTGCATTACACGCAATCGTGACCTTCCACGATAGCGTGTTTAGTATGAAATACCGGGTTCCACTAAACAACGATATGTTATTAAAATATTATATAAACTAGTCGTTATGAATAGTAATACACACTTTTTAAAATTTTATAAATTTTATCTTTCAAAATGGACTTCATTTTTGGATTCGAAATACTGAAATTAGCCTAGTGTGAAATTTTGGTATTTTTCTGAAAAAACTAAATTTCTAATTAATAGTGAAAACACTAAGTTATTTGTTAAAATAGAATTTTTATTTAAATAATAATTTATTTTATTTAAATTTATTTTAGGTCAAAATAGACACATAATACTTATATTAGTTCAATTTAATTCATTGGAGTCATTTTATAATAATTTTAGATACATAAAAAGTTTATCGAACTTTTCACCGTCTTTTACCCACCTCCTAGGAGCCATTTCAATTGTACATAATACATAATTTTACCACTTATGTGAGTTGAATTTATAAAATCTGAGAGACATGGTTATTACCAAGGAATAAAATGTGGTTCAATAAGATAAAAATAATTTTTGGTGAATAGTAACTTTTTACTTTTATTTACCAGAGTTAAAAGTAAATAGGGTAATTAAGGGTAAAAATGATGTTATTATTATCATAAAACATGTCCTAATTCTATTGGATAAGTTTAATTCGACCAAAAGAACCTTATAAATAAAATATTACCCTTTAGGTCCACTTGTATTAGATTAAGAAACTTATTATTATTTTATTTAATGAAGAGTTAAAAGAGTTAAAATCAATGTTTAATAACTAAAACATTTTTAATATAGAGTTATGCATAAGATAAATTAGACTATAAATATTAATTTGAAATATAAAACTAGTTCCTACATAATGGTATTTTATTTATAATTTTTAGACATTAAATAATTTAATTTATTTATTTTACAAAGATGACGAAGTAATTACCTTATTAATGAAATATTAACATAATTGATGTTATAAATACCCCCAATAAATGTAATTTGAGACCTTTTATGAATTCCACTAATTTCATTGGTTAATATGACATTTTAGTATTGATTTAATTAATTTTTTTAGAACTAATAATGTTGTTATGATTTTCACAAAAATCAGTTACCAAATAGTGTCAAAATTGACATAAAATTGTTTTTTAAAAAAATATTATATTATTAATTGTTATTCTATTCTTGAAAATCTAAGGATCCAAAAAATGACTTAGATAAGGTTATATATATTAAAAATATACCACTTTGGGTTCGTTTGGCTTGTTATAGTATGTTTATTAACCATATAGTGTAAGAAAACAAGAAGACACGACAAAAGATAAATTATTTAACTTAGAGTTCAATCTAAATGATAAGGTTAAAATAGTAACCTAAACTTGTCTAAAACCTATTATTTGAGAGTATTTAGACCCATAACCACTTTAGATTCTAAATAATTCAATTCGGAGCTATTATAAACCTAATAAGACTTTATTATAAAATAATATTTTAAGTTTTTCCTAAGGTTCCCCTCTTCTCCCTTATAAAAGGGCACCTACTCCCTCTTCTCTTTACAAAATTTTGAGCAATAAAGCTCAGCCAAACCCTGACCATTTCCCTTATAGACATCCCTAGAAATATTAAATAGGTTTTTTCTCCTCAAAAGACAAACTCTAGTGCCTTAAGAGGAAGCTTAAAGGAGGTGCGCCAAAGAAGAGGTAATATCTTCTACCGATTCTTTCAAGTTTCTTTCTTCTTCAACTTCTTCTTCATTAGTTTTTTAATTATAAAGTAATAACATCTGTATCAATAATATACTGATATGTTATTATAAATATGAAACAAACCCATTTCACACTTTATCCATCATACGGAATACAAAATCACCACGTGTGCGTACGTACCGAATACCATATCCACGTCGTGGTGTAATCTATTTTTCCACCACCACCTTACTTGGATGGGTATAATGGTGTAAATAATAACTATATATTCTTATTATAACATCATAATGATTCTGAGATATTATATCATCCATTCAAATTCTATTCAATAATTATGGGAACGATATCATCGCTGGTGCGTACGTTCGGACTACCGTCTCCACGAACGCGATGAGATTCATTTTCCATGATTTACCATTCAAGTATGATTATAAAGTATATATATTAAATATTAAAGAAAGGTATTACATAATAAATACACTGGATTTATGTAAATATTTGTTTCATTTACTTAATTCCATTCAATTCAATAAAGAACCGAAAACAGCGTTCATGCGTACGTATGGCCAACCGTCTCCATGAACGGTGTATTTCATTCCATTTAACGATCTATCATATATATTTATATAATGAATATAAATTATATATAAATCATGTTTTACATTCTGTAATTAAGTAAATTAGGATATAAGTAACAATATCAAGAACAACAAATTGAAACACATATGATAAATGAACCGATTTTACCAAAAACGCTGCATTAACAGGGAATTTACAAAAGAACGGGTAATATAAAGTCATAAGTGAACCATATATGATATCATAACAATGAATATGATTATGTAATAAGTCAATTAAATTATTTAAATCATTATACAGGAGTTTAAAATACATACGAATCATATCGGACATATGGTAAGGGATAATTATATCAGTCTCATTATTATCCAAGATTGTTTATTCATAAGTATTTACTGGGGTAAGATTTATCATCCATGTCCATGCTTTCAAAAAAAGTGTTTTCATAAAATGTTTAATATTCTTCCATTTATTTTTAAAGTCATTTTTTCCATTTGTTGACTTTTACCACATTGTGTTGAAGGAATATTTCCTTTGTTTACCATATAAGGTAATTTTTGACTTTTTCGGGAAAAGTATGAGAATAATGTTTTTTTAACTTATACGGCATGAACGGATTTTTACGATTTCATAATGCCTAATTTTCCTGAAGATTCATCTACAATATTTCATTATTATTTTCATCAAAATCCTTTTATTTTAAAATTTAATGGCATTTTGTGAAGATCAAATGATTTTGAAGAAGAAACGATATTTTCCTCAATAATTCATTTCAAGTGTTTTTTCAAAACTATTTTCCATCTACGATAGAATTATTTAGTATGATTTTGTTTCAAGTATAATGTTTCTTTTATTCAAATGGTTTGATGAAATGATATCCATTTGTTTTATATGGATTAAATTAGGATGGGATGATGTTTATGAAACCCATTTTATTATTTGGGTTATGATGAATGATTTATGTTTAATTTGTGGAACAAGTAAGAATGATTTCATTATGAGTTGGGCAGGACCTATATCTCCCTCCAATATATTGGGAAATGATTTATATCTCATGAGATAGACATGGCTGTAACTGCATGGTAATCCGGTTCAGTGATACATGACTGGAATTAAGTCTGAACTCGATTCAAAAAGGGACTTTGTCCACTAAGATGGTCTTGGAAACAATGACTTTGCTACTATGGAAATCATAACATGTGTTTAATGGTTTCCACAATTAAATGTTTTAATCCCACGCTATTTTATCATGATTCATGTTTCTTTATGATCTATGCCTTACGTACTTCCATGTTTTATGTCATTGCTCAATATTTTGATGTTTAAAAATTATGTTCATGTTTTTAAGTTCAAATCTTTATGATTTGTTTTATTTTCTCCATGCTTACCCTTACTAAGAATTTGAGATCACCCTTTATATTTTTTCTTTTCCCAAGTATTTTAAGAAATGTTTTAGGTTAGAAAACAAAAGGGGAAGATCTTTATAGGATATGTTGAAGGTCTTTCACCACTATTTGAAGATTATGTTTTGAGTTTCCAAAGAAACTAAACTATAATGGTACTTGAGTGTTGGTTATTGTTATGTATTAAATATTCCACAAAAGTAATTTAATGTCCATGTATGTCAATATTTGGGTCTCTACAGTTGGTATCAGAGGAAAGGATTAGCCAACCTTTGGAAACTAAGATGTGAAAACTTTGGTGAAATCCCTAGATATTTTTCAAAGGTATGTCTAGGGATGTCTCTAAGGTTATTTATAAGTATAGGTTATAGTAATAGAATTAAGGTAATGATATTAGAATTATACCTAAGATGTTAGATATTTAAGGTAGTCCCCCTTTATTATGATTTTCCCCTAACAATATTTGTTTGGGTATTAGAAAATGGCTGGAATCATGAAGATTCACGATAATGGAGGATATGTTGGACAATGGAATGATATTATTAATGAGCAAACAAATGAAACAGGATTTAGAAGTCCAAAAATAGTTATTATTCCTAATCAGAAATCTCATAATATGATCAATAATCTCAACTTTGGTAAGTTTCCTGACTCATCTAATAAGAGAATGATGGAGTTTCATGATGATCATAGAGGAAAGAAAGTTCAATTTCTATCATGTAAATCATGTGGTAAGAGGAATCAGGGAGAATGTTTCAAAGGAACTGGAAGATGCTTATGGTGTGGAAAAAAAGGACACAAAGCCATTAATTTTAAAGGAAAAGGTTCAGTTAACAACATATATAAGGAGAATGGTATTGCTAAGACATCAACAACGGTTAAATGTTTTAAAAGTGGAATGTATGGGAATTATATGAACCAATGCCCTAAAGGAATGTCTAATGAAGAGAATCAACATGGTCATATGGGTAGTATCTATGTTTATGAGGATGAAGAGACTACAAATGATATGTGAGATGAAATAATTGTTCAAGCTCAATCAATGGTTTAAGAAGGTAGTGGAATGATTACATGTTTATCAAGAGTAACGTTGTATAAGTAATCTCATGGTACTATGGAATAAAGAGACTTCTAAGGATTGTTACCAAATTGTATTTACATATGTTTTTGAAATTATATGTTGAATGGTACCGGTAACCACGATAGGTTATTCAGATATTTTTGGAAAGCACCTAATATGCACATAAAGAAGGGATAAGGAGATAATGAAATGTTTGATAGTATTAATGAGATCATGATTGATAAAGGACAAAGTGATATCATGGTTTGAGTATATTGAATTTTTGGGATTTTGGTATATGGAAAGAGTTACCTTTTGAAAGAATTCATGTTTTCACTATGGTTCTATTGTAATTTATGAGAATACATGATTAAGGTATTCACATGTTTGGAATGCGATCAACAAGATATATCTTATGATATATAGGGGATAAATTATGGTATTCACTTTCTTATTATGTGACCTTTCCAGTAATCGTTTTCTTTATACTATGAGATTGGAGAGATGTATTTTGGATAATTCTAAAGATTAGAATGGATTATGTCAGACATCAAATAGTATTGTTTAAGGATATGAATTTTTTCGATATAATTTATGTAATGTTATTATATTGTTGTTTTAGAAAAAGGACAACCTACAAGACAGGCGACAACCCATCACGTCAGACAAGGTTGCAGGAATAAAACCCAGAACCGAAGTGTGACATTCATTTCTCTCCTACCACCGGCCTACATGAAGTCCCTGGTTAGTAGAAACTAATTTTATTTTATTAAGCGGTATGATAGATGAAGTATAAGTCCATTTAGGAACCATATATGAATACTCTCACCATATATTCACATATGTATAAAAATCATGTTAACCTTATGTTTGAGACAAATGGTATGACTTATCATTCTATCGCATGATCTACTAACACATCACGGATGAAAAATTCAACTTTATTTCTTTAAGAGATGAAGTGTAAATTGTTCAAGGCACAAACTATAGTGATATTGTACCAAAATCAAGTAAGTATTTCTTCTAATTAAAAATTTTCAACTTTAGGGAAATGATATTGAAAACCAAAAATGTTTTCCTAGTGATCTTATATCTGATGAATCCGATGGTACCTTAGATCATCACAAATTTATGTCTTTGTGATTGTTTTCTTTTTCATAGCCATGTTCTCTACCACTCTCCATCAGAACATGATGGTTATATTTCTCTTCCATATCTATATTTTCATCTATGTTATCCTATGTAGAAGCCTAGTGATTAGTTAATTTGGGTAACCATTACCATTCATAATTAAGTTTTTAAAGTTAATTTTTTGTATTCCTTTTTACGATGTGGGTTTTTATTAATGAAACTTTCAAGTAGTAAACTATTTCTAACCCCGACGAATTTTGAGGGAGAAATTCATTTTAAGGGGGTAGAATGTAACTCCCCGATATTTTATGAGATATAAAAATTTTAATTTCTTTCATATCTTCTGTTGTACACTATACCAAGATTATCATACGCTAAACACAATTTTAACATCGTATTAGCTTGCAGTATACGCAAAACTATTCTTGGATTGTGTTACACACAATTTCAAGTTTGTTTGATAGTAGTTATTCTACGCAACATTGAGTGTATATATATATATATTCAATGTATACATGAAATATGGTTGGATTATATTTTATGCAAAACCAAAATAATTTTTCACTAATGCAACCCTGAATTGGCTTGCATTACACTCAATCGCGACCTTCCCCAATAGCGTGTGTAGAACGCAATACCGGGTTTCACTAAACAACGATATGTTATTAAAATATTATATAAACTAGACGTTATGAATAGTAATAACAACTTTTTAATATTTTATAAATTCTATCATTCAAAATGGAATTCATTTTTGGAATTGGAATATCTAAATTAGCCTAGGGTAAAATTTTGGTATTTTTCTGAAAACATTCAATTTTTGAGGAATAGTGAAGACCCTGAGTTATTGGTTAAAACTGACTTTTTATTTGAATAATAATTTATTTTATTTAAATTTATTATAGGTCAAAATAGATACTTAATACTTATATAAGTTCAATATAATTCATTAGAGTCATTTTATAATATTTTTAGATACATAAAATTTTTATTGAACATTTCACCGTCTTTTACCCACCTCTTTTGAGCATTTGAAATTTTACATAAAACATAATTTTAACACATCTGTGAGTTGAATTTATAAAATCCTAGATACATGGTTATTATCCAGGAGTAAAATGTGGTTCAATAAGGTAAAAATAATTTTTGGTGAATAGTAACTTTTTACTTTTATTTACCACGGTTAAAAATAAATAGGGTAATTAAGGGTAAAAATGATATTATTATTACTCTAAAACATGTCTTAATTCTATTGTATAAGTTTAATTCGACCGAAAACAACCTTATAAATATAATATTACCCTTTAGGTCCCCTTGTATTAGATTAGGACACTTATTATTATTTATTTAAAGAAGAGTTAAAAGAGTTAAAATCAATGTTTAATAACTAAAACATATTTAATATAGAGTTATACATAAGGTAAATTTGAATATAAATATTTATTATAATGATAACATGAATTACAACATAATGGTATTTTATTTATAATTTTTAGACATTAAATAATTTAATTTATTTATGCCACGATGATGATGCAGTAATTACCTTATTAATGAAATATTAACATAATTGATGTTATAAATACCCCAATAAATGTAATTTGATACTTTTTATGAATTGAACTAATTTTAAACATTAATATGACATGTTAGTATTGATTTAATTAATTGTTTTCTAACTAATAATGTTGTTATGACTTTCCAAAAAAATCAATTACCAAATAGTGTCAAAATTGACATAAAATAATTTTTAAAACAAATATTATATTATTAATTGTTATTCGATTCTTAAAAATCTAAGGTTCGGGAAAAATGACATAGTTAAGGTTATATATATTAATTACTAACCACTTGGGGTTCTTTTGTCTTTTTAGAGTATGTTTATTAACCATATAGTGTAAGAAAACAACAAGACATGGTAAAAGTTAAATTATTTAACTTAGAGTTAAATCTAAATTACAAGGTTAAAATATTAACCTAAACTTGTCTAAAACCTATTGGTTGAGTGGATTTCGACCCATAACCACTTTATCTTCGAAATAAATTAATTTGGAGCTATTATAAACCGGATATGACTTTATTATAAAATAATATTTTAAGTTTTTCCTAAGGTGCCCCTATCCTCCCTTATAAAAGGACACCTCCTCCCTCTTCTCTTTACACAATTTTGAGCTTTCAAGCTCGGGAAAACCCTGAACATTTTCCTTTTAAACTTCCCTAGAATCATTATAGATGTTCTTGTCTCCTCAAAAGAACAACTCTAGCACCTTAAGAGGAATCTTAAAGGAGGTGCATCAAAGAAGAGGAAATCTCTTATACCGATTCTTTCAAGTTTATTTCTTCTTCAACTTCTTATTATTTAGTTGATTAATTATATAGTAATAACATCAGTATCACTAATATAATTATATTTTATTATAAATATGAAAAAACCCCATTTCACATTATATCCATCTTACAGAATAAACAATCACCGCGGGTGCGTACGTACAGAATACCGTCTCCACGCTGTGGTGTAATCTGTTTTTCCACCACCACCATACTTGGATGGGTATACTTGTGTAAAGAATAACTATATATGGATATTATTACATAATACTAATTCTGAGATATTATATCATCCACCCCAATTCTATTCAAAAATTATGGTAATGATATCATCACACGTGCATACGTACGGACTACCGTCTCCATGAACCCTAAGAGATTCACTTCCCATGATTAACCATTCAAGTATGATTATAAAGTATATATAATAAATAATCAAGAAATATATTACATAATAATGATACTGTATTTATATAGATATATGTTTCATTTACTTAATTCCATTAAATTCAATAAGGAAACAAAATGAGTGTTCATGCCTACGTACGGCCTACCGTCTCCATGAACGGTGTATTTCATTCCATTTATCGATCTATCATATATATTTATATGCTGAATATATATTATATATAAATAATTTTTTACATTATGGAATTAAGTAAATCAGGATATAAGTAATAATATCATGAACAAAAAATCGAAACACGTCCGGTAAATGAAATGATTTTACCCAAAACACTTCTTTAACATGGAATTTACAAAAGAACGGGTAATATAAAGTCATAAGTGAACCATATATGATATCATAACAATGAATATGATTCTGTAATAAG
The DNA here is from genome assembly GCA_963277665.1 of Viscum album. Classification (NCBI taxonomy): domain Eukaryota; kingdom Viridiplantae; phylum Streptophyta; class Magnoliopsida; order Santalales; family Viscaceae; genus Viscum; species Viscum album. Next base: position 1,505,004,109 of record OY728152.1, read on the forward strand.
TCAATGACATTATTTAAATCATTATACATGAGTTTTAGATACATACAAATCATATCAGACAAAATTTATGGGAAAATAATTCCAATCTCATTCTTATACAAGATTGTTTATTCATAAGTATTTAATGGGGTTATGTTTATCATCCATGTCCATGCTTTAAAAAAAATGTTTTCATAAAATGTTAACTATTATTCCATTTATATTTAAAGTCATTTTTACCCTTTTTTGACTTTTACCACATTGTATTGAAGGAATCTTTCCTTTGTTTACCATATAAGGTGCTTTTTGACTTTTCCGGCAAAAGTACAAGAAAAATGTTTTTTTAACATATACGGCATGAACAGATTTTTACGGTTTCATAAAACCTAATTTTCATGAAGATTCCTCTACAATATTTCATTATTATTTAAAAAAAAATTCTTTTCTTTTAAAATTTAATGGAATTTTTTGAATAGAAAATTATTTTGAAGAAGAAAGGATATTTTCTTCAAGAATTCATTTCAAGTGTTTTGTCAAAACTATTTTCCATCTAAGATGAAATTATTTATTATGATTCTATTTCAAGTATAATGTATATTTTATTTACATGGTTTGATGAAATGATATCCATTTGTTTTATATGGATTACATTATGATGGGATGATGTTTATGAAACCCATTTTATTCTTTGGGTTATGATGAATGATTTATGTTTAATTTGTGGCACAAGTAAGAATGATTTCATTATAAGAAGGGTGGGACCTATATATCCCTCTAATTCATTGGGTAAAGATTTATATCTCATGAGATAGACATGGATGGAATGAAATGTTAATCTGGTTCAGTGATACATGACTGGAACGGGGAGTGAACTCAATTTAGAAAGGGACTTTGTCCACAAAGATAGTCTTCGCAACAATGACCTGGGTACTATATTAATCATAACATGTGTTTAATGGTTGCCACAATTACATGTTTTATTCCCATTCTATTTTATCATGATTAATGTTTCTTTATGATCTATTCCTTACATACTACCTTGTTTTATGTCATTTCTCAAGATTTTTATGTTTAAACATTATGTTCATGTTTTTAAGTTAAAATGTATATGTTTTGTTTTATTTTCTCCATGGTTACCCTTACTGAGAATTTGAGATCACCCTTTATATTTTTTCTTTTCCCCTGGATTTAAATAAAAGTTTTAGGTAAGAAAACAAAAGGGGAAGAACTTTATGGGAGATGTTGAATATCTTTCACCACTATTAGAAGATCATGTATCATGTTTCCAAAGAAAAAAAACTATTACAGTCCTTGAGTGTCAGTTCTTGTTATGTATTAAATATTCCTAAAAAGTAATTTAATGTCCATGTACATCATGATTTTGGTCTCTACACCCTCACTACTATTCAACATCCTCTACAATTTGGGGAAATGTGCTTGAGGTTATGTGACCAACCAGGATCAGGGCACCTTTGGGGTGTCACCCGGGTCTGGGAAGTTGCAGTACTTACATATTAACCATGTTCATATAGAACATTCATCCTTAGATTCAAGTAATTATATAGATTATATTATGATTTAAAATAAATAAAACTAGTTTTTCAATATAAATATTTCAATTTGGAAAGGTGTTTTTGTTTATTTAAAATTTAGTTTTTAATATAATTTGGTGTTGTTAAAAATTAATTCTTATTGAAGTAATTTCAGTTTCAGATCACAAATCAGTATAATTCATGATGAAGAAAATAATTCAAAAATGAATGATTCAATGTAATGGTACTTTTTGAGTATTTTTTTATGAATCATTTATTTTGGAAAATTAATAGGATCGTGGTTTTTGGTGTGATTTAGTTATGTGTTTAAATAGAATTTAATTTAACTTGTGACTAATTATTAATTATTCCCTTGAAAATCCTTATGTTTTTTAAAAGTTAAATTATGAAGTGTTTTTAACTGTTGTTTTATAATGTACATACCGTAAAAAATGTATTTTTTTGGAAATTTAGTTGTTATATGATATTTGAACTCAAGAATGGTTATCTGCAAACCCATGGATATTAGTTTAATTTTATGAACTAGTTTTTTTCTAGTAATGAATATGATAATCCTAGTAGAATCCTTTGAGATTGAGTATCTTAACTTAGGTATTAAATATTTTTTATTATTTAAATGATTTTTACTATAATGGTGACCCTATTTTTATTGACCTCTAATACTGATTTGTTATATTTCTTTTCATTTAGGAGTTATGCATTAGATTCAATATGATTAATTGGGATATAAATTATAGTTATAATTATGAATATAGAATCTCATATTGTTTTTATAGTTGTTATAGAAATTAGGATTATTTAGATTTTTATTATTTTTAACATATTTTGATGTTCTGAATTAGAAATGAGATGGATAAGTTGAGATAATATTTTTATTGTGTTTCAGGAATCGTGTGGGTTATATGAACATGGTTTATTGATTTTAGATGGATTTGGACGTTTTTTATCTTTAGTTTGTTGATTCATTGATGTATTTATTGATGGATTATGTGGAGTGATATAGGGGTAATAATATCAAAATACACTATAGGGATGATATATCATATAGTTGGGAGGTTATAAATAATATTTTCCTCAATAAAATTATTAGGTGGTCATTAAAATCCTAAGGAAGAATCATGGATAGTAAATATAATAAATTATATTCATTTATGGTTTTTAAGGAAAATAATTTTTCAATTTAGGATTTAAATGATGAAATTTTTTTAGGGTATGATGTTGAGGTATGTTGCTATTTTGATTGAGGTTTTGAAAGAGTTTTAAAAGATACATTTAATGATTATAAGAGTATAAGGGAGAAAAATCAAACAAGCATGGAAGATTTAATTCATTAGAGTTTTGATGGATTCCACTACATTACAGATAAATAATCATGTAGCTCACTAGAATGAAACCAAAGTTTTAGCTAATTCACATATAGTTCAAATGCAGTAGAATAATTTTTTTTAAAGTGGTGAAAATTAAAATAAATTCCTTCTTTTATTAAAACAAATTAATAGTCTTTAAAAATTCACTACTCCCATCCCTAAATGCAATCTTTGGGAGTTACTCCATGGAATATACTCATTTAATTTTTTTCCATATGATCTAATTATTTTCATGAGAGTTTATAAAACTAATTCAGGATAGGAGATCCATGTATACTCTATTTCTTCTTCTTAATTTTTTCCTCTAATATCAATGGCTAGAATTTGGGATTTTTGATGTACTCCTTTGAATAATGATATAATTCATCCAAATATTTGGGATTCAAATTATAAAACATCAGGGTGCCTCAAATGGGTTATTTTCATTATTTTCATGAATAAATATATGAAATGAAATTATTATATGTTTTACATTTGTTTTTATTATTTTTGGAAAGAAAAAAAGGATTTACTTTGGGGGGGATAGAGTTATATTTTTTTCAATTAACTTTTGAGGTTGATAACAATTGTTTATCTTGTATATTTATTGTTCATAGAATGTGGTGATTGTGTATTTTGTTTTATTTAGTTTTTGAATTTTGGTTTAATGATTTTGTGGTTCTATATATCAATTAAACTCCATTATTCTTAGCCCTAGTTATTTTATGTATTATTTAATATTTATTATAGAATATATTTTATTTGGAATAAAATTATTGTGGATGCGATCAATGTCTATGCCTTGGTATTTTCATTATCATTATCATCATATTTTATCTTATGAGTTGATTATTATTACCCATGTGCTTCACATATGATGGTCTTTAATTATTAGATAACAAAATATTATTTTTTTTACTGTGTAGCTTACTATAAAATTATCTTTTTTTATTATGATGATTTACCCATAATTGAATTATATTTAGATAATAAGTAATCACCCTATTTTTAAATGGTATCACACTTATTTGTATTTCAATTTCAAATTCATTTTTTTGATGTACTGGAAATTATTTCCACGAACAAAGATACTTATTCGTTTAATTAAATATTAAATTAGAAATGGTATATAGTTTTCATATGAATTTAGGGGATGTTCATTTTGTTTGTATAATTTTGATGATAAAATATTTCAATTAATTAATATTTCAATACACCTTTCCCATTACAATGGGATAAAATTTTTTCATTCCATTTATCAACTGTTCCCCTTTACCTTACCACGAGATAAACATTTCCCCCAACAAACCCATGTAATTTTTTTATAATAATAGTTATATGGAAAGAAAATTTTTCTTAACCAATATTATAAATAAAAAATAACATGTACTAGGAACAATGCTATTATTTCTAGTATGGATCATTCCAGAATAGGTTGTTACCTATCAAAGCCATCTTGTTTACATTATTTGTCTCACTATTAATCCAATTCATTATATTTTTTATTTTTATTGTTCAGATACTAAATTTGTCAACTGCAAACTATTTTATTATATATATGTAAACGAGTGACCATGTTCACATGCACCTATTACTGAGAATTGTGTTTAGTCACTATTTTTGTTTCCCCAATATGTAGTTATGGCCACAACCTACATGGATACTCTATTATAAATACAGATCTAGTACATATGTTTCAAGTACCCAAAAGTAATTGTACTTAAGGAAGTCATTTGATATTTGATTGTGCTCATCCTTAGGGAATAATAGGTCCCATAATATCTTTTGTATTTATGGTTTAGTAGTTAATGGTATCATTTATCCCATCCCTTATTACATTATTGTTTTTTATTTTCATAATCCTTTTTTGACATAGTCATTTACCATGGTTTAGTTTTTTAGAGGTGTTATGTATATGGATTATAGTTATATATATATATATATATATTGATATATTGATATACAGGTCTCCTCTTTCATTTCCTTTTTTGGGGTGATATTTATTTTTGGAAAATTGATTATATGGATAATTCATTTATTATTCCTAGTTTAAATTTTCTAGGAATATTAGATAAAAATAGTGTTGAAAAATAATTTTTCATCCTTTTATTCAATACCACAATGCTGGTTTCTATCCCTTTTAGATCATGGTGATCTATTGGGGTCTATAGCATCCCAATTTTAGTCCCATACATGTATATGGTTCATGATAACTAAATATAACCCCTCAAATCGCCATTTTGTTTTAAATATTTTATATTTTAATCATTATTATAATTCCACAAAAATTTCTCTATGATTTTATCATCAATTTTTTATACCACAGTAATGCACATTAACATAATGACATTATTTATATACAAATAATTTTTTTTAATTCTATCATAAATAAGATTTATATACTTCTCACTTCTGCATAATGTTATTATCCTATCCTAAGACAATAAACCCTATTTTTATTTATATAAAAAAATAATTTTTTATATTTTTATATTATCCCACTATACTCATCTCATATCAAAAAAATTTCTCATGCATATTAATCAATTTTATTTGAATGCATACCTTAATTACCAAAAACTCACATGTTTCTATTTATTATTTTTTATTATTAATTTTACTTATAAATATTTTTCATTCTTTTGGATGTTATTCATTATACTAGTATTTCATATATAATTTCCCAAGAAAATTTAAAATTATACATCATTTCAACATTAAATTATTTTATACCGTAATAATTTCTTCATGTTACATCCGATTCACATCCATTTTCAATTAAATATCATTTATCTATCAAGAAATTTCATCATTTCATTAATTTTATTTAAATAAAATTTCATGCCAATTTTTCCATTCACAAGAAGATTCCATTTTTTTAGTTATGACATTTTTATTTACTCTAATCAGTTAAAAATATAATATCAATTAATTCATATTATATATGAATAAATTTTAATAATATTGTTTTAAAAAAAATAATTATATTGAGATATTAATTAGATTCATAAAATGCCAATTATTATTTATTAATAATCACTAAAAATTTAAGTTGATTTATTTACCAAAAATTTGAATTTTTGATCCCCAAAATGAAATGGAATATACAATTGCTATAACATAACTTATCCATTCTACCAAAATATAGTAACACCACTCTCTCATTTTTGAATTAAAAAATCGAAATATCCCAGCATCTTGGGTGGGGGAAAAGCAGGCAATAATGTAAACCAGAAGTCTTAAAACCATTAACTCCTCAACACACCGCCACATGTACAACATGGGTGAAATAAATTTTATAGGTTTTTACAAGATCATATACTATGTGTAAAACAACCATTAAATATAAATGAGTAATGAAATTATCCCTTAGATTGAGAGAATCTAACTGTATAACCTATATTTCTACTATAAATACTCCAATTTGATCGACATTTGACATATTATAATTGTTTTATATAAATTTTTATTATGTTTTTGTTTGGGTTTATTTTTTCCATTTATTTCACCACCTTCCCATTCTATTTATCATCCTTGATTTTTTTGGGATTCTATTCAACCTTTTCTCCCATGGTGAACTCTCATCCTACTGTATATGTGTACTCAGATCATTCCCCATAAAGACATTTCCCACATAGAATGTATTGAGTCTCTTTATTAGTGTTGAATATTGGTTCCATTTTTTTGGATTCATTCATATTGTAATGATTAACTTACTTAATGTTTTGAGGGTCTCATTGATATTAGGGAAACATTTATCCCATTAAATATTGGTTCATAAAATTGTGTAGGAAGCATATTAATGTAATAGTTATTTCTAGTTAGTTATATGAAATACTTCCTTATAAGAGTGGATTTATCATAAGTGGCATCCTTTGGGGAAAATTTCACTATTCAGTGGTCCTTGGATGTAGAGGAAGTGAGAATCATCATGATGAAAAATAGTTTCAAAGTGATTTTACCTGGTGTCATGTATCTTTTTTGATTACATGGTTTGTTATTACTCTACTCATATCATTTGAATAAAACCTTTTTACACCATATTTTTCATATATTATTGTATTTTTAGGTTACTTGACTGCTATTTTTTTGATCCACCATTTGTATATAGGAGTGTATCCTATAAACTTCCCCTTTTATGGTGGTGTCAGTTAATATGTCCACTTCATCACTTCTAGATATTAGGCACAAAATATTACTTTTGGATTTATTTTAACTTTTCGTTGATGGGTGAATTTGGTTCCCCTTTTATTGAGTTTAGAGTTTTGATAGTTTTTAAATTATTGTGATTCTTAGTGAAAATGATGATGCTGGACAACAATATGTTATCTGGATTTCGATGGTTATTTTATTATATTCCCCCCAAATTGTCCATCTGGAAGCTATAGTTTGATGTTTGGTTAATAGAATTATTTTTCTAGCTAGATATAGAAATTCAAGAAAGGTTAGGATTTATGATATTTCTGATGCAATGTTTTATAAAACTGATTACAAATAAAGGGTACATGTATCAACATGTAATAATTATGGACCAAGGAGTGTCAATATATCATGATGTTTATTTTTTATGTAATTTAGATGATTTAAATATGAATTTTAAGTATTTTTTAATTTTATAGGTGTTACATTTCATTCCCACTAAACTAAAATGTGTATATATTTGGAAAAAAATTGATTTGGAGATATGCGAAGCCACTGGTTATATATATCACATATATCAGGATCCCAAAACCCTTATATGAATACATTTATTCTCAAGATTACTTTTTTCCCATGGATTATTTATCATCATATGATATAAATCATTTTATCCAAAGTATCATATAGGGCTTGAAGAACAATTTTTCATAGTATGACTGATTTGAAAATCGTGGAATAATACATTTTGATCTTCTGAATTCATAAGGTTCCTCATCGGTGGGTGAAAAAATATTTTTTTCATTTATCTATGAGGGTAATAGTCACTATATCTTATTAAATTTTACTATATAAGAGACTTCCACATGAATACCAACAATTACCATAACTATTGTGTATAATAATCGAGTACCATGTCCCCTTTCACTACATTTATGATTTTTTTAAGGATAAAAAGTATGTCTTATTTCAAGATATTTATACTTTTTCCTTTCTCAAACATAAATTCTTATATATATTCCTCCCTATAATCATCCAATAAGAACCTAACATGATAATAAAATATATGATAAAACTTTTTTAATTCAAACATATTCATTAAATGTTCCTGAACACATATTATCACTCCCAAATAATTATAAAAATGATAAACCATATTTTGATGGTGTCTTCAAAGATTTATTCAATATAGAATTTCCTAAAGACTAAAGTATGGAGTCAACTTAAAAAACATTTATTTATTATGTTTTCATCCATTCCAAAGAATCTATGACGTACCCAAGAGTTATAACTTCTTATGGGATCACAATTAATGAATATTTTGTTTAACAAGGGTTTAACTCTTCATTAAAAGTTTAAATGTTATCCCCTAAAATAAATTAATCCATACTATTAGTAAATTATTAACATAACCTATGTTCTCAAATAAGAACATTGAGGTCCCTGATATTCTTCCCTTTTATATGGTTTTTAATAATAGATGTATAAACTTATAGTATTTACGTATAATAAAATACACAAAAAGTGGTTGTTATGAAGAATAAATTTCATAATATACTACTACTGGATTGAATATTTTAATTTTGGTGTTTATTTTTAATAGAAATATTATAATCATAATTTTTTTTAAATTACCATTATTTACTTTTTATTAGTTGTTTTTGTTGTATTTGTCTCTATATATTCTTAAAAAACTACCCACACAATTCCCATCATCATCAACATTGAACCCAATCAGATGACTGAGAAATATCCTCAAACTCATCAATATTGGATGACATCAAATCATTATATATAACAATTATTCCCTAACATCTCCATCATCTAATCCATTGACACTATAATGTCTAGCTTCTATTGTATTTTTGAGTATACATTTAGAAAATCAATTTCTCAGTTCATTCATAGGTATTGTTAACTATTATAGGGGTATAACTTGTGAAAATATTATATTTAAGAATAAATATATTTATTTTATTATATTTTTCTATTAATAATATTTTGGATAATATAGTGTTAAATTCAAGGTAAATAGACTTCCCAATATTAGTACATTCACTATATCATTCAATGAGAACTGATCAAAATTTTGTTTCATCTATCATATTGAATACCTTTATTGAAAGCATGAAGTAACATATATAAAGATTATATAATATATTATTTATGATAAATGTCCATATATATAATCATATAAAAAAATCTTAAATCATTATTATTTCTTATAAAAAAATTATATTTTTGATAAATCAAAAAGATTAATATTTTCAAAATGAGCATCTATCTAAAAGTTAATTTTCTTATGTTGTGAAATTAAAATACTGCCACATTCCAATATATATTTCCCACCACCATGTTATGGTATGAAATACACACACACACATACATAAATATATAAATTTATGGAACTTTTTATCACATATATAACATTTTTTTATTCTTAAGTAACACCACAATAGGAATGATTCAAGGTATTTTTGATGCATAACATTGTGTAAGATTTGAATTTATCACGGTTTAGTCTAAAGAAACTATGAAATTTAGTGCATACTTTTCACAAATTTTCATGAAATACAATTCCACTATATATTACCATGCCCCCAAAATAATACTTTTGTTGTTATATGTGGTTTTGAATATTTTTCTATTCCATGAGTTATTTATGAATAGATTTTCCACATAGGTAAGAATGAAATAATTTTCAATGAATTTTGAGATCATTGGATACAAGTTTTTTTGAAATTTTTAATTCAATATCCCTTGATGAAGATGTGTATTAATAGTGTAGTTTAGAATCATCTAAATTGACTATATCATATTTCATTATATTTATGTAATTCTATTTCTATAAATATGATAAAATTTAAAAATTATTAATAATACATTATATTTTATACTATATGGTTCTATTTTGACCAAACCTGACTTATTTTTAAGACTATTAGACATATTTAGAAATGTTGAACACCTTTTTATTGAAGATAAATTTTATTTTATATATTTGACTCATTTGGTTTTTGATCAAGATTGATCTCATTTCGCTTAATTATATTTACATTGAATACTATGGTTTTATTAAATGTATTAATCAAGTTGTAGTTTAATTTATAGATACACTATAGGAAATTATGGATTGTAGAAATAATATTTCTATAAAAATAATATTTCACATGTTTCAATGAATATTGTATTTTCACTTAGGTTTATATATTGAATATTCTTACAAATTAATTACTATCTCTTATCTAAAACTCCAGTTTTAGGATACTTCATTCATCAAATAGTTTCTCTTTGATGGTGTAGTATGTTCAAGCATGTTTTTCATGATTTTTTCATATTTCAAAATTAATCTATAATATTAATTTTTAATTACATAATACTATTTTTTTGTTAATCTATGTATGAATTCATGTTATAAGGGTTGAAATGTTAAAAATTAAAAAATAATTAAATATGGTAATTTAAAAAGGGAATTATGAATGTCTATGATATTATTTACTAAAACATAAATATGAGATGATTAATTTTCAAGGAAACATGTTAAGATGATATTTATAACATTTAATTGATGTTATTGTTGTCAATTTTCTGGAATCATCCTAATCATAATTTAAAAATAATCAAAAGAAGTAAAGGGAGGTGAACATGGATCTTTTTAAATCATTATGAATTTTTATTCAAGTACTCAGTTATTATAAATTATTTTTGTGTGAAATAAAAATTCTTATATTTTTTTGATGATATGATTTATATACTTAGAATCATTTCAATTTAATATATGTTGTCATAAATAGATACACTTTTTGGGTGTCAAATTTATGCTCGTATTTTTAATTTAACCATATACCGATATATATTCATATTTATTTGTATGAATATATTTTATATTTTAAAGGTTAATTAGTTTATTATAATAGGATACACATTGGATTAAATTTCCATAAAACACAACATAGTAAACATATTCTTAGATATTTTTTTGGTTTTTTGTCAATTACGAATTGATTTATAGATGGAAATATATTAAAATGTCCTAAATTAAAATTGAAACAATGATAGATGAGGGATAAAGAATTTGATATTTTCATATTAAAATAATTCCCCCCCAATATGTGTAGTGGACATGGAATGAAGATTTGATCATTATAGAATATTTGAGTTGTTATCCCCAGTATCATTGTGAACAAGTTGATACCCTGATTGTGGATAATGAAATTCAAAAGAAGACAAATGATTCATTTGAAATAGTAGGAAATATCCATCAAGATCATAACACATCAATTGATTAATATATTTATGTTCCAAATATTAAGGACTCTTCCAGGACCCTAGGATAACATGATCATGACGACACCATATTAATGGATTATACTTTGGATAATAATTCAATGAAAACATTAACTAATTTATCAATAATATTTTCTAAATTTTTTTAAGATGTAAATAAAGAATTTTAGGAGGGTTTTCTGTGTATTAAATTATATTTTTTGAACTAATGTTTCAATACATCAAATCCCTATTTTGAATTATAAATAACCCAATTATGAATATATATGATGTGTGGATGGATAAATTTTCAAAATATAGTAACCATATATCATATTTGGATATTTATATGGTTATTACCACTCTTGGACAAGTTTATAAAAATATTAATTACTGACCTGATGAATGTTTGTTATAATAGGGAGAATATTGTAATTGGGTAGAGTTAAAATGATTATATATATATATATATAATTCCAAGAAATTGGATGTTAGTTTGAAGCAATTTACTAGCTCAAATATATAGAAAACTAAAAGTAAATAATTATGTTGAATTCAATATTTAAAATATTTAATTTTTCACTAAGGATGCAGAAGTTATGATGTGGAATGCATTTGAAAGAAAAATATTTTTTTTCATGAGCCATATTATAAATTCAAAATCATAGATAAAAATTGATTCATTACTACATAATTTCACTTTTAATCCAAGAAACATGAATTCAACATTAGATGTTGATGTAATAAATAATTTTAACACCTAAAGTTTAAAACATATTATATAGTTGGCTGTTTTTATTTCTTATATTTTTACCTCCATATATATATATATGAAATAAATATAATTCATTATATAAATGTTTATTCTATAAAATCAAATTCCTTCCAATAATATTGATTCCTATCTGCATCCATAAATATATAAAATATAAGATTTACGTTTCTATTTTATAGAATTTTATAATTCAACTATCATGTAGTTTTATAAATTCATGATACAATATTTTGAAACATTTCTGACATTTGAAGAAAACACAATTTGTCTAGTTGGAAAAAATGGTTTTACTTGCCTAGTTTTTAAAATTTATATTGAGACTCAATGACTACCTTATTGAAAGAATTTGTTTTTCATGTGTCTTAATTGATTTTCTAATAAAAACAGTTTCTTTTAATTCAACAAGATATAGATCAATGAAAAATATACATTTGAGGCATCCACTACTATTATTATCAGGATCAGTGATCTTGGAATAATTAATAATTGATTTTATAGAGTTTTTAATTTCATTCCTGTTAAATGATGTCCAAGAAAAAATTGAAATACATGAGATACATGTGAAACATAGAAATGGATGAAATTAAGTATATTTTTTAATCATCCATATTTTTATTATTTATGTCATAATCTTGGTGATTTTCACATTTTTAAATAATGTGCATGTCGCGATCCCTTTCCCCAATATGTACCCACCATGGAAAAAAATTGGAGAAGGGAGATAGTGACCCCCATGTCCCACCTCTAGTAGTCCCCGGGTTGGAGACTAGAACTAAGGGTATAATAAAGAAGATGATTGAAGGCATTATGGTATAAGACAAACACATGCGAAAGAGAGAGACAATACTAACACCAAGTAACTCGTTCTCATACTACAAAACAAAATAAAAGTAAAGTGAACAAATGTAATGTCATTAAAACACTAATACAATAGGAAGGGAAAACTATAAGTACTAAAAGAAACTAATGATGGCAGTCACCACGAAGCCCAAACAACTCCTGCAAAACTCCCAAGCTATTAGAAACCATACTGATCTCCAATATACTACAACTGACCTGAAAGATTATTTATATATACATAAGGTGTGTATAACAGTATACTCAGTATGATCCTCTTGAGATCCTCTCATGCAAAAGGTATTGAAATCATGCTAAAACATAGTAAAGAACAAGTGAAACTAAATCGTCAATAAAACATTAATAATAAGTTCCCAGACTCCCCATGGATACTCTCACAAAGTATTGATTAAAATAGAATAAATTATAATGAAGAATATAAAGGATACCCAACTATTACTTCCACACTGGTTTTCCTCTTTTCCACATAGTCTCACATTCTGAGAATCTCTCTCCAAAAGGCTATCCCAAAAATACATTGGAAAATCACCACAACATGCACCTCATGTGTGAACATGGACCTCATGAATTAGACCACCACGTCCATGTAACCAATGTAACTAGGTAGTTTTTCGGAGTAAATACAACTCATATAATATGTACCATACATCGTGTTTTATAACTCAATCCATCACAACCCATACACTGAGTACAGATCCTCACCCATCCAACGCATCATTTATTTATTGATGGATGAAACCTACAAAAAACACGTCTGTTAGCAGGCTATACAATACATGTTTAAGGTAGACTAAAATAATGCAGGCTATGTTGATCTCCCCTAATCATGTTAACCCCTTTTGGGAGCATCTGAAGAGAACTAGAGAAACAAAGATGTTGATACCATGATCAACCACCGCTATTGAATCCAGATAATCTACTACTTTGTTGCCTTCAAGCCATGTATGAATAATCTAGGTGTTTCTATTATCGAGGCTTCCTCTACACTTCTATATAATATAAGTAATCTACTATGGAGGGGTAATTTTTCCATTCATCGAGTCAGAGATATTTTTGGAATTAGTTTCAATTTGACTAATATGTAAATTCTTTTGAGCAAAAAACATGATACCTATATGAATAGCCTCATCCTATGCCTAGAAAAAACTCCCCTTCCCATTAAATGCAGTAAAATAAAGTAGGATACTACCACTATAGTCAAAAAAACCTCCACCCCCAAAAAATGATCCCCCAAACACATGAAAAATCCATGTTACAATTAAGAACTATGTTAGTAGGTAACCTGCGAGCCCAATTCCCTCTTATCAAATGATCCGAAGGAAGCAATAATGAACCATATGACTATATGTTCCTCAATGAGTGGTATCACTCAAAATATTATAGAAACATAAAAGATTAGTTAGTAGATATAATTTATTCATGAAAGTATTCATTCTGTAGAATGAATAACTTCAATGTGAGCCTTGTTTTTTCCCTCCATGTACACCATCGCCCTATTCAAGAATCACATATCTGGATATTTTTTTGGGCCTGCACCATTGAAACATGGAAATAATTAATACAGAAATGGAGTTTCAGAAGTATATTATCCTATGAAATTATTGAAATCTACAAAGAAACTCCAAACATCTATGGACCACTCTCTCTCAAAGAATATATGATTATAATCCTCCCCATTATTTAGATTGTCGTTGTGGCAATTAGAAATCGGGTCGATGCCCCTCCTTTTCACATTCTAATATATGAGAATATCTTGGTTTCTAATTCTCCATATACGGAAATTGAATTTTGTGGGAAAACTGTTACACCAAACCCCATCATTCAAAATATTATGTTTCCAATGAGAAGATGACATTTTCTGAAATTCTTTAGTGTAAAATATACCAGAATTTGAATCAATGAAAAAACACTTGTCCGGATCCATATTAAAAAAAAGGTCAAAAATATTTCTTTGATCATCATCCATGATAGCATTGATAGAATGAGAGAAACCTCTGGCCTCCCTAAAATATATCATAAGAACTAGGTGGCCTCAAAAATTAATAATAAACCCTATACAATTATGGTTCAAAAAAAGAAATATGTTCCTTCTATATAATCCACTATGAGTGATGCTAGATGACAGGAATAATACTCCTGATTAAGGACCAGAAAGACATGGAAGGTCTAATGTCTTCCAAAGAGTCTTCTACTTGTAAAGACATATTTTTTCCCCAAAGTGTGCATCCCTCTACAACCTCCCAAGCATATTTAGTATGCATGAATTGCACCATATCACTTAAACTTATGACAGTAATCCGACCCTAATGAATTTGGATATCCAATTAATCCGACGAATTCCAATGACATTTACCTTCAATATGAGAATAACATATGGAGTAAACCAATATTTTTTCATAGTAGTGATAACCCCCTTTGACACATTTCTATCCAAGAGAACATGTATGTGAATAACTAATAAGACACTGGTGAATAAAGTATTCCTACCACCAAAATATAGAAAACGAGTTTTCCAATCAAGAACTGAACTAATGATTATGTTAATGAAACCATCAAAATACCTGATTTAGATTCGTCTAGGGTAAATAGGGTATCTAAGATAATATAATGGAAAAGAACCTTTATAATTTTTTAGTGATATGGATAGGGATAAGGCTATCATATCACCACATTTGTTAGAGATATATAAATTTCCAATTTCCCTGTAGATGATTTTCCCACTCTATAAAAAATATTCATCCAAAAATTTTATAATCCCCATGACCAATCAAACACTAGAATTGATGAAAATTATAGTATCATCCATAAACATAAAGTGGAAGATTGATGGCTAGATCATTATCATTTGATAATGAAAATGTTCTCCCATAGAAAATATCTTGTTGATAAGGTGGCTAAGAGTATCTTGCGTGGTAATAAAGAGGGTCGGAGAATTAGGTTCACCTTCTCAAACACCATGAGTTTCTTTAAAAAATCTATGAGATTTTCCCATATAGGATACCACCATCTAGGAGTAGTGAAAACATCTAAACATGATATCAAAATCCCATGAAGAGAAACCCATACCTCTAAGAACCCTGATGTTAAACCCCCATTAAATTTTATCATAATCATTATTCAAATAAATATTCCAATCCATATTTAAATAATGGAATTTAAATTTGATATCATGGATAATCTCAAGAGACAAGATAACCAATACCTAGATAGAACAACCTCTAACAAAACTATGTTGTTTTTGGGAAACCCAACAAGGAACATGCACAACTAGGTGTGAATTGATTATACATGATAGGATTTTGTAAGGGAAATTACGCATACTCACTAACATATATTCAAAAATGGAATAGAGATTTTTAACATTGGGAATCATAACCAATGTGGTATAACCTTCAACCATTGTAATAGAACCACACCAAAATAATTCCTAATTGGCCAAAATAATATCAGTTTTTACAACCTCCCATTACCACTTATAAAATGGGATTGGAAAACCAACATGACCTAGAGTACTCTCTGGGTTAAGATTCATCATTGAATCATGGATCTCCTTCTTATCCAGAATTTCATCCATATTATTATTGTCATGTTTAGACATCATATTAGGAATCTCCTCAATCAATTGTACATTCTAACATGGATAACCCATCCCCAAATTTTGATTAGGATCAACAAGTAAATTTTATACGAAGTAAAAAGCTAAAGACCTAAGCACATCTCTATTTCCCGAGAATGAACCATATTCAAGAATAATATTCAGTTTAACCTTCCTCTATTATTTTATACACTCTTGGAAATAAGATGATTTTTTATCTCCTTTACAAAGTTATTTCCCTATTTTTCTCTCATGATAAATTCACTCCTGTTTAAGGATAAGTTATTGCATATCATTTTTCACACACGTATAGTCCTCATATACCATGACATCCTAGTTTTCATCAAAACATTTTTCTATACTCTCAACCTCCTATTTTAGACACTCCGGGTCTTAATCGAAGGGGGAAATAATTTTTACCCAATCATGAATTTTTTGTTTAAGAAATATCAAATTATTATGAATGGATACCCAATAATAACCTTGAACTAGTTCCTTCCATCAAGCTTTGACAAGATGGTGATACTGAAGTATATAATTCCAATGATCCCAAAGCTAGAAATGATATCTTCCTAGATATCTGGGAGAAAAGGAATCAAAGAGAGGATAGTGGTCTAAAATCCCATGAACAAGATGATCTACATTCGCATTAGAGAACCTAGAAACTGCATGAACATTAGCCAAGCACTGATCAAGATGACTCCAAAAAATATTAATCCCTTCCATTTATTACACAATGTGAACAAATCTTTATAATATACCATATCTCCCTACCACGAAATGAGAAAAACTACTACTAACTGTCTGATGAAACATAACCCAACCTTTCTTCTCCCCTGGATCTTGAATAATGTTATAGTCTCCACCAAAAAGCTATGAATGATCCTTCTGATCAAATCTATTCATGATCTTCCACAAAATCTTACTCTTTTGAGCCTCAATACATCCATTCAAAATGGATATAAAAATTATATCCACACCCGTGGTTAGTTTTTCCATAATGAAATTATCACCAGCTTTAACTAAGTCCACTAAAAGAAAATTATTCAGAAAAACCCATTTATGGTGGTTATCTGGGTTTTCAAGCAACCCTACATGCATTCTCAATTTATGAGGAAAATCATTGATCCTACTCGGGTTCTGTTTATGCTCCCGAATAGTGTAAATACATACCTAATTTTTCTTAATTCCCATGGATAAGAAACAAGTCTTCACTTGTTCACAAATTACATGATCATTCAATATGATTATCAGAATCATTGCAACAATCTTGTCCGAGATTTGACCCCAGGGATCTTGGTCGGACTAGAATGGTAGTCTAAATACTCTTTAATAATATGAAGTTTCTCCATAGTACACAATCCAGTATATGTGGAATGAGTATATTTTATTGGAGAATCCAAAATTTACTGACACTGAACATGATCCCTTATCATTATTTTCAGGGATAATTGTTTATCATGGTCAATATATACCGAAAAATCTTCCTTACAAACTCTTTAGTTTCCTTGGGAGACAGAATTAGTTTGGTTTGGTTCCCCATACCATATCCCCTTAACATCTAAATTAGGTTCTCTATGAATTCCCCTAAATTAACTTAGATTCAAATTATCCTTACCCATCTTAAATGAGGTATATATTGTATAATGAAAGAATTTAGAATCCAAAAAGAGACACCTCAAAGGATCACATAAGGAAATAGCGGTTGGACCAAACCTTCGAAAATACCCTAAAGAATCGTTGATTCAGAGAGGAAGAACAAGAACATATTTCCCTTAGTCATACAACAACTATTAAGGACCAGAAAAGAAACATATAAATAATGTGATTACTCATTATCTAAAGAACCATCACAAGTCATAGATAACATCACAGATTTATCATTATAAGCATCAGAAGTAGTTATTGATATCAAATCAAGAATACTATATGTAGCATCTACACGAGGTAGGGGTTCCTGTTTAGGATCACTAATAACACCATCAAATATGTCGTCCCTTCTAAGAGTATCATCATCATATATGTCCCCCCTATTTTCAATATTCTGAAAACTAATCCCACCATGTTTAAAATTCTTGCATACCTACATTGATTGAACCTGCAGAGAGAAATGTGAAACATTCCAAGGAAAGACCAGGTAAAAAAAGTCTAGATTCCAAGAAAGAGACCCCTTCACCTTTAAGGAGACCCTATCTAAGAGCATCATTGATAGGTATAATTCAAAATAGATCTTCACAATTGATACATAATCTCCTTATATAGTTCTATTACCTAGATAGAGAAAACCCCAAAGAGAATTCTCAATAGCTTCGAGGATAGAAATGTTATGCAAGAGAAGTAGAAAACATGATAGGGAAATCCACACCAATGCAAAAGGACATTCCTTCCCTCTATAGACATCAAGAAAGAAACCTGATAGGTCAAACCTCTATCAACCCATGTTACAAGAGGAATTTCACCATGCATTTATAAATTCTTGTTCAAAAACAAAAAAAACTGACAAAAAGAAGACTGATGTATCAGGGAATCTTGGATCGAAGCAAAAAGACCCCAACAGTAGACACAATTCTTGAAAATAGAAATAGGATGCTTTGCGGATCCAAAAAAGAAAAAAGTGTCCATTTCGGAGAACCAACACCCTCATGATACATATTTAATAGAAACACCTTTGAAAATATAAAGGCATCTCCACATATCGTCGAGAAAATATGCTGGTTCTGTAGAACACCAGGAAAAATTGATCCCTGGGACGTTCCACATAGTACATCTCTGAAATATCTGACCCTGTTACCAGGAGAAGGACCAAGGCATGATAGCTCTGAGGTACCAGTAACATAATTCAATGGTTCTGAAACCATAGTTGAAAAATATTCACATCAGCATCAGAAAGAGATGACAACAAAATCCTATCCGAATGAGGATATGTTGGACCATCATCAAAGGGTCGATCTTTATGTGTGTAGGGTGCATTCTCTTGAGTCATCACCTAATGCCCTTTTTCTATTTTTATCATTAAACATAGCCCATAACAAGTACATATCCTAATTCTATCACAACCTATACATCTCATACATATATAAGTCCATGAAACTATATCGAGAATACATGAGTGTGAAATAACTACTGGCCATTACAACCCTCTACATACATATATGCGTAAAACTAACCATCATGAATACTAGAACAAGTAAATACTAAGAGAAGATAGTGGGGATAATGTGGGTAGTTAACCATCCATCATCCCCCTGAGATATTGGGGAAAACACCCCCTAGGGCTCAGAATCCCTGAAGGATTAGTTTCCCTAACCAACATGGAGCTATAGTGTATAGAAACCCAAAAAGTGCATGAAATAAAATATCTAAAAAACAAACTATAGGAATATCCTATTATTTGAACCTATTTCATATAAATTTTGTTAGACTCTTAGATGCCATTTCTAAGACCAAATATCTTATAAGCACACAACCATTTAAATAGATACATTAAATTTATTTATAACTTTTTATCAGTTTCAGTTTACATTAATTAATTCATAACCATTATTGAACTATTAAAAATTCAACATTACATTCCATTACCACATTAATATAGATATATTCCCTCTATGCATATGAATATTAGTTCCACTACATCTCATAATTTCAACCTTATCATTGCATCCCAGAAAGCTCCAACCCCAATGGTTAGAAATTTATTCATTTATTAACCTTATTACTTTCAATATCACCAGGTACTCAAGGAAAACATTCTAAGCTCCCCAAACACAAGGTGCTCAACACTGTAATTAGATGAACTGACCCTTGAGTATTAACCACCTATATGAGGAGAGTAAACTCATACAATTGGGAGGATCCAGAAATGGAAATCACATGGCATAACTTGTGCATCATCACCTCCCTCGGTAAGAGAGTAACCAAACACAAACATCCACATCAATTAGTGAAGAAAGGAATGGAGATAAACAAAAAAAGTTACTGCTGGATGAAAAATATGTTAAAACAGGCATCCAACTACAATTAAAATAGTTAAGCCTTGCTTCGACCCATTTCATCACCTCTGATATCCTCCCTAAACTCCATATGCATATACAGATGCATCTCGAAACTCTAGGACTCAATTACTACCACACCACGTTTCATCCACACAACCCCACACACAACAACATACCTCTAGGTTCATCCATCCAAGGAACACTATACATCTTGGTTTCTCTACACCATATAACATAATATCCCTCAAGGATCAACCACCGTAGGCTTAAAAAACATCTCATGGGGCATGAAAAAAACACAGCTTCTAGGCTCTTGGCCCAAAATAAGGCAATCATCATTTAATTGCATAATTTTACCAAATATATAAATTACAAGGCCATTGTAATTTATAAGAAGGAGGAAAAATTAGTCCCTATAAAGAATTATATTTTATTACAAAATTTGTCCTTTATTCCACCATGAATTAACCAATTCATTTTCAAATCGTCCAACTATGGGAAACCCACTCACCAAGATATCTCAAGCTACCAATAATTAATTAAAAAATTAATTTAACATGAATTTAATACATTTATCATAAATAATCAACATGAACCACGTTCATTAACAAACTCAATTAAACATTTACTCTAGCATCAATTTGATTAACAAAGAATTAGAAAAAATACATTTAATAGGAATGCATCTAAAATCATTTATCCAATTAATTATACATTAATTTTGACTTTAAGTTATTTACTTATTTCTATCCATAACATCATTTAAAACCAAGAAAGGCATTCAAATCAAACAATCTACTAAATCAAGAGGCAAACTATTATCATGATATAAAGTAGCAACATCACTAACTGATTGATACCAATTCTTTAATGCAGTTCAAATATTTAAGTAGGTACATTTAAATGTGATCCAATGGGATAAATAATGATAACTCTATGATTTCATGTTACCAAATATAGAATCAATAAATCCCCTACATCAAAAGGTTGTAAAAATTCATTTCATGAGAATGGGCTATGAAACAGATCTATGATCACCCCTCACGCAAGATCTGTATCAATCCGAGAACTCCGCAACACCATCACATCAACAAAAACTGGGTGAAAACCGATTAAAAACATGGGATACATAATCCATCAGATAGAAATGAGAACAAGAAGAAAAAATAGATCCAATTGGAATAAACCATTTAAAAAAAAGAAAAAACAGACCTTAGATCAATCCGATTCACCAGGAATTGACGATGGAAACCCAATGATCGATCCTCATTGAAGGGATATGAAAAAAACAAAGAGGGATATTTCCAATCACCTTGGATGATACGGAGGGAATTTTTAGTTTTAGGATATGAAATTAGAGCAGCTAGAATTTATAAATCATTTCAAAATCAAGGGATTACATGACGTGAAATCCCCTTTCACTTCGTGTAATGCCTAAAGGTTGGATTCCACCAAAAAAACTATCTCCTATTTAGTTTATTTTATTTTTCAAACCATAAAATATTACACTATTTGATTCACAAATTATTTTAGTGAAATTATTCTTCATGTCATGAAACCCAATTTCATAACGTGAATGTTCTCTCATACCATTTCTTAGCACCAGAACTCCCCCAAACATTTTCTTAGCCTCATTTGAGCTCTGAAAGCCTCAAGAACATGAAAAGGGTCGATACACATGGATCCAGACCCTTACATCAGATACCTCCAAAATCATTCTCATCCATAAGAATCCAAAACCAATAAAGAGTGGAAAAAGAAAGAGGTCATCTAAACACCCCTCACGAGATAGATATCAAATCTCTCTCCACCCTAGGATCTCAATCGCCTCATAAGGGGAACTACATAGAAAATGATAAAACCACAAAAATCTTTTAAACGCTCTCATAAGGGATATAACTCTCAATATAGAGAAATAAACAAGAAGAAATAAGATAAATTCATCTCATAAACCAAAAAATGTCTACAAAAAATTAAACAACATTATAAGAGAGGAGCTAAACATCCAACATATTAGGGTACTAAGAATGTATCCACAAATAACATTCATAGGTACTCTCCTCCATGTCATTGTGAAACCAGAAGACATCAATTAAGGGGATAGAACACCCACACACCACCTTATCCTAGTGTTCCTGGATTTCTATAGGCCAGTCATTGAAGGTCTCATCACCATAAACCTCAATATCACCCCCATCAATTATGTGAAGGTCAACATGAAAATAAAAATAGAGCCATGAAACATGAACAAAATTATGTATCTGACTCATATGTGTGGGAAGTGAACACCTATATTCCAGAGCCCCAACACAATCCAACACCTCAAACTGACAGCCCAACAATGGAGAAAGCTTACTCCCATGACCAAACATTTGATTCCATTTATGGGGAGTCACATTCAAGAACACGTGATCTCCAAAGTCTAAATCTAGAGCTATAATAATATTATTAATATAGTATTTCTATGGATCATGTGCTATCTTTATCCTCTCGTGAATCAACTGAACTATATCTATCGTATTTTGTACCAGATATGGATAGAGAATTACCGAATCTCCAACCCCATTCTATCAGAATGGAGAATGGAAAGGATGCCAATACAGGTCCTAAAATGTCCCCATACTTATGTTGGAGTGAAAACAATTATCGTAAGCATACTCTAACAACGTATTTTTCCTCATCTACACACCTAAAAAATCTAGGACATAAGTGTGCAAGATGTCTTCATGACATTGGATGGTCTGCTCTATCTAACCATCCGTCTATACAAGAATTGGGAAAAAAAATCATGCTAGAGACCTCTCAACACCCTTGAGGTAAAATGAGGATATCTATCAGAAATGATCATCCTCATGACCCTCTAGAATCCCACCTCCTCCTACAAATACTGTCTCGAAAAAAACACAACTGAGAACAACTCATTGATCACTATAAAGTGGGATGATTTCATGAAATGATTCACTACCACCCATATAGAATCATATTGTCCATGAGCTCGAGGTAAACTGGTAATAAATTCCATAGATATTTCACCCCACTTATGATGAGGAATACTTAATGGCTAGAGAAATCCACTAGTAACACATTGTTTGACCTTCAACTACTGAAAAAAAAACAACAAGACAATAACACTGCAACGACACATTTCAACCATGGACAAAAAATGACCTCTAAAGGTTTGATAGTTCATTGTCACACTTGGATATAACACCAAAGGAGAAATATGGTACTCTATGAGATCTTTATCATCTATCTCGAAAGGAATTAAAAGACGTACCTAAATCGACACTCAATGCTGATAATCTCCAGACAACTATTTGGGGACTCACCACAAATAACTGGGTCTCTCCAAAAATCCACCTCATGATCCCCTAACTAGGATTCCACCATCTACTACACTAGAGATGGATACACCATCATATGAAAAATAAAACAACTTACTTCAACTTCTCTCATATCTAAATATCGTTCACTGAGTTCATCCATCACTCTCTAGAAATCACCAAATTTATGCACTACATAACTTCATGACCTCCTTATCAAATCATCAAACACAAAATTCTTCTTTAATGGTTTATATGAAATAAAGAATTTATAATCCTATAGGAACTCCATCCACAAATTTTAACGCAATTTCAAGTCACATTGGTTGAAAACATACCTCGGTATCATATGATATGTGAATACAAAAAAATTATCACTGATGAGGTAATGTATTGGCAACTTCATGTAAAACACCACTTCTAACTACTTGAGATCAGGGGTCGTATAGTTACTCTCTTGGGGGTGTAACAACAGAGGGCCAAAAAAATAATTGATATCTACTGCATTATAACACAACCCAACCATCGATGTGATGAATCACCAAAAACATCCAACTAAACACCTTATTTTAAAAGAAAATGAACTAGAGAACTAAAATCTTATTCATAAGACACTTTAAAGCTATCTGACACTGATCAGTCTACAAGAACAACTGATCATTCATGGTGTATGCTATTAGAGGAGTTGCAACCTAAGAGACATAAAATAAGAACCTCTTATAATAACCTATAAGGGTATGGAAACTTCACACCTCTAAAACTATATTAGGGGATTCCCAGTACACAACTATTTCAACCTTTGTTGGATTTGTAGATAATTCCTTATGGTATACAAAATATCCCATGAAATAGAATTATTGAGCCAAAAACACACACATTGATGACTTCCCAAACAACTGTTGATGAGGAATATCTCCCAAAATGGCACACAGATGCTCTGTATACTCATCATTAGAAGTAGAGTACACATGTATATAATTAATTAAAACAACCATGATCTTACCTAGCTTCTCATAGAATAGAACATTAATTAACCCCATGAAAACAACAGGAGAATACATCACACCGAACAACATCACAACAAACTAATATTTCCAATAATGAAAACAAAAATATGTCTTTGTGATGTCCTTATCATTTACATGAATCTGATGATATCCTGAATGTAAATTGATATTCGATAACAAAATTTCCCCCATATGTTGATCAAATAAATCATCAATCCATGGAATTGCATAGATTTTATTCACTATCACTTGGTTCAATCAATGATAATCGATACACAACTACAAATTAATGTTATACTTCTTTTTGAACCAAATCAGTGCAACCCATGGTGAAAAAATCATATGAAAAAATTGTACTAGAATAGAAAATTGAGCTATATAAACAAAACATGCAACTCAAAAATTTCCAACCTATACAGAGACATCAAGATAGGAGACATGTCAGGATGAAGTTTGATCCATAACTCTATCTATTATCAAGGGTGTTATTCCACAACCTCCTATGGAAATACCCCAGGGTACTCTTGTATTACAATAGGAAACACTAACTATTGAACCTCCAAAAACTCATTATCATCTTAGCCATCAAGGATGAAAAGTATGAAACATACCAATGAGCCATACAAGGGTCTCACTTTCCAAAAAAAACTCATGAATGACTATCATCATCAAAGAACACAACCTTCCCCTGAAGAAATCCATGATAGCCTAACTGGAATAGTAAACATAAATTCTGAGTATTGTTTTATATGGATGAATTCATATATATATATATGAAATCTCCCAAATAGTAGTGCTTCCCCACAACTAGATAATAGTTTCTCAATAATGAAGACACGTTAGCTCGAACACCAACAGGTGTAGTCAATGCCAAGGTAACTGGAAGCCTCCCTACCTCAAGTCCAAAAGCATGGAAAAGGTCAGGTAATATGAAGGAGTCTGTCACTCCTGGATCAAAAAAAATACTATAACCATGTTGAAAACATGTAAAGGGCATCTTGAATGATGTCTTTATCACCTGGAATGGGAAATGATAAAGCATGAAGCTGACTACAACCTACTCCATGGCCTGTATGACCATTATGTATACCACCTATATAGTAATTTTTTTCTCTATGAGAATATTGAGTGTCTTGGGGTTATCCACTAATTTACAAATCAACTCTCTAATGATCTCAAAATAGAGAAACCTATTGATTATACCTTGTCTAGAACTACCTCAGTGGAAGAACCATAACTTGAATAACAAGTGAACAATAAATACATTGGAAGGTCAGGCACTATCACCATTGATGAGATGAAAATCCATAAGAATAAATTTTTTTTGATCTATCAAAATGGGCCTGAGAGCTACATACCCCTAGAAAACAAGATATTCGGGGCTGGGACCTACCAACGGCTGACTAGATGCTCATATGTCCTGAGAACTGGGATCCTGGGACCATAGCTCTAATTTGGAAGGAAACCTGATGACTCCATTCTAATGCTGACCCAGTTATGGATAACATCCTCTATATGACCTCTTCTATTTTCAACACATCGAGATATGTATTCGGTATAAATGAAGTGTCCTGGAGATAGATATCTAGATGTAAAGCCTCCTCAAAATGCCTCACCCTGACTCATCATCTGGTAGTAGGTCCAATGAATATCATAGAAATTCCCTGAAACAGATTCCAATATGTCATAAAAATAATTTACCCTACTGATATGTATGTGGCTCTTGAGACAGGCCCGCTTGATAGTCGATGAAATATGCTCAGTGCTGAACTTGTCTTAGAATGCCTCCCATGAGACTGTTGACTCCTCGTTATCTCTAAGAACAAGAACCACCACTGCCTCACTACTCCTCACAGAATCGTCAAAGCCAATGTTACCTAGAGATCCTTATGAGAATATATAGAACATAAGGTTATCTCAACCTACTCTAACTAGAATTTTATGAATGAATCTAAAATAGCTCCCTTTACCTTTACAAAATTTGTTGCTAAAC
Organism: Viscum album; assembly: GCA_963277665.1. Taxonomy (NCBI): domain Eukaryota; kingdom Viridiplantae; phylum Streptophyta; class Magnoliopsida; order Santalales; family Viscaceae; genus Viscum; species Viscum album. Next base: position 1,505,030,933 of record OY728152.1, read on the forward strand.
TCTCAGAGTTTCCTCCAATAAGTGTCATAATCATTAACATCTACTCTATGGAAATAAACTAGTGAAATTTGTTGAACAACATCAGCATGATCCATATGAGAATGTCATCTTGGAACCATTCCATCAAAAGAATAAATAGTTAGATCTCCTAAAACAAGAATATAGAATAATTTAACATTAAATAATTATTTTATTTTATTCTTATTTGGTTAACCTATCCAATGATCTACCCATTGAAACACAGGTTCAAAGATGAATGATGCATGATCATTTCCTAGGTCACTACCCTACAACCAGTATTTCTTCATTTATTAGATGCTATAAGCTTAAAGGTCCATGTATCAAATCAAATGGGGACCTAAATACCTATGTCTCAATCAGTCTCCCATGCTTATAGCACTTTCTAAACATACTTGAAATCATTTCCTTACCAACCCATAAAACCTCACATGTTTCTAAATGGAAACGTCATCATATACCTCATCCATTCTATTATACCACTCTTTCATGAACACCTCCCCACAAAATATACCCATCCTGGATAGAAAATGGTGGAAGAGATATAGTGACTAATGAGTCTTGACTCCAATAGGACCCAAGTTAGAGACTATAACTAAGGGTATAACAAACAGGCAGATGAGAGGCATTACCCTCTAAGGGACCAACATGCGGAAGAGGGAGATAAGACAATCACCGACCAAATAATTCTAATAATATAATACAAATTGTATCCCTAGTACAAAAATGAAATTTCATGCAAGAAATACTACAAATGAAAAGGAAAAATGAAGGTACCTTAAAACGGAAAGACTAGAATGACAATGAATCCCAAATAACTTCTGTAAAACATCCAAGATAGTGGTAATTATCATGTTCTCCAGCCTTCTCTGACTGACCTATAAATAGTTTATATATATGTAGGGATAATATAATAGTATACTCAATTGGATCATCACTATAGCCTCTCATGAAAAAGGAAAAGAGATAATGCTAATGTAAAGTGAACAACAAGTTAAACTATCTCATCTCCTAAATAAGTATACTATTTTCACAAACTCACAATAGATACTCTCACCATGTATCACATATAAGAGAAAATAATATAATTAAAAATGTCAAGGGTACCCTACTTCAACCTCAGCACTGGTTTTCCTATTTTCCCCAATGTCTCACATGTTGAGAATATCTCTCAAAAGGCTAGACCATACACACCTGGGTAAAGCACCACAATACGCACCTCAAATGTCAATATTCCCCTCATGCATCAAAACACAAATTCCATTTAACCAAAATTACTAGGTATGTTCTAGGCTCCAGAAAAACTCATATAACGTGTATCCTACATCAGGAATTATACCTCCAATCGTCAAAACCAATACACTGAGTAAGGATTCTGAAGACATCACAACCTATAAACATTATAACTATAGTAATCCATATGAATCATTATCTAGAATATATTTGTGATAAAAACCAACAATAGATTACATCCCTCTACACACATACATGGAGAAAAAAATTCACCATTCATACCAAAAAAAGCAACTACCAATATAAGAGAGAGAGTCCAAATGGGGTAGTCATCATCCATCCTCCTACATAAATGTCGGAGGAAACACCCCTAGGGATCTGAATCCCTAGCGTTTCCGTTTCCTGAAATGATATGGTTGTGTACAATATAGAAACAAGAAAAATACATGATATAATATATCTCACAACCACACTATAGGAATATCATAGTCTCAGACTCAACTATAGATAACATCTCTCGGACTCCCAACTGCCACTATTTAGACCATATATCCTATTACCACAAAAAATTTTTGAGGTAAATTAAATTACATTATACCTTTTTACTAGTTTCACTGTACATTAATTAATTAAAAACATTTACGTAATTATTAAAAATTCTTAATTTCATTTCTTTAGAATCTCAAAAAAGATCCATGCCCCAAGCATAAGAAAAATGAGTTCATGGCTTCTCAAAATTTCAACCTCAACATTGCATCCCAATAATCTCCAACAACATTGGTTAGACATTTATTCATTTATTAACATTTTTTAATTTCCATATCACCATGTACTCTAAGAAAACATTATATCCTCCCCAAACACAAGGTTTTCAACATGGTGAGTTGATGAACTACCCATTGCATCTTCGACTCATATAGTAGGAGATTAAACTCATCCAACAATGAGAAGCTAAACACAGAAAGCATGTGGAATACCCCACATATCTTTTCCTCTAATGTAATGAGGGTAACCACACACATATTCCTACCTCAATCAGTAGGGAAAGGAAAGAAGAACAAAAAACTACATGGTCATTGACAGAAAAATTAATTCAAAAAAGAATCTGACATCCATAACAAAGGCTAATCCCAACTTTAACCCATTCTGTCAGCTTATATTCCCCCCAACATCTACAAGCATATATCAATGCATATCACCACTCAAATAGTCAATTACTTCCAGAAAAAATCGAGGCCACTATAACGACCCATACTTTACATACATTGTTAATACTTCAAAATTGAAGCACACTTATTACAAAATATGACAAAACCACAAAGGACCGTATAGGTATAGTGTCTTTAGAAACTGGGAAACATAAACAAATGGTTCATAAATCTTCTACAGTGTCTCCCATTTATTTCATTATATCTAGGGTCCCTTTTAGCATATTGTACTTAATATCCATCTTCCTAACCTGGGGAAAAGAAAACATAAAAGGGTGAGCTCAAATGCTCAGCAAGGGCAAATAAAGGAAATAAAAATCATATCATATATTATTGAAAATCAAAACCTGCAAAAGAGATCATAATATATTATCATGGAATAAATCATAGAAGTGAAAATGAGATCCCCATAATCATAACATAAAACTTGAAACTTTGTGGAATGCACACATAATCATGGAAAATCATTTCTTGTTAGTCATGACTCATTTCCAAGACTATCTTAGTGGAAAAAGTCCCTTTCTGAACCGAGTCACCCTCGTTCCAGTCCTGTTTCACTGAACCGGTATAACCTACCGTTCCAGCCATGTCTATCTCATGAGATATAAAATCATTACCCAATGCATTGGAGGGAGATATATGTCCCACCCATCTTATAATGAATCCTTTCTTATGTGTTCCACATAATCATAAACCATACATCATAGCGTAACCCATGTAATAAATATGGGATTCTTAAACAACATGACATCATAAAACAATTCATATAAGATAAATGAATTCATAAAAATGGTTCCATCACAACATAATCAAATCCATGTAATAATAGGGATAAAAACAGAACCCTTTTATTATCTTAGATGGAAAATAATTTTGATAAAATACTTGAACTCCATTCTTGAGGAAAATATCCATTCTACTTTAAAAACACTTTTCCTTTCATAACATGTCATACAATTTTAAAATAAAAGAAGTTGATTAAAAATAAACTTGAATACTTGTAAAGGAAGCTTCTTGGAAATAATTTTTTAGAAATATATTCATGCCGTATAAGTTAAAAAAAACATTCTTCGTACTTTTGTTGGAAAAGTCAAAAAGTACCTCGTACGAAAAACGACAAAAGATTCCTTTAATACATATTACTAAAAACTCACCAAAGGGTAAAAATGGATTTAAAAAATTGTAGGTGGATGGAAATAATATTACATATTGATGAAACATGGATGTGGATGATAAAATACACCCCAGTAAATACTTACGAATAAACAATCTCGGATAAAAATGAGATTCTGATATTTCCCTTACCTTAGGTCCAATTTGCTTTGTATGTGTCCGAAGCTCCTGTATAATGGTTTAAATAATGTTATTGACTTATTCCATAATCATACATATTGATATGATATCATATATGGTCATATTCTTAGCTTCTTGATAGTAATATTTCATTGTTACTTGTTACTCGGGTCTTTATTGCCTTTTGTTATTATGCGTGTTTTGCCGAATACCTTCTTATTCTTCTTTTAAGGTTATAGATACCTTATATCCAGAATGGTATTAGTGTAACATATATCATATTTATTCATTCAATTTATATAATTACTATGTAATGATGATCATGTAGAACGAGTCGCATCACATCGTGGAGACGGTATTCCGTACGTACGCACGAGTGATGATATCGTTCCTATGATCGTGGAACTGTATTGGAGTATATATATATTATTTCAGTATCAATATTACTTTATAATAATCATAAATAGTTACTCATTACACTATTATACCCATCCTTGTAAAGTGATGGTGGAAAATAGATTACACCACAGTGTGGAGACGGTATTCCGTACGTACGCACTCGCGGTGATTTCATTTTTCCGTAGGATGGATAGAAGGTGAATTAGGGTTGTTTCATATTTATAATAACATATCAGTATGTAAGTAATACTGATGTTATTACTTTATCATGAAACAACTAAAGAAGAAGAAGCTGAAGAAGAATGAAATTGAAAAGATCGGTAATGGATATTACCTCTTCTTTGGAACGCCTCTTTGAATCCTCCACTTAGGGAACTAATATTGGTCTTTGAAGAAGACCAGGACCTCTAGGATTATTCTAGGTAAGTGGAGAGGAGAAAATGGCAGGGGTTGGCCGAGCTTGAGTGCTCAAATTGGTGTGAGGAGGAGGGGGAGGAGGTGCCCTTTTATAAGGGAGGAGAGGGGCACCTTAGGAATATCTCAAAATATTATTTTATATTAAAGTCAAAATCGGTTTATAATAGTTCCAAAGGGTCTTATTTCGAAGCTAAAGTGGGGATGGGTCTAAATTCTATCAACCAATAGGATTTAGACAAGTTTAGGGTATTATTTTAACCTTATCAATTAGATTTAACTCTAAGTTAATTAATTTAACTTTTACCGTGTCTTTTTGTTTTCTTTCACTATATGGTTAATACACTTACTATAACATGCCAAAAGAACCCCAAATTGTTTATTATTAATATATATATCCTTATCTAAGTTAGTTTGCCGAACCTTATATTTTTAGGAATAAAATAACAATTAATAATATAATATTTGATTTAAAAACTATTTTGTGTCAATTTTGACACAATTTGATATATGATTTTTATGAAAGTCATAACAGAATTATATGTTCAAACCAAGTTTATTAAATCAACACTAATATATCATAGTAACCTAGAAAATTAGTGTAATTCATAAAATGTCTCAAATTACATTTATTTTGGTGTTTATAACATCAATTATGTCAATATTTCATTAATAAGATAATTACTGCATCATCATTGTGTCAAAAATAAATTAAATTATTTAATGTCTAAAAATTACAAATAAAATACCATTATGTAGGAAATCTTTTTAGCTTTCTAATGAATATTTATAGTCTAATTTATCTTATGTATTACCCCATAGTAAAAATTATTTACTTATTAAACTTTGATTTTAACTATTTTAACCCTTCTTTAAATAAATTAATAATAAATGTCCTAATCTAATCCAAGTGGGCCTAAATGGTCATATTTTATTCCTAAGTTTGTTTTTGGTCGAATTACACTTTTCCAATAGAATTAGGACATGTATTAGGGTAATAGTTATATCATATTTACCCTTAGTTACCCTATTTACTATTAACCGCGGTAAAAAAAGTAAAAAGTTACTATTCACCAAAAAATTATTTTTATCCCATTGAACCAAATTTTACTTACTGATATCAACCGTGTCTGTCGGATTTTTGAAATTCCATTCACAGAAGCGGTAAAATTATGTTTTATGCAAAATTCAGTTTTTAACCTACCACTTAGTGGTTTCACTATTCATCGAAAAATTGAAAGTTTTCAGAAAAATACCAAAATTTCACCGTAGGCTAATTTCGATATTCTGAGTCCAAAAATGAAGTCCATTTTGAAAAATAAAATTTATAAAATTTCAAAAAGTGGTTATTACTATTCATAACGTCTAGTTTTAATAGCATAGTGTTGTTTAGTGAAACTCGGTATTGCGTACGACGCAAGCTATCGAGGAAGGTCGCGATTGCGTGTAAAGCAAGCCAAGAAAGTGTTGTGTAGAAAAAGATTCCTTTGATGATTTATATAACATAAAAGTCTCGGGTGTTACATTCTACCCCCCTTAAAAAGAATTTCTCCCTCGAAATTCGTCACTTTGTAACAAACAGATGAGGATACTTCTCCCTCATCATATCCTCAAGCTCCCATGTAGCTTCTTCAAGTTGGTGGTTCCTCCATAAAACTTTCACCAATCAAGTGGTCTTATTTCGTAGGACTTTTTCGCTACGATCCAGAATCTCTATCGGCTGTTCTTCATAAGAAAGATCTTGCTCCAGCGGTACAACTTCTGAGCTGAGTACATGTGAAGGATCTGGTATGTACTTTCTCAGGAGAGATACATGGAACACATCGTGAACGTGAGAGAGATTCGGTGGAAGAGCCAATCGGTAAGCTACCTTCCCAACACGATCTAGTATTTCGAAAGGACCGATATATCTAGGGCTCAACTTCCCCTTCTTTCCAAATATCATAACCCTTTTTCAGGGAGATATTCGCAAGAACACTTTATCACCCACTTCAAACTCTAGGTCTTTTCTTCGGTTGTCGGCATAACTTTTCTGTCGACTCTGAGCTGCTCTTATGTGTTGTTGAATAGATCTGACCTTTTCTACCATTTCATCAATGAGATCAGGTCCTAATAGCTTTCTTTCCCCAACTTCATCCCAGCAAGTTGGAGTCCTTCATTTCTTTCCATAGAGAGCTTCATAAGGAGCCATCTGAATACTGGAGTGAAAGCTATTATTATAAGAAAATTCCACCAAAGGTAGGTGTTGATCCCAACCTCCTTTGAAATCCATAGAGCAAGCTCTCAACATACCTTCTAGGGTTTGAATTGTTCTCTCAAACTGACCGTCTGTCTGGGGATGATAAGCAGTGCTGAAACTCAACTCTGTATCCAGAGTATGCTGAAGACTTCTCTAGAACTTCGAGGTAAATCTCGGATCCCGATCAGATATAATAGAAAGTGGTACACCATGCAATCTTACCACTTACTTTACATACATCCTGGCAAGCTAATCTAGAGAGAAATCCTCTCTAATAGGAATGAAGTGTGCAGACTTTGTAAGACGATCAACTATGACTCAGATAGCATTATTGCCTTTGGATGTTTTAGGAAGTCCTGTGACAAAGTCCATAGTGATATTTTCCCATTTCCATTCGGGTATGGGTAATGGTTGTAACATCCCCTTAGACTTCTGTCTCTCAGCTTTAACTTGTTGACAAACCAAGCATTGAGAGACATATTCAGCAACATCTCTTTTCATGCCATCCCACCAGAAGTACTCTTTCAGGTCCCTATACATCTTCGTGCTTCCAGGATGAATAGAGAATGAAGAACTATGAGCCTCATCCAGCAGCTCCTTCTTTAATTCGGGGATGGAAGGAACACAAACCTGATTCCTGAACATTATTATCCCATCACAATCAAGGTTGAATTCAGGAACATTTCTCACCTTCTTTTGTAATTCGACATCTTCTTTCTGTGCCTCTTTAATCTTCACATGTATAGATGGTTGAACATTCATTTGAGAAAGATAATATTTTTCCCCTTCCATTATAATTCCAAGATCCATCCTTTGTAAATCCATAAATATTGGATCTTTTGTGATCCTCATCATGGATAAACTAGCATGGTCTTGTCGACTTAATGCATCTGCCACCTTGTTTGCTTTCCCAGGGTGGTAATGGATTGAGCAATCATAATCCTTAATCAGCTCCAACCATCTTCTTTGGCGCATATTCAGCTCCTTTTGTGTGATAATATACTTTAAACTTTTATGATCAGTATAAATATCACACCTTTCAACATAAAGGCAATGCCTCCAAATCTTTAATGCAAAGATTACTGCAGCCAACTCCAAATCATGTGTTGGGTAATTTTGCTCATGGATTTTCAACTATCGTGAGGCATAAGCTATCACTATATCATTTTTCATAAGAACAAAACCCAATCCCTTCTTGGATGCATCACTGTAGATCACAAACCTTTCTCCACTACAAGGCAGTGTGAGCAAAGGTGCACTGGATAACCTTCTTTTCAACTCCTTGAAATTCTCTTCACATTCCTCTGTGCAGACAAACATAACTCCTTTCCGAGTCAACGTGGTGAGTGGATTAGATAATCGTGAAAAATCTTTTACAAAACGTCGATAATATCCAGCCAAACCAAGAAAACTTCGGATCTCAGTTACTGTTTTTGGTCTCGACCATCTTTCGATAACCTCTGTTTTTGTTGGATCCACAGATATCCCCTCTTTTGAGATTATTTGACCCAAAAATGAAACTTTTTGAAGCCAAAATTCACACTAGGTAAATTTGGCATAAAGCTTCTCCTTTCTCAGGGTCTTCAATATAATTCTCAAGTGATCTTCATGCTCTTCCTTGGTCTTTGAATAGACAAGAATATCGTCTATAAAGACTACCACAAATTGATCAAGATAGTCTCTAAAGACTCTATTCATTAGATCCATGAAGATAGCAGGGGCATTATTAAGACCAAATGGCATCACTATAAATTCATAGTGTCCATACCTTGTACGGAAAGTCGTCTTTGGTATATCCTCCCTTTTGACCCTTAATTGATGATACCCTGAACGAAGATCAATCTTGGAAAAGTATTGAGCTCCGCGTAGTTGGTCAAATAAGTCATCAATGCGTGGGAGAGGATATTTGTTCTTGATAGTGATCTTGTTAAGTTCTCGATAATCAATGCAGAGTCTCATTGATCCATCTTTCTTCTTAACAAATAGAACAGGTGATCCCCAAGGTGACGCACTAGGGCGTATGAATCCCTTATCAAGATTCTCTTGGAGTTGTTTCTTCAATTCCTGCAACTCAATTGGGGCCATTCTATAAGGTGTCTTTGAAATAGGCAAAGCACCCGGTACGAGTTCTATTGAAAACTCAACTTCACGATTTGGTGGAAGACCCGGTAATTCCTCCGGAAAGACATCATCAAACTCCCTTACAATGGGCATATTCTTAATCGTGAGTTTCTCACCAACCATTTGAGATAAATAACCTTCATTTAGTGGAATCAATACCCATAAGATGGAAGAAATTTCCACTGGAAGGTTACGTTCATCCTTGCATTGGTATACGATCGTAGATTGATCTGGAATATGAAATGTGACTTCCCTTCTTTGGCAATTGATATGAGCTCCATGTAGAGAAAGCCAATCCATGCCAAGAATCACATAAAATTCCACTAAAGGAAGGATCACAAGATTTGCAGGAAGCACTTTCCAACAAACTTCGATCGGAGAAGAATTATAATCTTTTGATGCGACTGTTGTGCCATTAGGTGTTGTCACAGCTAACTAAACATCTAATTGTTGAGGTAATACAGTGATACCCTTAGAAAATTCTTTAGAAATAAAAGAGTGGGTGGATCCAGAATCAAATAAAACATTTTCTACTTTAGAGTGGACGGTAAGTGTACCTTTCAGCACTTCGTTATTGTACTCCACATCGCTGATAGAAATTGCATGTGACTTTCCATTTTCTTTAGCCTTAAGATTTTGTTGACGTCGACCATCATCATAAACCCTTGGATTTGGGAATTTATTGGCATAATGCCCCATCTCCTTGCACTTGAAACATTGAAGTGTAGTAGGTTCATTCTGTGTATCCCGTCCTTTGTTTGCGTCATTAGACATCTTCTTCCCATTATCACAGCATTCAAATGCCCGATGACCTTCTTTTCCACATCTAAAACATTTACTTGTCCCTTTAAGACAACTCCCTCTATGTTTCTTTCCACACTTTGAGCATAAGGAAAAGCTCATCTTCTTTTCCGTGTGCTCTTTAGATTTTTCTTTGAATTCCATATTCCTCTTCTTATCAAACCCATGTGACTGATGGGTTACTCCAATCTCCATCTCGACTTTGAGAGCACATCGAACGATTTCCTCGTAGCTATTGAAGTCCCTTATGGCTAACGCCCTTCGAATACTTGGTTTTATGCCACTAAAGAATCGATCGATCTTACTCTCAGGTTGGATAATAATACCAGAAGCGTACCTTGCAAGTCTTGTAAAATTTTCTTCATAGGTACCAACAGATTCATCATCCCTTTGCTTCAGTTCAAGGAACTCTTTCTCCATCTTTGTTCAGAGAATACGAGGGAAGTACTTATTGAAAAATAAGTTCTTGAACTCGTCCCATTCCATAGACTCAATTTCATCCCTTTTCCTCGTATTCTTAATAAGATTCCACCATTGATCAGCATCTCCTTCCAAACGATACACTGCTAGGATGACTTTATCATGTTCAGAACATTGAAGAACTGAAAATATCTTTTCAGTAGTACTAATCCATTGTTCAGCAACTAATGGATCAGTAGACCCGCTGAAAGAAGGTGGACGCTGCCTCATGAAGGATTCAACAGAATGTTGCTACTTACTTTGCTCGTTTGGAAGTCCTGCATGATTCATAGCTTGAGAAAGTTGTGTGAGCATGGCTACAAGATTTTTCATTCTAGCTCCCATATCGTTTGGTTGCTCAGGGGGACAATCATTGCATTGCCCATCGCATTCCGCATTAACACGGTTCCTTCAGGTTCCAGCCATTGACTAAAACCAAGAAGAATAGTGTGACCAACACTAATTATAATAGGAAAACCACATAATTCAAGAATAAAATTTTCATGCTTAAGGTCTTATCCTAGGTTATTCATGGCCATTTCTAAAACACTAAGATTGTGTTCTATTCTTAGACTTATCCTTAGGGTTCTTACTAAGGCTTTCACATCCTAGATTCCAAAGGTTGACTATACCTTTCCTCTGATACCAACTATAAAGACCCATACTTTACATACATTGTTAATACTTCAAAATTGAAGCACACTTATTACAACATATGACAAAACCACAAAGGACCGTATAGGTATATTTTCTTTAGAAACTGGGAAACATAAACAACTGGTTCATAAATCTTCTACAGTGTCTCCCATTTATTTCATCATATCTAGGGTCCCTTTTATCATATTCTACTTAATATCCATCTTCCTGACCTGGGGAAAAGAAAACATAAAAGGGTGATCTCAAATGCTCAGCAAGGGCAAATAAAGGAAATTAAAATCATATTATATCTTTTTGAAAATCAAAACCTGCAAAAGAGATCATAATATCTTATCATGGAATAAATCATAGAAGTGAAAATGAGATCCCCATAATCATGACATAAAACTTGAAACTTTGTGGCATGCACACATAATCATGGAAAATCATTTCTTGTTAGTAATGACTCATTGCCAAGACTATCTTAGTGGACAAAGTCCCTTTCCGAACCGAGTCACCCTCGTTCCAGTCCTGTTTCACTGAACTGGTATAACCTACCATTCCAGCCATGTCTATCTCATGAGATATAAAATCATTACCCAATGCATTGGAGGGAGATATAGGTCCCACCCATCTTATAATGAATCCTTTCTTATGTGTGCCACATAATCATAAACCATACATCATAGCGTAACCCATGTAATAAAAATGGGATTCTTTAACAACATGACATCATAAAACAATTCATATAAGATAAAGGAATTCATAAAAATGTTTCCATCACAACATAATCAAATCCATGTAATAATAGGGATAAAAACAGAACCCTTTTATTATCTTAGATGGAAAATAATTTTGATAAAATACTTGAACTCCATTCTTGAGGAAAATATCCTTTCTACTTTAAAAATACTTTTCCTTTCTTAACAAGTCATACAATTTTAAAATAAAAGAAGTCGATTAAAAATAAACTTGAATACTTGTAAAGGAAGCTTCTTGGAAATAATTTTTTAGAAATCCATTCATGCCATATAAGTTAAAAAAACATTCTTCGTACTTTTGTCGGAAAAGTCAAAAAGTACCTCGTACGAAAAACGACAAAAGATTCCTTTCATACATATTACTAAAAACTCACTGAAGGGTAAAAATGGATTTAAACAATTGTAGGTGGATGGAAATAATATTTCATATTGATGAAACATGGATGTGGATGATAAAATACACCCCAGTAAATACTTACGAATAAACAATCTCGGATAAAAATGAGATTGTGATATTTCCCTTACCTTAAGTCCAATTGGCTTTGTACGTGTCCGAAGCTCCTGTATAATAGTTTAAATAATGTTATTGACTTATTCCAGAATCATACATATTGATATGATATCATATATGGTCATATTCTTAACTTCTTGATAGTAATATTTCATTGTTACTTGTTACTCGGGTCTTTATTGCCTTTTGTTCTTATGCGTGTTTTGCCGAATACATTCTTATTCTTCTTTTAAGGTTATAGATACCTTATATCCAGAATGGTATTAGTGTAACATATATCATATTTATTCATTCAATTTATATAATTACTATGTAATGATGATCATGTAGAACGAGTCGCATCACATCGTGGAGACGGTATTCCGTACGTACGCACGAGTGATGATATCGTTCCTATGATCGTGGAACTGTATTGGAGTATATATATATTATTTCAGTATCAATATTACTTTATAATAATAATAAATAGTTTCTCATTACACCATTATACCCATCCTTGTAAAGTGATGGTGGAAAATAGATTACACCACGGCGTGGAGACGGTATTCCGTACGTACGCACGCACGGTGATTTCATTTTTCCGTAGGATGGATAGAAGGTGAATTAGGGTTGTTTCATATTTATAATAACATATCAGTATGTAAGTAATACTGATGTTATTACTTTATCATGAAACAACTAAATAAGAAGAAGTTGAAGAAGAAAGAAATTGAAAAGATCGGTAATGGATATTACCTCTTCTTTGGAACGCCTCTTTGAATCCTCCACTTAGGGAACTAAGATTGATCTTTGAAGAAGACCAGGACCTCTAGGATTATTCTAGGGAAGTGGAGAGGAGAAAATGGCAGGGGTTGGCCGAGCTTGAGTGATCAAATTGGTGTGAGGAGGAGGGGGAGGAGGTGCCCTTTTATAAGGGAGGAGAGGGGCACCTTAGGAATATCTCAAAATATTATTTTATATTAAAGTCAAAATCGGTTTATAATGGTTCCAAAGGGTCTTATTTCGAAGATAAAGTAGGTATGGGTCAAAAAACTATCAACCAATAGGATTTAGACAAGTTTAGGGTATTATTTTAACCTTATCAATTAGATTTAACTCTAAGTTAATTAATTTAACTTTTACCGTGTCTTTTTGTTTTCTTTCACTATATGGTTAATAAACTTACTATAACATGTCAAACGAACCCCAAATTGTTTATTATTAATATATATATCCTTATCTAAGTTATTTGTCCGAACCTTAGATTTTTAGGAATAAAATAACAATTAATAATATAATATTTGATTTAAAAACTATTTTCTGTCAATTTTGACACTATTTGATATATGATTTTTTTAAAAGTCATAACAGAATTATATGTTCAAACCAAGTTGATTAAATCAACGCTAATATATCATAGTAACCTAGAAAATTAGTGTAATTCATAAAAAGTCTCAAATTACATTTATTCTGGTGTTTATAACATCAATTATGTCAATATTTCATTAATAAGATAATTACTGCATCATCATTGTGTCATAAATAAATTAAATTATTTAATGTCTAAAAATTACAAATAAAATACCATTATGTATGAAATATTTTTAGATTTCTAATGAATATTTATAGTCGAATTTATCTTATGTATAACCCCATATTAAAAATGATTTACTTATTATACTTTGATTTTAACTATTTTAACCCTTCTTTAAATAAATTATTAATAAATGTCCTAATCTAATCCAAGTGGGCCTAAATGGTCATATTTTATTCCTAAGTTTGTTTTTGGTCGAATTAAACTTGTCCAATAGAATTAGGACATGTTTTAGGGTAATAGTAATATCATATTTACCCTTAGTTGCCCTATTTACTATTAACCGCGGTAAAAAAAGTAAAAAGTTACTATTCACCAAAAAATTATTTTTATCTCATTGAACCACATTTTACTTACTGATATCAACTGTGTCTGTCGGATTTTTGAAATTTCATTCACAGAAGTGGTAAAATTATGTTTTATGCAAAATTCAGTTTTTAACCTACCACTTAGTGGTTTCACTATTCATCAAAAAATTGAAAGTTTTCAGAAAAATACCAAAATTTCACCCTAGGATAATTTCGATATTCTGAGTCCAAACATGAAGTCCATTTTGAAAAATAAAATTTATAAAATTTCAAAAAGTGGTTATTACTATTCATAACGGCTAGTTTTAATAGCATATTGTTGTTTAGTGAAACTCGGTATTGCGTACGACGCAAGCTATCGAGGAAGGTCGTGATTGCGTGTAAAGCAAGCCAAGCAAGTGTTGTGTAGAAAAAGATTCCTTTGATGATTTATATAACATAAAAGTCTCGGGTGTTACAGCCACCCTACCCTAAATATGACAACCTCCTTCTAGTATCTTCCATCCCAGGATCACTACACATCCGGGCCTCATGACCCCACATACCATAACAACACTCTAGGATCAACCATAAAAGGATCACAAAACATCACAAGAAAATGGAAAAAATATCTAATTGGGGCTATTGGCCCTAAATAAGGCATTAAGCCTTTATTCACAATGAGATCTCATGGCTCCAAATCACAAGACACTTGGACATTATAATAAAGCAGGTTAATTAGGCCCTACAATGAATTCTGTTTTATCACACAATAGATTCTTAATTCCACTGGGAATTAACATTTTCATTATCAAGGGTGTGAGCTATTGGAAACCTAAGAAACAAGATGTCTCAAGGTACCAAAAGTTAATTAAGCAATCAATTTAACATAAATTTCATTCCTTTATCAACAATAAAAAACATTCATTTTGTTCATTGACCAATTCAATTATACAAGGACACTTACATCAATTTTATTAACATACAATTAAAAAAATAATCAGATTCATTAAATATACCATTTATATTGTTTATCCAATTAAATATTAATTAATTCTGGCTTAATGATATTTACCAATTTCCATAAACAAAAATATACTAACCAAATAATAAAATATTTATCACATTATCTAGAAAATCAAGAGGCAACCCATTATCATAGTACAAAGCAACAACATCTTTAAACAATCAATTCAAATTCTTTAATCTAGTTAAAATATTTAATTATGTCAAATTAATTTCCATCAAAGGGGTTAAATCATGCTAACTATATGATTGATTGTAAGTAAATAGAGATTCAATTAATCCCCAAACTCAAAAGGTCCTTGATATTATTCAAATGTGAAAAAACCATTGAAAGGATATGTGATCACCTCTCCTGTAGGATCTGTATCCATCTGAGGATGTCGCGACACCTTCCCAAAAAAAAACAACTAATATAAATCACATTTAAAAAATGGGAGATCATCATCCATTTCATTGAAAGAATAATGTGAGGTAATAGGGATCCAACCGAAATAAACCACTGCATAACAAAGGAAAAACACACCTTGGATCAAACTGGGTCACCACAGATCAATGATGAAATCCCAAGGATTTATCCCCATCAAAGGGATATCCAAAACTCCATAGAAGAAACTATTGGGTCACCAGGGATGATAGGGAGGGAAGCTCTAGCTTTAGTGTTTGACAAACTAATAAAATGTAATTATTTAAACCAATATTGCTTCAGGGGATTACATGATGTGTAATTCCCATTAACATCATGTACTTCCTTGAGGTTAGTTTCTACTGAAAAACCCATCACCTATCAATTTTATTTTATTTTTAAAACCATAATATATTTAACAATTTTAATCCCACTTTGACATCATGAAATTATTCTACACAGTGTAAAACCCACATCCACACCATGAATCTTCCCTGCTCTCACTTGTCATCACCTGAACTCCTCTAAACATCTCCCAAGCCTCCTCCAATCTCTGCAATACTTAGAAAATTTTAAAAGGGATGTTATACGTGGAACCATTCATTACATTGTGTGAACATTTTCATTTTTAAAAATAGAATGAGTATGGTTGGGAGTATCTATGGATTATCAAAATGCTCATAATGACATAGAATCAATGAATATCATGAATGTTTTATTGGAAAATTGTAATGGGAAGTATTCGACATAAAATTTCTATAATAAATAAATATAAAAATAGTGTATTAAAAAAACAATAATTTCTTTACTTTTATTGAGAAATATTTAATAAATAATTTCACAAGTGTATATATGAGATATTGAAAATTACATGGATGGAAAGGCCATCTCATAAATTTTGATAGAGTAGATTTTTACGTTTGAAATATATAAATCGTTATCATTAATATAACTACTATTACAATTTATTTTTCCCATTATTTATACATCCTTATGGGAATATCATAGGCTAGATTCAGTAGGATAAGCTTTATGAAGTTTTTGTATGAATAATATTTCATTTCAATATTATTTCCCTCCATAAATTTTCAATGGGGAAAATAATATCAATATCAACTTGGTCATCTATAATAATTTTGTAGGGATTTTTATTATCTGTTAATCTATCCCATATATAATTAAATTATTATAATTTTCTTATTTTTAATGAATTATAATTATCAAATTTTACACTTATTAACTTCACTTATTATTTTCATTGATTTTTCAATAGTTTTACTTTTAATTTTAGGTAATATTTTGATATTATAGCTCACTAAAAAGGCTTTTTTTGATAATGTCTACATTAAAAATTAGACATTAATGTTATTCTCAAATTATTTTTATTTTATGGAGAAATATTTAAATAGATTTTAATGTTTTGTTGATAATGAAATATATTCTTTGTCTGATAATATTTCATGAACCCTTCAAGAATTTAGTCAAGAAAATGGGAGAGTCTTTATATTTTAATAGACATGGTTTTATTTGAGATAATAATAATGATATATTCTACTAAATGTTAATATTTAAAAATATATTTCAATTAATTTTACACACAATAGAATATTCAACATAGGATTCAAACACAAAATTATACCGATACTACAAAAGTGGTTAAAAATAAATTTTCAATTAGTTTGCATAACATCTATGTTCAATATATAATATATAAGTTGAATATGAATATATTAATAATTATATAATATAAGAAATAATATTTATTATATAGTTTTTATTGGTATCCAAATATGATAATTGAGTCGAACTACAAGATGAGTTGAATTACTTTTCATGAGGTCATATGAAAAAATATTAGAGATTATATGCTAACAATATTTATGGATTTAGGTTTTGTACTTTAGATCACAAGGATAGATTAAAAAAATACAATAGTTTTATATTTATAGTTGGAGAACAACATTAATATAGAATGATATTTTATATTACTATGTAATGTTATTATTGGTTTTTTATTGTCTTAATAAAATTAAAGAAGGTGAATATTAACAATGGTATAATGAATGAATCAAAAAAATTCACATGAATCATCTTATCATAGTTGATCAAGATGGGTGACGATGAAGAAGACGATCCCTATATTTAATCTTATAGAGAGAAAGTTTTATGTTATGTTAATGATATAATATATGAGTGATATAGTATATTTTCCCACATGGTACCCAGAATAAGGTTTGATATGGGTGATTCTAGTGAAATAAATTGTGTTAGTGAACACCCTAAGTATGATCACATTATGTTTTTTGGTCCCTAAAGATGTTTAAAATGTTTTTCTTTGTGGGTGGTGGAGGGGAAGTAAAATAAAAAGAATTATATTAATTAATATAAAAAAAGGAAGATTATTATAATGTTAGTGACGACAAATTATCTGGTTTGAGGCTTGATTATGAATTATGTATTCTAATATTAAATTTTATAAATATTAATGTAATGACATGTAATTGAATTAATGGACTAACTGACATTGTTTTTTAGATATTTTTATAAGAATTCCATTTTTATGACTTTTTCTGATAGTAGTCCCTTTGTGGAACATGGAACACATAATCGTCCATATATCTAGAGTAAATAAAAATTATATGAAATTTGACATACCTATTCTACAATAGCTCCAACAGTATAACAAGACAACCATCATACTCAAAAAACCAAAATTACATAGGGAGAACAACACTGCTGACCTACTGTTACTATATTATATACACATTGGAACATCCCTGTATACCATTTGTTAATAAATTATCTTATTCTATTACACTCCCATACATAGGCTTTCATACTATCGAGGATTTTTTGGAATCAGGAATTAATACCATTTCTAAATCACCATCGATATGATACTAAAATAAAACCATAACTAGTATAAATTGTAACAAGATAGTATTATCATTGATATTTTTTCAAATTTTTAATTTATATATTAAAAAATATAGAAAATAAAATAAATGAGACAAAAATAAACACAAAATATATTTTATGATTCATAGGAATAAATATCGGCAACCCATTTGATGTATATTTGGTACTCATCGAGGATACCACATGCACCATGTGGTGATTCTAGAAAAATTGGCAAGTGAGGTGGTCTGCTCAATATTAATTATTCTAGTTGGATGAATATTCCATTATCATGTAAAGAATTATTTGATTGGTAGAAAAATAAAGGTCCTATATTAATGAAGTGTTCATATAGAAATAAATTAAAAAGTATCTATTAGTTTGATAAAAATATAATGATATATATTCATATATATATATATATATAATTTTTATTTGTTTTCAATTTTAATTTTCCAAAAAAAATTTCATGTATATGAATAGTAAAAATTTGAAGATAAGAAATGGAAAAAGTTTAAATAGATATTATGTGATGAAGTTAAATTCAATCCTCCCTTAGTGACATTAATATATTAGAAAGTAACTAATGGAATTCCCATCGCCCAGGGGAAGGAATTTCTAAATCAAAATATTGTAAAATCACATCTATTATATTATGATATGTCTCTAGAATAATAAAATTGTCTTAATAAATTTTCAAATATTATATATATATATATAAAAATTCTAGTAGAAATGATACATTTCATGAGAATCATGTAATACCCCATATTGTTGGGTCAAACGGTATTTTTGGGAACCAATATGAAATTGTACCATGTAATTTTTTATAGTATATATTTACATTCCCACGTAATATAATATTTTAAACATTATATATGTTTTTTTGTAGTTTTTGGTGTAGGAGGAAAGTCATTGTTTTGGATAGTCATTGATATGGAGTGAAGTATACGAAAAATGGATGATTTTTTTGTGAATGTAACTACAGAAAACATTAAGTTATGAATTTTTTTACCATTTAGTGTTATTAGATTAATAAAAAATCTGAAAATGTTATTCAATTTTCTTGAAAAACTAAAGGAATTGTGGATTTTCATCCCCTTCATCATTAAAATCATAATAGGATAATATCCCAAATTTTTGGGAAAATTGAAATACAAACATATGAGGGAGATTGGTTGTGGACCATCTATTTCATGGGTCTTTAGATAGACACATATATCATTTTCAATAGCATTAGTTATAGAGGTTACATGAGTTAGTGATTTTTGAGTCACAATAAAAAAAATCGAAAACATACCAATAATGGTAATGATTATGAATATGATATTATGATATATTATTATGCGATTCCAGTTATAGATATATATTTTCATATTTATTTAATTGATGAAAGTTAGTATTTCTTAAGTATTAACAACAATAAAAGAATATTGGACACATTTTTACATCCTAAAGTCACACTTAATTTAAAAAACATTTTAATTATATGTTTTCATTAGAGTAACTATAAATATTTTATTAATATGGACCCATAAAAATAAAACAATGTTATATTATTTCATTTAATGTAATTAGTGTCAAATTATTATTTTTGGATTGATTTTGTTTAGTTTATTTTGAATATACTGGATCATTTATTTTCTATTTTGTTCATTTTTTTTAATTAAATTACAAACCATAAAATTAATTTATATTTTTCAACATTCACAAGGGTTTTTATTGTATTATCATATAATTTTCCAATTTTAATCATTTTTTTGATTTAATTTGGTTTGAGGGAACTAATTCTACCTTTTAGGTATCACACTAAATTTACTCACACATAAATTATAATGAATATAGAATACTTACTTATTATTAAGGATTCATATAAAACCCCTATATGATCCCTAGGGATCAAAAATGATTGTACCAATTTGGTAATGTTACTTAATATATTTTAGTATTTTTTACACTAAAATTAATTTCTTCAATACAAACCATCACATAGATAGGAACACTATTTTTTAGGGAAGATGATATTATTGGTTTCTTTAAGATATTTATAATTGAGAAATAAATTGATGAATAATTTAATGTATCCACATTCCTAGTGAACATGAATATCCCAATCTGATCTATATATGGTAAAAATGAGTTTCACTGAATTAATAAATCATTAATATAGGTTATTTTTGAAAATAATCACTACTCAAATTATTGTTTCTTCTCTCTACCATTTATACCCTATGTTTTAGGGCTGTATGTTTTGATAGAATGATTACCCAATGAATAAATTATTTATAACTATTTGTGTTTAGTGACATGGATTTAGGGAACATATGTGGAATATTTCTCTTAATATAGTTCATCTTTGTCTGATCTATGAAGGAAAAAACTTTTAACATGATACATCAAGGTTAAAAAGGATAACATAAAAATTAGATAACATTAGTATTTTAAAAAATTATATACATTATTTTAGAATAACACATAATTATTCAATTTATATATGGTTATTAGGGATCAGTTTTCACTATGCACTATGAATCTTTTTAGTATTATTAGAGTGATGGTTTAAATCATATAAAATGGTAATATAACTTTTCAATTACATAGAAAGACTAATTTTTTCTATTTTGGAATAGTTTCATAAATTGATTCAAGATTCTCCACCCAAGACAATAGAGTTTACAACACTATAAAAAAGGATCAATATGACATATTTGATTATCCAATATAGTTCTTTGTGTTTCCACCTTATATATTTTAATTTCTACCCAATCATCTCTAATTTTAATAAAATTTTCTACCAAAATAATTATTAGAATTACATTAGGGCCCTATAATTGGTATGTGGATGAATTTTAGGAGGGTGACATATGAAGGCTAAGAGAGATAATTAATTCCGATTTTGGTCAAATTGAATGTTTTTGGATAAATATGAGCCCACAAAAAAAGGGAAACATGAAAACCTTTGTTAAATTTTAATAATTTTCATTATATCACTCAAAATTAAATTTTTAATTAATATAATTTATTTTATATGTTATTTTTAGAATTTATTATAAATTTTACACATAATAATTTAAATTAAAATAATTATTTTTTAGCATCACACTTCCCATAGAATATTTTTAAATTAATAATTAATAGTTAAAATGATAAGATGTAAACTATTTCCAAAAAATGATTAATATTTAAATTGTACTGAAAATGTTAATTAATTTTATAAATTAAAAAAGCCAGTAAAGTTTTTCATGAAAATCAGATAATTAATATAGATTAATCAACATACAGACAAATAGTATTCTTTTAATTATAATAATAATATAATAATAATATTATTTGTTATTTTCCAAGCCTATATGGATCTTTAGTGATAGATAACATAAAAGGACTTTAATTTGGGGTATGAAACTAGTTCCAAATTAATCACATAGTCCACATAATTTCACATCATAAATAATAATAACTTCATAATTAGTAGAGTCACATGTTAGTTCATTATTAAATTATAATAATATTATTATCTCTAATGTAATAATCCTTATTAAAATTTGGTCAATGATTTCTAAAATCTCACTCCCTATTTATTTCATCAAAAATAAATGTAATTTAAGAAACCAATACACATGTATATTACATGGTTCCTTTTCACTAGGCTAATACATGGTGCAAATATATAATATTTGAGGATGCACCACATTATTTAAAAATTAATGTTTGCCGATAGGGATTAGATATGAAAATTTTAATCCTATGTGCAACCAACTTTAAATGATAAAGGATGGTTCAAAACCTCCCCCATGTAACTCCTATTAATCATCTCTATTAATAAATAATAATGAAAGGAAAATATATTACAAATAAATAAAAAACAAAAAAATATCACCATTTTTTTGAATTCATTGAGTATAGAGAGTGATCATTAAATTTGACTATGCACCTTCCTAAAAATACTGTGAATTTCACAAAAAATAAAGCTTCAATATTCCATTAGTTAGTATAGATACTACACAATTATTAATGGTAATATTTTTTAATATTTTCAAAACTATCTTAAATATTCTCTTCCATATTTATAGAATGACTCATTATTATATTTTCATATATTTCAAAGTTACATTATATGATTGTTTCTCTATTATTCATAAAATCAAGACCCTCTTATATTTAGATATTTAAATCTATATAATCCAATACACCATGGATTAATTTCTCTCTTTCCCTAGTAAAATAAACTATTATATCCTCAAAATAAAAATATAAAAATCTTTACGAGTATAAAGGGAAAATATGTCCAATAACCCTCATCACTATCTCTGTAAATGATTTATATCTCCCCTTACCCATATAACAAAAATGATTTCTAATGTGAATTATTTTCCAAATGGGTAAATTTTACTACTCCAATATCATAAGATTTAATATTATTTTAATCATATAATTGTAACTTAATATGTTATGTATATATATATATATATTTAAAATGGAATCTCTATTGAATAAATTTTTTTATTTTTGTTTTCACATAGTGATGATAAATCAATAAACAGATCCATTAAATCCATATAATAACTTATTTAAAATAGCTCATTATGTCATAATTTGATATCCCACTCTTCTTAGTCTTTAAACCTGTTGCAGTTTGGTAAAAATTTCCCATTGAATGGAAATATCTAAATAGAAAGAACCATTGAAATATTTTTTATGAATAATAACATAATGTAAATCATTACCAAAACATGATATCATCCATTATTAGATTAATTATCAACTATATTTTATTATTGAAAATGTATACTAAATTTAACCGTTGAACATATCTACATAAAACATATCAAATGGATTAATTATTTTGTATAAGTATTTACATTAGACGAAAATTTTACATTCCACACTGTGATTTGGAAATTACATTTAAATAACTACATTCACCATATAGATAATCCTTATTTATTGATTAAGGACCATATAATAAATTAGAAATGTTAAAAATTTCAAACAATGACCCTGAGAATCCTCATGTATTCCAATAGTGTGAATCCTATGTATCATTATGAGTGTCTTAAACATTAACATTTTTTTTCACGAATACAGTTATGTGTAATGTTTGTGAACCATAAATATAACAATAATTTAACTGCATTTTAATCATTTCGAATATTATTTTTATCATACCTTTTCACATTGGAACATACGAACAAAAAAATATAATTAGAAACCATTTCTAATTACCATAAGGGGATCTTGATAATGATAATGAGGTTCTCTAAAACATTACTATTTCACCATGTGTATTGATTGGTTATATTTACATAAATAGGGACTCCTCTAATGCATTGTAACAACATACCCCCTCTAGAATAACCATTACATATTAGATTGATTTTTGTATGATGCATTAATATTTTTGCAGATATAGTTAATTCAAAAAACCTTATATATGAAGGGAAGTAGGATTTGTTTTATAAAGTATTCCCATATTAATAAACTATTATATATTCATGGAGCTCTAATAAATGGTTATTTTTTAGATAAATCCATTGGAGATGTAATCATTAAACATGAACCTTGGTTACATCATGTATAATAAATAAAGTAATCAATCATATTTTAAAAATGATATGAACATGAAGATATTTTAAAATAATTTATTTCTAGAAAATCTATAGGTCCCCTTCTTAATAAATTCTACAAAATCACTAGAAAATATTCTATAAAAACAACCTAAAAAACATAATAGTTAATTCATTAATATCAACGACAATGATAAATTATAGAATATAAACTTCATGAATAATTCCTGCAATAAAAATGTAATCATATAATAAAAAATATTATTAAAAACATCAAGAACATTAAAAATCCTATTATAATTAAAATAAACCACTATACATAATAAATACAACACCAACACCAATCAATTATTTTATTCAATAATTAATACACAATCACACCTATAATTATTATTTTTTATTTGTGTGTATGCACAAAATATTATATATATACATATTTCTCTATGTTTATGTTTTGTTTTTAATTTTCTTTAATTTCATTATATAGTTAAAACATGAAAACTTATATTTATTTCTGATATTACCAAAAATTATAATCATTCATAAATTTGATAATTAAAATTATATAAGGTAAAATGTATTTTTAAATTTTAATTAATAATTAATAAAATATTTAATTTATTGAATTTATAAAATGTACATTTCATTTTTGGGCAGTTTTGAAAAATAATGCGATTTGAGGTTATGGTGTTTGAATTAATGAAAATAAGCTTCCTGTAGTTTCAAATTATCATTTGAAGAGTGTATTTTATGATTGAAATCTTGCTTTTATTTGTTATTAGTTTTTTTTGAAATCATTATTATGATGTGATGGTTTTGATATAAATATTTTTATTTAACGATAATTTTTATAAAATGACTATTTTATATATTTCTATATAATTATGGAATCAATTTTATTTATTTATATAAGTAAAAATGATGTTTATATTTTAAAGCAACATAAGGTAAAATACTGAAATGAATAATGATGTTTAGTCATTTCTTCAATATTATAACAATAAATATTCATGTTCTAATAGCTGATTTCATGTTTATACCATATATTTTCAACATTTTGACTTTTGAATTTCCATAATTGTATAATTCAATGTTTTATTTTTAATAAAATTATCTTTTAATTTCTAGAATTTTATAACACTTGTTAACATGTATAATCCATGACTTATAATATTTAAATACATTTTTAAATTAATAATGTCAATTTATAAAATTCTAATTAAAAATTTCATTATCTTGAACATAAGTACTATATTTATTTTTAGGCTTTAGATGTATTCAATTATTTTTAAAAAAAATTATATAAAATATTATCTTATGAAAATAATCAAAATATAATTTTAAAATATGGATTTCAACTGTTAAAATAGGTTTAATAGTTCATTTCATGATTTAAATTCATTTATATTATGTTTTGAATCATCTCTTCTAATTCAAGTCTTCTTTGCATCTAATTTCATATTTTTGTTTTTTATTCAATGTTAATATCTTTAAATGGGTTTTCAACCTTCCATTATTATCTTATATTATTCTTAGATTTTTTGGAATCTTAATATAAAAAGGAGGATTTATAGTTAATAAAAAACATATATTAATTATTCAAGTTATTATATAAATTTGATTAAAAAATGGTGAATCAATTAAATAATTTTAACTATTAAATTTTATACATTCTTTAAACAACTATTAATAAAATATTTGATGTGTTAGTAGATAAATGTAAACAAATATATTTGTTAAATATGTAATGTTATATTGGCATAATTTGTTGATATTTTTATTAATATGGAAAGTAGGCGGGTTCTAACTTGATAAATAATATGCCTGATACATAACATGAGTAGGTTCTAATTATGATTACCTACGATGGTATTTATAATCCTCATGACATATTATATAATGATATGTAAAAATAAAAGGGTTCTATAAAGAAAATTATTATTAGATCCCAATATATGGTTCATGGGATCCTTTTTGTGAGGTATATTCCATTCTGAAAGAAGCAATACAAATCCCTATAAAATAGCATTCTATAGTTTTATGGGGAAAATTAATCAAAATATAAAAAAATAATGTAAATAAATAAATAAAATTTTTCTTAAAATATATAAAAAATTACAGTAAGAATAGTTGTGACATAAAATCATAAAAAATGATCCAAATAAAAAAGTAGACTATTATTTAAAATCCATGGTTTTGAATAAGTTTCCCTTATACCATAATCCTAGAAATTATTACCCCATAAAACAATTTAAAGTATGTTTAAATTTATATACATGGTCTACAACCCATATAATATACTATGATTTAAGTTCATATGTGGGAATTGAGTTTATATATATATAATGTTTTAGATAATATTCCCATATGGATTTCACCACATTATTTCTAGACATCCGTTTTTTAAAACAATTGAATAGTACTTTTGAATATATATATAAGAAAAATATTTTATAAATTATTATTAAAGAAATATAATTATAAGGTACCCTATCCATCAATTATTTGGAAAAACCAAATTATTATAATATATTTCACAATAGATTAGTTATTATGAAGACAATTCATAAAGATACATTAATGATTCTAAAATTCCCTATTATTTGAAACAATTTATTGGGATAAAAAACTATTCAGATAAAATGATACTTTAATACTCAATTATAAAATTATTTCATTTTATTTTTGAAATTATAAAATTCTATTAAATGTGAAACATATTTGAAACATCTAAATTGGGAATAACAATGGTTTACTAAAATAGATCACAATACAGTTATCAATGAAAAATAAAAATTTTATAAACATAAACATCTATATAGTTATGAAAACCCTAGGATAAAATAAGACCACAGAATAATATAATAACAAATAAACTACAAATAATTATCATAGATATTTTACAAAAATAAACCAAATTCATTACACTTAATGATATAAAAAATTAGATTAGTTAAATAGATATATTCAACATAAATGTAAATGATATTATTTGAGTTAAAGGTATTTCCCAATATCTTATGAAATGAATGGAATTACATTATTATCTATAAATTATTGTAGGAATATAGATATGACACCATACTGGTTACTCCCAAAGGTTTTATAATATATTATTCCTTTATATAAATCTAATGTGTTTGACCGATTACTCCATATGGAAGACTGAATGAAAATGATCCATGAAATATTAATTGAATATTATATATAAAATAATAATAATAATAAAACCACTAGTAAATAAAATGATATTAATAAAATAAAATTTATTTCATTTAGATGATAAATAATTAATGTGATTTATTATTTTAAATGACTCTTCATTCTAAAATAACATTTTCATAAAATATGTATTATATTTAATCTTATTAAATTAAATTGATAATTTTAAAAATATATATTAACATATTAGAATGTATGTTAAATTTAATAAAATCAAACGATTATGTGAAATAATATTAATAACACATAGAAATTTTATTATTCAAAAAAACTTTTTTGGTATATTATACAATTTCATTAAAAAATATATATTTATAAATAAAATAATTTTAATTTAAAAAATTGAAACCATTTTCTCATTTATCATTATAATATCATCTTATATTTAATATTTTAGTTTGTTTTGAAATGAATGATTTTAAGTTGAATATTGAAAAATATCATTTCCCAAAATATATGGACATTTAGAACATAATTACGATATTCACTCATCATAACAAATTATGAAACGTTTTAGAAAATAAAAAGTTTATTTTATTAATAAGGATATATATTTAAAATATTATGTTTCACTTATAAAACCATGATTTGAAAATTTTAATTAAATATATATTTTATTTTGACCAAAATATATATTTTTTCCATTTCATTGCAATAAATATTTATAAAATTAAATTAATTTTTTTCATTCATTGATAAAAATTTATATTCTATTTTTTAATAATGATATAAATAATTTCATAGACTTTATTAACATGGTTAATTTATTCTTCACAAAAATATTATGTATAAAACTACTTTGTTTTAAAAATTGGATTTACAGGTTACATCTGCTAATAAAAAATTAATATATTTCAAAAGTATAATTTTTCATTTAAATATTGAAATTAATATTTCCAAGAATTAAAAGAAAATTATATAATAGTTTCATTTTTTTATCCATTAAAATTAAATTAGTTAGAAAAAATTAATTACCATAGTGAAAAAAATAGAAAAACCAAAAATTCTACGAGTAGAAGACTTAGAAATAAGTCAAAATTAATTGTTAAAATGTATTTTATAGGGTTTCATGGACTTATCTATTCCCTAATAAATTATTTTCTATTACTGGATACACATTTCCTTTTAATAGTGATTTAAACTTTTATATTATTATTGAAATTTCACTCCTTTAACTTATACAGGGTTTGATCACAACCACACATAAAATTACATCATATGCATATTGGATTTGACCAAAATCAACCCAAATAACTCCAAAAATTTCTAATCAGTTATAGTTACTCATGAAATATCAAATTTTACCTCTTAAAGTATTAATACAATTTGAAAATGATTTCATCGAAGGTGTAAGGTAAAATTTTATGTTTCCCCATCTTTATTTCATTTCCTTTATTTCTTATTATATATTAATTGAATCTATTTTAAAGAAATTTACATAAAAAATTTAGTTCCAATAGAATAATAAAATATTATTAAGTTTTTTTGTATAATAATTTTCTACTTTCCTCTTAGAAATCCTAAAAATGAAAAAATTATCATGTGTTACATATAGACTACCATTTCCATCAATGACATGATCTATTTATCCCCACATCATTATATAGAAATTTATAATGTTTTTATTTAAGGATTAAATTTGATATTAATTTTTTTTATGATTCGATAAATATATTCAAATTCCAACCTCTTTTATGTTCTATATTTAAAACAAATAATCTATTCATTCGTGCAGATTATCACCTCCATAAGAGTGGCCATTTTCATATTTAAATACTATTTTACAGCATTATAGACCTCTTTAATATAAAATTCAACAAATTAGAATAATAATAATAATATTATTATTATTTTAAAATAATTATATTAATACTCAATACTCTTTTTCATGACTATACCCACCCATATATTATCACTTATTCTTGTTTGGGTTAGTTTAACCAACTACATAAAAAATGTTATAAATTTATTTCATGTAAGACTATAAATGATTTAATAATATTTTTATTTGAAATTATTGTATTTTTTTAATTCTTACAGAAATGATATATTAAAATTTAATATGAAATTATTACACCATATTATTATCCGTTATAAATTAGCAAAACCATCCCTTCACAAATTTCATCATCATGAATCATTAACAAAATACTTCTGAAATGTAATTTGAAAATTAGAAATAAATATGAATCATATAATTGTGTACATATAGATATATTTAAATGATGAAAATTGAATCTCTAAATTGTAAATGATGCCTCAATTTTTAAACATGTACAAAAAATACATTTTAAAATAACAACATCATGTGATGAAAATAAAATATATCTAAATAATTTATTTTTCATAAATGTTTATAGTTGAATTTTATAAAAGAACTTATCTATGAAAAATGTTATATAATATGTTATTTATATTGTTATTTATATTATACAAGATGTTAGAGAACTTTTGACTCTGTAGGACAAAATGTAAGCAGTGTTCTCCAATCAACATCTTTTGTTGAGTCGAAATGGATTCTCAATTAATATGGTTTTAGAAGATGGATTATAATATTTTCTTTTATGTGATGATATTGAAATTAATATTTTCTTCCCATTCAATGTTTTTTAATTTACGTGTATAATTATTTGTTAAATTTACTGTTGTTAAAAATAATTTTCATTATTTCAAAATGTTCTATTTCTCTTCCATATCCATATTCACTATTTCCCCTAATGTTATCCTTTTATTTATTTTCAAATGTAGATATATTATATGTTAAATAATCATTAATATAATTTTTTTCCTATTTTAAAACTAAATAATTATCTTTATCTTCATGATTTTGGTTTTAATAAATCTATTTTCACATATGAATGATTTCCCTATCATGTTCATATTTCAAACTTCTACTCCACGTTACACTAGGAAAACCATTATTTATTTTTAAGGAAATATTATTTACATATCATTTAGAATGGAATTTTAAAATATTTTAATGTTACATTTTTGAAAATTATTTTTTGAAATTGAATCATAGTTTTTTATCTTTAAGATAATGCTAAAAAGTATTTTATAAAATATGTTTTTCATTATTTTATATAAATATTACTCAAAAAAATATATAACTCCTATAGAGTTATGTTTTATGAATCAAATAACAATTGTTTCTATGATATAATCCTTTTGGGTGAATGAATAACTATTTCAATCTACCTAAACCATCATTTCCTTATATGTGATTATATTGGGAAATTATATGAAATCTATTTTCGTCGAATGGGTTCATTATGATATGATGAGTGATTGGTTTAAAATAGTATAAATGTATATGAATATTTATTCGTAGGTTATTATATATTAGACCAATGAATATGAAATGGTTTTATCACTTTTGTGATAAAGTAGTGTGGACCTTCGTTGAAATTCTTAAACAATAACAAACGATCCTTTAATATTAGAAAAAATTAATGGGAAATCATTATTGTATAAGAATATAAATGAATTGTTGGTGGTTACTTGATATTTTAATATTATAACAATGAAATGTGCATCATATTGTGCCAAATTTCTTTTATTCCTTATTTTATGGGAATATTACATTTTCAGGAAATATTATTGTTATTATATTCGACAACTCAGGTAAATTATCTTTTGATTTAAAAATAATTTCTATGGTATTTCTTTATTTATAAGAGATTACATGTCCAAATATCCTGACTTATCAAGGCCTTTCATTGTTTGATGTCCTTTATAATATTATAATTTTCTCCTACTCTTGTTTTATCATATGCCTATGATCTAACCCTATATGACATTTCTATGTGTTTTCTGCAACTAATAATTTTAGTCACCCATTTTTTATATTTATATTACCCTGATTATGAAGATTAATATAACATATAATAAGAATTAAATAGAGTCTAGTGTGGCACAATTATGGTTGTATATTCACAACTATAGTAAAATATTGTGCTTATGTATCTAATTTTCAATGAAACCAAACATGTGATAAATGGGTACATTCTTTTATTGTACGATATAACATTTAACTTATGGAAATGATGTAAAATAAATATATGAATAGATATGGTCATTTTATATGTTACTAAATCGTATGTTTAAAGTATGTGTTTTGAGTACTAGATCATATAATTTTGGCTTGAGGAAGCGTATCTAGTTTCCGAGAATCATTTATTTATTTTTGGAGATTAACGTATTTATTTTCTATTATTATTATTAGATAATGTTATTATAAACATTAGGGATATTTTTAATTATAGGTTAACATAAAATATTTTTATATATTTTTTAGTATGTGATTTTCCTAAAAAAATTTATCTATGTCTTGTTACTGGAATGTGGATTTGTAAATTACAAACATGCACCTAGGGGTAATCACCCTAGAAATGGTTGGTTGAGTATCATATCAGTCATTACACAGTTCATGATGATTGGGGATAAGGAAATACACATAGATTTAAAATCTAAATGGGATATGAATTGGTTTATCATATGATATTTGTAATCAATTATGATGGATTTGAGAACATTATTACAGTATGTTTATAAAACTTCATAGGATATAAATATAATAATAAATTAGATTAAAACCAACAAAATTATGTCATCTATGAAATAAAAATTTTATGTTAATATTATTATTTTTAGATTATTTATTATCATATTTTCATTAATTTATTAATGAAATGTATCAAATAAGAAGAATACAGGTTACTAATTATTGAAATGAATAATTTGGTGATTTGATAAATAAGAAACCAAATTGGAAGGGAGAAGGATTACAAAATATTGTAGGGATTATCAATCAAATATCCAAAGCTATAAAATAAATGAAAACCATTTTGAGATATTAAACACACTATGGAATTATAATCATTTTATTGGGCCATTCATGTGACAAACAACAAACTTCTTCATGGGATCTCCCAATCCCCTTATTATAGAGAAATTCATTTATGTGAAGGAAATGATATTTTCAATTATCCAATGATAAATATATGGAAAAAAAATTTGGAAATTTTTTATTTGGAAGGGGATGATGAAGAATAATGGACTCTTATTAATGACATAAAAAAGGATAACATAGAATCCATATAATGGGATTGTTTCATGGACTTATTCATTACCATGTTTTTTCCATGAAATCATCACGTGAAGATGAATACTGAATTATTAGTGGTGAAATAGGAGGATAAATCCAATATGACAAAAAATGAAAATAACAAGAGGCATTAAAGGCCCTACAATAGTCTTAACTATGACCTATTGAGTGAAATAAATCATTTTCATAGTGGATAAATGCCATGTCGTCAAAAGGATTAATCAAGAAGAGAATTATGATGTTATAAAGAAGTTTTCTAATGTTTTTTCAAAGTGGAGATGGAAATTGGAAACTATCATTATTATGGAGAGATAAATACAAATATTTTCCGGATGACATATAACGAAAGGTATACCTCCTAGGAAGACAGTGTGAGAAGAGATATAATGACACCCAAATACCACATCCAATAGGACATGGGTTAGAAATTAGCACTGAGGGTATAACATACTTAATGAAAGGATGTATTTCCCTCTAATATATTTGATAAGTAAGAGATATGGTGAGAAAAAAAAACAAAAAAACTCATTATCATAAAAAGATAAGAAGAAAAAATATAATTGATATAAATTTAATTACATGAAAATAAAAAAAATTAAAAATAGTAGATCAAATTTTTATCATCGAAAATGAAGATACTTTATCTCCTAAAAACTCCTTAAAATAATAATTTTTAGCCAAGTAATCAACCAAAAAAAACTGATGTGAAAATTATTTCGTATATATGTTCGACGATAATAACATTTATTCTTATTAGTATCCTCCTGACAACCTATCGTTTAGGATATCGATGAATCATACTATTTCCTAGTGGGTAACCACATGAAAAAAACATATCACCTCAATAGGTTTTCTTTTCTTCTCCCAACCGCATAGTGGCTATATGTCACGAAATACCTCATAAAAGAGATCATATAATATAATAAATCATGGGGGTAACAAGAAATAACTTTCCCAATGGTTTTAATATTTAACACAATATCACATATCCAATTCCCACTCTCTCCAAAATATGTAATAATGTAACATTAGATAATTTAATCTTTCCCATAGACACCTAGGATAAAATATATTATCATAAACCCAATTTATAACATTATATAACTATCTTAAAAAAATATCTATATGTTAACTGATTATTTTACGAGAGCCACCAAAGCTCGTATGTTATGTATTTTACCTCAATCCATTACAACCCAAACACAACAAACCAATAATAATAAATAGGAAATTATATATGGATATATATGTGTGTAATATAACTATAATCTTTTATGTACCTCTATACCCTCATATGTGAAATTATAACCACTATACAGAATAACATAGAATATTCTTAGAGAATAAAGAATTGTTAGATGTATTACTCGACTATCTATTCCTCGCCAACCTAAAATGTTCGGAAAACAACCTCCTAGTTTCGATTGAGTGTCAATCTTCTGATTGAAATAGATGGGTTAGTGTATGAAATAGAAAAATATAATGATATTTATATGGATCACAACCACACTAAATGCGAGAAACAATAACTAGACTCATCTACAACTAATGATGTATGAGACTCCCAAAATCTGCTAATAAGGTCAAGGTTTGAAGAATATACAAGTATGAAGATCAACATTAATTAAATAATTATCCATTAGTTAGAATTATTAAATTTTATTTTCTATAATTGAAACTTTTATCTTATTTTCTAACTACTAATGGAATTATTGTCTATTCTCATGTATTTTCAAGAATTTCAACATTAAAAAAGGATAAATAACCAACACCATTCTTTTATAAATTAATTTATCATTTCTTAATCATCCTGGAACTATTGGACTCAGCCCAAGAAAATACATAAAAGATACACTAGTAGAACAGAATATTAAAATGATACCCATATTTTGAGACTTATTATATTAATAACAACCATTCATCAATAGATTTAACGTGGAAGTTCCTTATCATTAAAACATCTTATCATTTTTCAATAAAAATGTAAAATCCCAACTTTAGCCATTTATATCAGTCCTAGTTCCATGAATGACAATGAAACCAACAATAACACCTCTATAGTCCCTTAGAAACAACATCATAATTATAATAATAACACCATGATGCCATCATTATCATCCCTGGAACCTCATTTAACCATCATGGCCTTAGTTATCTATGACTATATCATCACAATAATAAAGAATCTATGTCACCACCATATTCTTGATAATCCCTTCCAATTATTCCAATAGAAAAATATTAATATTCAATCACCTAATGACTCTAAATAAATAAATCATAAATATATATTTATATTTATTATTCAACACTAGTCATCAATGGTTACATTGAAAAAAAAAATATCTATTATTAAAAACAATTTAAATCATCCATCCACAAAGATATGAGTTAAGAAATCATTCATTTTTCATAACTATATTTAATTATCCAATTTAGAATAATAAACATTAAAAACTCTATCCATATAAGTTTTCCAAGGTTATATATTTTTTATATAGTTTGGAATTCATCCTTAAGAAACCTTTTTTTATAAGAAATATTGATGTTGACTATTTCAACATTCCGCTTTTGAAATAATAATAACTATATTTTTTAAGTTTTTTTATAAAATTTCCAATCAGTTCATCCATGTATAAATAATATAAAAATGTATCACACACTATTTAGTAAATTTCAATGGAAATAAACAAATAAACAAATATATAATAAAGTATTTGATCTTGCACCCTAAATATTTTAAGACATGAATATAAATATTCAAACATGCGATAGTATTTCTATTTCATGAGAATATTACCATCTTTGGATAATAATATATTATCATGATTAAAGACCTAAAAGTGTAATAAAATTTTTTTTCCAAAAATAATAATAATAATGCTTATAAAAATATCCATCCCAATTTCTTATATATAGAAATATTGAATAATAATCCTCAATATTATTAAATTTTTTTAATATTATTGTATACCAATTTATTTGTCTCTGAAATAATTCTAGAATAATTATTTTTGATCTAAAACATGAATATTTTTATTCTTGATTTCCTATGATACTGTTAATGATAATAAGAAATTATTATCTACAACATGTAATAAATCACTAAACACCATTATTTAAATTAATTTCAGTAATAATTAATTAAAGATGAAAATTATAGATTCTAAGATCACATTATTGTTCCTTAGTATGTAGTAATATTTTTAAATCAGACAATGAAATTAACCATTATTATGTCATATTTTTATACAAACTTTAATCATATATTTAATAGTATGAAATATTGTTTGAAAACTAAATATTATTAATAACACTCAATTATTATTAGAGGAATAAATTCTACCAAATAATATAATAATCCATATATAATTATGGATTTTATAATGTTTAATTATAATTACACGAATTAATTAATTATTATTATCTCTATCTTTAAGGATTACCCCATATTAATAATTTATGAATTTTTTCCCATAATTATATATGATTATGGTTATTAAAATCAATTTAAATAAATAATATAATTCATGGTTATATTAAATTTTCATATATGATAATTGATAAGTCATAAACCCCTTACTAGGTATTTCAT
The DNA here is from genome assembly GCA_963277665.1 of Viscum album. Classification (NCBI taxonomy): domain Eukaryota; kingdom Viridiplantae; phylum Streptophyta; class Magnoliopsida; order Santalales; family Viscaceae; genus Viscum; species Viscum album. Next base: position 1,505,066,701 of record OY728152.1, read on the forward strand.
TTCCATGCCACTACACATGAAACAGAGGAGAGAGATAATCATTCATCATTGAAATAATGTTATGTATTGTGAGGGATATTCTCATATCATCTATAGATGGCTTTGTAAGTCTCTAGAAAAGGCATTGAGATCATCGAGACTCTATATAATGAGAAAGACACAAACAATGAAGATTTAATGTTTTTTAAAAACATTGATACAATCTCCACTTTATTATTAAATATGAATTTAATTTGTTCACAACTAATTTCATGAAGATCCCATTCCTAACTAAAAAAAATTGAACATTCCAAAGAACATATCTAAAACTATTATACAAGTCAATAAACACCAACATAAACATTAATTCCATAAATTACATTAATAATAAGTTACAGGAGAGTCAAGAAGTGAATTTGATGTTTTTTTGGAAAATTATAGTACCTATACATATAATGAATTCATTGTGTAAGGGAAGCATGATATTAAAATAACATGGTCTGTTACCCTTAAGTAATATTCAAAATACATGGCTTATATTTACAATGCGAACACACATACCCTTACACAGATAAGGAAAATATGGGCTAACTCCATTAAGTGAATTAGTGACTTTACATGAGATAAAAATTACTCTTATTTATCAAATATTTATCCTTTAGATCCAATAAATGAAAATTATGAATCTACACCATTACATGAATACACATATACACGATTATGGATCTCAGTTTTACCTTTACATAGCTAGGTGGTACCTTTTTTTAGCATATGGGAGAGTTAGGATTCCCATACCTGAATCTTAGCATACACATATATGAGTATTGGAAAACTCAGTCTACCCTTAAGTGAGTTGGGAATATCCTTTTAATATTTCATAAATTGTATATCATACAATTACATTGGGTTAAAAAATCATGGTTTACCTTTACAAATGGTAATTAATCAACCAGTACCCTTATACACCCCATAAAAATACTTGGTACCCTTATGTAGAAGTATTTCATATTTAAGGTTATGGTTAGACTAATAAAAAATTTAATTTCTATTTCAAGTGAATATAAAAGCTAAGGTAATGTTTTATTAAAAAATAAAAAATCACAAATTTTACCTCCAAATAAAATTAAAATTATTTAAATTACTTCCACATTTTGTAAAAAAACATTTCAAAACATATATTAAACATACATAATAATTTTAAAATGGATTCCAAAATTTAGGTAATTTAAGCTGAACCAAAATTATCCTAGAAAACAATGTATCAACTAGGGAAAATTTAGAACATTATATCATATAAATCTCAAATATTTCTCTTCATCGAGAAAAAATCATCAAATTTGAAATTAGAGGGAATGGATGGGGAATAAATCAAGAACCCCTTTAAGTACCTCTCATGATTCTCACTACATTTTTAACATAAAAATCACTATAAAAATATTGGTAATAGCTTTGAGAAACTATAAAAAATATCACCTCAAGGTAAAAACCTCTTAGAAAGAAGAAATATCATTAAAAAAATAGCCAAAATGGGATAATCAATCTCATATAAGAGAATGAAATACAAACCATCATCCCAACCAATTCAATAAATAAAAAACTATGTAATACTAAAAATGCATATTTTAATATCATACCTATGTAAGATCATATTATCGCATATGTGGTGACATTGATTTCCATAAAAAACCTAATCATAAATGTATATAAAAATAATAATTAAAAATTTATAAGGAACAATTTCAAAAATGAAAAGCCATAATTGATTATATAAATAGTTACAATACTCTATTTTTTATAAAAGGAATCTATCCAATAGTTCACCACAATTTTACATAGGTATTTAATCAAATAGAAATCTATAAATTAATTAATTTAATTTATCAACATTATAATCATAATCAAAACATTCACTATACAATATACTTAATTATTATTGAAAATGTGTATATTATACTTCTCAGAAAACAATTGATTGAAAAAATTTAGAAACAATATTTAATTTATTAATTAATTTTATTTATGGGGTTCAAACTTAAACAAGTTTTACAAATGTTTTCTCTATTTATAGACATATACCCAATCATTTCAAATTAAAACTCATTAAATTTTAAAACATACTAATCAAAAAACCATTTCAAAAAGTATATAGTTCATATAATGTCACAGGATAAGAATTCAAAACCCTTATTAATATTTCATTGCAATAATGTATTTGTCATAATATTCTTAGAAAAAATAGATTCTACACATTTACAAAACCTTCCTCAAAATATATTAATGTTTTATAGAAGAAATGTTTTTGTTTAGTTAATAAATCCTATTGTCACAAAAATAAGGTCTTCCAAGATGGTATCAATGGAGATTATTATATAAAATTATAAAAAATACCACGAATGAAATACTAAATTTAAATTCCCACTTTAAAAAATCATTTATTATTGAATATTTGTTATATAACAAATCACTTATAGAAGATAGTTACATTCTTTCATTAAATTATTTTTACCCAAATAATAATTATATACCTTAATTTTTAGTATACTAATGTTAATATATATATCATAAAAAACATGGATAACTCATATTTATCGTATTAAATTTTTACAAATAAATAATGATGTTTAATATATCCACTTGTTCAGGCATCAAAATTTCACACATTCATTAAAAAGTAGTTATTTAATATGTGAACAGTTATAGAAAAGCAACAAAGGATTTAATGTCCCATTTACCATAGGTACAAGCCATTACATTCAAGATATCTATAAAAATTTAACATAACATTTCTTAATCTTCATAATAATCAAGATCATCACTGAACCCAAAATAAAAAAATATTTATGTAACCCATCCACTATACCATGATATTATATGATTTGGGCGGCACTACGTTGCCAAGATGTTTTTAAAATGGGACTTGATATAACACATAGTAAAAATAGAAGTGTTTCCAACTTTATATGGTATTTGTTATGAAATATATAAATAGTATGAATGAAATATTTTCTAGGAATATAAGAACAACGTTAAACAACTATATCATAATCAATGTGACATGAAAATCCCCCAAAATTCAAGAATTTAATTATGAAATCATAAATAAAATAATCCTTCATAAGAAAAAAAATTTAAAGAAAAATTACATTATTATACTTTCTAGAAAAAGGGCTCATATCATCTGGAATGAGTGATGAGAATATTGATTAAAAAAGTATGACATATAATAACCCCTTCCATCATACCAAACCACCACAACTATGAGCTTGAGAGAAGAGTATTGGATATAAATGATGATAGAAACCCCTCCCCCTTACCAAATTAGGGATCGAGGAGATAAGAAAATAATTATTTGAAAAATTTAGAGATGGAATTTTCCCAGATCACATATTCACCACAATACAATGACTAATAAATAAGTAATTATTTCTTCCCCTGAAGGCTGATATGTTAAACCCCGACCTCAAAAACTCCTTTGTTTTATCCTTCACTATGTCTTGTATATTTTGGTCGAGGTTTAAGATTCAGTACAAGTTAATTGTTTTTCGAATTTTGGAAGCATGGGCAATGTTTTTAGTCCACTTGGTCACCATACAGTAAGAAGAAACCATGAAATTATCCTAGGAACCTATGCATCAACACCTTGAATTAGATAGAAGCTACCACATGGTTTTCACACGGTCACACAAACCGTGCATTCTGGTCATGCGGTAGGTTTGGATATCGGAAGGAGACACCACATGATTTGTGCATTGTCTCAAAAACCATGCAGGTTAGATGTGTAGTCACTCCCATCTTAGACTATAGCTTCTGCATTGTTGGAACTCTTTTTGATAAATAGTTCAACCAAACCATGCGAGAAGCACATAATTTTAAAAATTAAAAACCCAAATTTTATATCTATGATTTTTAGCCCAAAATCCAAACTCTTCCCATATGCACATTTTTAGATCGTGAGAGGTTTTAAAAACCCTTTTCCCTTTATCCTTCACCTACATGGGTTCTCCCCCTTCAAATATAAGATTAGTGTTTATGTTTTTATTTTCTTCTCTTTCCATCATTCCCTATATGATTTCTTTATTTCCCTTGAGTTTTATATTGTTTTTTTAAACCCTAATGGATAGGGGTTGCATGTAGGTTGGGTTTAATTGGGTTATATAGTGTGTTAAGGGATTGTGGGGCTTAGATATTTTTCTTCTGAGTGTTTCATCACCTTCTCTCACCACAAAGGTAGATATTTCCATTTTGTCCATTCCGGCACAACCCATTGATTATTTCTTATTTTGAATTAATTTTTAAATATAAATCTCACCTCCATAATGAACATGTTCATTTTATTATTGTTTTTTCATTGGTATAAATTTTTAAAAGTAGTATTAGAAATGAATCTTTGAATATTTATATGTATTTATGAATCCATTATGTTTGTTAAAATTCCTGTTATTTTTCAAGCATGAAATCAATCCTTGTTGTTTTATTTTTCCATTTTTATGATTTGGTAAATTAGATACAATTTAAGGACTTTGAATAATGTGTGATTTGAATATTATTTATTTCTTGAGAATTGGGGTGGTTATGTTTAGGAAATGAAACTATTTTTTTTAAATTGTTTTTATGATTTTGTAATTAAATGGAATGGATAGCTTTGTTTAAAAATAAATTGGTTATTTTGTATATAGTTGAAAAAGGTATCACAAACACATGTAGGGTTCCATTGGATGTTAGAACATATATGGGTTCATGGAGTTCTGCCATGGATGTGCATTCGAATGAAATTGGCACTCTAAGGCTTATTTCCATCGAATGGTACTATTCTATCCTTCCACTTCTTTTATTAAAATGATTCCATAATTTTGAGAAGGTAAATTTTTATTTTAAAGTATTTGAAAATGAAACCATAAATATGTTATTTATGTTTTGAACTATGTGGTCTGGAAACACGGTTCTGTTTGAGATTGAAAAGAGTAAAGGCCTATTTGGTAATTGAAATATGTTTTAGGTGTGTTTTTGGAACAGAAATTTTTGTTTGGAACTAAAAATAAAAAACTAGAATGGATTTTTTGGGAAATATTTTATAAATGATTTTTGTAAAGTCATTTGGTTATGTAAAGTAAATGGTCCATTTAAAAACATTCATGTTTTAAAGAAAGGGTTAAATTCTTTTGTGATGTGATGACTTAGATGGAACCTTAGTGATGTGATGTATATATATATACATTGGTTACCCCTATAAAATGAATTTATCTATACGGTTTATCATATAGGTAGTCTCTGTGTTTGTGGTAGGCAAGTGCGGTGCTGGATGATAAGGTGAGTCACACGTGATAGGGCCTCCCACATACAAAGTATATTATCACCCTTGGATTCTGGGTTTCTCTTAGAGGATCCAGTGATGGTATATTTCTATCCCTGATTAGACGAATTAGTACCCCTGGATAACTAAGAAGATAGGTGGGATGATCCACTGGATTGTTCAGTTTATAGAGGACAATTGGTTATAGACTTAAGGGATTCACCGTATGCCAAAAAGTGGCTCCAAACCAATTTCATTTAGGGGTATTTATAAGGATGTTTAGGATCACCCATTATTAAACAATGAATGAATTTTTTACATTATAATATTTTTAATTTTCTGTTTCTCAGTTTATTTATTTTCAACATAGCACTAGAATTATTTATTTTAATATTTTAAAATATGGAAATCCTTTTTTACTGTGGAAACATGGAGTGAATTGTTTTAAAAATGGGAAAGAAATGTGTTTATTTTTGAAAAGTAAGAGAAAATATTGTAATAACTGTATTTTAAAAATAATTTTAAGGTATTTATTTTGGAAATAAATCACATGTATTTTGTGGTTATTTCCTACTGATTTGTCTATATCACACCCAACTTGTACCACTCAGTGTTGGTAGACCCGAACAAATTTGTAGGTATGGACTCTTTCTTGTGTTTTCAGGTTTATTTTTTCACCGTTGGAGTGGTTTAGACTCCGGGTTAGTGGTGGAAAAGTGGTCACATGAAGGTCACATGGTAGGAGTTTAGTTTTGTTTTGTTATAATTTTAGTTTTGTATTTAGTTTATAGTTTGTTCAATTGAATCTTGTAACCGAATCTGTTTTTTTATTATTTTGGGATTTGGTTACAAGTTTTGTAGAATTCATAGATTTTTAGTGTATCCATTTGATCTTGGATATTTGGTATGAGTTCAGGCCAACTTGTATTAGTTTTGATACCCAATACTAGTTATCTTCCCATGGGAATCAGGAATTCCCTTTAGGCCATGAAATATATTAGGTCTGGTGTTGGAATGGATGGAATCCTAACATGTTTCATGAAAAAATGGAATCAAAGGGATGTTCTTGTTATTTAGGGTGTCTGGTAGTCGAAGATTATGATTTATGGGGATCATGAGTTAGGTTATGGTTCGGTGCTTGATCACCATAACTCTTGAAGAAACATTAGATTTCAATGGTAGTCTGGGTTTTGAGTTGTTTATCATTGTTTTTATTGAGGGATGACAATGTAGGTGAGCCGGTGTCATGTTTTGAATTCACATAGATTATTGACCCTTGTGGGGTCCAAATTCATGGTATAAGGCCCTCTTAGTTTTATGTATTAGTTTAGGCCCAACCCACTACCATGTTTCTGAGTTAGGTATAGGCACTATTTCCTCATTCCTATAATTCATTGCATGTTGTGTTCTATTTTGATTCTAGTTTTTGTAAGTGGATTTTGAAAATGAAAAAGTGTTTTGAAACTGAAAATGGGGTTACTACCAAAATTTTTTAAATTGGTAAAATGTGTTTTAATGCAAACCATTTCAGTTTGATACTTTTTTTGAATATTTTGTTTTTCTAGGAAGTGGATCAGTGAAATCCATAGTGATCCTTATGAATTTTTCCATTCAAGTGGGTATGAATGTGAAGTGATTGTTGGAACAGGTGGATGGAATTTGATGGATTCAAATGTGATGGTTAATAAAATCCCACGGGTGAGTTTTTTGGATCTATTGGATAATTTGGCTATTCTAAAATGCCTTCGGATGAGGAAATGATTTTGGAAATTGATTTTTTGTTTTATATCATGTGTTGTTTTGGTGGAAATTGTTTTATGTTTGGTGAATTAGCTTTAAAATGAGGTAGTATTGAAATTTAAATGAAAATGGGGTTTTTTAAAAGGTATTTTTTGGTTGTGTTAATATTTTATTGGTTCTGTGCCAGTTGTTTTAGGCTTGAGGTGTTGTTTTTTATTGTTCTTCGGTTTGATGTTGGTTTTGGTTTGTGTTTTCCATGATTATTTAAAAAATTCCAAACAAAAAGGTTTCAAAAATTTATAAGGATTCATGCCTAGTTTTTTATTCTTCTCAACTGATTCATGTTCTTCATGGTGATATAAGTACATTAGATTCAGCGGAGTGGCTTGAAGAGGTGCATAGTGTCATCAAGGCGTTGGGAACTCCCAAAAATGATAGAGTTCACAACGTTTTGAATCTATTTGAGGGTATATCATTGGATGAATTGGAGTTATTTTCCCTTCAATCATTGAATTTATAGATGATGTAGGATGTTTATAACTCCATGTTCATCCAATGGTTCTTAAATGAGGTGAAGATGAATAAAATGGAGGTGCTCTTGTGTATTCAATAAGTCCAGTGGATGGTGAAGCCCTATGTTAAAGACTTCAAAGAGATGGTTTAATTTTCTCTGGAGGGAGAATCATAGAATGTGATGAAGGCCTCTCTGTTCCTTGCGGGTCTTTATCCATAGATCAAGGAGAGGTTACTCTATACTAAGGACCATTGTTTTTTGAATATATTATATGGGACATTTTTAGATGATTTGGTTTCCAAAGCACATGGAATTGGACATCCCATTCATCTTGTCATTCGTGATGGTTCCTCTTATGGTGACGAGTTCTTTCTATATGAACAAGTCACTAAGTAGTTATTTTCATTGGCTCAGTATTCTAGTTTATTAGACAATTATCTAGTGTGCCCTCAATGTGGACTATTAGGGAATTTTAATCTATCTTGTCACAATCCCCCAAATACCTATCATTGTTTTGGATACCTGGGTCATATAGAAATGTTTTCTTGGAATCATTTCCGGAATAAGTAGTTGGGCCCAAAGGATTCTAGTGGCTAACTATGAGGCATGGGATTCTTTAGTCAAATGAGCTCTGATTACAGGCCTCTGAGTGAATCCCTCACACTGTAATGAGTTACCGAGGGTGTGTGAAACCTTAGACCAATATTTGATTTTTTATTTTGGATAGATCCATTGAATGTTTCCATATTCCTAATTTTCATGTTGTTTAAAGTTCACCATTCTTTGGGATGTTATGATGGACTGACCATATTGAAATCCAAGCAGTCTTGTGTATCTGAATGAGACCTCTAGAATCATTTGTTCATCTTGAAGCATGGTCAATCTTTATGTGGGCTATTTCATGTTTTGGTTTTAGTTGTACTCAATTTTAGATGTTTTTGTTTTTTTGGAATTAATGGATGGTGTCTTGGGTTTGGGGATGAGTTCCCTTCCTGGGGTCCCATAGTGTTGGGGGTTAGGCTGGTGTGGGGAAATTTTGAGTTCTAGTGGTGGTGATGTTTCGTTCATGCTATAGAAGTGGGATATTTTATATTTGAATTTCCCTTGTTCCTGGTTTTGGTAATATTGTTTTTGGTTAACATATAGATGTTGGGATAGATCGTAAGGCCCTAATTCACCGAGATACTTGGTAATGGGTTTCTTCTTTATGTCTTGCTGGTGTTTTTTGAGTTTATTGTTCACAATATAGTTGAGTACTTGTGGCGGGGAGAACCCCCTCATATTCTTCCCACATCCTTGACCTATTGTTTCTTCTAGATTGGGTAGGTGTGAATTTGTAGTAAATAGTTACACCAAGGTTCTTGGATTCTCTTGGTTTTGATAAGGCATGGATATGAGTTTTGATTAACTTTTACCATTGTGCATTTTTGGAGGTATAAAGTTTCTGTTGTGAGAATATTTGTCACACCCTGACCTCAGATACTCATTTATTTTATCCCTTTCATGGTTTGGATCTTTTTTTCAAGGTTTGATATTGACTCCTAATTATAATTTTTGGAATTTTGGTTGTTTGGAATGTTCATGGATTGTTCACGGGAACCACATTGTTTCTACAAACTGTGTGGATCAGCCCATATATCTATGCAGTCACTCCTATAATGGGATGTAAACCACCACATGGCTTGTGTATGGTCACACAAAACATGCATCATATTCATTAAATAGGTATAGATCTTGGTAGAAGTTACCACATGGGTTTTCATGGTCTCACAAACTCTATGGCTTAGTCACGAAATCACTCCCATCTTAGACAACAGCTTTGGAGAAGTGGGCCCACAGTTTGATAAACCGTGCTGCCAAACCGTATGAGCTACCAAGAATATTTAAAAATTAAAAACCAATATTATCCTTCTCACCTTTCTATCCGAAAATCAGGAATATTCTCCGTATATAGTTTTTCTCATAGAAAATGGTTTCGAAATACTTCTCCCTTGATCCTCCTCCTCCATGGGTTCTCCTCCTACAAATACAATATGAGTATTTAGTGTTTTGGGGCATTTTCCTCTCTTTCCATCCTTTCCCTCTTGATTTCTTGGTTTCCATTAAGTGGGATCTTATATGGACAAACCCTAATGGCTAGGGTCTATGTATAGGTTGGGTTTCCTTGGGTTCTATGGTTTGTGAGGGGTATGTGGTTCTTAGAATAACTTTTAGCTTTTGGTAGTGTTTTAGTGTTGGTATAAATTATTAAAAATAGTATTTGTAATGATTCTTTGAATATTGCTTTGTATTTATGAACCTATTTTTTTTGGTAAAATGTCTTGTGTACTTAAAAAGTTAAATCAGGCCTTATTTTGAATGTTTGAAATTTTAATGTTCTATTAAATTAGATTTATTTTGTGGACATTGATGAATTTTTGATTTGAATATATTTTATGGATTGAGAATTGGTGTGCTTTTGTTTTTCAATGAATTCACATTGTTTTCAAAGGGTTGTTCATATTTTTCAAGTAAATGGAATTAACAGTTTGATTTAAAAAAATGCAGTGACTTTGTAAATGGTTTAAAATAGTTATCATGGACATAAGTATGGTGCCATTAGATGTGTAATCAAATCAAGATGGCACTCTATGGCACTTTTCCCTAGAAATATCATCTTCTCTCCATCGTCCCTTTTTACTTAAAATGGTTCTATTGTTTTCAAAATGGAATGTTTTATTTTAGGAACTCAAAAAATAAAACTATAAATACATTACTTAATGGTTGGACCGATTTTCCATGAAACATGTTTTGGTTGTAGACTAAAAAGTGTAATGACCCGATTGATTATTGAGATGTGTTTTGAGTGTCTGTTTGGAACTAAAGGGAATGTATGGAATTGAAAATATAAAAGTGTCATTAATGTTGTTTTAGAAGTAGTTTTTATTTATTAGAAAATGAATTTGGATACGTAAAGATAAATCCCCATTTGGAAATTTATATGTTTTAAATAAAGGGTTGAATTCTTAGGTAATGTGATAGCCTATTTGGCACCTTAGTGATTTCATATATATATATATATATATATATATTGTGGGAACCCATATAGGAGGGATTTAAAAATATTAGTAATCATATAGGTGGTGCCCATGTCAGGGGTAGTCACGTCCTGGGATGATAGGTAAGGTGAGACACGCGATAGAGGGCCTCCCACTTATACAATATATTACCCCAATGGATTCCTAGGCTTCTTTTAGAGGATCGAGTGATGGTTTCATTCCATACCCAATTAGATTGGTTGGTACACCAGGATCACTAACTGGTCAGAAGGTATATGACATTATATTTTTCAGATGAGGGCATATACATGGTTATAAATATAGGGGCGTCACTATACGTTGGTAGGTGGTTCCGAAAAGACTACATACAAGGGTATTTCAAGGGATGATTAGGACCAACCATCATTAATATATGAATTTATTATTTACATTATATTGCATTTAATTTTTAGTGGATTAGTTTATATATTTTTATCATAGACCTAGTATTGTTTGTTTGAGTTTTGAAATAGAAGGGAAATATATTTTAAACATGGAAACATAGTGTGCCTAGTTTGAAAAAGGGAATGAATTGCACTTAATTGTGAAAAGGATAAAAATCAATTTTTATAATCATATCTTCAATATATTGTTAATGGATTGTTTTGGGAAAGGAAAAACATGGATCTTGTGGTGATTTCTTACTATGCTTTCTAGATCACACCCTACTTGTACCAATGGGTGTTGATATAACCGAACATTGTTGAAGGTATAGAATCATTCTCAAGCTTTCATGTTCTTCTTCTCATTGTTGGAGTATTCTAGACTCATAGTTACTGTTTAACATGTTGTAACATGGAGATCACATGGTAGTGGTTTAGTTTTATTTTTTAGAGTTTCATTTTTTATTCAGTTTTCAATTTATTCAGTTGTATCTTGTAACTCAATCAGTTTGTTTATTATTTTTGGATTCAGTTGCTAGTTTTGTGTAATTCATGTTTTTTTGGTTTGTCTATCTGATACTAGTGGATTGGGAGGAAATCATTCCTTGTTTTGTTGGTTTTGATGTTTGAAACTAGTAGTTAGAATGTGGGGATCAGGAACGCCCTTTGGGCCATGCCTTAGACTGGGTCAGGTGTTGGGATTGATGGCATCTAGGTCTGGTTTGGGACATGATATGCATGGTTTGGAAGCTAAATATTTATGTCATTCATAAGATCATGGATCTAGGATTTACTCATTGGGTTTGAATCGAGTTAATGAAGATATTTTACTAAAATCGTTATAAAGTTATAGGAATCGAATAATGATACTAAACCCCATCATTCACATTAGAATTCTATTATATAAGGATTTCAGGATCAATAAGAAATTTTAATGGTCTCAGAACCCATTTTTATTAGAGATAAAAAAAATTCCCATTAAAATGGAAAACACATTGTTTGAGAGTCCAACCCCTTTTTTGAAGAAAAAAACACATCCTAAAAACTATACTTAGAACATCCCCCACAAAATAGACAACTACTGAAAAAACATAAGGAAAACGAATAACAATGGTTCAGATGAACCTCATAACATCATCACAACCATAAATGACGAATTTTGTCATTGAGTAAAATTCAAAATGATGGAAAACACTACATCCTCTGACTGACCTCTATCCCATGATCTTCAGTGGTGCCCTCAGACATTAGTAGACTATGATGATAGAGGTCTAGAAGTTTCATCCTCAGGGAATTTTTTTCCATCCCCCAATCTGCTATAATATGATGATATCTATTATTGAACTTTTTTAGAATGATCCCAATGTGGAAATCGACTAGATTTACTCCTATAATGGAATTAATGTTAGGGAATCCAAAAAACGGACATGTTTTATATATTGTTTATTAGTTACATCAATTTCAAACATTTATGATTGTCCTCCCCAATAAAACATATCCATGAAAATAATTAATGTGTTATCCTTTCACAGGACTCTACAAAATAATCAACAAAGAATCACATATAAAATCATGTGAATTTGAAGGGTGTTGCATCATATCATAGAGATTCCATAAATCTCACATCCTATATTTCCTCCTTTATTACAAAACATACTAATCCCAGATGAAAATATTTCCCTACCAATCCATGCATCCTCAATACTATCTAAATCCAAAATCTATCGTATCTCCCAACAATCAAATTTTATACCACCCAATAATGAAACCCTTCCCCAATATTAATCTATGGTATGCCATTTAGAGAAGAGAGATAATGATGATAGAATCCAACCTATATTAGACCATATATTTTAAACTATTCATGATGGTATAAGATAAACACAGATCTGTTACATTACCCTATATGATATTTTATAAATAATGGATAAAATAAGAATAATCTCTAAAAATCATTCTCAATATAAAATAATAAGTAATATGAATACTTGATATGAATGTAATGGAATACAACTATATCAACTAAATATAATAGAGAATAGAATATTTTGTTACCACGAAACCCTAACAACTTCTTAATAACTCGTATTACTATAATTGCCTATCCCAATCACTATCCAACACATGTTGACCTGATAAATAGTTTATATATATATGGCAAGGAAAAAATGTATACTCAGTAGGATCCATCCTAAAACATCATGTTACTATTGGTAATGAAAAATACTAAATGACAATGTGTAAAACAAATAAACTAATTAAGCACATAAAGTGAATTATAAATTTTCTCCCATCTTTGCAGTTTATATCTCTCATGATGAATATCATACATGGGATTACATTATATAATAACAAAATATGTTACCTTACTACCACATAACCACTATTTTTCCACTCTTTCCCAACATCGTTGGTCAAGAGTCACCTCTCTCCAAAATCAAATCTGATGACACTTAGGCCAATGTAAGCATCCCAAACACACATGGGGTAAAAATATTTATCACACACAAAATGCATCATATCATATCATATAAACATCCCATCCACATATCCAATGAGAAAATGAGTTGTTTTCTAGAGCCACTACATCTTGTAAAACATGAATTATAACATACACCATTAGAGCAGATACACAAAATAAAAATAAAAATACAAATAATCAGGATACTATATATTGGGATGTGTATATGAAAAATAAAAAGAATACATTTACTTCCTCTACACACATATATATAGAAAGATAACTACAAATGATATCAAAAAATAACACCACAAGGATACAAGAATAGGATAAAATTGGTTTGTTTTCCATTTATTCTTCATCAACCAGGTTGTTGGGAAAAACAACCCCCAAATTCCACTAGGTTTAATTTTCCCCATCGATATAGTTGGGAGGCATATTAAATCCTAAAAAATAGGATATATGAAATGATCAAAATGGTAAATATAGTAACTATATATTCAAAGATTCTATTTCTGATAACACCGCATGAGATTCCCCACTGACATTGCTATGTGAAATGTTGAAATAAATACTAGCCTCAATCTCAATATAAATTAATTAATTAAGAATTAATTATAATTATTTTATTTTTTCTTCCAGGATTTAAATTTTTATCATATGCACGTATTGTTTATGGAATAATTAATCATCAAGAACTAACCATATTCAATCATTAATTCATTTATCATTTCCTGAATATCTATATACTCTATGAATTTACCTATGTTAACACATAAAAAATGATTTCATAGTGCACAATATCAAAGTCATTCTCACAATTTAAAAATGAATATATAAATTAAAATGATACATTATGCTTTTAGTAAAGTTGTTTCATTTTTATCTAAGCATTAAAAATTTCAATAATAACAGCAATGGGATATCCCAATATAAGCTTGGTCTATAAGTCCATCTTTCGCCCCTGATATCACTACACATAATAACACATATAAAATATCATTCCAAAATTAGTATTACCCTAATGTGTTCTCTATTCCCCCATCATCTTCATCATGACTACCCCATGACACCATCATTTTTTTTAAAGGTTGTGGCCGAAGCCTCATTTTTTTTATTAAATCAAGAAAAGACCTATTTTAACTCAGTAGAGGGAAACCCATTACATAACCTGAAGGCTCAGTGGGCTTATAGCCCATTACATAGCCCGTATGCCCAAATTATTGGCCCAATTCACATTTTGTGAATAGTAACCCGTCTGCTACAGTACCGTACAGTACCGCCGCCGCTATAGTGCCCTGCCGCCACTACAGTACCCGCCGATGAACAGTGTCACTGCTGCTACAATGCTGCTATAGTACCTGTGCCTAATGGGTTTTGAACCCCCACTTTTCATGTAGGATTACGGGGTGCTTACCACTAAGCCAAACCCCAACTACACCCCATGACACCACCATGGTTTCAAGCATCCCATCCTATATCATCACAATGACATGAAGTCCCTACCACCCTCATAATAATGGGCATTCCCACGTATTATTTAAACCAAAAAAGGTTCACATTCTATATAATATAAGAACTATATCAATATATCATAAATATATATTGATATTTATTTTTCCACACATATGATAAAGGAATATATGTGTAAATAAACAAGGCATTCCTAACATTATAAAATCACATAGAGAAATCAACACCCAAAGCAATTATTTTAGCAATCATTCAATTTTGATAACCTTTCTTAATTATCAGGTATATAATAATAAATATCTACAACCCTATCCTTATACATTTTCCATTTCTAAATATTATTTATTTAGTTTTTTATTAAGATATTTTTTCCATTATCAACTACCTCAATGATAATTTTTATAGAATGAATATTTTAAAATAATCAATCGGTTAACAACATTTATTTGTTATTGTATTTCCATGAATATCATCCTTACATAAAAACCCTAAAAAAGATATCACACTATCAATTAAATCTCCAAGTTAAAAAATATACAAATCATAAAGAATGAAATCACACATCCCCAATATTTCAACACATGAATATAAATATTCCCACATTATATGATATTTTTGTTTCAATAGCTCATTAGAAATATTTGACAATAATATATACATATGATTAACATTTTACACTTGAAATACTGTTCATTATAAAAATAGTAATAATAATACATGAAACAATCATAATTTAAATTTCTAATATATATAATTATCAAATAATTCTCCTAAATATATTTTAATCACTTGAATATCATATATTACCATTATTCATTTATCTATCATGAATAATTATAAAATAATTATTTTTAATATACAAGATGAAAATAGTAATTTTCTAATTCTTCCTATAATCATATTGATTATCCAACACTATTATATAATTCATGTAAAAAATCATTAATAAATATTATTAAATTTGTTACCAACAATATTTATTTTAGGATGTAATTTCTAGATTCATAGATTAATTTAATAATTATTAGAGTGTAATATTTTTCAAAATAAATTTTGGAAATTATACAATAACAACACAACCATTTTTTCTAGTAGTACAGTTCTATTTCATTTCATAAAATTTTATTAAAACATTAAATCTCTTGCATGATATTCTAGTGTTTTTAGAATAAAAAATCCTATAACATAAACTAATCTTTGATTTAAAAAATCTCAAGATAATAATATTTCATTATCAGTAATATAATTTCAAAACATCTGTTTTATCATCCTATTTCATTAAAATGATATATTTTCTATTTTTGTGATTATTTTGTAAATATTTAATTGATTATGGCAAGTAATATAAATTTATATAGTGAATCTAAATCAATGAAATTTAAAATTTTCATATAGGATAAAAGATAATTCACAGATTACTATAATGTATTTCTTTTCATAGTAATTGTTGCTAATATAGAGGAGAGTGAGGGTATTAAATATCATGGGAACTCATAAATTCCCCATGATTGAGAAGATCAAATCAATTCGAGAAACATTTAAAAGACTCTAGAGGGGTATTTTAGAACATTTAAAATCATGGAAGGAAGATAGAATCAAATATAGATGATCTAGTATTTTAAAATACACAGAATATATATCCACATGGTTATTGGAACAACATTAAATTTTTTCCCATCTAATTCTATACAAAAACAAATCATAACTAATAAAAGTTTTAATAGAAAAAATATCACTTTTAAAAAAGTTACACTTTAACTCCCATAATTAAGTTCAATATACATTAAGTTATAGTTAAGAAGGTTATTTTGAGTTTTTAATAATTTTTTTCTATCCATATAGTGGAGGAATTAACTATATAAGTGTATCATATATTTACCAAAAAAATCTTTTTTGCAAGTATAAAATCATTTGAATATACATATTAGAATTACACATCAAGAATAAATACCCATACACATCTATGTAAAATGTGGATTGACCCCTAGGTAGGTTATGAGATGAACCCTATGTGGGTCTGTACCATTACACAAGATACAAATTACACATACAAGATAAGACACTTTTTTCTCCATTTGAAATTATAAATTGATTTTAAAAAAGTCCTCCCTCACAAGAATATATTTTCCCAATCATAATTATTTATGTGAATCCAATAGAGAGCTTGGGGTATCATTATGAAATCCATGGGTGCTCTTGGTAACCCTTATATGATTCCCAACTTACCGTTACGTGTGTAGCTAGAAACATGATCTACCCTCACACAAGATAAGAATTCTATTTATTTAAAGCATATAAATTATATCATTCCTTTAAACTAGGTTAGAAAATGATTTCATACAAGTACTAAATCAATTAAAAAGAACCATTACTCATACACACCCAGTTAAAATATGAATTTTCCTTTTGAATAATGAAAATAATGTATAAGGGTATTATTAGCATAAACATTATTAAATTTCCATTTCAAAAAATTGAATTTAATTTAAATAAGACTTTATTATCACTTCAATAAATCCAAATTTAACATTCAAATTACTTTTGAAACATTGAAATTAATTATGTAATTTTAAAAAATATTTATAAAATTCTCTACAATTTAAAAAAAAATTAAAATAGCATCCAATTTTATTCAAATTTATCCCAAATTAACTGTCACTATAGAACAACAGATGAATGGATCTGGAAAATCACAACTTTATGAAATGTAGAGTGTCACAAACAAACTCCGGTTGACCCTGAACCGGTCACCCGAGCCAGTCTTCAGAATGGCTCGAGGGGCGTTCCCCATCCCCTCGTGCTAGAAAATACTGTCTAGCCTCAAAAATAAACCACTGGGAACGATTTGGACCAAGAAAAAAAGATAAACATATAAATAAAACTAACGATAAAATAAACTAGTATAAAAAAGAATGAAAATCCACACATACCTAAACATGACCTTCCTAGTAACCACCCAATTCATAACCATGTTCGCTCTGAGAGCAATCCATCCCCAAAAAACCCTGAATTGAAAGATAACATAGGGGTCATCACTGAAATGATTAGTAGGAAAACTCCATAGAATCAACACCATTCTATCCATGAAACTGTCCATTAATGATATTTTGAAATACAAATATAAAAATAAGGGTTTTCAAATATTAATAAAACAATGGACATATCTCCACTTTAAAGTTAGATATAATGAAAAATCATTTTCCAAAACCAACCTCCATTTGAAAAAGAAAACCAAATAGGTGATACCAAAGTTGTTTTACAATAATAATTTTAAACTTTTCAAAATAAAAATACACTAGTGAAATAGAAAAGTAAACAAGAAAAGTAAATAATTAAGTAACCATGGGTGATCCAAAACATCCCTAGAATACCCCAAGATGTACTTGGAATAGAACTACCTGTCGGTTTATGGTGAAGCTCCTAAGACTATAAACAACTTTTTCACCCTCATGAAAAAACATGCTAGTGGCACACACCATCTGGCATTTATAACTACCAGTTGGTACCGACCTGTCTAATCTGGGCTCATAAGAAACCATCACTCGATCAAATAAAATATGCCCGGGAACCCACGGTGGTCATAATAATTATGTGTAAGTAGTATTCCCTCACATTAGTGACTTATCTCACCACACATTCCTACAAAAAACATGGACACTTCCATCGAATTCCCCAATAAAAGGTTACTTTAGACCAGAGTTCCCCCAAATACACATTCAATAATTTCACGTCAACAAAGTCCCAATCGAGCCATCACATAACATCCGTGTCGAAACCATTTTTCTAAAAATATTTAAAACCCTGACAAGGCACACACATTTTCCAAAAAAAACCATTCTAATAGTTAACACAACTTCACCCATTAGTTGGAAGATCAAAACATGCATTTATGAACAAAGTATGCAAGGCATTTTAAGTAAAACGTTTCAAACTCTTAATGAAAAAACACACAATCTTATGAAATGGCCAAGTGACCCCTTGAGCCTAACATTTATCGCGAAAAACTAATGGAAAATTGGGAAAAACCATCGAGAATACCTTTAAAATTGTTCATAAAAGCCACACAATAGACCAGGCCTTATTTAGGAAAGAAATTTTATTTAGAAAATCAATGTTTTAAGAAAAGAATATTTTGCAGGTGCCATCTTCACTTGAGGGAACATTCATGCCTGCACCTAGTGCACCCATGGATGTGCCAACATCCAATGGCTCAACACCAACCAAAATGACATTTCTAAAACATTTCCACACGGACACAATTTTTATTAAAATCAAAACAAACCATTCCCAATATTAAGAGAATACAAAACAATCCCCTTAAATTGATAAAACCCCTTTTTTAAAAAAAAAATTGTAACACAATTTACAATAGGCATTGTTGTCAAAAAAAACATGCCAAATGATATTTTTTTTACTAGAATATCTTCAAATTCCCTTATTTATAAAAAAAGAAAATAGTAAAACAATCCAAACAATTAATCAACAATTATGTAAACAGGTTAACCAATTACTAAAAAAAATTTATGTGATATTCAAACAATGAATAAATATGTTTATAAGCAATGCTATTATTTGATAGATATAATATAATAAAATAAATCATTTTTTTCTTTTATACCTATTTCATAAACATGTCTAAAAAATTAAAAAAATAGAAACACCATGATAAACTATTGAAGAGTATCAAGAAGGAGAGTATCTTGTCTAAATAAAGATCAATTAAATATTTTAAAATAATTTTTTTTCCATAACTACAGAAAAACATAACCAGGAAAAAATATTTCAAAAACTAGTTTTAGAAAATCCATTAACATGGATAAATAATACCTGATTATCCAAAAATACTGTGAAGGTGATAATCAAATTAAAAATTTAGGTATAAACAATGATGAATTAATTGAACTTAGTTTTATAATAAAATGTGGATTTTCCAAACTCAAATCCAATGTGGATGAAGAAAAACATTTTTGAAGTATGGAAAACGTCCCGTGGACCATCCATGCACGCTAAATTGTAGGAAAAACACACTACACCTAACTAACAAAAATATTAGGATATAGAAAAATTAAATAAAAAAATTGATTAAATGGATGGAGAATGTGAATAAATTAATGGATTAATGAATAATTATACTAGAGTAGAGGGTTTGGCATGCACAGGGGAAGGGGGTCAGTGCAGGGCAGAGTGGTTTGTCGGTGCAAGTTGCAAGAGAGAGTAGGGGGTCCAAGTGCTTTGCTGGCTGGTGCAAGGGAGGGAAACGAGGGGTGTTTGACTGAGGGTTGACTAGTCGAGAGTGCAGAAAGGGCACTGATGAGAGCGGAAGCTGATTAGAGTGGGAGAGGGAAAGGCGGAGGGTCAGAGTGAGGCGGGGGAGAGTGTAGAGAGGATGGTGTGAGGGGTAACCTCGAGAGGGTGAGGGTATGGGCACATGTAGGGAGTGAAAGGTGAGGCTGGGGTCGCCTGGGGATGGTCGGTAGGCCGGAGGTGAAGAAGGGGGACAGAGTCTCCTAGAACACAGAGGTGTGGTGAGGCCAGGCCACCAATGGAGAGGTCAAAGGCGGAGGGTCATTAGCTGTTGGGAGAGGGTGGAGAGGACCTGCAAGAAGAAAGAGGTGGAGTTGCAGGCGGCGATTCAAGGAGCACGAGGGAGAGGTAGTTGGGATCATGCCACGTGAAGGAGGGATGAAGGGAGAAGTGGAACCGGGGCGCGACACACATCAGATTTGGGAGGGGGGCACAATATTAGGATTTCTTATTTTTTTCATTTTATAATAATATTGATAATATTAATAATAAAACCATAAATAATAATAATATAATTATCAATAATAAAGATAATAATAATAAAATTATAATAATAAAATAGATAAAAATAATAATAAATATAAAAATAATAAAAAATAACACCTCATTATAATAATATTACTAATTACATAATAAAACTATTATTATTACAATTAAAACATTCAAATCACTTTATCTACATAAATTATTTTTTATTTTAAACATTGGATGTTTTCTTGGGCACCCGGACTGATCATGTAGCTACCGCCTACTGTGTGGGGATCGTGAACGGGTCTAAAACCCACTAGAATTGTTAAACTACAAAAATTTTATTCCGGGACCCTGCCCGGACCTTGGATCAATAACCCGGAGCCATGAAATAACAAAATAATAAAATAAAGATTAAATTAAAAATTTATGGTGTGACAATTATCCCCACCACATACAATTTCTACCCCTAGAAAGTCACCCGACCGATCAATAGACAACACAAGAATACATGCCCGAATGAAACCAAAAGAAACCACAACACAAGATAACAAGACAACACAATATTTTTCTCCCCACCACAAGAACTCAACTAATGATTAAATTTAACACTCAAAAATACCACCTCAGGAAGGGCGGCTGATGCGGTAACACTCAACTGATCCATACTAACTTCTATAGCAAGAACGAAAAACACCTCCGCTAAAACATGGAACTGTAGACATAGACCAAAAACTCCAACACTAGAGAAAAGCCTCTGAAAAAATCTTAACCCATGCAGTTAACTTGATCATAACTACAAACACCAATTCTACCATAGGCACATACATATCTAAAATAACACAGCTAAACCAAGATAAACCCAAACAAGGGATAAACACACATTTAAGAAAAACAAAAGATTCCAAAAACCACTTCCACAAAAACAAGATTGATTGTATTATAATATAATGAGTCCGTCATAACATCACGAAAAAACAATGTACTTATAACAACTTCCAAACCTTAATAATAGAAAAAATGAATAGAATTAATTTAAATGTTCTACTGCCAACACAGAACAAAAAACCCAAATAGAGGCTTCACAACCTGACAACTCCTAACTGTTCCCTTGATTGACCCCAAAACGAGAGGCTAGGGCTCTGAGGGCAGAAGCATCTCTAGAAACATAGTTAAGAACTATAATTCTTACAGTCATCGTGTTTTCATCTGGTGACACTTCCTGCAAACCTTTTTTAAATGACCCAGATAGCCTCAACGATGACATGTCTTTGGAGGGATGTGACATGAAGGGTTTAGGTGCCTAAACCAGCCACATTGGTGGCACTCCGCTGAATGATCCGATGAACTAGAATCCAGAACCATCGTAGGGGAATCATTAGAAATAGGTCCCTCTGGCACACCCTTCTCACAAGATGGGGGACCTTCATGAGAAACCACATATGCTTGATTTCGAACCATCTGCAGTCCTGGACCAACTCATCTAAGAACACCTCATCCAGTAACTTCTCAAAAATGATGTTCCCTTGAAGGGAGGACCTGCTGCTTGATCTCTGGCCAAAGGATCCAGATGAAGAGATAAATCTTCATCAAATCATGTGATTCTACTTCTAGAGAAGACAGCACAAGTCCCTTGAAATGATCAATATTTTATTTCATTTTCCATTGGCCCTGTTGAATATTGATGAGATATTACCTTTTCAATGACATCAACACTTTGGGTATAATACATTGGACGAAGATGTATTTAAATCCATCCCACATCATCCAAACGTATAGTGATAGTTTTACAAACAACTCCCATTCATCTAGAGTTGGGCCTTCGAAAAAACCCAAAACGATACGCACTCTGATAGTTCCGGGTGTTCTAAATACCGTGATGATGCGCTCGACTTATTCAAGCAACTCTACTACCACCAACGGACCCCGATCACTGTGAAGGATAGGAGATGTTAGAGAATGAAAAAAGGGCATGAATTATTAGAAACCATGGGGTCCTTTCCAGGATGCATTCTATGAACAACATATAAAACCTAAAGCCGAAACTGATATCAAATCAAAGTATAATTAAAAGTAACATCCATATCCAAAATAACCATCTAAAAAACAAAACAAATAAAATTAAAACAAAAAATTCCATTTTAATTTTAGATTTCAAAAAATCCTTCCTTCAATGCCACTATGTTAATAATAAACCCACCATTCAACTGAAATTCAATTACCAAAAATCATTTCCCTTTTAAAAATTTCACTTTAGAAAAACAAGGTCAAGACATTAATTCTATGTTCAAACCCTTGAAATCCCATGAATCGTTGCATATTCCTTCATCCTATTTCATTCATACACACCGATACACACTTCCCATGCATTCTATAATTTGTGCACATGATCATAGAATACTCGAGGTTGCACCCAAACCATTTATCTACCAATTCCTAAAAAACAACAGATTTTTAGACAAATATAATTTAGTTTTAAAACTCATTTCACAAATTTAATTCCATTTAAAAGAAAACATTTTCAATTAAAACCCCCTTTTTCAGTTTCAAAGACACACATACACTAACCAAAACCAAGACGACACTCAACATTCATCAAACTACCTGACTAAGGGACTAGTAGACATTCTTAACCTGGTGACATGGTAGTGGGCCATGACCTATGTAAGCGTGAACATCTAGGTGGGAATTAAACCGTGTACTATGGCTCCAAACGGGTCACTACTCCATGTGAAATCACAATGTAACATCATATTTCCTCTATTGTCATCCCTCAATATAAAACTAACCAAAATGATACCATGAATCAATTCATGGACTACTCTTGGAGACTCGAGGTTTGGAATGAGAAAGGGTTCATGACGTCCTATCCATACATACCTCCCGATTCCTGACAGTCCTAATATCTATATACTGGACACCCAAAATAATAAGGGCCTCCTCTAATACAATTTTTTCACGAAACAACGTAGGATGACATTGAAACAGATAAACGAGCAAGTCTGTAGCATCGACTGAGGGGAATTCCCAATCCACATGGGTTGGAAACTAGTGTCGGGCATCAAAAATTAACAGTTGGAAATGATATGGTCCATAAAAAACATAAACAGATAAATAAAACTGATGATAAAATTAAAAATAGCAGTGAAAATAATGAAAAACCACACATACCTCCACATGACCTTCCATGTAACCACCCAATTCAAAACCACATTCATTCCGAGAGTGATATGGTCCTAAAGAAACACAAAACTAAAAGATAAAATAGGGGTGATCACAAAAATGATTAGTAGGAAAACACTATAGAATATATATAGTTCCTTCCATGATATAGTCCATTACTACCAGTTGTAAATAAAGATATAAAAATAGAGTTTTCCACATTTAAAAAAAACAAAAGTCATTTCTCCACATTAATTTCCAACACAAAGAAAATTCATTTTTCAAAACCAATTTCCATTTGAAAACGAAATCCAAATAGGTGATACCAAATCAAGGTTAAGTAATATAGTAAATAGTGAAAACTACAAATAAAATATTGAAACTGAAAGTAAAAATCAATGTAAATAAACAAGTAACCATGGGTGATCATAATCATCCCTAGAATACCCCTGGACGCACTCGGTTCAGAACCACCTAACTATGTATGGTGATGCTCGTAAGTCTATAACCAACTGGTCAGCCTCACGATAAAAGAAATTAGTAGAACTCCCCATATAAACTCTATACCTACCAGTGGGTACCAACTCATCTACTCTGGGATGATAAGCAACCATCACTCGATTAACTAAATGGCACCCAGGAACCCATGGTGGAAATAATAATACTATGCAAGTAGGATGCCCTCAAACACATGAATCATCTCACTACACTTTCCTACCCCAAACACAGACCCTTCCTATGCATTCACCCATAAAGGGATACCCTAAAAAAAGTTCCCCAAATACAAATTCAATCATTTCAGGTTAACAAAATGCCAACCGGGATGTGATGTAACAACCATGTCAAAACCTTTTTTCTGAAAATATTTAATACTCATACCAGGCACACACAATTTCCCCAAAAATACCATTCTAATAGTTAACAAAAATTCACCCATAAATTGGAAGAGCCAACTGTTTCTTTAGTTCCAATGTCTCCAATTCATTTTTAGTAAAATATTTAAAACTCATAATAAAAAACTCATAATCTTATGAAATTTCCAAATGACCCCTTGAGCATAACATTCATCGAAACACACACTAAAGGTCAATCAGGAACACTATTTGAGACTAACATTCAAACAATTCATAAAATACACAAAAAAACAAAACTTTATTTAGGAAAAAAGTATTTTTTGAAAGTATATGATTTATGAAAACATTATTTTATAGGTTCCATATTCCTTTGAGGGAACATCCATTTATACACCTAGTGCACCAATGGATGTGCCAACTTCAAATGGATAAAAAAAACCAAAATGGAATTTCTAAACCATTTCCACAAGGAATCAATTTTTTTTTTGAAATCAAAAC
This sequence comes from Viscum album, assembly GCA_963277665.1. Lineage (NCBI taxonomy): Eukaryota > Viridiplantae > Streptophyta > Magnoliopsida > Santalales > Viscaceae > Viscum > Viscum album. Next base: position 1,505,091,904 of record OY728152.1, read on the forward strand.
CAACCATTCCCACCATTTTAGAATAGTGAAAAATCAACATAAATCCATAAAAACCATTTTAAAACATTTCTTAACAAAAAATCCAAGATATAATGTTATTAAACCAAACACGCAAAAAAAAATATTTGACTAGAATATCTCAAATTCCCTTATTTTCATCAATAAAAACAACTAAAACATACCAATCAATTAATTTAAAATTATTTAAACATACTGACAAGTTATTAAATTTTTTTATCTTGTAAAACAATGAAAACCTAATTTTATTTTCAACCCAACATTCTACTAGAAATTCTATAAACAAATCCAATAATTTTTTTTTCATTTATAACTTGTCAATAAAGAGATCTAACAAATTAAAAAAACTAGAAACACCATAATAAAACATTAAAGATTATTACAATGGTAAAATTCATGTTTAAAAGACTATAAATAAGTCATTTGAAATTAAAATAACACAGTTTCCATAACCACATAAACAAATAACCAGGGAAAAATATTTCAAAAACAATTTTTAGAAAAACAAATAACTTCAAAACAAAATTTCTAATTAAACAAACATGTTTTGAAGTTGAGAATCAAATAAAAAATTTAGTTAAAAACACAAAATAATTAAAGGAACTTAATCATAAATAAAAATGTGTATTTTTCAACCATAAATACAATGAGAATGGAGAAACAAATTGACAGAAGATGGGATAACGCCCCATAGACAATCTGCACATACTAAACAGCTAGAAAAACACACGACACACAACCAACAACAGAATTAAAATGTATCCAAATTAAATAAAAACACCATAGAGAAATTAAAGGAAAAATTGAATAAATAAATCAATAAATGAATAATTATACCATAGTAGAGGTTTGGTGTGCACATGGGGAAGGTGATCGGAGTAGGGTGGAATGGTTTTATTGTTCAAGTTGCAAGAGAGAGAAGGGGGTCCGGGTGTGTCACTGGTCGTACCAAGGGAGGGCAGTGAGGGATGATTGGATGGGGGTCAGCTATCTAGGATTTAGGAGAGAGAACTGAGGGGTGATGCCATAGTGTTTTGAAGCCGTGAAGAAGGTAGACACAAGGGGTCGAGAGTGGAAACTAGCTAGAGTGGGAGACGGATAGGCGAAGGGCTGGAGTGAAGTGACGGAGAGTGTGGCGAGGATGGTGTGAGAGGCGAGGGGTGACCTGGCGAGGGTGAGGTCCTAAGCATGTGTATGGAGGGACAGGCGAGGCCAGGTCAGATAGGGTCGGTTGGTATGTCAGAGGCATATATGGACTGTGGAATCTGCTAGAGATTAGAGGTATGGTGAGGTGAGGCCTCCTGTGTCGAGGTCGAATGAATAAGGTCATCAGATGTTGGGAGAGGGTGATATGGACCTTCAAGGGGCGAGAAGCAGTGTGGAAGGAGGTTAGGAAGGGATCCTAAGGGTGAGGTGGTAGGGTTCATCCTTATTAAGGAGGATTGAAGGATGAAGGGGAACCAGGGGAGGCACCCGGGCGTGGCACACAGCAGATGGGGGAAGGGGGGTTAAGATTTCCTATTTTTTTATTTTATAATAATAATAATAATAATAATAAAACCAGATCTAATAATTATAATATTAACTACAATAATGTTAATAATTATCAATGTTGTAAAAAAATAATAATAAAAATAAGAATAATAACAATAATAACACCTCATTAATAATGGTATTAATAATTACATAATAAAATTATTATTATTAAAATTTAATTCATAAAATAAAATTTTCTAGATAAATTGTTATTTATTATAAATGTTAGGAATTTTCCCACACACCCCAACTGACCGTGCTACTATCCCCTACCTTTCGGTGACTGAGCATAGTTTTGAAACCCACTCGAATTGTTAAATGAAAATATTTTTAATCTAGGACCCATCCGAGACCATGGCGTGAGAACCCGGAGCCATGAAATAAAAAAATAAAAAAATTAAAAAATAAAATTTAATTTAGAATGTTGGGGTTTGATATAAAGTGTCATGGAATATTTGATTATATGTCACATGGGGGAAATAAATATTAGTAACCGACATGTGAAAAATATGGGAGGAGGCATAAAGGTAATTCCCATAAATGGAAAATGATGTGTTTCAAGTGTTGGATGATTATACAAAAATATAATAATTTTTACAAGGAGATAAAGAGTCTAATCAGTGTTACTTATGAAATGAATATCCTAGATAATGTTTCATCTAAACTTCATTTTTTCAAATGAAAGGTAATTTTTGTTATGAAAAACAATTTCATAACCTAATATATAATGAAGATAATATAATGAAGAACCCACATAATCGAAGGGTTAAACTAAGAGTGTATAATATCAACCCACATAGGTGAATCATAAAAATTATGTGATCTATTGTATACTAAATCTCTACTCTAGAGCTATAAATTCTATATTTTATTTTGGACCATGAAATTTATTCATATTATGCAAGGTTTCTATGAATATTAACTCAAAAACTGAACTACTAGTTATTTAACTATATATGAAAACATATATTGCCATGATTTTATTCTCTAAGATAAAATAATATTATCAAATACATATATGTTTTATGATACGCCATACAAATATAATTTTTATTTATTTGGTTTAATTTTAATTATTTTTGTGTATGGATTGCATCCAACAGTAGAGAGAACATATCAATTGTGAGTATGAGGATGAATTATTTCTTATAAAAATCATTCATTTAACAAAAATCAATATATAGATAACAAATAACCCCCTTTATAAGAAATTCAATAGTATGTGTCATGATACTGGACTTATAGGGTCTTCTTTCTCAAATGATTATAGAAGAAATTACCATTGGTAACATTCCTTTTTAATTTAAATATACTGATGGGTTTTTTGATGTTATCCTGGCAAATCCTCTATAGTGTGATATTCGATATTGGAATCATACCTAAATATGTGGTTATATAAAATATTCTTTATTTTATAGTCCCCATTGAGCTTTACAAATTATTAATGTATAAAAAAGATAATCTAGAAAATGGTTTTATACACAACAGTACTTCACTATGGGGTGAACGAGTCCTCTACCAAAAAGAAGGATAGACAAATGTATCATTGTATTGATAATCATTAAAATATTTGATATCATTATACCCACACTCTAAGATCGCATTCTAAAAATATAAAATTTACATTTCTAGATTTTATAAAGTTAAATGTAACCAAATTTTCTACATCCACAACTTATTACATAAAAAAAATTATGCAATCACATATATACAGATGTAACTTTTAGGATTATAGATTTGGAAAATTGGGAAATAATCTTACATAAAAAACACTATTGACTCTATGAGAGTATTTCATCTAATATCCCCCACCTTTTATATTTGATATTCTATCATGAAAATATCCCATGATATTATTCACATATGCAACCTTTCTAATTTTTTTATATCATTTTTCATATCCTGAGGTAAAGGAAACATAATAAGGGTGGATTCAAAAAACTATTCAGGGTTAAAATAATCATTAAAAATTTAATTTCATTAGTGATAGTAAGATGAGAACAAGAGTGCGATGAAATAATTATAGTTCATGAGCTTAAGATAATGAGATATATAATATAAAATCCTGATATTTTATGAAATATCATCTTTAAAATTAATTCAAATTCATTAATATCTTAAACACTATACATAGTTTATCTCTCCTTATATGAAACACCAATTTTTTACTTCTATGGAACATAACATCGAGTCTCTTAGATACCAGGTGTTACATGCAAGACCATGTTTTATAGAACAAAAATATACTATTAATATTATTATGATAGTTACCACCAATAAATTAAAGTGATATTAGTGATTAATATAAAATATGTTATGAAAATATATCTTACATGTGTTTGTAAAATAAATTAATTGGTATCCAATTACTTGGAAATGAAAAATATGTCCAATTGGATACAAAGGATGTGTTTTTATGAGAACTGTTTTTATGACCAGAATGTCATTTTATCTTAATAAATTAAATAAAACACTATTAGTGAAATATATTAATGAAATTTATATATTATATACTATTTTAATTTTTTTTAAATTTCATTCAATTGTTTTTGTAGGGTTATGATAAAAATTAATCCAATTTATAGCATAATGAGTTGTAAATTTTTAAATAGTTATTTATCACCCTTTAATGGAACACCTATTTTAAATATAATCTTTAACACTTTAGAAAAAAATATTTGAGAAAATATAAATCTTTTTTCAAATAGTTGTAACAAAATTTTCTTTGGGTGAATATTTCTAATTTTTATGAGAACTCTAATATATATTGAATAGGGACTGACACCATGTTTTAATTGAAAACATTTTATCATATAAATAATTTATAGTGATAAATTATTATTATATATTTATTTTAAAATATAATTATATCAATTATAAATAATTGTATCCAATTTAGTTCATTTTATTCATTTTCATAGGGACTTAGGATATAAAATATAATAAAACATTTAAACATTTTCATTTTAAAAACCATCCATGTCAACTCGTCTGCATGATTAATTTATAATTAATTTATTCCACTTTTGTGATTGGAAATAGAAAAAATGGATTCAATATTTTTATTCATCATAATTTACAATTTTCAATAATTAATAATTTTTTTACAAATTTATTAATGAATTTAATTAAAATTAATTACACTGATTAAGGTAAAAATTAGTTTACTTATTGGTTAAATAGTAATCGTATGGGTCCAAATAATGTAGAAAAATGCAAAAAAACAATTTTATGATTATAATTAAACTAAAAACACTATTTTATAGAACTTATATCATTTTTGGAGGCATAATATGTAAGCGCGTCCTCTTAATAGTTTTTACCATTTTATATTTTTTCAAGAATGCCACTCCCCCTCTCATATAAAAAGGCACTCACCCTACCCACTTATTTACACCATTAATGAAACTTTTTATCTTAAAACCCATGAAAAAATATTCTTATGAAGTCCATAATCTTATTATTGAATGGTCACTTTGGAAAATAATAAAACGATGGAAGTTATTTGGTGAAAACCAAAATGAGTTACCTGTAGATGAGGTAACATTAATGAAAGAGACATTTTGTTTTATTTCATTATACACCACTTAAATTATTCTTATTACAAGATTATGTAATAAAGGTAATCTATTAAATATACTATGATGTTATTATGTTATGTTTTCTTACCTTAACCTACACTCAATCTCATCTAATGGGTAACGAAACCCCCGTTCGTGTGTACAGTGAAATACCACCACAGAAAACGATGTTTTTTTTCATTTACCACACATTATGATATGAAATTATGATGGAATAATAATTTTAAACTATATATATGATATTTATAATTTATTTATAATTATTTAATTATTATATAACACATAACTTCATGCTTTCCATTTTTTGGGAATACAATGTCATCATTTTTGGATATCTGGAATACTGCCTCCTCAAAGCGATGTGATACATACACGTATTACATTGAATGTATTAAGAATGGGTTTTAAAAAAATATATCATATAAATGAAATATCTATTATATTCATTAATATATTATCTATCTAGATATATAAGATACCATTTTTCTTCTTTCCATTTGAGACACTGAAAAAGTGACAATATTGTTCATAGATGTGTGGACAACTGCCTCCTTAAAGAGATTTGAATAATTTTTTTTCATCACCACATAAAAATAATAATATTTATTAGTATATATAATTAAAAAATATATTATTTATTATATAATTTAAATTCATTAAATATAAACATGACATTTCCTCTTTCCAAAATTATCATTGAAAAATTAGAACATTACTTATGCGCACGTGCGGCCTACCATCTCCATGATCATAAAATTGGTTAATTTGTCATAACAATATTTATCATATGATTTTAAAAGAATAATTTATATAAAAATGTGATAATTAATTTTTGTTTATTATTATGGGTAATTTTAAATAAAAACATCATTGTCTATAGTCGATCTATAAAAGTCATTTTTGATACATAAGTAGAATATGGTCAAAATATTATACTTGAACATTTTTAATTTAGTAATTTCATATAAAATGTTTATAAGTGAAATAAAATTAAAAATATTATTCTAAATTTCTATGAATATATTAAATAATAAAAATAATTTTATTATTCAAGATTATAGAGTACAAGAATGACAAAATATAATCAAGTTAAGGGGTTTAGTCTCCTTTTACAATCAACTGATTCTTATTTGGTATTATGAACTTAGTTACATTTATATGGTGTATATAATTCCCTATTAATTGTTATATCATGATTATAATATATTTCATGATATATAACGATTAATTTTATTCTATTCTTTTGGAAATATCTTGTTTTTAATGTTTCTTTTGAAGTAAGGGATTTATTAACTCAATTTCCATTTATTGGGAAAAAATTCTGTCATTGGTAATTTTTTTCCAAGAAAAATTGTAAAATGAAATATGATTCTATTATTCTATATATAAAATTTTATAATGTGTATTTAAAATTTTCACATGTATTATTGTATTTATTTTTTCTCACTCCAACGATATAATATTTCAAAGGATATTTCTCATCTAAAAAATATTTTTGTGAGATATATTCAATATTCACCGAATTTTTTATTGTGTTCTGTATATACCCCACATAAATTTATATTATGATTATTATCCTTATATTTATGGGGATTTACATAAAATTTTTATGATATATCAGTCACAGGGTTTCTATTTTCAATGTTACGAAAGAGGTAATTTATTTTTGTCATAGTTTTCCTTCTTTTAGATGTCTGTTTTGTTATAAACTAATATTATTTGACGAGGTGTGTATAATTATAAATTTATGAATTCAATAATTAATATCCTTACTCATATGATATTATAATTATAATTTAATGTTATTCAATTAATTAGGTTGATGATTAAAATGTTTCAATGTGGTACGGGATGCCTTGAAATGTTTAATGATTAATCTCCCCAAGAATATTTTAATGATATTTTAATTGTATTTCTATTCATAAAAGTCAAAAACCATTTTTTACTTACCCTCCACTATTTATATTTCTTTATTAATACCATCAAAATTCATTTATATATGGATTAATATTTGTTTGATGATATTTTTAGGGAACCCATTTATTCTCCACATGATTACCATGTTTTAAAGACATTGTTTTGGAACCTGTTTCATTTCCATGGGTTAATCAGGTTCTAAATAGATTGGTTTGTATACCATTTATATTCCATGGTTTAATATTATTTCATAGATATTTTTATATAAACAATTTATTTTATATTGGTTAATCATGTTTTTATTAGATTTTTATTGAACACATTTATTTTCCAGGGGTTGATCATGTTCCAAATAGATTTTTATCGAACCCATTTCATTTCCAAGATTAATCATATTTTGAAGAGATTCTTATTTAAACCTCTTCCTATAACAATGTTAATACTTTTTTCAATATATTTTTATAAAAACCATTTCTTTTCGATGGGTTTGTTATGTTTTAAGGGGATTGTTACAGAACCCACTTCATTTCAACATGTTAACCATGTTTGAATGGAATTTATTTTGAACCTATTTAATTTTTATGGGTTACTTATTGTACAAAATTAATAATGGATGTTTCAAATGAGTTATGATGAAATTAATTATCTGTGTTATTTATTATTTATTTGGTTCTTGGACAGTATAACTGATTGGTGTACCTAGATAGCCCTAGTAAATCTTGTTACATCATAACATGGGGTGTCCATGATATCTCTTGGAAAACCTGTTACAAATTAACAATGGGTGTCCTAGATAGTTCCAGGAAATACCATTATAGATATCAAATTCATTAGGTAATTATAATTTTAGAAGTCAGCTATATGGTTATTCTAATTTGTAAGGATTTGTCAAGGGTACTGTAAGGGGTCAATGAGATGATGTTCCAATATACCTAGATGTTTTAATTATACTTTATATGGGTTTATAATGATTCTAAATCAATTTTATTAATATCACATGGATTTTAATTATTTATTATGATGAATCATTCATTGTTTAGGTTTTTATATTTTATAATCAAGGTATCGATGTGTATGATTTATTTTATGACTTTCTCATACACATTAATTACATCCTCATATCCTTATGAACTCTATTTCCCATTGATGATTAAAAATTATAAATTTATATGTATACACATAGAAAACATATGATATCAATCATATAACGATTATTTTTTCCATTGTTTTAAGGAATAATTGCAAACGAGTTTTTTCTAAAAGGGATTTCATATGTAGGGTGGTTTTTTCTTAATTTTAAAAAATAAAACATGGGTTATGTGGTAGAAATTGTCTTTGTGGCCTTGTGAATTGTTTTTATAGTATTTTGTCCAAATTGCCTAAAATATTAAACCTAAAAGTTCTCTTTACATGTAAGTGATATGAGGTTTTCTTTTGATATTGCGATGTTCAGATTCAAATTTAGATTGCAATTATTGGCATCAAAGTTAGAAAAGGTAAGTTATGGATTTCAGCACATGATCTAGGAGAACTGGTTTTTGGTTTTAATAGTTTTTAAAAAAGAATAGTTTAGAGAAGATTGGATATTTGGATGTTTTCATATGAGGTTATATTAATAGTTATAGATACCATCATCGATTTATATGATTAAGGATGATCATAATCTCAAATTATTCATCACCCCATTGAGCCTCTCTTTGAGGATATCTTAAATTAATTTGTGGATATTTTTAAGGATTAGGTATTTTTAACCCATAGGATAAAAATGATGTGTTTTAGTGAGGAATAAGTTTTCATGTTTAACGAAAAAAATGAAACCCATATACTCATTGATAACCCATCAAACCTATCTGAGAGGTGGGTCCTAAACCCTTGACTAATAGATGATACAAGTTTCATGTACTACAATTGGACAACGCATTATCCTACTTAGAGTAGAATTTTTAATAGGTATATATAATGTTATAAACACATGGAATTTTATTTTAGTAACATCAATTGATTTAACATGGATGAATATATGATCATATACTTATAATATTTGGGTATCAAACATTGCCTAAAAATGTTTGAAGACTTTTAAGGATAGTTATCTATAGAATAATTTAGCTTTAACATTGGGTATTACTATTTAATTTTAAATAATAGTGTATCATTTTATGGTTTAATAATTTTTGGATTTATCTTACTATGTGCTAACAATTCAGATTTGGGATAACATCTAAAGACATGTGGAATAGTTTGAATATCCATTTTATGGTTATGTAGTCTTTAAATGTTCATTTTAGTGCTTTATGTATTAAGAATTCATCTTTAATATCAATCTTTTTTAGAAAAAAAATGATATTTTTGTTGAATTTTATTATAGGATGAAATTCTACTCATCAATTAAGTATATTTCATTTTTCTGTTTCTCTTGGTCTAGATGGTATGAAAATTAATTAACTATATAGAATAGACCATGAAAAAGAAATATTATCATAGTTACATCAAGTATGATGAACGTATTCACTTTTTTATCCTGACTTATTTATATTTTTTAGGCCTTATATTTCTATTCATCATTCATTTGTTTACAATGAATGACCTCAATAACTCTCTCAAATTATTTTGGATTTTCCTGCATTCCCACACATCTTCTCTATACGGATTCCTAGTTATACATAACATCTATAGTTATTTCAGATTCCCAATTTTCTTTTAAATTTTATTATTTATTTACCCTTTTGATGATGGAGTTTAAATGAATGAATTCTAAATGTGACAATCATTTGAAAACCAACAAGTACTATGAGGGAGAAATTCATTCTATGGGGGGTAAGATGTAACATCCTGAGATTTTAGAAAATTTATTATTTAATATTAAATTAAATTATTTCATATCTTACATAAAATATATATTCTATATTTAATTTTACATAAAAACATGCTTATCTTACATTATATGTAACATTGAGCCTCTTCGATAACGGGTGTTACACAAAAGACCAAATTTTACGGAACAACAATATACTATTAATATTATTATGATAGTTATCACCTAGGCCTTGGAATGGATGGAATTAATGAGATTAACTAATATAGGAAACTGTAGCTCACATATTTTTTAAAATAAATTAATTGGATACCAATTAATTATAAGTGAAAATAAAGTCCAATTGTATATTGAAGATGTTTTTTATGACCAGAATGGCGTTTTATATTATTAAATTAAATTAATCACTATTACTGATAGATAATAATGAAATTAATATGTTATATATTTATATAAATGTTTTTAAGTCATATACTAGTATTTTTCGGGTTATGATAAGAATAAATCCATTTTTAATCATAATGATTTGTATATTTTCAAAAGGCAGTTTTACTGACTTTTAATGGAGTAATTATTTTAAATCTAATTTTTAATATTTTATACATTTTATACGAAAAATTAAAATTATTTTTTAAAATATTAATATAAAAATTCAATTTGGTGGATTTTGTTTCATTTAATGTGAACATTCATTTTTAATGAATTGTAAATGACACAAAATTTTAATTGAAAATTGTTTTTTCATCTAAATAAATAATAGTGTTAAACTATATTATTAAAAGATTTTATAGAATAATTAGATAATTTTAATATATTTTAAGAAAATTTAGTTAATTTTAGTCATTTTCATAGTGATTTTAAATATAAAATGAAAAAAAACCTTTAATAAATTTTCACTTTAAAACCCCACTTTATCGTCCCATATGCAGGATTAATTTTAAATTAATTTTTGATAATTTTGTGATTTTAATTTGTAAAAATGGATTCTATATTTTTAAGAAAAATAATTTATAATGTTTAATAAGATCAATTTTTTTCCAAAAAATACTAGTGAAATTATTTAAAACTAATTATAACGATTAAGGTAAAATCGAGAATACATAACGGTTAAAAAGTAATCTTAAGGGGAAAAATGACCAAGAATGTTTTTTTAAACAATTATGGATGGATATTATTCGACAAGATAAAATATTTTTTAAAATTTGGATCATTATTGGAGGAAATTTTTGTATGTTAGACCTCCCAAATGTTTTTACCATTTTATATTTATAAGAATGCCACTACACTTCAATATAAAATGACACTAGCCCTACCACTAATTCAGAACTCTCAGGAAGATTTTCCCCATCCAAACCATGAAACAAAACTCCAAAAAACCCCATATAATCCAAGAGTCACATATGTGTGATTAAATCAATCCAAGGAAGTCTTTGGTGAAAAATAAAAAGGAGTTACCTAAAAACGAAATAACAATCTTGAACTATGACTTTTGTTTTATTTAATTCACCAACCATTCCATTATTATTATTCCATGATTATGTAATAAGATATTATAATAAATATAATTATATTTTATAGGTTGTTGGTTCTACCTACCTATACACACATTACATCAAAATGATAACAAAATCATCGTTCATATGTATGATGAACTACTGCTTCACGAAATAATGTTGTTTGTTTTTCCCATTACAAACTCTTATAGATGAAAATTATGATATAAATGATATTTTTATATGGTATATATGATATTTATAATGTAATAATTCTTTTTTATTTATTATAAAACACATTATTTCTAATTTTCATTTTTTGGGAATACATACAAGTGGTCTACTGCCTCCTCATTGCAATTTGAGATGTTCACACATTACATGGAATTTATTGGGTATGGCTTGAAAAAAACATATATGATATAAATAACATATAAATTATTTTAATTATGTAATTTTCTATATACAAATAGAAAATATCTTCATTATTATCTCCATTTCATGTAATGAATGAGTGATAACATCGTTCATGGACGTGTGGACTACTGCATTCTCAAAGCATTGTGATTCTTCATTTTTTCGTAACAACATCAAATGAATGATATATATAAGTATATATAAATACAAATATGTTATGTATGATATAATGGTCATTTTAGAAGGATAAAATTTACTTACATTATTTTCAAAACTATTGCTGATGAATGAGAACATTACACATTGGTGAGTACGACCTACAGTCTCTATGATTGTAACGTTGGTTTATTATTCATAACCATGTATCCTATATGTTAATAAAATATCATTTATTTAGAAATTTGATACTTATTTCATGGTAATTAATTTTTAGATGTTTAAATAATGACCTCATTGACCATATTCTACCATTCAAAGACAGTTTTGACACATAAGACAAATATGGTCAAAACATCAGACTTAAAACACTTTTTCTTAAGTAATTTCATATTTCTGATTTTTATGTTAAATAAAACTAAAAATAAACATTTAAAAGGTTATAAATCAATTTAATATTAAAATTAAAATTATTATTCAATAATATAGAGGAAATTCATCACAAATCAGACTCATGGTAAGGGGTTTTGTCTCAATTTACATTCCATTAAGACTTATGTGTTATTATTAACCTAGTTACATTTATATGTTATATCTAATTAAATAAGAATATTTTTATCATGAATTTAATTTAATTCAAGATATTCAAAGTTTCATTTGATTTTATTCTTTCATGGATCATAATTAAAAAGTAACTCAAGTATTATGGGATTTCTTAACTCAATTTTCATTCATTCAGTTAAACTTCTCTAACACATGTTATATGATTTCAAGAATATGTATGAAGTGACCCATTATTGTTTTATTATTTATTTAAAATTTAATTATGTGAATCTACTTTAATAACAAATAATTATTTCATTTATTATTTTCACAATCCAACGATATGATCATTGTAATGGTTTTTCTCATCTCACTTTTATTTATGTGAGATATATTCCATATTCAACAATTATTTTGTAATGGTGTATATAAAAAACATAATGTATTTTATTATTATTATCATTATATTTATGTGGTTTTATATATAAATTTTTTATATATCTTTTATGGGTTATACAGTTTCAATGCTACCAAAGGAGTAATGAATTTTCATCATAATTGACCTTCTTTGAGATTTTTGTTATGTTATACATGTATATTATTTTATGAGATCTATATAATTATCCTTTGTCATGATATATCCTAAATATACTTATTCTCAATATATTATATGTTTCATTTAATGTTTTTCCATTAATGGGATTAATGATTCCAATGTTTTAATGTGGTATGGGATTATTTTTAATGATTAAATATTATTTCCTCAATAATATTTTAATGATCTAGTAATGGTATTTATATTCATGAATTTCAAAAATTCATGTTGTTACTTACCCTCAACTATGGATAATTTTTTATTGATTTAATACCCATTATTTTCTGTATGGATTATGATTTTCATCAAAGAAATGTTTACGGAACCTATTTATTCTCCACAAGATCACCATGTTTCAAAGAGAAGATTTTGGAACCTATTTAATTTATTTAATTAATAATGTTATAAATTTATTTTTATGGAACATATTTATATTTCAAGGATTAATATTTTTTCAATGAGACAATTATTTAACACATTTATTTTCTAGGGTTTGATAATATTTCGAAGGGATTCTAATTGAACCCATTTGTTTCCCTTGGGATAATCATGTTCCAATGTGACTGTTATTGAAGCCATTTATTTTACTTGGTTGAATCTTGTTTCAAAGATATTTTTACTGAATCCACATCATTTCCATGGTCAATATTGTTTCAAAGAGATTTTTTTGAAACCCATTTTTTCATGGTTTGATTATGTCCTCTAGAGATTTTTGTGGAACCCACATGATTTCCATTGTTTAACCATGTTTATAATAGATTTTTGTGGAACTCATTCATTTACAAAGAGTAATCATGTTCTATAAATAATAACGGTTGTTTCTAATGAGTTATGATGACATTAATTCAATATATTTTTAATTATTTATTTTCTTCTTGGTTATTAAAAATTATTCGTGCATCCAAATAGTGTCAATAAACCCTATTACAACATAAGACTGGGTAACCCAAATCATATTGGGAAATCCTATTACACCATAAATGGGGTTGCCTAGATAGCAATAGGTGAGACTTCTATACCATTCAAATGTAGTAGGTAATAATAATGTTGGAAGTCATCTATATGGTTATTTCAATAAGTAAGGGTCCTATAAGGGTTTTTGTAGGGGTTCAATGAGATGATGTTTCAAGATACCAATATGTTTTATTTATAATTTATATGAGTTTAGAATGATTAAAATGATCAATATTGATATCACATGAATTTTAATTATTTTTTATGACTCATTCCATTTTCATGTTTTCAGATTTCATGATCTTAGTATCAATGGATATGAGTTATTTTTTGAATCACTCATTCACATTGATTATGTTACCATACCCTTATGAAATATTATTCCCATTGATGACATTATAATGTTAATTCTTATATATAACCTTACTAAGCATATGGGATCAACCTTCTTATGATCCCTTTTCTTCTAGGTTTAGATAATTAAGGTGAATGAGTTATGTCTAAAAAAGATTTAAGATGGATGATGATATTATCTTAATGTGAAAATGAAATGTTTGGTTAAGTGGGAGAAATGATCTTTTAATGCCTTTTGAATTATTTATATGGGATTTTGTCATAATTATTTAAAACTATAATCTTAAAAGGTCATTTAGTATGTAATGGATCCGTATTTTAATTTTGATGTTGTAAATATTATATAAAAAATTTGGGTAATAATTATCGCCATCAATACCGATGATGTGATGTTATGGATTTTAGAACATTATCTCGGAGTTTGGGTTCTAGGTTGTTATACACACTCATAATGACCTATACATTCAATAATAAAATATGGGATAAAGTTTTAAGAGAAGAAATAATAATTTTAATCAATACTAATGATCCACATGTTGTCAATATTGATCTGATAAATCATTAAAAACCCATTCATTTTCCCCTATAATGACTATAAATTAAATTTATCTAAAAATAAACACAACATATTACAACGAGAAGTCATAAATTTATATAAAACCCATAGAAATCAGAGGTGAAACGTATAGGTAAATTTTGGAATCATTTTCATTTCATTCCAAAAAATGGGGGTAACTGTCACTATTATATTTAGAATAATCTGCATAGTTAAACATAAAATAACTAACATAATTTCAATTAGAATAACCATTGGAGTATATTACTGTAATAACTTTGGAGAAATTTAATCATTTATCTCAATCCCATTACCTAGGATCTGAAGACCTATAATGGTCTCACTAGTCCATAATTTATAATTAAACTACCAATCATCACAAACAATTCCAAAGAACCATAACATGAATACAATATATAGAGTATAAATTTAATCATAAAAATTACAGAAACATCAATTATTTATTTTATAAAATGATTAAATCATGGAAAAGGAACATGTTCCATGAAAATATCTTTTAAAAAACCATAACCCATTGTAATAATAAAATAATTATTGTATCATTATAATATATCCAATGTGGAGCATAATTAACATCAATGGTTATTAACATTGATAAATGGAAATACCATTAAATTATCATAAAAATTAGTACTGGGGAAAGTATACATTTTACTTGGAAAATCAATTTTAGAAATTAAAAAACATTTAAAATTACGAATATGTTGTTATTTAAAATTAACCTTGTAAAATTAGAAATTTATATACAATGAAAATATGGAACATGATAGAAGGAAAATATTTTCATGATGTAGATGTAAAAAATAAATATTCTTGTCAAACATTTTATAAAAGGATTCAAAAGTGACCCATTTAATTCGTTTTAATAAATTTCATTTATAATTATTTTAAAATGACTATAATTTCATGAAAAAAATATTTTAATTTTTTTCATAAAATAAATGTTTTTGAAAACATAATAAAAATCATGGATATTTAATAGAAATATTCTCATTCTAAAAAAGATAAATGATCAAAAACTCTTATATATTTTATTAATTATGGATCATTAATAAATAATAGTGCAAATGAACTTTAATCCTACAAAAAAATCATAACTAGTTCATAATAACTTTTACATTGTTTAAGAATATAACATTATATTTTTTCCCAAAAATAATGTTTAATATAAACAATCCCAAAAGAAAAGAAGATTATAATATTAATCCTTTTCCACATTGGTAACATTTCAATTACAATCCTATTAAAATAATAACATAAAATGAGACCTTAAATATCATGAACATAAATATATTCATGAAATTACATTTTAAAGGGTAAGTATATACACCTCATAAAGGATCACTGGTGTATATCATAAATGTGTTTCCCAAAGAAATATAATCTCTAAAAAATTTCCCTTACAAGGTCATATTATTGAAATAAGAACTAATAAATGGATTAATTATTTTTATGAAATATAAATAAAAAAATTAAAATATTTAATAAAACTATTTATATATATATTGAGACATTATTAGGTAATAATAATGTTAATGAAGAAGATTTATAACACATCATGTCAAAATTGAGATAAGAAACCCATTACAACTTGGTAACATTCAAGTCAAACCCCATTATATAATATAATTGAATTTAAAATCAAAATATCATGAATTATGTAGTATACAGGTTATAATATTTTAAAGGGTAATTATAAAAACTATATATAATAAATTTGGTTTATAAATATAATGTACGCCACAATGAAGAAAAATTTAGATTAAACTCTTACCACAAGTTAATTCATTCCATGAATGTTATTTATCTCATTTACAATAAAATCATATAAACTATTTGATTTATTAATAAAATATTCTCTGTTATAAACCTTATATTTTTAAAATTTATTTAATTTATATTAATTATATATTTAATTACTTAATCAATTACTTCCACATCATGTGTATTTAGTACTTTCAGTTCATAAGTTAAAAATTACTCTTGTATGTTTTCTGAGGTCTAAGTGGTCATTATTTATAAATATATAGAATAACAAACATGAAATAATAATTATTTTTCATTATAAATGATACTTTGAAAAAAAATCACAAAATATGGTTATGAAAAATGAACTATGTTACAATCATTGAGAAAATTAGTTGTACATAAAAATGAGAAACATTTCTATTTTCAATTATCATTATGGGTGGAAGGTGATTATTTTTATATTTTTATATAATTATATCTATATAATAAATATAAAAATAATTATTTATATATATTTATATAAATATGATCATTTGCATGTGGTGATGAATAAAAATAACATAACTTTGAGGAGGTAGTAGTCCAGACCTATGAATGAATGACGTTATCATTTTTTAGTGAATAGAACTGTAATACATTAAATGATATATTTAAATATAATGATAATCAAAAATATTAAATTAATATAATATAAAAATATTAATTACATCATTATAACAACTTTTTAGAGGTTGTGATGGAAAATGAATTATATCAGCCCATGAGGCGGTAGTCCGTCATAAACACAAATGTTGAATTCCTTTCCCATTTGATGTATGATTCAAATTAATATAGCTTATTCCACTAAAAAATATCATCTTAGTATATATAAGATAACTATTTTATAATATAATAGTTGTTACAGAATATTTTATGGTCTAGGTGTAATAGCCTGACCCCACTAGATTGGAGCCGGTATATTACTTGTTATATTGGCATGGTTAGATGGAAATAAATACTGAAGGAAGGATCATTTTAGTAGTCTTGAAGAAACTTGATACATAAATGTAATTAAAATTACATTGGAAAATGTTAAAAAATACAATACATAACAAAAACTATGAAATGCATCCAAAGAATTCTGTAAATAGTCTCCTCTTCATAACCAGTTGAAGGTAAAAAAATGAAAGGGGTGAGCTTAAATGCTGAGTAAGGGTTAAAAATGGTGGAAGCATGAATCAACAATAACTGAATTGTAAACAATTTGACATAATCAATATGGTATGGTTAATAATTGAAAAACTCAAACCATTAATAAACTGAGAATGAAACTGCAACCATAGATTTTATCATAGTGATAACCTCAGTGATAGTAATAACTGATAATGAAGATTGATAATTCTTATTAATTGGTAGTCATGTGTATGGCACATGTAACATCCCAGGTAAATAAAGAATAAAACATTTTCATATTTATTAATATTTACGAATTATATATTAATTTTACTTTAAAGCGGTTGCTATGTTCGATAGCGTATCGGATACGCAACAAAGAGTTTCTTTGAAATATTATGTTGCACACTAGTAATAAAATAATATTATTTTAAATGGTAGTTAAAATGTAGCTGTTTTATTGGCGAGAATGAATATAAATAACTAAAATATGATTGTATTTGTTTGTTAAATGTTTTTATATTTTTCCAATAAAGGATAAAGGATTAAAATACGAAAAGAATTCAATTTTAGGCATAGATACTCTAATTTTCACTAAAGGTCCACTTATCGCCTTTTGATGGAGAACCGTCATTAAATATACTTTTGGTCACTCTTATACATTCTATTGGACCAAATAAAATTTTCCTTTAGAATCAGGACATCAAAATTTACGTTGTGTAATTTTTTGGTATTTTTCTGATAAAGTTCAATTTTTAATGAATAGTGAAAAATGTTGTATTTTAATTCAAAACCTCTTTTAAATATAATTTATTAATAGGATTAGATTATATTTTTAATTGGTTTTAAAGTGAAATTAGAATATATTTTTACCATTTAATCCAATAGTGTTCGTTGGAATTAATTTCACTTTGAAATTGGACTTAAACTAGTGTCAATCTTTTGATATATATTGTTTCATAAAAACACTCGATTTGTCCGGAAAGCAGGAATTAATTATTAAATTAGTTAATTTAACTTATATGATTTTAATTTTTTAAAATATAAATCATTTTTGAATTCGGAATATCAAATATAGCTTAGGGTGAAGTTTTGGTATTTTTCTGAAAAACATCAATTTTTGATGAATAGTGAGACCACTAAGTGGTACTTAAAAAATAGATTTTTTGTTTAAATAAACTTTTACCACCACTGTGTTTTTAATTTCAAAAATCCAACATACAAGGTTGTCATTGAGATGTACAATTTGGTTCAACGGTATTAAAATTATTTTTTGGTGAATAGTAACTTTTAAGTTTTTAATCAAGAATAGAGGTAATTAGTGTAGTTTAAGGTAAAAATAATGTTTTAATAATATGAAATGACCTTGACACATATCTTATACTTATTGGATGTGTCATGGACGAGCACGAAAATCCATGGTTCAACTTGGGGAACCCATGGAGCCACTTTGGTAGGAAAATGACATTAATAACTTTTTATTTAATGTTAAAATAAAAATGTCACAAACATTTGTTGTTTTACTAAACCAATTTTTAAATGGGGTTATACAAGTCATATTTATGACTATAAATATTAATTATACATATAAAAATCTTTCATACATCATGATATTTTTTTATAATTTTTAGACATTAAATAAAGTAAATTATTTATGACACCATGATGATGTAGTGATTACCTAATTTTTTAATGATTTAAATAAAATGAAAAGATAATGTAAACTCTAAGACCTAAACTTGTAAAAAACCTATTTTATGGGTTTATTTCGAACTATTATCACCGAATCCCCGAAATATATAATTTTGGGACCTTTAAAATCCAAAAATCATTTTATAATAAAGTAACCTTTTATAACTTTCCAAGAGTGCCCCTCCTCTCCTCTTATAAAAGGCCCCCACCTCTACCACCTTACCCACACCTCTCAAGTCTTTGGCTAGGCCAACCACTGCCCATTTTGTCTCTCCACATCCTTATATTACTCCTAGAAGCCTCACTTTGGGCAGAAGTCTTTCCATGGAAGCCTTTGAGCTCAAATCAAAAAGAGTTACCAGTTTTAAAGGTAGTGTCTTCTCTTGTGTTCTTATATTTTATTTTGCTTCTCTAACCCCCTAAACTCTTTTTATTATTTTATTTTGTAGGAACAAAAGTATCTTAAATATACTAGGATGTGTTTATGTGAAGGATTCGAGATACACTTACACACACCATCGTCTAATGGTTAAAGATCATAATGTTTTTGTGTATAGCGAATTTCGGCCTCACGAAATGATGATTGTTCAATATTCTTTTAACACCTTTAATGGTGGCCATTAATATGTCACTCTATTTATATATGATATATATTATGTTTATTTTTTCCTTATGCTTATTTATTTCTAATTTATGGCATACCTTTATGGTTTCCATTATGGGTAAACACGATAATTTCATTTTAGGAAGTGCGGACTACCACCCCCTCAAAGTTATATGATTTGTTAATGTCGTATGAGGGACGTATAAAGGATGGAGTTAATGTTATTATATATGATATTATACTGTAAATATAATATAACCTTATATCATTATTATTTCACTCCGTTAAATACGAAATAAAAATGAAAGTAGCGTTCATGTGTACGTACGACTTACCGTCTCCATGAACGGTGCATTTCATTTCTTACCTCTAACTGTTATGTACTATTATAAATACAAGTATATTCTAGATATATACGATATATATGATATCCAAATCATGAATATCATTTTGGATATAATGAACCTTTCACCACATAAACAACATGTAATTGTAAGAAGTCCATTTTTGACTTATGAACCAGATATTGACAAAATGAACATTATTAACTTAAATGTTTACATAATGTTTATAACATGGAAATAAGATATATAAAAGAAATATTAAGTTTGAAAAAGGTTCTTAAGAAAGTATAAATTAACTTCATTTTATTATTCAGGAGATTAAAGAGCAATCAAGTCACATCGGACACGAGGTAAGGGACTTCGTCTCAATCTCCTTTTATTGGGGAATATATTGTTCTAATACAAGACTTTCTTTTATATGGTGTATAAACCCCTTTGAATTTTAATTTTATAGAAAAGGAATATTTTTCTATGAAATGTTTTACAAAATGACAAAAAGGAATGTCCCTTTTAATGTACGCGGTGACAACGACCTTTTCCGCCGCCGCGATTATTATTTGGACTTTGGCTTCCTCAACAAGCCATAATGTTTTTAAAAGTAAATAAATACCATATACTCTTTTAGGTATTTTGGAATTAAAAATGGTTTTTATAATGGGTTTGTTATGTGAATATATTTTAGTGATATATTGTGATCGAAATGTGAAAATGTTTTCTTTCCATTATATTTGTTTTATGTCTTATGATTTTATAATGGTACTTGGACATTTGAAGGGTGGTTACGTGATAAACCATATGATGGGTGGTGCCGTGAATACCAGGACGGGTGGTTACATTATAACCTCCAATGCATTGGGTATGGAATTCGGCCGTATGGCTATTCCATTGAGTGATATGTGTTGAAGTCGACCATATGGTTATTCCATTTAAGTATGTTTATGTCCCCAAGTTACCTTTATACATTATATGTTCTTTATATGTGTTTTCTGGTAATAATTTGGTTACAAAAGGGTAACTAATGATATTTTATTCAGTGAAGAGTATTTACTACTCTATAAAGGTGAAAAGTGTCACTTTGATAAAGTATTCATGGTTTACTTATTGTTTTGAAAACTAATAGTTTTCCTTCTTTGTGTATCCCTTACTGAGATATTTATGCTCACCCCAAGTTTTTTTGAAATGTTTTTCACAAGAAATAATGTGTAATAGGGTCAAGGATGGGATTAAGGAAAAGCCATGCTTTCTTTAACATGGAACTAGAAATTACTTTTTTTTGGAGTTCATGTTTTGAAAAAAAGGAATCTTTGTAGAAGTGTCTGCTGTGTAATCTTTTGAGATGTAATAGTTATGATCTAATTCTATAAAACTATAAACCATGAAAATATCCTCAATGTGAATTATTGAGTTAATTCAATATTAAGTGAGGTTTAATTTTGGGGCCTTATAGTTGGTATCAGAGGTCGGTTTAGACAAAATTAGGAGTTAAAAAATTGTTAGATTATAAATTAGTTTATGGTATTATTGAAATGATATAGCATTTAAAGAATACCATGTTGCTTCCCCTAAGATATTTCTATTTTTAGAATGTTTTTTCAAAGAGGAAACATGGATGTTGTGCTAGGAAGGTATTCATATGGAAATGAACTTCTAAATCAGCATCCTGAGATTGTGAGAATCAGAATTGAACAGTTTGTTGTAGTGATGGCTCAGTTGACTCAGGTGATAAATCTTGGTTGTGTTCATTGATGATATTTTGGTGTTTTCTAAAAGTAAATAGTAGTATGAAATTAATTTAAGGGTTATCTTGGAAACCATAAAATAAATGAAATTGTATGGGAAATTCATCAAGTGTGATTTTTGGTTGAAACAAATTTCTTGCCCTTTTCGCATTGTTTCTAAAGATGGAATAACTGTTGATCCTGAAAAAAACAAAATTTGTTGAAGAATGGCCAAGACCCACCAATGTAACCATGATCCGTAGTTTTCTTGGTTTGGTAGGTTACTACAGAAGGTTTGTTGAAAATGTTTCACGGTTATCTAGTCCAATGACTAAGCTAACTCAGAAGGGTGTTAAGTTTATCTAGACAAAAAAATGTGATGATTGTTTTCAGGAGTTGAAAAGAATATTGGTGAATGCTTCAATTTTGGAACTTCCTTCCAAAAATGGTGAGTTTGTTATATACAGTGAT
The DNA here is from genome assembly GCA_963277665.1 of Viscum album. Lineage (NCBI taxonomy): Eukaryota > Viridiplantae > Streptophyta > Magnoliopsida > Santalales > Viscaceae > Viscum > Viscum album. The sequence goes on from OY728152.1 coordinate 1,505,114,590, forward strand.
GCTTAGTTGAAGGGACTTGGTTGTGTCCTTATACAGAATGATCAGGTAATTGCATATGCTTCACGTTAGTTGAAAACTCATGAGGTTAATTACCCTACACATGAATTGGAATTAGCTGCTGTTTTTTTTGCTCTAAAAATTCAGAGGCATCATTTGCATGGAGTATAGTGTGAAATATATATCGATCACAAAAGTTTAAATTATATATTCACTCAGAAAGAATTGAACATGATACAGAGGAGATGGCTAGAATTAATCAAGGATTATGATTGTACAATTCATTACCATCCGGGAAAAGAAAATAAAGTGGCTGATGCTTTGAGTCGAAAAAGTAATGCTTCATTAACAATGTTGCGTTTGGAATGTGATCCTTTGGTTATGGATTTGATGAACTTTGGAATAAAAGTTTTTGGTGTAGGATGTCCTTTTTTTAGGTATCAGTGAAATCTTCTCTATCAGACAGAATCAAGCAAGCACAGAAGCAAGACAGTGGGTTGCAGAAAAAGGTAGAGCTGGTTTAGAAGGGTATGTTGCCTGAATTGAATATTGATAATGATTGTGTTTTGAGGTTTGGGAAGAGATTATGTGTTCCGGGTGATTCAAATTTGAAAATGAGTAGTTATGTGAGGATCATAGCTCCTCGTTTTCAGTTCATCCTGGTTGTACAAATATGTACAATGATCTGTGAGAGTATTACTGGTGCGATTATATGAAAAGAGATATAGCTAATTTTTCTGTAAAGTGTTTGATTTGTTAGCAGGTTAAAGCAGAGTGGTAGGTACTGAAAGGGATGCTTCATCCTTTACCAGTGCTAGAGTGGAAATAGGAAAAAATATATCCATGGACTTTGTTGTGGGATTATCGAAGATATCTCACGGTAATAATGCAATCTGGGTTATTGTTGATCGCTTGACTAAATATGCTCATTTCCTTCCTATTCAAGATAATTTCTCTCTAGATCAACTTTCGTGATTGTATCTTAAAGAGATAGTCTGGTTTCATGGAGTCCCCCTATCCATTATATCTGATCGTGATCCCAGGTTTACTTCTAACTTTTGGAAAGGCCTTCAGAAGTCGTTGGGTACTGAAATAAATTTTAGTATAGATTTTCATCCTCAATCAGATGGGCAGTCAGAATGAACAATTCAGACTTTGGAGGATATGCTACGTGCTTGTTCGATGGATTATTAGGGAATTTGGGACCAACATCTTTTTTTGGTTGAGTTTTCTTATAATAACAGTTTTCATTCTAGTATACAAATGGCTCCATTTGAGGCATTATATAGAAAATGGTGTCGAACTCCAGCTTTTTGGGATGAAGTGGGTCAAAGGAAGCTGATGGGACCAGAATTGGTAGAAGTTATGGCAGAAAAAGTTCATTTGATTCAGAAACACATGAGAAAATCTCATAGCAGGCAGAAGAGTTACAGAGATAACTAGAGGATGGATCTATCTTTCGAGGTAGGTGACCATGTTTTTCTCAAAGTTTCACCATGGAAAAGTGTGATGAGATTTGGTAATAATGGAAAGCTGAGTCCAAGGTTCATTGGACCATATGAAATTCTGGAAAAATTTGGATCAGTTGCTTACCGAGTGGCTTTACCTCGGAGTTTATCTCAGGTACACAATGTTTTTCATGTTTCGATGTTGAAAAAGTATATACCAGATCCATCTCATATATTGAGCCCAGAGGTAGTTCAGTTGGAAGAGAATCTCTTTTATAAAGAACAACCAGTCTAGATTCCTGACCATAGAGAGCAAGTGTTGTGGAATAAGGTAATTCACCAGGTAACAGTTTTGTGGAAAAACCATATGGTTGAAGAGGCAACGTGGGAATCTGAAAATGATATGAGGGGTAAATACCCCTACTTATTTTGATAAGTGAATAAAATTGTGAGGCTGCAATTCCCAAAAGGGGGGGGAAGGATGTAACATCCCAGGTAAATAAAGAATAAAACATTTTCATATTTATTAATATTTAAAAATTAAATATTAATTTTAATTTAAAGGGGTTTCTATGTTCGATAGCATACCCGATACGCAATAAAGAGTTTCTTTGAAATCTTATGTTGCACGCTAGTAATAAAATAATATTATTTTAAATGTTAGTTAACACGTAGCCGTTGTATTGCCAGGAATGAATAGAAATAACTAAAATATGATTGTATTTTTTTGTTAAATGTTTTAACATTTATCCAATAAAGTATAACAGATTAAAATACGAAAAGAATTCAATTTTAGGCATAGATATACTCTAATTTTCACTAAAGATCCACTTATCGCCTTTTGATGGAGAACCGTCATTAAATATAGTTTTGGTCAATCTTATAAATTCTATTGATCCAAATAAAATTCTTCTATAGAATCAGGACATCAAAATTTACTTTGTGTAAATTTTTGGTATTTTTCCGATAAAGTTCATTTTTAATGAATAGTGAAAAAATGATGTATTTTAATTCAAAACCACTTTTTAATCTAATTTATTAATATGATTAGATTATCTTTTGAATTGGTTTTAAAGTGAAATTAAAATATATTTTTACCATTTAATCCAATAGTGGTTGTTGGAATTAATTTCACTTTGAAATTGGACTTAAACAAGTGTCAATCTTTTGATATATATTGTTTCCTAAAAACATGCTATTTTTCCTGACAGCAGGAATTAATTATCAATTTAATTAATTTAACTTATATGATTTTAATTTTTTAAAATAGAAATAATTTTTGAATTCAGAATATCAAATATAGCTTAGGGTTATGTTTTGGTATTTTTTTGAAAAACTTCAATTTTTGATGGAAAGTGAAACTGCTAAGTGGTACTTAAAAAACTGATTTTTCGTTTAAATAAAAATTTACCACCTCTGTGTTTTGAATTTCAAAAATCTGACACAAATGGTTGTCATTATGAATTAAAATTTTGTTCAATGGGATTAAAATAATTTTTTTGTGAATAGTAACTTTTATGTTTTTAATCGCGATTAGAGGTAATTAGTGTAGTTTAAGGTAAAAATAATGTTTTAATAATATGAAATGACCATGAAACATGTCCTACCCTTATTGGATGTGTCATCTCCGACCAAGAAAATCCATGGGTCAACTTAGGGACCCCATGGAGCCACTTTGGTAGGAAAATGACATTTATAACTTTTTATTTAATGTTAAAATAAAAATGTCACAAACATGTGTTGTTTTACTAAAACAATTTTTAAATGGGGTTATACAAGTCATATTTTTTACTATAAATATTCATTTGAATGTTAAAAATATTTCATACATCATTATATTCTTTTTATAATTTTTAGACATTATGTAAATTACATTATTTATAACACCATGATGATGCAACAATTACCTCTTTATATAACGATTTAAATAAAATGAAAAGATAATATAAAATATAAGACTTACACTTGTCAAAAACCAATTGGATGGGTTGATTTCAAACTCTTATCACCTTATCCAAGAAATATATAATTTTGCGACCTTTAAAATCCTTAAATCGTTTTATAATTAAGTAACCTTTTATAACATTCCAAGAGTGCCCCTCCTATCCTCTTATAAAAGGCCCCCACCTCTACCACATTACACACAACTCTCAAGCCTTTGGCTCAGCCAACCCCTGCCCATTTTGTCTCTCCACATCCCTCTCTTACTCATAGAAGCCTCACTTTGTTCACAAGTCTTTACAAGGAATCCTTTGAGCTCAAATCAAAAAGAGTTACTTGTTTTAAAAGTTGTGTCTTCTCTTGTGTTCTTATGTTTTATTTTGATTCTCCAACCCAATAAACACTTTTTATTATTTTCTTTTGTAAAAACACCAGTATCTTAAATATACTATGATTTTTTTATGTGAAGTATTCAAGCTAAACTTACAGAAAACTTCTTCTAATGTTTAAAGAACATAATGTTTTTGTGGATAGCGTATTTCTGCCTCACGAAATGATGATCGTTCAATATTCTTTTGACACCATTCATGGGGGCCATTAAGATGTAACTCTATTTATATATGATATATATTATGTTTATGTTTTCCTTATGCTTCTGTATTTTTAATTTATGGCATAGCTTTATGGTTTCCATTGTGGGTAAACACGATAATTTCATTTTAGGAAGTGCGGACTACCGCCCCCTCAAAGTGATTTGATTCGTTAATGCCATATGTGGGATGTATAAAGGTTGGAGTAAATGTTATTATATATTATATTATACTGTAATTATAATATACCCTTAAATTATTATTATTTCACTCCTTTAAATACAAAATAGAAATGAATGTAGCGTTCATGCATACGTACGGCTTACTGTCTCCATGAACGGTGCATTTCATTTCTTACATCTAAATGTAATGTAATATTATAAATACATGTATATGATGGATATATAAGATATATATGATATCCAAATCATGAATATCATTCTGGATATAATGAACCCTTTACCACATTAACAACATGTAATTGAATGAAGTCCATTTTTGACTTATGAACCAGATATCGACAAAACGAACATTATTAACATAAATGTTTACATAATGTTTATAACATGGAAATAAGTGATATAAAAGGAATAGTAAGCTTGAAAAAGGTTCTTAATCAAGTATAAATTAACATTAGTTTATTATTCAGGAGATTAAAGAGCAATTGTGTCACGTCGGACACGAGGTTAGGGACTTCATCCCAATCTCCTTACATTGAGGCATATTTTGTTCTAATACAAGACTTTCTTTTATACAGTGTATAAACCCCTTTGAATTTTAATTTAATAAAAAATGAATCTTTTTCCATGAAGCATTTTCCAAAACAACAAAAAAGAATGTCTCTTTTAATGTACGCGGTGACAACGACCTTTTCCGCCGCTGCGAGTATTATTTAGACTTTGGCTTCCTCAACAAGCTGTAATATTTCTAAAAGTAAATAAATACTATATACTCTTTTAGGTATTTTGGTATTGAAAATGGTTTTTATAATGGGTTTGATATGTCAATATATTTTAGTGATATATTATGATCGAAATTTGTAAATTTTTTCTTTCAATTATATTTGTTTTATGTCTTATTATTTTATAATGGTACTTGGACATTTGACGGGTGGTTACGTGATAAACCATATGATGGGTGGTTCCATGAATACTAGGATGGGTGGTTACGTTATAACATCCATTGCGTTGGGTATGGAAGTTGGCCATAAGGTTATTCCATTAAGTGATATATGTGGAAGTCGACCGTATGGTTATTCCATTTAAGTATGTCTATGTCCAAAGTTACCTTTATACATTATGTGTTCTTTATATGGGTTTTATGGTAATATTTTGGTTACAAAAGTGTAAGTATTGATATTTTATTCAGTGAAGAGAATTTACTACTCCATAAATTTGAAATGTATTACTTTGATAAAGTATTCATGGTTTATTTATTGTTTTGAAAACTAAGAGTTTTCCTTCTTTGTGTATCCCTTACTGAGCTTTTTATGCTCACCACAAGATTTTTTGAAATGTTTTTCAGAGGAAATAATGTGGAATAAGTTCAAGGATGGGATCAAGGAACAATCATGCTTTCTTAAACATGGAACTATAAATGACTCTTTTTAGAGTACATGTTTTGAAAAAAAGGAAACTTTTAGAAGTGTCTACTGTGTAATCTTTTGAGATGTAATAGTTATTATCTAATTCTATAAAACTTTAAACCATGAAAAGATCCTCAATTTGAATTATTCAGTTATTTCAATATTATGTGAGGTTTAAGGCTGGGGACTTATAGCACGTGATACCATAATACTGTAATAATGGTTTAGTTATATGGGTAGAAAGAAGTCAGATTTTTGGAAACAAACTCAAAGGGTTTGTCACCAACTGATTTATCTCATGAGACCTACTGATGCATCGAGGGACTGTAGTGGGCCGCACCTACCACTGCATGTACAAATAATTCATTGTACCTATATTAAACACAAGATCAATATGCCTTTAAATTATCCCTATAGAATAGTGGATACATATTAATCAATATTCCCACAGTCAAAACAACATTCAAAATAAATACCATTTGTAAAATGGTATACAACATAGTCAATAATCATATCCATGATATGAGAATATAGACATTTAAATAGAATTGAATTTCAATTTCAAATTTATATCAAATTGGAAGTATCTACACAACATAAAAAAGAGTAGGTGGATAGTACTAAGCAGGTCACAATGAAGTGAAAATAGAGACAAAGCTTGTTACCATGTTGTAATCAATTTAGTCGTGGGAACAAAATTTAATAACCATCAAATGAATCACAGAATACCATGAATATAAAAATAATTATGATAATATATATCAAATATAAGTACAACTATACCACATATAAGAAATAATAGGCGTACATTGGAAATCCCACAAAATAGAAAGTTAGATGAGAAAACCCCGTACAAACATTTCTCCATGGTAACACGTGTTCTTATGCGGTTTTAATTACTGGTAAAGGCATAGAAAATTATTTATATATTATAATGGAAGTGTGGGGAAGGTACGAAAACATACCCCATCATTAGGTATAAAAAAGAAAAGAGCACAGCATTTGGGAGATTTTTGAAGAAAAGTGAGAGAGAAGATCCCTTACCTTAAATTTGTTAGTGTTCTACACATGTTATTAAAGAACTAAATAAAAAAATTAATTTTATTAATCAATAATTCATTAACTTATTCCATATTTAATTGGTTTATTATTATCATTTTTACGATCATTTATAACCATTTTAATTGGTTATGAGGTTCAATTTCTTTGTACGAGCTCATTTGTTTACATGGATTAATAATCGGTTCGCTTATAATCATGTTTGGATAAACATGTAATATGAAATTGGTTTCCCATAATTGATGTCATATTCTATTAGTTCACAATAAGGAGATTACATGGTTTTAAATTTTAATTGGCTACTTCGAGTGAAGTCTAATTAATAAATAAAACAATTGTGACAACCATTTTTTGTTAATCGGTGGGTTTGATTACAAAGAACATGTTTTTCATTAATAATTAACACCATTTTTAAAAAGGATTATAGAACCAAAAATAGGATATATTACATATATAATAATATGGTTCAACCATAACACAAATGGTTATAATTTCCAGAATTAAAGACAATAATATAAATTGATAAATCGCTATCCTTGAATGTGCTAAATTGGAAAATCTAAAACAGTGCTTTCATTTCATTCAATTAAATAGTGGGGAAATGAGAGATGATAATGAAATATCCCATTGGCAATAAAAAATTATATTAAATTTATTTTACTGGAGTTATCATACTCTTTGGGGGAAGGGATGTGAGGAAAGAAGCCAAAATACAAGAACATAAAAGAAAATTAGGAATTGGAAAGAGAAATTTACCTATTGAGACTTCCTCCTTTGAGAACCTCTTAAGGGGAGAGGTTTTGGTATTTTGAAGAGGTTAGGGGATTTTGGACATGGGGGAGGACATTGGGGATATATTTGGGCATAATATTGGTGAGGAAGAAGGCATGGGAGGTGTGAAGATAAGAGGCATTGGGGGGGTTATAGTGGGGGAGAGGCGGGTTTTCATAAATTTTTAATCATTAGTTTATTATTTCTTCATAAGAAAAGGAATAGTAAGTATTCCATAACCAAGAACAGTACTAAATGCATTTTACTTTGAACAAATTGGGATTACATCATCAGATCATCATAATTGACTCAATAAATCCATTTTTTAGCATTTATCGTAAATTATCGCATTTTACTATTCATAAAAAATTCAACTTTTTCAGAAAAATCCAAAAAAATTTACCCTAACCATTTTTTGATGCGTATAATTCAAAACTGAAGTCCAATTTTCAAAAATATTTTTCTAAATATGATTTTTTTAATATTTAATTAAAATAATTATTTAATCAAAAAATATAAACACATAAAGTATTCATCTTCATTTTTAAGGTGCCTAAATATATTTATACCTTCATGGGTATGGATACCATTCAAAAAAATCATATTTCAATTCATAAGGTTATGTTACTTTTCATAATGGTAGGTTACTATTCACTAAAAATCACATTAATTCTATCAGACTCTAAATATCATCCTGAACACAACCGTGTATGTAAGATTTTCAAAATTCAAATCGTAGAGCTGTCAAATTTATGTTTAATGACTAGGTTATGACCATATCCTATAAATAACCAAGTATTGTTCCATATAGGCTCAATGATTCATGAAATATATGCTATAACTAGAATAAATTTATGAGAAACTTACCATAAAAGGTCTGAGTTGTTACATTATTCCCTCCTTTGGAAATTTCATCCTCAAAATTTTTCATTTATAAAGCCCACCAAAAAGATGTGGGTGGTTCCTTTTCATAACATCCTCAGGTTCCCATGTTACTTATTCTATATTCTATTTTTTCGAAAGAAACTTTTCTAAATGATTCATATGATTTCTCAATAATTGTTCCCTTGTGTAAAGGATCCTGATTGGATCTTAATAGTATGAAAAATAATGTTCCAGTTCTATTTTTTCATAGGTGATTACATGCATTGGATCTGGCATGTATTTCTTCAAAAATGACACATGGAACACATCATGAACTTTGGAGAGACTTGAAGGCATTGAAAAATGGTAATCTACAGTTGCAATTCTTTTTATAACTTCAAATGGTCTTATGTACCTAGGGCTCAATTTCCCATTCTTACTGAACCTTAATACACCCTTACATAGAGATACATTCATAAAGACATGATCTCCCACATGGAATTCCAAATACTCTTTATGGTTGTCAGCATAACTCTTCTGCCTACATTGGGATGTTTTAATATGGTTTGGATTTTATTCACCTTTTTCATGTTCTCTACAATATGTTCTGGGCCTATAAGTTTACTCTCAAAAAATTTTGCCCAAAAAGATGGAGTTCAACATCTCTTTTCAATATAATGCTTCCAATGAAGCCATTTCAATACTAGAATGGAAAATATTGTTGTACGAATATTCAACCAAACAAATGTATTGATCCCACATACCTTTTATGTTAATAGATAATGATCTAAACATGAATTCGAGTGTTTGAATAGTCTTTTCAGACTGTCTGTCGGTTTGGTGGTGATAAGCAGTACACATACAAAGCATAGTATTTCGAGCCTTCTTGAGACTTTTCCAGAATTTTGATGTAAACAGAGGGTCCCGATCAGACACAATCGATATAGGTGCACCATGAAGTCTTACATATTCATTAATATAATTTATTTCCAGGCACTTATGTGGTAAATCCTCTCTTATAGGAAGAAAATGTACTGATTTTGTGAGACGATCGACAATTACCCATATTGAATCATTCATTATAGGTATCCTCGATTGTCCACTGAAAAAATAAATCATAATATTTTCCCAATTACACATAGAAATATGAAGAGGATTCACCACTCCTCTAAAATGTGGTCTCTATGCCTTCACTTTTTTACACATTTGACACCAGGACACATAGTCATCAATTTCCTGCTTCATATTATCCCTCAAAAAATATTTCTTCATATCTCTATATATCTTTGTGCTAACTGGGTGTATAGTGATATTTGATCTATAATCATCATCTAATAGTTCCCTTTTTAGATCAAGTACGGATGGAATGCCGATCCACTTCCTAAATTTCAAAACGCCTTCATACACGAAGTCTTCCAATCTCCCATCCTTGACAACATTAATTTTCCCATATAGATTCTCATCACCAGATTGAGATATTTTTATCTTATTTAGTAATTACGGTTAAGAAATCATTTTAAAGAGGAAATATGTTTCCCCTTCCTTAACAATTCCCATATCCATCTTTAGTAGGTCAATGAATATAGGATCTCTTTCGATCGATATTTGTGTCAGGAGTTTATGATCATTCTTTCTTAATGCATCTTCCACCTTATTTGACTTTTTTGGGTGGTAGTGTATTTAACAATCATAATTTTTGGGTAACTCATGCCCTATCCTTTTCCTCATGTTGAGTTCTTTTTGTGTTAAAATGTATTTCAAACTCTTGTGGTCCATATAAGTCTCACATCATTCTCCGTAGAGATAATGTCTCCATAATTTCAGAGCAAATATTATGGGTGATAAATCAAGATCATGAGTTGGATAGTTTTTCTCATGAGTCTTCAAGTGACTTGATGAATACGAAATAACGTTATCATTTTTCATAAGGATGTAACCCAGTCCATTCTTTGATGTATCACTGTATATTAAAAATACATCAATTTCATATGGAAGAGTCAAAATTAGAGCAGTGAAAAATCATCTTATCAATTCATAGTTGCATTATATACATTTCTTCATCCACACAAACTTAAGTCCATTACATGTGAGCTTGGTTAGCAGGTTAGCCAGTAGGGAAAAATTCTGAATGAAACACTGATAGTAACCTACTAAACCAATAAAACTGCGTACCTCGGTTATGTTTGTTGGCTTGAACCAATCATGTATTGCCTTTTTATATGCAGTATCAACTAGGGTTTCATCCTTAGAGATGATATATCCTATAATAGAAACTGATTGAAGCCAGAATTTTCATGTTATAAACTTCCCGTATAATTTATTTATTCTAAGAATTTTTAGAATAATCAACAGGTGATCCTCATGGTCTTCATAGCCTTTTGAGTACACCAAGATTTCATTGATGAATACCACAAAAATGTTACCAAGATATTCCTTGAAAACTATATTCATTAAATCCATGAAAGTAGATGTTGCATTAGTCTGTACAAAATGAATCAATGTAAACTCGTAATGCCCGTACCTGGTTAGAAATGTTATCTTTGGAATATATTCCTTCATTACACATCTGATGATATTAGGATCAAACTTTAATATTCGAAAATTATTGAGCTCCCTGAAGTTGATCAAATAAATAATCAATCCCAGGAAGATGATACTTATTCATTATTGTAATAGCCTTGATTTCCCTGTAATCAATACATAACCTCATGGATGCATCTTTATTCTTGACAAATATGAATAAGGATCCCTATATAGAAACACTCGGTCGAATAAATCCTTTGTCACTCAACTCCTCTAGTTTTTTATTTATCTCAAATAAATCCATAGTTTCAATTCTATAGGGGGTCTTTGATATAGGTCTTTTACAAGGAATCATGTTAATGAAAAACTCAATTTCCTACTCTGGAGGATGTCCAAGTAAATCCTATGGAAATACGTCAATGTATGCTTGCACTATATGAACATCTTCAATTTTAGGATTTTTTTCTCGCCCATAGATATTGGGTTATATTCCTCTTAATGTAATACATTTTTTAGAGCTTCTGGGGGTGGATATTGATAAGAATAATGTGGCAAGGATTCTTCTATAATGATAATGGATTCTACACCATTTTAAAAAAATTGTAGGTTCCTTCTTCTTAGAATAAATATTTGCATCATAATTTGATAGACAATTTATACCGAGAATTATATAAATGTGAGTCATTAGTATGATGATAAGGTTAGAAACTATAGCACGTTTTGCATTCCAGAGGGGGACTAGTAGACATTCCTATATTGAAATGATACATAACCTAGGAGTTTTGACTGACAAATACTTTATTAAATCAAATTGGACATGTATAATTTTCTTGGAAAACTGAGAAGATATAAATGGATGTGATGATCCAGAATCAGATAAAGCGTTTTCAAAGTATGAGGAATCAATTAAAGTACCTTCCACCATATCATTAGGAACTTCAACCTCCATGGTTATAATCGGATAAGGTCTCCATTTCTCTCTTGGAATTTTCTAAGGAATGTTTACGTGGGTCTTAGAACACTCATTTTCATAGTGTCCCATCTCTCTACAATTGTAGAATTGAATATCAAGGAAGTTTTTCTTCCCCTTGCATTCATCATATTGATGACCATTTTCTCCACACATATAGCAAGATTCTCATGCCTTTAAAGCATTTCCTAAGATGATTCCTTCTATAGTTCTCACAAAATGGGAATTGTTTCATTCACTTTTTCTTATTTGGATCTTGTCATTTTCCTTGATTATTAGAGTACCACTTCTAATCATGGTTTTATTTGGAAAATTTTGATCTAGAAAAATTCCTTCTTTGTTTTGATGGAACTTCATACAATTTTATCATATGATGAAAATGTTTGAGAAGCCAGAGCCCTTCGAAGACATGGCTTAAGACCTTAAATAAATGATCAATTTTGTCCATCGAGTCATGTATGTAATATATGGAATACCTGGCTAGCCTTGTGAATGTATCATCAAACTCTGAAACATTGTCTTCGTCTGTTTGTTTTAAGCCTAGGAATTTCTTCATTATTTCAGTTCATTGCTCACGATGGAAATATTTTTCAAAGAATATATCGTTAAAAGTACTCCATTCCATAGATTTTATTTCTTCTTCCTCTGTGGTATTCTAGATAATAGAACACCATTGATCTGCATCACCCTTGATATAATATACTGCCAGCACTACCTTCTCATTTTCATTGCATCATAATGATAAGAAAATCATTTCATGTGACTTGATCCACTACTCAACTACCATCAAATTAGAAGTCCCACTAAAAGATGGGGGATTCTACTGCATGAAACGTTCCAACATAGGGGTAACATGGTTACTGGTCATAACCTGAGTAAGTTGTCCCAATATAGTCATAATATGATCTTCTCTAACATTGACTGTATTGACGTTCTCAATGTTGAAATCCCTACATTATCCACGAGTATTTATTCCCCTTATTCCATTGGGAACCATTTATAAATAATGACATACACTATATGTGTTTATGAATATAAAATATAAAAGAACATAACATAGATTGAAATTTTATTCATTAATAATTTTGTAAACATGGTTTCTCTCAGGGAATATTTACATTTCAATCCTTCATAATGGCCTATAAAGACAATATGAATTTTCCTTATCATAACCCCCAGGAGATTCATAAACAAGAGTGCAGCAAGGCCTATTTTCATGTACTAGGATACCCCATGTCAAGCCCGAAACTCCTAGTCAGAGCATTCATTCCTAGGTAGTTCTGGGCCAGATCCACATTTACCTGCTCATATCCTGAAAGGGATGTATTGCTTGAAAAATCCACATAAACTTTTCTTTACAAAAATACCGAGATGTTCATGTATGTTTTTCCTCAATTACTACCTTAGGTCCTTCTTCAAAAATCTACATTTTCTAATCTCATTCCCATGTTTTCTACTCAACATTCTATGATACCAACTATAACGCCCCGAACCCCATAGACGAGAGCCAGGGAATTAATTGTTAGATTGGAAAGGTTATAAGGAAAGAAATCTCGAATGAATGATCAGTTTAGTAGTCTTGAAGAAACTAGATAAATAAATGTAACTGATATTACATTGGAAAAGGCTTCAAAATACAATACATAATAAAAATTAAGAACTTCATCCATGAAACTCAATAAATAGAATCCTATTCATAAGCTATTGATGGTAAACAAAAGAAAGGGGTGAGATCAAATGCTCAATATGGGTTACCAATGGAAGAATCATGAATCAATAATATCTGAATTTTAAACAATTTTCCATAATCCATATGGCATGGAAAATAAATGAAAAACTCATGCCATTAATAAATGGAGAATCAAACTGCATCCATAGATTTTTTCACAATGAAAAACTAATAGATAATAATAACCAAAAATGATTAAAATGAATTATTATTAATTGGATGTCATGTATATAGCAGATGATATGATAATACTATAAAAAAGTTTTAGTTCTGTGGGTAGAACCCGTCTGATTTTTGGAAACAATCTAGAAGGGTATGTCGCAAACTGATTTGTCTCATTAGACTTATCAATTAATCGAGGGGATATTTGTGAGACCCACCCACCAATTCATGTCCAAATAAGTCATTATACATAGATTCATCATAATAACAATATGCCTTTACATTATATGTATATAATAGAGGATACAGATTCCTCAATATTTCAACAGTCAAAACAACATTCAAAATAAATAAAGTATGTAAAATGGTATACGAATTAGGCAATAATTATATACATTATATGAGAATATGGAAATTTAAATTGAATATAATTTCAATTTAAATTTATCTCAAATGGGAAGTAGGTACACCATATATGAAAGAGTAGGTGCACAATACTAAGCAAGTCACAATGAAGTGAAAATAGAGACAAATCTTGTTACCATGTTATAATCAATTTAGTCATATGAAAAAAAGTTAATAACTACCAAATGAATCACAGAATACCATGAATATAAAATTTATCATGATAATTTATATCACATGGCAGTACACATATACCACATATAAGAAATAATATGCGAACAATGAAAATCCCACAGAATTGAAAGTGAGATGTGAAAACCCCTTACAAACATTTCGACATGGTAATGATTGTTCTTGAGAGGGATTAATGAAAGGTAAAGGGGTATCCCATTATTTATATATCAAAAGGGATGTATGGGTAATGCTAGAAAACAAACCCCATCATTACTTATTTAAAATAAAATAGGACAACAGAGGGGAGATTCTTGAACAAAAGTGAGAGAGGGGATCCCTTACCTTAAATCCGTTGGTGTTCTACTCGAGTTATTAAAAACCCGAATAAACAAATTTGGTTTATTAATTAATAATTCCAGAACATATTCTATATTTAATTGGTTTTTTATAATAATTTTAAGTTCATTTATAACCATTTTGATTGTTTACGAGGTTCATTTTCATTGTTTTGAGCTCATTTTTTACTTGGTTTTAATGACCGGTTTGCTTATATTCATGTTTTGATAAACATGTAAGATGAATGTGGTTGTATAGAATTGAAGTTATATTCTATTATTCCATATCTAATATATTAAATTGATTTATATTTAATTTGGTTACTTTTAGTGAAGTTGAATTATTATATAATACCATAGTGACAACCATTTTTGTCAATCAGTGGGTTTGATTACAAAGAAAATGTTTTGTTTTATAACTTAATACCACATGTACAAAAGGATTATAGAACAAAAAATATGATATATTACATATATAATAATCTAGTTCAACCATAACACAAATGGTTTAATTACATGAATTAATGATACCAATAAATTGATAAATTGTTGTCCTTGAATGTGCTAAATTGACACATCTCAAATGGAGATTTCATTTCTTTTAAATAAGAGGTAAATAAATGAGAAAAGATAATGAAATATACCATTATCATAAACACATTCCATTAGATGTATTTTACTGGTTTTATCATAATATTTGGGTTCAGGGAGGTGAGGAAAGAAACAAAAAGGAAAGAACTAAAAATAAAAGAAGGAATTGGAAACATGAATTTATCTCTTGAGACTTCCTCCTTTGAGAACCTCTTAAGGGGAATGGTATTGGTAATTTGAAGAGGATAGGGGATTTTGGACGTGGGGGAGGAGCTTAGGGAGATATTTGGGAAGTATATTGTCAAGTAAAAAGGCTTGAGAGGAGTGAAGGGAAGAGGGAGTGAGAGGGGTTTATAGTGGAGGAGAGGGGGTTCTTCATAATTTTTTAATTATTGGGTTATTATTTCTTCACAGGACAAGGAATGGTAATTATTCCAGGACCAAGAATAATAATAAATGGATGTGAATTCTAAAAATTTTGGCTTACATCAGAAGATCATCATCAATGACTCAATAAATCCCTTATTTAGCATTTATCGTAAATTATCGCAATTTACTATTCCTAAAAAATTCATGTATTTCAGAAAAAAATCCCAAAATTTCACCCTAATCATTTTTTGACATGTATAATCCAAATACGATGTCTATTTTTCAAAAATAATTTTCTAAATATCATTATCTTAATATTGAATTAAAATAATTATTTAATTAAAAAATATTAACACATAAAATATTCATCTTCATTTTTAAGGTTCCTAAATTTATTTATGCATTCATGGGTTTGAATACCATTCACAAAATTCATATTAATATTCATAATAGTATGTTACTATTCAAAAGGGTAGGTTACAATTCGTGAGGGTAGGTTACTATTCGCTGAAATTTATGTTAATTCCATCAGAATCAAAATATCATCCTGAACACAACCGTGTATGTCATATTATCAAAATTCAAATCACAAAGTTGGAAAATTTATGTTTAATGTCTTGGTTATGAATATCTCTCATAAATACACAATATTTTTCCATAGAGGCTAAGTGATTTATGAAATATAGTCTATAACATGAATTTATTTTAGAGAAAAAAACCAAACAATGTCTGGGGTGTTATAGTTGGAAGAAGAAATAAAATAAAAACCCTCAGTTAATAATTATACCTCTTATTCATACAATCTTCCATTTACATGTTAAGGCTACTATGGTTAGAATTTTACCATAAATAAAACAAATATTACATGTGGGGGGATATTATGAAGTTATCTAGTTAGATATTTTCTATAAAAGAATTGTTATGATGTGTTATGTTAAAAGATTAATAGATTCCTTTTTATATGAGTGTGGAAGGGAAATATTGGAATTTCATAAAATATTGAATTCCTATAAATTAATTTTAATTTTCAAATGGATCAAAATGAATCATATTTTCATATAACATGTTTATGATTCTTAATAAACTTATAATGTCACATTTGGTCAGGTTTTGACTATTATTCCCTTATCATTTCATTTAACCCCCCTTAAAAATATCACACTTACAACAACAACCACGTTATTACACTTGGAGGGTAAATATATTTACTATAAATATGAAAATGGATCATTAATGAATCATGTATGATGTTAAAAACCATACCCCAATCATGTTTCTAAATCAAAATTTTTTAAGGTTTTTATATAATTTAATAATATTTTGTTTATTTTAAAAGTTTGTGAATGTTAATGTTTTGAACTAGTTAATGCTTTGGCATTAAGTAAATCAATAAAAAAATGAAATTCAAAAAAATATATATTGTTCAATCTCTAAAAAATTATATTCATCTAAATAAGTCATGGATCTCATTAATTATTTCAAAGAATATTTAATTTAATATTCATAATATCATTTATTTTATTTTTCACTGGAATGAAAAATTATTTCACTAGCATTATGTAAGCATTTAATGTAATTATTTTTTCAATAAAAAATAAAAATATATTATCATGAAATGATAAATCATTTATATTTAAAAAATATTTATAATAGAGAATATATTATTTTTATCTCAATTTTTAAAATATAATAGTTTATGTAAAACAAGAGCGTGATGTTTTTTCTTTTCCTTTGATAAATATTATAAAAGTCATTATCAAAACCAATTGGAATAAAAATTACACACAATTGAATCATGAACTATTATAAATGTGATACAGATGTAAAATAAAATGAATTCATGTGTTATGTCAATTTTAATTCCACTATCATATATTTTTTAATCCTAAAATAATTGATTTACCATTTACTGTGTTAAAAAAAATTACAATGGTTACAATTCATATTAACCAAAAATATGAGGGAAATATTTTAAAAATTTTAATCACCGATTTTAAAATATGGAATCCATTTTTCATAATTCAAAATAAATAATTGATATAATTTAATCTAAAATAAAAATGAAGAATTTCTACTGAAAATTTGTTTTCCTAAAAATTCCATTTCTAAATATCAAAATTTCTTATACTATAATCAAGTATAAAATTATTTTTAAATAACATAATTAATATATATTAAATATGAATTAACAAGATATATTTTAAAACTAATGAAAAATTGAATTTTCATTCGTCATAGTTTTAAAAAATAAATTATTAAATAAAAATTATTATTTTTCACTATTCACTGAAAAATCAATATTTTCCAAAAAATATTTCAGCATTTCGTAATTCTCATATGTTGATTTAAAAAATTATATTTATTTGATCAAATAAAATTTATAAAATTTATAGAACCCAATTATAATATTCAACCATAAAAATAAATAATTTTTTTTAAAAAATAAATCATTAAAAAATAAATGTGTTTTACAAAACCTAGAGTTCTTAATTCCTAAGAATAAATAAATATATTTTTTTAATTAAAATATATATATATATATATTTAGTTTATTAGATTTATAACCAAAAATTTTATGGCTAGGTTATAAGTGTTATTTTTAAATAATAATATTTCACAGTATTCAATTATGTTTGGGGTTGTGTGTCACACACATTATAAAAAATAATGTACATATTTTAAAATATCCGGATATTAAATTAACACAAAATTATTAATTTAGTCCTTGATATTTGACCGTTGGAATGAAAATAGGAGGGTTAAAGGTTCAAAATGCCTATATTGAAATCCCACATCGTAATAAAGAAAAATAAAAAAACCACTTTAAAATAGAGAAAATGGAAGTATGATGGTCATCGAGAATAATAAAAACTAGACATCCATGTTGGAAATAGTTGATGGGAAGTGAAAATGTTTACATGAAACAAGAAAACTAATCGACATTAAAAAATTGAGGTTTATAGAGAACATGCTCTTTAGAAACGTAATAATCACTAAACCGTAAATACATGATGGGTTATAGGTCCATTTATTTCTCCGTAAAAAAAAGCAAAAGGATAAATTTTTTATTTCAAGACCATTTCCCATAGTTTTTAGGAATTATTTAATCATATAAACTATGAAAATATGAATATATAATTACTATAAAAGTATAATTTCTTTTATTAATCAATTTCAACCATAATCTCATCTTTTTCTCCAAATGATGAGATTCAAGGAAAATATTTCTTAAATAAATCTTCAAAATAAACCTATAATAGATCACATAGTTCTTAATAAGGGTTGTGTCCTTTTCCTTATTCCATTTTATATTAAAAAATATATGAAAATGGAAATCAAAGGAAAAGATAATTCCCAAAATAAACCAGCGTTAAAACAATATTAATCTTCAAATTCAATATAATAACTCACAAAAATAAAGTTATATCATTCAATAATAAATATGGACAATTATATCATATATTATCAACCATATTCGAATCAAAATAATCAAATGTATTTGATCACACATTCATAGAATATAAATTTAACATTTATCTCTGAATAACATAAGTCACCCATAAGGTCATATTTACGAAAAGAAGCATACCATAATCATATAATATCCACAATATTATATTTATTTTCATAAATAACAACATTAACAAAAAAGAAACATTAAGATCATATATTATTCACCTTGTCAATTAAACCATGAATCTCAAAAGACACTTTAAATTAACCCAAAGGGATACATGTACCCCATTATAATAAACTTTCTCCCAAAATAAAATCAGCCACTTTAACATTCAATCACATAAAAACTCTAAAAGGGTGTCGTGGAATTTAAACATACAATAATCCTTAAAATTATAAAACTATGAAGGTATACATAACAGTAAAGAAACACTCAAAAGAAAACATTGAATCTCAAAAGTTATCTAAACCCTACTATGATACCTACTGAAATGGCATGAGACCCACACATCTAGATCCATCTTTTAAAAACATAATATTTACATTTCTGGATTTGATAGTGATAAATGTGACCAAATTTCATTAATCCATCCTTATTAAATGAAAAGATAATATCAGATAACTTCTATTACCATAGACCCTTTATGTATATAGTTTTAATGAATTAGGATAAACTATTATAAAACAACACTCTTAACATCATGAGTGTATTCCTCAAAATATACCTATATTTTCATATTATATTTTAGGTATTCTACATCTCCCATGAAATTATACACATATGAAAGATTTATTAAGGAAAAATAAATTTTATTATTCATAAAATGAGGAATGGGAAACATATGAATGGTGATATAAAATGTTCAGTAAAGATAAATTTTTTTTTAAATATTTAATGTCATTAGTGCGATTAATGTGAGAATAAATGAATGATGAAGAATTAGTGTGAATGAGCGTAACATAGGGGAGTTCATACCCATTAATACCCAAAACATAAATAATTAAACAAGTAATAAAATTTTTAAAATGACAAGAGTCACTGGATTCAAAAATCACGAGCCACATGATGTCAATATTGATCAAAGGAATCATTAAAAACCATATATTTCCCCCATAAGATGTATCAATAACATTTCATTAAACAAAAACTCATCATATTACCATTTTAAATCATAATATTTCTATAAAAACAAACATAAATCATCTATATACCTTGAATAATCATTTTCAACCACTCATAAAAATTGGATAAACATCACAGTTATTCATTGAAAAACCATGATAATTACACATATAATAACAATCTTTGTTACAGTTCCAATAACCATCATAGTATATTCCCATGATCTATTGACAAAAACTAAAGTGATTAATATTATCCCCTCACCAAATGCATTTCAGATATATGACAGGTTCACTAACCCTATATTTATAACTGAACAACCCATTAACATAGAAAATAACCAAGAATAATAGAATGAAAAAAGTCAATAGAGCTTGAATTTAATAAAAAAACATTGAAACAAAACTTATTAATTTTGTAACACGATTAACCCAGGAATAAAAAATAGGTTTCAGGAAAATATATTTGAATGAATCATAATCCATCAAATGATAGAAATTAGTATTGTATCATTATAAAATATTCTTAATTTATAATAAGTAACATAATGGATTTTGGGTTTTCAAAAATGAAAACAAAGATGAAGGATTATAAATCCATTATTGAGGAAAATAATCTTTTTTAATTATAAAATTACTTGGAAATTCTAAAAAATTATAAAATGTTGTGAAAAAAATTCATTGAAAATAACCCTATAAACACATAATGGGTTCATCTATGAAAATAATTATCATGATGTATGGAAGATGAATTCCTATTATAGATATCATAAATATATATTATATTCAATAATATTATAAAAGTAGTCAAAAGTGAAACATTTGAAAAAACATTACAAAAATTCCTCTTTAAAAACTATTAAATAGTGTACATATATCATTTAATATAGCATCATGATATTATATATTTTAATAATGAACATTTTTTTAATACATTTTAGAAATCATGTATGTGAAAGATAGTGATTCAAGATCAAAAGGAAGATACAATATCAACATCCCTTATAAAAGAAATTCATCTTTCTTCTGTAATAAATAAGTCTACAAATGGGAATTAACCACATTTAACACATTCATATAAACAGGAGAATAAAATATTTTTCATCTAAAAGAAAAATAATATGATTTTCTTAAAAAAATATGTACTAAAAACAATCTCAAAAGGAAAAGAGATTGTAAGAAAATGACTTTTTCTCTCTGGTAAATTTTCAATCATAATACCCATTAAAGAATAACTAAAAATAAAACATTAAAAACAAATAAAAAAGGATATTAAAATTTTAATTCCCAAAGGGGTAGTATATAAACCTATTAACATAATATAGGTTTATATTATAAAGATATTTCTTAATGAAATGTAATTTGGGACAAATTACCCTTACAAATATATCATTATTGAATTGAGAATTAAAGAATAGAGAAACTATTTGAAATAAATTGAATTCAACATAAAAACTTCTGAATATATAATAAATAAATTTAAATATTAATGTTCACATAATAATTTTGTATCAACATCTATGAACATGGTTGATAAGGAAATGAAAGGAAATTGAAGTGTGAACCGCTATACAACTTAGTAACATTCAAGTTAAACCCGTTTAGAAAAAATAATTAATCTTTCAACATAAATTATCAATAAGTTGATAGAATTAGTTATATAACATGTAAATTGTTAAATATATAAAACATAAAAAACAAATTAGGTTCATAACAATAATGTATGCCTAAATTATGTAATTTTGAGACCAAACTGTTTCCCTTGAGACAATACATTCCATGTATTCTAATTAAATAAAGTATAATAAATTCATATCAAGTATTAAATTATTAAGAATATATTATAGGTTCAATAACATCACATTAAACCATTAATTTCCATTATATTAATGAAATAGTAAAATACCTAATATGTAAATTCCACATTAGGTGTTTTGAGGATATTCGATTCATAAGTTCAAAAAGACATCTGTAGACTGACTGAGGTGAAAGTGGATATTTATCCATCATCTAATGAATAATATTAATGAAATAATTATCATTTATATAAATATAATATAAATTTAAAACAAATCATGAATGATTTTTTTTGAAAAAATGAACTATGTTACAATCATTGTGATGGTGCCCTATAGGTATGCATGGGTAACATTTCCATTTTTCAATGATCATTGTGGAAAAATATATATAATATTTTATCATTCCATAAAGAAAATTATATAATTAATATATTGTTAACTCTTTAAATTTACTTGATTAAATACCATCTATATGATGTGGTGATGAAAAACGAATCACATCACTTTCAGGAGGTTATAGTACACACAAACACGCAAACAACATTATCATTTTTCAGTGAATGAAATGATAATAAATTAAATGAAATAGTTTATTTAAATATTTATAAATATTTAATTAATATCACATATAAAATTTAATTCCCTGAATATAACCATCCATTAGAGGTGGTGATGAAAAATTAATTACAACAGTCTATGAGGAAGTAGTCCACCATACACAAGAATGATGAATTCTGTTCCAATTTGATTCAGGTTGGAGAAGGATATATGTTATGAAATTAAAATAATAACACATAAGTATATGGAAAATATTATGTTTCTATAAAATTTTTGTTAATTAATATTTTAATGAGGTTGAATAATGAAAGAAAATAAAAATACTCAGTTAATAACGATACCTCTCTTCCGGACACCATCAATTATTTAACACTTTAATACCACTATGGTTGGTATTATTCCATAAATAAGAACTCTATAAAATAATTAGGGATGTAATTATGGTATTTTTTCTATGATATTTTATGATCCAAATTATTATTAATTGAAAATTAAATATACCAATAGATTCCCTTTTCTAAGAGAGGGGAGTGGCACTCTTGGAATTTCATAAATTAATAAATTAAAAAAAAATTAATTTTAATGTATACATGGATCCAAATTTTTATTATTATAATAATATATGAATATGAATCAATATATTCTCATCCAATTAAAATTGAAAATCTGTTAAATATATTTTTACACATATCTTTTTATTTTAAACAATAGTTAACCCCTTCCACATGTATCACAAAAACACAATTTTTTACACATTGAGGGTCATTACAGTTACTATAAAAGAAAAAATGTCCCATAAATGGGCATTGATTGATTTTATAAACCAAATCCTAGTCTCATGGATTATTATAAAATTTTACGATGTTTAAATAATTAATTAATTTTTAATTATTATAAAATACTACAAATGAAAATTTCGGTACTATTCATTACATTAACATTAATAAAATAAAGAAAACAAATAAATTTTGAATGAAATATTTTATTTCATAACTAAAATTTTATATTCAAATATAAAATTTTGTATCCTTTTTATTATCTCATATTATATTTATTTTAATATATTTTATATAATTTTGATTATTTTTCCTTAGATTGAATAATTATACAGTCAGCTTTGCGTAAGAATTTAATATAATTACTAATTCAGAAAAAATTAAAAATAAATTATAATGATAAAGATAAATAATTTATATTTCAAAAGAATATATATAACCAAAAACATATTATTTTTCTTAACATGAAACAATATTATTGTAATTGAAACAAGCGTGCGAGATTTTTTACCTTTCATTACATAAAAAATTATAAATGAAATAATCACTCCAAAAGTAAAATGTTAAAAAAAAATCATGGTTCAATATATATGATATTGAAAAATTCATTAAAATTAAGGAAAATAATATATCCATTTTATACTCTTTATCATATTATTGTTAACCATTAATTAATCGATAAAGCCTTTATCGTGGTAACAAAAATCTCAATCAATTTCCCCAATTTTGAACTCCTAAATCCAAAATAGAATAAAATTATCCAAATTAAATATACAGATGTTATATAATCAAATTTAAAATAAAACATGAAAAATGTGATGAAAATTGGTTTTTAGAAAAAATATATTTTTAAATATAATTTTTTTAATACAAAATTATTGTATAAATTTCATTTCAAAAAAACATTTATATTATTATATATAAAAAGAATCTATTGATATTTTTAAACCAATCCAATATATAATTTTAATTTTTATGAACTTTAAAAATAATAAACAGTTTCAATAAAATTAAGTATTTCTCATTATTCAGTAATAATTTATTTTTTTAGAAAAATAACAAAACTTCACCCTCAGGTAATTTTGATATATTACTTTAAAAAATCGTATTTATTTAATTAAATAATATTACTATATTTTCATTAAATTGATTATATTATTTACAAAAACACGAAATCAAAAACAATTTTTGAGTGAAAAAAATAATGAATAATTAATTTGTTTTAATATTATTTGAATAATTATTACCTAAGTGTTAATAAATAAATATATATTGATTAGAAGTTATATATATATATATATTAGAAAAATTATTTAATCCCATTCATAGACTCAAATTTAATGTCTAGGTTATAATGTTTATATTTATAATATAATATTCTAAGGACTGTTTAAGATTTGTGTTGTATGACGTACATGCTATCTAACATAATGTAGTTATTTTAAATATTTAGATATTACATATTAATAAAAATAATGACAAAAACTAGTATGTTCTACCATTTTTCATTGAACTATTTAATAAAATTATATATGTTCAACATTTCTCGAAGTTGTACATTCAATCTAGATATCATCAATTATGGGACAAAAGGGAGAATATTTCCTAGATAGATTTCTAAATAATCTATTGACATAATGAATTTTTTATGATTCCATTTGGGATTATTGATACTTCTACTGTTACCATTGAACTACTAAGTGGAATCATTGGAGACTACATTGATCAATATATTATTATCTCATTGTATGATATTCTAATATATTACACGAGTAATGGAAAAACCGAAGATAATGTGTGTATATTTTAGAAAACCTATAAAAATGAGAAAATATATGAAAAATTTAGGAAGATTGAATTGAAGCTTCATAAAGTATCATTATTGGGCTATGTGATCATAGGAAAGGGTGTATTAGTACATTTTTCAATGATGGATGTTACTGAAAGAATACCAAAACTAAACACTAAAACTAATATTAAATATTTTCATGGGATGTGTTGACACTATTGAATTATTGTGAGAATCATATATGGATAATAATTAAACTTACAGAGTTCACGCCTACGGGATTTATGTTCTTACGGATTGAGTAATGTGAAATATGGTTCATGAAACTAAAAATAGGGTCGGTCACTTCCCCTTTACGGACATTACCCTTCATTAGGGAGGGGTTTGTAAAATATATAATGCTTTGTTAAAGGTTTTATGATGTTTTATTTATTTATAAATGTTATTTAAAATTATTATGAAACATTTAAAATAAAATCTTAGTAATAAAATTTCCCTACATGTGATTTCGAGTTACTAGAAATAATTCTTCCTTTAATGAACTAAAAAAATGATCTCTATGGTGGAAAGGGGGATACATACACTCCCCATAAAATATTGAAATATATATTCAAAAAGGAGTTAAAAATATTCAAATTTAGATGGTTGAAATTGATCAAATTATATGACTAATCAATTTATTACCAACCAAATAAGGATTACAAGGTGTGTGATGCTTTCAGCCAAAATATCATGAAAGCTTATTTATGATGACAGTTTAAAAAGAAAAAATTCTAATGAATTTTAAAAGGATTAGTAATAAAGACACAATTGAAGGTAATAAATATTATATTTCCAAAATTATTTCACAACAATTTTTCATCATGGGAATGACATATTCTTATATAAAGGACATAAATCTATAATTTGTTTTGATAATATTCCAGAGTTTCACAATGGTAATGATTGTTTTATGACTTTTTGAACCCATATATATGTTCTATAGAAACCATACCTGGTTAAGGGTCATTTGGATGTTTCACATATAGCATTATTTTCTAATAATCCCAGATGCTTGATGATTTATATTGACCAAACGTAGAACATATTGTGGGATACAATTAAATCATAAATTTTAGAATATGTTTCTGGATGTTTTTTATTAAATAAACAAAGTTATAAATGAAAAAAATTCTATCTTGATGATGAATGAATCATCCATACCAGTATGGATTTGAAAAAAAAACAAAATATTTCATTATATTACCCCAGTACATCAAATATATATATATATATATTTGTTTTTTAGTAGTTTATTTTGTAGAGTCAAAACACTTCATTGAAAGAAAGATTTATTAACCAATGAACATGAAAAGGGAGATATATATATGTATATGGAAGGTTGTATGTCTGTATGGAGTAACCTTTTTTAATTAATGGGATTATATTATGATATTTACCTTAAGGTTCTATATATATCTTTAGAATAAATTAGGTATAATTCATTACTTTAAAAATAATATTCAATCTCAAAATGATAGTCAATATAGATGAACCTATCAAAATATTAAGGTTATATTAATAATCTAATAAATGTATTTCCATGGATGTTCTGATCAACACTATCTCTTGATAGAGTTCTCATATATCAAAATTCCCTATTTTAGCATTTATATGCTACTATTTAAGGTTTTGTATGGGAAAAGATACCTAACTAAAAAATGAAGGGATAAATATAAAGCAAAGATGAAGATGTGGACTGAAAATGTAAGAAAATAGAGAGAAGTTTCATCCCACTTAGTATCATATAAAAGTAGAACATAGTCCAAAAACATTTGTGAGGATAATAATAGATGATATATAGATAATGATGTTGGTGATAAGTTGTTCCTCCAGTTAACTCTGTAGAATTGAGTTATGATGAAACATCCTACCGCAAAACATTTTATTAAGAATAGATGGAGTGACTCTAATCATAGGTGACATCACCTAGACAACAATGGTCAGAAATAAATGGCATGTGCATTAGAAAACATGGGGGTGGGAGGATTTTCCCTATAGGAATAAGAAAACCAAAAACATGAAATATAAACACAAAAAACTCCAATATTAAGTATGATTATAATTATTATAACTCATATATAAAACCTATAAAGTTGAAAAATAAATGTAATAGTGGAACCCAGAATATTAACAGAAAAAACAGATGGTTAGAAAAACTCAAGACAATATGTGACATATTCCCAAGAATCACCTGAACTATTACTAATTACAAAAAATAATATCCATTCACATGGTATTAAGATTTTTACATGGGAAATGAGATTCCAATTCATTCTTTATGTCTAGTTATATGTGATATATGAATACGTTGAGGTTCCCAATTAGGGGGTGAGTATAAAATTAGAAGTAAACCCCCACATATATCCAATGTATCCACCTAGACAATAAATGGTTATAATATTTCATATAAAATAGTTGAAAACTAGTTTAACATATTATATAATTAAAAAAGTCAAATATAAGTGATAAACACATAAATAATCCAGTTACTAGGTCTTCATACATTGAATAATCAATCCCATGTTCATACACACACAAACATCTATTCACTCATGAATTGTTTTATATTTTATAGTTGTATTCCATGTCCATAAAAAGCATACTTTGATATTTAAAATTCTCAAACAACATCATAGATGTTGAACACATGCCAAATCAATAATAAAAAATTTAATTCCAATCTATTTAAATAAAAAAACATCCTTTAAATTATTTTCATCAAAAATATTTATTACATAATAAAATCTTAATTGAAATTCATAGTTGTAAAATTCTAATGAAATGTGGTTTTAAAAAATTCCTCAAATTTCCATATTTTTGAATTGTGAATTAAAATGTTCACTTCTCTAGAAAACACACAATGCTTCCATAAAAATTCAAAGTTAATATTTTAAGAAAAACCATCCCTCCATGTACTAGAACAAGTATAGATGGGTCGAAAGCCACCTTCCTCTAAAAAGATAGTGAAAATGAATATAAACACTATGAAATTATAGAAGTTTTATAATTGCACCTTCCCTTTTATAGATACAAAAGGATCCCATAATTCTTCAAATAATTCTACATAGATATATACACAATAGACTATATATATGGATCTAATAGGGAGGAGAAGGGTTGATTTATGATGAATAATGAATAATAAGGACTTATCAATGATTAGAGATATAAAATGAACATTTATTACCCAAAAATTCAATTCTAAATCAAAGGAAATCATCATAGGAGAATAATTGTGGAATTTATATTGAGATTATCAAAAAAATATAAGCATAATTAATGTTATAGGGACATAATCAGAATTTAGAAATATTCATTAAAGAATTGACTCCATGTTTTGGGTTTAGTATTCCTAATTTATCAATCCATTAACCAACTATGTGTTGGATACTATACATGACCCATAGAGACAAATGGTTTCTACCACATAATTAAAAAAACAGATGAAAAATGTTTGATGGTATTTGTTTCATCACGGAATCCGGGGATGACCTCCTGGACGGGAGATTCAAACGTTCCGATCGGTTTGTAACGGGTTTGTTCGTAGAACCGGAAACATCCAATGATTCCACATCCGTTTGGACCTACTTTCCAAAGGCAGGCGCTCATTAGCTTGTGGACTAATGAGTCTTAGGAATTCGCATTGGTTGAGAGGATGGGAGGTCGGACTCATCACACCTTTTTGAGGGGAATTATTGTCTACTCCGGGACTCTCTTTATAGATTTAAGTTATGTTCGTGAATCCTTATTACATTACCAAGTATAAAATGTTCTTTCCTTTAGTTTTAACAATCAATGATTAAATATGAAAGAAATTAAGAGAATCTTTTATATGTATTCGAGGTTCTTCATCAATAGAAAATCATCTATATCTGTTTAGAGATTCCTGGTCAATGGTATCCTTCAAAACATTTATATAAAATTCTCTTGGTCATTATGATGACCAGGCTGGTTTTAAAGCCACTCAGTGGGGCACTTGAAGTTTATCGTCATTCAGAGGGACATAGATTATTTCAAAGTTGGGATCGAACCCATAAATGGGCTACCTATGTATCCTTTGTTTTGGAAAAGGAATCAGAACCCACGTAGTTCGAGTAATGGATTATGATGTTTATGATTGATGGCTCAAAGAAGAATTTCATAATTACTTTTACACTCTAAGCTCACGTGAGTCATGCTCGTTGTGAGAAACAAGAGGTATTGGTAAAATTTAGACAATTGTGCCATGAAAGATGCAATCATAAGAATTTGTTTGGGGCTTATGTATGTATGACTGCCTAAAATAGATGAAGGTTTAGGATTTACTTTTAGGGAGAAAATCCAGGAACAGGGTCCATAAAGGTATATGTGATTTATGGAGATTTGAATACTCTAATCTTGGGGCTTACTCCTGAGGAGGATGCCCAAGTTAGGAGGGGACTTATGATTGGGTTTTACTCCTAAAAAGGAAACACAAATCAAAGGTAAATTATGACTGGTTAACATAATTTTAAGGGGACTTGCGGCTTACTCCTGAAAAGGAAACCCAAGGTTATGACTGAGTCTTATTCCTGAAAAGGAGACCCAGGTTAGGGGACTTGGGGCTTACTCCTGAAAAGGAAACCCAAGGTTATGACTGGGATTTACTCCTAAAAAGGAGGCCCAGGTTAGGGGACTTGGGGCTTACTCTTGAAAAGGAAACCCAAGGTTATGACTGAGTCTTATTCCTAAAAAGGAGACCCAGGTTAGGGGACTTGGGGCTTACTCCTGAAAAGGAAACCCAAGGTTATGACTGAGTCTTATTCCTGAAAAGGAGACCCAGGTTAAGGAATTACGGTTTGGGGCTTACTCCTGAGGAGGATGCCCAAGATTATGACTGGGCTTACTCTTAAAAAAGAAGGCCCAGGTTATGATTGAGTCTTATTCGTAAAAAAGGAGACCCAGGTTAGGATTCTCTCATCTTAAAGGATGAGGTTGAATGAATGAACTCTCCATATTTAGTGACATAAGGATATTTAAATCACTAGACTTTGAGAGAGATTCCACAGAATTCCTTTCAGATAAGGAAGTCAAATCAAGAAATCATGCCATAAATGGCTTTGAAGAGTGTCTTGAAGACTGAATCTTGAAAAGGAAAGGTGTGACGGCTTTAAGAGGGGTAAAAATGGGCAAGATGGGCACCCAAAAATATAGGGGCGCACAAGTATGGTCGCGCAGGTATACCTAGGCGACACATGGTGTACTTGCGCGATTTTCAACCAGCATTGAAATATTTGAGCGACTCTTTTTTAAATCCTTTATAATTTTCTTGAGGTTCTTCCAGAAAAGGGACACGCAAGTTATATTGAAGGAAATATGTCGGCGCGGAAGTGTTTGATAAGTTTCAACACTTAGGCCTTCCTTCTTCTCTTTAGATCTTCCGTTCTAGGTAAGAAATTACCTTAGAAGTGTTCCGGAAGCTTTGAGAAGAGACTTGGGCGTCGAGAGCTTCAATCCGAGTTTCTGGAAAAAGATCCTCTCGAATGGGGGGCCCACAGGGTCTATTTATAGGCAAAAGAAGACCCCGGGTGGTTACCGGGCGGTTACCACTTAGGTCGCGCAAGTCACCTACGCGACCAAGGGTGTCGCACAAGTGTACTTGCGCGACAGTGATAAAACTTGCGCGGTGTCGTTGCTGTCGATCCTTTGTTCATGCCTTTGTCAATTTTTGATGTTTTCTTCAAAGTTTGAATCACTTTGAGCTCAGATATTCCCTTTTCCGATCTTTATATTCTATGACGAATGGAGCGTCAACAAAAGTCCCCCCTCAGAGTTGGATCCGGAAAAAAAAATGAGGATTTGACTCTGAGGAAATCGAATCCCTCCAAAGGAAAAGGGAGGCGTGCAAGTCTGCAGTGCACAGAGAGTGGCGCACAAGTTTACGTCGCGCAGGCCTTAAGCACTCTGGGTGCGGTGTGCAGATAGGCTTCCTGGCTTATAAATACACGGCTTCACCTCCGTACAAGCATCCGGATTTCCGGACTTCATACCTTCTCGAGCTCTCACCGCGCAGGTCACCTAAGCCGCGCAAGTCTCTTTTCCACTGTTCCCTTGCTGTCACGCTCCTGTAAAGGTATTCGTACTTGCGCGGTTTATACTTGCGCGTCAAAAACTAGCACGGCACACGAAATACTTGCGCGCCATTGTTTAGACTTGCGCGACTTAATGCCTTGGCCATTTTTTCCGAATTCTTTTCACAAATTTTATGAAAAATAAACCCTTTTAAGAGTTAAATTTGTTCAACTTTTGTGCAGATTCAATGGCTCTTAAGGGAATTGGAACGGCTGATGAACTGGCTAGCAAGCGGATTGATGACATGATGAACATTATTGGCCATGATTACTATGATATCTGTGATAGCACTTTCCCAGATTTGGATAAGTACTTGAAGAAATATCATCTTAAATTACCACAGAGCATCTACCTGTCTCTGTGTGGTCATGGTCATCTGCAAGGATTCAATGTTCCAAATGCAAACAATTATATACCTGAGATGCAGCTGCACTGCTACTTATCTATTTTGGTTATGTTGTGCATTAAGAGTAACAACAATGGTGTGAACTTTCAAATTCTTCCTCCATGTAATTTCCTTGCAGATATGAAAATGGAAAACCCATGGGATGAAATGTTTTCCACTAATGGTTGGTGGAGAGAAGACAAACATGGTATTAAAGAAATATCTAAAAAGAGTACTCTATCCAAATGGCTCTTTACTTCCAATGCTCCATTCTCAAATCCATGTATCCATCTTCCAAGTCTCTTGGAGAGAAACAGAGTCACTGTTTGATCAGCAGAAAATTTTCTCAAACCGCACTCAAGAACATCCTTTTACAATTGTTCCAAGAAGAGCTGGTATCACTGCATCTCTTACTGTATCCAGTTGAATGAATGAATTCCAGGTGATTGCTAATGAAGCTCGGGATGCCGTAAATCAAATGAAGTGTTATGTTGAAAGCCTCTTGTAATTCTCAAAAAAGAGAAGAGACTCCAGTCTGTGGATGTCCTTCTAACTCTTGTGTATCAATGAAAAACACTTTTGTTTTCAATCATTTGTACCTGCATTCTTTTAACTACCTGCTTCAAATTTACTTAAGCCAATGGGCCTAGTAAGCATAGTTTGATTTTTACAAGGATTATTTACAAATAATCCTACAAACTTTGAATCTCTTAATTGCTCAATATTACCTAAATCATACAAAAAATGTATATTTAGTGAGCTGGAACTTGACTTTTATTCAGAGTTCCTTTGTCTTTTGTGTGGGCAGTTTAAAGTCATGCACACCGGACATAAAGGGGCTAATGTTTAAGGTTGAAATAACATTGACCAAAATAGATTAAAATGGATTCAATTCCTTGACAATTTATCTGAAAACATATTACCATACTCAAGTATGAGGGAAAAAATGTAAACTATGGATTAAGAATATTTGAATCTGAGGAATGATATGAAAAAGAGATAAAAGGAATTAGAAGAAGTAGTTTCCAAGAATGAAGTTACTATTATTTAACAAAACCCGTTAGGGGGTTGAAATATGCAGGGCCACCTATGGGCATTGGCTGCATGGTCAAATAAATAGCATCTTTTGGCTGACAAGTCTGTTATGTGGACTGTTTATGCAAGGCCACCTATGGGCACGTGCTTCATAGTCAGGCAAAAGAACTCCCAGAAATTTACTTTCCTAGTGCTAAAAGCCAGTGAAAGTTTATGGAGATTCAAATTTTCTAAAGTATAGAGTTTGTTGTATGGAAAGAGGTACTTGAATATGGAGAAGATATTTCTGAACAAGAATATCGAAGAACTGGATGAATATCACTCCTACGAAGGTCTGACCCAAATGTAGGGAAGAAGAATAAACCATAGACTTGAATACTTTCAGATCATGAAAAAGGATATGGGACAAATATGTTAAGGATGGCTATTTTTTTTTTGCGGATCCCTACATACTGTCGTTTAAGACAAATAAGGACAAAAGAGGCATTCTTCCCAAGAATGAAGTTACTATTATTTAACAAAACCCATTAGGGGGTTGAAATATGAAGGGCCACCTATGGGAATTGGCTGCATGGTCAAATGAATAGCATCTTTTGGCTGACAAGTCTGTTATGTGGACTGTTTATGCAAGGCCACCTATGGGCACGTGCTGCATAGTCAGGCAAAAGAATTCTCATAATTTTGACATTTTTGTGATTAGAAGTCATGAAAAGGGTTATGAAGATATGAAAATATTTAAGGTTAGGATTATAACACATAAAGATGGGTATTGTCCAATGTATATAGAGATACATAGGTCAATGATAACCATAATCATGTTGTGGCTGGGTCCTGAATTGAAACTTGGACTTCACTACGTATCTCATAAGAATGAGAATCAAGCCATACGTAGTTCTTGAAATGCAGTTTAACGTCGTGCAGGACGAAAGTATGAGTGATCTTAGTTTAGGGTCATAGAATTCAGACCATAATAATGAATACACAGTGTGTGTTTTCATGAGGACTTTTCAGCCAAGGGACTGAA
Source organism: Viscum album (assembly GCA_963277665.1). Taxonomy (NCBI): domain Eukaryota; kingdom Viridiplantae; phylum Streptophyta; class Magnoliopsida; order Santalales; family Viscaceae; genus Viscum; species Viscum album. The sequence continues at coordinate 1,505,148,179 of OY728152.1, forward strand.
AGTGAAATTTGGGGTTAGGCCAAAAAGACTTGGGACTGGATTCGAGGGATACTCAAATGTTCCTACGTATCCCATAAGGATGGTAATCAAGTCCATGTAGTTCTAGAAATTCCATTTGTACAAATTTGGTTCGTACGTGTGAAGGGTGAAAGGGGACTTTAGTGCAGTGATGGTTTAACCTAAAAATGTTTAGGCATTACCATGTATGCATGTAGTCTTTTGAAAATGAAAACCATGATTGAAAAATCAATGTCAATAATAGTTCTCTCTCAAATGAGGAAATCAAAGAATATTGTAGTTTATTGTCGTACCGAAAAAAAGTGTTGTATAGTTTAACGTCATATAACAAGGACGAAAGTGAATCAATGTAAAGATATTGATTCCAGGGATGGTTTCACAAATCAACATCATATGAGATGGTGGTGAACCGATGTGAAGAGATTGTTTTTGGGCTTGAACCCTGGGATGTTGCCTACATACCCAGCCAGGAGGGCAAGGATCAAAGTCCGTGTCGTTCAATTAAAGAATGAATTAATGATCAAGTTGTTCCTGTGGACAATGATCTAATAAAAAATATTGTTGGGACTTACACATGGTTAGTGGCCCAAAGGGAGTGTTATGGTTGATGTTCGCTCTAAGCTCACGTGAGTCATACTCGGTGTGAGAAACAAGAGGTAATAACAACCTTAACGATGTACAGTTTAATGTCATGTAGGACATAAAAAAGGGACTATGCAGTTTAAAGTCTTGCAGTTAGGACTATTGGTGCTGCACAGTTTAGTGTCATGTAGCAGGGACAAAATACAGTTTAATGTCATGTAGGACCTATCAAGGATTTTCTATATAGTTTAGCGTCATGTAGTTTGGACGATGGGGATAAAATAGTTTAACATCATATTGGACGAAAGGGGGACTGTGCAGTTTAATGTCATGCTGTAAGGACAAAAGGGTGTACCATTTTAACGTCATGTCGGACGAAAGTGCGAATAGTTTAAGGTCATATGCATGGACCGTGAATGGTGCAGTTTAATGTCATACTGGACCTTTGATGATTATATAGTTTAACGTCTTTCCGGACGTGAGGGATTTTCATACAGTTTAGCGTCATGTAGTTAGGACGTCACAATTTAACGTCTTGCTGGACCAGGGATGATGCAGTTTAAGGTCATGCTAGACGGTTTAGGGAACTTTTTCACAGTTTAATGTCGTGTGGGACGAAGTTGCAGTTTAAAGTCATACTGGACCATTGCTGTATAGTTTAACGTCATATAGCAAGGATGAACTGGTGTTGTACAGTTTAAAGTCATGTAGCTAGGACTAAGGTGAACCAATATGAGGATATCAGTTCTAGGGACTTTTTACAGTTTAACGTCATGCTGGATGATGAAAGTGTCACACAGTTTAATGTCATGTTGCTAGGACACAATATAGTTTAATGTCATCTCGGACAAAATATAGTTTAATGTCATCTCGGACAAAATATGGAACTTCTGTACAGTTTAATGTCATGTAGATAGGACATAATACAATTTAGTGTCATGTAGGACAAAAGATATCATGAACCAATGTGATTTTTTTGGATCTGGGAACAATATTTTGTGTTTATAAAAAATACTTCTTCAGAAATCTGGCATTAGTTGGAGTCGTAATGTGTTCTCCATCCATTGAGATTAGAGAATATGCTCCATTGGAGTAGACCTTATGTATTGAATAAGGTTCTTCCCATTTTGGTTCAAGCTTGGGAGGCTTTTTTCCTGGTATCATTGGTGCTCTGAGAACCAATACCAATTCTCCCTGAATGAATGAACGAAGATGAACTTTTTTGTTAAAAGCTCGTGCTATTCAATTCTGATAGATTTCCATGTGGTGCAAAGTGCACAATCTTTTCTCATCTAACTGTTCCAATTCATTCAACCGCTTTTGTGATTGCTCATCTGTTGATAACTGATCACAAATGGCTATTCTGAGTGAGGGAAATTGAACTTCAATTGGTAAGACTGCTTCTGTTCCATATACCAATGAATATGGAGTTGACCGCGTTGCATTGCGAGTGGTAGTCCGATAAGCCCATAAAGCATGAAAGAGTTTATCAGGCCATGACCTCTTATCTTTATCCACCATCTTTTGTAGTATATTTGAAAGAGTCTTGTTGAAGGCCTCTATCTGGCCAATAGCCTCTGCATGATATCGAGATGAATGGTTGGACTTAATGTTGTATTCTTGATACAACTTCTTTATCTCAGAAGAACAGAAGTTGGTGTCGTTGTCCGTCAATATGGTATGAGGGACACCAAATCTAGTGATGATGTTAGACTTGATGAAGCTAACAATGCATTTAGAACTGACTTCTTTGATAGGTACTGCCTCTGCCCATTTGGAAAAGAAATCAGCAGCAGTAAGAATGTACTTAAACTGCTTGGCCGTAGATGAAGGGTAAGGTCCCACCACATCCATTCCCCATGTGGAAAATGGCCATTAGTATTTAGCTGTATGAAGCAACTCTGGAGGTTTATGAATGAAGTTGGCATATACATGGCATGAATGACACTTCTTTGTGAAATTAACACAATCTTGTATCATTGAAGGCCAAAAGTATCCAAGCCTTCGAATTTGATCAGATAGTCTATGTCCAGACTGGTGGGCACAACAGACTCCTGCATGCACTTCTTTTATGACAGCCATTGTCTCTTCACCATCAATACATCTGAAGAGAACTCCATCAAAACCATGTTTGTAGAGAATTTTCTCGAGGTGGTTTGGGCCATCATAAAGAGTAAAATTGACCACACGTCGCCAGATTTGTTCTTTATTGGCTCTATCAGGTGGAAGTGTTCCATTTTGAAGGTATTCCCTGATAGGTGACATCCAACCTGTAGTATGACCATACGTTTCAGGAATGGGACAAATATCATTAATTTCCTCTGTTCTGACTTGAACATAAGTTGAAATTGCACGATGGTGGGCAATACAGATGGTTGTCTCGTCCCGATTTGGATCTGCTAAAGCTGTGGCTATATTAGCCAGTGCATCAGGTTGAGCATTTTGTGATCTTGGGACATAAGAAAATGTCGGTTCTGAAGGGAATTCCGACATTAACTCTATAACGTAATCATACAAAGGGATTAATTCTTCTTTTCTGATGGCATAATCCCCATTGACTTGTTTGATTACCAGGTCTGAATCACCTTTCACCTTTAAGTGATTCTCTTGTGCTTGAAGCGCTAATTCCAAGCCTGTAATGAGAGCTTGGTATTCAGCTTCATTATTGGTACCACCTTCCCACAACAAAAAGGAATAAGGTAACACTGCCTTATCTGGAGAAATGAGCACAATTCCTAAACCAACTTTGTTGAATTTAGGATTTTCCATTTTCTTACCTGTTGGACTTCTAGAAGCACCATCAAAATACATTTTCCATGTTTGAGGACTCTCTTGAATAGAGAAAACTTCCTCATCAGGGAGTTCGATATCTGAATACGTCTCTTCCACTGAAGGATGTTCAGCCAGGAAATCATCCAGAGCTTGGCCCTTAATTGCCTTTTGAGACACATACTGAATGTCGAATTGCTGTAGAATAACCGCCCACCTTGCCAGACGTCCTGTAAGCATTGGACGACTAAGGATGAATTTGAGCGGATTATTACGAGATACCAATTGGACCTCGTGATGTTGCAGGTAGTGTCTCAGTTTCTGAACTGCAAAGATTAATGCTAGGTATCACTTTTCAATACTTGAATACCGGGTTTCTGCTTCAAGCATAGTTCTACTGAGATAGTAGAGACTATTTTCATTCCCAGCATCATTCTTTTGAGCGAGAAAGGCACCCAATGATCGCTCTAAAGCTGTCACATAGAGGATAAGAGGTCTACCCTCAACAGGTGGCATGAGTACTGGTGGACTCAAGAGGTATTTCTTGAGAACATCAAATGCTTCTTGACATTCTTCAGTTCACTGGTAAGTGACTCCTTTCTTCAATAATTTGGTAAAGGGTAAACTTTTGCCTGCCAAATTGGCGATGAAACGCCGAATATAGGCTAAGTGCCCTTGAAGTCCTCTTAATTCCTTCAAATTCTGAGGAGGTGACATACCAAGGATTGATTTGTTCTTCTCAGGATCTACTTCAATACCACGATGGCGTACAACAAAGCCGAGGAATTTTCCTGAGGTTACCCCAAAAGCACATTTTAAGGTGTTCATCTTTAAATTATGTTGTCGAAGCTTGTGGAATATGACTTCCAAATCAGCCAAGTGATTAGAACTTTGCTTGGATTTAACCACCAAATCATCTACATAGAATTCAATAAACTTCCCTAAAAGAGGTTTGAAGATACGATGCATGGAGCGTTGATATGTTGCACCTGCATTCTTCAAACCAAAGGGCATTACCCGGTAACAAAACACACCTTTAGGAGCTCTGAAGGCTGTATATTCCTCATCTTCTGGGGCCATTCGGATCTGATTATATCCAGAATATCCATCCATGAAAGAAAGTACTTCATAGACAGCTGTCGCATCAATTAAGAGTTCTGTAATCGGAACTGGGAAATCATCTTTAGGACAATACCGATTAAGAACTCTGAAATCGATGCAAACCCTAATTTGTCCGTTCTTCTTCTTTACAGGGACAATATTAGCCAACCACTTGGGATATTGAACTTCTCTGACAAAGTTATCTTTGATAAGCTTATCCACTTCAGCCTCAATTTTGGAAGCATAGGTTGGGTGTGTTCTTCTCGTGGCTTGCTTGAATCCTCGATGTTCTTTTGGTAAACCCAAATGATGAGTAGAAACATCAGGATCAAGGCCAGGCATCTCTGTATAATTCCAAGAAAAAATATCTTTATTTTGCTTTAGAAAAGATATATACATCTCTTGCTCTTCAAGGGTCATGGCCGCACTAATTAAAGTGGGGCGTGGATCTTTCTCTGTACCCAGATTTATTTCTCTAAGTTCATCCACAGTGGTAGAGATACCCTCTTCAAATGCTGGAGGAGCATCTCTAAGATCTTCCTCTTCCTCTTCATCACGTGTTATTTCTTCCGTTTCTACCTGCAAAGTAGATGAAAAAACGAAGTTCTCATGATCATAAGAGATGTCAAAATTTTCACATTTTGAAGAAGAAGCTTCCATTTCCGACCCTATTGATGATAAAGGGTCTTCTTTGGGAAATAAAGAGGAGATGATGGATTGAGAATCGACATAATTATTCACCTCTGGTGTTGCTATAACTTCTTCTGGTCTGATCAGCGAAGTATAGACTTGTTGGATTTCAGCAGACGAAATGAAAACGTCACCACTTATGCTTTCATCACTGCTTGGTAAGTTACCAATTTCTCCCATGTTGTCTGGCTCGATTGCCGTAATTGACAATATGGATCATTCCATAAGAGTATTTTGATTTGGGCCTATTTTGTCAATTTGACTGATAGGTAACACATAATCTGTACTCACATGTGAAAATGGATTTATTGGAATTTTTTCCAAACCATATGGAGCATTAACTTTGGTAATTTCCTTCATTGTAGATTTTTCTCTTCCCTTCATGTGATAAAATTCCGCCTCAATGTATTGAGACTCACATGTCTTGAATGGGGCCTTATCACCATACAATGTTCCAACTTGACCATCAAAACATTATTTGAGACATTGATGGTATGATGACGGAATAGCTGCATGCTGATGTAGCCAGGGTCTTCCAAGAAAGATATTGAAAGCTGAGTCTTGATCAATAATCATGAAATCCGAATTGGAAACAAGATCTCCAAACTGAGTTCTGAGTGTAAGTTCTCCCAGTGGTTCTTGTTCATTTTTATCATATCCTTGCAACATCATGGTAGAAGGAGATAAATCAGATTCTGTGAGGCCCAATCGACGAAGTGTACGAATGGGCATGAGGTTTACTCCTGAACCATTGTCAATGAAAGCTCTTTGAACATCTATACCATTGACTTTTCCAGATAAGTACAATGGTTTTATGTGCCCATGCACAACATCATCTTCATCTTTATCAGTAAAAGATATCACTGCATGGCATTCTGCAGGATTATTCTCTATGTGATAGATTTCAGCTGCAGCAATTTCAGCTTCAAACTCCTGAGGACTTGACAAAGCTTCGATGAGTGCTTCCCGAAGATCTTTTCACAGATTCAAAGCATCCAAAATTGATAACTTGGCTGGTACTTGGGCCAAGTGTTTCAATATATCATACTTTTGATCTATAGGTCTGCGTTTCCCAATAGGAATATGCGGTTTAGCAGGTACCTTGGAAGCAGATGCTTTGGAAGCTGATGTATCTTGTATTGAAGCTAGCAACATCCTTGGTTTTGGAAGATTAGACTGATTAGATCCATTTACTTGCTGAGATAAAGAAGATGGAACCTTTAATCGGTCTTCCAAAATAACTGTGCCAAAACTGAGTTGGCCATTGGCAGAAGAACTTGGTTGTTCTTTTTGATCTCGCTGAAGGGCTCTACCACGAGTTTCTGCTGCATATACAGTGCTAGCAGGGGTAGAATTAGAGTAGTGGCTTCAGAAAGATCCACGTCTTCCCCTATATCCTGAACCTCTAGAACTTCCTCGGGTTCCCTTATTTGATACAGGGAATTCAGACTCATCAAGATTGGAATATGGATCTGTTAAGTGAATCATATTAACAGAACCAAAGATTAACTCTTCGTCTGATAAAGACTCTGCCTGGTTAGCCTGTTTAGGCTGTGCCGTTTGATGGGGCGGTGCCCGTGGCTTTGAAGTAGATGGCATGAAATCTTCCAGAGTCAAAGACAATTTAGGCTTTGATACATACTCATCTTCTCCCGATTCCTCTTTCTTCTTTGAATTGCGCTGCCCTTTTGAAGATTTGTCTTTTGATGGAGGCTTTACTGCAGCTTTTGTAGGAACACAATTGGCTTCTTCAATTGTGTTCGCAAAATGGAATGGGTCCGATTGATTGCCTTTCTGACCATCCAATCATCATATTTTTTTGCAGTTTTGCTTTTGACTTCCTGCCACTCTCCTCCTTCCTCTGGATCTGTAGTGGTAATACACGCTACATGAGATGAAGAACCCTTCAATTTGACTTGTCCCAAATCGACCATCTTTTGAAGGAGGTCTTTAAAGACAAAACACTCCTGGATGGGATGCCCCAACATTTGATGAAAGGGACAATAATTGGGACGGTCTTCATCTCCTTCTTTGTTTGGTCTCTTGGGCACTGGTAATTGAACCAAATTATTTTCCAGAGCTGAAATGAAGTAACCTGGAACTTTCTCACTTCGGAAAGAGTATGTTTAACTCTTCATATCCTCAAATTGTTTCCATCGTTGATCTTTTTGATCATTTGGACGAAACAGCCTTTGTAGTTGGCGTTTAGGAGGTGGAGCCCTTCGAGAAGATGATGGTTTTGAAGTAGAAATAGGTACAAGTGCTTGTTTAAGAATAACTGTAGCAGTTTCTGCTTTACCCATTCTTCTTCCTGGAGCTGATGGAATTATACGAGATTTAACCTTAGCCTGTATAAGGGAATCTTCAATCTGTTGAGCGATTGAAGTAAGGTCTCGAAACACTCCTGTGTATTTCACAGGGATCAATGGCGTGCGTAATTCGTCACGCAAATTTTCCACACAGATTGGCAACAATTCCTCCTGAGGGAGTGCTAAACTCATGGAATAGGTTAATCCCTTCCAACGAGCAATGAAATCAGAGACTCTTTCATTCTCCCTTTGCTTGTAGTTTGTAAGATTGAAAACTGTCGTTTTTGGCAAAGTTGAGCTAAACTGAAGAGGGAATTTTTGACGAAGATCCTCCCATCCGATGACTGACCGGGATTGAAAGCTTGTATACCAGACAAAAGCTGGTCCTCGCAAGGTTCGCACGAAGCATCTGAGTTTCACTACTTCTTGCTTCACTGGAGTTCCCATCATAGGATCACAACAAGACACGTAATGCTTCAAATGTTGTTCGGGGTCGCCTGATCCATTGAAAGTAGGGGAAAAATGGTTTCCAAAACTGGATGGAGGAGAAATTGAATCTACCCATTCAGGGTAAACTTTCTTTTCAGGTTGAACCTGCGCCCGTTTCCCTTCCATAGTTTCTAACCGAGCTGTTAAAGACTCAATAGTAGTTATTAGCTTTTGAGAAACTTCAAGTTGAACTTGGTTTTGGGTAGGTGCAATGAATGGAGCTTGGACAGACATGGTGGTTGGTGCTGCAACTGATGGTAGTGCTGCCAACCGTTGTTGCATTTGACCCGTAGGATTAGACCTCTGTGGGTGTACTGATAAAGGAGGATATTCTTGATCCATCTCAGTAGTTACAACAAATTCCTTCGGCTGTCGGACTTCATCATTCTTAAGAAGAAGACTACTCTGAAGTAGTTCTGCATTCAACCTTCTTAATTCTTTCATTTCTTCCTCCTGTTGTGCAAACCTTTGCTCTAATGAGAGCGATTGACCTCCTTCAGAGGAAGGGTGAGAAGTAACCTGATTCTTTCCTTTCCCCTTATTGGATCCTTTTCGGAGATTGGGAAGTGGGTTACTTGAAGGAATACCCAGATTTTGGGTAAGCCTTTGATTACGTGTGCGCACACCTTCTTCATTTAGGTCTGTGTGCGCAACTTCTTGAGCAGGAACCTCTTCGTCTGATCCCTCTGATTGAGCCTCATCTGGTGAATCAGTAGCAACGTCATTGATGAAATTAATGGATGCATATTGCATGGAATCCTTTCTATCAGCATTTCTGTGATATTGTCTTCTTCCATATCCATGATGAGACATGGAATTCCGTTGACTTGATCCCTTAGAAACTTCTGGGAGAACCGTCACTTGGAGAGAATCTCCTGATAGCTTGGATCTTCGTTCCTCTTGAGGCTCATTCCCTAATCGAGAGAATACTGACTTTCTCTGAGGGAGGGATTGAGGATTTGAAGAAGTCCCAAGTCCGGTAGACTGGGGATGTTCCTGCTGCTTCCATTCAACTCCTCGAATCCCATTTGTTGACTCTGAGGGTTGGGTTAGAGAAGTCCCCAGTCTGGCAAGCTGGGGTGTCTCTTGACATGCTATGTCTGAGATCTTCTTAAAATCTCTATTGATCTTGCGAATTTTAGTTCGGAAATTATCTGGATGCATTAACCTGTATCCACTTTTATCACCTGGTTCAACAGACCGTTGAATGATTTCCGAAACTTCTGTCATTTGATGACGTGTTTGCTCCAAACGAGAGGCTTGTGAAATATTCTCGCATGCTTGATGTAGGAGCAATTCAACAACTTGTTCTCTATATACATGATTTTGAGAGGAACTAGTTGAAGCCTGTTCTTGAGCAAGCTTTTTATTATGAACAAAGACCATTGACTGTGACCGGCCATGGGCAATAACATTGCATGAGACCATTTTCGGCGGGCTTTGCTGACCGGAAAGCACTGTGAAATGTAGTGCTCCGTGAACACCCCATCCTCTGATATGAACATCAGATGGAGCATTGGAAATTAACTGACGCAATTTTCTTAGTGCACCAAGGCATGAACGTTGAAGGGTTCTCTGTTGCTTTTCAGCCTTTGGATACCGAGAGACTGATAGAGATTCCAAATCAATCTGACGTTGTAGCCCTTCTATTATCTTAAGATGATTTTCATATTAATCGTTAGATAATACCTTCTTATTTAATTGACAAAGAGTTTTCCATATGTTGAGATGAATATCATGGATTCCATCATCCGTCAACATCTTTGGAATGTCGTACTGGGAGTCAGCAAAAGGCCAAAACATGACTGGTACTTCACCTTTTTCCAGTTTTTTTCTCATGTTCAGCATTTCCTCTTTATCATTAAATGAAGATTCTTCTACCTGTTTGGACCAGAGTTGGTGTTTCCTTGTTGCTTGATCGGATTCAACAAGATTGGTAGAGAAATCACTATTCATGCTGGAAGATGAATGACCCAGGGATGGTTCAGAGAATAACCTGAACCCCAGGCTATCTTCTAATGGAGAAAGAGTTTCACCTACAGATAGTAAAGCATCAGACATGACTGGTTTTACGTTTGCAAGTGCCTCGAGATAGGAGGGATTTCTCGTCACTACATTGCCTTCTGAAGAATTTTCGAGACAACGTGAATCACTACTGCGGAGAGGAATTTCGCAGCGAAGTTTATCACCATGAGGAGGACCGTCATGATGGGTTACAGAAAAAGATGAAATCTCTTGCTCCTTGGTCTTCTGACCATACAGAGGGTTCCTGTGGCTCTCATCTGAAGAAGAAACTTCAAGATTGACAGAATTTTCATGAAGCAAGTCTTCATGAGGAAGTGTTTGTTGAAGACCTTCAGAATTAATGTTCCTGTTATTGGGAAATGAGGGAGTAGAATCTTGAATTCTGACAGATAAATGTCTGAGGGCTTCAAGAACTCCAGCATTGAGTAAGGCTTGGTTGCAGATTGGCCTTTGATCTCCTGACTGTGCTGGGCGGATCTTTTTCTTAGATGCCTTCTTACTCGCTTTAGAAACCACTTGATGACGAAAGTGATTGCTCTGAGCAGGTGTATGTGCCTAATCAGGAAAGATGGTCAGGTTAGGCTGACGATCTCCACTCAAATCAGGTGTATGTGCCTGACTTGGTTGTCCGTATGATATGGGGGAGTATGCCCCACAACCCTCTTGGACTGGAACAGATGTGTGTGTCTGTTCCGGAGTGAATCGTTGATGTGTCACTCCATTTCTAGGGATAGATTTATGTGTCTGTCCCTGTGATGATGCTGACGATGTTATGATATCCTGGCAAGCATCCAAAATATGAGTAGAAATTTTCTTCTGCTCTTTCACCATTGACAAAATATGTTTGGTGACTTCAGCTGCCAGAACGGGGATATACGCCCATTCCGGGCTTGGAGTAGGTGTATGTGCCTACTCCTGTCCTCCTTTTCCTGTCAATGAATCCTGACATTACTCAAGTGTGGAGGTAGAGAGTTGAGTCTTCCTCCTGTTTGTCGTCGGGACTTTCCGACTGACTTCTCCGTGCGCTACCAAGCGAGTCTGTTGGTAGGCTTGATTAGTATTAGAAGGTGTATGTGCCTGCTGATTACACTTCGCCAAACGCGGTTGACGAGATCCATCATATGTAGTCAGACGAGCCTGCTGACTAACTGGTGATGTATAAGCAGGTGTATGTTCATGCCTATGGTACTCCACCGGAATTGCCTGGCGGGATAGGCTTGATGCTGCCAAACGAGTCTACTGGACAGCGGAATTAAAACGGGCAGGTGATTGTGCCTGCTCGTTATTTGCCACCAAGTTAGGTTGGTGGACTTCTCCAGAGATGGCAAGGATGACAACCTGCCTATTGTTAACCGGATTCCGTCTCTGGCGGTTCATCTTGCCTGCTCGGGTTCGAGGAACCTGAACTGAATGCCTGGAGTCGGTACCCTCATCATGCTGAGGGCGCACTACCGCACGAGTCTGGCGGCGATTGTTGACGGGAGCCCTTGAGAAGGACTCCTGTCTTTTTGAATTAAGGTCTTGCGGGACCTGCTCATTCACTTCCTCAGAGTAAGGGAGTGAATGGAAATTGCGTTCCGGGGATAACGACCCGAAACGGTTGGAGACGGTAGTCAGCACCGCCTGCTACTTGATCGCTGGCCACCGTTGTCCGGACGACCAGGTAGAGTTGTTAACTTGGAGGGCTTGACGAGCGGCCTCCAGAGTTGGGATAGTACCTTTGTGACGGTACTCCTTAACTATTGCATTAGAAACCCAGCGTTGAAGATGCTGAGTTGGTGATGTCATCCTCAGAGCAGACGACGTTCCAGCAGGAGTAGTAGCATTGGTTTTCACAGCAGCAGACCTCACAGTAGAGGTGTTCACAGCAGCAGTATTCACATAGGTGAATTTAAGGAAAGCCATTTTGCAGAAGATCTTGAGAAAAGAGTGCATGTTCCATATAACATACATAATCAAGATGAATCCGGCCACTGCATCTTTTGGATTAGCACATGTCAATGATTGCTTTGTTGGCCCAAGGGGCCTAACAAATAAGAAGAATATCACTTTAACTTGGTTAAGGATTCACGTCGGGTTCACCATTTTTGTTTCGTCACGGAATCCGGGGATGACCTCCTGGACGGGAGATTCAAACGTTCCAATCGGTTTCTAACGGGTTTGTTCGTAGAACCGGAAACATCCAATGATTCCACATCTGTTTGGACCTACTTTCCAAAGGCAGGCGCTCATTAGCTTGTGGACTAATGAGGCTTAGGAATTTGCATTGGTCGAGAGGATGGGAGGTCGGACTCATCACACCTTTTTGAGGGGAATTATTGTCTACTCCAGGACTCTCTTTATAGATTTAACTTATGTTCATGAATCCTTATTACATTACCAAGTATAAAATGTGCTTTCCTTTAGTTTTAACAATCAATGATTAAATATGCAAGAAATTTAGAGAATCTTTTATATGTATTCGAGGTTCTTCATCAATAGAGAATCATCTATATCTGTTTAGAGATTCCTGGTCAATGGTATCCTTCAAAACATTTATATAAAAGTCTCTTGGTCATTATGATGACCAGGCTGGTTTTAAAGCCACTCAGTGGGGCACTTGAAGTTCATCGTCATTCAGAAGGACAGAGATTATTTCAAAGTTGGGATCGAACCCATAAATGGGCTACCTACGTATCCTTTGTTTTGGAAAAGGAATCAGAACCCACGTAGTTCGAGTAATGGAGTATGATGTTTATGATTGATGGCTCAAAGAAGAATGTCATAATTACTTTTACACTCTAAGCTCACGTGAGTCATGCTCGGTGTGAGAAACAAGAGGTATTGGTAAAATTTAGACAATTGTGCCATGAAAGATGCAATCATAAGAATTTGTTTGGGGCTTATGTATGTATGACTGCCCAAAATATATGAAGGTTTAGGATTTACTTTTAGGGAGAAAATCCAGGAACATGGTCCATAAAGGTATATGTGCTTTATAGAGATTTGAATACTCTAATCTTGGGGCTTACTCCTGAGGAGGATGCCCAAGTTAGGAGGGGACTTATGATTGGGTTTTACTCCTGAAAAGGAAACCCAAATCAAAGGTAAATTATGACTGGTTAAGAGAATTTTAAGGGGACTTGGGGCTTACTCCTGAAAAGGAAACCCAAGGTTTGGACTGAGTCTTATTCCTGAAAAGGAGACCCAGGTTAGGGGACTTGGGGCTTACTCCTGAAAAGGAAACCCAAGGTTATGACTAGGATTTACTCCTAAAATGGAGGCCCAGGTTAGGGGACTTGGGGCTTACTCCTAAAAAGGAAACCCGAGGTTATGACTGAGTCTTATTCCTGAAAAGTAGACCCAGGTTAGGGGACTTGGGGCTTACACCTAAAAAGGAAACCCAAGGTTATGACTGAGTCTTATTCCTGAAAAGGAGACCCAGGTTAAGGAATTAATGTTTAGGGCTTACTCTTGAGGAGGATGCCCAAAATTATGACTGGGACTTACTCTTAAAAAAGAAGGCCCAGGTTATGACTGAGTCTTATTCCTAAAAAAGGAGACCCAGGTTAGGATTCTCTCATCTTAAAGGATGAGGTTGAATGAATGAACTCTCCATATTTAGTGACATAAGGATATTTAAATCACTAGACATTGAGAGAGATTCCACAGAATTCCTTTCAGATAAGGAAGTCAAATCAAGAAATCATGCCATAAATGGCTTTGAAGAGTGTCTTGAAGACTGAATCTTGAAAAGGAAAGGTGTGATGGCTTTAAGAGGGGTAAAAATGGGCAATATGGGCAACCAAAAAGATAGGGGCGCGCAGGTCTTGCAAGGCGCACAAGTCTTCCGTGGGCGCGCAAGTATGGTCGCGCAGGTATACCTGCGCGACACATGGTGTACTTGCGCGATTTTCAACCAGCATTGAAATATTTGAGCGACTCTTTTTTAAACCCTTTAGAATTTTCTTGAGGTTCTTCCAGAAAAGGGTCGCGCAAGTTATATTGAAGGAAATAAGTCGGCGCGCAAGTGTTTGATAAGTTTCAACACTTAGGGATTCCTTCTTCTCTTTAGATCTTCCGTTCTACATAAGAAATTACCTTAGAAGTGTTCCGGAAGCTTTGAGAAGAGACTTGGGCATCAGGAGCTTCAATCCGAGTTTCTGGATAAAGATCCTCTCGAATGGGGGTCCCACAGGGTCTATTTATAGGCAAAAGAAGATCTCGGGCAGTTACCACTTAGGTCGCACAAGTCACCTGCGCGACCAAGGGTGTCGCGCAAGTGTACTTGCGCGACAGTGATAAAACTTGTGCGGTGCCATTGCTGTCGATCCTTTGTTCATGCCTTTGTCGATTTTTGATGTTTTCTTCAAAGGTTGAATCACTTTGAGCTCAGATATTCCCTTTTTCTGATCTTTAGATTCTGTGATGAAAGGAGTGTCAACAATATTGTCCCATGGTCTCACCCTTGCACAGTAGGACCATATGGTTTGATATAAGATTAACCAAACATTTATCTCATACTATCTCCATCCTCACTCATTCACTAGGAATTCACATGATTTGGAAGACATTTATCCAATAATTCTCCTACCTAGTTACTCCTAACATTTCATTACATGATTTTGATGAGTTATTTCTTCATTTATATTAACTGTGATCAAACTGTTCACCTCCAAAAACAATTCTCAAATAATCCAAAACAATTTGGAAACTCTCAAAACTCAAACCATGTATTATATAAGCTCATAGAAAATAATAAAATGGAAAATTAAATGAAACTAGTTGTATTACATTTTAGACACCATTTTTTCTATTACCTTATAAATTGGAAGACTATTGTTGTTTTGGGAGAGCTTAACATCAAATCCATCATTTCTATTGGACACTCGCATAGCTCATTCTATATATATTCAGGATTCCATAAAACATATATAAAAATGATGATTTTTATATGAAATAGATTAAATTTCCTATAATTTTATTATCAACACATGAATAATATAACATATTTTGAAGATCTATATTGTCCTATCTAATCATAAGGTTAGGACAAGGCTTTATCTTCAATAGTAGAGATAGATGTAACACAATATACAGGAAACATTAACTTAGTAGTAAATCCAATATATAACCCACATCAAACACTCTTTCATGTTCCTAAAATTTCTAATGTATGATGGATACATATTTACTTTAATTTAAAAATGTTGATGCCCTAGCCTATGATAGATTCTGATGAAAACATGATTCGACACCTCAAATTATAATATTATTCAGTGACTACCTTCAAATAGTTTTTTATTAATATAATCCATTTTCAATCTCTTTAATTCATCTAAATAATCCTTATAATCTATTTCATATGACTTGGTTTGTTAAATGATATATAATCTATTTCAACCTTAAATAATATATATAAACTATGATACAAAAACATTAAAATGAGCCATTTGTTTTGATTATTAACAACAATTATTGTATGAGAGTACCGAAATTGGTATATTCTCCTCCCATAACCATCAAATATCCGTCATTAATTTTCTATGACTTCCTTCCATTGTTTGGATCATCTTATTTTATTTTCCATGCATTTTAGAATGATATGTTTTGATAATTGTCAATTAGAATACAAGGGATTACTGAATGGACATATAAAACCATGTTGTAATAATAGGATACTGGAAAAAAATTGAATCTAAAAAACTATAAATACATACCATTTCTTTCATTTAGTGTTAGTAAAATCTACAGTACTGTTGGATTTATAAAAATGGATAATATGATTTGACTTCATAAATCGATCCATAATCACCCAAATTAAATCATTTTTCATTACCATTTTTGGTATACATAATTCAATATCTATTGGTATTTGTTCCAATTTACAAATGATAATTGGTAAAGAATTAATCAAACAAGATATTCATTGGTGTTCTTTCATGACCTACTAATTGGTGAGAAATCTTGAGATAAAATATTCATCTTTCTTTCATAGGTAAAAACAAAACATTGTGCTCTTAATGATTTATAAATATTCTATATTCATGTATTAAAAAACAATCTATAATTTTGGTAGGGTTAAAGGAGTTATTCTAAATGGTTTTGAGGAATAAAAATCATACATCTAAAAAAATAAAAAAAAAGTCCCCATCTAGAGTCCATCCATCAATAGTATACACACAATTTAGTTTTGGACTCAAGTGTAAACAATCAGGATTGGATGTCTAAAGATACCAAACCATCTCAAAGTAATAATGAAAATTTGAGGCTAAAAAGAATAACAAATAATCACATTGTTCATCATAATCTATATATATATCTATCATAACTAACAATCATTTCCACTAATCTGAAGCCTCTTTAGCCAAAGGATTATTTCAAATCCTAAAAGGTGAACCTATTAATAAATTTATATTTCTTAGTCAATACATGAGTCAAATTCCAAAATGCACAGATAATCCATCTATATGTTTTACCATATATTCAAATAACTATGTGATAAAATGTGTTTCATCATTTAATGATCCATTAAAACTGTACTTTCCTCGCCAAAAATATATTTACACAAAATCAATTGGTGTAAACTATAACAGATAATTATAAATGATGTGTTTCTATTTTTTTCAAATCCCCCTAACTATCCTGAGCCATAAGAAAAAGTATGATCTCCCTACATGAAAACACAACCCAACCCAGCTCTAGATGTATCATAATGAACCACGTATACTAGCCCTAACTCAAATAAAATATATATTAGTGTTGATGTAAGGATAACCTTAAGATATTAGAATTATTTTTTACATAAAATACTCAATTTTAATTTAATTCATTTCCACTTAATAGTGGTTATTTTCAAGGAAATTAATGAAAAATACATAATAATAAGTAAGAAGTATCCTATTACAAAAAGAAAACTATACATTTTAAAAACATTTTTATTGTTTTCTATGTGAAAAAATATTTTATATTTATAATATCTATATAAAATAATATTTTATAAATGACCTATCCCTGGAAACATATATCTATAAATAAAACTATAAAATTTTATAATAAATGGATCATTACTACAAGATAACAACTACTATAAACTTATGTTGTTTTTGATTGGAATTTTCCAAGAATGCACCCGAATATCATAAAAAATCACTATAATAGAGTCATGATACATCTAAATGGTTTGATGAATATATTAAATAAACTCAGTGGTTGAATT
Organism: Viscum album; assembly: GCA_963277665.1. Classification (NCBI taxonomy): domain Eukaryota; kingdom Viridiplantae; phylum Streptophyta; class Magnoliopsida; order Santalales; family Viscaceae; genus Viscum; species Viscum album. Next base: position 1,505,165,360 of record OY728152.1, read on the forward strand.
CATAAGACTAATTTTCATTATCTTGTTTTCATAGTGGCCATAACTGCTCTTGAAGTATTTAATAAGTATATCTCCCTTTCGAACTCATAATTGGTAATAGCATGATCATATTTCAATTTTAGAGAATCACTATGATCCCATAGATTTATTGATTAATTTTTAATTCATGTAAGAGTACACATATTATTTATGAAACATTAGTTTGGATTACGATAATCAATAAAAACCTAGGAGTTGTAAACTCCATATATACAAAACGCAATGGTTCAACCCATGGTGATTTACTTAGTTGAATGAACCCTTTCACTTCTAAACCTTCCAGTAGGACATTGAATTACCTCAATTCCATTGGTTCCATCCAATACAATAGATTTACAAAAATATTTGTCCTTGGTAAGAGACCAATTTTATATTTCATTTCCATTTCATCTGATGCCCTAGTGAAATTTTTACAAAGGGAATTGTAAAACCAGACAGTAATTGGTAGAAAATATATATGCATGATTTCATTAGAAGATTATAAAGTAACTACTTCCAAATAATAATATTTTTCCCCACCATCAGTACTAAGGAAATATTTTTATCATATTCAAATCCAAATCTCTTGTAAAGTTATTATTAACACAATTATGATACATGAAACTAGAATATACAACATAACAGCTAATGTGGGACATGATTTGTAATGGCTTGGGTTTTTGGGGTCCATTACTTTGTGAAAATCTCATGTTGGGTTTTTCTGGTCTGGGAATCTATGTGAAGTTTCTCTAACGGTAGACCTACCGGTAGCCTTATCCTACTGGTAGCAGGCCAACCGGTAGCTCGGTCTACTAGTAGCCGCAGCCTACGAGTAGCTCTGTCTACCGGTAGCTCGGTCTACCAGTTTCTAGAGCCTACCGGTAGCTCTCGGCTACCGGTAGCTCTCAGCCACCCGTAGCTCTCAGCTACCGCTGGCTCTCTCCTACCCCCACGGACTTTTTCCAGTAGCGCTCCTTTTTTGCGCAAATTGGGTTTTAAACCTTATTTTGACCCATTTAAGGTTTTTTTAAATCACGGTAATGCCCATAAATGTTTTAATTAAATATTTAATGAATTAACCTGGTGTGTGTGTCAGTTTAAACTGCCCGACCCTTTAATAGAGTGTGGGACTGCGTGTCCAACCCACGACCCCCGCTCCTTACATGATTTCACCTTCCTATCTCAACCGTCCCCAGGCTTATAAACTAAAGGGTTCGCCATGGGTTTCTTCTTTTCTCGATCACCATGTGCTAGTAGTACCCTCCTTCATATGAACTTATTTTCGTTCAGACGAGCCTCATCTCTATCCTTGATGTTTCCTGCCTGGCCAAAGTAGTCGATCATTGATCAACAAGTAGGGAATTTCTACTTCATCTCTCCCTTTTGTGAATCATGCGGGGTGGGCATGCTTTAGATTATGTAGAATTGGATGAACCAAACCTAAATAATGATAATGAACGGTGTAGAGACCCGAAGCCTAACGTACATGAACATTACATTACTTTTGCGGAATACTTAGTACATAAAAAAACACACACACAAGGATCGTAATAGTTTAGTGTCTTTGGAAACTCAGAATGTAATCTTCTAATCGTGGTGAAAGATTTTCAATATCTCCCATAAAGATCTTCCCCTTTTTTACCTAAAACCATTCTTTATATCCTGGGGAAAAGAAAACATAAAAGGGTGAGCTCGAATGCTCAGTAAGGGTAAACAAAAGAAAAATCAATCACATCATATTCATAAGAACATAACTTTTAGAAATCTTAACCTAAAAAAGAGAGCATAATTTCATAAATGGGATAAATCATAGTAGTGAAATGAAATCCCAATAATCATAACTTAAAACATGAAACTTGGTGGCATTCACACATAATCATAGAGAATCATTTCTTGTTAGTCAAGACTCATTGCCAAGACTATCTTAGTGGACAAAGTCCCTTTCTGAACCGAGTCACCGTTGTTTCAGTCCTGTTTCACTGAACCAGTATAACTTACCGTTCTAGCCATGTCTATCTCATGAGATATAAAATATTTACCCAATGCATTGGAGGGAGATATAGGTCCCACCCATCTCATAATGATACCATTCTTATGTGTGCCACAAAATCAAAAACCATACATCATAGCATAACCCATGTAATAAAAATGGGAATCTTAAACATCATTACATCATAAAAAAATTCATATAAGATAAAGGAATTCATAAAAATATAATTTTGTCACAACATAATCAAATCAATGTAATAATAGGGATAAAAACAGAACCCTTTATTTTATTAGATGGAAGATAATTTTGATAAAACACTTGAACTCCATTCTTGAGGAAAATATCCTTTCTACTTCAAAAACATTTTTCCTTTCTTAACATGTCATAAATCTTTAAACTAAAAGAAGTTGATTAAAAATAAACTTGAAAACTTGTAAAGGAAGCTTCTTGGAAATAATGTTTTAAAAATCCATTCATGCCGTATAAGTTAAAAAAACATTCTTCTCGTACTTTTGTCGGAAAAGTCAAAAAAGTACCTCATACGAAAAATGACAAAAGATTCCTTTCATATAATTTACTAAAAACTTACCGAAGGGTAAAATTGGGTTTAAACAATTTTAGGTGTATGGAAATAATATTAAATATTGAGGAAACATTGATGTGGATGATAAAATACACCCCAGTAATTACCAAAGTATAAATAATCTCGGATAAAAATGTGATTGTGATATTTCCCTTACCTTAGGTCCGATTTGCTTTGTACGTGACCGAAGCTCTTGTATAATGGTTTAAATAATGTTATTGACTTATTCCAGAATCATAAATATTTATATGATATCATATATGGTCATATTCATAGCTTCTTGTTAGTAATATTTCATTGTTACTTGTTACTCGGATCCTTATTTCCTTTTGTTCTTATGCGTGTTTTGCCGAATAAATTCTTATTCTTCTTTTAAGGTTATAGATAAATTATATCAAGAATGGTATTAGTGTAACATATATCATATTTATTCATTCAATTCATTTATATAATTACTATATAATGACGATCATGTAGAACGAGTCGCATCACATTGTGGAGACGGTATTCCGTACGTACGCACGAGTGATGATATCGTTCCTATGATCGTGGAACTGTATTGGAGTATATATATATTATTTCAGTATCAATATTACTTTATAATAATCACAAATAGTTACTCATTTCACCATTATACCCATCCTTTTAAGGTGATGGTGGAAAATAGATTACACCACGACGTGGAGACGGTATTCCGTACGTACGCACGCGCGGTGATTTCATTTTTCCGTAGGGTGGATAGAAGGTGAATTAGGGTTGTTTAATATTTATAATAACATATCAGTATGTAATTAATACTGATGTTATTACTTTATCATGAAACAACTAACGAAGAAGAAGTTGAAAAAGAAAGAAATTGAAAAGATCGGTAATGGATATTATCTCTTCTTTGGAACGCCTCTTTGAATCCTCCACTTAGAGAACTAAGATTGGTATTTGAAGAAGACCAGGACCTCTAGGATTATTCTAGGGAAGTGTAGAGGAGAAAATGGCAGGGGTTGGCCGAGCTTGAGTGCTCAAATTGGTGTGAGGAGGAGGGGGAGGAGGTTCCCTTTTATAAGGGAGGAGAGGGGCACCTTAGGAATATCTCAAAATATTATTTTATAATAAAGTAAAAATCGGTTTTTAATGGTTCCAAAGGGTCTTATTTCTAAGATAAAGTGGGGATGGGTCGAAATCCTATCAACCAATAGGATTTATACAAGTTTAGGGTATTATTTTAACCTTATCAATTAGATTTAACTCTAAGTTAAATAATTTAACTTTTACCGTGTCTTTTTGTTTTCTTTCACTATATGGTTAATAAACTTACTATAACATGCCAAACGAACCCCAAATTGTTTATTATTAATATATATATCCTTAGCTAAGTCATGTTTCCTAATCATAGATTTTTAGGAATAAAATAACAATTAATAATATAATATTTGATTTAAAAACTATTTTGTGTCAATTTTGACACTATTTGATATATGATTTTTGTGAAAGTCATAAAAGAATTATATGTTCGAACCAAGTGGATTAAATCAACTATAATATATCATAGTAACCTATAAAAATAGTGGGATTCATAAAAAGTCTCAAATTACATTTATTTTGGTGTTTATAAATTCAATTATGTCAATATTTCATTAATAAGATAATTACTGCATCATCATTGTGTCATAAATAAATTAAATTATATAATGTCTAAAAATTATAAATAAAATACCATTATGTAGGAAATCTTTTTATCTTTCTAATGAATATTTATAGGCGAATTTATCTTATGTATAACCCCATATTAAAAATGATTTACTTATTAAACATTGATTTTAACTATTTTAACCCTTCTTTAAATAAATTAATAATAAATGTCCTAATCTAATCCAAGTGGGCCTAAATGTTAATATTTTACACTTAAGGTTGTTTTTGGTCGAGATACACTTGTAAAATAGGATTAGGACATGTGTTAGGGTAATATTAATATCATTTTTACCCTTAATTACCCTATTTACTTTTAATCGTGGTAAATAAAAGTAAAAAGTTACTATTCACCAAAAATTATTTTCATCTCATTGAACCACATTTTACTTACTGAAATCAACCGTGTCTCTCGGATTTTTAAAATTCCATTCACAGAAGTGGTAAAATTAATATTTATGAAGAAATTAATTTTTTTAACTACCACTTAGTAGTTTCACTATTCATCAAAAATTGATGTTTTTCAGAACAATGCCAAAATTTCATCCTAAGCTATATTTCATATTCCGAATTCAAAAATGAAGTCTATTGTACAAAATTCATATCATAGAAGTTGCATTAATTAATTTTATAATTAAATCCCGATGTTAAAACAAATAGCGTGTTTTTAAGAAACAATATCTATCAAAAGACTGACACTTGTTTATGTCCGGTTTAAATGTGAAATTTCATCCAATTACTAACATTGTATTAAATTGTAAAAATATATTCTAAATATACTATAAAACCACTAAAATTATTAATTTATCACTATTAATTATTTCGATTAAAAATGTTATTTTTAATGAAAATTTAGTAATTTTCACTATTCATCAGAAAATAAAAGTTATCCGAAAAGTACCAAAATTTCACCCTAAGCTAATTTCGATATTATGAATCCAAAAATGAATTCCATTTTGAAAAATAAAATTACAAAATTTCAAAAAGTGGTTATTACTATTCATAATGGCTAGTTTTTATAATATTTTAATAGCGTATTGTTGTTTAGTGAAACTCGTTATTGCGTACTACACACGCTATCGAGGAAGGTCGCGATTGCGTGTAATGCAAGGAAAATCAAGGATGCGTGTTATGCAAGCTCCTTTTGGTGTAGCGTACAACATAAGACATTAGTGAAATTAAAAAGAATATTTTTCATAAAATCTCGGGGTGTTACATTCTACCCCCCTTAAAATGAATTTCGCCCTCGAAATTCGTCGGGGTTATAAATGGTTTACTATTCGAAAGTTTCTTTAATAGAAACCCACATCGTAAAAGGAATACCAAAACCAATCTTTAAAAACGAAAGTATGAAACGTAACGGTTACCCAACTAAACTAATCGCTAGGTTTCCACATAGGTAAAAATATGGATATGGAAGAGAAATCTAACCATCATGTTCTGATGGAGAGTGGTAGAGAACATGGCTATGGAAAAGCCAGAAATCACAAAGCCATAAATTTGTGACGATCTAGGGTACCATCTGATTCATCGGATATAAGGGCACTAGGACAACATTTTTGGTTTTCAAGATCGTTTCCCTAAAGTCGAAGAGTTTGAATTAGAATAAATACTTACTTTATTTTGGGACAATCTCACTGTTGTTCGTGCCTTGAACAATTTCTACTTCATCTCTTAAATAAATGATGTTGAATTTGTTATTCGTGAAGTGTTAGCAGATCATGTGATAGAATGACGGGTCATTCCATCTGTCTCAAAAGGTTAGCAAAATTTATATACATAAGTCGATCTATAGTGAGATTAATCATATATGGTTCCTAAAATGGACTTATACTTCATATATCATACTGCTTAATATAATAAAACTAGTTTCTACTAAACAGGGACTTCCTATAGGCCAGTGGTAGGCGATAAAGGCCAGTCACACTTCGGTTGTGGGTTCGATTACCACAGCCTTGTCCGAAGCGATGGGCTGATGCCTATCCTGCAGGTTGTCCTTTTTCTAAAACTACATTACTATAACATCCCATCAATAATATCGAAAAAAACTTCTATCCTTAGACAATACTCACTTATGTCCAACATAATCCATTTCAATCTTTAGGCTTATCGATAATACTGCAGTCCACTCTCATAACATAGTGAAAACGATTACCAGAGATTTAATACCATCGTTGATCCCCATATATCATAAGATATGTTTTCTTGGTCACATTCCAAACATTCAAAGGCCTTAATCATGTATTCTCTTGAATACTCATCGAATATTAGTGAAAACATGAATGCAGTTAAAAGTTAACACTTTCCACATACCAAAATCCTTAGAATTCTATATACTCAAACCATGATATCACTTAGTCCTTATATCAATCATGTGCTCATGAATACTATCAAATATTTAATTTTCTCATTTTCCCTTCGTTATGCGCATATCATTCTTTTTCCAAAAATATCTCAATCACTTTCCATGGTTACTGGTACCATAAAATTATTGAAAACCACAATAGACCAATACATAAATATTACAATATTCCACGATACTATATACAACACTATTTTAGAATCCCATTAAATAAACACTTAATCATTCCACCACATCGTTGTCATATTCAACATCATCAATAGTGATCGCATGTGACTTCCCTTTGTCCTTTGCCTTAAGTGGTTTCTCATGTTTATCATCACTAACCCTTGTATTAGGGCATTTATTGGCATAATGTCCCATCTCCTTGCACTTGAAACATTGAAGTGTTGGTGGTGCGTTCTCTGTAGTGTTTGCTTTGTTCACATCATTAGAAACCCTTTTTCCATTACTTCAACACTCAGCTACTCGATGACCTTCTTTTCCACACTTAAAACATTTTCTAGTCCCTTTAATACAATCTCCACCAAGCTTCTTTCCACACTTTGAGCATAAGGAAACATTCATTTTCTTTTCACCATTATTCTGAGATTTCTCCTTGAACTCCATCTTTCGTTTCTTTTCAAAACCATGAGATGGATATGTAACACCAACTTCCATTTCTACCTTCATAGCACAATGTACAATTTCTTCATAACTACTGAAGTCTCGTATATCTAATGCCCTTCGAAGACTTGGTTTTAAGCCACTGAAAAATCGATCAACTTTACTTTCAGGTTGGATGATAATTCCAGATGCATACCTTGCAAGTCTTGTTAAATTCGCTTCGTATATACCAACAGATTCATCATCCTTCTGTTTCAGCTCAAGAAACTCCTTTTCCATCTTTGTTCGAAGAATACGAGGGAAGTACTTACTGAAAAACAAGTTCTTGAACTCGTCCCATTCCATGGAATCAATTTCATCTCTTTGCCTCATATTCTTGATAAGATTCCACCATTGATCAGCTTCACCTTCCAAACGATATACTGCTAATATGACCTTATCATGTTCAGAACAATGAAGAACTAAAAATATCTTTTAAGTGGTACTGATCCATTGTTCAGCAACAAGTGGATTGGAAGACCCACTAAAAGAAGGTGGACGTTGCCTCATGAAGGACTCAATAGAATATTGTTCCCTTCTCTGCTCATTTGGATGTCCAAAATGATTCATAGCTTGTGTAAGTATAGCAATAAGATTTCGCACTCCATCTCCCATAACATTTGTTTGTTCAGGAGGACAATCATTGCATTGTCCATTGCATTGATCAACATGGTTCCTTCGGGTTCCAGCCATCGTCTAAAACCCAAAAAGAATAGTGTGAGAGGCAAAAATCATGCTAGGGAAAACAACATTATAAAGGGGGAGTATCCTCAATATCTATCTTCTTAGGTTAAATTCTATGATTGTTACCATAGTTCTAGGACTTTATCTTATACGTATACTTATCCTTAGGGACATCCCTATACATACCTTAAAATAGCTCTAGGGATCTCACTAACGTTTTCGCATCCTAGTTTCCAAAGGTTGACTAAACCTTTCCTCTGATACCAACTCTAGAGACCCGAAGACTGACGTACATGAACATTACATTACTTTTGCGGAATACTTAGTACATAAAAAAAACACACACACAAGGATCGTAAAAGTTTAGTGTCTTTGGAAACTCGGAACGTAATCTTCTAATCGTGGTGAATGATCTTCAATATCTCCCATAAAGATCTTCCCTTTTTTACCTAAAACCTTTCTTTATATCCTGGGGAAAAGAAAACATAAAAGGGTGAGCTCGAATGCTCAGTATGGGTAAACAAAAGAAAAATCAATCACATCATATTCATAAGAACATAACTTTTAGAAATCTTAACCTGCAAAAGAGAGCATAATTTCATAACATGGGATAAATCATAGTAGTGAAATGAAATCCCAATAATCATAACTTAAAACATGAAACTTGGTGGCATTCACACATAATCATAGAGAATAATTTCTTGTTAGTCAAGACTCATTTCCAAGACTATCTTAGTGGACAAAGTCCCTTTCTGAACCGAGTCACCCTCGTTTCAGTCCTGTTTCACTGAACCGGTATAACCTACAATTCCAGCCATGTCTATCTCATGAGATATAAAATCTTTACCCAATTCATTGGAGGGAGATATAGGTCCCACCCATCTCATAATGATACCATTCTTATTGTGCCACAAAATCAGAAAACCATACATCATAGCATAACCCATGTAATAAAAATGGGAATCTTAAACATCATGACATCATAAAAAAATTCATATAAGATAAAGGAATTCATAAAAATATAATTCTATCACAACCTAATCAAATCAATGTAATAATAGGGATAAAAATAGAACCCTTTATTTTCTTAGATGGAAAATAATTTTGATAAAACACTTGAACTCCATTCTTGAGGAAAATATCCTTTCTACTTCAAAAACATTTTTCCTTTCTTATAATGTCATAAAACATTAAACTAAAAGAAGTTGATTAAAAATAAACTTGAAAACATGTAAAGGAAGCTTCTTGGAAATAATGTTTTAAAAATCCATTCATGCCGTATAAGTTAAAAAACATTCTTCTCTTACTTTTGTCGGAAAAGTCAAAAAAGTACCTCGTACGAAAAATGACAAAAGATTCCTTTCATATCATTTACTAAAAACTTACCGAAGGGTAAAATTGGATTTAAACAATTTTAGGTGTATGGAAATAATATTAAATATTGAGGAAACATTGATGTGGATGATAAAATACACCCTAGTAATTTCCAAAGTATAAACAATCTCGGATAAAAATGAGATTGTGATATTTCCCGTACCTTAGGTCCGATATTCTTTGTACATGACCAAAGCTCCTTTATAATGGTTTAAATAATGTTATTGACTTATTCCAGAATCATACATATTGATATGATATCATATATGGTCATATTCTTAGCTTCTTGTTAGTAATATTTCATTGTTACTTGTTACTCGGGTCCTTATTGCCTTTTGTTCTTATGCGTGTTTTGCCGAATAAATTATTATTCTGCTTTTAAGGTTATAGATACCTTATATCCAGAATGGTATTAGTGTAACATATATCACATTTATTCATTCAATTCATTTATATAATTACTATATAATGATGATCATGTGGAACGAGTCGCATCACATTGTGGAGACGGTATTCCGTACGTACGCACGAGTGATGATATCGTTCCTATGATCGTGGAACTGTATTGGAGTATATATATATTATTTCAGTATCAATATTACTTTATAATAATCATAAATATTTACTAATTACACCATAATACCCATCCTTGTAAGGTGATGGTGGAAAATAGATTACACCACGGCGTGGAGACGGTATTTCGTACGTATGCACGCTCGGTGATTTCATTTTTCCGTAGGGTGGATAGAAAGTGAATTAGGGTTGTTTCATATTTATAATAACATATCAGTATGTAAGTAATACTGATGTTATTACTTTATCATGAAACAACTAAATAAGAAGAAGTTGAAGAAGAAAGAAATTGAAAAGATCAGTAATGGATATTACCTCTTCTTTGGAATGCCTCTTTGAATCCTCCACTTAGGTAACTAAGATTGGTCTTTGAAGAATACCAGGACCTCTAGGATTAATCTAGGGAAGTGGAGAGGAGAAAATGGCAGGGGTTGGACGAGCTTGAGTGCTCAAATTGGTGTGAGGAGGAGGGGGAGGATGTGCCCTTTTATAAGGGAGGAGAGGGGCACCTTAGGAATATCTCAAAATATTATTTTATAATAAAGTCAAAATCGGTTTATAATGGTTCCAAAGGGTCTTATTTCGAATCTAAAGTGGGGATGGGTCTAAATCCTATCAACAAATAGGATTTAGACAAGTTTAGGGTATTAGTTTAACCTTATCAATTAGATTTAACTATAAGTTAAATAATTTATCTTTTACCGTGTCTTTTTGTTTTCTTTCAATATATGGTTAATACACTTACTATAACATGCCAAAAGAACCCCGAATTGTTTATTATTAATATATATATCATTATATAAGTCATTTGGCCGAAACATAGATTTTTAGGAATAAAATAACAATTAATAATATAATATTTGATTTAAAAACTATTTTGTGTCAATTTTTGACACTATTTGATATATGATTTTTGTGAAAGTCATAACAGAATTATATGTTCAAACCAAGTTGATTAAATCAACACTAATATATCATAGTAACCTAGAAAATTAGTGGGATTCATAAAAAGTCTGAAATTACATTTATTTTGGTGTTTATAACATCAATTATGTCAATATTTCATTAATAAGATAACTATTGCATCATCATTGTGTCATAAATAAATTAAATTATTTAATATCTAAAAATTATAAATAAAATACCATTATGTATGAAATCTTTTTATATTTCTAATGAATATTTATAGTCGAATTTATCTTGTGTATAACCCCATATTACAAATGATTTACTTATTAAACTTTGATTTTAACTATTTTAACCCTTCTTTAAATAAATTAATAATAAATGTCCTAATCTAATCCAACTGGACCTAAATGATAATATTTTACACTTAAAGTTGTTTTTGGTCGAGATACACTTGTCCAATAGGATTAGGACATGTGTTAGGGTAATATTAATATCATTTTTACCGTTAATTACCCTATTTACTTTTAACCGTGGTAAATAAAAGTAAAAAGTTACTATTCACCAAAAATTATTTTCATCTCATTGAACCACATTTTACTTACTGACATCAACCGTGTCTCTCGGAGTTTTTAAATTCCATTCACAGAAGCGGTAAAATTAAGATTCATGAAGAAATTAATTTTTTTAACTACCTCTTAGTAGTTTCACTATTCATCAAAAATTGATGTTTTTCAGAACAATGCCAAAATTTCATCCTAAGCTATATTTCATATTCCGAATTCAAAAATAAAGTCTATTTTACCAAATTTATATCATAGAAGTTGAATTAATTAATTTTATAATTAAATCCCACTGTTAAATCAAATAGCGTGTTTTTAAGAAACAATATCTATCAAAAGACTGACACTTGTTTATGTCTGGTTTAAATGTGAAATTTCATCCAATGACTAACATTGTATTAAATTGTAAAAATATATTCTAAATATACTATAAAAACACTCAAATTAATAATTTATCACTATTAATTATTTCGATTAAAAAAGTTGTTTTAAATTAAAATTTAGTAATTTTCACTGTTCATCAGAAAATAAAAGTTATCCAAAAAGTACCAAAATTTCACCCTAAGCTAATTTCGATATTATGAATCCAAAAATGAATTCCATTTTGAAAAATAAAATTACAAAATTTCAAAAACTGGTTATTACTATTCATAACGGCTAGTTTTTATAATATTTTAATAGTGTATTGTTGTTTAGTGAAACTTGTTATTGCGTACTACACACGCTATCGAGGAAGGTCGCGATTGCGTGTAATGCAAGGTAAATCAAGGATGTGTGTTATGCTAGCTCCTTTTGGTGTAGCATACAACACAAGACATTAGTGAAATTAAAAAGAAGATTTTTCATAAAATCTCGGGGTGTTACAAACAGATTCAATAAAGATGAAAGGGGGGGCTGTGATTGAGGACGCTGCTCTATTTTATGATCTTTTTTCTGAGTTTTGCGGGATTACGCCAACTGAAAATCATGGTCGTTGGTGGTCTTTCTCTGTGCACTAATGAACCCCAGGTGATGTTTTAAATGGTTTGTTTTTTAGTTGTGTACTCCTGCTGTAAAAAGGAAATTAGTTAATCACATATATCCGGCTAAATAAATTGAGGCACCAGGATCAATCCTTCTGTGATAACCCCAATTAAAACACACGGAATTGAAATCATGGAGTGTGTTAAATTGTTTAAATCTGAATGTACCGGCATGGGCCTGCTTTGCTTTGGTGGTAGTGGGTTGTTTTTTTCTTTTCATTCACAGGCTGATTGCTGGGTGATGTGGATGGGTACGGGATCCCCTATTATTATGCTCTAGGTGGTTGTGAAATTGATGATGGGATCCTCTTTTATATCATGAATTGGGGTGGAATCCTCTATTGTTGAGAAAAATTTGGCTCCTGTATTTTGGACACGGGGCTGTAACATTGGATTTTCTTTGGTTGTTGTGGCTTTACATGAGACTCGGGAGTGGATGATTAAATTGACATTTGGATGGATCTTTTCCCATGGTTTGTGCTTATGGTGTTAGTTTCCCAGTAGTGTAGAAATTTATTTAAACGTTATTACTGAACATGAAAATGAATGGGACAAATGGGTTTTGTTGGCGAGAGTTGTGACCTGAACATGAGTGTTGTTGTGTTCCTTAGGCTGGCTGAAAAACCTAAACTTGGGAGAGTTATTGTTACCTATATATATACTTGTAGTCTTGTGTTTCTTATTCGTGCCCCACCCATGTTGAGAACTCAGTGCCGAACACCCCCATTTCCATGGGGGAGGGTGTTTTTTCCAACACTATTATTAGTGGATGGTTATTAGCTCCTTTTCTGCTCCCTTTCCCGAATAGCCCAAGTATATTTGGGAAGGCTGTGATGGAATGAGTTCCATTATTAACCCAAGAACCTTCGGGCGGGGTAGTGTAGTAGTTATGGCCCAGGTGTGTGCGGGCAGGTAGTTTCCCAAGTATCTTCGGGATGAGGCCCATGTGTCTTCGGGAATGGTAGTGGATCTTCTAGCCCAGGTGTCTTCGGGAATGGCAGTGGTAGCTCTGGATTAGGTGTTTTCAGGCATGGTTACATCTGACATATGTGGCCCAGGTGTGTGCGAGAGGGGTTTGGCAGTGGGACTGCGTGGGGTTGGGGCCCAGGTGTGTGCGGGCGGGGTGTGGCAGTGGGACTGCGGTGAGAATGGGGGGATTGGTTCGATGTGTAGGATGTATTCAATTTCCTATGGGAAAGTGGCGCGGGGTACCGAAACATCGATGTGATCTTATTATATATATTACCTTACTTGCGTTATTTGGGGAGTGGGCCTTGGTGAGGCTTGGGTGGATAGTTTACTTTGTTAGGTGTTTGGTTTACTCTTTTTCTCACGGGAATTTAGTACGTTCCCCAACTTGTGCATGAGAGTATTTGGATTCCAGTACTGAGTATACTTGTATGCTCACCCTACGTATATAAAAATGCTTTCAGGTTTCCAAGAGGACATAAGGGATCATGTGGGACCATACTAGCTTGGACCCTTGGGGCAGTTTTAGTTGCTGTTTTTCCTTATTGGGTACATAACCTTTGTAGTCACTTTGTACTTCATGGTATTTACTTTTGGATCATGCATATGGGAATGGTTTTCTTTTGGAATTACTTTACATTCCGGTTTTGGTGTTGTTGGGATTTAATATCACATCTCCCAATCCTATAAAACAAAAAAGGGTAATGTCTTCCATTTGTGTGTGATTTCCATACCCTTGGTGCTAGTTGCCACTCCGGGACCTATAGAAGGCAGGTTTCAGGGTTCATTATCTCCCCTTCAACTTAAAGAAGGAAGGAATTTACAATCTGCTGACCCTTCCCTCATTTTGGTGAAGGAAGGTCGTGACATGATTTATTTTATCCATTGAATTGGCAAAATCAGGTCATATATATCCATATCAAGAAAAGAAAAACACAGAATAATTCATCACGATTATGATTTACAGAACATACTACAATCATAATGGAAAAAAAGTCTTGTTTCCCCCATTGTGTTTGATGATTCAAGATAGAAGTCATCACTAGAACTTCTAAACCAATATAATACACTATATGAGAAGTAATACAATAGTGGGATTCACCCGTATTAAATAATGATATCATGAGACTAGAATTTAAATGATTCATACATTGCACCATTAATGGACCATATTTATCATCCATGGACATATTATCAACACCATAATGATAATTACAAGATCATACATAATATTTGATTCCATTATGATATTTCTTGAATTGATGTGTCAAGGTTTTCCCAGAATAACCTTGGATATCTCAATTCTTATTGTGATAGTCATTTTGGCTAGATCACTAGATTATAGTATATAGTTTTTGAGAAGAATGAGATTTAAATCCAATAGAATACATTGGAGAAATATTATGACAATGATGGATATTTACCAATTGATCACAGTTGTGATAAGTTCGTGGTTGTATCTTATATTGATGATTTATATTCAATGTAGAACTATATTTGAAATATCCAGGATTTATATTTGTTAATGGAGGTATTTCAACCAATCTTGTGGATTTATTCTATGATGCTCCCCTAACTTGAATGTAAGTTTCCATCTTCTTCTTATTCAAATTTTTTGAGCTCCCACATTATCATGTGGTGATAAACATACTCCCTCCATAATGATTTCAAAAATATTCACATTCCACCACCATCAATCTATTAACTATTTTTAAATAATATGTAATAAAAATAGAATTAATCTTAGAGAGAAACCTTGATCATACCCCAAAGATAAGGATACATTTCTTAATTTCTAAACTTTAAACATCATTCAAGGAAATGTGTAATACACTCAAAAACATATATGAATACTCAATCATTCATGGATTATCTTTACAATGGATGAAAAAATTGGTTGTTCTTGAGATCATGAATGCATGATGGGGGAAATGTTTGTTGAATATATTTTCATTGTCATCCCATATAATTAATTGGTTGTTTGTATCATGGATAGCTAAATCCCACCGTTTTATTGTAATATAAAACATCATATATGTTGCCAATTTAAATTTGAACTCATTTGTAGAACCTAAAAATACAAAGATTCTATTAATTTTATTTATCCATACCACTAATTTTCAAAGATCAAAATCTCTATGATAGTTTGTTCGAGTCTGCTTCTGATAGATTACAAAGTGATCCAATTTTATGGTTTATTATTCAAATTTACACTTTCTATGGATTGAAAATTAATAACCATGTTTGGGATATATTGTTGGCGAAAATATGACTCAATAGAAACAAAATTTTCTAATTCCTATGCATAAGGATTCTTATGATATCTACAAGGATCCACTCTCTATTACAATAAACACAATTTAGCCACCAATAACTAGAAATACAAGGAATAGAAAATATAAAACCATAAGAAGTAACAATATTTTGAACCATAATTTCAAGAAATAAACCACATTAAACATTTTCATACATCATTAAACACAAAATGAATTGTTTAATGACAACAAGAAGTATCAGTAAGAAATAATGATATGAAACACTGATTAGATAAACCCTTCAAAATGTGATGAAAACACACCTAAATGTTTTGAAGATTATTAGGTAACCAAACCCCCATAGAAATATGTAGTATTGTATTAAAATGTCTTCTTTGTATTTTTTTTGATAAATATTTTAATTTCCAACAGTATTATCCCCTTACAACCAACCTGAGGGAAAATAGATTGACCAATACTGATACCATTTGTAGCATCCTTCCCCAATAAATTATCTTGTGAGGAGATAATGTTTAATTTCTCTTATCTGATATCCCCAAGACACCAATGGTTTTAATAAAATTCCATATGATTAAAAAATTAATGTCGTATAATTTTACCTCATTAAATAAAACAAAACCACAATATATATTATTAACATCCAATCACTTTATATTATGTATTTGTATAAGTATTAGGATTCAGTTATAAAACTAATTAAACAATAATATACTATTAGAAAGGAATCCAATAATATCAATTGATAAAACCCAAGGGAATCCTGATTTATGAAAAAATTCATCTGATCCCACATATCACCCGAAATATCTCAATGATCTTACAACACCTTCCATTACCAAGGTATCTAGATGTATCACTAGAAAAAAATCATTTCTATTTCATTTTTATTGTTATATGAAATATAAGTATGCACAAAGTATCTCAAATATATGGTGAGTATAAACTCAATAGGAGATCCCTTGATATAGAAGAACACATTCCACTAGGATAATAATCAGTTAGAATATTGCATATAAAATATTTGAAAAGAAGTTATATAATTTATATAAATCGACAAAAAAAATCTAGGTGAGAAAACCATAAACACGATTATTACTATTTTTTCATACATGACATAACCATTCCATGAGTCAGATAAACAAACAAAAAACACTAACATAAAAACATCCATACACTCAATATTTGTGTTACCACTGAAAATGAAAATTATTTACTATAATCCATATTATATTGATATTGGCCCTTAATGACTAGAATTTTTCATCTTCGAAAACACACAAACCTAATTATGACATATTATAAGTTAATTTATTTCTATAAAATATATCATTAAAATAAATTTAAAAAATATACTATTATATAAAAAAATTTCATAATTTAGATTATAATTTTAGAATTATAAAAAATATGGGTTTTCGTGGAATTTCCCTGGACCAATTCACTCATAAGTAACTAATTCTGACTTGACACATGATCTCAATAGAACCAACTCATTTGATATATGTTGCGACTAGTATAGAGTTTCTATGATTCTATGGTGGGAGAATACAACCTCATTATCATAGTTTTGGATAATGTTCTAATAAACGATTAAAAAGAAGAAAAATAATAAATGAACATAAATGAATGAACGACTCATCTAGATAATATCACAACCAATATTAAATTATTATATAAAAATAATTATATAATTAAATGATGCTATAAGAAAGGGAGTAAAAATAAACAAGTCACATGAATATAAATTTTTCTATACAAAAATGAACAAAAAGACAAAAAATTCATCACTAATAGAATCGTCGGAATAAAATATGCCCTCAAATCATGTACTGTATCATAGTAAATATTTTAAAACATATATATAATGGCTATTCCCCTTGTCCCTACCTGTATCTATATTGTATATCTGAATAAAATCGGTGTCTTGGACTATGTGTGAATAAAAATAGTGGGCCATCACTAATGGTGTCTAAAACTACCCAGTCTAATAATATATGTTAATAATGATTATGTAATTAATATTTAAATAAGTTAATAAAAACTGTACCATTCTATATTACTCCTTCGACACTCATTTGTTATTACTGACATTGTCCTAATTTGGAATGTCTATAAGCACACAAAAATTTATTTTTTGGTTTTAAAGGTTGAGACCCAAGGAATAAAGGTCAGGAATTCATGGGTAATGACAGTCAAATATGTTCCATTGGTACCATAAATTTTATGTTTTCTATAATAGTAAAGTCCACTAGGTTTTAAAATTTTTAGTTCACCATAAGAGGAAAAATGATGCCCAATCCCAAGGGGAATATACTAGGTTACCTTAGTGATATACAAAAATGGATTCCATGTATAGAACCAAGGAAATCCATAACATCACGATATATCCATATATAATAATCTAATAAATTGAATTCATTTCCATTATAGAAATATTCTTTAACCATAATTTACAAGTAACTGAATTTAAACTCTATGACAAATACTGAATCTAAATGTGGTTCTTCACTAGGAAGACATTTTATTGAATTGGTAGAATCCAATGAGGCCATCCATGGTAGACCAAAATGGGTGTCAAAGTATTTCTTAGAGGATGCCCCGCCTTTGAAAATAAAGTTTCATAACCATGTACAATGATAATGTAATAATTAATCAAGATCCTATACTAATAGTAATACTGATTATCATGATATAAATTTAACATGGGAATTGTTACATTGTCTTACCATTCAACTGTAATTTAAATTGTCAGCCACTTCAATTATAAATTTTCAATGTCAAATTAACCCAACATAGAGTGTGGTTATATTTTTGTTATAGGGTTAGTGGTCCTAAAAAAGCATTACTTTTCATGTTTAATATTATTATTCCGTTAAATTGATAAAATCAACTTTAACTCACAAAAAAAATTCTATTCAATTCAAGGCATATGGTTTTAGACTTTACAGAGTCAAACCCGATGTGGGTGGATCGTATCACGGAATAAAATGTTCATGATTTCAGTTAGGGTGTTAGAAGAACCCATTCATATTGATAACCATTTATATATTCAATTTATCAATAGAAATGGATTCATAATATAATTTCTAGCACATGGAACAATTTTTCAAAATATTATATGATTAATTTTAGGGAAAATGGGATACACAATCAACTATCGTTAGGTAGAAAAATCATTGTCTATTAAACGAATTTGAAATATGATAGAATGGTATAATTTCTAAAAATATATATATATTCCTTATAAACAATCTATACAAGCTCATATTGATATGTCATTCCATCCAGTAAGACAAACAAAGAAAATAAAAAGGTTGATTAGATAACTTATTGATTTCTATTAGATGTGAAAAACAAAGGTCAAATTACATGATTGATCAAGGAGGAGGCTCAAAGAATTTCTTAAGAGGAGTTTTCTCTAAACAGTGGGATATAAGTATCTATGTGATTCATGTAATAATGTATTAGAAGATAATTTAAATAAAAGTTGGGGAACAAATTCTAAATTCGGCTCTTTTTATGGGGTTCATGATGTAACACCCGAGACTTTTCTGAGAAATATTTTTTTTATTCTATATAAATCATCAAAGGAATCTTTCACTACACAAAACACTATCTTGGATTTCTTTACTCACAATCGCGACCTTCCTCGATAGCTTGCGTCGTACGCAATACCGAGTTTCACTAAACAACGATATGTTATTAAAATATTAATAGAACTTTCCGTTATGAACAGTAATACCCAATTTTTGGAATTTTATAAATTTTATCTTTCAAAATGGACTTTATTTTTGGATTTAGAATATCAAAATTAGCCTGGGGTGAAATTTTGGTATTTTTCTGAAAACATACAATTTTTGATGAATAGTGAAAACACTAGGTTACTATTTAAAAACCGACTTTTAATTTAAATAATTATTTATTTTATTTAAATTTATTTTAAGTCAAAATTGATATATAATACCTATATAAGTTCAATTCAATTCATTGGATTCATTTTATAATAATTTTAGATATATAAAAATTTTATTGAACTTTTCACCGTCTTTTACCCACCTCCTAGGAGAATTTGCAAATTTACATAAAACAAAATTTCACCACTTCAGTGAGTAGAATTTCAAAAATCCGAGAGACACGGTTAATATCAAGGTCTAAAATTTGGTTCAATGAGATGAAAATAATTTTTGGTGAATAGTAACTTTTTAATTTTTTTTACCACGGTTAAAAGTAAATAAGGTAATTAAAGGGAAAAATGTTATTATTATTACCCTAACACATGTCTTAATTCTATTGGATAAGTGTAATTCGACCAGAAACAACCTTACGAATAATATATGACCATTTAGGCCCACATGTATTAGATTAGGACATTTATTATTAATTTATTTAATGAAGGGTTAAAATAGTTAAAATTAATGTTTAATAACTAAATCATTTTTAATATAAGGTTATACATAAGATAAATTCGACTATAAATATTCATTATAAAGATAAATATATTTCATACATAATAGTATTTTATTTGTAATTTTTAGACATTGAATAATTTAACTTATGTATGACATAATGATGATGCATTAATTATCATATTAATGAAATATTTACATAATTGATGTTATAAATACCCAAATAAATGTAATTTGAGACTTTTTATGAATTCCAAAAAAATTCTATGTTAATATGACATGTTAGTATTGATTTAATTAACTTTTTCCGGACTAATCATTCTGTTTTGATTTTTCAGAAAAATCAATTACCGAATAGTGTCAAAATTGACATAAAATAGTTTTTAAAACAAATATTATATTATTAATTGATATTTTATTCATAAAAATCTAAGGTTTGGAAAAATGACTTAGATAAGGTTATATATATATTAATAATAAACAACTTGGGGTTCGTTTGTCTTGTTATAGTATGTTTATTAACCATATAGTGTAAGAAAACAAAAAGACACAGTAAAAGTTAAATTATTTATCTTAGATATAAATTTAAATGATAAAGTTAAAATAGAACACTAAACTTGTCTAAATTCTATTTTATGAGAGTATTTCGACCCATCCCCACCTTATCTTGAAAATAAATCAATTTGGAGCTATTAAAAACCGAATATGACTTTATAATAAAATAATATTTTAAGTTTTTCTAAGGTTCCCCTCTCCTTCCTTATAAAAGGGAACCTCCTCCCTCTATTCCTCACACCACATTGAGCCTTAAAGATCGGCCAAAACCTGCCAAATTCTCTTCTCCACTTCCCTAGAAACATCCTAGATGTCCTGGTCTTCTTCAAATACCATGTTTAGTGCCCTAAAAGGAGGTCACAAAGAGGTGCTTCAAAGAAGAGGTAATGTCCGTTACCGATTATTTCAACTTTATTTCCTCTTCCACTTATTCTTCTTTATTTGTTTTATTATGAAGAAATAAAATCAGTATCCCTCATATACTGATATGTTATTCTAATTATTAAACAATCCTATTTCACCATCTATCCATCCTACGGAAAATGAAATCACCGCGTGTGCGTACGTACGGAATACCGTCTCCACGCCATGGTGTAATCTATTTTCCACCAACACCTTACATGGATGGGTATAATGGTGTAAATAATAACTATATATGATTATTTTAATGTTATATTGATTCTGCAATAGTATACATACACTCCAATACAATTCCACGATCATGGGAACAATATCATCGCTCGTGCGTACCTACGGAATACCGTCTCCACAATGTGATGCGACTCATTCTACATGATCTTCATTTAATAATGATTATATAAATGAATTGAATGAATGAATATGATATATATTACACTAATAAAATTCTGGAAATGAAGTATCTATAACCTAAAAATATGAATAAGAATTTATTCGTCAAAACATGCATAAGAACAAAAAGTAATAAACACCCGAATAACAAGTAGCAATGAAATATTAATAATAAGAAGCCAAGAATATAACCATATATGATATCATAAAAATAATTATGATTCATGAATAAGTCAATAGCATTATTTAAATTATTATACAGGAGGTTCGGACAGTTAAGAAGAAAATCGGACCTAAGGTAAGGGAAAATCTCGCAATCTCATTTTTATCCGAGATTGTTTATACATCAGAATTTACTGGGGAATATTTATCATCCACATCCATGTTTCCTAAATATGTAATATTTATATCCTTCTAAAATTTTTTAAATCCAATTTTACCCTTAGGTGAGTTTTTAGTAAAAGATATGAAAGGAATCTTTTGTCGTTTTTTGTACGAGGTACTTTTTTACTTTTTCGACATAAGTACGAGAAGAATGTTTTTTAAACAATACAGAATGAATGGATTTTTAGAACATTATTTCCATGAAACATCCGTTACAAGTTTTTAAGTTTATTTTTAATAAATTTATTTTAGTTTAAAATTGTATGAAATGTTAAGAAAGGAAAAATGTTTTTGAAGTAGAAAGGATATTTTCCTCAAGAATGGAGTTCAAGTGTTTTATCAAAATTATTTTCCATCTAAGATAATATAGGGTTTTGTTCTATACCTATTATTACATTGATTTTATTATGTTGTGATGGAATTATTTTTTATGAATTCCTTTATCTTATATGAATTGTTTTACGATGTCACGATGTTTACGAATTCCATTTTAATTACATGGGTTATGCAATGATGTATGATTTATGATTTTGTGGCACACAAAAGAATGGTATCATTATGAGATGGGTGGGACCTATATCTCCCTCTAATGCATTGAGTAATGATTTATATCTCATGAGATATACATGGCTAGAACGGCAGGTTAAACCAGTTCAGTGAAACAGGACTAAAACGAGGAGTGAACTCGGTTCAGAAATGGACGTTGTCCGCTAAGATATTTTGGAAACGAGTCAGGACTAATAAGAAATTATTCTCTATGATTATGTGTGTATTCCACAAAGTTTCATGTTTTATGTTATAATTATTGGGATTACATTTCACTACTATGATTTATCCCATGTTTGGAAATTATGATCTCTTTTGCAGGTTAAGACTTCCGAAATGATATGTTCTTATGAATATGATGTGATTGATATTTATTTTGTTTACCCTTACTAAGAATTTGAGCTCACCCTTTTGTATGTTTTCTTTTCCCCAGGTCAAGAAGAAGGATATTAAGTAGGATATGCCAAAAGGGACTCTAGATATGATGAAATAAATAGGAGAGAAAGTAGATGATTTATGAACCAGTTGTTTTTGTTTCCCAGTTTCTAAAGAAACTATACCTATAAAGTCCTTTCATGGTTTTGTTATATGTTGTAATAAGTGTACATCAATTTTGAAGTATTAACAATGTATGTAAAGTATGTGTTTTTATAGTTGGTGTCAGAGGGAGGTTATAGTTAACCGTTAGAAACTAGGATGTGAAAGCCTTAGTAAGAACCCTAAGGATAAGTCTAAGCATAGAACAAAATCATTGTGTTTTAGAAATGGCCATGAATAACCTATGATAAGTCCTTAAGTGAAAAATTTTATTCTGGATTATGTGGTTTTCCTACTATAATTATTGTTTCTCACTCTATTCTTCTTGGTTTTAGTCAATGGCTGGATCCCGACGGAACCGTGTTAATGTGGAATGTGACGGGAAATGAAATGATTGTCCCCCTGGGCAACCAAACATTATGGGAGCTGGAATGAAAAATCTTTTATCCATGCTCACACAACTTTCTCAAGCTATGAATCATGCAGGACTTCCAAATGAGGAAAGGAAGGAGCAACATTCTGTTGAATCCTTCATGAGGTAGCATCCACCTTCATTCAACGGGTCTACTGATCCATTAGTTTGTGAAAAATGGATCATTATTACTGAAAAGATATTTTCAGTTCTTCAATATTTTGAACATGATAAAGTAATCTTAGCAGTGTATCATTTGGAAGGAGATGCTAATCAATGGTGGAATCTTATCAAGAATACATGGCAAAGAGATGAAAATGAGTCCATGGAATGGGAAGAGTTCAAGAACTTATTTTTCAATAAGTACTTCCCTCATATTCTCTGAAAAAATATGGAGGAGTTTCTTGAACTAAAGCAAAAGGATGATGAATCTGTTGGTACCTATGAAGCAAATTTTACAAAACAATCAAGGTACGCTTCTGGTATTATTATCCAACCTGAGAGTAAGATTGATCGATTATTTAGTGTCTTAAAACCAAGTCTTCGAAGGGTTTTAGCCATAAGGGACTTCAATAACTACGAGGAAATTGTTTGATGTGCTCTCAAGGTTGAGATGGAGATTGGTGTAACCCATCAGTCTCATGGGTTTTATAAGAAGAGGAAATAGATTTCATAGGAAAATCTAAAGAGCACACTGAAAAGAAGATGATTTTTCCCTTATACTCAAAGTGTGGAAAAAAATATGGAGGGAGTTGTCTTAAAGGGACAAGTAAATGTTTCAAATGTGGAAAATAAGGTCATCGGGCATTTGAATGCCGCAATGATGGGAAGAAGATGTCAAGTGATGCGAACAAAGAAATGGCTACACAGAGTGCACCTCCTAAACTTCAATGTTACAAGTTAAAGGAAATGGGGAATTATGCCTATCAATTCTCTAATCCAAGGGTTGTTTATGATGATCGACGTCAACAAACTCTTAAGGAAAAATACAAAGGAAAGTCACATACAATTTCTATCAGCGATGTGGAGTATGATAACGAAGTAGTGAAAGGTATACTTATCATCCACTCTAAAATAGAAAATGTTTTATTTGATTCTGGATCCACCCACTCTTTTATTTCTAAATAAATTTCTAAGGGTATCACCATATTACCTCAACAATTAGATGTTGAGTTAGCTGTGACAACTCCTAATGGCACAATAATCGCATCAAAAGATTATAATTCTTCTCCGATTGAAGTTTGTGGGAATGTGCTTCCTGCAAATCCTGTGATCCTTACTATAGTGGAATTTGATGTGATTTTTGGCATGGATTGTCTTTATTTATATAGAGGTCATATCAATTGCCATATAAGGGATTCCACATTTCATATTCCAGATCAATCTATTATCGTCTATCGATGCAAGGATGAACATAACCTTCCAGTGGAAATTTCTTCCATCTTATGGGTCTTGATTCCACTAAATGAAGGTTATTTATCTCAAATGGTTTGAGAGAAAAACATGATTGAGAATATTCCCATTTTACGGGAGTTTGATGATGTCTTTCCAGAGGAATTGTCGGGTCTTCCACCAAATCATGAAGTAGAGTTTTCAATAGAACTCATACGGGGTGCTTTTCCTATTTCAAAGACACCTTATAGAATGGACCCAATTGAGTTGTAGGAAATGAAGAAGCAACTCCAAGAAAATATTGATAAAGGATTCATATGCCCTAGTGCGTCACCTTGGGGAGCACTAGTTCTGCTTGTTAAGAAGAAAGATGGATCAATGAGACTCTGCATTGATTATCGATAACTTAACAATATCACTATCAAGAACAAATATCCTCTCCCACACATTGATGACTTATTTGACCAACTACGTAGAGATCAATACTTTTCCAAGATTTATCTTCGTTCAAGGAATCATCAATTAAGGTTCAAAATGTAGGATATACCAAAGACGGCTTTCCATACAAGGTATGACGACTATGAATTTATAGTGATGCCATTTGGTCTTACTAATTCCCCTTCTATATTCATGGATCTGATGAATAGAGTCTTTAGAGACTATCTTGATCAGTTTGTGGTAGTATTTATAGACGATATTCTTGTCTATTCAAAGAGCAAGGAAGAACATGAAGATCACTTGAGGATTATATTGAAGACTCTGAGAAAGGAGATGCTTTATGCCAAATTTACCAAGTGTGAATTTTGGCTTAAAAAATTTGCATTTTTTGGTCACATAATCTTAAAATATGGGATATCTATAGATCCAGCAAAAATAGAGGTCATCAAATATGGTCGAGACCAACAACAGTAACCGAGATCCGAAGTTTTCTTGGTTTGGCTGGTTATTATCGACGTTTTGTGAAAGATTTTTCACGATTATCTAATCCACTCACCAAGATGACTCAAAAAGGAGTTGCGTTCGTGGGGATAGAGGAATGTGAAGAGAATTTCATGGAGTTGAAAAGAATGTTATCTAGTGCACCTGTACTCACACTTCCTTGTAGTGGAGAAAGGTTTGTGATCTACAGTGATGCATCCAAGAAGGGGGTGGTGTGTGTTCTTATGAAAAATGATATGGTGATAGCTTATGCTGCAAGACAGTTGAAAATCCAAGAGAAAAATTACTCAACTCATGATTTGGAGTTTGCTGCGGTAATCTTTGCATTAACGATTTGGAGGCATTACCTTTATGGTGAAAGGTGTGATATTTATACTGATCATAAATGTTTGAAGTATATTTTAAAACAAAAGAAGCTGAATATGCGCCAAAGAAGATGGTTGGAGCTGATTAAGGATTACGACAGCCCAATTCATTACCACCCTGGGAAAGAAAACAAGGTGGAAGACGCATTGATTTGACAAGACCATGCCAGTTTATCAATGACGAGGATCACAAAATATCCAACATTTATGGATTTACGAAGGATGGATCTTGGAATTATAATGGAAGGGGAAAATCATATCATTCTCAAATGAATGTTCAACCATCTATTCATGTGAAGATTAAAGAGGCCCATAAAGAAGATGTAGAGTTACAAAAGAAGGTGAGAAATGTTCTTGAATTCAACCTTGATTGTGATGGGATAATATTGTTCATAAATCGGGTTTGTGTTCTTCCCATCCTAGAATTAATGAAGGAGATGCTGGATGAGGCTCATAGTTCTTCATTCCATATTAATACTGGAAGCACGAAGATGTATAGGGACCTGAAAGAGTACTTCTGGTGGGATGGAATGAAAAGAGATGTTGCTGAATATGTCTCACGATGCTTGATTTGTTAGCATGTTAATGGTGAGAGACGTAAGTCTAAGGGGATGTTACAACCATTACCCATACCCGAATGGATATGGGAAAACATCACTATGGACTTTGTCACCGGAATTCCTAAAACATCCAAAGGCAATAATTCTATCTGGGTCATATTTGATCTTCTAACAAAGTCTGCACACTTCATTGCTATTAGAGAGGATTTCTCTCTAGATCAGCTTGCCAATATATATGTAAAGGAAGTGGTAAGATTGCATGGAGTACCACTTTCCATTATATCTGATTGGGATCCAAGATTTACCTCGATGTTCTGGCAAAGTCTTTAGCATACTCTAGATACATAGTTTAGTTTCAGCACTGCTTATCATCCTCAGACAGACGGTCAGTCTGAGAGGACAACTCAAACTCTAGAAGTTATGTTTAGAGATTGCTCTATGGATTTCAAAGGTTGTTGGAATCAACACCTACCTTTGGTGGAATTTTCTTATAATAATAGCTTTCACTCCAGTATTCAGATGGATTCTTATATAGCACTCTATGGAAAGAAATGCAGGACTCCAACTTGCTAGGATGATGTTGGGGAAAGAAAGCTATTAGGACCTGATCTTGTTGATGAGATGACAGAAATGATCCGATCTATTCAACAACACATAAGAGCAGCTCA
Source organism: Viscum album (assembly GCA_963277665.1). NCBI lineage: Eukaryota > Viridiplantae > Streptophyta > Magnoliopsida > Santalales > Viscaceae > Viscum > Viscum album. Next base: position 1,505,192,582 of record OY728152.1, read on the forward strand.
GAGTCGACAAAAATGTTATGCCAACAAATGAAAAAAGACCTAGAGTTTGAAGTGGGTGATAAAGTGTTCTTACGAATATCTCCTTGGAAGAGAGTAATGAAATTTGGAAAGAAGGGAAAGCTGAGCCCTAGATATATAGGTCCTTTCGAAATACTGGATCGTGTTGGGAAGGTAGCAAACCAATTGGCACTTCCACCGAATATCTCTCATGTTCACGATGAGTTCCATGTATCTCTCCTGAGAAAGTACTTTCCTGATCCTTCACATGTACTCAGCTCGGAAGTTGTACCACTGGAGAAAGATCTTTCTTATGAACGACAACTGATAGAGATTTTGGATCATAGAGAAAAAGTCCTACGGAACCAGACCACTCACTTGGTGAAAGTTTTATGGAGGTATCACCAATTATAAGAAGCTACATGGGAGCTTGAGGATATGATGAGGGAGAGGTATCCTCATCTATTTGTTACAAAGAGACGACTTTCAAGGGTGAAATTCATTTTAAGGGGTGTAGAATGTAACACCCGATACTTTTATGAGAAATATTTTGTTTTTATGTTATATAAATCAATAAAGGAATATTTCACTACACACAACACTATCTTGGATTGCTTTACACGTAATCGCGACCTTCATCGATAGCTTGCGTCATACATAATACTGAGTTTCTCTAAACAACGATATGCTATTAAAATATTATTAAAACTAGCCGTTATGAATTGTAATACCCACTTTTCTGAAATTTATAAATTTTATCATTCAAAATGGACTTCATTTTTGGATACGGAATATTGAAATTAACCTAGGGTGAAATTTTTTTATTTTTCTGAAAAATTTCAATTTTGGATGAATAGTGAAAACACTGGGTTACTATTTAAAAACCGACTTTTTATTTAAATAATTATTTATTTTATTTAAATTTATTTTAGGTCAAAATGGATACGTAATACCTATATAGGTTCAATTCAATTAATTGGAGTCATTTTATAATAATTTTAAATATATAAAAATTTTATTGAACTTTTCATTGTCGTTTACCCACCTACTAGGAGAATTTTCAAATTTACATAAAACATAATTTTACCGCTTATGTGAGTGGTATTTCAAAAATACGAGAGACATAGTTAATATCAAGGACTAAAATGTGGTTCAATGAGATGAAAACAATGTTTTGTGAATAGTAACTTTTTACTTTTTTTACCACACTTAAAAGTAAATAGGGTAATTATGGGTAAATATGTTATTATTATTACCCTAACACATGCCCTATTTCTATTTGATAAGTGTAATTAGTCCAAAAACAACCTTAGGAATACAATATGACCATTTAGGCCCACATGGATTAGATTTGTACATTTATTATTAATTTATTTAAAGAAGGGTTAAAATAGTTAAAATCGAAGATTAATAACTAAATCATCTTTAATATAGGGTTATACATAAGATAAATTCGACTATAAATATTCATTAGAAATATAAAAGGATTTCGTACATAATGGAATTTTGATTGTAATTTTTAGACACTGAATAATTTAATTTATGTATGACACAATGATGATGCAGTAATTATCTTATTAATGAAATATTGATATAATTGATGTTATAAATACCCAAATAAATGTAATTTGAGACTTTTTAAGAATTAAAATAATTTTATATGTTAATATTAAATGATAGTATTGATTTAATAAACTTTGTTTGAACTAATATTTCTGTTTTGTGTTTTCTCAAAAATCAATTACCAAATAGTGTAAAAGTTGACATAAAATAGTTTTTAAAACAATTATTATATTATTAATTGTTATTTTATTCCTAAAAATATAAGGTTCTGCCAAATGACCCATATAAGGTTATAAATATTAATAATAAACAACTTGGGGTTCTTTTGGATTTTTATAGTAAGTTTATTAACCATATATTGTAAGAAAACAAAAAGACACGGTAAATGTTAAATTATTTAACTTAGAGTTAAATCTAAATTATATGGTTAAAATAGAACCCTAAACTTGTTTAAATTCAATTAGATGTGATGATTTAGACCTATCCCCTCATAATCTTTGAACTAAATCAATTTTGAGCTATTAAAACCCAAATATGACTTTATAATAAAATAATATTTTCTGTTTTCGTAAGGTGCCCCTCCACTCCCTTATAAAAGGGCACCTCCTCCCTCTCCTCCTCACACCACTTTGAGCCTTCAAGATCGGCCAAACCCTGCCAAATTCTCTTCTCCATTTCCCAAGAAACATCCTAGAGGTCCTAGTATTCTATAAAGACCAATTTTAGTACCCTAAAAGGAGTTCTCAAAGAGGTGCTTCAAAGAAGAGGTTATGTATGTTACCGATTCTTCCAACATTAATTCTTCTTCCACTTCTTCTTCTTTAGTTGTTTCATTATGAAGTAATAACATAAGTATCAATAATATAATTATATTTTATTATAAGTATGAAAAAACCCTATTTCACCATCTATCCATCCTACGGAAAATGAAATCACCGCACGTGCGTACGTACAGAATACCGTCTCCACACCGTGGTGTAATCTATTTTCCACCACCACCTTACTTGGATGGGAATAATGGTGTAAATAATAACTATATATTATTATTAAAAAGTGATATTGATTCTGAAATAGTATACATACACTCCAATATAATTCCATGATCATGGGAATGATATCATCGCTCTTGCGTAAGTACAGAATACCGTCTCCATGATGTGATGCGCCTCGTTCTAAACGTTATTAATTTCATAATGATTATATAAATGAATTTAATGAATTAATATTATATATATTACACTAATACCGTTCTGGAAATGAGGTATCTATAACCTAAAAAGAAGAATAAGAATTTATTCGACAAAACACGCATAAGAACAAAATGTAATAAACACCCGAATAATAAGTAGCAATGAAATATTACTAATAAAAAGCCAAGAATATAACCATATATGATATCATAAAAATAATTATGATTCTGGAAGAAGTCAATAATATTATTTAAATCATTATACAGGAGGTTTGGACACTTACGAAGAAAATTGGACCTATGGTAAGGGAAAATCTCACAATCTCATTTTTATCCGAGATTGTTTATACTTCAGAATTTACTTGGGAATATTTATCATCCACATCTATGTTTCCCCAATATGTAATATTTATATCCTTATACAATGATTTAAATCCAATTTTACCATTCGGATAGTTTTTAGTAAAGGATATGAAAGGAATCTTTTTTCATTTTTCGTACGAGGTACTTTTTTACTTTTCCAACATAAGTACGAGAAGAATGTTTTTTTAACTTATACATCATGAATGGATTTTTAGGACATTATTTCCATGAAGTATCATTTAATATTTTTAAAGTTTTTTTTAATCAACTTCTTTTAGCTTAAAATTGTATGACATGTTAATAAAGGAAAAAAAATTTGAAGTAGAAAGGATATTTTCTTCAAGAATGGAGTTCAAGTGTTTTATCAGAATTATTTTCCATCTATGATAATATAGGGTTCAGTTTATATCCCTATTATTAAATTTATTTGATTATGTTGTGGTGGAATTATTTTTATGAATTCCTTTATCTTATATGAATTTTTTTACGATGTCATGATGTTTAAGAATTCCATTTTTATTACATAGGTTATGGAATGATGTTGGATTTATGATTTTGTGTCACACATAATAATGGTGTCATTATGAGATGGGTGGGACCTATATCTCCCTCCAATGAATTGGGTAAATATTTATATCTCATGAGATATACATGGCTGAAACAACAGGATAAACCGGTTCAGTGAAACAGGACTGAAACGAGGAGTGAACTCGGTTCAGAAATGGACATTGTCTGCTATGATTGTCTTGGCAATTATTCTTTACTAATAAGAAATAATTCTCTATAATTATATGTGTATTCCACAAAGCTTAATGTTTTAGGTTAATATTTTTGGGATTACATTTCACTACTATGATTTATCCCACGTTATGAAATTACGATCTCTTTTGTAGGTTAAGAATTCCAAAATGATATGTTCTTATGAATATGATGTGATTGAAATTTCTTTTGTTTACCCTTACTGAGAATTTGAGCTCACCCTTTTGTATTTTTTCTATTTCCCAGGTCCGGAAGAAGGATATTAAGTAGGATATTCCAAAAAATGCACTCTAGATATGATGAAATAAATTGGAGACAACATAGATGATTTATGAACCAGTTGTTCATGTTTCCCAGTTTCTAATGAAACTATACTGATACAGTCCTTTCATGGTTTTGTAATATGTTGTAATAAGTGTACTTCTATTTTGAATTATTAACAAAGTTTGTAAAGTATGGGTCGTTATACATGATTTTTCCACATTGATGGCCAAACCATGTGGATACCATGTGTCCCCAATTTCCATATGGTACATCCCCTACATCACCACAATATTGTGTGATTTTCCATCAATTTTTTTCCAAGAAACACAATATTTCTATTACGTTACATTCAACATTGAGTTTATCTCGTATTGCATAAAACATTGACTTTGCTTGTTCAACCCACAACTCTGAGTTTAAACAAAACATGACATAATTTTAAAATATTATTATTTAATATTTAAATTCATGTAACACCCCGACCCCAGAATCCCAAAGTTAGTGAATTATATTAATACATTGGCATGATTACAAAGAATCAAGTCCCGGAGGACTGATCCGTTTTGCATTCTTGGAAAATAGATTACATATATGAATGTTAAATTATAATTTATAAAAAAAACACAACATAAATAATCTTTTGATATTTCTATTAATCCCCTGGTTTAACATTTCATATCAATCATAACACACTTCTTTGCATCTAGGGATAAATATAACATAAGAAAGGGGTGAGCTCAGAAGCTTGGTAAGGATAACAATATAGTGTAAACTATCACAAATAAGCACAATCATTTAAGGAAATTTATAAGACTATAACAAAATCCTTTTAAACATAAAAATCAGGATAATATGTTAAAGATAAATCAAATAATTTCCTTTATATATTCAAATGGATTTTCTACTAGTTGAATAATCACATGTAATATCAATACCTAATTTCATAATGATGAAATGCATAATTTCTGAAATCATAACCACATAGTCAATGCATTGTGCCAAGACGACAAATAATGATTTTGTCAAGGCCATGTGCCAAGGCGCTAGTTTGTCTCATGAGACATACCGATTTATCGAGGAGCTATAGTGGGATCCACCCATCACTTACTAAGTCCAATGCATTCCTCATATAAAAATGTTGAAACATAACATAAAAATTCATATTAAAACTAGCATACGAGTTGTTAACACCGTAACCATAAACCATGAATGGTGTAAAAGTAGTATATCCATATTCAAACATATCATAACTCATTGAATACAATATGGAAGAATGTATTATAATAAATCAACCTCAATCAAGAAAAATATCTTGTAAAATATGTTGACATCGTTGAAAATGATCAGTAAAACTCTTTAGAAAAATATCCCTTTTTATGAAATCATTTAAAAGTCACACATTAATAAATGAATTCATTTAAAATATATTTTTGAATCAATGTGTCCCATTCCACTATGAATCTTTTGAAATGAATTAAAATTTTAAAACAATCATGTCCATATAAATAAATCCTTAAAATCATTTTAAAACATTAAAATTAATTAAAAAGATTTAGAAAAATATATCATTAAAACATTTAAAATGCAGATATTGATAAAGTACCCCATCCAAAAAAAATTAAAATATATATTTAATTTTTTTTATGAAAAATGGACATGGATGATAAAAATGTCCCATTAAATACTTACACATAAACAACATCGGATAATAATGAGATTGAGGAATTAACCCTTAACTTGTACTTTCCTTTGGTCGAGGGTACATTTAACCTCCTGTATATTGACCATAAAATGTTATTAAATTATAACAGAACCATATTCATATTTATTATATCATACTTTATTCATTAATGGATTTATACTACCCATTTAATAATAGTTTCTATGTTAAAATAATATTTTGGGTAATAATATCTTTCTCTATCATACATATTTTAACTTGTTATTCTTGAGCGTATCACATATATCATTATTTAATTACTTCCAAAATTTAAAAAATTATTTATGTATCATATATATTCAGAATATAAATATTTATTATAAATATATATATATATATATGTGAAATGGAAAACATCGTTTATTGAGACGGTAGGTCATACGTACGCATAAGCTCTGTTTCCATTTTCATATCATATTGAACGGAAGTAAGTGAATGAGATATATGTATATATACATATATATAGTAGAATTATTATTTCATATATTACATTCTTTTTAGTAATATATATTTTTATAATCATCATTGAATGGTGAACATGGATATGAATCTCATTGCGTCATGGAGACGGTAATCCGTACGTACACACAAGCGATGATATCATTATTTTGATGGTGAAATAATTTGTATTTGAATGGTATAATATATATAAATAATCATTTACATGTTATCATTATTATTTAATACAATTATAATCATTATTATACCCATCTAAATAATGAAGTGTTGAATAACAAACTACACCACGACATGGAGATGGTAAGATGTACGTATGCACGTATGGTGACATTGTCATTAATAAGATGGATAGAATAATGTATATGGTTGTACCATATTTATAATAACATCGTATAATGTATAAGGTACTGGATTTATTCTTTTAAGATGGAAAAAATCAAGGAAAGAGGATGTGGAAGAAGAAAAGTACTTTGAAAGAGGTGATGAAGTAATTACCTTATCTTTGTGTTCTTCCTTTTGATTGGATCAAAAGGGAACCTTATGTTGAATTTTGATCAATTTAAGGCCTCTAGGTTTAATTTAGGGTAGTTGGTAAAATATCTGAGCTGGGGTTGGATGATCCAAATGGCTTTTGAGGTGTGATTTTGAGAGAAGGGGAAGTACCCTTTTATAAGAGAGGGGAGGGTCAATTTAGGAAAATCTTGGAATATTATTTTATTATAAAATAATATTCATTTTATAATGTCTCAAAATGAACTTATTTCGGGTATAAGGTGGGTTTGGCTCGACATAATCTCAACATATATTTTTTAGAAAAGTTTAGGTCACCATATTAACCTTATATTTTAGATTTAACAATTATTTAAATAGTTTAAATTTTAAAATGTCTTCTTTTATTTTTATATTACATGGTTAATAAACATAATATAAAATGACAATAAATCATAAAGTGGTTCATTAATGAAATATATATCATTACAGAAGTCTTTTGGATGAACTTTATATTTTTAGGATTATTATTTCATTTAATAATATAGTATTTTTTTTAAAAACTCATTTATGTCAATTTTGACACTATTTAGTATTTGATTTGAGTGAGAATCAAAAAGACATGATTACTTAAAAAAATACATTAAATAAACTTTAACATGTCATAATAACATAGAAAATTCTCTGAATTCATCATTAGTCTCAATTTACATTTATTTTGATATTTATAATATCTATTATTTTCATCATTCATTAATAAGGTAATTGTTGCATCATCATTGTGTCATAAATAAATATAGCTATTTAATGTCTAAAATTTTTAAATAAAATACCATTATGTAGGAAATATTTGTATCTTTCTAATTCATATTTATAGTATAATTTATTTTATGTATATTTATATAATACAAATGGTTTAGCTATTAAACTACGAATTTAACACTTTTAACGCTTCGTTATATAAAATAATAATAAATGTTCTAATCATGTAAAATTGGAAAAAAAGGATTGTATGTAATTCTTAAGGTTTATTTGGGTCTAAATACACTTATCCAATAGAATTTCTACATGTGTTAGGTTAATTATAATATCATTTTGACCTATAATTACCCTGTTTACTTTTAATTATGGTAAAGAAAATTCAAAAGTTACTATTCATTAAAAAAATATATCCTATTGAACCAAATTTGACTTACTGATGTCAACCATATCTCATTTATTTTTTAAATTAAAGTTTTAGAATTGGTAAAATTATGTTTTATGAAAATTTGAAAATGTTCTTAGAAGGTGGGTAAAAGACATTAAAGAAATTCAATAAATTTTATTCTCTAATCTTATTATAAAATGAATCAAATGAATTTCATTGAACTAATTTATGTATTATGTATCTATATTTAATTTAAAATAAGTTTAAATAAAAATAATAATTATTTAAATAAAAGTCTGTTTTAAACAATAACAAAGGTTTTTCACTATTCCTAAAAAATTGAATGTTTTCCAAAAAATACCACAAAACTCACCCTAAGATAATTTTTATATTATTTATCCAAAAATGATTTCCATTTTACAAAATCATAAACATATGAGTTTCATTAATTAATATAAAATTAATTCCCATCATCAAAACCAGAAAGCTGGTTTTGAAGAAATAAAAACTACTAAAAGATTTACTTGCATTTGTGTACAATAAAAATTTGAATATACATCCAATGAAATAAATCATATAAAATGATAAAAATAAAATCTAATTATACTTTTAAACCACTAAAATTCATAATTAACACTATAAATTATTTCTTTTAAAAAATTTGATTTCAATTAAAATTTAGTATTTTCACTATTCATCAAAAAATGAATGTTATTATAAAAGTACAAAGAATTTATTGAAACAAAATTTTTATGTCCCTATTATAAATAAGAATATAATTTTATTAAATTGAATATATAAAATTGTCATATATTGGATTTAAAAAGGGTTCATAATTAAAAGGCTGTAAAATTTCATTTTTTTGAAGAATACCTATTATATTTGAAAAAAATGAATTTGTTCTTATATTATTTCAAAGAAACACATAATATGGATTCTAAAATAATATGGTGTTTATAAAATTCATTATGCAGTTAATACTATTCTTAACTGCCTTTTGAACGACTAGTTTGGTAAGTTGGGGTGCACTTGAATTCAGTTATCCTATAGAACAAGATATTGAATAACATTATAGATATAACATAATATGAAATTTTATGGTGTTACATTATACCATACTTCAATAAATTTCATCCTCACAATTTGGAAATTTTATTCAAAAATTTAATGTTAAAAATTGAAAGTACTTTTGTGGAAAACCCACTTCGGAAATAGGGTTAATAAAATTTATTTTTAATAAGAGGGAATGGGAAATGAAAAAGTCACCACCATAATAGGATTTATAATAGGATAAAGTTGGTGAAAATTTGAGACACATAATTGGACGAAAAATATAAATATTTATATGGAGTGATTGAGGTTATCAATCACAAACAAGTGAACTATAAATAGAAAATTGAGGGTCTCAAAGACAATAATCTATGATGACTTAAAATATTTTTGGTTCATCAAAACATAATGTATTAGGATATGAATTTTTTTGTTTTGAGATCCTTTCCCTAATATTTAAATATTAATTTCCTTATAGAATAAGAAAAAATATACAGGACCAGTATAATTCCATCCTTTAACTAATTTCTACCAAAATCTCATATTTCACTCCCAAATGATAATAGAACTAAAAAAACTCTATTTATACTAATTGTATTGGGATAAAAAATAATTTATAATTCATCTATCAGGCCTTTTAAAAAAACTACATTATACAATCTAGGAAATCATGTAGGCCATTGGTAGGTGATGCACAATTGTCACCCTTTGGTTGCGGTTTCTTGTCTCGCAGTCTTTCCAGACGCAATAGGTTGTTGCCCGACCTATGTGTTGTCCTTTTTATAACAAATCAAAAATAATCCTAAGACATGATTTAACCTTTATAATATCATCCAATTTTAAACACAATCTATTCCAACCTTTAGACTTATCCATAATACTTCTGTCCAAACTCACCGTCCAATATTTATAAGGAAGTTCACATAATATATATGTGAATACCTTAATTGTGTATTCTATTTAAATTTGGTAATAAATTGAATTTCAATAAAACCATATTTGAATAGGAATGTACATCATTATTTTTTCTGTAAATCATAGAATTCTAGATATACTCCTTAAATTAAAAAATGTTGTAATATCCAATAATGATGGAATAAAAAACCATTAATCACTTCCAAGGCAGTCACAAATATCTAATATAATTTATCCTAATTAATCATATCATCTTCCAAAATAAATACCTCAGTATCATGACCATATTAGAGTTTATCTTTCCTTCAACCATGTATTTTCCAAAATGTTTAACTTGTTATTAAGACACTTTTCTTGGAACCACACAATCTCAAATCCTTAATGAAATAACACTATAGTACAATCCTTATATACTCTGTAATTCATATATCTAGTACATCATTGGTACAACACTCATTGGAAATAATTCATTAATATCAAACTAATATCACTAGTTCTTCCTCTTAATATGTTGTAGTGCCATAACACTACCATTATCCCACATCATCATTTGCAATATACTCTGATGATTGGGACATTGATTCACGTAGTGTCCCATCACCTTGTAGATGAAACGTTGTACATTTGAAACCATTTTATTACCGTTTAAATCACATACTTGGTGTCCATTTTCACCACACTTATAAAAAACTTCCATTACTTTCATTAATTTACCATGGTTATTCTTTCCACAGTTATGACATATGTGAAAATCCTTCTTTCCCTTCTTCCATTTATCCATATTTATCTCTTCCATCCTATTATTCTATAGCTTCTCTTCAAAGCCATAAGACATAAAGAATTATTTATTATCTTATTAAAACATGAAATTATTTTTCTATATGATGAGAATACATGAGAGACTATTTCCCGTATAAATATTTGTTTCAGTCCAAGAAAGACATTGTCCTTTTTACTCATTGGATCATGCGTATTGCTAGAGTTTTCATTCCATCCGCAGGGCACCATTTCAAAACAATGGCATAAAATATGTTAGTTTATGATTCGAAATACATAATTCTATGTTGTAAAATACCTAAAATAAATTGAATAGTTCTTTCATACAATGGATATTCATAAAAAAAAATCGTTGAGGAGATATTTACCCAACAATCCTTAATAATTGTTTGTAATGAAATGTGAATTATTCTAAGCATATTCCCCAGAAGTGTCATAACCAAGAGTGAAGCAAGGCCCATTGTCGTGTATTAGGATACCCCGATTCAAGCCCAAAACTCCTTGCGGGAATTTCAACTCCTTGGTACATCTATTCCAGAGCTGCCTCGAACTTCTCATATCCAGAAATGGATGTATTTCATAGAAAATTCACAAAATATCTACATTAAGAAAATTTTAAGAAGTTATTCTATACTAATCCTAAATGTGAATCTTAGGGTAATGTTTCAAAATCATTGACGATCTAAATCTATTTTCAAGGTTCATTATAAAGTTCTTATGATACCAACTGTATCAACCCGATCCTAGTGACCCATATTCGGTGAATTATTTTAATATATTTTCATGATTACAAGGAATCAATTCTCAAAGGACCGATCATTTTATCAATCTTGGAAACTAGATTACATATATAAACGTTAAATTAAAATTTATAATATAAAATAGAACATAAATAATCCTTTGAGAATGATTTTATTCCCTTAAAAATACCTTTCATATCAATGAAAATGCACTTCATCGCAACTTGGGAAAAATAAGACATAATAAAGGGGTGAGCTCAGATGCTCACTAAGGATACAAATATAGCAGAAACTATCCTAAATAAAAATAAATATTTAAGGGAATGTTTAAGACTAAAACTAAATATTTTTAAACATAAATTTCATAATAATATAAGAAAAATAAATAAAATAGTGCCATTTATTTATTCACATGGATATTCTTCTAGTCAAATAATCACATGTAATATAAATGGATAATTTCATAATGATGGAATGCATAATTCCGGGCATCATAACCACATAGTCAAGGCATCATTCCAAGACTAAAAATAATGATTTTGTTAAGTACTTGTTCCAAGACACTAGTTAGTCTCATGAAACTTACCGATTCATCGAGGAGCTATAGAGGGCCCCACATGTCACATACTAAGTCCAATGCATTCCTCATATGAAAATGTTGAAACATAACATAATCATTCATATTAAAAATAGTATATGAAATTTCAATATATTAACCATAAAGCTATAATTTTATAAGAATAGTACATACACAGTCAAAAATATCATAACTCATTCAATACTATAAATAATATTGTGTTATAATAAATCATCCTCAATCAAGAATAATATCCTGTAAAGGATGTTGACATAGTTGAAAATGATCAGTAAAACTCTTTGAGAGAAATATCCATTTTCGTGAAATAATTTAAATGTAACACATTTAAAAAGGAAGTCATTTAAAATATATTTTTGAATCAAATTCTCACAAACCACTTTGATACATCTAAGTGTAATTAACATTTTAAAACAATCATGTCCCAAAGAATAAATTCTTAAAATCATTTTTAAACATGTACATTACTTAAACAGATTTGAAAAAATAAATCATTAATAAATTTCAAATGGTGATCTTGATAAATATTCCCTTCCAAAAAACCTTAAAATATTTATTTGGAGACAATTTTTATGAAACACGCACATGTGTGATGAAAATGCCCCAGTAAATACTTACAGATAAAAAGTCTCGAATAATAATGAGATTGAGGAATTAATCCTTACCATATAATTTCCATTGGTCAAGGGTATTTTAGACCTCCTGTATAATGACATAGTCTATTATTAAATTATAATAGAACTATATTAATATTTATTATATCATTCTTTATTAATTAATGTGTTTATACTACCCATTTAATAATAATTTATATGTTAAAATAATATTACGGGTAATAATCACTTTCTCTATCATACATGTTTTAACTTGTTATTATTTATCATATCACATATATCATGATTAATTGATTCTATAATATAAAATATTATTTCTGTATCATATATATTAAGAATGTAAATATGTATAATAACTAGATATATGAAATGGAAAAACACTGTTTGTGAGGATGGTAGGCCATATGTACGTATAAACGTTGTTTCTGTTTTTATATCGTATTGAATGGAATTAAGGAAATGAGATATATGGAAATAATTATATATTTATATATATATATTTCTAGTATTATTATTATCTCATATATTACATACTTATTAATAAAATATATTTTTATAATCATCATTAAATGGTGAATGTGTAAATGAATCTCTTCGTGTCGTGGAGACGGTAAGCCGTGCGTACGGATGAGCGATGATATCATTATATTGGTGGTGAAATATTATGTAATTGGATGTTGTATTATATATATATAATCATTAACACAATAATTTTATTTTTTTCATCAATTATACTCCTTATTATACCCATCCAAATTATGAATTGTTGATTAACAAACTACACCATGAAGTGGAGACGGTAAGTCGTACGTACGCACGTATGGTGAATTTCTCATTAATAGGATTGATAAAATATGGAATATAGTTGATCCATAATTATAATAACATATCAAAATGTATAAGGTACTGGAGTTATTATTTTAGTATGGAAAAAATAAAAGAAAGAGGAAGTGGAGAAGAAAAGTACTTTGAAAGATGTGATTAAGTAAGTATCTCTTCTTTGGGTTCTTCCTTTTTATTTAATAAAAAGGGATCATTAGGTTAGATTCTGATCAATTTAAGGCCTCTAGGTTTATGTGATGCTAGTTGTGAGGATATTTTATAGGGGTGGGCTGAGCGAAATGGCTTTGATGGTGTGATTTTGAGAGATGGGGAAGTACGCTTTTATAAGAGAGGTGAGAGTCACTTTAGAAAAAGTTTGAAATATTATTTTATTATAAAATAATTTTCTATTTATAATGAGTCCAGATGGATTTCTTTCGAGTATATGGTTGGTATGGGTCTAAATCATCTCATCCAATAGGTTTTAGACTGGATTTGGTCACAATATTATCCTTATCTTTTATATTTAACTCTTAGTTAAATAGTTAACTTTTACAATGTCTTCTTGTATTTTTTATATTACATGGTTAATAAACCTAATATAAAATGCCAAAAAAACTCAATTGGTTCATTAATTATATATATATATCAATATATAAATTTTCTGGCCAATCCATAGTTTTTTATGAGTATTATATCATTTAAGAATATAGTATTTCTTTTAGAAACTCATCTATGACAATTTTGAGACTATTTAGTATTTGGTTTTTGTGAAAGAAAAAAAACATGATTACTTCAAAACAGACACATTAAATCAAACCTAACATGTCATATTATGCCAGAAAATTCGTGGAATGCATCAAAATTCTCTATTTACATTTATTTTCATATTTATAATATCATTTATTTTAATCGTTCATTAATAAATTAACTACTACATCATCATTGTGTCATAAATAAATTTAATTATTCAATGTCTAAAAATTATAAATAAAACACCATGATATAAGAAATCTTTTTCACCAATAATTAATATTTATTGTTGAATTTATCATATGTATAACCCTATATTAAAAATGGTTTAATTATTAAACATCCAATTTATCACATTTAACTCATATTTGAATAAAATAATTATAAATGTCCTAATATAATATAGTTGGACCAAAAGAACCATATTTTATTCCTATGGTTTATTTTTATCAAAATAAATTTATCCAATAGATTTAGGACATGTGTTAGTGTAATTATAATATCATTATTTCATTAAATTATAATAAAATTCAAAAATTAGTAATCGCCAAAAATTATTTTCATCTTATTGGACCACATTTTACTTAATTATGTCAACAATGTATCTATAATTTTTGAATTTCAATTTACCAAAGCGGTAAAATCATTTTTTAGGAAAATTTGCAAATGTTCCTAGAAGGTTGGTAAAAGACATTAAAAAATTTTCAATAAAATTTTATACATTTAATTTTATTATAAAATGACTACAATTAATTACATAAAACTAATATAGGTTTTATGTATCTATGTTTATGTTAAAATAAATTTAAATAATATTAATAATTATTTTAATAAAAGACTGTTTTACACAATAACATAGTGTTTTCACTATTCATCAAAAATTGAAAGTTCTTAGAAAAATATAAAAAATTTACCCTAACATAATTTTGATTTCCTAAGTCCAAAAATGATGTATATTATTCAAAATTCAAGAGATATTATTTTCATTATTTAATTTAAAATTAATTTCTGTTATAATAATCCAAAAGCGTGTTTTTAAGAAGTAAAAAATATCAAAAGATTGACATGTGTTTATATATAATTTAACTGTAAATTTACAAATAATGACCAACATTATATTAAGTGATAAAAATATAATTTTATTATAATTTAAATCCACTGAAATTTGTAATTTAAAAATATAAATTATATTTATTAAAAAGTTTTTTTTCTATTATAATTTAATATTTTTAACTATTCATCAAAATATGAATGTTATCAGAAAAGTACCAAAAATTTATCCAATATAATTTTTTTTTCCATGTATAAAAATAATAATTTAATTTAATTAAATTGAATATATTGTAGTGTCAAAGTTTGGATTTACAAAGGGTTCCCCATTAAAAGGAGGTAAAATTGATTTTTTTTTAAATATTACTTTTATTATAAATAAATGAATTCGTTCTTATATTATGTATAAGAAATACATAATATAGATTGTAAAATTATATGTAGTATATAAAATTCAAAATGAAGTTGATAATATTCATAACTACCTTTTGAACGGCTAGTTTGGTATGTCGTGGTGCGCTCGAACTCGGTGTTGCATGTAGCACAAGATATTGAATTATTTTTAAAGAGATAACGTACTATAAAATCCTGGGGCGTTACAATTTATCACCTAGATATTATAATGTTTGGAATGAAAAAGAATAACAGAATTATAAAAATACAAGTCTTAAACATGTATATAATATGAATTATTTAGTGACCAATTAATTAAAATAGAAAATGAAAACTATTTGAAAATAAAGGAAATATTTTCCAAAAATTATATTTCTATGCACACAAACATGTTTTATCTTTATAAAAAAAAATTAAATTATGGTGACTTATTTTAACGAAATTTATATATTATATATTCAATAAAAAATTTAACATCCGTCTTTTTTGTTTTTTAGATAAGAGATAATAATAAATACAATTTAATGTATAAAATCATTATTTTTCTAAAAAGAAGTTATTCCTCTACTTATGAAATTATTTTTTAAATTTATTTCTTCCTCTTCCAAAGAATATATTCAAAAAAATCAAAATTATTTTTGAATAATAATTATAAAAATATCTGGGAAGTTATTTTTTTGAGATTTTCTAATAAAATAAAATTTTGAGGAATAGTTAAAAATACAGGTATAATTTAAGAAATATGATTTATTTTAAAGATATTTAAAATGTTAAAATTATTATATTATCATTTTAAAATTTAAATTTATAAAATTTTAAATCTATTAAATCCAATTTATTTTATTGGAATCAATTCATTATTTTCATTTTATGCCAAACCATTGGAAACATACGAAACTTTTCTCTTTAGAAAACTGCTTTTTTCATCACATATACATGATTAATTTTAAATTAAAATTTTCCACATCTGTGAAGTGATATCAGAAAATTATTTCTCATTTTTGGAATCATAAAAATTTATACTTTTAATATGTTTAACTACATTTTTGACAAAAATAAAGAGTAAAAATAAGAAAATTTAATTCTCTCGGTTAAGGTGAATAATGAGTTTACCATGGAGTTAATAGAAAAGGATATGGGGTAAAATAGCCTGTAAACTTTTCCAAAACTAATTTGAGGGGAATATAATCACCTTATAAGAAATAAAGTTTTATAATTGACCATTTTAGATACATGGGTCTTCTATATAATTTGGGTACACCTTTTTCATTTCCCAAATAAAAAGTGTTCCACTCACCTCACTTATAAAAGGAAACCACATCTCATATCCTCCACAAACATCCAAAAGAATGTGCTTGGGGTAATGCTTATGAATTTTTATTTATTTATCCCTTCCAAACATCTTATATTAATTATTTTTTTCATAAATTAATTTTATCAAGGCTTTTACTACAAATCATAATATTTTTTCTGAAGGAGAGGTAACGTTCGTAATAGAGCATTTCAGATTATTTCTTCCCCCATGTCCTTATGTTATTATTAAAATAGGATGATATAATAAACTCAACATGTAAAATATAATTTTATTTTTTATCTTATGTTAACAACCAATTATAATCTCCACTTCCATCATATTTGATACTGATTCATCATTTGTGTGTATGAGGGACTACCACCCAAAAAAAACGATGTTATTCATTTTCCCTCACCACAACTCATGATTAGATAAAATTATAGATTAAATATATATAAATTATATTTTTGATATAATTATACTTTTAAATCTTTTATATAACATTTACCTTCTTAATTTCTATTTTATGATATTACGACAAGGTTTCTCATGTGTATGGGGGACTACCACCTCATGAAACGATGTTATTTGTTCACGGTCAACATTGACCATAATAATGATTTTAATTGAAAAAATGCTATATATATGACATAACAGTTATTCTATTGTGTTATTATATTATATATCTCTCTTTAATTCATTCCATCTTGAAAATGAAAATAATGTTCAGGCATACGTACAACCTTCCATCATCATGAACAATTTACTTCAATTTCTATCTCTATATTTAGGGATTACGTTAAATCCATGTATATTGAAAATATAGTATATATATATAATGTTTAACAGATTTTATGTTATGTAACAATGATCAATTGAACAATATAAATAATAAATCAAAATATACATGAAAAAAAGAAATTATTACCTAAAACGTGACTTGAACATTAAAATGTTAATAAACATGTAATAAAAGGTAAATGTAAATAATATATCGTATGATATAAATAATTTTGTTTTTATAATATATTTTTAACAAATCGATGTTTATATTATATAAGGTTTTAATGTATACAATGGATGTCGATACATAAGGTAAGAGATTTATGTCTCACTTTTTACTACTGTGAGACACATTCCATATTCACAACCTATTTATTTTCTATATTGTATATACTGACTAGTAATGTATTTTTACATGATTTTAATATAAATTATTGTTATTTAAATATCTATTTCAGATTCTCCACTTCATAGGGACCATTCTCCCAAATTTACTAAAGTGGTATGTGATTTTTGTCTCAATTTATTATCTTAGTGACATTCGTTATATTGTGAACCAGCTAAATTTATGAGGTGTATATACTTCCCATTTGAAAATTTATATCATTAATATACTTATTTACCTGATATTTAATAGTTTCATATAATTTTATTCTTTTGTAGGGCTTATGATACAATTGTTACCAATGTGGTAAACATTTTATCTTTTAATGTCATCTTTTATCCGGATTGTTAGCGATTATGCTTCTAATGAAAAAATCATATGATCTATCTATGATGAAAATAATGTATTTTATTATAATATAATTATTATTTTACTTTTCATATAGATGTACCATTTTTTCTCCCTTTGGTACATTAAATGTTTAATTTTCTTTAAAGAAAATCTACTTCATCTCACTCTTATGTCGAAAACCCTTTCTCTAACATGTTATTATTTCCTAAAAACACCTACAAAATATATATTCTCTAATTATTGTTAAAACAATTTTAACCATTTTTTACTTTAAATTTTTTTTAAAAGGAATCTTCATTTTATTTTCAAAACATTCCCCATTTTCTATTTTCTAAAAACATAAAAAGAATATATTTCTAAATATGAACTCTATGAATATAATTTCATGACATCATGAATATTAATTGTTTAAGAACACATTATAACATTCAAGGGATATTTTATAATAAAATTTTATTTAAAATATTTTATGAACACTAATTTTTAAAAGGCAATGTTCAAAATGTAAATTTTATATTCCTAAAGAAACATTCCTTATTATCTTTTGAAAATCACTTCTTATCTAATATGATATCCTTTGATGTTTGATAATATTTAACTGGGATATGAACCAATTGTACCATCCTTATTCGTTATGTGGATGATTTAGGATTATTTTGAAGATATGTTAATAAAACCCTTTTTCCTTATACAGATTATGTTATGATAAAAGATTTATGATTTTCAGGGACATGAATGTATGTATTATGTGTTGGGTGGGACATATATCTACTTACAAGGCATTGGGAAATGATTTTTATTACATGAGGTCAAAGCGTACACGATTCATTATCCCATTCCCAAAACACTCTATATAAGAGGCTCTCCCAAGCCCAAAAGAGGGTAAGTGAGAGTTTATCCTATGCAAGAAGCCGATGCATCAGTGGATTTACCAAGCCTAAAATGTTATGAAGGTCATGGTGGGTAGTATTGAATTAATATTTTATATTATTATGGATATTCCAAAAATATATTACTTATTACAATGTATTTATCTAACTAATGATTTTCATTGACTCTAATATGATTCAAAATTTATGAACATCAATGGTGTTTTCACTGAATCATGTTTATCATTCATGAGGCAAGGTACACCTTGTTTTTTATGTTCTGATGATTCATTGGTAACTGAATAATGGATTGGTACCACTGAAAAAATATTTTTCATTTTGTAGTGATCAAATCATGAAAGGGTCATTTTTTTCATCTATCATTTGGACAGAAAAACAAATCAATTGATAAATATTATACCAAATACAATTTCATGAGAGAGAATTGGTTCAATAGAACAAGGTAGGCTTATAAATAAGTTTTTCAACTATTTATTTCCTCATGTTCCTCATAAAAATATTTTAAGGGGAATTTTATGAGATAAAAAAATATTATGATGAATATGTTGGTACCTATGAGGAATTGGTTTCATGTATTGTTTTGTACGATTATTGTATTATCATCTAACCAGCATGAATAGTTAATCAGTTCGTTAATTAATTAAATCCAAGTATATAAAGGGTGGAAGAGATATTTGACATGAATAGATATTAATAAATAATTTTTTTCTATTTGGATGTAAATTTATATTGTATTTACCCATAAATTCTATGTATTTGATTTGAAAATCAAGAAGGAATTCAACGAAAACTCAACAAACCATTTTGAAAAGAAGAGTTTCATTCCTAAATATGGAATGTTCCGAAGAAAACATTGTGGAAATTTTATAAAATGGAATACTAAATGTTTTATGTGTGTAAAGGAAGGCCATATAGTGGATGAATGATTAAGGGACGGTAAAAATATAGATATTGATACAAATATATAGAATGCTCCAAATAATTTTCCACTCATGATCTAGTGATTAACAAATAAGGAGTTCTCAAATTATGTGAATCAATACCCCAATCCATAATATAATGTGGATGGAAATCAAAAAATAATTAATGTATAAGGAGTAAGGTAAAAAATATGAAATTAAAATGGTTTAAGTGAATCATGATAATTAGTGTACAATTATACTCCCCTCCTAATTTTGGAATTTAATGCATGATTTTTTATGGTCATGTTCTATGAAAATGATGTTGTTAATAATTTATTGAAATTTCATATTATTTTGATCATTAACTATTTCTATCAATATAGATTCTAGAAAAATGAAATCACATTTTATATTCTATTGGTACAAGGATTAACCCATGGTTCAAAGAGAAACTAATTCGTATAAGATAATATCTTATTTAAGGAATAAATGGAGAATTATATTTTGGAATATTATATTTTTCTATGTAATAAAAAATTATGAATTACGGATTAAATCATGAGTTTATTAGTTTATGGTTTATAAAAAATTCAATTTCATAGAAACCCCAATTGAGGATTTACCATTATAAGTGTTTATCAAAAGAAATAATAATTTAAGAGGAATTTATAATATTATAACCTCTTGGTTGTATATTAATACTAGTGAAGACATTATTTAATTATAAATGTATTTACACTCTCTGTATATGTGAATAATCATATTGGTATCATTTAGGTTTTGTCTTATCTTTGATGTTGGGGTAATTATTGGTTATAGTCAATCCACTTATGTAGTCACCAAAATTTGATGTAATCTGCATAGATTATTATCTGGAACGTCTTTATAGAATATAAATTCAAAAAGTGGTAAATTTTCTAAGTGTAACACATTTAATTGTATCTAATGTGGATCTCAATTATACCACTTGGTTTTGGAGAAATCTTCATCATGATGTTGATATTGATATGGGTTCTAGCACTATGTATCATCTTTAGATAGATTGTGAGTCTAAGAGAATAATTATAAATCTAGATGATATAATATAATATTTTTTATTTATTCAAATGGTTTCTGGAATAACAAACATCCTATAGTTGAGTTTTTGTATAAGAATAGCACTAACTCTACCATTCAAATGGATATTTTTTAATCCATTTATGGAATGATGTGTAGAACTCTAATATATTCTAATATAATTGTAGAAAGGGAGCTATTGGAACTATAGAAATTTGATGAAATCAAAAATATGTTAGATCAGTTTAAAAACACATTAGGCAAGAACCCATTTGACAAGCATGTTTTGATGAAAATAATAGTTGTCATATAGAATTTGAATTTGGAGATAATGTGTTTCTATGAACTTATCCATAGATGAAATAATGGTAAACTAAGCACTATGTATATCTACCCCATTAAAATTGGTTATCAGATAAGGAAGGTTGATTATAGCTTGGTACCACTACCGATCCACTCTCAAGTGCATGACGTGTTCCATAAATCACTCCTGAGGAACTACATATATAATCCATCACATGTACTGAACTCAGAGGTCACACCATTAGAAAATGATATTTCATATAAGGAATAAATAATGTGGAATCAAGAAAATATAGAGAATTATTCAGGAAACAAGTAAACTAACATGTTCCTTGTTTTATTGGGAAACCACCGATATAAGGATTTTATGTGGGAACCTAAGTATGTATTGAGGCATATGTATCCTATTTTTTTGTACCCCAGTGATAAATTTCAAGGGAATTTGTAGAATAAAAAATCATGAGATTTTGTGATTTTCATTTCATATTTTACATTACATGAAACATTAATAGCTTTAAATACCTGAAACACTGAGTTTATTTTGTATTACATAGTACACAGAGTGTAGCTATGATTACGCAGATCCCTGTGTAGAAATGAAATATAAAAAACTCTGAAAATATATTTTTTTAATATGATATTTATCTTCTAGAAAGTGGAATAGTGAATATGAATAATTTTATATAAATTAGAAAACATATAGTTTACACAAGTATATAAAATTAAATCTTGGTGACTAATTCGTTATAAATTGAAATAAAAACTATTTAAAAACAAAAGAAAATATTTTCTTGAAAACTAGTTTTTATGCACATAAATAAATTTTGTCAACATATATTAAACATATAACTTTTAGTTAATTATTTTAATAAATTATATATATTATTCAGTAAATAATATTTTTAACTTTCATCTTATTAGTTTTCTAGAAAAGAGATAAGATTTCATCCAATTTTATACATAAAACTGTATTTTTATAAAAAATAAGTTTTTTCACCTTTTATGTAATTTTTTTATAATAAATATTTTGAACTAATATAATTTTTAAAAAAAATTAATACTAATTTTTGAAGTCATGTTTTTTTGAATTATAATTGAGTGAACTTTTGAGAAACATCTGAAAGATTATTTGTTTTGATGAATTTTGAAAAATTAGTGTTTTTTATGATTTTTCATTTATTTTAAATAAATTAACAACATAAAACTTATTTTAAAATGGTTTAAATGTATAATTAGTAAAATTTAATATCTTTTAAATAAATTTAGGTCATTGGAATCAATTTCATATTGAATATTTTTTAAAAAAACTTTATAATCATTTAAGATTTTTCTCTTTAAAAATCAGTTTTCCATCGCATCTATAAGATTAATTTGAAATTAATTTATTCCAAATATATTAATGTAATTTGTTTTTTTATATATTTATAATATTAATAATATATATTATATAATAAGTTATGAATAAATTTTTAGCATTATGAAATGTAAAAACAATGCAAATTAATTAACGATGTAAATGTGAAAATGGGCATACTAGTGGTTAAACTAATAGAAAAAGGTTTAAAATGATCTATAAACATTTAAAAACACCATTTTAGTTCAATATTTACATAACATAACCCTTAATATTTGATAATGGTAAATATCGTGGCTTACTTCTATGGAAAAACATTGGCACACTTTTTTTCATTAAAAAAATTCATTTTTGACACTCAACTCACTTATAAAATGCCACCCACTCTCTTATCCTATGCACATAAAAAAAATTACATTCTCCAATAACTGCCAAAATATCTTAATTTCATCCATACTATTATACAAGAATCATTATTTTGTTTAAAAATCCATCCAAGGAAGGTTTTTGGAGGAAAAAAAGAAGTAGCTAGTAGGATAAGTATCATTCCTAATTATGAATTTTATTTTATTTATTACACCAACTCATTCAATTTTTATTAAAAAATTATGATATAAAAATATAATTATAAAAAATGAAATTATATATATATTTATTGGATTTTAATAATCTACAACCATCTCTACTTCCATCAAATGGGATATAAAATTATCATTCATATGTACAGTGGACTATCACCTCAAGAAACAATGTAATTAAATTTATGTCACCAATAATCAGGGATATATATAATTATGGTCATATGTTTATAAATATTAAACTTGGTTTGGTATAATACCTACTGAATTAGTCTCTTGAATTTGACTTATTACATTCT
Source organism: Viscum album (assembly GCA_963277665.1). Classification (NCBI taxonomy): domain Eukaryota; kingdom Viridiplantae; phylum Streptophyta; class Magnoliopsida; order Santalales; family Viscaceae; genus Viscum; species Viscum album. Next base: position 1,505,216,436 of record OY728152.1, read on the forward strand.
TTTATGTGGGAATACGACAACATCTCTCATATATACATTGGATTATTTCCATGTAAGGTGATGTGATTAATTCACTCAATACATGGATGTCTATATGGATTGGTTTAATAAAAAAATATGATGTATATGATATTTTTTTGAAATATTTTATTTACCATTCATTCATTCCTTCCATAGAAAATTGGAATCAAATTTCTTGTGTGTGTATGACATACCATCTACAGGAATTGTGTATTTTATTTCATATCTCAGACTTTTTTGGGATAATATAAATACATATATACTAAATATATATGATGTTTATATACGTCCTGACATATAGTGATTATGGAACCACGATCAAGTTAAAATAACCATAATTACTTATCAAAACATATATGAAAAACAAATCAATTATTTCCCAAAATTGATATTGACCTGAAATGTTTTATAAATTGGTAATAAATAGATTATGTATATATTATAATTTATGATATATATAATTATTTTCCTATAATATATGAATTATAATCGAAAATTTATTATACAGGAGGTCCAAACATGAATGAATGATTTCAAGACATAAAGAATGGGATTCCTATGTCACTTTTTTACTTCTGTAAGACACATGCGATATTCACCACCTATTTGTTTTATGTGATTTATATAGAAAAAATTAGTTTAATTTATTATTATTATTATTATTATTATTGAGATTTATATATTCATATGATTCCCTCTCTCTCCCTCATGGGGTTTACGGTTTAAAAGATAAAAAAGTGGTATTGGGTTTTTTTCTCAATTTATATTCTTAAATGACATTAGATATATTATCCACCTACCTTATTTTATGAGGTTTAAATATTTCCTCATTTACATTTTATATCATAAATACAAATAATTTAATGATATTTAATTGTTTCATTTGATTTCATTCCTTTATGGAATTAATTAATCTAATTTTCCCCAAGTGGTAATGTTTTTATGTTTTCTTCTCATCATTTATTAGGATTTTTTATGATTCTGAATCAAATGGAAAAATATTATGATCTATCTATTAATAAAATAATTTTATTTATAAAACTCTTATGAGTAATGAACTTGTTTAGTAATAATACCATTTTTCCTCTCGGTGGTAATTAAAATTAATGATAAAATGTTTTCATGTAAAATATACATTATCTTTCATTTTAGCCGAATATATCTTTCACTTCTAGGTTAATATATTATAAAAATGAGAAAAAAATTGTTTTATTATAATATGTTTACAAAATTTCCCATCTATTAATTTGAAATTTTTTAAAAGGAATCATCATGTTATTTTCCAATCAATGACCAATTAGATTTTTCAAAAATTGTGAAAGGAATCTTTGTCCAAAAATGTATAAAATAAATAGAATTTCTATACATAATGAACCTAATTTTATTTTATGATGATTTTTTATTTTTCGACTATAATTAACAAAGAAATGTATTTTAAACAATTTTGGTGGAATTTAATTGTTTAAAATGTGATTTTCAAAATGTAAATGTTAATTTCCTTAAGTAATATTCCAAGAGATATTTCAAAATAAAATTACAAATATGAAGATAAAAATAAATGTTACATAATATTTAATAAGGATGTGATTCAATTTTAAAAATATCTCACATCCTCATTATCTAGAAGAGTGATGGGGGATTTATTATGCCTTAGGTGGCATCCCTAAGATAGAAACATCATGAAATAAATTCCAAGGGCCTGAAAAAAGTTTGGGGGATTATTTAACATTTGAAAGTAAAAACATCACAAAATGATTTTTAACCAAACAACCCACTACATGACACATGAGTACAAAATAAAATGAAAAAAATATATAAGAAACCAAACCATATCATAGTATTTTCAGAAAAAAAAATACAACATTCAAGGAAAACCAAACACTCAAAAAAAAAATTAGAAACCAAAGCACACCATCACAAGCGACACCAAATCCAAGATCTATGAAAAAAACACATGAATTCCCACAATATAAATAATAAATACTATGTAAATATGATATTTTTCTTTTACCCATGTCCTGATAGATGACTTTAGAAAATGCACAACAGTTCCAATTAATGGGTTGAGTCTAAAATCAATAGTATTTCCCCAATGAATCTTCATGTCATGCCCCGAAGGAATTTTTTTAGCACATTTATATAAAACAATATAAAATATTTAAAATATTTTATATCAAATCTAAACTAGTTTTCCATAGAAATTAATTGAAAATTCCTTTATATCCTTTCGAAATTCCATTTGAAAAAATATGGTCCATGATTTCACACATCCAAGAATTCATTCACATGTGAAATTTTTCATACCCATGAGTGGTCTCTCGTTGATATACCAAGTAGAAAAAAGGTAACTAATACATTTTCCACTAATGGAACACATCCTTTATATAGGAATACATATAATAAAAATTCACTCAGACCAACCATGTATGAAAAATTCCACAACAACCCATATAGCATAAAAATATTATTTATTTAAAACATTTCAACTTCAATTAAAAATATATTAAATCAAAACAATATATTTAACATTTAAATTTTAAATCTATTGTGGATGAGTATTTTCCCCAAAATAAACCAATTTTACCAATTTCTCAAAACTAAAACTTAAGATGTGTCCCAAAATGATGCCCCCAAAATTTCGTAATCATTTCATAAAAAATAATATTTAAACATAATCTTACCGGATTTAATCATGTGGAGTTTAGAAAACAACCACCTACTTTACAATTTTTGGAAAAAATGAAGAATGATATAATGATTCACTAGATCTGATCAAGAACCACATTTCTTTCCATAAATCCAAAAAGTAATCATATAGATATCATAATTATACAATTAAATTATAAGGATTAATCACTAGTTTATTAGATGTATGATTAAATGATAAAAAAAATAATAGATCATATAAGAACATACAAAAATATAGAATTATCTGAAAATATAGATCTCCAATTATATTTGAATCTTAAAGAATAAGCTCATAGATTGAAGGGGAACATCTTTCTAGCCTCAAGAGAAAAATAAATTATAGATTATGAAATAATAGGCATATAAAAGGGGTCCAAGTACATAATTTAACTTTGGTCCATAAATTTTTTATATATAATTGTAAGCCACATTATTTGGCCACATTGTTTGGAAGATCATTTCCCAACCTTGTGGTGATACTACATAAATCCAACCCCATGCGTGGATAGAAAAATAGAGAACTAACAATGTGGAGTTACTGTCCTTCCGTCAAAATTACCAATAGTTTACCTGATGTGGTGCATGATTTATACTTACAATGATCAAACAATTTACAACCATAAAATCTTCTAAAGCATTCCAAAACACCACTGATCATCCAAAAAGATAACCAGGTAAACAAATATTATTAAATTAAATTTATAAAGGGTCACTTACTTGAAATCAGGGATACAACATTCTACCTTCCATTACTCTTTCTTTCTCAAATATATTAAAACATGATTTATCTATAATGAGTTAGGGACACTATTCTGTCGTTTCTATTTAATAGACCCATGTTTTTTTATTGAATTGGGATATGGTTCCCTAAAACCCACAATAGAAAAATGATTCTACTATGATTGTCTTTATCTTGGATATCCACATTCTATATCTACCTGAGAATCACTTTAGAATTTAGATCTCGTCAATTTGATCTTATCGATTCACATGGACAGGTACATTTTGGTACTTCTTTAAGTAAGATACTTGAAACACAATGTACATAGAACTGAAAAATGCCCAGGATATCAAAATTTATTCCACCTCCCAAATAGGATAAACTTTCTCAAAAGGGATAATATATTGAGTAGATAACATTCCCTACATAGCAAAAAAATGATGCTCAGTCCTTAGAGTGATTCTAAAAAAATAAATGATCACACAGCTAATGTGTTAATGGAGACTAAAGATGATCCACATATGATTTATGATGACTATGAGATATATCAATCATTTCTATGATCAAATAATACTTTTATGTTGTCTCTTTTACATGGGTGGATCAAACTAGTGAATTATGACTTATATAGGTGCATAACACAGAGAAAGATTACAAAACACATACAATTCATGAAAATGATCCCTATGTATCACTGTCTGAAAAATATTTTTATATGAGAACCCCATTAATTGGAATTGATCATATCACAAGTCATTAAATACATTATATAAGACATAATAATTTCCTCCAATTTTTGTATTAACCTTTTAGACATTCCATTAGTTTGTGGATGGTAATCCATACATATATATCAATATGTTTCAATGGATTTATATTATAATTTACTAAAATAAGATGAAAACCCGTGTTTTTATCTGATATGATTGAGAACGGAATTCCATATAGCTTTAGAATTTTATGAATGTTTATATTTGGACATGAATTACACTGAATTATTTTCATGAATCAAGATGTATTGAGATCACTTGTGATTTTATCCATTAACACCCATATGGAACCATGCCTCCTAACTTTCCTTGGTAGAACCCTTTCCAAATCAATTTCTACCCTTTCCAACATCCACATTGGATTTGGTAAATACTGTAATATGTACTTTGGTTGTTAGTGTTCCATCTTGACCTAATAGCATGAAATCAAACTCAAATCAAAACTTGGCCACTTCCATTATAATGATTACTAGAAGAACTATGATTTCCACTCTCTATACCTTTTTTATATCCTATAATGAACAATCCATCTCGAATTGTGGTAGACATTAATATATTCCTTATAAAAAATCAATTTTACCATTATTAGATCTCCAAACCTCAAAATAAAACTTTCATCCAACTTATATCCCAAAATGGTCTCCAACCATTGAGTTTTGACATTATTGAAAACATTTAGAATTAGATATATGAGCATTTATAACTTGATCTACCAAATCCAGAACAAACCAAACTAGAATGAAAACTACAACATCACCCTAGTTGGTTTAATGTAGGTTAGTGTCTACTATGATTGACATCGGCTTCCACTGATCCAAATCATATTTAGAAAACTAGTTATAAGATTTCATTCTTAATAGAACAACCCCTAAATTCCCTTACCCAATTTATGAATCGATTCAAAGTCGAACATTTTAATTCATACCTTCCACCTCCACTACCATAGGTTTAAATATCATTGCTAGAAAATGTGTTTTAAATTTTAATATATATATATGGACTGTAAATTTATCACAAAAAATAATAATAAAACAATTTATTCAATTTATAGAATACCTAAGCTAATGAAAAAGTTGGTGTTGGGTTTTTCATCTAATACAACATAACTACAATGATCCCTAAGACACGACATGTTCTCTCTGAAAGATAATATATCCCATCCAAGATTCTATTGAATCATAATATACTAAATATCCCTATCAATAAATTAGTAATGTGATATCATGGAAATTGATTGTGAAATTCATTTGTATACTCTTCATGGGAAGGAAAATCCTCCATGGGAAGATTCCTATTATGTTAGTAAATGAAAACATAATATCAACCAAGATACTATTTTTCATAATTCTTGGATAGAGAAAAAAAGTTTAGGTGATGGGTTAGCTCGTGAAGGGGAAGATGACGAGGCCGTTTAGGTTTAGGACAACGTGGGTTCCATTCCAATTGAATGAAATAACAATATACAAGAAGATTAAATCATAATTCATCAATTCATTACACATTTATTTTTAATTTATTGTATGTTTTCTAGTGATGTACCTTCACTTTTATTTCTATTATTAAAAATTTTATTTTATGTCAGTGAGAATGGATTCTAATGTATGTATAACCATTAGATCATTGTAGGATTTCTAAAAATCCTCGTTCCATTGGATTTGAATTAACTTCATCGTCAAATATGTCATAGATGATGGAAAATATATATAATAATTTACAAAGCATCCGTAATGTCTTTATAAGCCTAAAAAACACATATATGAATGAATGTCAACACTAGTTTAAAAAATATAGCATCATTTTTCTTTCTTGGAATAATTTTTTTTCAGAAATGAACTAGCCTTGTAATCTAACATCTTGAATGCATAAATAATAGTTTGATAACTTGAAGAATAGAGGATGCTCTGGCAAGATACCCAACACTATAGCAAAGTGTTTCTCATGATCCACCATTATCGTTGAATACACCAAAAATATCATCAAAATACACCACTATAAAATAATTTAGACACCCTGGAAATATTTTATTCTTCGATTCGATAAATTTGGTTTGGGAATTCCTAGAATCAAGAGGAAAAAATAAACTCATAATGGACACATTTATTTCTGAAAACTTCATTCCAAATAACCTCTTTTTAAACACAATGTTGGTGATATCCTGAATGTAATTAAATTTTAGAGAACCTATAAGAACCCCAAATTTTTTCAAATATGTTATCAATTCTTGTAAGAGGATATCAAATCATAATTGTATCATGGGTAAACATATTATAGTGTACAAAATTCAAAATAGATACATCTGAAATATTGAATTTTTTTTCTGTCCTAGCATATGTGCCTAGTCAGATGAACCCTTAAATTTATAACCCTTAAAACCGATCCCTCAATTCCATTAATTGTATTGCTTCCATCAAATAAGATATAATGTAAATATGATTAGTCCCTGATAGTAGATCAATCCAAAAAGACAATTTTATTTTGAGTGGAATCCCAAATAAGTTACTAAAAAAACAGAAATAAACTAGTCTAAAATGGATGGAAAATATATATTCTATAATATCATATATAGGTTCCAAAGAAACTACTATCAATTTGTAACTAATATTTCCAATGATCAGTACTAATGGTCCTTCTCAACTTGTGTCCTCTACCCAATATCCTTTATAAATATACATCAAACCATCCTAAGATTTGGAAATCATATTTTATTCATAACAATTGATATTAGAATTAATGTTCATTAGAAAATCACTTCCATGAATAAATTCATATACATCATTTTCTATCATACATAAATACTAAACCGATATATCCCCACCGATATTTTTTGAAAACAATAAACATTTTTAGGCCCACCAATCTCATTTTCCCAAAGGTTTTTGGAGTTTTAAAACAGATCGAATCCTCTCAACATATAAAACCATCGAATCAATAACACATAATGGAATAAATATGTAAGATGTGACCATATGAAATAAATCTTTTATCATGGTAGAGTTAAAAATAATAATACCTCTCAACAGTGAATTTATGGAAAGAACGTCCATGATCACATGATTACATCAATCAAATGTCTTAATTGGTACATGTTTCTCTTTATTACTCTTTTGATATTTCACTGGTTGAGGTGTCATGGTGTTCTTTTCATCTCCATATCTTCGAAATTTCACTAAAGATATTTATTCATCTACTGTAATCCCATAAAAGTATATGATGGTTGAGAAACATGAGACGGGTAACTAATACTAGATCTAGGATCACTACCACAATATCATTGAGGATGTCACATCTAGTTGCAATAATGAAATGAACATGGGATTTATGTACATTATAAAATCATATTCTAGAAAACTCATACTAAAAACTTCAAGGATTATTATTTGGATAAGGATTATATTTGACACATTCCATGAAATATAATTCTATGATATTTCACCTTATTTGGAATAAGTGTCCCTCCTCCACTTGTTTCTGGAATTGGAGTTCCCACTTATTCCTGTATGAATAAAAGTTCTTTCTCCGACTGTTTTCCCAAGATGTATGTTTCCATAACCACATCTCTATTGATAATTTAATTATTATATTTCTTATAAAGAATAATAATCATTGGGAGATTTTTTTTTCAAATTATATTTTAAAATTAATTCATTTTGGGATACAAATTCTTTATATTATGATTAAATTTAGAGTAAATTAAAAAATTTAGCTACATACTCTATTATCTAAAGACCGTGTTGCTCCATACTAATGATGTTCATTATTTTATAAATTTTAAACATGTTAGGATTTTTTTATGAAAATATATTCAAAATCATTAAATTCCATTCTTTTTGACAATTTATAATGTCCCACTACACTCCCAAACTATGGTGATATATCCTCCAGAATATATGTTTCCAGATTATCATTAAAATTTTCTATTGTCCTAATGAAATAGAATATATGATTCATCCTATTAAAATACACTTCTACCTTTTCAATCATTAAATCACCAAAGATTATTGGTATATTTTTATTTTGTAACTAAAATAAATAGTCCACTTGTCTTGGTTCATCTTTTATGTTTCCTCTATACATGTCCTATAAATCCAGGATAATACATTGCACCAACTATTGGTTCACCTGCGGATTAGGTTCAACCACATTCTTAGCAGAATCTTCTAATTGGTTCTTTTGGTTCCATCTCAATTCCATTCAAAAAAACCAAAACCAAACTCTATTTAGTACCACTCTATTGAAAACATAGTATTAACTATTTATAATTACCATTTAATAATGTTCTGAAATCTTTTTTATCCAAAAAAACTTTTTCAACTATCAATAGAATACACAACTAATAAATTTAAAAATTACATAATTTGAAAACAATTCCATTACTTTTCAAAAATAATTAAATCTTACCTTTTACATAAATCATTCACTGAATAATGAAAAATTCATTCACAGTGGCCAGTCTTACAATTAAGGCATGTAACACAACTCTCATTGGGAAAGCCCATGGCGATGTGTTGATAAATCACATATAAATTTATAAAAATACTCATGTACATTGACACCCAATTAAGTGATGTTCTTAATAAAAAGGTTAGTTAAACCTTTTTATGCTCTACATTCCATGTTCCTACAATCATATACAATTCCATAATCCCAAAATAAAAATGAAATTATAAATATTGAGATTATGTCCTACTCCAGGACTAAACCCAACAAATACCCAAACCCCTCCTCAATTGCTATAGGAGTGACATGGGAGATACTTGGCCATAGGTTACATCCCCAAGACAAAAAAGGTTGAAATTAAATACCAAAGGCCTGAAGGACATTTGGGTGGTGGTTTTACCTTTTAAGGATAAACCATCCATAAAATAACTAAAACCATTCAAACCACTATTTGATGTCGTTGTACAAAATATAAATCAAAACATAACCAAATAACCAAAACATATCAGATAAGAAGAACAAAGGAAAAGAAAACATCCATGGAAAACAACTGAATCATGTCCAAAAATAAAACCGAAGTTCATCATATCCAAATACACACAATAATTGATCAATGATCCAACTCAACATGAAATCCCATTGTATCAGGAAGCATCACTAAATAACTTATATAAATTTCTTTTCCAATGTCTATATAGAGGAAATTCGGAAATGCACAAAAGTTCCCAACATGTGGGTGAGTATGAATTTAGTAGGATTTCCCCAATAAAATTCCAAATCATTAAAATAAGACAATACCTATTATCACATTAATATAAAATATATTAAAATAGTTAAGAAAAGGTTATATTAAATACAAACTTGTTTCCCATGATAAGTAATAATAAAAATCCTTTAAAACCATTATCAATTCTATTAGGAAAATCCACTCCATGATTCCAAACATCCAAAAATGAATTCCTAGGAGATAGTTCAATCCTCCGGATCAGTCTCTAACCGATATTCAAAATAATCATAAGGTTACCAATACTAGGATCCCTAATGGAAAATGCACCATCCAAAAGGTCACATCTAACGCAAATGAATTTAGTACGACCAAATATTCCAAAATCCATACTATACCATTTCATATAAAAACATTATTTCATTAAATAATTTCTATAAAAATGTATATGAATGAATTAAGATCCATAATTTCAAAATTTCCATATGAAAATTATTATCAAAGATGATTTTCCATAAAACCATCCAATTTCCAAAATTTCTCAAAACCATTAAATATGAGTTATGAAACATGGACCACAAATTTTTTTCACAATAATTACCCAAAAAAATATTTCATGATTATCATGAAAGTCATAATTTTGTGGATTATAAAGAGAGTCCACCTACCCTATGATGGTTATTGAAAATGATAAATGATAAAACAATTCTCAAGATCCTATCATGAAAGATATTTCATTCCATAGAACCAGTAATGGAATATATATATATATATATATATATATTTCAGTAAAATTCCATTAGATAGGATGGATCTATCACTAAAGGGTTAGATTTAATGTTTTGAGAGAGTATTTGGGAAGAGATATATGTAGACTAGCCATGAATACAAGATTATTGGTGAATCTAGATCTCTAAGGGGCTTTGAACCTCTGGGAATTTCTTTTGGATCGATGGATAACATCAATAATGACTTGGGAGAAATAGGAGTCCATGATTATGAAATAATAGGTAAATAAAAGATATCTTAGAACATAATCTGAGTTAGATCCAAATTTTAGGAATATTCAACTATACAATGCATGGATTTTCTGCACGGGTCGATAGACTTTGTTCCAACCATGTAGTGTTACTAACATTAGTCGACCACTTGAGAGATTGGATCATATCATTATACAGACCATTCACCAAAAATTGTTTTCTCCTCTATCCATAAATGCATTATTTCACAAGGAAATATGCACTGTGTGTCTAAACAATGAGTTAATTATTTAGACATAGTTTCCCCCTTCCCCAAGCCACAATGTTTCTTGTAAAGAGTGAACTATTTGTACTATCCATGTTTAAATAATACAACTCTACAAAATCAATTAATGAAAACCAAAACACATCATAACCTCCCAAATATATACCCAATAAATATATATTATTAAAATACATATGTAATGTGTCACATAACTGATGTCTAGGGAGCTGCATAGTTTTACCATCCAGATATATTTTAACTATGATTTATAATTTTGATTAAGAGATGATTATGAAACCCATATCCTTTTTATGGGTTTTTTTATGATAAATGATTTGTAACTCTATTAAACATGAATTTACCAACTAAGTGATGGGTGGGACCCATATCTCCATCCCTTCCATTGGGTAATGATTAATGTTACAAGATATCAAAGGGTACATGGGAGGTTATCCATAGGTTAAAAGGGGCTATGTGGGAGGTTATCCCCTTCCCAAAATAGGGTAAACATGAAATTATGCCAATGTACAAGAAATTACATTGGTTTTCAACCCAATCCGTACATGTAATGAATGCCTTGGCCGATATCATTAAAAAAATATTTTATATGATTAGGTATATGCCAATTTTATGCTCTCATTGATCATGTTATTTTATTATATTATGTTTCATGGATTATGATCTTACATGCATTATACAATGACTCTGTTTATGATCTATGATGTGATGTGTATGGTTCTTATATGGTATTCCCATTTTCAAATATCCATATGACCATGTTATATTAATATATTCCTTCATTACCATTACTAGGAATCTGGGATAACAATTTCTTATCATTCCATTACCTAATATACAAATAATGGTATTATGTAGGATATGTAAATACGGGTTCTAGATATAAAGAACATAGTGGGAGATGACCTGGATCACTTATGGGTCAGTTGTTTACATGTCATTGTTTCCAATGGAAGTAGACCTAAACGATTATGGGATGGATTATTATGTTATGCAATGAATATTAATTTATTAATATATATATATATATATTATGTATGGGGTTTTACACCCCCTCTCAAGGCTAGGCTCATCTTCTGAAAAAAAAATGTGTAGGCCATGCATGCTCACTATCGAAGAGCCAAAACATCTTTCATGGTTGGTACATAGTTAAAAATATTATTCCCCAACCATACTTATCTCTAAAACTTTCCTACACCATTTTTCAGGGTTTTGAAGCCTCCCTATACGATTTATCGAACCATTGATTTCTATATATGGGACTCATGGTTGATCTGCATGGTTAGTAGTAACCAGTTTCCAACCCAAACACTTATGTTGGTTCTATAAACACTAGTGTTATGGGTTACGAAGAAGCCCAATATGCTTCAAAACCATTCGATAAAAAATTATGAAATATTATTAGAGAGGAATTGTAGATTTAAATATTAATTAATGGAATCATTATCTATATAGAAATCATGAACATATAGACTCCCACCTTAAAAAAACTTGTCCCCATGTTTCCCTTCTAAAGGTGGTAAAAAATCACCTTTGATTAACTCTATCCACTAAGAATGTGTTCTAGTCTATAACTTCTAGTTCTCATATTAAACATGGATGTGCTAATAATAACACAAAACTAGTGTAACTAATCTTAAATTAATATACTCTATTATATGATCAAGTATATGTGTTGGATACACATTAAAAGAAGAATCAACATCCAACTAAACCTCCTTAGGCCGAAATGTATGAGACTAGTCAAAATTGTTATAATGTAATTGAGAAACCTGAAAAATATAATGCATATTAATATATGTTTGAGAGAGTTATATATAGTAATCCAATGGTATGAACCTCCCAAAAACCAATAAAATGATTGATGAATCTCAATGAAAGTTACAATGCCTCTAAATCTACCAATACCTTTGAATAGGTGAAACATGCATGAAGACTCGATCCCAAACCATGCACTCAATTGGTTTATAATGTTTGTCAGTATATGACTTGTTCCATGGATGATAAATTTGTATACCCTTCCTGATTAATTATACCAACTTCAAAGTCTCTTGAATGAGATGATATCCTAGTAGCCCTGTCTCTCCACACTCTAACCAGCACATGGGTGAATAGAATTAAATATCGTATAAGGACTCATCCAAATAAATATGTATAGTTTCTCAAAATATATTATTATAAAATAATATATATTGGTATAATTTTCTCCCATGAACCTCCAAAATCAATAATGCATGTTTAGAGCATGTCCTCTAACACATGTATAGTATGACTGGAATAACCTTTCATCTGAGGGTAATGGGATTTGCACAAAAGAAACCATGAACCAGGATCCATTTGATACACATTCAAGAAACATGAAATAAAAAGAGCATACAAATATGAGATGATTATTTTTGCAGCTCTGTGATGGAAAATTATCTCCCTAACATATAGTCAACCTATCCAATCAACTAAAATGTATTTTGAATAAGTAGGAAGTTAAATAACATTATCATTATATCATGAATCAACTATACAGTGTCACTTCATTAAGGTGATCTTGGTAATCCTATCACAAAATCTAGGGTGACATCATCTAATTTCATCATGTAATAGGGTAATGGATGAAAAAGACCCACTAGTCACTAGTGTTCTACATTAACATGCCGATAGTTGGAACACTGAGTAACGAATCTAGCTATCTTTTATCTCATACAAGGAAACCACAAATAGCTTTGTATATTAGGGAACATATTTGTAATTCAAGGGCTTACTAACCATGAATAGGTATGAAACTATACCATAAATGCATCTCATAGGTCTATAGGTATGCCCAAGTTTCTATCAATGTGCATGATCTCATAACTATCAATGACCCAACCAGGCGGTGGGTCCTCAATGTATACTATATCCTATGTTATAAAAAACTAGAGATACATATTCTACCTCATCATCATTATAAAAATAATTCAAGAGTTCATATATAATAATTCAACTACCTTCTACCCATAACAGTGAAAAACCACTAAGGATATTTCAGAATTAAAGGCCACTACATACTATCATCTTGAATGATTGTGTTCATGTATTCCAAATTAGAGAAACAGTAATGGAATTTTCATTCCAAAGTGAATAATCATGCTAAAAATCAAAATAACGTGGGTAATGAACCCATTGGTTTTCTCTGAGATTAATGTCATGTTGAGTGAATGTTTATTTAAGTATTTTCCGTTCCATTCTCCCAGCATGTTTTGCCTCAAACAATGAAATATTGGGATAACTATTGGACACTCAAGGTCATGAATTATGTAATTATACACATGAGGTTTCCAATGGTAAGAACCCTAAAACAAAACTCAATCTATATACATTATTGTAGATCCAATAGAAATTTCTAATGAATCATAATAAAAAGTAAATCCTCTTCTATTCTTTAGAAAATTATAGATCCTTGTTTCATTAAATCGACCTTTATTATTTATAAAGGATTCTTCACAATCCTTGAAACATATACCATTAATAAACATGCCATTCAATCATATATGTGGTGTTGTAATGTGTGAAAAACCGTATATAAAACACCAATATTATCTAGTTATACCCATGAAAACTTGTATATCAATGAAATTTTTGGGATACTCCCATATGCCACTCATATTCTCTAGGTCCATGGAAACTCCTAACTATGAGATAATTTGAACTAATAAATGAAATTTATCGAAATATAACTACAAATTATGTAGATTTATATAAAACCTATGATATTATAGTGTGTTCAAAATAATTACAATATTTTATTCATGAACTTATGGAGACTTTGAGTACACGAAGATGTTTTGCACAAAAGATAAAAAAATTAAATCACTCAGTAGGGGGAGAACATAATTCATCAAATACTGAAAATGTACTTGTGAATTCATGAGGCTAAGAATTATAATAAATTTATCATACAAGACAAATAAACTAAAGAAGGTTCTATGTGGTATATCTAATGTTCTAGATTTCACATAATGGTAGCTAACCAAAAAACAATATTCGGGAGAACCCTCATTTCCCATATATAGTAAAATAATTAATCTATATAATGTATTGGACAACATTTCCTAATATAAGAGTATTTAAGCAATGGTAATCCACTTAAATCATAAGGATATCATTTTCCTAATTAGAGAAAAATACCAGTGAACCCCACAAAGAAGTAATGAGTCTTATACCCCATTATATTCTAAGTCATATAACTTTCTCTTGAGATCCTTGATCTAATTTGTAGACATCATATGGGGATTAATTGATACATTTTAATCTCCTATTAATATTTCAATAGAATAATCCACATCTCTCATGTAGTAGACTAGAGAGGTCATTAGATATGATGTCACTAAAATGGACCACTAGAAGAGGGAATATTATCTGGTAATTTTCCTATTAATAAAGTAAAATACTAGAAATATGTGCTAATAATTCCCCTATAAAACTATTCTATTGTAAATTTCTTGATACTCGAAGATTCAATTATTATTTCTGAATATATATAGCACCCTCAGGTGATCGTAATGACACCTTATGATATTAAAAATCAACATGATATTGGTAAAGAACTAACATGTCCATCCCAAGAATGATTACAAATATATAAGTCTTGATGATGATGAAGTTATATACCAAAAAATAGTTTCCATCCACTAGCATCATTCGATGAACTAGAATACCAACTATGATCAGATCCCAAAATGAGTTTCATATTCTGTATGTCTCTAAAAATATTTAATTTCAAGCCCATGGTATTTCAAAAATTCCAATGATTTAAATTAGAAGGAAGATTCTAGTTCAAATAAAGTAAAAAACAAAGGTAAATGATAATATATTTGTACTTGGAAGTATAGATGGACAAACATTCTTCTCCTTAGGTTTTGGTTGTAATGTACATATCTATTCTGATCTGTGGACTTTATATATAACCGTCGTAAACAAGTTAGGGCCACTATGATAGTTCTATACAATGTTTCCTAGGATTCTATGCCCATGAAAACCTCTTCATCATGTTTAAAAGGATGTTTTATATCTTTCCACTGGACGTGGAGTAATTAGTATCACTTTAGAATCTAGAGTCAATGTAAACTACCGCTTGGTGGAGAATAGCAGTTTTTTCCTACAAAATTTATGAAGATGACCCTTCATAACGTAGTCATGATACTCGATTGGGTCCTTACAATAGCATGGATTTGTGTTCCTTGGTGGATCGATTTAGTGAAAAATCACATGGCTACCCAATAACAAACTCTAGCTACTATAGTCTCTATGAGAAGGATCAAAATGTTATATCATACTACAAGATAAACATCTTTAGTATTGAGTGACTAAACCACCATGTCCTGCACCTTTACCTTTATAAAGGTTATTCTTAGTGATTAGTGTATATTTTACCATCTTAGAGATGAGTTTCAAATGAAACATGTTTACTTTTGATCAAATTCTATACCCAAGACTTTACTTAAACCATATATCACTGGTCAACTCTTAACCAAGGATGGTTGGAGAAAATTTTTGCTGCTCTATGCAATGAGTACAGTATTCTATAACTAATATGGTTCTCTAAACAAGTAGATTAAAATCTTTTGATAAGTTAGGTATTAGTGCGTCAATAATGAAATAATATAAAATTACTATTTTTTAATCCTTCTAGACTCAAACGGGATGCTGGTCATCATCAGTCCAAACAAGTGAAGACACATATTTTAGTATCCTATAGTTAGTGGTTCCTTTTTCACATAGGTATAATATACAAGAATTAACATCCTGAAGGAAAATGTATTTTAGTTGTATTGGAAAAATAGATACATTCATTAATTTCATATTATAATTAAAAAAAAATACAACATAATATTCTTTCTAAATTCATCTTTATTCCCTCAAGCATCTCCCTCCATATCAATCCAGAAACATTTATTTTCATCACAAGGATATGAAAAAACGAATATAGTGATATATAATTGTCCTTATGTGTAAGTTTATAACCAAATATATTATTAATAAAGATTACATAATAAATATAGAAAGGTAAATAACTAAAACACATTCTATATAATCAATAACTTGAACAAGAAGAATAATATAGAAGGAATAAATGTTGATAAAATAATGAAACATAATAATAAAAAGAGAGTAAAACTAATCCATTATATTATAACCTATTGAATAATCACATTGAACATAAATAAATAATCACAAAATGATGGATTCCATAATACTATATGTCATAACTATACTATCAAGGCCAGATTCCATGTCTTATTACCTAACTGGGTAATGCCTTAGACAAAAACCCAAGATAGTTTTTCTCATGAGATATACAGACACATTGAGGGACTATATTGGGACCCAACAATCACTTAATATGTCCAATGAATTACTCATATGAAATCAGTGAAACATAATCCATATAAGAATTCATATTGAAAAACTAGCATATACAATGTATATAATTTCCATAATAAACAAACAGAAATATAAACCATTCACATTATAATTGATGATGTTATTAAAATAGTACATACCAATCAATATGATCATAAACAGTCTGGAAATCTAATAAAGATAAATCTATTTTGAAATAATACCAATTGAGCATAATTTAAAAATAGGTTTCTTCATTTATATATAGAAAAAGAATAAAAAATAATTTTGAAAACATTATTGTGGAAAAATCATTTTTCTTTGAAAATATATTTAAAAATAAATGTCAAAAAAATATTTTAACAATAATTTTATTTGATAATAAACATTCAATATTTTAATTTTAGCATTAAATCATTTAGTGGTCTAGATAGTTGTAAATTACTCATATTCCATACACATTAAAAAAATATTTTTCCCTATTTAGTAAAATCCAAATAGGCCTTATTTAGAGACTGACATAAATAATCAATTTAAAAACTAAAAATTTAATAATTTGGTCAACATGTATTTAATAAATCATTTTTATAATTGTATAAAAAATTATGATTTTTTTTTGAAAATATGTATTTGGAAGGAAAATTATTTTTTGACTAATGTTATAAAAATGTATGACTTTATTAAAAAAATTATCATTAATATTTTGTTCAAAAGAAAATAAAAATTGAATAATTAAATGAAGATTTCATTAGTAACTAGTGCATAAGAAAAATAGGACATTATTTGGTGTGAAAACATTATATTTCATATTCTAAAATTTAATTATAAATAATCCTTATAAAATATTAGATTGTAAATAAACCATTACGACATTGGTAACTTTAGAATCACAATCCCCATGAATAAAATTATTAAAAATAAAAAATTATATACCATAAACATAAAGGGATTCTTGCTATCACATATAAAATTTGTTGTGTATACATCACAAAAAATAACTATGTGATGAATATGTAATATGACTCACACAAGAACAAGATAGATGAGAAACACCTATAGTGATCATAATATTAAAGTAAAAATAAAACAATTAATAAATTATATGTATCAAATTTAATTTCATATAACTAATATGAATAAAACATAAGATAATACACGTTTTTACACACATATTATTAAAATATCAAAAATAAATAAGAAGTAATATTATCCAATATCTGAAATAGGGTTATGAAATTATTTACTACATGCAAATTTTCTTGTAAAATCTACTCGGCTAATATAATTAATAATAAAAACAAAAATACCATGATTATTAATTAATCCTAATAATATATGAAATCTTAGAGGTATATACATCATATAAATAAATTAGGTTCATAGTATTATAATATCACTCAATGAAGGGAAATTGAAACAAATTTCCTTACCTTAGGTTTGACATTCACTATACATGTTTGAACACCCTATACAAAAAATATAGTTTTTTATTATACTTTTTAATAACCATACACAAATATATTATTTCATATAAGATTTAATTATGTTATTTTATCATATTCTTATTAGTAATTCGTTGTTAAAATCATTGTTTTAGGCGATAATTGGTTTCATTTTAATGTATTCTTGGTTTAGTAATTTCAGTAATTTTATATATATTGTGGTAAAATATTCCCTGTAATTTTAACCATTATATAAATATCATAAATATTCATTATATATTTATTTAGAGTGATATATAAAAGACAATGATAAAAAATTGATTACATCCTTCATGGAGATGGTCTGCCATATCTATGTATATATATTGTTACAATTTTTCTAGAAAGATACAATAAAAAAATTAATTATTAAATAAAACTAAAATAATCATTGTTATTTCATATATATAATTATTGATAATAAATTATATCCAAATTACTATTCATGTTAAATGAAAAAGAAAAACATTTCCCATCGCTAAGTGGAGGATGTAGTCCACATGTATGCATGAACAATGTTATTGTTCTCCATTAGAATTAGCTGGTATATGTTATATATGATATTATATTTAAATACTAATCAAAGGTCATAAATACAACATATATTCATTAAATTTATCCTTACTATCATCCATGTAAAGAATATGCAAAAAATGAATGAAATTGCTTCATAGGGAAGTTATTTGTTGTACACATGTGGGACAATATTGATCCCCCATGGAATGAAATGAATGAAAGTATATGTGATATAATAATTAAATAAGTATAATAATTTCATTGATTTCATATAATTTTTTTAAAATATATCATAATTTCCATCCTTGAATGGTGGTGATGGAAAACAAATTATGTTGGTTCACGAGATTGTAGTATACCGTACACACAATTGAAAATTTCATTTTCCATTTGATGGGAGTGGAGATGGATATAGGTTATTATATTAACATAATAAGATATAATTATATTTTTTTATTTTTTTATTAAAATAGTATAGTTAAATATTATATAATATAGGTACAAGAATATAGAAAACAAATATGAACATTTAAGAAATATACCTATTATTTAGAGATATTCTTTATGTTTATATCTAAATCTTTATTAAAAGGTATTAATGATTAATATAAGGAATATAGGATGTGTATGAATGATTTGGAAGAAATGGTTTGTTTTTTACGTGTCAATAGTAGGGGAGAGAGGGTGGCCTTTTATAAGTGGGTGAAGAGAAACACATTGAATTTTTGAAATGATAAAGTGAAACACATGATTTATTATTTAAAAGAGACTGAAAATGGGTCATTATCTAAAAATAATATGTTATAAATCAAAAATATTTTCCCAAAATTCGTTTCTTACATGTTTTATATCATTTTACTCTTATACTCTTAGTTTAACCCCCATAGTAATCCCTTTTTACCTTAACAATGGTAATTAATTTTTACTATTTTCACAATTCATAATTGTAACAAATTAATTTTAAAACATTACATAATATATATTTTTATGATTATAAATAAGGAATACATTTTTTTAAATTAAATTCATATAATTGTAATAATTAAATAAAAAATTATTCACATAGATGTGTCAAAAAGGGTTTTCTCAAGAAAACTGTCAAAATATTTTAATGTTTATATATATTAATTCAAAAAGAAATTGATTACAATGAACTAAATTAGTTAAATTATTTTATAATTGAAATAATTTTACAATAAAACCAATTTATTATATAATTTATCTTTTTAAATAATTTATATGAAACAAAATTTTTCAACATAAATCATTATTTTTAATATTCAATACAAAAATAATATTTTCATAAAATTCACAAAAAATAACTCTGTATTAATTTTTAAAATTATATTTATAAAATGGATTTTAATTTTTTACATAAAATTTATAACATTATATATAATTAATTTTAAATTATGTTCAGAAAGAATGACTAAATTTCCTAGAAGAAAAATACAGTTTTTTCAGAAAACATTTCATTCTTCCTTAAAAACATTATTCTTTTCTTATAAAAATTAATTTTTAACTAGTTAATACATTTTATGAATTTTTATTCCATATAATTTTAATTATTTAGATTCTACACCTCATACTCACAATGTAGATGGAATGGTTAGAAATTTCATGTTCAAATAATAATATTCTCAAATAGTATCATTTTTAATTTAAAACCCATGTTGTGGGAAGAACTGGATTATGAAGTGATTGAATTTATATAAAAAGGAACCTATTTTAAAAACATGGTGTGGTATATTCTTTTCTATTATTTGTTTTTCACGTTGTATATTTTACCGGACATGATGCTCCACTTTTGAAATATCTAGGTGTTACATTCTTCACTCATTCAAAAAAATATATTATCATAATTAAAACATGATCTCTCTAGTCAAGGATTTTTCCTTTTAAAATACATATATTGAATATCCGACCTCAAAAATTGGTCAAAAAATCATCCTTTGGATAAAATAGAAAAATAAATGTGATTTCTATCTGGAAAAATAAATAACTAGTTTTAAAATTATTAGAACACTAGGTGGATGTAAATATATGGATATGGAAGAAAAAAGTAAATAATTATTGAGCGAGATAAATATTTATTAACTCAATAAAGTGAATGATGAACAAAAATATAAGGTCTAGAAAACAAAAAAATTCATTTTTGATTTAAAATAATATTTGATTTATCGTATATGAATGTAATTTGACAACATTTTTGTTTCAATATCCATTTCCAAATGTTGAGGAATTATTTTACAGTCTAATAATATAAGGAAATATACTTACTAGATATATTTATATTTCATTAGGCCAATTTATTCCATTTTTTAATCTTTTATAAATTTCATCATCATTGATTTTTCTACGAAATTATTATCTAAAAAAATATTTTTTTATTCCCGAAGCACTTAAATCAACTTTTAACAGATTATAAGATCTATTAAACAGTATAAATGTATTCAATTTATCATTACTAAAACATAATGATTAGAACCTATTATAAAAAAGGATACAAAATTTTACTTAATAAATTACATAACTAATTTCTAATAAAGTCATTAATGAAAAAAAATCTATATTAACATGACCATCATGTTGGATATTGGTAGGAATAATAACCTTGTCATCCTTAGGTTGTGGGTTCAATCCCCATGACCTCACTGGATGTTACGTGTTTTAACCTGACTTGTGGGTTATCGTATTCTAAAAACAATATTAATATAATTCCAATTCAATTACAAAAGTATAATAACATACTATTACATCAACATCAAATATAATATAAAACCTAAATTATACACATAACATTAAAATTACTCTAACAAAATTTAAAATAATTTTTCATTAAATATCATTTTCACTAAAACTAATACAAAACAAATAGTTTTTAATGACATAAATGTCTAAAAAAACTTCCTTAGTCAATGAAAAATCTCATAAAATATAACCTAAAAAGTTGATGTCTAATAAATTGAACATATGATCAACCATTAGATGATAACCCCATTATGGTATCCATAACTACATAGTTAATAAATACATATATGATTCAAAATTGATCAGAATCCATATGTATTTCATGATTATTTTAAAAACTATACCATTGATAAAAATGATACAAAAAATTATTTCTAAAATCCAAATTTGTAAATAACTAAACCCTTACATCATCAATAAACCTTCCTTGGTCTACGGTTTTACAGTTAGAAGAGGAAATTGACTCAGATAATGGCTAGGTTCCCCATATTAAAGACAATGAATAATTATTGGATCTCAAGGAAGTAATTTATTTCCTTCCATTGTACTATTATGTTTTCCTTATAAATTCATGGCTATAAGACCTTATTTTTCACAGATAAATAATTTTCATATTCCTTTGGTAAATTTTAATGGGATTCTATTTCCACTATACTAGAATGAAGGATATACATCCCTTACTCCCCCTGGTATTCACCACATTAGTTCTCAAATAACACCATAATTCTTTTATTTGGTGAGTCCAATAGTTGGTTAAGATTTATATTTTTATACTTGTTCTAGGATGATTAATTACAAAGAATAACTATTTAAATCACCCCATTCATCATCCCATTTGGATTCTCATTAGAAAATTTCCAAAAAAAAATCAATTTTAACCTTGTTCCTTCTTGTTCCCACAATTGATTAAAACCACAAATTATAGTGTATGTAAAAATAATATTAGTAGGAAACCACATAATAATGAAAATTCATTTATATTATTTCTAAATAAATAAACTATATATTCAATCTAAGAAATACTAGGTTTCATCCTAGGTGACTTGTGGTCATTATCTACTCAAATCCTTAATAATGGTTCATAAAAAAATATGAATTAAAAAAATCGTACTTCTAGGGCATTTCTAATCCAGTCAGAAGTAAGGCCCATTATGTTGTATAAGGTAACACTTGAGTCAATCCTGATTCACATTTACTGTGTTATTACACCTATGTACATCTTTTCTAGAAGGTGGGTAAAAGGCGTTAAAAAATCAATAAATTTTTAATCATCTAATGTTATTATAAAATGAATCAAATGAATTAAAATGAACTAATATAGGTATTATGTATCTATTTTGACTTTAAAATAAATTTAAATAAACATTATAATTATTTAAATAAATGATAGATTTAATCAATAACATAGTTTTTTCACTATTCAGCAAAAATTAAATGTTTTCAAAAAAATACCAAAAATTCACCCTAAGATAATATTTATATTATGAATCCCAAAATGATGTCTATTTTACTAAATTAAAAATATATGAGTTGCATTAATTAATTTAAAATTAATTCCAATTGTAAAAACTAGAAAGTGTGTTTTTAATAAGTAAAAACTACTAAAATATTTACATGTGTTTATGTACAATGTAAAGGTAAATTTACGTTCAATGACCTAAATTATATTAAATGATAAAAATATAATCTAATTATACCTTTAAACCACTCAAATTCATAATTTTCCTCTATAAATTATTTTTATTAATGAAATTTCAATTTAAATTTAGTATATTTCACAATTCATCAAAATATGAAAGCATTCTGAAAAGTAAAAAAAAATTAATCAAACCTAAATTTTCTTTTCCCCTATTCTAAAGAAGAAAATAATTAAATTTAATTGAATATATAAAATTGTCAAATATTAGATTTAAAAAAGGGTTCTCTATAAAAAGGGAGTAAAATTTCATTTTTTTAAAAAATACTTCTTTTATTTGAAAAAAAATTATTTGTTATTATATTATGATTAAGAAACACATAATATGGATTCTAAAATTATAAGGGGTATATAAAATTCTATATGCAGTTAATAATATTTTGAATTGGTTTTGAACGGCTAGTTTGTATGTTATGGTGCACTCGAACTTGATGTTGTGTGTAGCGCAAGATATTGAATAACATTAAAAAGAAAATGTAATATGAAATCCTACGGTGTTACATTCTCCCCACCTTCAATAAATTGCATCCTCATATTTTGAAATTTTTTTCGAAAATTTAATTTTAAAAATAGAAAACACCTCTCTGGAAAACCCCCATCAGAAATAGGGTTTATAAAATTTATTCTTAATAAGAGGGAAATGGAAATGAAAATGTCATCACCAAATAATGATTTCTAATAGGAGAACATTGCTGGAAATTTGAGACACATAATTGGAGTAAAATATAAATATTTATAGGTAGTGATTGAGGTCATCAATCACAAACAGTTGAACAATAAATAATAAATTTTGGGCCTAAAAAAAATTAACCTATGACGACTTAAAATATTTCTAGTTCATCAAAACATAAGGTATTAGGATAACAAATTTTTGTTTTTAAGATCCTTTCCATAATTTTTAAGTATTACTTTCTTTATATAATAAGAAAAAAATTCTTGACAATTAGAGTTCCATCCTTTAACTAATTTCTACCACAAACGCATCTTTCACTGCAAAAAGATAATAGAACTCATAATAATTCAATTTAAACTAATAATATAGGGTTTTAAAAAATATATATTCCATCTATCAGAAATTTTAAAGAAACTACATTATACAATCCAAGACATCACGTAGTCCAGTGGTAGGTGATGCACCCTTGCCGCCCTTCATTTGTGGGTTCAAGTCTCACGGCCTTGTCGGGCGTGATGAGTTTTTTCCAACCCTTTGGGTTTTCATTTTTATATCATATGAAAAATAATTCTAAGAAAATATTTAACCATAAAAATAGTATCCAATGTAAAACATAATCCATTTTATCCACTAGACATATACATAATTCTTCTGTCTGAACTCACAGTGAAAAATTTATAAGGAAGGTCAAATAATATACATGGGAATTCCTTTATCATTTATTCTCTTAAAATTTGGTAATAAATTGAAATTAATTAAAACCATATTTGAATAGTAATGTTCTTCATTATTCCTTCTGTAACGCATAGAATACTATATATACTCCTCAAATCCCAAAATGTTTTAATCTCCAACAATGATAGAATAAACAAACCATTAATCAGTTCCAAGGCAGTCAATAATATCCTATATAATTAATCAAAATCAATAATATTTTATTGAAAAATTAATACTGATGTATCATGGACATATTAATTATTATCTTTCATTCAACCATGTATTTTTCAAAAAAATTAACATTTTGTTCTGTAACATTTATTGGAACCCCACAATCTCTAATCCTTATTGAAATAGCACTGTAGTACAATCCTTATATACTCCATAATTCTATTAACCAGTACATCATTGATACAACACTGAAAGGAAATAATTCATTAATATAAACAAAAGAACACTAGTCCTTCCTCTTTATATGTGGTAGTAACATAACTTGATTGTTATCCCCCAACATCATTTGTGATATACTCTGATGATTGGGACATTGAATCACGTAGTGTCCCATCTCCTTGTAGATGAAACATTGTACATTTGAAACCTTTTTGTGACCCTTGAAATCATTTAATTTGTGTCCTTTTTCTCCACATATATAAAAAACTCCAATTCCTTTCATGAATTTACCAATGTGATTCTTTCTAGAGTAATCTCATATTGGAAAATCCTTCTTTCCCTTGTTCCATTTATCCACATTTCTCTTTACCATCCCTTTATTCTATTTCTTTCCATCAAAGCCATAAGACTATGATAATCCTTTACTTATCTTATTAACACACGATACTATTTCTTCATATGATGAGAATACGTGGATGATTATTTCCCTTCTAAATATTGGCTTAAGACCATGAAATATAGGATGATTTTTACTCTTTGAATCATGCATATTTCTAGTGTTCTCATTCTTTCTGCTGGGAACCATTTAAAAACAATGGAATATAGTATTTTATGTTATGAATTGCAATATATAATTCCAAAATTGAAAAATACCCAATATAAATTGAATAATTTATGCAAATAATCGAAAATCATAAAAAGGATGTTTTCATTGAGGAGGTATTTACTCATAAATCATTCATAATGGTATTAATGAAAATGGGAATTCTTCTAAGCATATCCCTGAGGAGTATCGTAACCAAGAGTGAATCAAGGCCGGTTGTTATGTTCAAGGATACCCCTAGTCAAGATCGAGACACCTTGTATGAGTTTTCACACCTAGGAACATCTATTCCAGAGTTATCTCTACCTAATCGTATCCAGACAGGGATGTATTTATTGGAAAATTTAAAAAATATATACATTAAAAATATTTTAGGAATTTCTTCTATACTAACCTTCAATGACTATCTTAGGGTAATGTTTCAAAATCATAGTCTACCCAAATCTATTTCTATGGTTTTTTCTAATCATCCTATGATACCAACTATAACACACCAACCCCAGTTACCTAGAGTCAGTGAATTATTTTAATATATTGTCATTATTATAAGGAATCAAGTCCTGAAGGACTGATCAGTTTAGCATTCTTGGATAACAGATTCCATATATAAGCGTTATATTACAATTTCTAAAATAAAATAAAACATAAATAATTTATTGATAATGCTATTATTCCCCATGCTTAACCTTACATATCAATCAAAACCCACTTCTTCGCATCCTGGGAAAAATAAAACATAAGAAAGGGGTGATCTCAAATGCTCAGTATGGATAACAATATAGCGGAAACTATCATAAATAATAATAATCACTTATGGCAATGTAGAAGACTAAAGAAAAATCCTTTTAAATTTAAACTTTGGCATAATGTATGAAAAATAAATCAAATAATTCCATTTATTTTTTCACATGGATTTTCTATTAGTTGAATAATAACATTTTATGTCAATTGCTAATTTCATAATGATGGAATGCATAATGCTGGGAATCATAACCACATAATCAAGGCCTTGTTCCATGAATAAAAATAATGATTTTGTCAAAGACTTGTGCCAAGACACTAGTTTGTCTCATGAGACCTACTAATGCGTAGAGGAGCTATATTTGGCTCCACCCATCACATACTAAGTCCAATGCATTCCTCATATGAAAATATTGAAACATAACATAATAATATTTATTAAAAATAGCATATGAAATACCAATAATTTATCCATAAACCATGAATGGTATAAAAAATAGTACATCCATAGTAAAAAATAACATTACTCATTCTATACTATTTGGACGATTATATTATAATAGATCAACCTTAATAAAAAATAATATCTAGTAAAATATGTTCAGATAGTTGAAAATGATCAATAAATCTCTTTGAGATAAATATCAAATTTTTTTAAATCATTTAAATGTTACAAATTTATAAATAAATTCAATTAAAATAGATTTTTGAATCAAAGTTTTTAATACCATAAAGAATCATTTCAATGGAATTAACATTTTAAAACAATCATGTTCGTATAAATAAATTCTTAAAATCATTTTTAAACATGTACATTAATTAAAAAGAATTAAAAAAAATCATTAATACATTTAAAATGATGATCAATTTAATGATTCCCTTCCACAAAACCTTAAAATATTTATTTGGATAGCATTTTTATTAAACATGGACCTCTATGATAAAAATTTGACATTAAATACTTACACATAAACAATCTCCGATAATAATGAGATTGAGGAATTAATCCTTACCTTGTACTTTGCTTTAGTCATGGGTACATTTGAACTCCTGTATAATGACCATATTATGTGGTTAAATTATACCGGTACCATATTCATATTTATGATATCATACTTTATTCATTACAGGATTTATACTACCGATTTAATAATAATTTCTATATTAAAATAATATTTCAGGTAATAATCGCTTTCTTTATCGTACATGTTTTACCTTGTTATTCTTGATCACATCACATATATCATGATTTAATTGATTCCAGAATATAAAATAGTATTTATGTATCATATATATTAATAATGTAAATATGTATAATAAATAGATATTTGAAATGGAAAACAGAGTTTATGGAGACGATAGTCCAAACGTACCCATAAATGTTGTTTCCATTTTCATATTGTATTGAATAGAATTAAAGGAATGAGATATAAGGAAATATATATATATATATATATATATATTCAATAGAATTATTATTTCATATATTACATACTTATTAATAAAATATATTTTATAATCATCGTTGAATGGTGAACGTGGAAATGAATCTCCTCACGTCGTGGAGACGGTAATCCGTACATACGCACGAGCGAAGATATCATTCTATTGTTGGAGAAATCATATGTAATTGGAAGTTATATTATTTATATAAAATCATTAACATGTTATATTTATTATTTTTGTCAATTTTACACCTTATTATACCAATACAAATAATGAATTGTTGAATAAAAAACTACACCATGAATTGGAGACGGTAAGCCATACGTACACACATATGGTGAATTTTTCATTAGTAGGATGGATATAATAATGAATATAGTTGTAATATATTTATAATAGCATATCATAATGTAGAAGGTACTGGAGTTATTATTTTAGTGTTGAATAAATCAAAGAAAGAGGAAGTGGAAGAAGAAAAGTACTTTGTAAGACGTGATAATGTAATTACCTCTTCTTCGGTTTGTTCCTTTTTATTGGATCAAAAGGGATCCTTAGGATGTCTTATGATCAATGTACAGCCTCTAGGATTAAGTGATGGTAGTTTGGAGGATATTTTACAAGGTGTTGGCAAAGCCAAATAGCTTTGGAGGTGTGATTTTGAGAGAAGGGAAAGTACCCTTTTATAAGAGAGGTGAGGGTCACTTTTGGAAAACTTTGAAATATTATTTTATTCTAAAAAACTATTTTATTTATAATGACTCTAGATGAATTTATTTAAAGGCTATGGTTGATATGGGTCTAAACCCTCTCAAATAATAGTATCTAGACAAGTTTAGGTCTCAATATTAACTGTAGCTTTTATATTTAACTCTTAGTTAGATAGTTTTACTTTTACAATGTTTTCTGGTATTTTTATATTAAATGGTTAATAAAATATCTATAAAATGACAAGAGATCATCAAGTTGTTCATTAATGATATATATATCATTATATAACTCATTTGGACTAATTATATATTTTTATGAATATTATATCATTTAATAGTGTAGTATTTGTTTTAAATACTCATTTATGTCAATTTTGAAGCTATTTAGTTTATGGTTTTTGGGAAAGTCAAAAAAAACTTTATTACTAAAAAAACATTAAATCAACACCAACAAGTCATATTAACCTATAAAATTTGTGTAATTCATCAAAAGTATCCATTTACATTTATTTTGATATTTATAATATCAATAATTTTATTCATTCATTAATAAATTAATTAATACATCATCATTGTGTCATAAATAAATTTAATTATATAATGGAAAGAATTTATAAATAAAACACAATGATGTAGGGAATATTTTTATCTATCTAATTAATATTTATTGTCGAATTTATCCTATGTATAACCCTATATTAAACATGTTTTACTTATTAAACATTGAATTTAACACTTTAAACTCTTATTTAATTAAAATAATTATAAATTTCCTAATCTAATACATGTGGACAAAAAGGGTAATATTTTATTCCTATGGCTTATTTTTGTCATGATACCTTTATCTAATAGAATTAATACATGTGTTAGTGTAATTATAATATGTTTTTTTACATTAAATTATAATGAAATTCAAAATTTACTATTGACAAAAAATTATTTCCATCCTATTGAACTAAATTTTTCTTAATGATGTCAACTATTCCTCTCTTATTTATGATATTAAATTTATAGAAGCAGTAATATTATTTTTTAGGCAAGTTAGAAAATGTTCTAGATGGGGGGTAAAAGAGGTTAAAAAAATTCAATAAAATTTTATACACATAATCATATAAAAATTACTAAAATAAATTACATTGAACTAATATAGGAATTATGTACCTATGTTGACATTAATATATATAAAATAAAAATAATATTTATTTAAAATAAGTAGTTTTTGAACAATAATGTAGTGTTTTTCACTATTCATTAAAAATTAAAATTTTTGAGAAAAATACAAAAAAAATCACCCTAAGATAATTTTGATATTATGAATCCAAAAATGATATATATTTTACCAAAATTCAATACATATGAGCTTAATTAATTAATTTAAAATTAATTCCTACTATCAAAACCATAAACAGGGTTTTTATGAAGTAAACATTTTATAAATATTGACATATGTTTATGTACAATTTAAATTTATATTTACATATAATAACCTAAATTATATTAAATGATAAAAATATAATCCATTTATACATTAAATCCACCCAAATTCATAATTTTAAATTAAAAAAAATTTATTAAAAAATATGTTTTCAATTATAATTTAGTATTTTTCACTATTAATCAAAATATGAAAGTTACCAGACAAGTATGAAAAATTTATCCAATATAAATTTTTCTATACCATATGAAAATAAGAATTTAATTTATAAAATTTTAATATATAGGTGTCAAATATAGTATTTAAAAATGGTTCTCCATTAAATGGAGGTAAAATTGTATTGTTTTGAAAAATAATTCATTTATTTTAAATAAATGAATTTGTTCATATATTATGCTTGAGAAACACATAATATGGATTATAAAATTATATGGAGTATATAAAATTCAAAATGAAGTTAATACTACTCATAATACTTTTTTAATGAATTGTTTGGTAAGTCATGGTATTCTCGAACTTGGTGTTGCGTGTAGCTGAAGCTATATAATTACTTTAAAGGGATAACATACTATGAAATCCTGGGGTGTATTAATTTATCACCTATATATTAGAATGGTGGGAATGATTAATAATAACTGTATAATAAAAATATAATTCATACACATGTATATAATATGAATTATTTAGTGACCAATTAATTAAAATGGAAAATGAAAACTATTTGAAAATAAAGGAAATATTTTTCGAAAAATTATATTTCTATGCACACAAACATGTTTTATCTCGATAAATAAAATAAATCAATTTCTGTGAATTATGTTAATGAAATTAATATATTATATATTTATTAAAACATTTAACATCCATCTTTTGTGATTATTAGATAAGAGATAATAATAGATCCAATTTAATGTATAAAATCATTATTTTTCTGAAAAGAAGTTTTTCCTCTACTTTTGAAATTATTTTTATAATTAATATCATCCAATTAAAAAAAATTATTTTAAATAATAAAAATTATTTTTAAATAATTATTATAAAAATATCTTGGATGAAATTTTTTGATAATTTTCAAATAAAATAATTTTTTCTAGGAATAGTTAAAAATACATGTTTTATTTAAGAAATGTAATTTATTTTAAAGAATTTAAAATATTAAAATTATTAAAATATCATTTTAAAATTTAAATTTGTAAAATTAGATATCTATTAATCAAATTTATTTCAATGGAATCAATTTCATATATACTTTTTAAGCCAAACCATTGAAAACTTATTAAACATTTCTCTTTAGAAAACTACTTTTTCATCACGTAAGCAGGATTAATTTTAAATTAAAATTTTTCACATCTATGAAGTGATTTAAAATAATTATATTCCATTATTGGAATCATAAAAATGTATACTATTAATATGTTCAACTTTATTTTTGACCAAAATGAAAATTAAAAATATGAAAAAATATTTCTCACGGTTAAGGCGAACAATGAGTTTACAATGGAGTTAATATAAAATGATATGGGGTAAATTTGCCTGTAAAATTTTCCAAAACAAATTTCATTGAAATATTATCACCATATAACATTTAATGTTTTATAATTGACCATTTTCGATGCGTGTGTCTTCTGTATAATGTAGGTACAAATTTTTCAATTATAAAATTAAAAGTGTGCCACTCACCACACCTATAAATGGAAACCACATCTCCTATCATCCTCAAACATCCAAAAGACAATGGTTGGGGAAATGATTATGCAGTTTTATTTATTTATCCCTTAAAATCATATGATATTCCTTATTTTGTTCATAAATTCAATTTATCAAGGATTTTAATATAAATTAATTTTTTTTCTAAAGTAGAGGTAACGTCCGTAATCGAGCATTTCATATTATTTTTCCCCCATGCCATTAAGTTTTTATTAAAATATGATGATATAATAAACTCAGTGTATAAAATATAATTTTATTTTTTTATCTTATGTTAACAACCAATGATCATCTCAACTTCAATCATATTGGATAGTAATTCATCATTTGTGTGTATGATAGACTACCGCCCCGCAAAACGGTGTTATTCATTTTCCCTCACCACAACACATGATTTGATAAAATAATAGAATAGATGTTTATATATTATATTTATGATATTATTATAATTTTAAAATTATAATATCACATTTACCTTATTAATTTTTATTTTGGGGTATTATGATAAGGTTTCTCAGGTGTATGGGGGATTACCACCTCACGAAACGATGTGATTTGTTGACGATCAACATTGACCATAATAAGGATTTTGATTGAAAATATGGGATATATATGACATAACAATTATTCAATTATGTTATTATATTATATTTGTTTTCTTTAATTCTTTCCATATTTAATATGGGAATAATTTTAATGCATACGTATAACCTTCCATCATCATAAACAATTTACATTAATTTCAATCTCTATATTTAAGGATTATGATAAAACCATGTATACTAAAAATATATTATATTTATATCATTTTTTACATATTTTATGTTATGTAACAATGATCAATGGAAAAAAATAATGAATAAAACAAAATATACATGAAATACAAAGAAACTATTACCCAAACGTGACTTGAACATTCAAAGGTTAATAAGAATGTAATAAAAGGTAAAAGTAAATTTTATATGGTACTATGTAAATAATTTCAGATTTATTATATAGTTTGAATTCACATATATTGATATTATATGAGGGTTTAATGTATACAATAGTTGTTGATACTTAAGGAAAGAGATTTATGTCTCACTCTTTTCTTCTTTGAGACATATTCCATATTCACAACCCATTTCTTTTTGATGGTGTATATACTGACTAGGAATGTATTTTGACATCATTTTACTATAAATTATTGGTATTTAAATATCTATTTTAGAATATCCCCTTCATAGGTATCATTATCCCAAATTTACTAATGTTGTAAGGGATTTTTTCCTCAATTTATTATCTTAAGGACATTAGTTATATTGTGAACCTACCTCATTTATGAGGTCTATATACTACCCCTTTGATAATTTATATCCTAAATATACTTATTTCCATTATATTTAATAGTTTTATATAATGTTATTATTTTGATGGGCTTATGATACAATTATTACCAATGTGGAAAACATTTTATCTTTTAATGCCATATTTTATCAGGATTGTTGTGATTATTCTTCTAATGACAAAATCATATGATCTATCTTTGAAGAAAGCAATGTATTTTATTATAATATAATTATTAATTTTCGTTTCATTAATTTGTTCGATTTTTCTCCATTTGGTACAATAAATATTTAATTTTCTTTAAGGAAAATCTAATTCATCTCAGTCTTAGGTTGAAAACCCATTCTCTTCCATTTTATTATTTTATGAAAATTATTAGAAAAAATATATTCTCCAATTATTGTTAAAAAAATTAACCATTTTTTATTTTAATAAAATGGTTTACAAAAATATTGTTTTCATTCTCCAAACATTTATCATTTTCAATTTACCAAAAACATGAAAGGAATATATTTCTAAAAATGTAATCTTGTAATATAATTTCATGACTTTAGGGATATTAGTTTTTTATGATTACATTATAATATTCAACGTATATTTTCCAATAAAAATATTTTGAAAATATTTTGTGAACTCTATTTTTTTAAAGGCGATGTTCCCAATATAAATTTTATATTCCAGAAGTAACATTCCTTATTATATTTGAAAATAATTTTTTATCTAATATCGTATCCATTGATGTTTCTTAAGTTTTAGTGGGGATATAAACCAATTGTACCATCCTTATTCATTATGTGGATGGTTTTCGATAATTTTGAAAAGATGGTGGTAAAACCCATTTCCCTTCCACAAATTATGTTATTATAAAAGATTTAGGATTTTTATGGACATGAATGTATGGAATACCTGTTGGGTGGGAAATATATATATATACAAGTCATTGGGAAATTATAAATGTTACCTGAGATCAAGTGTACATGAGTCATTATCCCATTCCCAAAATACTCTATATAGGAGGCTATCCCAATCCCACTTTAGGTTACATGAGTGTTTATCCAATGTAAGAAGCAGGCGCATTGGTGGTTTTCCCAAGCCTAACATGTAATGAACATAGTGGGTAGTATTGAATTAATATTTTATATTATTATGTATATGCCAAAAATATATTCCTTATTCCATTGTATTTATCTAACTACTGATTTTCATTTACTCAAATATGATTCAAAATTTATGAATATCAATGAGTTTATCCATGAATCATTTTTATCATTCTTGAGGAAAGGTACTCCTTGTTTTAGGGGTTCTATTGATCATTTGGTTACTGAATAATGGATTACTTACATAGAAAAACTACTTTCAATTATGTAGTGATAAAATTATGAAATATTAATTTTGTTCATCTATCATTAGGAAGGAGGTGCAGATCAATTAAGGAATTTTATAAAAAATATGATTCCATGAGTTATAATTAATTTAACCGAACAAAATAGAGTTTTGAAAACGTTTTTCAATTAGTAGTTTTCTTATATTCTTCATAAATTTTTTTGAAGGGAATTACATGAGAGAGAAAAATAGTATGATGAATCTTTTATTACCTATGAGGAATTGTTTACATGTTTTGTAAGGAACACTTATGGTATTATCATCTAACTGGCATGAATGGTTAATCGATTTGTTAATTTATCAAAAACAAGTATAAAAATTGTGGAATAGATATTTTCCATCAATAGATATTAATAAATAATGTTTCATTTTATTGGGTTGTAAATTTATATTGTATTTACCCATAAATTCTATGTATTTGAATTGAAAATAATGAAGGAATCCAATGAAATCTCGAAACCCCATTGATAAAATAATATTTTCATTTCTAAATTCTGAATGCTCAAAAGGAAACAAGTTGGAAATTTTATAAAATGGAATACTAAATGTTTTTTGTGTGTAATGGAAGTCCATCGAGTGGATTAATGATAAAGGGATGGTAAAAATATAGATATCGATTCAAATAGATTAAAATAACCAAATAATTTTCCACTCATTCTCTAGTGATTCACATGAAATGAGTTTTGGAATTATGTGAATAAATACCCAATCCAAAAGATAATGTGGACGGTAATACATTTTTTTTAAAGAATAAAGAGTAAGGGAAATATTATGAAATCAAAATGGTTTAACTGAATAATGAAATCAAATTTTATATTCTATCGGTACTGGAATGAACCCATGTTTTAAATAGAAATTATTTTATATAAGATAAGATCTTATTTAAGGAATAAATGGTGAACTATATTTTGGAAGCTTATATTTCTCTATATAATAATAAATCATGAATTATTTATAACATCATTAGTTTATTAGTTTAACGATTTTCTATAATTCGATGCCATAGAAACTACTATTTAGTATTTAACATTATAGGTTTTTATCAAATTAAATGATAATTTAAGAGTCATTTATAGTAATAAAACCTCTTGGTGGTATATATATAATAGTGAATACATTATTTGATTAGAAATGTATTTAAGGTTTGCGTAAATATGAATAATTTTATTGGTAACATTTAGGGTTTTTCTTAACTTTGATGTTGGGGTAATTTTTGGTTATAGTCAATCAACTTATAACGTCACCAAACATTGATATAATATACAAAGATTATTATCTGGATGGTCTTTCTAGAATATAAAATAATAAAGTGGTAAATTTTCAAAAAGAAAAACATTTAATTATATCTAATATGGATCTTAAAAATACCACTTGGATTTGGAGAAATATTCATCAAGATAATCATATAGATATGGGTTTTGACACTATGTATCATCCTTAGATAGATAGTGAGTCTAAGAGAATAATTATAACCCCATATTATATAATATAATGTTTTTATATTTATTTAAATGGTGTTTGGGATAAAAAAATTCTATAGTTGAGTTTTGGTATGAAAATAGCACTAACTCTAGAATTCAAATGGATATTTTTGAATCCATTTATGGAATGATATGTATAACTCCAATGTAATTGAATGTAATCATCAAATTAAATCTTGTGGGACCTTAGGAATTCGATGAATTGAGAAATTGTCTAGATAAATTTAAAAACCCATATGGGATGAACCAATATGATAGATGTGTTTTGATGCTAATAGTAGTAGTGATATGGAATTTTAATTTGGTGATAAACTATTTCTGTGAATTTCTCCGTAGAAGTAATAAGGGTAAACTAAGCCCTACGTATATTTATCCCCTTAAAATTGTTGATCATATAAGGAAAGATGATTATATATTGGTAATACTACTGATCCACTCTCAGGTGCATCATGTGTTCCATGTATCCCTCCGGAGGATCTACATAAATAATCCATCTCTTTCACCAAACTCAGAGGTCATACTGTTGGAAAATGATATTTCATATGAGGAATAAATAATGGGGATTCAGGACTGTATAGAGAAAGTTTCAGGAAACAATTAAACTAACATGGTATTTGTTTTTTAGGGATACCCCCAACTTAAGGATGTTACGTGGGAACCTATTATGAAATTATTCATATGTATCTTATGTTATTGGTACCAATGTGATGAATTTTGAGGAAAATCATATTAATGATTAGAGAATAAAAAATAATGATATTTTTTTTATTTTCATTTCAAATTTCACATTCCATGAAACATTAATATCTTTAATTAACAGAATCAATGTGTTTATCTTGTATTACATAGTACACTGAGTTTAGCTAAAATTTTACACATCACTAAGTATAAATGAAATATAAAAAACTCTGAAAATAATTTTTTAATATGATATTTATCTCCTAAAAATTATAATGGTGCATCTGAATAATATTAAAAATATTATGGAAATATATGGTTAATAGAAGTATATAAAATGAAACTTTGGTGACTTATTAATTATAAATTAAAATAAAAACTATTTAAAAATAAAGGAAATATTTTCTTGAAAATCACGTTTTATGCATATAAATAAATTTTATCAATATATATTAAAAATATAACTTTTAGTTAATTATTTTAATAATGTAAATATATTCTTCATTAAATAATATTTTTATCATTCATCTTATGAGTTTACTAGAAAATAGATAATATTTAATCCAATTTTACGCATAAAACTATTCGTTTATAAAAAATAACATTTTTCGCATTTTACATAATTTTTTTATAATAAATATTTTGAAAATTTATAATTTTTTTTTAAAAATAATAATAAAATTTGAAGTCATATTTTTTAAATTATAATGTAGTGAAATTTTGAGAAATTTTATAATGATTAATTTTTTTGATGAATATTGAAAAATTAGTGTTTTTTATGACTTTTCATTTATTGTAAATAAATTAATAACATAAAACATATTTAAAATGGTTTAAAAGAATAATTAGTCCAATTTCATATCTTTTAACAAAATTTTGGTCATTAGAATCAATTTACTATTGAATATATTTTTAAAACCCTTCTAATATTTTATGATTTTTCTCTTTAGAAATATTTTTTTCATCACATACGCACGATTAATTTCAAATTAATTTATTCCAAATATATTGATGTAATTTGAGTTTTTTAAATATTTATAATCTTAATAATATATATTATATAATAAGGTATGAATAATTTTTTATCATTATGAATTGTAAAAACAATGCAAATTAATTAATGTTGTTAAGGTGAAAATGGGATTACCGGGGGTTAAACTAATAGAAAAAGGATTAAAATGATATATAAACATTTAATAGACCTATTTTAGTGCCATATTTACACATTATAACCACTAATATTCTTTAAAAATTTATATTATGGCCTTTTTCTATGGAAAAATGTTGGCAAACATTTTTTCATTTAAAAAATTACATTTGTGACACTGTACTCAATTATAAAATGCCACCAACTCTCCTATCCTATGAAAATAGAAATAAATTAAATTAGAAAATAACTACCCAAATAACTTAATTTCATCCTTACTATTATACTTGAATCATTATTTTGTTTTAAAATCCATCAAAGGAAGGCTTTTGGAAAAAATAAAGAAGTTGTCTGAAGAATAAGTATCATCCCTAATCAGGATTTTTATTTTATTTATTACACTAACTAATAAAATTATTATTAAAACATAAATATATATTAATATAAGTATCATAAATAAAATAATATATATATATATATATATATATTATTTTAATGATCTACAACCATATCCACTTATATTAAATGGAATATAAAATCATCATTCATATGTACAATGGACTATCAACTCACGAAACAATGTAATTCAATTTATATCACCACTAATTAGGGAGAGATATAACTATGGATTATATTTTCATATATTAATCTTTTTTTGGTATATTTCATATTGAATTATTATATTACATTTACCTTGTTACTTTCCTTTATGTGGGAATATGACAATGTCTTTCATCTATATGTTGGATTATTTCCATGTGAAGTGATGTGATTAATTAACTCATTACTTCGATGTTTATAAGCACTAGTTTAATAAAAATATATGATTTATATGAAATAGTGTTTTTGAAATACTTTATTTACCATTCATTCTTTCTTTCCATAGATAAAAAGGAATCAAAGTTCATATGTGCGTACGACATACCATCTATAGGAATGCTGTATTTTATTTCATATCTCTGACTTTTTTGGGTTAGTATAAATACATATATACTAAATATATATGACATTTATATCCTTATTAACATTATAGTGATTATGGAACCATGATCAAGTTACGAGAACCAAATTTACATATCAAAACATATGTGAAAAACAAATCAGTTATTTCCAAAAAATTGATATTAACTAGAAATGTTTTATAAATTGGTTATAAAAAGTTGATTTATATATTATAATTTATGATATTTATAATTATGGTCCTATAATATATTCAATATAATCCTAAATTTTTCATACAAGAGGTTCAATCATGTATGAATGATTTCGAGACATAAAGAAAGGGATTCCCGTCTCACTTTTTACATCTGTGAGACAAATGCGATATTCACCACCTATTTGTGTTATGTGATTTATATACAACAAATTAATTTATATTTTTATTATAATTACTAATATTAATATTATTGGGATTTACATATCCATATGATTCCCTCTCTCTCTCATGGGTTTATGGTTGAAAAGATAGAAAAGTGGTATTGGATTTTTTTCTCAGTTTATATTCTTAAAGGACAATAGATATATTATGAACCTACATTATTTTATGAGGTTTACATATTTCCTCTTTTACATTTAATATCATAAATATACATAAATTAATGATATTTAATTTTTTCATTTTATTTTATTCTTTTATGGAGTTGATGAGTCTAATTTTACCCATGTGGTAATGCTTTTATGTCCTATTCTCGTCATTTATTAGGATTGTTTATGATTCTGCTTCAAATAGAAAAATATAATGATCTATATATTAATAAACTATTTTTATTTATAAAACACTTATTATTAATGATATTTTTTAGTAATAGTACCATTTTTCATCTCATTAATAATTAAAATTAATGATAAAATGTTTTTAATTAAAATCTTCTTTATCTCTCCTATCAACTGAATAATATTTGACTTCTATGTTATTATATTCTAAAAATGGTTAAAATTTTATTTTATTAGAAGATGTTTAAATGATTAAATATCTTGGTATGTGACAAATTTTTCTAAAAGTAATCATCATGTTAATTTCCAAACAAGGACCGTTCGAATTTTTTTGAAATTGTGGAAGGAATCATTGTTCAAATATGTATTCCATATACATAATTTCTAGAAATAATGAACAAAATTTTATTTTAATATAATTTTTTATTTTTCAACTGTAAATATCAATGAAAAGTATTTTAAAAAATTCTGGTAGAATTTAATTATTTCAAATGTGATTTTCAAATTTTAAATGTCAATTTTCTTAAGAAACATTCCTAGAGATCTTTCAAAATAAAATTACATCTACAATGATAAAAAAATGTTATATAACATATCCTAAGGATGAGATTCAATTTGGAAAATATATTGCATCCTCATTATCGTAAAGAGTGATGGGGGATCTATTAGGCCTTAGGTGGCATATACAAGACAGTAACATCTAGAAATAAATTCCAAGGTCCTGAAGATAATTTGGGTGATTATTTTCCATTTGAAATTCCAAACATAAAAAACTGAATTTTAACCAAACAACCAACTACATGATATGTGAGTACAAAATAAAATTGAAATATTAATTATGAAACCAAACTGTATTACAGTCTTTTCCCAAACCAAAAGACAACATTCAAGGAAAACCCAAGACTCAAAAAACCAATAAGAAACCAAAGGACACTATCTAAAGTGACACCCAATCCAAGCTCTATGATCTAAGAACACATGAAATCCCACAATATGTATAATAAATAATAAGTAACTATGATATACTTCCTTTACCCAAATCCTTAATGATGGATTTGTAAAATTTACAACAGTTACAATTAAGGGGGTGAGTCTAAACTCAATAGGATTTCCCCAATGAATTTTCATGTCATGCCACTAGGGAATTTTTTTTGAACATTTATATTAAAAAATATAAAATATTTAAAATATTTTATATCAAATATAAACCTGTTTTCCATATAACATAATAGAAAAATACTTTATATCCTTTCAAAATTCAATTTGAAAAAATATCTTCCATGATTCCACTCATTCACTTATATACACATCCAAGAATTCATTAACTTGTGATAGTTTTCATACACATGAGTGGTCTCTCCTTGACCTTCAAATTGGAAAAAAGGTATCCAATAAAAGTTTCCCCAATAAAACACATCCCTCATATATGATTACATCTAATAAAAATTCCCTCACACCAACCATGTATGAAAAATTCCATAAAATCCCATATAACATAAAAAAATTATTTATTTAAAACATTTCATCATCAATTTTCCATATTTTAATAAAAACTATATTTTTAACATTTCTATTTTAAAACTATCATGGATGATTATTTTCTATAAAATAAAAAATTTGAACAATTTCTCAAAACTAAAACTAACAAAGTGTCCCAAAATGATCACTCCATAATTTCATTGTCATTTAATAAAAACATTATATAAACATGATATTACTATATTTAATCATGTGGAGTTAAGAGAACAACCACATACCTTAAAATGGTTGGAAAAAAATTAAGAACAACATAATGATTCACTAGATCTGATCAAGAACCACATTTTATTCCCTAAATCCATAAAGTACTCATATATATATAAAATTATTATACAATTAAATCATAAGTATTAATATATAGTCTATTATATTTAGGATTAAGAGATATAACAAAAAGAATATATCATATCTGAATATAAAAAAATATAGAATTATAAGAAAATATAGATCTCCAATGGGATTTGAATCCTAAAAAACATGCTCCTAGATCGAAGGGGATCATCTTTCAGAACTCATGAGAAAAATGAATTAGAGATTATTAAAATAATATTCATATAAAGGGGGTCAAAGTACTTATGTTCAGTTAGATCTATAAATTTGTTTTATATATTTTCAAGCCACATGATTAGGCCACACGGTTTGGAATATCATGTACCAACCATGTGGTGATACTACCTAAATCCAACCCCAAACATGAATAGAAAAACAGAGAATTAACAATGTTGATTTACTATCCCTCCATCAACAATACCAATAGTTTCCCTAAAGCAGTGCACAATTTATAGTAACAATACTCAAAAACATCACCACTATAAAATCCTC
Organism: Viscum album; assembly: GCA_963277665.1. Taxonomy (NCBI): domain Eukaryota; kingdom Viridiplantae; phylum Streptophyta; class Magnoliopsida; order Santalales; family Viscaceae; genus Viscum; species Viscum album. Next base: position 1,505,258,388 of record OY728152.1, read on the forward strand.
CAAATCATTCCAAAGCAACTCTGAACATTTGGAAACATAGCATGATCAACAAATATTATTAAATTAAATTTATAAAGGGTCACATACTTGAAATTGGGGGTAATAAATTCTACCATCCATTACTCTTTCTTTCTCTAAAATGTTAAAACTAGAGTTCTCTATGATGAGTTAGGGAAAATATTCCACCATTTCTATTTGATAGTCCCACGTTTCTTCTTTAATTAGAACATGATTTTATAAAAACAAAAATAGAAAAATGATTCTACAATGAATGATGTTCTCTTGGATATCCCCATTCTATATCAACCCGTGAGTCAATATAGAATTCATATCTGGTAAATATGATCTTATTTATTCACATGGATAGGTACATGTTGGTACTTCTTTAACAAAGATACATGAAACAAAATGAACATAAAACTGAAAAATAGTGGGAAATCCAAAAATTATTCAACATCCCAAATATGATCAACGTTCTCAAAAGGGATTATTTATTGAGGAGATAACATACCTAACATAACAAAATGATGATTCCTAGTCCTTGGTGAGATTCTAAAATAAAAATGATGACTCATCTAATGTGTCAAGGAATAATAAAGATGATCCACATATGATTTATGATGACTATAAGCTATCTCATTACTTTATATGATCAAATAAATATTTTATTTTGTCTCCCACACATGGTTGAATCAAAGTAGTGAATTATTACTTATTTACATGCAAAAACATGGAGAAAGACAATAAAACACATACAGTCCTTTAAAATGATCCATATGTATCATGGTCTGAAAACTATTTTTATACTTGATCCCAATTAATGGTAATTGATCCTATCAAAAGTCATTAAATCCATTATATAAGTCATAATAATTTGCTCTAATTATTTTTATTTACCCTTCAGACATACCATTAGTTTTTGGATGATAATCCATACTTAAATAGCAATATGTTCCAATAGATTTCTGTAAGAATTTACTAAAAGAAGACATAAAAAAGTGGTATTTGTCTGATATGATTGAGAATGGAATTCCATGACTCCTTATAATTTTATGAATGTATATTTTGGACATGAATTACACTGAATTAGTTTCATGAATCATGATTTATTGAGATCACTTGTTAGTTTATCCATTAATACAAATATAGAACCATGCCTCCCAACTTTCCTTGGTAGACCCCTTTCCAAATCAATGTCTACCCATTCCAACATCCACATTGGATTTGGTAAATATTGCAATATGTTCTTTGGTTGTTGGTGTTCCTTCTTGACCTAATAACGGGAGAGAAAACTGAAATAAAAAAATTTCCACTTCCATTCTAATGCTAACTAGTAGAACTATGATTTACACTCTTTATACCTTTTTTAAATCCTAATGTGAATAATCCATCTCGAATGGTCGTAGAAAATAATATTTTCTTTATGAAAAACCAATGTTACAATGATTAGATCTCTAAACCTCAATATCAAACTCCCATTTTCCTTACATCCCAAAATGTTCTCTAACCATTGATTTTTAACATTATAAAAAAATTAGAATTAGATATATGTGCATTTCAAACTTCATCAACCAAATCCATAACAAACCAAACTAGAATGAAAAATAGAACATCACCCTGGTTGGTTTAATGTAGGTTAATGTCCAATATGATTTACATTATCTTCCATAGATCCAAATCATATTTAGAAAACTAGTTATAATATTTCTTTGTAAATACATCTACCCCTAAATTCCCTTACCCAATGTATGCACCAATTCAAAGTCAAACATATTATGTTATTCCTTCCACCTCCACTACCATAGGTTTAAATATAATTTTTAGAGAATGTTTTTAAAAATTTATTATATATATGGACTATAAATTTATCACAAAAAATAAAATAAAATAATGTATTCAAATAATAGAATACCGAAGCTAATAAAAAATTTAGTGTTGGGTTGTTCATCTCATACAACACAACTACCATGATCCCTAAGAAACAACATGATCTCTCTACAAGATAACATATCCCATCCTAGATTCTATTGAATCAAAATAGACTAAATATCCCGATCAAGACATTAGTAAAGTGAGATCATAGAAATTGATTTTGAAATTCATCTATGTATTATTCAAGGGAAGGAAAATCCTTCATGGGAATATTCCTATTATGTTAGTAAATGAAAAATAAATATCAACCAGGGTACCATTTTTCATCATTCTTGGAGAGAACATAAATTTTTAGGTGATGGGTTAGCTCGTGAAGGGCAAGATGATGAGGTCGTTTAGTTTTAGGACAATGTGGGATCCTTTACAATTGAATGAAATCTCAAAATCCAAGGAAATTCACTCACAATTCATCAATTCATTACACATTTATTTTTTGTTTGTTGTTTGTTTTCTACTGATTTACCCTCACTTTTATTTCATTCCATAGAACCAGAAATGATATATATATATCATAAAAATTCCATCAAAGGCGATGGATATATCCCTAAATGGTTAGATTTAATGTTTTGAGAGAGTATAGGGGAGGAGATCTATGTAGACCAGCCATGGAAAGAAAATTATTTGTGAATCTAGATCTTCAATGGGCTTTGAACATCTTGAAATTGCTTCTGGATCGAAGGAGAACATCTCTAATGCTGTGGGAGAAATAGTAGTCCATGATTATGAAATAATAGATAATAAAAGGTATCTTAGATCTTAATATAATTTAGATCTAAATTTTTTAAATATACAACAATACAATGCTTGGATTTTCCGTACAGTTTGATAGTATTTGTTCCAACCATGTAGTGTTATGAACATTACTCTACCCCTCGAGATGTTGGATCATATTGCTTGACAAAACATTTACCAACACTTATTTTCCCCTCTATCCAGAAATGCATCGTATCACTTGATAATATGAAATGTCAGTATAAACAATGCATTTGCTTATATAGATCTACTTTCCCTCCTACCTTAATCCATATAGTTTCTTATAAGGGGTGCACTATTTGTACTAATGATGCTTATATTGTACACCTCTAGAAAATCATCCAGTGCATTGAAAAACACCTCCTGACCTCCCAAATTGTTACCAAATAAATATATATAATTAAAAGACATAAGTAAAGTGTCAATAATTGATGTCTAGGGAGCTACAAAATTGTATCATCCTTATTAATGTTAACCATGATTTATGATTATGATTAAGAGATGGTTATGAAACCCATAACATTTATATGGGTTATATTATGATAAACGATTTATAACATTATTAAACATGAATTTACCAACCATGTGAAGGGTGGAACCTATATCTACATCCATTGCATTGGGTAATGATTAATGTTATAAGATATCAAATGGTATATGGGAGGTTATCCATGGTCTAAAATAAGGTACATGTGAGGTTATCCCCTTCCCAAAATAGTATACACTTGACTTTATTCCAATGTCCAAGAAAGTACATGGGTGGTAAACCCAATCCTTTCATGTAATGAATTACTTGGATGATAGCATTAACATGATATTTTGTATGATTATGTATATGCCAAAACTATATGTATTATTCCAATTTTATGCTCTTGTTGATCATGTTATTATATTATATTATTTTTCATGGATTAAGAACATTCATGTTTTATTCCATGACTCTGTTTGTGATATGTGATGTTATGGGTATGGTTCTTATATGGTATTCTAATTTTCCAATATTCATATGATCATGTTATATTAATATATTCCTTTTTTACCCTTACAATGAATTTGAGATAACAATTTCTTATCATTCCATTCCTAAATACATTAATAATGGTGTTATGTATGATATGTAAATTAAAGGTTCTAGATATGAATAACATAGTCGGAGATGACCTGGATCACTTATGGGTCAGTTGTTTATGTGTCATTGTTTCCAATCGAACAAGACCTAAATGATTATTGGATGGATTATTATTTTATGTAATGAATATTAATTTACTAATATAAATTGTATATATAAATATATATTATGTTTTGGATTTTACACACCCTCCCAAGGCTAGGAGGATTTTCTGAAAAACAATGCGTAGCCCATGCATGCTCATTATCGAAGAGGGAAAACATCATTCATGGTTTGGTACATAGTTAAAAAAATTATTCCCCAACTATATTTATCTCGAAAAAATTCTTAAACCATTTTTCATGGTTTTGAGGCCTCCCCACTTGATTTAGCGAACCATGAATTTCTATATATATGACTCATGGTTGATCTGCACGGTTAGTAGTAACTAATTTCCAACCCATTGACATATGATGGTTCTATAAAAACCATTGTTATTGGCTAAGAACAAGCCCCATATGCTCCAAAAACATTCCATAAAAAATTATGAAATTTTATTAGAGAGGAATTGGAGAATTAAATATTAATTTATGGAATATTTACCTTTTACGAAAATCATGAACATATAACTTGAACACCTTAAAAAAACTTTTCCCCATGTTTTCCTTCTAAAGGTGGTAAAACATCACCTAATTTTTAATCTAACCATTAAGAATGTGTTCCATCCTATAACTTCTATGTCTCATATTGAACATGTATGTTCTAACAGAACACAAAACTAGTGTAACTAACTTTACATGAAAAAACATGATGATATGATCAAGGATATGTGTTGGATACACATCAAAAGAAGTATCAACATCCAACTAAACCTCCCCAAGATGAAATGTATGATACTGGTAAAAATTGTTATAATGTAATTGAGAAACATGAAAAATATAGTGCATATTACTTTATGTTTGAGGGAGTTATATAAATTAATCCACTAGTATGATCCTCCACAAACCCAATAAAATATTTAATGAATCTCCATGAAAGTTGCACAACCTCTAAATCTACCAATACCATTGTATAGGTGAAACATGAAAGAAGAATTGATCCCAAAACATGAACACAATAGGTTACTAATGGTTATCAGTATATGACATGTTCCATGGATGAGAAATTTAAATACCATTCATGATTAATTATTCCAACTCCAATGTCCCCTGAATGAGATGATGTTTTAGTTTCCACTACTGGAAAGATGATCTTTCCCAAAACTTCTATACCAACGGTTTGTAAAAACCGTTGGTATAGCAACCATTTCCCAACGGTTCACCAAAACCATTGGGAAAGGGTCCTATTTCCCTCCTCTTTCCCAACGGTTCATCAAAACTGTTGGGAAAGAGTCCTCTTTCCCAACGGTTCACCAAAACCATTGGGAAACAGTCTTCTTTCCCTCCTCTTTCCCAATGGTTTTGCTGAACCGTTGGGAAAGAGTCCTCTTTCCCAACGGTTCACCAAAACCGTTGGGAAAGAGCAGGGAAAATACTTAAGATTCAACCCACCCAAACCTATCCCAACGATTTTGAAAACCGTTGGGAAAGGGCTATCCCAACGGTTTTGAAAACCGTTGGGATAGGTTGTTTAATTTTTTTCCAGATCTACTAACCGAGAACATTATATAAATCATAATTTTAAATAATTATGATAATACATATATATATTTATGAAATTAAGTTTACAAAGTGATGCTAGCTTAGTGGTTAAGTCGTTCGATTATAAACGAGGGGTCCTGGGATCAAATCCTAGCGGATGTTTTATTTTTGGAATTTATATACCAACGGTTCCATTACCGTTGGTATAGATTTCATATTACCTATACCAACGGTTTCCAAAACCGTTGGTATAGACCTATACCAACGGCTTACTTGGCTACGGTTCTCCAAACCGTTCGTATAGGATATACCAACGGTTTGGAGGCCTATACCAATGGTTCCAAACCGTTGGTAAAGGTTAGTTTTCTAGTAGTGTGCCCTGCCTCTCCACCCTCTAACCAGCACATATGTAATGGGATTAAATATCGTATAAGGATTCATATGAATACAAATGTATAGTTTCTCAAAATATATTATTATAAAAGAATATAAATAGGTATATTTCCCCCATGAACCTCCAAAATCAATTATGCATGTATAGAGAATGTTCTCTAACACACGTATAGTATGATTGGACAAACCTTTAATCTCAAGGTTGTGGGATTTGCACAAAAGAACCCATGAACCAAGATCCATTTGAAACACTTTCACGAACTGTGAAATAAAAAGATCATACCAATATGAGATGATGATTTTTTAAACTCCGTGTTGGAAAATGATCTCCCAAACATACAGTCATCATAACCCATCAACTGAAATGTATCTTGAATAAGTAGGAAGTGGGATACAATTATCAGTTTATCACGAATCAACCATATAGTGTCATTTCTTAAAGGTGATCTTGGTAATCCTATCCCTAAATCCATGGTGAGATTAGTCAATTTCATCATGTAACAGGTTAATGGATGAAAAAGACCCATTGGTCACTCGTGTTCTTTATTAACATGCTAATAGATGGAATACTGAGTAATGAAACTAGCTCTATTTGATCTCATACCTAGGAACCAGAAATAGAAGTGTATGTTAGAGAACATATTTGGAATTCAAGGGTGTACAACCCAAGAATAGGTATGATACTATCCCATAATCTCCTCTTGTATGTCTATAAGTACACCAAATTTTCTATCAATGTGCAAGATCTCACAACCACCAATGACCCAACCAGGTAGTGGGTCCTCATTGTATTTTATATCCTATATAATCAAAACCTATAGATCTATATTATAAATCATCCTTATTCTAAAATTAGTTCAAGAGTTCATCAATAATAATTCAACTATGTTCTACCCACAACAATGCCAAACCATTAAGGATATTTCAGAATTAAAGTCCATCAACTACCACTACATACTGGTCTCTTGTACCACTTGTGCTGGAGTCTTCTGACATAGAGCATCCGTAATGGAATTTCCATTCCCAAGTGAATAATCATGATCAAAATCAAAATAATGTTGGTAATTAACCAATTTTTAATGTCTAAGATTCATGTCATGTTGAGTGAATATTTATTTATGTATTTTTTTCATTCTCTCAGCATGTAGTTCTTTAAACAATGAAATATTGGGATAACTACTAGACACACAAGGTCATGAATTAAGTAATTTTACTCATGGGGTTTCCAATGGTAAGAACCACAAAACAAAACTCAATATCCCTACCTTATTGTAGATTACATATAAAATCTTAATGAATCATAACAATAATTAAACCCACATCCATGATCTAGAAAAGTATAGATCTTTGTTTCATTCAATCGACCATTAATCTCCTGAAAGGATTATTCACAATCCTTGAACCATATACCATTAAAAAATTACTTTTCAGTCATTTATGATGAGTTTTAATGTGTGAACAAACCTATATTAAACACCAATAATATCTAGTTATCCAAAAGAAAACTAGTATATCAATGAAATTATTGGGATACACCCATATGCCACTCACATTCTATAGGTCCATGGAAACTCCTAACCAGGAGATTATTTGACCCAATAAATGAAATTTAACAAAATATAACTAAATGGTATTTAGATTTACTTAAAACCTATGATATCATAGTGTGATCAAAACAATTACAAGATGTTTTTCATGACCTTATCGAGATTGTGAGTACACCACGATCTTGTGCACAAAGTATTAAAAAATTAAATCCCTCAGTAGGGGGAGAACCTTATTCATAAAATATAGAAAAACTACATGTGAATTCATTAGGATAAAAATAAAAAAAAATTATCATATGAGTAAAATATACTATATAAGGTTCTATGTGGTATGTCCAATGTTCTGGATTTCACATAATGGTAGTTGACCAAAAATCAATATTCGGGACAACCCTCACATCCCATATATAGTCAAAGAAATAATCTATATAATGTATTGGACAATATTTCCTAATTAAAAGAATATTTAACAAATGGTTATCCACATAAATCGTATGGGTCTCATATTCCTAAATGGCGAAAAACACTGGTGAACCTTACATAGATGTAATGAGTCTTATAACCCCCTTATCTTCTAATTCATCTAACTTTCTCTTATGATCCTTGAAATAATAATTAGACATCATATAAAGATTAATTGACACATTTTAATCACTTATTAATATTAAAATATAATAATCCACATCTCTGAGGTAGTAGACTAGAAAATTCATCAGGGATGATGTCACTAAAATAGACCAATAGAAGATGGAATTTTATTTTTTAATTTTCCTAATAATAAAGTAAAATACATGAAATATATGCTAATAATTCCCATAAACACTATTCTAATGTAAATATCTTGCTACGTAGAGATTGAATTATTATTTATGAATATATATAGCACCCTCATGTGAGCTTAATGACACCCGATGACAATAAAATCCAATATGATAATGGTAAAGAACAAACATGGCCATAACAAGAATGATCACAATTCCAGAAATCTTGATGACGATGATGTTATATACAAAACAATTGTTTCATACATCTAGGTTTATTCCATGAACTATAATAACCATTATGATCATATCCCAAAATTAGTTTCATGTTCTTTCACTCTGTAAAAATAATTAATTTCAATCCCATGGAATTTAAATAATCCCAAGGATTTAAATTAGAAAGAAGATTCTATTTAAAATAAAGTAAAAAAACTAAAGTAAATGATACAAGAATTTTACTTGTAACTATAGATGTAAAAACACTTTTCTTTAGGTTCTAGTGGTAATGTACAAATCTAGCCTAATCAATAGACTTTATATACAATAGTATAACACTAGGAAGGCCCACTATGATAGTTCTATACAACGTTTTCTTGGATTCTAGGCCCATGAAATCCTTTTCATAATTATTATATGGAAGTTTTATATCTCCCCACCTGATGTGGTGTAGTCATTTTCAATTTAGAAGCTATAGTCAGTGTATACCCCCTCTTAGTAGCGAATGGAAGAGTGGTCCTTCAAAATTGCTGAAGATGACCCATCATGACATAGTCCTAATACTCGAATGTGTCCCTATAAAAGCATGGATTTGTGTTCCTTGGCTGACCACAATAGTGAAAAATCACTTGGCTACCCAATAACAAACTCAAGCTATTATAGTATTCATGAGAAGGGTCAGAATTTCACATCCTACTACAATACAATCTTCTTCAATATTGAGGGACTAAACCACCAAATCCAACACCTTTTCCTTCATTAAGTTTATTCTCTATGATTAGTGTATAGTTTACCATCTTATTGAAGGTTGTAAAATGAATCATGCTAAATTTTGATCAAATTCAATAAACAAGACTTTCCTTAAACCATATATCATTGGTCAACTCAGAACCACGGATAAATGGATAAAATTATTGATACTATATGAAATGTGTAGAGTATTCTATAACTAATATGGTCCCCTAAATAAGGTGATTAAACTCTATTTATATGTTAGGTAATAGTGCACCAAGAATGAATTATTATAAAATGAAAATTTTTTAATACTTCTAGACTAAAACATGAAGCTGGTTAACATCATCCAGAACATGTAAAGACACTGATTGTTGTATCCTATAGTTGGTTGTTTCTTTTTCACATCGTCCTAATATACAAGAATTTAAACCTAAAGGGTGATGTATTTTAGTAGTATTGGAACACTATATACATTCTTGAATTTCATATTACAATTGAAAAAATAAAACATCGTATTCTAGTTGAATTCATATTTATTACCTCAAGAATCTCCCTAAATATCTATCAAGAAACATTTCCAATCATCATAAGGATAGGAAAAAAAGGAAGTAGTGATATATAATTTCCATTAAGGGTATGTGTACTACCAAAGATGTCATTAATAAAAAAATACATAATAAATATGGAAAGGTAAATAACTAAAACACATTCCATATAATCAATAACGTGAACAAGAAGAATAATATGCAAGGAATAAATGTTTATATAATAATGAAATATAATAATAAAAAGAGAGTCAAAATTATCCATTATATTCTAACTAATTGAATAATCACATGAAACATCAATAAATAATCACATAATGATGGAATCCATAATACTAGATGTCATAATAGCACTACCAAGGCATGATTCCATGTCATATTACCTAAATGGGTAAGGCCTTAGACCAAAACCCAAGCTAGTTTGTCTCTTGAGAGATACTTATGCATTGAGGGACTATATTGTGCACCAAATATCACTTTATACGTCTAATGAATTACTTATATGAAATTATTGAAACATAATCCACATAACAATTCATATTGAAAAAGTGGCATATGAAATGTTATTAATTTCTCTAATAAAAAAAACATAAACCATTTATAGTATAATGGATGATGTTATTAAAATAGTACAATCCAATCAATATGATCATAAATATTCTGGATAACTAATAATGATAATTCCATTATGAAATAATCATAGTGTAGCATAATTTAAAAAGAGGTTTGTTTCATTTATATAAAGAAAATGAGTAAAAATGACTTTTGAAAACATAATTGTGGAAAAATAATTTCAATTTTAAAATATTTTTAAAAATAAAAGTCAAAAAAATATGTTAAAAATATTTTTATTTAATAATAAACATTCAATATTTTAAAGGTAGATTTTAATCATTATATGTTCATGATTGTTTTAAATTCCACACATTCCATAAACATTTTTTTAAAAATTACATTCACATATTTAGTTAAATTAAAATGGGCCTTATTTAGATAATGACATAAATAATAATTTTTAAAAACTAAAAATATAATACTTGGTCAACATGAATTTAATAAATATTTTGGATAATTGTATAAAAATTTATGAATTTTCTTTAGAAAATATGTATTTGGAAGGAAAACAATTTTTGACTGATGTTATAAATAAAGTATGCTTTTTTAATAAATTTATCGTTATATTGACTGAAAAAAGAGAAGAAAAATTGAATTATTACATGAATATTTCATGAATAACTAGTGGATTCGAAAAAAAGACAAAACTTGGTGTAAGATAATTATATTTCATCGTCCAAAATTTAATTAAAAAATCATTAGAAAATATTTGATTGTGTAATAAACCATTACCACTTTGGTAACTATTGAATTGCAATCCCCCTGAATGAAATAATTACAAATAAAAATTTATATACCATGAACATAAAGGGATTCATGCTATCACATATAAAATGGGTTGTGTATACACCACAAAAAATAACTAAGTGGTGAATATGTAATACATATCATAGAAGTAAAAGAGATATGAGAAACCCTTGTAGTGGTCATAATATTAAAGGGATAATAAAACAATTAATAAATTATATATATCAATTTTAATTCAAAATAACTAATAGAAATAATACATAAGATAATATACGTTTTTACATAAATAAATTTTAAAATATTAAAAATAATAATGAAGTAATATTATCCATTTTTTTTGAAATAGTGTTATGAAATTATTTAAAACATGTATATTTTCATGTAAAATCCCCTTGGATTATATAATTAATAATAAAAACTAAAATACCATCAATTATTAATTGATCATAATATTATATAAAAAATGGAAAGTATACACACCATATAAATAAAGCAGGTTCATAATATTATAATACCAATCAATGAACGAAAATTGACACAAAGTTCATTACATTTGTTTTGACATACTCCATACATGTTTTAACATCATATATAAAAAATATTGGGTTTTTATACTACTATTAAATAACCATTCATAAAAATATCATTTCATACATTATTTACTTATGGTGTTTTATCAAATTCATATTAATAATTCGTTGTTAAAATTAATGTTTTAGGTGATAATTGGTTTGTTTTTAATGTATTCTTGTTTTAAAAATTCCAGTCATTTTATAGATTTTGTGATTAAATCATCACATTAATTTTAACCATTATATAAATAACATATACCCTCATTATATATTTATTTAGAGTAAAATATAAAAGAAAAATATATAAAATCGATTACAACCATCATGGAGATGGTATGCCATATGTATGAATACATGTTGTAATAAATTTTCAAGATAGATGGAATGAAAAGAAATTAAATATTAAATAAAAATTATAGAATATTTATTATTTAATATATATAATTATTGTTAATAAATTATATCCCATTTAAGATTCATGTAAAAATATAAAGGAAAACATTTCTCATCATTAAGTGGAGGTTGTAATCCATATGTATGCATGAACAATGTTACTGTTCTCCAATGGAATTAACGGTTATATGTTATATGTGATATTATATTTAAATATTACTCATAGGTCATAAATGTAACATATATTCTTTAAATATATCCTTACTATCATCCATGTAGATAATATGAGAAAAATGAATAAAATCACTTTATGGGGATGTTATTTTTTGTACACAGGTGGGACAATATTGTTCCCCAATGGATTGAAATGAATTAAAGTATATGTGATATGATAATTAAATAAGTATAATAATTTCATTAATTTCATATAATTGTTTTAAATATATCATAATATCCATCCTTGAATGGTTGTGATGGAAAATAAATTATGTCTGTTCGCGAGGCAGTATCCTTCCGTACACATAATTGAAAATTTCATTTTACATTTAATGGGGAGTGGAGATGGATATAGGATATTAAATTAATATAATAATAAAAAATTATATTTTATAATTTTTTAATTAAAATAGTATAGTTTAATATTATATGATATAGGTCGAAGAATAAGGAAACCAAATATGCAGGTTTAAGAAGTATACCTATTATTTAGAGAGTATCTATATGTTTATATCTAAATATTTATTAGAATGGATTAATGATTAATATAAAAAATATTGGATGTGTAGTAAGGTTTTGGATGATCTAGTTGGTTTTCTAAGTGTAAATAGCAGAGGAGAGAGGGTGGCCTTTCATAAGTGGGTGAAGGGAAACAAATTGAATTTTTGAAATGATAAAGGGATACACAATATTTCTTCTTAAAAAGAGACTAAAAATGGTTCCATATATACCAATTTATGTTATAAATCATAAATATTTCCCCAAAATTCGTTTTATACATGTTTTTATATCATTTCACCCTTATTTTCTTAGATTCACCCAACAGTAAACCCTTTTTATCTTAACAATGGTAATTAATTTTTTCAATTTTTAAAATTTATAATAGTAAATAATTAAGTTTAACATATTAGATAATATAAATTTTTATTATTATAAATAAGGAATACAATTTTATAAATTCAGCTTATATAATTGGAATAATTCAATAAAAAATTATTCCCATAGATGCATCAAAATAGGGTTTTCTCAAGAAAACTGTCAGAAGCATATAATGTTTTTATATAATAATTCCAAATGTAATTGATTAAAATGACCTGAATTAGTTAAATTATATTATAATTGAAATAATTTTACAATAAACTAAATTTATAATATAATTTAACTTTTTAAATTATTTATATGAAAAACAAATTTCAATATAAACCAATATTTTCACTATTTATAATGAAAATTATATTTTCATAATTTTCACAAAAATTAACAATGTGATAATTTTTAAAATTATATTAATAAAATGATCTTTATTTTTTCTCATAAAATTTCTAACACTATAACTAATTAATTTGAAACTATTTTCACAATGAATGACTGAATTGCCCAATAGAAAAATATAGTTTTTACAGAAAACATTTCAGTCATCTTTAAAAACATTATTCTTTTTTTATCAAAATTAATTTTTAACTATTTAATCTATTTTATGAATTTTTATACCATATAAATTTAATAATTTAGATTCTACACCTCATAACCACAATTATAATGGAATAGTTATAAATTTCATATTCAAATAATAATGTTCTCATAGAGTATCATTTCTCTTTTCAACCCAATGTTGTGTGTATCACTATATTATGAAGTGATGGGATTTATATAAATAGGAACTTATATTAAAAACGTGGGGTGTTATATTCTACTCAATTATTTATTTTTCTTGTCGTATATTCTACCGAGCATGATTCTCCACTTTCAAAATCTCGAGGTGTTACATTCTTTACACATTTGAAAAAAAGAAATATCATAATTAAAAAATTATCTCTGTAGTCGAGGTTGTTTCATTTTAAAATACATATATTGAATATCCCACATCATAAATTTGTTAACAAGTCATCCTCTTGATAAAAGGGAATAATAAATGTGATGACTGTCACGAAAAATAGATAATGTGGTTTCAAATTATTAGAACACTAGTGGGAAGTAAATATATAGATATGGATGAAAAAATTAAATAATTATATAGAGAGATAGATATTTCTGATCTCATGAATATGAATATTGAACAAAAAGTTAAGGTCCTGAAAACCATAAATCTTTTTTTGATTTAATAGAACATTTGATTTATCATTTATAAAGGTAATATGACAACAATTTTTTTCAATATTTGTTTTCTAATGTTGAGGAATTATTTTACCATCTAAGAATATTAATAAATATACTTACTCAATATATTTATATTTCATTAGGCCAACTTTATCCTTTTTTTACTCTTTTATCAATTTAAGCTTCATAAATTTCTATAAGAATTGAATGTCCTGAAAAATATTTTTTTTTATTCCAAAATCAATAAAATTATCATTTAACGAATAATAAGATCTATAAAAGAGTAATAAGATATTCCACTAATCATTACTAAAACAAAATGATTATAACCTATTATCAAAAAGTATACAAAGACTAACTTAATAAATTCCATAATTAATTTTCCATAAAGAAATTAATGTAAAAAAAAATTCCATATTAAAAAGACCATTATGTTGGCTAGTGTTGGGAACAATACCTTTGTCATCTTTAGGTTGTGGGTTTAACCCCCATGACTTCACGGGATGTGATGTATTTTCACTCGACTTTTGGGTTATCATTTTCCTAAAACTATATTAATATAATTCATATTCAATTACAAAAGTATAACGACCAACTGTTACATCAATATCAAATATAATATAAAACCTAATGTATACCCATACCATTAAATTTAGTCTCACAAAATGTAAAGGAATTATATAATAAATATCATTTTCACTAAAAAAATTACAAAACCAATAGTTTTTAATGACATAAATGTCTCAAAAATATACTTAGTCAAGGAAAAATCTCATTAAATAAAACCTAAAAAGTGCATGTCTAATACATTGAACATATGATCAACCATCTTATGACAAACCCATTGTGGTATCTAGAACTATGTAGTTAATGAATACATATATGATTCCAAATTCAACATAATCCATATATGTTTCATGAATCTTATAAAAAATTTACCAATGGTAAAAATGATACAAAAAATTAATTCTCGAATCATAATATATAAATAATTAAACCCTTTAAATCATTAATTATCCTTCCTTTGTCTGTGGTTTTACATTTATAAGAGGGAATTGACTAAAATAATGGCTTGGTTCCCCATATTAAGGGTAATGAATATTTAATGGATCCCAAGGATGAAATTTATTTCCTTATATTGTACTCTTATGTTTTCCTAATAAATTCATGGATATAGGACAATATTTCTCTCAGATAAATTATTTTCATATTGCTCTGGTAAAATTTCATGGGTTTATATTTCCACATTTTTGACATTAAGGATATATATCCTTGACTCCCCCAGGTATTCACCACATTAGTTATCAGGGAACCCCATAATTCTTTTATTTGGTGAGTCCATGAGTTGGTTTAGATATATATTTTATTCATGTTATAGGATGACTGATTATGAAGAAGAACAATTTCCATCACCCCTTTCACAATCCCATTTAGTTTCTCATTAACAAATTTTCAAAAAACATCAATTTTAACATAGATCCTACTGGTTCCCACAATTGATAAAAACCACAAAGTACAATCAATTAGAAAATAATCTTAGTGGGAAACCACATAATTATGAATATTCATTTATATTATTTCTAAATAAAGAAACTATATTTTCAATCTAGGAAACATTATGTTTAATACTAGATTACTAGTGGTCATTAACTACTCAAATCCTTCATATTGGTTCATAAAAAATGTGAATTTACCAAATCATCTCGCAAGGGAGTATCAAATCAAGTGAGAATTAAGGCTTACTAAGTTTTATTAGTTAATACTTGAGTCAATATTGATGAAACGTTACTGAGTTATTACCCCATGGTATATCTTTTTTAGAACCAAATACACTTGTAGTATCCATATAGGTTTTCATTTCATGCAAAAAAATAATTTAATTTTCATTGATATATTAGTATGTTACTCTATACTAATCCATGAACAATCTCAAAAGAATATATTCTATAATATAAGATTACCTAAACCTCGTCCCAAAGGTTTCTACTAAAAATCCTCTAATACCAATTTTAAAGTACCCATCCATAGTATCATAGAGTTTGTGGTTAATTATTACATTAGCATAACATATGATTTTTTCACATCATGAAGGACTGAGTAGATTAGTAGGATAGGAAAAGAGAAACCTTCCTAAATATAATATTAAAATTAAAAAAAATACATAAAATGTATTTTCTTTTGAGAAAATATTTATTCCATCTACCATGTCCTTGGGTATCAATCATAAAAAATTTCCTAGCATCCCAACGATAGTAATCATAATAATGGGGTATGTTTCAATATATAGTAATGTTAAAAGTATAGTGGAGTCTATCTCGAATATATAAGACATAACTAATATTACAATGTAAATAATTTAAAACCATTTTATTTAATCAATAATGTGAACATGAGGAATTATATGTTAGGTGTAGAGACTTAGTTTTCATCTTTTAACACATTGAAATATTTTTATATATATTTACAGTGTTAGGTACTCAAACTGCATTCAATTCGGAGACCTGGTTTTCCAGAAATAAATTATATAGTATTTAAGAATATTTTATATTATCCATTCAATAGAAATAGGATGACTCTTAAATAGTATCTCATACTAGAAATTTGAGGCCACATTTGAGTCTGGAATGCGGCGTCCACCCTAAGCGAGGCATAACTTTCGTCGGCGTGGCACTCATATAGAAAATGCTATCCTGGGGAAGAATCTTAAATAAATGTAAATATTTTTCCCTAAGGACATTCTAAATAACATTAATATTGAGGCCCATATGGAAAATCTAAGACTCCCATTGAGTTTGAAATGGAGTTTTTTGACTAGGAATAACATAAAATGTGAGGGCGTGATGTTTTCAGATTCCCCACTGAGGGGAGTTCCTATAAATAAAATTTTATGTGTTTAGGATTGGGATTAGCCCTAATCCCTTCACTCTATATAAATTCTATATCTCTATCAAGAGGGTTCTTGGATGTTCTTCCACAGTACAAGGAGAAAATTCCACCAAATCATCAACCGATGGAAGCAAGAGAACATATCATACATTACCAATGATGAACGACCTGATCAACATAGGATTTGTCACATTTTGAATTTTGATTAATTTTTTTTTATGTTTTCTATTCCATATCCTCTTTCTATTTTCCTTTCTAACACCAACCCATCGATGGCCACAAGAACACAACCATTGATCCACATTTAAAACCTTGTTCTTGGCCTGTTCTTCACAAGGATCCGCCAACAACTTTTGGGTGCGAATTATTTTTGGTGGATCAACGATCCGAATCCTTTTAGGGAAAGCACCATTGCAAGTTTCCCTAATTCAGTGAAGGATTAATGTTCAAGCGGCCATATTGCACCTGTTAGTCTATGGAAAAGGCTTCTGGGGTTCCATCTGCATGGTAGCTGGTGGCGGTGGCATGACATGGTTGCACCACGTGGGATGGCACTCAGTTGGGTGTGGTTGTGCCACAGGACCCTAGGCGATGACCTAGATCGCAAACCCACCGCAGGTTGGACATGTTGATGCAGCGATGACCGGACCTTGGTTCGAACATGATCTCAGAAGTGGGCTTGATCTAACCCGGTTGGTCATATCCATTGAACCAGGTCAGGCCCATGTCAAATACAAAGTTAGATACCTGGTAAGATTTGGGATGGGTTCCATGTCGGACCCGGGTTGGTATCCAGTCAAACACCTCGGTAGCTGTCGCTGTGTGGGCCGCGGCTGGTCAGTCACCTATGGGGAGGTCGCTCATAGATCAGACCAACCGTAAAAACCAGCTATTTTGGTTGACCACTGTAGTAGGTGGACTGACCGCGAGTCGTTCAACCGACCCTGTGATCCCCTTCTGGGGTTTTCAATCACCGGTAACTTTTAAACCGGGTTTCTATTTGATGCACCATATACAGAAGCTTGTTCTTCTTTTCATGATGGAAAATTTGAGATAGGTTTTAAAATATCATGTTTGGTGTCGGAATGCGATCCTCACTTTGACCTGTTTGGGTGTTTTGTGGTGAAATGAACCTTTTTCAACGATTTCCTATTTTGTGAAAATAAATAGCCTGTCATGTGTGTTTTTCCACATGAAACATGATTGTGACCACAATTTTGAGATCTGGGCTATGAAGCGAGGTGTTACTAAATTGATTCTCATATAGCAGCATTCAATGATATATGTAATGGCATTGATGATTTCAGAATCATCAGAGAATTGTTGGATTGCCCTCCATTGGGGCTGCAATGTGAGGTTCACTATTCAATCTTCCGGGTTTACCCTCTAGCAAGGCTGGGCAATGATGTTCACCAATTACTCTTCAGGACTTACCCTCCACTGTGGGTAGGGATTTGAGGTTTTTCTTTTACTCTCTAGGGATAACCCACCATCATATCACCCATTAGCACGGATGGGTAGTGGTGTTTGCTGATGAATCGGTGATAAGGAATGTTTGACCCTATCATGGGATAATAATTAAAAAGGGTTATTTCCCCTCCAATATGTGTCTTGGTGAGGAGAAATAAAGCCGTGCAGGTAATTTTACCCCTTTAAATGTGGATATTATTAAGGTGAGGTGTTTGATCCCAATTGGATTATTGTGCATGGAAGACGTGTGGAGTTTGGTCATCAATTGTGGTTACTCCTAGAATTTTTGGAGACTATTTAATATGTTCAACCATTGAGATTGAGATCCCATTACTCTCTCTGATTTGGACTTATTTGGTTTGGTCATATAAATATTTACACCCTATCATATCACCCACTCCTTTAGATCTGGTTACACTCCTTCTAGAAGAAGCAAATAGAGGTGGGATATTCCATGTTCTTTCTGTGTCTACATTATCGTAGTCAGACTAGTCTACTAGCCCACTAGAGGCATCGACGACTTGACAAAAATTTCACCTTCACACCATATCTAGCTTCTTGTGTCTGTATGAGTTTACTTCACTTCCTTATTGTCTTGAGCGGAACTCATTTACTGTACCATTATTTTATCTGATGTAATTTCATTCCATTATACCTCTTAAAGCTCCCATCCGTTTTGGGGTTTCATACTGAGTACGTTTATACTCACCCCTGCATGGGCTTTAGCCACACATATCATTTTTTTATAAAGATGAAAAACAGGATTGATCGGGGCATCAGGGAGCTCATGATCACAATTACTTGGGCCATATACGTTGTTCCCTGATGTGATTCATAGAGTATGGCATTCTTAGTAGTTCAAAATTTAGTTTTTTGTCAGGTTATAACACTTTACTTGTCTATTTCCCTTTATATTTACTTTACTATACTTGTATTATTTTAGTGGTCCATGCATGATTGAGGTTACTTTTATAGTAGGTTGTATCTTTTACTTTCTCTCCATCTGTACATTGAATCGAGTTGACATTGTGTGTGTACAGGTTCATAGGAAAAATGCCTCCCCGTGTTCATTTTTCCTTCTATTCTAGTCACCACCCTATATAAGGCCCCAGCCTTGAACCTTACTTAATCTTGAGTTATTACAAGATTACACATTGAGGATCTTTTCAGGTTTAGAGTTTTAGAGAATTAGATCATGAAACTTTCATTACATTCCACATTTAAACAAAGTGGTTACATAAAAGACAGTATTCATTCATCCCATCAACAGAAACATTTTTAGAATAAAACATGGATTCTTTCTTGACACATCCTTGACACTATCATCACATCATGTACCTTTCCCTTGACCTGTGAAAAACATTTCAAAAACTTGGGATGAGCATAAAAAGCTCAGTAAGGGTTATAAAAATATGGAAAGGAAACATGATTTCATATATACATAAGAATGAAATCATACTTTACCCATAAAACATAGGCACTTTAACATACCTCATCAAATCATGAATAAATCATAGAAATCATAAGACATAATAGGTTACTTGAGGCATTCATAACATTCTTACATAGGGAGTAACCCTCTTGGTTACGTTTGGAATACCCATCACAGTATATTCACTAAATGTCTTCAGAGAAACCTTAACCTTTCACTCCTTCACATTACCCAATGAATTGGAGAGCTATATCGGGCTCACCCGCCCTTAGTTTGTCACGGAACCACCCATCTTCATAACAATGCCCAAGAATTGTAACATAATCTTATCACATAAAACATGCATAAAGGAAACATAAAATTTCCACCTTTCAATAACAAGATATCAATACAACACATTGATATAAAGACACCATGAAAACCATTTTCAATACCAAAATAAAAGAAAAGTAAAACATGGAATTTATATTTCTTTTAAAAAGAAGGTATGGCTTGTAGAGGAATCCGAAACTCAAATAATTGTCACGGCGGCGGAGAAGTCATTGTCGCCGCATACGTACGACAAAAACATTCCCTTTTGTCATTTAGTAAAACACTTCGTATAAAAAAGATTCCTTTTTGGATAAATTTAAAATTAAAAGGGTTTTATACACCGTATAAAAGAAGGTTTTGTATAAAACAAAATATGCCTCAATGAAAGAGATTGAGACGAAGTCCCATAAAAAGATGGCATCCTTGGATTAAGGATAAATCAATTACATAATTATGTGTGAGAAATTAATACACCAAATATAAGTGGATATTAAGAGTAAAACAATCAGAGGTTATTCACACATATTCATAGAACGACATATTCAAGGAGTACAAGCTTATCCCAAAGAATCGAAATTGGGTTAATAAGTTCCTTTGCAAAAATTCGACAGCCTAACGGTGTCACTTCAAAATTCAGAAAAAGAGGTGATGGGAGATAAAAAGGGTATCTCGTTACTTGGAAATAAAATTTACATCAATAAGGATACATAATAACATATCCCAAAATAATATTTTGTGAATTAAAATACATAACAAAATAAGTCTTTTAAAAAGAGGAGGGTGAAAGGTTCCCTTACCGACATTGGTATCTTTCGAAACATACGCCCCATGAAAGAAGGACAATACAACATTGATATAAATACTCATAAATGAATTAATATTACACAATGAGAAAAATAATGGTCATTACATACACCACTCAAAGTAAATTGTGGAAAATTTAGCATAAATCTCACGGGAATAAAAGTGAGATGAAAAATCCCTTACGAAAACTCGGCAGCCTAACGGCGCCACTTAAAACATCCAAAAATGGATTGATGAGATCCAATAGGTTATCTCATCGCATTAAAATAAAATGTAAAGAATGAGGAATATAAAAGAAAAACCCCCATCATAAAAAATAGGATCTTAAAATAAGTGACACAAAGGAGAGTACTTAAAGAGAAAGAGAGAGGTTAGATCTCTTACGAAAATTCGGCAGCCTAACGGCGCCACTCAAAACTTCCAAAATGGATTGATGAGAGAGAATAGGGTCTCTCATCATATGAACATAAAAATTACAGTAAGATTAATATAAAAGAACATCCCAATAAAAAGAAATATGAGCTTTAAAAGGAATGACATAAAAGAGTGTACTTTAAAAGAAAGAGAGGAGTCGGATCCCTTACCTCAAGTCCAACTTGTCTTGTTCGTTTCTTTATATTCCTGAATAATAAACATTGGTCAATTAATAATTGACTAAGTACCTCCTTTATATATTATTATTCAGTTCATATCACATATTATAATTTTATAGTAATTGTTTAATAATGTTAGTTCATATCAGACGTTTTTGTCGATGTTTGGTACATGAGTCAAAAATGAACTTGTTTGAAAAAAGATTGCCCATGTAGTTATATGTAAATAATTTCCAGAATCATATTAATGATTAAAATATCATATATATCCAGTATATATTAATTTTATAATATTCCATATCATTTGGAGATAAAAAATGAAAAGCATCGTTCATGGAGACGGTAGGCCGTACGTACGCATGAACGCTACTTTCATTTTTTGTCATATTAATGGAATTAAAAAAAATGAGATATATATATATGTTATAATTCCAGAATTATATCCATAATTTAGATGTAATATATTACATATATATCCATTATATATATGTACTTATAATATTACATAACATTTTGAGATAAGAAATGAAATGTACCGTTCATGGATACGGTAAGCCGTACGTACGCATGAACGCTACATCCATTTCTATTTCATATTTAATGGAATTAAAACATAATGATACATAATAGTATTTTAATTCCAGTATGGTATCATATATAATATCATTAAATATATCCTTTATACGTACCACATATGGTATTAACGAATCAAATCACTTTGAGGGGGCGGTAGTACGCACTTCCTTAAATGAAGATATCGCATTTACCCATAATGGAAACCATAAAGGTATGCCATAAATGAAAAATACAGAAGCTTAAGTAAAACATAAACATATTAGATATCATATATTAATATATTTTCATCTTAATGGCCAACTTTGAGGGTGTTCGAAGAATGTTGAACAATCATCGTTTCGGGAGGCAGAAATTTTCCATCCACGGAAACAGTATGTTCTTTAACCATTATATGTAGGTGTTTGTAAGTGTAGATCGAATCCTTCTTATAACAACTTCTAGAATATTTAAGATACTGGATTTGTTACAAAAGAAACTAATAAAAAGATTTTATGGGGTTGGAGAAGCAAAATAATACAAAAGGACTCAAGTGAAGACATTACCTTATAATCGGATAACTCCCTTCGGTTTGAGCTCAAAGGCTTCCTTGGGAAGAAATCTGCCCAAATTGAGGCTTCAAGGAGTAATATAGGGAAGGGGAGAGACAAAATGGGCAGTGTTTGGCCGAGCCAAAGGCTTTGGGAGTGTGGGTAAGGAGGTAGAGGTGGGGGCCTTTTATAAGAGGAGAGGAGGGGCACTCTTGTAAAGTTACAAAATGTTATTTTTTTTTCAAAAGAGTTTCGGATTTTAAGGGTCCCACATTGATATAATTCGAGGATAAGGTGATAAGGGTTAGAAATACACTCATACAATCGGTTTTGTACATGTTTATGTCTTAGATATTACATTATCTTTCCATTTTATTTAAATCGTTAAATAATGAGGTCATCGCTGCATCATCATGATGTCATAAATAATTTAACTTATTTAATGTCTCAAAATTATAAAAAAAACACTATGATGTAGGAAAACTTTTTATATTTCCAATGACTATTTATAGTAAAAAATATGACATTTATAACCCCATGTAAAAATTGTTTGAGTAAAACATCTCATGTTTTGTGTCATTTTTACCTTAACAATAAATAAAAAGTTATTTATGTCATTTTCCAACCAAAGATGCTCCATGGGGTCCCCAAGTTGACCAATGGATTATATTGGTCGGCCATGACACATCCAATGAGGGTAGTACATGTGTCTAGGTCATTTCATTTTATTAAAACATTATTCTTACCATAAACTACACTAATTACCTCTAATCGCGATTAAAAACCTAATTAGTTACTATTCGCCAAAAAATTATTTTTATCCCATTGAACCACATTTTACTTCTTAATGAAAACCATGTATGTCGTATTTTTGAAATTCAAAACACAATGATGGAAAAATTTCATTTAAACGGAAAAATCGGTTTTTATAAATACCACTTAGTGGTTTCACTATTCATCAAAATTGATGTTTTTCAGAAAAATCCCCAAAATTCACCCTAAGCTATATTTGATATTCCGAATTCAAAAATGAAGCCTATTTTAAAAAATTCAAAACATATAAGTCACATTAATTAATTTAATAATTAATTCCCTCTGTCAGAGCAAATAGCGTGTGTTTGTGAAACAATAAGTATCAAAGGATTGATATTAGTTTAAGTCTGATTTCAAAGTGAAATTAATTACAACGAACACTATTGGATTTAATGGTAAAAATATATTCTAATTTCACTTTAAAACCAATTCAAAAGATAATATAATCATATTAATAAATTATATTAAAAAGAGGTTTTGAATTAAAATATAACATTTTACACTATTCATTAAAAAATGAACTTTATCGGAAAGATAGAAAAAATTTACACAAAGTAAATTTTGATGTCCCAATTCTCAAGAATAGTTTTATTTGGTAAAATAGAATGTATAAGAGTGAACAAAACTATATTTAATGATGGTTTTCCATCAAAAGGCGATAAGTGAACCTTTAGTGAAAACTAGGGCATATACGCCTAAAATTGTATTCTTTCCGTATTTTAAGCCATTATCATTTATTGGATAATTGTAAAAACATTTAAAAGCATATATAATCATATTTTATTTATTTCTATCCATTCCCACCAATATAATTACTACATGTTAACTACCATTTAAAATAATATTATTTTATTATTAGAGTGCAACATAAGATTCCCAAGAAACTCGTTGTTCCGTGTTGGGTACGCCATCGAGCATAGCATCCCCTTTAAAGTCATATTAATATTTTATTCACAAATATGGATAAATATGAAAATGTCATATTCTTTATTTACCTGGGGTGTTACATCCTTCCCCCCTTTTGGTAATTGCGTCCTCACAATTTTTAAAATTGAGCTTTGAAACATCCTTGAAAGTCCCACATCGGAACAAGAGTCGGTAAAACAATCACTTTAAAATAAAGTAAGATAAGTACAGAGGTCACCCGAGTTAACCCATACTTGGATTCCATGTATAAAAACATGGACATGGAAGAAAAAGAAAAGGGTCATGTTCTTGAGGGAGAGTGATAGTAAACATGCCTAGGAGAATGTTAACCATAAGAAAATCACAAACTTGTGATGGGTAAAAAGGTATTCGATTCCTCAGTAGGAAAAGTTAATAGAAAACATTTTTGTTTTAAGTTAATTTTTATTGAAAAATTTATTCATAAGGAAACATAATCACTTATCATGATGACTTCCAACTTTTACTAGATTCCTTAATCAAACTCATATTTTTTCCCAAAAGACGAGTATTTAGGGAGACTGGTTCGCATTAAGAGTACTATAATAAACTTCTAGAGAATCACCTAATCCACAAAAGAGAATTATATACATCCCATTTCTTTAGACCTTAACCAAAACCAAAACCAAAAAGGTTAGTACAAGGTCAGATAGTCTAGAAAAGGATAACCCTTTAAAAAGAAAATCTATGCTTAATCTCCAAAATTTGTCCAACAAAACCCAAAGTTCAACGAGGACCATTTGATAAACAATTTTTCCATAAAATTCTTAAAAGTAAACCAATCTAAGATTTAAACCCAAATATTTGAAGTATTTAGTCACATAGTCTTCCAAGTTAAATCGTAACATTTTTCTCCAAACAACATCAGTTGCTCCTAAAGTCTCGTATTGAAAAGTACATAACCTAATCACATATCCTCCATGATAGGTTAATAATTTTCCTAAATAACCCAAAATCAACTAACTCTTAATTAATAAAATCATATAACAAAAAACAACCAGTCAAACTAACCAGGGACTTCACGTAGTCCAGTGGTAGGCGATAAATACCAGTCACACTTTGGTTGTGGGTTCGATTCCCACAGCTTTGTCCAACGCGACGGGTAGTCACACGGTCTATGTGTTTTCCTTTTTCCAAAACTATATAATTCTCAAATAATTCCCCAAAAAGAGATAAAATCATCAAAAATAACCATAACATAATTTAACCTCAATTTTATCTCATGCCTTTCACTTACATCATAACATATAGTAACCCATAATTACCTCAAAAGCAAGGATCATATAAACTCTAATGGTTACCTTTATAATTATTACATGAACGTCCACATCAATTGGTCATCTCGTACATGATGCATTAAAGATCATACCATGGTTCAAGTGGTTGATCATGACTCCTTGAGAGTTGGTTTATAACAACCTAGAGTTTCCTCATTGAATCTCCCATTTTATCTAGTCTCTAAATCAGAGAACCACCATAGTTTCCTTCAAAACTATTGTCACTTTGGTGCCTTCCAGATCCATCCATTCACTAAAAACAGAAATGTCAGTGTGAGTATATCAACAAAAACATCATGTACTAATGAGGGAGATAACCACTAAGATATACTTACTCATTCACTTTATCTAAAACTAGGACTCTTTCTGAAATCCAATCCATTATGGTACTGTCACTTATGCTTGGAGAATACCCTAACCTCTAAAGTTATCTAAACCGACCTTTAATACCAACTATAAGGCCCAAACCTTAAACCTTACTTAATCTTGAGTTATTACAAGATTACACATTGAGGATCTTTTCAGGTTTAGAGTTTTAGAGAATTAGATCATGAAACTTGAATTACATTCCACATTTAAACAAAGTGGTTACATAAAAGACAGTATTTGTTCTTCCCATAAACGGAAACATTTTTAGAAAAAAACATGGATTCTTTCTTGACACATCCTCGACACTATCATCACATCATGTACCTTTCCCTTGACATGTGAAAAACATTTCAAAAACTTGGGATGATCATAAAAAGCTCAGTCGGGTTATAAAAATATGGAAAGGAAACATGAGTTCATATATACATAAGAATGAAATCATACTTTACCCATAAAACATAGGCACTTTAAAATACCTCATCAAATCATGAATAAATCATAAAAATCATAAGACATAAAAGGTATCTTGAGGAATTCATAACATTCTTACATAGGGAGTAACCCTCTTGGTTACGTTTGGAATACCCATCACAGTATATTCCCTAAATCTATTCGGAGAAACCTTAAAGTTTCACTCCTTCACGTTACCCAATGCATTGGAGAGCTATATCGGGCTCACCAGCCCTTAGTTTATCACGGAACCACCCATCTTCATAACAATGTCCACGAACCATAACATAATCGTATCACATAAAACATGCATAAAGGAAACATAACATTTCCACCTATCAATAACAAGATATCAATAAAACACATTGATATAAAGACACCATGAAAACCATTTTCAATACCAAAATAAAAGAAAAGTAAAACATGGAATTTATTTTTCTTTTAAAAAGAAGGTATGGCTTGTAGAGGAAGCCGAAACTCAAATAATGGTCACGGTGGCAGAGAAGTCATTATCGATGCATACGTACGAAAAAAACATTCCCTTTTGTCGTTTAGTAAAATGCTTCGTATAAAAGAGATTAATTTTTGGAAAAATGTAAAAGTCAAAGGGGTTTATACACCGTATAAAATATGGTTGTGTATAAAATAAAATATGCCTCAATGAAGGGAGATTGAGATGAAGTCCCATAAAAAGACAGTATCCTTGGATTAAGGATAAATCAATTACATAATTATGTGTGACAAAATAATACACCAAATATAAGTGGATATTAAGTGTAAAACAATCAGAGGTTATTAACACATATTCATAGAATGACATATTCAAGGAGTACAAGATTATCCAAAAGAATCAAAATTGGGTTAAGAATTTCCCTTGAAAAAATTCGACAGCCTAACGGCGTCACTTCAAAATTCAAGAAAAAGAGTTGATGAGAGATAAAAAGGGTATCTCATCACTTGGACATAAAATTTACATCAATAAGGATATAGAAGAACATATCCCAAAATAATATTATGTTAATTAAAAGACATAACAAAATAAGTTTTTTAAAAAGAGGAGGGTGAAAGATTCCCTTACCGACGTGGGTATCTTTCGAAACATACGCCCCGTGAAAGAAGGACAATACAACATTGATATAAATACTCATAAATGAAAGAATATTACACAATGAGTAAAATAATTGTCAGTAGAAACACCACTCAAAGGAAATTGTGGAAAATGTAGCATAAATCTCACAGTAATAAAAGTGAGATGAAAAATCCCTTACGAAAACTCGGCAGCCTAACAACGCCACTTAAACCTTCCAAAAATGGATTGGTGAGATCAAATAGGGTATCTTATCACAATACAAAAAAATTTACAGAAAGAGGAATATAAAATAACATCCCCCATCATAACAAAGAGGAGCTTAAAAGAAGTGACACAAAGGAGAGTACTTAAAGAGAAAAAGAGAGGTTATATCTCTTACGAAAATTCGGCATCCTAACGGCGCCACTCAAAACGTCAAAAATGGATTGATGAGAGAGAATAGGGTCTCTCATTATATGAACATAATAATTACAGTAAGATTAATATAAAAGAACATCCCAATAACAAGATATATGAGCTTTAAAAGGAATGACATAAAAGAGTGTACTTTAAAAGAAAGAGAGGAGTCGAATCCCTTACCTTAAGACCAACTTGTCTTGTTCGTTTCTTTATATTCCTGAATAATAAAATTTGTTCAATTAATAATTTCCTAAGTACCTCCTTTAGAGATTATTATTCAGTTCATATCACATATTATAATGTTATAATAATTGTTTAATAATGTTAGTTCATATCAGACGTTTTTGCCGATGTTTGGTACATGAGTCAAAAATGAACTTGTTTGAAAAAAGATTTCTCATGTAGTTATATGTAAATAATTTAAAGAATGGTATTAATGATTAAAATAGCATATATATCCAGTAAATATTCATTTTATACTATTCCATATCATTTGGAGATAGAAAACTAAAAGTATCATTCATGGAGACGGTAGGCCGTACGTACGCATGAACACTACATTCATTTTTTTGTCATATTAATGGAATTAAAACAAAATGAGATATATATATATATATGTTATAATTCCAGAATTATATCCATAATTTATATGTAATATATTACATATATATCCATTATATATATGTACTAATAATATTACAAAACATTTTGAGATAAGAAATCAAATGTACCGTTCATGGAGACAGTAAGTCGTACGTAAGCATGAACGATAATTACATTTATATTTCATATTTAATGGAATTAAAACATAATTATAAATAATAGTATTTTAATTACAGTATGTTATCATATATAATATCATTAAATATATCCTTTATATGTACCACATATGTTATTAATTAATCAAATCACTTTGAGGGGGCGGTAGTCCGCACTTCCTTAAATGAAGATATCGCGTTTACCCATAATGGAATGCATAAAGGTATGTAATAAATGAAAAATACAGAAGCTTAAGTAAAACATAAACATATTAGATATCATATATAAATATAGTGTCATCTTAATGGCCACCTTTTAATGTGTTAGAAGAATGTTGAACAATCATCATTTCGGGAGGCAGAAATTCGCCATCCACGGAAACAGTATGTTCTTTAACCATTAGATGTAGGTGTGTGTAAGTGTAGCTCGAATTATTTTTATAAAAACATCCTAGTATATTTATTATAATGTATTTGTTACAAAAGAAACGAATAAAAAGAGTTTAGGGGGTTGGATAAGCAAAATAAATCAAAAGGACTCAAGTGAAGACATTACCTTAAAATCGGGTCAGTCCCTTTGGTTTGAGCTCAAAGGCTTCCTTGGGAAGACATCTGCCAAAAGTGAGGCTTCAAGGAGTAATAGAGAGAAGTGTAGAGAAAAAATGGGCAGGTTTTGGCCACGACAAAGGCTTTGGGAGTTTGGGTAAGGAGGTAAAGGTGGGGGCCTTTTATAAGAGGAGAGGAGGGGCACTCTTGTAAAGCTACAAAATGTTACTTTATTTTCAAAAGAGTTTAGGATTTTAAAGGTCCCACATTGATATAATTCGTGGATATGGTGATAAGGGTTCTAAATCCACTCATACAATAGGTTTTGGACATGTGTAGGTCTTAGTTATTACATTATCCTTCCATTTATTTAAATCGTTAAATAATGAGGTCATCGCTGCATCATCATGATGTCATAAATAATTTAATTTAATTAATGTCTGAAAATTATAAAAAAACTACTATGATGTTGGAAATATTTTTATCTTTCCAATTACTATTTATAGTCAAAAATATGACTTGTATAACCCCATGTAAAAATTGTTTTAGTAAAACATCTCACGTTTTGTGTTATTTTTACCTTAACAATTAATAAAAAGATATTTATGTCATTTTCCAACCAAAGTGGCTCAATGGGGTCCCCAAGTTGACCCATGGATTGTCGTGTTCAGCCATGACACATCAAATGATGGTAGGACATGTGTCTAGGTCATTTAATTTTATTAAAACATTATTCTTACCGTAAACTACACTAATTACCTCTAATCGCGATTAAAAACATAATAAGTTACTATTCACCAAAAAAATTATTTTTATCCCATTGAACCACATATTACTTATTAATGACAACCATGTATGTAGGATTTTTGAAATTCAAAACACAAATATGGCAAAATTTCATTTAAACGGAAAAATCAGTTTTTATAAGTACCACTTAGTGGTTTCACTATTCATCAAAAATTGAAGTTTTTCAGAAAAATCCCAAAAATTCACCCTAAGCTATATTTGATATTCCGAATTAAAAAAAAGAAGTCTATTTTATAAAATTAAAAACATAAAAGTCACATTAATTAATTTAATAATTAATTCCCACTGTCATAGAAAATAGCGTGTTTATATGAAACAATAAGTATCAAAAGATTGACATTAGTTTAAGTCTGATTTCAAAGTGAAATTAATTCCAATGACCATTATTGGATTTAATGGTAAAAATATATTCTAATTTCACTTTAAAACCAATTAAAAATATAATCTAATCATATAAATAAATTAGATTAAAAAGAGGTTTTGAATTAAAATACAACATTTTACACTATTCATTAAAAAAATGAACTTTATCGGAAAGATACCAAAAATTTACACAAAGTAAATTTTGATGTCCCGATTCTTAAGAAGAGTTTTATTTAGTCCCATAGAATTTATAAGAGTGTACAAAACTATATTTAATGACGTTTTTCCATCAAAAGGCGATAAGTGAACCTTTAGTGAAAACTAGGGCATATACGCCTAAAATTAAATTCTTTCCGTATTTTAAGCCTTTATCTTTTATTGGATAAATGTAAAAAAATTTAAAAACATATATAATAATATTTTATTTATTTCTATCCATTCCCACCAATACAATGGCTACATGTTAACTACCATTTAAAATAATATTATTTTATTATTAGAGTGCAACGTAAGATTCCCAAGAAACTCATTGTTCCGTGTTGGGTACGCCATCAAGCATAGCGTCCCCTTTAATGTCATATTAATATTTTATTCACAAATATGGATAAATATGAAAATGTCATATTATTTATTTACTTGGGGTGTTACACCCTAGCCTATAGATGTGATATTGGGGTAATTGCAGATCGATCCCTAGAATGGGTTGGGTCGTGACAACGTGTATTCAGAGGTGGTTTGACACTTGGGATGTTGTTCAGAAATTTCCCTAAAACAATCTTGGATAGATATAGGAAAATAGTGTCGATGATTCTTGAGAGCATCTATCAGTATAGAGAGTCTAGTGACGGTATGGCATCGATGGATCCATACCCCGAGACCCTAATTACCTTGTTTTCAAATCAGCATGCTGAGACAATTCTTGTCAGAATTAATGGTACATAAATCATATAGGATTGACTAATTAACTATCCTTATCAATTCATCTCCCTATTTATTTTTGTTATTGTTTTATATATTTATATGTATGATTATCTAACTGTAATAATCCTTGATTAAATTTCATGTATTCCTCAGCGTAGATAGCCAACTAGTTTACCCGCTCCGACCAATGATGATGACATCACGAGAGATGGGGCATTTTTTTAAGGGACATCATCCGATCTACTTCCTCTAGTTGGAAAAAAAAGCAGTGCCTTCACCTATGAAGCAGTAGTTAGTATCTGTAGGAGAGGCCAATGATGAGTGTAGGATGAGAACGCCACTTGAGTTCCATGGGTAGAGACCGTTGAGGTTTAATGGTGATCTAGATTCTAAGGAATCAATGGACTGGATGGATTATATGATCTATGTTTTCAGGATAGTATGGACACTGTTAGACCAGATGGACACCTTGGAATCCAGGATTTTTTACAGTCCAGTGAGGATCTGGTGGAGTTTAGTTACCCAAATGCATAACGCAATAGTTGTCTCATCGGGAGACATTCTATAGAAGTTTTATGAGGTGTAATTTCCCTAGAGCTTAAGAATTATCTAGATTTTGGAGCTTCTATTGCAACAGTAGTGATCCATGATGGTAGCTTCCATTATAGATAGGTATAATGATCATACCCTCTACTCCAAAGAGATGATCCATGATAATTACTTTTGAGAACAGACGTTCAAGAAGGGTCTTCACCGAGAGATCTATTCGAGCTTATTTCCCCTTTGAATACCTACATATGATGCATTGTTAGAGTAGGAAATCATAGTGGAGAGTTTCCTAGATGTGGTGATCCAGTCATCTGGGATTGGTAGTGGTTGTTTTAGAGGGAATAAGTCCACATTAGGTGACAAAATATATATACCAAGGATGTGAGGCACGGGATATTTCTAGGATCAGGTTCGACCATGTGGTCAGATGGTAGTAGGACAACATAGAGCACCCGGTCAGTATGGAGAGGGCATATGATATAAGTCTAATATGGGTCACATTGAATGAGACATCTTGAATCGATGAACTGAACATCCCGGGTAGGATTGTGTCCCCAATGCTCAACGGAGAAATGGTTTTAACCCATAAAAGAATCGATAAATCTTACTCCTTAGGTTACGTATATAATATTTTTCATGTCTTTCTATCCTTGTAATCATAGCCTCGTACATTGTGACATTCTCATCCTCATTTTTCCGCAGACTCAGAAATTTTCATTCCATATATGCTATATGGTCATGAGAAATTATTTTTCAATGAAAATCTATTTAAACACTCTCCATTCCACACTTGATACTTCTTAATCCTCCTTTGTTTTTTTAATCAATGACCACTATTGATCTGAATCTCATGTGAGGTGATAAACTTCCAGGACCACATTTTCCCTTTCTCTACTCCCAAAGCATGAAATATTTTCACTAAAGAACTTATCCATTTCTCAGCTACAAATGGATTTGTTGTCCCATTAAATGTTGGTGGTTGTTGCCTCATGAAGTTGTCTAACATTGATCCTCCGCGTTGTGGATCAGGGTGCTCCATACATGCATGGTTATTGTTCATAACCTGAGTGAGTTGTCCCAGGATGGTGATAAGCTCAATAGCACCAGTTTCATCACCAGTTCCACTATAATTATCTTTATTAGGAGGGAAATCCCTACATGGATTATGTATGTTGATACGGTTTCCAATCTTCACCTAGGAACTATCTCTAAACAATGGAATACAATATATTAGTTTATGAATCGCAATACGTAATTCCAAAAATGTAAAACACATAACATAAATCAAACAGTTTATGTATATAATCCATAATCATAAAAAACATTCTTTGAGGTGGTATGTACTCATAAATCCTACATAATGGTTCAAAATAAAATGTGAATTTTCTTAAGCATATCCCCCTGAAGTGTCATAACCAAGAGTGCACTAATGCTCGTTGTCATGTACTAGGATACCCCAGGTCAAGCCCGAAACTCCATGTCTGTGTTTTCACTCCTAGGTACATATATGCCAGAGCTGCCTTTACCTGCTCATATCTAGACAGGGATTTATTTTTTGGAAAATACACAAAATCTTCACATTAGCAAAATTCTAGGAAGTTCTTCTATAATAATCCTCAATGTCTATCCTAGTGTAATGTGCTTTAAAAAGTGTTTATCTAAATCTAGTTTCCAAGGATTATATTAAAAATCCTCTAATTCCAACTGTATTTCCCTGACACCAGTTACCCAGAGTCGGTGCAATATTACATAACATTGGATTGATCACAAGGGATCAAATCCTGAATGACTGAGTAGTTTAGTAGCCTTTAAAGTACTAGATACATTCATAAGTTTTACATTACATTTAAGATGAAAAAAATAACAACATTGTATCCATTTACCATATTCATATCCGTTAGACTATCCCTGAAGATCATTCATAATATAATTTGTCACATTCAATGAAAAATAAAACATAGAAAGGGGTGACCTCATATGATCAGTAAGGATAAAAATATAGAGAAAAATTTGATAAATAAGCATAAACATTTAAGGCAATGTATAAGAATAAAATATACGACTTTTAAACATAAAATAATGAATAATATGGCCAAAATAAATCAAACAATTCCATTTACATATTCACATGGGTAATCTACTAGTCGAATAATAAAATGAAATATCAATAACCAATTTCATAATGATGGAATGCATAATTCCAGACTACATAACCACATATTCAAGGCCTTGTGCCAAGAATACAAATAATATTTGTTCATGGCCTTATGTCAAGACACTAGTTTGTCTCTTGAGACCTGCCAATGCATTGAGGAGCTATAGTGGGCTCCACCTGTCACATACTTTGTACAATGCATTCCTCATATGAAAAGTTTTAGGCTTAACATATACATTCGTATTAAAACTATCATACGAAATGTAAATACTTTAACCATAAACCATTAAAGGTATAAAAATACCACATCCACAATCATGCATATCATAAAACATTCAATACAATATGAAATATTTGTATCATCATAAATTAACATCAACCATGTTTAAAATCCATCAATGGATGTTGACATAGATGAAATCAAAAATATTTAAAATAAATACATTTTTCTATTTTGAAATCATTTAATAGTCCCACACTTATCAAGGAAAACATTTCTTTTTAAAATATTTTTATAAGCTTGTATGTGAAGCTTCAACGATGTTATAATGGCAGAAAAGTTCTTCACCTGCCGTATATGTTGAAAAAAAGACATTATTACTTTAATTTTATCGAAAGGGTCATAATGTACCTTGTTTGGAAATTTATGTAAAGATTCTTTTCAAAACATATATGGTAAAATGAGGTTATAAATGAAATTATCTCATAGTCTAGTAAATAGTAAAAATATTTTCTATAAAATTTTTAAGAAAACATGGATGTGGATGACAAATGGGTCCTAGTATATACATATGTATTAACAACCAAATATAATGTAATGAGATTATAGAATTAACCATTAACTTATACTTTTCCTTGTTCGAGCGTATGTTAAACTCTTGTATAATAGTTAAATAATTTTTATTAAATTATACAAGAAAAAAATAAAAAAATATGATATCATATATGATCCTCTAATATTTCTTTGTTAATAATATTATAGTAGTATCTTCGTTTTGAGTGTTGATAGATTAATTTTCCATTATATTCTTGGTTACATAATCCATGTTTATTATGGAAAGGATGTATTTGATTCATATCCAGAATTATATTAAGTTCATAAAAATTATTTTTAATCATATAAGGAAAATTATTCATGAATTTCTACGTTGGGGAATAAATTACATCGCATTCGTGGAGACGGTAATCCATATGTACACACGAGCGACAATATCATTATATTCCTAGTGAAATATTATGTAATTGGATTGTATATCATATATATAGAATCATTAAAATTTTATATTTATTATTTACATCAATTATACTCTTTATTATACCCATCCAAATAATGAAGTGTTTGAATAACAAGATACCCCACGGTGTGGAGACGGTAAGCCGTACGTACGCACGTATGGTGACTTTTTCATTCATAGGATGGATATAATAACGAATATGGTTATACAATATTTATAATAACATCAGACTATGTGGGAGGTATGAGAGTAATTATTTTGATATAGAAACATCAATGAAATAGGAAATGGAATTAGAAAAGAACTTGAAAGAGGGTGGTGAAATAATTATCTTTTCATCAGGTTTTTCCTTTTAAGTTAATCAAAAGGGATCCTTAAGTGGGATTTATGATCAATGTAAGGCCTCTAAGTTGATTTGAGGGATATTGGGAGGATATATGGGTGGGTATGGATGATCCAGATGGCTTTGGAGGTGTGACATTAAGAGAAGAGGATGTGCCCTTTTATAAGAGAGGTGAGGGTCGTGTTAGGAAAAGCATGATATATTATTTTATAATAAAATAATTTTTGGTTTTAAATGTCTCCAAATTGATTTATTTCGAGGATATGGTGTAAATGAGTTAAGGACCTCTAAACAAATAGGTTTTAGATCGGTTTTGGTCACCATATTATACTTGTCGTTTAGATTTAACTCTTAGTTAAATTGTATGACAATACCATGTCTCTTTGTAATTTTATATTATATGGTTAATAATCATACTATAACAATTCTAGAGAACCCAAAGTGGTTAATTATTAATATATATAATCTTATCTATGTCCTTTGGATAAACCTCATATTTTTAGGAATATTATATCAATTAATATTATAATATTTGTTTTAAAAACTGAATTGTGTCAATTTTGACACTATTTACTATTTTGTTTTTGTTAAAGTAATAACAACATCATTACTTTGAAAAAATATATTTAATCAACCCTAACATGTCATATTAACATTATAATTTAGTGTAATTTATCATAAGTCTCAATTTACATTAATTTTTATATTTATAATATCAATTATTTTATTGATTCGTTAATATGGTAATTACTGCATTATCATTGTGTCATAAATAAATGTAAATATTTATTTTCTAAAAATTATAAATAAAATACCATTATGTTGGAAATATATTTATATTTCTATGTAATATTTATTGTCTAATTTATATTATGTGTAACCCTATATTAAAAATTGTTTAGATATTAAACATTGAATTTAACACTTTTAATTATTCTTTAAATAAAATAATAATAAATGACCTAATCTAATCCAAGTTGACTAAAGAGGATCATATTTTATTCCTAAAGTTGTTTTTGGTCTAATTACATTAATCCTATAGAATTAGGACATGTTTTAGGGTAATTAAAATATCATTTTTACCCATAATTACCCTATTTACTTGTAAACATGGTAAATAAAAGGAAAAAGTTACTATTCAACAAAAATTGTTTTTATCATATTGAACCACATTTTACTTACTAATGTTAACCATTATTCTCAGATTTTTGAAATTAAACTAACAGATGTGGTAAAATTCTGTTTTATGCAAATTCTGAAATCCTCATAGAAGGTGTGTAAAATACTGTATAATGTCCAATAAAAATTTATATATCTAATATTATTATGAAATGAATAAAATGAATTACATTGAACATATATAAGTATTATGTATCTATATTGAAAAAAATTAAAATAATTTAACTAATTACTAAAATAAAAACACTATTTTAAATAATAACGCATCATTTTTCACACTTAAAAAAATTGAATGTTTTCAGAAACAGATGAAAAATTCACCCTAAGCTAATTCTGATATTCAGAGTCCAAAAATGATGTCCATTTTGAAAAATATAATTTAATAAATTTAAAAAATTGGGTATTACTATTCATAATGATCATTTTGATTGGTCATGGTGTTTTAAAACACCATGTAGCGTACAATGCAAGCTCTAACATTATTCAAAGGAAAATGTACCATGGATGTCTGGGGGGATACATTATTCCCTACTTAAAATAATTTAGTCCTTTAAATTTCTATAAAAGTACTCCATAAAATGATTCGGCCGGTTTTTCGTCATATGTTCCTCAGGTTCCCACATTGCACCTTCCATCTTATGGTTTCTCCATAGAACTTTTACCAGACGAGTCGTCCAGTATCTCAACACTTATTCTCTAGTATCAAGAATCTTGATAGAATCTTCACAATAAGACAGATCAAGTTCCAATTCAATTTCCTCATAGGTGAGTAAATGAATTGGGTCATGCATGTATTTTTTCAACAGTGATACGTGGAACACATCATGAACTTTGGAGAGACATGGAGGCATCTCCAAACGATAAGATACAACTCCAATTTGTTCTAAAACATGGAAAGGTCAGATATACCTAGGACTTGATTTACCCTTCATACCAAAACATATAACACCCTTCCCAGAAGATACATTCAAGAAAACATGGTCTCATAATTGAAAATCCAAATCCTTCATTAAGTTATCAGCATAGCTATTTTTCCTACATTGGGCTACTTTGATGTGGGTTTGGGTAATATTCACTTTTTACATTGTTTCCTCAACATATTCTGGGCCTGCAATTGTTTCTTTCACCAACATCATCCCATCAAGTGGGTGTGAAAAATCACTTTCCATATAACGCTTCATATAGTGCCATCTAAATACTTGAATGGAAGCTATTGTTATAGTAAAATTTTATCGATGGTAAATATTGATCCCACACACTTTGAAAGTCAAGTGAGAAATATCTCAACATGTCTTCAATGGTTTGAAGAGTCTGTTATGATTGTCTGTCGATTTGAGGGTTATAGGATGTTCTCAAATGAAGTTCAGTATCCAGGGCCTTGTGAATACTTTTCTAGAATCTTAATGTTAAACGGGGATCACGATCCAATGAAATAGATAGGGGTACTCCATGAAGTCTTACAACATCATTAATATATAGTCTTTCAATATGTTCAAGTGGTAAATCTTCTCTTATAGCAAGAGAATGTGATGACCGGGTAAAATGATCAACAATGACCCATATTGCATCATTCCTTCTAGGAGTCTTTGGTAGCCCCATGAAAATTCCATCATAATATCATTCCATTTCCACTCAGTCATGGGAAGAGGTTGCATGACTCCTCTAGGATATTGTCTTCCATCTTTCACTTGTTGACAAACCATACATCTTGGCACAAAATCCGAAATATCCCTCTTCATGTTTTCCCACAGAAAACGTTCCTTCAAATCTCTATACATCTTAGTGCTCTCAGGGTATATAGAGACACTATAGCTATGAGAATTATCAAACAATTCCCTTTTTTGATTAGGTATATTGGGAAAACAATGTCTCTTCCCAAATTTCAAAATTCCATCTTCATATACGAAGTCACTCAATCGGCCATCATTCAAGGCAATAATTTACTTTTGAAACTCCTCATCATCAGTCTAGGAACTTATTATCCTTTCTATTAATGATTGTTTGGAAACCATTTGAAAAAGTAGTGATGTTTGACCTTCCATGGTAATTTTCTCATATACATCCTTACTAGAACCCTGAAAATAAGATCTCTTTAAACTCTCATATTGTTCAAAACTCCATGAACCATTCTGCTCAAAGCGTCTACAACCATATTTTCATTCCCCTGTTGGTAGTTTATAGTGCAATCAAAATCTTTTAGTAGTTGAAGCCATCGTCTTTTCCTCTAATTGAGATCAATCTATGAGAAAGTATACTTCAAAATCTTTTGATGAGTATATATATCATATTTTTCGCCATAGTGATAGTCTATCCATTTCATTAAAGAAAAT
Organism: Viscum album; assembly: GCA_963277665.1. Taxonomy (NCBI): domain Eukaryota; kingdom Viridiplantae; phylum Streptophyta; class Magnoliopsida; order Santalales; family Viscaceae; genus Viscum; species Viscum album. The sequence continues at coordinate 1,505,297,787 of OY728152.1, forward strand.
ATTATAGCTGCTAACTCAAGATCATGAGTGGGATAGTTCTGTTCATTTTTTTAGCAGTCATGATGCATTGGCCATAACTCTATCATTCTGTTTAGGGACACACCATGTTAGTTTCTTTGAAGCATCGCTATAAATAACAAACCCATCGTTCTATGATGGTAGATTCAATGTAGGAGCATTGACTAATATTATCGCCAGTTCTTAAAAACATCATTCACATTCTTATTTCCAAACAATTAACCCCTTTACGTGTGAGCTTGGTTAATGGGTTAGCGAACTTGGAAAAATTATACATGAAACCTCAATAATAACTTGCTGAACCTACAAAAATGCATACATCACTTATACTCATCGGTGTAGGACATTGTTCGATTTCATTGGTCTTTGAAGGATCAACCAAGATTCCATCCTTATAGACATTATGGACAAGAAAAGAAATCTCTTGAAGCTATAATTCACACTTTCTAAACTTCCCATATAATTTATTTCTTCTGAGGGTTTTTAGAAAAGTGCGAAAGTTATTTTCATGATCTTCATAAAATTATGAGTATACCAAAATATCATTATTAAATACAACTAAAAATTCATCATGATATTCCTTGAAATGTCTATTTATTAGATTCATGAATATTGAGGGTGAATTAGTCATTTCAAAAGGAATTACTGTATATTCATAATGCTTGTACTTGGTTTGAAATGTTGTTTTCAGAATATCTTCCTTCTTAACAGAAAACTGATGATATCTAGATCATAGGTCAATCATTGAAAAATATTGAGTTTCATGAAGTTGGTCGAATAAATCATCAATGCGAGGTATGACATACATGCTCTTTATTGTTATAATATTGATCTCCCTGTAGTAAAGGCACAACCTCATAGATCTATCTTTCATCTTAATAAAAGGGAAGGGGCTCCCCTTAGAGAATAACTAGGGAGAATAAATACCTCATTACTCAATTCCTCTAGTTGTTTCTATTGTTCAACTAATTCCACAGTGGCCATTCTATTAGGGGACATTGATATGGGCCTTGAACCAGGAATTAAATCAATGAAAAACACAATTTCTCATTCTAGAAGATGTCTAGGTAAATCTTCTAGAAACACATCATCATATTCTTGCACAATAGTTATGTCCTCTATTTGAAAATTATTTTTCTCACCGATAGTTATTTCATTCTCTTATTCCCTAATAATTTAATTTAGTAGAGCTACTAGGGGTCGATCTAGATAAGAATCAAGAGGTGACGTTTCTACTCTAAAGTTAAGGTCCTCTTTATAATAATCGAAAATTGTATCCTCCTAATTCTTATAATAAATATTCACAGAACGGTCTGAAATCCAATCCATTCCGAGGATTATATCAAATTAAATACTATGTATGACGATGTGATTAGTAGATAATGAACATTTATATGAACTAATGGGAAATGATTCACAAAACATTATTACGATGATACTTCCCTTAGGAGTTTTGACTGACAATTCCCTTGTTATGTCAAATTGAAAATATCATTTTTTCATAAAAACTGGGAAGATAATAAATAGTGAGATGATCCAGAATCAAATAAATCATGGGATAAACGTGAGGAATCCATTAAATTTCCTACCACCACATCTTTTGGATCTTCAGCCTTAGTATTAGTGATCACATAAATGTGGACATTATCCATTGGCCTTTTTGGAGGTAAGTTTCCTTGGTGCTTAGGAATTTTTTCTTCATAACTCCCATTTTCTCGATAATTTTAGAATTCAACATTGACAGCCTCTTTCTTCCAATTACAACCACGAGCTTGGGGGCCATTTTTGCTATACTTGTAACAGACTCATATTCCCTTCGAAAAAGTACCAAGGTGATTCTTCTCACATTTACCATTGGATGGATATTCAACTTTTCCCTTCTTCCCCTAATTACAGTTTACATAGTGTTCAAAAAATCTCTTCATCTCTTTATTTTCATTAATGTCATAAGACTTAGAGAATTATTTTTTTGTTTAGATAGCGCATGAGACTACATCTTCGTACGATGAGAAGGATTGTGAGACTAATGCTTGATATAGAAATTGTTTTAACCCATCAAATAATCGATTAATATTAGTCCTTGGGTTATGTATATAATCTGTTGCATGCCTTGCCAACATTGTAATGGTATCCCCATACTTTATGACATTATCATCCTCCTTTTTCTACAGAAATAGAAATTATATTTCCATATCAGCTCGATGGTCACAAGGAAAGTATTATTATAATAATATCTCTTTAAACTACCCCATTTCCATATTTGATACTTCTCCATCATCCTTTCGGTTTTTAATCAATGACCACTATTGATCTGCATCTCTTGTTGGGTGATAAACTGCCATGAAAACTTTATCCCTTTCGCTACTCCCCAGAGTATGAAATATTTAATCTAAGGAACTTATCCATTCCTCAGCTAAAAATGGATTTAAAGTCCCATTGAATGTTGGTGGTTGTTGCCTCATGTATCCATCTAACATTGATAATTTGCGTTGTGGATCAGGGTGCTCCACATGGTTAATGTTATTATTCATGACCTGAGTGAGTTGTCCTAGTGTGGTGATAAGCTGGACACCACCAGTTGCATTAACAGCACCACAATAATTATCTTGAGGAGGAGGGAAATCTTTAAATTGACTACATGCATTGGTACGGTTTCCATTCCTTCCACTAGGTGAAATTTCTAAACTAGGGCATACAATAAATTAGTTTATGAATCATAATACATAATTCAAAACTTGTAAAACACTTGACATAAATTGATCTATTTGTGGATATAATCCATAATCATAAATAAGAATTTCTTTGAGGAGGTATATAATCATAAATCCTTAATAATGGTTTATAAATAAAATTTGAATTTTCCTAAACATATCCCCTGGGAGTGTCATAACCAAGTGGCCAGAAAGGCTCTTTATCATGTACCAGGATACCCTTGGTCAAACCCGAACATCCTAGTTAGAGTTTTCACTCCCAGGTATATCTATGCTAGAGCTAATTCTACCTACTCTTATCTAGACAGGGATGTGTTTCTTAGAAAATTCACAAAATCTATATATTACCAAAATTCTATGCATTTCTTCAATACTAATCCTCAAATTCTATCTTAGGGTAATGTGTTGTAATCAGAGTTTATCTAAATAATTTTTCCAATTTTTGTACTAAACTTCCTCTGATACCAACTGTAACACCCCGAACATAGTTACCAAGAGTTGCTGCATTATTATATAATGTAGGAATGATCACAAGGGATCAAATACTGAAAGAATGACCAATTTAGTATCCTTTGAAGTACTATATACATTCATAAGTTTTACATTACATTATGAAATGAAAAACAACAACAACATTTTATCCAATGGCCACATTCATATCCTATAGACTATCCCTGCAGTTCTGTGATAATATACTTTTTTGTATCCTAGAAAAAATAAAACATAGAAAGGGTTGAGCTCATATGATCAGTAAGGATAACAGTATAGTGGAAAAATGAATAAATAAGCATAAACATTTAAGGAAATGTCTAAGACTAAAACATAATCTTTTTAAACATATTCTTCTGCATAATATGGCCAATATAAATCAAATAATTCCATTTACTTATTCACATGGATATTCTACTAGTCGAATAATCACATGCAATATCAATAGCCAAATTCATAATAATGGAATGCATAATTCCAAACATCATAACCACATAGTCAAAGCCTTGGGCCAATACTACATGTATGATTTGGTCAAGGCCATGTTCCAAGACATTAGTTTGTCTCATGAGACCAATTGATTCATCAAGGAGTGACAACGGGCTACACCGGTCACATATTAAGTCCAATGCATTCCTCATATTAAAAGGTTTAAACATAAAAAATCATTCATATTAAAACTATCATATGAAATGTTAAAACTTTAACCATAAACCATGAAGGGTATAAAAATAACACATCCACAGTCAATCATATCAATAAACCTTCAATACAATATGGACGATTGGTATCATAATAAATCAACTTCAAAATAGTTTAAAATCCATCAAAGGATGTTGGTATAGATGAAATGAAAACTATTTGAAATAAATACCTATTTCTATTTTGAAATCATTTAAAATTCACATAGTTAGGAATGAAAAAATATTAGTTTGAAAATATTCTTATAAGGTTGTATGGGATGCTTCTACGATGTTATAAAGGCGGAAAATATCCTCACCCGCTGTTTAGGTTAAAAAAGGATAATCTTACAATAATTTTGTCAAAAAGGTCATAATGTACCTTGTTTGCAAAAATGACGGAAAGGTTCCTTTCAAAATATATATGGTCAAATAAGGGTATAAATGAATTTAAAACATAGTCAATTAAATAGTAAAAATGTTTTTAATTACATTTTTTAGGAAACACGGATGTGGATGATAAAGGGGTCCGAGTATATATTTACGTATTAACACCCTCGGATAAGTAAAGAGATTGTTGAATTAAGCCTTACCTTGTACTTTTACATGATTGAGGGTACTCTAACCTCTTGTATAATACTTAAATAATTGTTATTAAATTATACAAGAACTAAATAAAAAAATATGTTATCATATATGATCTTCTGTTATTTATTTTTTAATAATATTTCAGTTGTATCATCATTTCGGGTGTTAAATGAATCATTTTACGGTATATTCTTGGTTAGGTAAGCCATGTTTGTTATGGAGAAGATGTATTTGATTCATATCCATAATTATATTAAGTTTATATACATTATTTATAATAAAAAATTGATAATTATTCTTGAATTATTATGATGGGGAATAAAGCTCATCGCATTCATGGAGACGATAATCCGTACGAACCCACGAGCAACAATATCATTATATGCATGGTGAAATCGTATGTAATTGGATGATATATCATATATACAAAATCCTTAACATGTTATATCTATTAATTATATCAATTATCCTCATTATTATACCGATCCAAATAATGAAGTGTATGAATAACAAACTACACCACGACGTGGAGACGATAAGCCGTACGTACGCACATATGGTAACTTTGTCATTAATATGATGGGTAGAATAATGAATATGTTTGTACCATATTTATAATAACATCACAGTATTTAAGAGGAACTGGATTTATTATTTTGGTATGGAAACAACAAATAAAGATGAAGTGGAAGAAAAAAAGAACATGAAAAAGGGTGTTGAAATTGTTACACCTTATTCTGGTGTTTCCTTTTGAGTTGATAGAAAAGGCTCCTTAGGTTGGCTTTATGATCAATATAAGGACTCTAGGTTGACTTTAGGGATGTTGGTAGGATATTAGGTAAGGGGGTGGCCTAGAAAAATGACTTTGTGGTGTGAAATTAAGAGAAGGTTATGTACCCTATTATAAGAGAGATGAGGGTCACTTTAGGAAAAGCTTTAAATATTATTTTGTAATAAAATCATTTGTGGTCTATAATGGCTCAAAAATTATTTATTTAGAGGATAAGATGGGTGTAGGTTGAAAATATCTTAACCAATAGGTTGTAGATATGTTTAGGTCACCATATTAACATTATCTTTTAGATTTAACTCTTAGTTAAATAGTTTGACATTTACCATGTCTCTTCGTATTTTTATATTATATGAATAATAAATTTACTATAACAAGACTAGAGAACCCCAAGTGGTTCATTATTAATATATATAAAATTATCTAATCCATTTGGCTGAGAGTAAGATTTTTAGGAATATTATATCAATTAATATTATAGTATTTGTTTTAAAACACAATTATGTCAATTTTGACACTATTTAGTATGTTGTTTTTTTAAGTCCTAAAAACATGGTTACTTACAAAAAATTATTTAATCAACCAAAAAAATGTCATATTAAAATATAAATTATTTTAATTCATCAGAAGTATCAATTTACATTTATATGGATATTTATAATATCAATTATTTTAATCCTTCATTAATAAGGTAATTACTGCATAATCATTGTGCCATAAATAAATTTAATTATTTAATGTATAAAAATTATAAATAAAATACCATCATTTAGAAAATCCTTTTATTTTCCTAATGAATATTTATTATCATGTTTATCATTTATGTAACCCTATATTAAAAATGGTATAGTTATTAAAAAGTGAATTGATCACTTTTAACTCTTCTTTAAATAGGATAATAATAAGTGTCCAAATCTAATCCAAGTGGACCAAAGAGGATCAAATTGTATTCCTAAGGTTGTTTTTAGTCAAATTACACTTATCCAATAGAATTAGGACATGTTTTAGGGTAATTATAATATCATTTTTACCCATATTTATCCTATTTACTTTTAACCATGGTAAATAAAAGTCAAAAGATACTACTCAAAAAAAATTATTTTCATCTTCTTAAACAAGATTTTACTTACTGATGTTAACCATGTAACTTATATTTTTGATATTCAACTCATATATTTGGTAAAATTATTCTTTATGCAAATTTTCAAATGCTCATAGAATGTTGGAAAAAGATGGTAAAAAGTTCAATAAAATTTTATATATCTAAAATTATTATAAAATGTCTCTAATAAATTACATTAAAGAGATATATATATATATATTATGTATAAATTTTAATCTAAAATAAATTAAAATAAAATAACTAAACACTTAAATAAAAATCTTTTTTTAAACAATAACGCACTGTTTTTAACTATTCATCAAAAATTTAATGTTTTCAGAAAAATACCAAAAATTCACCCTAAGATAATTTTGATATTACAAATCCAAAAATAATGTCCATTTTGAAAAATAAAATTTATTAAATTTCAAGATGTTGGTATTACTATTTATAACAGTCTGTTTGATTGGGTGTGGTGTGTTAAAACTCCAAGTTTCGTACAATGCAAGGTACTTCATTATTCAAAGGTAAATGTACCATTGATGCTTGGGTAGTTACAGGGCTTTCATGGGAACCATTGAATAACATGTTAGAGGTGCAGTGTTTTCTTGTTTGGGATGGGTACTACCATAGATTTCAGGCAGACTTCTCTAGGATCTCAACCCCTTTGATAGCTCTAACATGGATGGGACAATCATTTACCTCATCTAAGAAGTTCCTTAAGGGATTTAAAGAGTTAGGAAGAGGTTAACGAGAACTCCAATTATGAGCCTACCAGAGGAGGGTGTTGAGTTTGCAGTGTACTAAAATTCCTCAAGAGATTGACATGGTTGCATTTTGATGAAACGATAAGAATTCACCACGTAAATGTAAAATTAGTTGAGACCCCATGAGAAGAAAAATGTGACTCATGATATTGATCTCACAATGGTTGTCTTTGACCAGAGGATGTGGAGACGCTACTTCTTGGGTGAGCACTTTTTTGTTTACTCCAACCACTAGAGCCTCGATTATATCTTCTCTTAGAGAGATTTGATCCTATGGCAGTGTTTATAGTTAGAGATACTATATGACTATTACATTGAGGTTGTTTATAATTCTAGAAAGGGAAAAGTTTTAGAATATTCCCATAGAATGAATCCCATGTATTTCCTAGTGCTGGAAGCATCAGAGTATTTAGCATCCCTACAGCTAACCCTAGTCGAGCAGGAGGGTATGAATTTTCTGTAGTCGATGGTGTTAAATTCTTCGGTCAATGATAAGGAGAGAGTGTACCAATAGGGAGATATCGACTACAATGTTCTAAATGACTAGATAACCTCAAGCGATGCACCAGATGGGTATTTTAAAGGATGCAATTCCATGATCTTATTCTTGAGGAGAAAAGTGATTATAGTTATGATGTGGGAGGTTGTGATGCAGTAGATTCAATCATAACCTTTATATTTATATCTCAATGTGGCGAAGACGTATAGGGACCTTCATAATTAGTTTTGGTGGTTCCGACATGTGACGAGGAATTACTGAGTTCGTCTCCTGATACCTTTCCTATCAACAGGTGAAGGTAGAGCATCAGGTTCTAGTTGGTTTGTTGTAGCCTCTCAACATCCCAAAGAGTTAATGGGAAGAAATATCAATGGAATTCCCCATTGTTCATCCGAACATAGAAAATAACCATTATTCAATGTGGAGGATTTTCGACCGACTCACAATGAGGATGAAATTTTTTTCCATCAGGCAATAGATCTCGGTGGAGAGTTTGGGGTAACTGTACTTGCCGGAGATTATCTACCTCAAAAGAGTACCATTGACGTTTATCTCTAACCGTGAAGCACGGTTTACATAAGACTATAGACAATCCTACATGAGGCATTTGGTACCCAGTTTCAGATGAGTACATCCTTTCTCCCCTAGACTGATGGTTAGTCTGAGTGTACTATACATGTGTTGGAGGACATTTTGACTGCCTATGTGATAGATTTAGGCTGCATCTGGTAGGATCACTTGTATTTGGTATATTTTTCATTCAAAAAATGATATCATTATACTATCATCATGGTACCATATGAGTCCCTATACGGGAGACCCAAGAGGTCAACTTTGTACTAGATGGAGGTTGGAGAACCATCCCTCATGGTCCCAGAGTGGGTGCGAGCCAGGAAAGAAATCGTATACTGACTAATGAATTGGTCCCAGGTGTAGGTCACTCATGAATTGGTGAAGACATCATAGAGTAGATAGAAATCATATACTTACTGATGTCGTAGTCCCTTGGGGTAGAATCAGGGAGACTATGTCTTCTTGAGAGTCTCCACATGACTCGGAATGCAATGTTTTGGATATGGAGGAAAGATGTCACCAAGTTTCATTGGGTCATTCGAGATCATTTGAAGGCTGGTTGAGGTTGCCTACTACCTTGCCCTACCCCCACAATTGGAGTGGATGCACGACATCTTCCACCTACCATTGTTGAGGTGATACGTTTGTGATCCTACATATTTCATCAACTTGGATGAGCTCGAAATCAAGGATAGATGCACCTTTATAGAGAACCAAGTGGAAATTGAGGACTAGTAAGAGGAAACCATACTTGGACGAGCTATTCTCTAGGTTCGTGTCTTGTGGAACACATAAACTTGCATGTGGTTTCTTGGTAATGGGAGATCCAGATGCAGGCTTAGTATCCTGAGTTATTTTCCTAATTTTTTCTTTTTAGGGACACAACCCATGAAGAATTGAATGATGTAGAGACCCAGTTATCACCTTGTAACACTTTGAAATATTTCTATACTTTTTCAGAGTTAATGGCTTAGGCAGTGTACAATTCTAAGGATTGGTTTTCCCAGAATAAATTATTTATAATTTAAGTATATTTTATACACTTAATGAAATAGAAACATGATAAATCATAAATTGTATCTCGGATAAAATATTTGATGACACTATTGAGAGCAGAACACGGTGTTCACCCTAGGTGGGGCATAATTTTTTCGGCATGAGACTCATGTAGAAAATGCTATCCAGGGGAAGAATCACAATTAAAACTAAATATTTTACCCATGTGGTTATGATAAATAACATTCAAATAGAAATTCGGATTGGAAATCCAAGACCACTATTGAGTTCGGAATGGGGTGTTTTTTATAAGTGCTACATAATGTTAGAGGACACGATGATTTTAGATTCCCCACTGAGGGGAGATTTTTTAAAAAGATTGTTATATGTTTGGGATTTTGGTTAGAACTAATCACTTATATTTCTATAAAGGCTCTATCTATATCTTTATAGTATTCTTCATCGTTATTCACCTGAACGAGGAGAAAAACATCGGCAAAATATTTGGCGGATCGAAGAAGGAGAACTGTGGATGCATCACCTATAATGAATAATAAGTTCAAGGTATGATTTTTCACATTTTGAGTTCTGATTCAATTTTAAATTGAGTTTTTTTCCATAGCCTGTTACTTTGTCCATTCTGACCCTGGATCATTGATGAACACATGAAGACTACCATCGATCGGTGTTTAAAAACTTTTTCTCAGTCCATTTTTCATGGGGATCGATAGACATTTTTTGGCTGTGCAAGATCAATAGTAGACTGATGATCTAAATCATTTAAAGGGAAGGAGTTGTCGTAAGGGTCCTCTATTTTTTGATGGATTCAAGATCAAGTGATCGGATTGCACCAGACAGTCTGTGAAAAGGGACGTTGGGGCGGGCGCTGGTGCAGCGTCATCCGCTTAGGGGCCGATATGCCGGTTGTCCATGGAGCAGCAGTGGTTCTGCGATGTGGTCGTGCAACATCACATGATGGTTATTCATTTTGGGTCTTACCACATTACCCTATGCAGCGAGAAGTGCCATGAATCCGATGGTCAGTCGGCTGCATTGATGCGGCAACAATCAGACCCGCATTCAGCAGCAACCCACCTCCTACCCAATGGGTCAGATCCTATGAACTGAGGTTGGCTCGGGTCAGATAGAGGGTCAGGCCTAGGTCGGTTAATGAGTTATACTCAGTTCGGATCCTGGGTCGACCCATCATGGCCGCCACTCGACCATAGACCGTACTGACTGTGATGGCCGACCGTGAGTCGTTCCACTGACCCTATGACCCCCTTCTAGGTTTTTCAATCGGCCATATATTTTAAAACATGCTTCCATTTTACAAAAATTTTATGATTTATTTTTTCACTCTACAAGATTATCCATTTTTTTGAGAATTGTATGTTTGGGGTAAGAATGGAGTACCCACATTGATTTGTTTGGGTGTTTTGTGGTAAAAATAAACATTTTCATCAGTTGACTATTTTTGGAAAATAAATACCCTATACGACATGTTTTTTCATATAGAACGTGATGGTGACCTCTGTTTTGAAATACAGGTTTTGAAGTGAGGTGTTAAAAATGTGACACTCATCTAGTAGTGTTCGATGATGAAAACGATGACCATAGTGATTTCAGAATCACCATAGCAGTATCTGCTAACCCTCTAGCGGGGCTATTATGTGTGGTTTTTTGTTAAATCTTCTGTTATTACCCTCTAATGAGGCTGTGAAGTGAGGTTTTCTAATTAATCTTATCGACTTACCCTCCAGCGAGGCTGGGCTATGAGGTTCATTATTTACTCTTCATGGAATACCCTCCATGCTATCACCCTTAAGTGGATCTGGGCAGTGGTGTTCGCCGAAGAATACGTGACGAGGCATGTTTGACGCTATCTTGGGATCACAAGTGATACGGGAGATTTCCGCACCAAGACGTGTCAAAGTGTCATGGCTTAAAACCGTGAAAATGAGATAGACCCATACAAAATAGATAGTACCAAGGTGTGGTGTTTGATCCCCTTTGACTTGAAGTTTGGGGAAGACATGTGGACATTGGGAATCAATGGTGGTTACTCCTAGAACTATTCAGGACTAATTATCTCGGTGGAGATTTGAGATGAAGATCCCCTTACTACCCATAGTTTGAGTTTTTTTATATAGCATAAAAAAATTTACACCCTATCACATCACCCACTGTGTGGGTTCTGGTTACCCTCCTTCAGGGAGAGGAAGATATGCATGTAGTATTTAAAATTCATTCAGTTTCTATATTCTTATGGTTGGATGAGTGACTATTCTACAAGAGGTAGTGAAGACCAAATGAGAAGTTCACCTTCTCACTATCTCTATATCCTTGTGTCTAGATGATGTTACATCAATTCCTTATTTGGTTGAGTTTCACTCGTTTACTATACCATTATTCTATTCACTACACATTCATTCCTTTGAATCTCTTACTTCTCCCCTCCCTTTTGGGTCATCCTAATGTGTTTGTTTATATGAACCCCTGCATTAGATTTTTCCCACATGCATTATGCTTTATGTAGATGACATACAGGTTTGATCAGGACATCAGGGAGCTCAGAATTACAGGTTCTTGGATTTTGTATTGTGTTCACCACTTGTATTTCTAGATCAGGGCTTCCAAAATAGTTTTTGTTTTAGTGTTTTCTATGATGGGACACATTACTGGTACTTCAGTATTTCTATTGACATTAATTTACTCTTACAATTTTTGTGGTCCATGCATTATTAGGTACACTTTTACAGTAGGTTTCATCTTTTACTTTCTCTCCATCTTCACTTTTCATCTATTTGGTTGTGTGTGTGGACAAGTTCTTAGGTAAAGGCCTCCCCATGATTATTGTTCCATTGGTGCTGGTTTCCACCCCCAGGCCTATAGAGTTGGGCTTGGGGGAGTTGCAGCTTGAGCCCCAACATGGATCAGGTTGTGAAAGTAATAATAAATTATGATTAAATAATTTCATATAAATAATCACAAGAGCTTGAAACAAAACCATACATATTATAACTAATCAAAAAAATCAAATGGAACGTCAATAAATAATGTCATAACAATGGAATTAATATATCCATCCATCATAACCATACCCTCATGGCCTCGTTCGAGTACATATCATATAAATAGGTAATTTTTTATCCAAACTCCCATTAAATTTAGCCTCATGAGACCTACTGATGCATTGTGGGGCTTAGGGAAGCTCCATTTGTAATTAACTATGTTTAATGAAATCAATATATGAAAGGGTGGAAACATGAAAGCATAAAAAGTAATATTTAAACACTACAATAATTAATGATTATACTTTCCCATTCAATAAGTAAAAACATAATCCATTTAGAGTAGTATGGAAAATGATGTCAAAACAATAAATCCAAGTAAATCAGATCATAAACCATTTAGGTAAATAATAAGGATTTTATCATTAAAACATATCCAATGTGTATAATATGGTGAAATTATATTAGTTGTTATCAATTAAATGAAATAATATAAAAATTAAATAAAAAACATTATTGGGAAAAACATACATTTCTCCTTGAAAATCGTTTTAAAACATAAAGATCACAAAAATGTTTAAAAATTATTTTATTTGAAAATAAAATTTGAAGTTTAAAATGGAATCCTTAAAAAATTTATATTTTATGATGGTGTGGAATTCAAAAAATTCTATATATGATAAAATAATGATTCATTTATCTTTTTTTTGGTAATGTCAAATTTGACTTAGTTTGGAAAATGATATTAATATTCATTACAAAATATTGTCTAAAATGTAAAAAATGTGTAATATTTCATTTAATAAATCGTTTTGAAAATATAATAAAATTATCAAACAATTTTAAAAAAATATTTTTTTTAAAAAAAAATAATTTCGATCAAAGAGATATATAAAGTTACCTTTTCATAAATAAAATTTCTATACAATAAGTAGTTCAATTGTGTGAATATATTGATACAATTTTTTTAATTGTTACTGAATAAATAGTGGAGAATAGAATTCATGAGTTTCATTAGGGGTGGGTCATAATATTTCTTCATTAGATATTTATCTATAAATAATATCGATAATCAATGAAATTTTAAAATTAACCGTTACTACTTTTTTAAATTTTGAATCATAAACTCTATCAAACAAATATTTTCATCGGAAAAATTAAATTCTAGGAAGATAAAGTGATTAATGATATAAAATATCAAAGGGTATGTATATACACTACACAAGAGAACTAACTAGTGAATGTGGAATACATCTCACAAATATAAAATTGAGATGAGACACCCTTAAAATGAACATAACATTAATGTGAGAATTAATCAATGAATCAATTATGTGAATAATATTTAAATCCATATAAAATGGTGAAAAAAATACAAGGTAATAAAATTTAATTACAAAGCTAATATTATAATATCATGGATAATAATGAACTAATATAACCTATTGAATCCAAAATGAGTTATGAAATTCATTACCATTTGGTATTGAAAAAGTAAAATCACCTTGGGTGAAATAATTAAATTTCGTACATAAAATAAAATTAATTATAAAGGATTAATAACATTATAGATAAAAGGGGTATTAAAATCAAAAAACTCACATGGTCATATTGAATCATGTCACATTTCTATGAAAAAAATATTTTTTCGTTTCTATGCCGCATAACAAATTCTCACATTTAATTCTTATGAGATTTTAGTTCCCTAATATCATGTGAGGTCCAGACAACGAAATGAGTGGTGTAGCATCATACATATTGATCTAGGTGAATATTATATCATTTTTCTTATGATCCACTAACCTTGAATGAAATTTTACTTGTTTTTTTATCATCATTTATTTAATCTCCCCTTTAGTTTTCAACTCAGAATCACTGGGTTGATACAATCATTATTTCATGGGTTAATGATAATATAACTTTTTAAAAACACCATTATAGTTATAAAATTACTTTTCAATCTGTATTTTAGGGAGGAATACTTTTTTATTATATAGTAATGAATTCCTAATAGTCTTTCACTATTTTGTGTCATTTTTTTTGTTTCAAGAAAATAATTCCATTCCAAAAAGTGATTTCATTTATCAGAATGTTGGGACACATGAAATTGGAAAAAACTCTGTAATGTTGCCACATTATATACACACCTTTTTATACAGCTTAGAAATCTTCCATATAAATTTAATGTGGCCTTATCCTCACACATTTACAAATATAACACTAGAACATCATAATTTAACTTGTTATCTAGTCTGTTCAACAACATAATCAACCCCCAAATCCTATAATTTCTCATTGATTGATTTTTCCCATTAATAAATAATAAATGTAATTTACGGGATGAAAAAATGTCACTATTAGTTTTACTACAATGTCATTTTTTAATGATTTATTTTTTTATTTATGTGATATATATATATATTATTTTTGATATATGTGAACATAGTTTACTAGCCCCGATCATTTATGATTATGACATCCAATTATAAATCACTATTTAAATTTTCACATTACAACTATTACTAACATATCCTGTCATTTTAGGAAATGATATCATATTCAATGAAATTGGGTATTTATAAACTACATTTAACATTTTATTTTATTTTTATCCCCACAAATCATTTAGATCGTTATGATACCTTAATCGTAAAAGGAGACTTTTATATTCATACATGACATCTCTAATCAAATCCTTTGATATAAAAATCTGCTACATATTTTTGGTAATACAAGTATACCTTACATTAGAGCTAAAAACAATGATAGTTGGAACATATTTGTTAGTCCTCATAAATGATCTCATAAAGGTAACATTTATCAATGCAAAAACATCACTTCTATAGGGGAATCATTTGTTAGTGTAATTCGTATAACTTATAAATTTAAAAGGGAATCCTTTAGAAATAATTTTTCTTATTCATAAATATTACCCTGAAGAATATATTATTTGTATACATTATTATATATCAATCAATATGATTTATATATCAATAAAAATATATTTAATCCAAAAAAATATATACATATTTAATTATTTACTCATATGTTTATTAATCAAAACTTATTTATAATTTTAAATATAATTATAAGAAAATATGTATATATATATATTATAAAATTTTGCCTCTTGAACTATATTAATATATATTTTAAATTTTAAAAATTTGGTAAAAAGAACTATATAATTACATTAAATATTGATCATAATAAAAATATTTATTTAATTATACATACATACACAAATATATGTAAATATATATATATATATATGAATAAATCGATAAATAATAGGAAGAGAAATTTGGTTTCTCAATTTTACATATGTAATTATAGAATATATTTATATATATATATTTATATACATACATACAAATACATCATATCACACACATTTAGATACACATAATATATATATTCTCAATATATATATAATTATCAATATGAATTTATAATTCAATGAAGCCAATATTATTTTATGTAAAAGAATTAAACAATTGATGTCTATTTTTAGCAAACTACATATATATAAATTGTGAAAATTAAAAAATTATATTATTTTTATTTACATATCATCATTTATAATAAAAATATTCAATGATATCGAAATTGAATTAATTCCATTATATATATATATATATTTAGAAATTTATATATGAATATACATGTGATTTATAATGTTCTGTTCAGGAATTTTTTATTTTAATTTATAAGTAATGAAATGATTTTTTAAATAAAATTTATGTAAATTAAATATTTATATTTTGATAAGAAAAATGTATTGAAATAATATTTAATTAAATAAAATATTATGATACAATTATTAATATAATGATACAATTATATATATATATATAATTTTTAAATTTATATAATTAATATTATTTTGGAGATATAATAAATTATTTATAAATATAAATTAAATTATTACTATTTTCTATTATATATTATAATAATGTTATATTAAATTATATAAATAGTAATTATTAATTTTATATAGAAATATTAATTAAAATAAGATGATTTTACTGCTATTGATTAATTTTGGTTTATTTAATATAGAGACTATAGTAAAATTAATAATATATGAATTGTATATGTATGTTTATAAAAACTTTTATGTTGAGTTTGAATATTACACAGATATATTTCCTTCGCCTCAACTGATTTTAATAGATAGATAAATTCACATTTATTTGGAAATTTGTTTTCATTAGATATTTTTTAATAATATCTATATTTATAGCCTTAGAAACTGTTATGATTTATTTAACAATATTAAATAATTTAATAATTTTAGTATATTTGTATTTATTTTTTTTTCTTTTCTATATAAATAAAAATAATGTTAATATTATATGTATTTAATATTGGTGGATATTGTTACACTACCATGACACTAGTTCTATAAAATATTTTATATGTATGAGGATATTTGAAATGGTTACAGTTTTTTAACAGGGTTATTGATGCTTTTGAACATTTTCCCTTTTAAATATTAACTACATGAATCTAAGAAACTGTGATGATGACCGTAAAAATTTATATGAATCTATGTAGTGACCCATAAATATGGATTTACATGAGGTATATGTTTAGTACACAGTTTCGGTAAACTATATGGGTTTTATTTGAAATAGTATGAATAAATTATATTGTTGGTGTTCTTTTTGCATGAGATGAGAATGGTTTGGAAAATTGTTGGAGGAAAATATGTAGATTATTGTAGTTCATTTAATGATTCAGTTCCACATTTAGAACATTGTTTTTTAAACCATATATAAAAATGAATGAGTTTGTAGTTATACTGTTGTGTGAGTTGCATAGCCAAAACATTATATTCTAAAAAAGAGAAACTAACCGAATTCTCTCCTTATTTATCAAAATCATATTTTTATTTTAAACCCCCTTCTCAATTTATATTTTTATTAACTACCTTATTCTTGTTCATGTGTGGTTGACTATGAGAGTGCTCTAGGGATCTCCTCTTCTTATCCACTATTCTAATCCCCATTCTGATTCAATAAAATTAATCTTTTGATGTTTATTTCTAAATTTATCCCACATTCTTATTCATGTCCTCTACCTTCTTTAATTCCATGTGTTATTTTAAGAACCCTAATGTCCTTCGGGGTCAAATAATAAATTTGGGAAGGAGTAAGTCATGTATATTTTCTTGTCTAAAAATTTTAGTGACTATCAACTAACATGGTTTTTCTCTCACAATTGTCATCATTTATATATCATTATTGTTAATATATGAGAAAACAATTCCACTTCACATTTTGATGGTCACATGATCATTCATTCGTAGAGATATTATTATAGTAGAGCTATTTACACTTATAAAAATTTATAATGATAATGTCCATTTTTATTTATATTATATGAAAACCCATTTATAATTAAGGAAAAAGGTATGAACTATGGTATATTATTACAATGGAATATCAATTGGGTAAAAGGAATGGTTGATTCCATAAAAACATAATGATCACATAATATATACAATGAATATTATGAGAGTACCTTGGTATAACCAATTTCAAAACTATATTTATCAAAATTTCATGCGGTAGGAGAAATAATGTTACATGAATTTTTTTCCCAAACTAAGATTAATGAAAAACTGTATGAAGAGTAAATTATTTATATGATTTCCCATTATAATAAAAACTAAATTATCATGAAAGAATTATAGGAGCTTCAAAAATAAATGTATACATGAGTGATACTTTTGTAATCAATTTATTGAATAATTTATATAGCATGTAAATTATAATTTAAAACTTTTTGTAAATTTTATATGCATTTATATTAGAAAAATATAATGGGAATAACCAGTGGAGAATAATTTAAATATTCTAGTCCTCATGCCACATATAAAAAAATACTAATTAAAGAAGATGATATTTTAGTAATATTACACAAAAAATAGTCACATAATATAAAAAATAACTATACTAGAACGATCCTCTTATGCGCTGTAGTGCATATTTAAAACCCCACACATTATTTCTATAATATTTATATTCATTTATCTCCAACATTTTTTTCACATTTCTAGGATTTTAAAAATTATAATGTGGAAAAATATGATTACATAATTGATATATTTATTAGATATAATGAATGAATATCCAAAAATTATATCACACATGATAACCCTTATGAATTTTGAAATCACTAGATTTTATATTTTAATATTAAGAATTAAATTATATATTTTATATTATGTTTTAAAAATAAAATTATTAAAATAATTTGGTGATTATTTATCACCAAAACTATGACATTAGGATGTACAACACATACATGAAGCCTATGTATTTCTATAGAAAAATAAAATTTATGTAATATATTATAGGATTTCACTATCAACACATATGAATTATTTTTCTTAATGATTAGGAATTACCTAAATCAATGTAATGAATGATATGTTCTAATTGAAATAAATGTTTTCAAAAGATATTATATTTCTTCAATAACATACCATCCCCAAAGATTAATTTCTTAATGAATTTATAATTTCACTTTAAATATTATTTAGCTTATTTTTAAATATATTTTTCTAATAGTATGATTATTTTCAAATATACACATTATCAAATAGGGGAATAGATTTTTTTCATATAGTATAAAAATACATGATTTTTTAATTTTTACAAACATCATTAACCAGTTATTTCCATTAAAAATTTTAACACTTTTTCATTCATAGAGATCATGAAGTGTTGTTTAATCTACATCATATTAGTTAATATTATTATCATTTAATATCAAATTAATAGAGATACTTTATAATAAAATGAGTGTTATCATATTATGAATATGACAGAATACATGGTGTGTCTTTATATTAGTGTATTTTAAAATAATGTTATAGGCATGAGATTGGGATTCCAAATCATTTTAAATTTTTTTTACTCATATTGTTTTATACAATGTGATTTATTTATTAATTTAGATGTACCTTATATAATTTCGTCTTGAAAGGTAAAATGGTGTTTGTCTTCTTGGGTTCCTTTTCACTATAAAATTCAATCAACATTGATGGGTAAAATTATTAGGAGTGTTATTTGTTCGGATTTTAAATATAATAGTGTTTATTGTCCTTTGAAAAGAAGCACTAAAAGAAATATGGGTATAATAAATTAAATTGTTAAGATGGTGAAGTGGGATAAAAATGGGTAATGTTATACATTAATTCATTTGATAAGAAATTTTCATTAATTCTATTACCGGTAGTATAGATGAAACTATAATAAGATTATCAAAACATGATAAATAGTGGATTAACTTGTTAGTAATGTAATATTAAAGAATATTAACATATTTAATGAATAAAAGGTTTACCTAAATAGAAACTTTTCTAATAAAATGCATCAAAAAAATATATAGAAAACATAGTAAAATAGTGTTGACACATTATGAAAAATATCTTGGATTGATTTTCAATGTACATTAATTAAGCACAAGTCAATATGACACTTTGTGTGTCCTTTATTAATTTATGTGTGTGTTTTTATTTTTAGAATAATGTTTTAGATTAAAAAAATTTCAAACACGTGCGACTAATTTTTTTTTCAAAACCCCCTGTTAATTTACAAAAAATAAAAGTTATAATTCATTTTTGAGGGGTTGGAATTATCATCCTCTCAATAAAACACATGGTGTGGGTGGTATTACTAATTATGATTGTTCTTAGATTGAACGTCTTTTTTTTCAAAAAAACACATCAATGGATTAAAAAAGTGAAATGAACCTAATATTTCCATAATATAATAAAAAATATTTAATTATATATATATATATATGAATTACATCAAGATCAAACTAGAACATGGTGTAGCTAGTATGACAAATATTTAATTTTTATATTTAAAAAGAAATTATATTATAAAACCCCAACCTTATACTCAATAATGAAAAAAATTATTAGAATTCCTTGATCAATTTATAAAAGAATCAATAATACATTTATAAAATTTAAAAATATACACAACTTGAATATGAGATACAGTGTGGTAAATATTTCTAAATATTTGTGTTTGAATTTAAATGTTTCAATTTAGTTCAAAAAGAACATCACATTCTTCAAACTTGGAGAACATAAAATAATAAGCATAATACATAAAAAATAGTAGGTTATTCTTTTCTTACAGGAATGAATTAATTATATTTCAATGTCATATGTTATATGACTAATATAACATAATTTTCAGGTTTTCATTTCAAAATAATCATTTTGGTTCAAAACACACAAAAAAGACAAAACAAATAGAAAACATAAAATGTTGGTATTGATACTTTTAGAAAGTAATCAATTATTAGTTACTAACATATTGAAATCAATCATTAGTTAACACAAAAGGCTATGTGTACATTACGAAATAAATTTCAGTGTTTCATTTAAATAGAAATCATTGTTTAAAACTTTGTAACATTATTAAAAATGATGAAAAATTATAACATTTTCCTGATATATAATTTAAATGATCTATAATTAAATTATGACATATAGGAATTATCTCTATGTGAATATGACACATAATGTGGATGTGATGATGAAAATTTATTGTTTTCAATTAAAAGATAGATTTTTCTTTTAAAAAATTGTCCCATAAAAAACTGAGAAAACATAATTGGATTTTGTTAAATCATTATTAAAATTAATAATAATTTGTTTGTGATGTAAATCTATTTTCCCCAAGTCAATATAATAAAAAGTGTGGTCGATATTACTGATTGAGCATGTTTTTTCTGTAAAAGGTACATTTTATTTCCAAATATACTTCACATACATATAAATATCAATACACATTCATATTTACAGGATAAATTAGTGATTTGTTTTTGATTTATAGGAATTTAACATAAATCAATTTTATAAACAGTTTTTTTATTATGATTAGAAGTTGATATATTTATTTTTATCTTTCATTTTATTTCCTAAAAAAGAACCACATAATAAAAAATGATAAAACACAATATAATATTATTTTTTACATTATATAAATGATCGATTTTTCATTGATGAAATATAAGAACTTTCCTCAAATCAATATGACAAATGATGTGTCTATTCTTAATGTTAGAACATGTTTCAATTTATATTTTAGATTTTAATATTAAATGTGATTCGCATTATTGAAGTTGGGAAAATTTTATTTCCTTGACTTGATAATTTAGAAAAAAAATTAATATTTTTTTATGTTTATGAATAAACCCCATATATGTTCATAAAATGTTGTTTCTGCTATAACTGAACGTGTATGTTTCATTTAAAAGTGACATTGTTTTATAAAAAAATGACTCAAATACTAAAACAAACACAATTCACTTATTTTATATATATATATTAATAAAAAATTAATAATTCATTTGTAAAATGAATGAATCAAACTCAATTTAATCCAATACACAATGTTGTTTTTGTGATGGAAAGTGTGTGTTTTAATTGGAATATAACCATTTAGTTCTAAACATGAATAAAAAACTAATGTCAATGACATCACATTTGAATTGTAATTATATTTTAGGAAAACAAATTTTTATTATTTTTTGTTATACAAGAATTCACACTTGGTTAATCCAATAGGGGTTGTACACATTATAACCAAATGATCAAATTTTTAATTAAAAATTGTAATTTTATCAAAAAAGAACCTTACATTGTTAAAAACGAGAAAATGTGTTATTTTTTTATTATTCTCTTTATTTACATATACAATCTTGGGTTTCATTTTTATATTTTATATTTATAAATTATTGTATCATATTTATGTTTTATTTACGTCATTATATAATGTTAAAATTTTTATTTGTTTTTTATTATAGGTATACAAATTTTTTTGTTTATTTAGGTGTGGTTTGTTTTTAAAATGATAGCATGGTTAGTCTATATAGTGATGGTGTACCGTGTTTGGTGATGTAATGTGCCACCTATTCACTAAATTTTTTATTTTTCTGGAATTGTATAGAAATTTTAATGTTTTATAATAATTATACATTATAATTTCATTTTACAATTATGAAATTCATGTATTGTCAATTTTTTATTATTATAATTAATTGGCTGTGAATTTATTTTAAACATATTATCATTTATTTGTTTGTTTATTATAGTATATTGATCATATAGTATTACACTACTATGGTTGTGAAGTTTTATTAGTTTTAACTGTAGTAAAAATAAATAATCCTAATAAATTATAGAATCATCATTTATTTTTTGCCGATAATGGAAAAAAGTGAGTGTTGATAAAGCATGATTTATAGTAGTCTAACCGTCATCTAATATTCCCTAGAAACTATTCTTGAAAAATGTAGTATGTTTTTCATTTTATATATTCATATCAACATTAATCATAGTTTTATATGTTATTATATTCATTAATAATAAAGTTGAATGTCTAACAATCCTTTATTTAGAATCTCATTCTAACCAATATCCTGAATATATAAGAGGATATTATTTTGGTATGTGGTTATAACCTATAGTTTTAAGGATTATGTATCAATTATAAATAAATGTTAATGGTCACCAACTATGATAGAGCTATATTGTAAAATTTGAAATCAATCATCGATGGGGGTATCCTCAATTGAAATACAATGATCCAGTTAAGATAAATAAAAGTGGCGTTTTCTTAAAAACCCTATGATGAACACCATTTCACAATTACATTAAATCATTATCGAATTTATGAACCATTAAATAATTGATAATGGTGGTTACTATATCAATCAATAAAATACCCTTTCATATTGTCATATTTTTCTACATGTGTAAAAATTTATCATTACATGTGATATCAATAAATAATTAATTGATAAATAAAATGTGTAAATTTATTTCATTGATATCCATTAAATTAACTGTATGATTTTTATTTTTTTACAATATCTCATGTAATCCTTATTATCTTACATGTTTTCTTGTACATGAATGAATTTAAAAAGATGACTTATTTCTATAAAAAATAATAAATATAATGACTTGAAAAACATAGGTGATGTTCAATATAACCTTCACCACCTAAACTTATAAATCATCATCATACATCAATATAATTAAAGTTTACCTAGATTAGTAAATATTTTTAAAATAATAAATTAATGAAATATAATTATTTATTTAAATTAAATTTTAATACCAAAATAATGAATATAGAAAATTATCATTTAATTCCATAATTTTTTAAAAATCAGGAGGATTAATTTTAAAGTGTTTTAGAATTAAATAATGAGAATAATGAGGTCTATTAAGTCCACCACAATAGTGTTTCCCAGTATAGATTAAAATTATATACAAAAGTGAGGTTCAAAATTATCATGTTAAATGTTGACTAAATCATAATTCCCCTCATGATTAAACCCATAATGGCTCATATATTAATTGGAGTCCCATAATTCAAATCCACTCAAGTAAAATTTATTCGATCTCAAATTTATACCCCTTCACTATTTACAGTAATCGTCATAAAAATATATCCCTTACCACCCATGGCAGAAAATGACAGTTTTTCTCTTCTCATGTTCATTCAATTTTTTAAAGGTTGGGGCCAAATCCTCATTTTATTATTTAAAGCAAATACCACTTTAGACTATGTAGAGGGAGACCCATTACATAGCCTGAAGGCCCAAGCCCAAGTGGCCGGAATACAAGGCTTGAAAGCCCATTTGTTTGGCCCAAAGAGCCCCACGATGAGTAGTACAATAAAATTCTAAAAAATGATATTGGATTTTTCCATAGAATTCTAAGAATAACAATGATCCCTATATCTTTATTTCATATGCTTAATTTAATTTACGAATTATTATGTTTAAAATTTATTGTATGGAAATAATGTGGCCCCTAACATGTTTTTCATTATTTATATGGCTTGAAATGGTGGTTTGAATTTAGGAGCACTCAATTTTATTCAAGATGAGATTTCAAAATCAAACGAATTTTTTTACATATCACGAAATGTAGGTTGTAATTATTTTAGAAAAAAGTAAAATTAATTTCAATTTTACATTTCACAAAAAAAAAATCTCAATCAAATGAAAATGTTATGAATATATAAAATTTTGTAAAATACCACTCAGAATAACATGTGTAACCATTGATGTTACCTTTTTATATATGTTTAATAATAAGTAAGAATTATATGATTGGTAAAATTAATATCAAGTAATATAATGATATTAGAAATCATATATTCTAATAAGTTAGTTTACAATTGTGAATTTAAAAATAAAATTAAAAAAAATAATTTAATAAATGAATAAAACTAGAAAAACAAATAAAAAATAATTAGAAAAATATAGTTATATTTCCTTTAATTAGTAGTATTGTTTACATAACTAAATAATATAATGAAATAATTTTAGAAAAATAATGATAATTCAATAAAAAATAAGATGTATTGAAAAAATTATATAATTTCAAAATTTTGGGTAGAATCATTATGATAGATATTCACTATTGAAGACTAGGATAAAATTTCATTATTTTCCTTTTATATCTGGTTATGTAATGTAAATGTTTTTTTTATATATTTATCTCATTAATATATAATACCATAATTATTTATATTTTCGATTATAATAGAATACTCCCACAAGAAAGGAATATACATAGATAATGATTCAACCATTAATTGAATGGATATACATTCTCCCTAAATATTAAAAAAATTAGCAGTATTATGTAATCATGAAATATTTTGGATATATGATTATAAAAACCCATAATCTTTAAATGAATTGTTTTTTATAACTATGTTCTGAAAAATGAATTTTTGATTACAAGTATACTATACTAAAATCAATAATAACTATTTAATATCTAAGTAATATATATGATGTTGTCTTATTCTATGTATATCCCTCTAAATTTTTTTCAATTGAGATGTGGTTACCAAGACTTAGTCAGAGAAAAATTGATTTTCATTAATAAAATGACTTAAATACTAGTGATATAAGTACTTTGGAATTAATAGATATTATATATGAACATGTTAAATGTGTTTATTATAGCTTTTCATTCTAGTAAATCTTTGGTGTTTGTTCATGAACTTTTTTCAAATCTGGAATGAAAACTATAAACAGAAAAATTACACCCCATAAAATTCTATTACACAACATTTATATTATATTAGACACATGTCATGAAACTAGTAGTTTGTGTGAATCCATTACACATAATGTAAATATTTTACATAATGTAATGTTTGGGAAAATTAAAAATTCACCATAGGGGACCTGTTTTTCCACATATCCCTCTAATAAGTATGACACAACATGTAAAATCAGTTTATACTGTGAAATATCCCAAGCATCATTTTTATATCTTTAGTGTAGATAATATCTCATTAAAACAAATGTGAATCCTTATCCTCTTGACCTAGTATGGCTCTACAGATGATTTTTCCATTCCATACATCTTCTTGGACATCCTATTTGGGTGATTGATCCCTATTATGTCTTTGGATTTGGTTTTTTGATCATTTTATATTATTCTTTATTAGGGAAGTATAATCCCAGAACAATATTTTTATTTGATTTTCATCATGATTTTTATTTGATATAGGTTACATCTTGTGATTTTAAGAACCTTATTCCACATTTGTGACACCACTCTAGAAGTGATTCGTTAATCATTGGTCAAATGTGTGGGGTCCATAACACAACCCTGTGGTATTTTGAATTGAAAATAATGTGCAATATTGCAATTATTACAACATAACATGTTGATTAATATATTAAATTATGAATTTTATTATTATTTTCAATCTCTCTATATCCATTGTTTTGAACTTGAGTATGGCTACAATTCAACTCACTAAACCCTTTATTTTAAACGAAATGAATAATTTCTTAAAGTGTACTTATAATGAAACGAGTCTTACTGATTTTCCTGTTATTGATTTAACTTAGCATGGATTGATTATAAAAATTTCATTAATTCTACTAGTTTATGATCAATTAATAAAATAAATGTTTAATTGAAATATGAATGGAAATTTTCATAAATAATCACTGACTGTTATGATGTGATATTGTGACCTCCTTAATATAATTATTATATATCAGTCATTCCCACGATTCATGTTGTAATTATTTTGTATCGGCCATGGCCTTGATAAATATTGTAAGGATTATATACCTATATTGGATCGTATATATGATAAAATTATTATATAGTTTTATTGGTAGGGATTTTAATGTTATATATCAGGAACATATAGACATTACCATTAGATAATTACCTTCAAATCTCCATAAGGAGGTAGCTATTCTCAATAGGGTGACCGGTACATTTACGCTGCTTATATAAGACCAATTTAATGAAGGTTGGATTTTCTCAGGGATCATATAGACAATATTTCTGTAGGTGATAGTGGAATGTAGTAATTTTATTTACATCTTTGGTAGAACATTTTTAGGATTTCATTCTTGATGAGATACATGTCTTACTGCACAAGAAAGAGATGATGTTCATGATGAAGTTGGTGTTAGGGGTTGATCCAATTTATGTCATACCATATAGGATAAAACCAATAAATCATTATGTGTTGAATGTTTAGTTTAAATATCCAGATTATTTGGGTTTCATATAGACCAATACAACTAAATGGGGTTCTCCTATTATCTTCACTAAGAAGGCTGAAGGTACCTTTAGATTATGTGTGGATTATTGGATATTAAACAAGATGAATGTCATGAATCAGTATATTGATTCACACATAGATGAAATATTAGATCAGTTGAGATGTGTGAAGATCTACTCATATATTCATTTGATATTTGGATAACACTAGTTGTAAATGAGACCATTAGACATACATTAGACTTTTTTGGGAGCATGAATGGATTTTATGGATTCATAGTAAGGTTGTTTGGTTTGACTAAACCACACACAGTTTTCATGGAATTGATGCATCAAATATTTCATCCTTTTCTAGACTAATTTGTGCTGTTTTTTATATGATACCCTACTGAACACCCAGTTAGTTGAATATCATGCACAACATCCTAACATCGCCATGACTAAATTTAAGGAATATTATCATAAGGCTAAGTCATTAGAATCCTGTTTTCTAGATTGATTATGTGCACTTCATGGGCCATTCCCTCTCGGAGGAAGGAGTTTCAGTAGACTAAGAGAAGGTTTTATCAACGATATATTTGGATATTCACAATAACTATTTCATGATTCATATATTTTGGGTCTGACATATTATTATCAGAATGTATTGAGGACTTATATTGTATAGAATCATTTGCATTTGGGATGACCAATAAGGCGGTAAAGTTCATTTTTTCTAATGACTATTAGTGATATTTTTAGGAGCTAGACAGAATATTTTCATCAGCACCTATCCTCAATTTACCTATGGTGGGTAAATCATATACCATATACTATAATATATCCATAAATAAATTCAAAAAATTTCAGATGTAGTACGCTCAATGGGTTTTTTATGGATTTAGATATGTAAGGCCACATGATAGGTGTAACCCTACTAATGTTTTGGGTTTGACATGTTATTATTATAATATATTAAGGACTTATAATATTTAGAAGCATTAGAGTTAGGGATGACCCAAAATGTGGTGATGTTTGTTTTGCCAGATGATTATTTGAGATATTTTTAGGAGATAAAAGGAAACTTTTCCACATCACCTATCCTAAATTTACCTATGATGGGTAAATATTATACCATATACTGTGATACATCCATAATTAAATTCATAAGAGTTAAGATGTAGTAGGATCATGGGGTTGGGTATGGATTTAGACATGTAAGGCCACATGATCGGAATTACCCTACTGTTGTTTTTTGTTTACATGAATGGAACGCGACCAATAACGATGTAGAAATTATAGAATATGTTAGATGTTTGATATATACATAGACCATATGATCCGTATGTACATCATTACTCCAAAATACCTGAACCCTAGTTTTAGAGGAATGTTTTTCATCTAAAGTCTTTGGACATTGTATTAGATTATACTCAAGGAAATGAAAACATTGTTACTTATTTATAAAGCTAATGTATATTGATAGAGGTAGTGTGGGAGTCCTGTGATGAGTTTCATATTATGGATAAATTTCTAGACTTGAATCTAGATATTCATGAGTCCTAGGAATGAGTATCTATGACATTGAAATATGTCAAAAACATGCTCTATGAGTGAATGAATATTGAGAAGTTATCCGATCTGGATGGTTTTATTCTGAGGGAAAACATATATGGTGTATAGTTTTAAGGTCTAGTAGATTAGATACCCTGAGAGGGGTGGGGGTGAATCAGGGTATGACAGATTAAAACATTTTCCACTATTGATCTTGTTTTGTAGTTAATAAGAACTCTCTTCTCTATCATTCTTGTAGAAAAGTATAAAAAGAAACTAAATCATGCACATGACACATCAATTTTTATGCGGTTCACCCTCGCTGGGCTACGTCGAATGATCATAAACTAAAAATGTGCTGATGAACAAAATTCTATAAAAGAACACTGTTGTTTACAAATTTTGGAGTGGACTCACTATCCCTCCAGGTCTATAACCCCTCACAACATGAAAGCTCACTCCTCTCTCAATTGAAGTATGCTCACTACTTCATCAAAAGATCCACTCACATTTTAAATACTTGTGAGTCCCTTAATTATCACAAATGAATGCCTCTTCTACTATACGTATATGATCTATTGAAGTCCCACTATCATTAAATGATGAATATATCTTTTCTGAGGATATAAATGGAAAATATTCCACCTTTTTATGGAAACCTTGAATGACCGGCGCACTTCTCTATGACTGGTGAGATTCTCCAAGCCTGGCACACAAGTGTCACCGAACTACTTGCATGAAACCCCTTTCTTCAACTCTGAACTTGGGCGACTCACACTCTTTTACTCCCAAACCAATATTGGCATGCAACTGTCAATAGGCTCACAACTTCTGAGTATATTTATTATTGTACGACCAAACCACAAGTTGCATGACCGAAACACCTACGCGACTGGTGCACTATTTTTCTCTATGTGTTGAACTCCATAATAAATGAGGAGGGGTTTCCCTCTATTTAAAGAAATTTTGAGTATCATGAGCACTGGCTCGCAAGTCTCCTCCTGGTGTGCTACTCCAGTCGCTCGGGTCTCTGTCTCCCTAGCCACTTGCGCGCCCAAACCAAAACATGGGTGCCCTCTTTCCATTTCCATATTTTTATGTTATGATTTTGAAAAACATATGGGGAACAATATTTCAAGCTTTGAAGACACCGGTGTGCAAGTACCTTTTCAAAAAACACTATTCTCCATTTATCGATTTTTAGGCCTAAAAATTTGGCAAACACTTGAAAATAGTTCCACCATGTATCTAATATTTTTGTACCTCCTCTACATCATCCATTCCTTTATCGAGGTTCTTCAATCAATCATGGATTTTTATCAACATCCCATAAACTCTACTTGACACCATGAAAACTCCATTTGTATACAAATTCATACATTGTGGTCTGCTTTGACAACAAACACAACATGGAGGTCTGCTTTGTCAACAAACACAATCACCTCAAAAATGATTCAATGATACATTAAGGGATTTTTCCCAAACAATATCCCCCTTAGGGTTTATAGACTATTATCCTCATAATGATTCTTTTCACATTGATACCTCATTAATGATCCTTCTAACCGTTACAAACATTGGCCTCTTGCGATTCTGATAGCGTTCATGGATTCACATAGCATGTACTATATGCCCACATGAGCAATACACGCCTTGATAAACAATAGAAAACGAAAATATCATCAATGAATCACTTCATTTTTGACACAAATTGTTGATACAAAACTGATACCAATTTCTAAATAGACACCAATTTTGGATCACTGGAAACCATCTCACATTATTCCAACATCACTCTTCTTCTTTTATCATGATCCTCAGCTATCGTGATATCTACTTTTTGATCAATAACTTCTAACATCGTCAGATTTAATAGTCTTACTCCCCCTTTCTTATTTCTATCCCCATATCTCAGTGCTCCACCTATCTACTTCTCCCCGTGTCTTTGACTAAGGTATTGTCTCCCTTAGGTAACCATAGTTTCTCCCCCTTGAGGAGTCATTATTTCTCCCCTTTGTAAATAAACCCAAAGCTCACTCTTTTTTGGTCTGCAACATTATAAGGAATACAAATTATCACCTTAGAGAACAATATATTATCCCTTGGAGAGGGGGGGGGGGTCCACATCCACACTTTTTCAAGTGAGGGGAGTCGATTGGACTCCTACAGCTAGCTGATGTCTTCCAAAAGCTTCCTTGGGTAAGGCCTCTATTAGAATCTCTGCAACCTATGGCTCTGTATCCACGTACTCCAACTTCACGATTCCTGGCTCATCCTTCTGCTTTATAAAATGATACTTTATCTTAGTGTTATTTGTCCTTGAGTGATGGATGATATTTTTTCTTCTATTTATAACACTTGAGTGATAGCATTAGATTCCAGTTGGAGATTTCACTTCTACAACCTTATCATCAAGATTCTTCTTCATCCACAATAATAGCGTGCATGGTTGATTTGCATTAATATAATCAGCTTCTGCGGTGCTCAAGGAAATGAAATCTTAATTCTTTATTAAAAAAGCAATACCCAATCCACCATGATAGAAAGAACCTCCTGACATTGATTTCCAGTCATCCGATGGACCAGCCCAATCTGCAAATATATATCCGAACAGCTCTTGATGAGATTTGTCATTATAAATCATTAAGAAATCCATATTTCCTTTTATATACATAAGTATTATTTTCATTGAAATCATGTGTATTTCATTGGGATAACATTGATATCTCGTTTCTCTAAATGTGGAAAAAACAATATCAATCTTCTCTCTGTCAGGTACTGTAAACTCCCAATAATCTGCCTATATTCTGTGATATTAACTACCTTATCATTATCATCATTTGATAATTTCATCCGGGTGGCAACCACAGTCTATATCTCCATTAAATATTCCATTCCAAATCATCTCAAAACCTCATTGGAATATTTATATTGAGAAAAGAATGTGTCATTCCTTCCTCGAATCACCTGTAATCTAAGGATAAACGTCAGTTCCCAAATCACTGACATATCAAACTCACATTTCATGAATTTAGAAAAATCTCTCCACTGTGCTTTATCTACTCTGTCAAATATTATGTCATCGATATAAACCATCACCATAATCCTTTTATTACAATCATTGTAGAAATATAAATTGTAATCAACTCCTCCACACTAGAATCGAAGCTTCTTTATGTACTGATCAAGCATTTAGAACCATGATCTTGGTGCTTGTTTCAGCCCATACAATGCCTACTTCAGTCGATAAACCCTGTTCTCATCCTCATGAATGAGAAAACCATCTGGCTTCTCAATATACAATTCTTCTTCTAGATCCCCATTCAAAAATGATGATTTTACATCTATATAGATCTCTTTGAACATTCGTTGCTCTACAATGGCTAGGAATAATCCGACTGTCTCCAACCATGAAACAGGTTCAAATGTCTCATCGATATCTATTCCCTCTATCTGGGAGTGTTCTTTACACACTAGTCATTCTCCTTTTTTGAATCACTATGTCATTTTCATCCATCTTGTTGCAATAGACCCATTTAGGCCCGATGAGATTCTTATCTGCTGGCCTTGAAACAATCTCCCATGTTTGAGTCTTCTCTTTTTTATCCAGCTCTTCATTCATAGGTTGAACCCAGTTTTCATCTTTAGCCGCATCAACAAAACATTTAGGTTCTACCCGAGAAAATAATGATGTCTACTGCAGATATTTCCTTCTTCAATTCTGAACTGGAGATGACTGATTACCAATGATATTCTACGTATCAATTTCTGTTAAACTACATGGATTCTCTGAAGATATAGATTTTTCTTCATCATGATCATCATCAGTATCTTCTTCCGAATCAGAAACAACTACTTCTACTCCTCTTACGTTACTTTACTTCTCATCTTTTTCATCTAAAAGTTGTTCACTGTGCTATTGAATACACTCTTCATTCATTACTATAATAACATCATTTATCTAAACATTTATTCCCAGCCTTTTGTTAAAGCATTTGTATGCTTTTCTTTTTCTTGATTAGGCAAGGAACATCCCCTCATCTCCATGCAAGTCAAATTTCATATGTTTCACCTTGTTGAGGATAAGGATATTACATTCAAATATCAGAAATTATTTCACTGTTGGATTCTTTCCATACCACATCTCATACAGATTCTTTCCTTCCTTCAGAAAATATAGAGCCCTGATAGAAATGTAGATCGATGTCAATACTTCCTCCTTAAAAAATTTCACTTGTAGGTATTTTTCTATGAGCATCATTCTATCCATGTTTTTTATGATCCGATATCTCATTTTAACCAATACATTCTATTGGGGAGTTCTCACTGAGAAAACATGATGCCTTATCCAATGTTTCTCTAGATAATCTTCCACCCGACTTTCTATGAATTTGATACCATTATCAGTACGAAACATCACAATTTTTTGTCCAAGAATCCTTTTACACTCTCTCTAGTAATGTTTTAAGCTGCTGAAGACATCAGACTTATGAGAAATAACAAATGCACATTCCATTCTTCTATAGTCATCAATAAAATTAAGGTAGTATCACTTTCCATCAATTTCTCATTGTGTGATAAGCCCACAAACATCATAATTCACCAATTAGAGCACTCTTGTTGACTTTTTTTCCTTTTCCTTGTATGTATTTCTGATTATCCTCACTTGTTTGCATGCATCAATTATATGAGTATGATCATGTGATAGATTAGGTAGGTCTCTTACTATATCTCTTTTTAACAGATCTTCCAGGGATGGTTGATATAGATGAACAATTTTTTATGCCACAAATTGTTTTCTTCTTCTCTAGATAAAAAGCACATATATTCTTCCCCACCTACCAGGTAGAAATTTCCATTTTTTATTTTTCCATGTTGAAAAACTACCCCCGCTCTTCCTTTGACGATACACATATTCTTAGTTATCCTTATAGAATGTATGTAGTCACATTGTTGACTCACACTAAGAAAACTGTTATTGAGGCCTTCTATTACTATGACATCAGCACGTCTCATCTCTTTGCCCCCAAACATGGCCTTTTGTGAGCTAGTAATCTTCAGGCCTTCATCATTTCCAAACATGACATCTCCTTCATTGTAATATTTTACGCCTGTGACAAGATCATTATTACCTATCATGTGATATGTGAAACCGCTGTCAAGGATCCACACAATAGAGAAATCTAATTCATTGATGGAAATTTCTGCCACCACTTCCATCTCATCCTTTTTTTCTTGGTCCATATTTTTGACTTCACACCCAGCATTGATTGAGACTTATGATATTTCTCAGAGTATAATGGACTAGCTTCATCCTTAATAGATTCAAATCTATTTTTCATTCTCAAATAATCTTTTGGTTCATTTATCTACTGCTTGTGAACATTTTAATTCAACTTTTGAACATTCCTCTATATGGTCAAAGTACAGTACCTTGAAATGTTCCCAAATAATCCACACCAAAAATAGTGTCCTTAGAAATATATTCTAGATAACCACTCTCTATGTAGCTGCCACATCTATTCTTATTCCCTTCAATATCTCTTGTCTATGGGACACACATACTATGAATGTCCCATATTTCCACAATAATTACACATGACATATGATGCATTTCTTCTTGTCACTTCAACACTTCTAGTTTACCCTCGGGATCTCTGAATATAGTCAATCTGCTTTATGCCCAAATCAACCTTCAATCATAGAATGTGTGCATGCGGTCTCACATCAATTTTCACAGCTTTTTGTTTTCAAACAATCCCCCCATCGACCTTAGCATCTGAATATAATTGATTCTTCATTTCTGCTGAACCACTATTCTCCACTTTCAGCCTCTTGGTTTTCCAAGTGATCTTCTTTCCTGATGTCTTTGTAGGAGTCAAGTGTTTTTCATGATCCATAAGTTGATTTTGCAAACTGGAAACTTATCCTTAATGTTCTTCAATACGCTTGATTTTATATTTCCTTTTTTTATTGAAGCTATCAATCTCCCTATTCTATTCACCAATCATTATTTTATACTCATTAACTGATTTAGTGTCCTCTGGTGTGGATGACTTTAGTTTCTCAAATTCATCCATCAACTCAGACTTCTCTTCTTCCTACTGCTACATATAGTGTTTGGAGTCACGAAAAACTTTGTTGGAATTATTTGTTTTGGCTCTTCAAAAATATATCTTTTTAAGAGCGGCCTCTAAATCAGCATTCATATCAACTCTTCCCTCATCTTTTTCTTCTTCTTTATCAGCTTCAATTTCATTCCTGTTATAAGAACTACCAACAACTACCACCATAGCCTTTTGTCCATGATCTTTGAAGTTCTCTATATCTTCAACCTCTTCAACCTCAGACTCATCTGATATGTCACATTCTTTTGAAAAGAGATTCTTATTCTTAATGAAATTTCATTTGAACTGTTTCTTGCCTTTTACATAGGATAGAGACTTCTTATTGGGAATATTATCTCCATCCTCGTTGTCTTATTGATATTTCTTGGGGCACCTTGCTGTAATGTGTCCAATCATTCCGATTAATTATTTTTCCTTCACTTCATCCCATAGATGGTTAGAATTATTTATTTAATTAATATATATTATATTCATGGAATATTTATAATTATAGAAATTTAATAATTTCATATATTTTCCAATATTTTCTTTTAATTCAAAAATTATAACACCTTTCATGCGTATGTGAGGACTAGCACTTCCATAAGGTCTTGGTAATAATTTTTCACAACTACATACATAGGATGGTATATATAAGTTTATATAAATACATACTATGAGATTTATGATAATATGATCATTTTTTTAACATAATATAACACAAACCATCCCTCCATCATGATCGTTGAAAAATAGAAACAATACTCATGTGTACGTACAACCATCCTTCTCCATGATTATAACATATTTAATTTCTCATATCCATCATTAATAGTTTTTAAAATGTATATTTTATATACTAAAATATTTATTATTTCATAAATTTTATTCTTGATATGATTGAATAGTTTCTTCATTTAATATAGTCAACATATCGATGCAATTTCGGCCATATTTATCCAATATCGTAATAACATACCAAATGGCCATAATTTTTTTAGGCAAACAAATATAACATGGTAAAAAATTTCATAAAAGTAATAATAAAATAGTAAAAGGATATCATGAAATTGAATAATTAACATAAATTTAATAGTTTAGTTTCTAATAATGGTATGTGATGAGTTGAATCATAAGTAATGGTTTTTCATCATAATTTTAACTCCATTGAAAAATATTTTGTATTATTCAAATTTTAATTCAATATGTTGTATATAATACCCCTTATAAGTATTTAACGTGAATATATTTTTTTCATGACCCTTAATGATTCAGTCCAAATTACACTTTCAAGAATAATGGTTTCAAGAAATTCTATTCTAATTTATTTTTTCATAATGTATATTTTTTCCATGTATATTATTTTCAAAATCATTTTACAAAATTAAATATATTAATAAAATGATTTATTATGTACATTTTATGTCACTATTTAATTTTAACTCGGTTTTAAATAAATTTTTATAATGTTTTCATTGAATAATTCACTTTTATCATTCTTTATGATAATTCAAAAGTAATGTTCTCTCTTTTAACATATACTATGTTAATGAAGATTCCCACCACCATAATTGTTTGATGTCTGCTAGAATCATCTATATGATTTCAACGATTCTGAAAGAAAACAATTTTTTAAAACAATTTTTGAATATTTGGTTTCTATTAAATAAATGAATCCATTTTACTATGAAATATATTATTCAAATTGTCATCTCTCATATATTGATTATTTTTTAGTACATTATCTTTCTCTTAAAATAATAAATTTCATAGGATCAATGGATATAAATTTTTTCTTAAATATAAATATTTTTCTGTATCATGTATATGCATATTAGTTAAACTAGATATCATTTCTATAAATTTTGTTTTATTGTTATAATGATTTAATTTAATAGGGAATATGTTAATAAATATATATTCTTTACACAAAACGGATATTTTTGTATAATGTATATTGTTCCTAAATAAATTTTTTCATTCTATATTTTATGAAATAATTGGATACTGATTGATGGGTGAATCTCGTATTTGTATATCCTTAGGATTCCTAGATAGGTATCATGATAGAAATATTTAATTTATAATTAAAGTGGTTTCATGTCTATACATACCCTTTTATTAAACTATCATAGTGCAATGCTTTGATATTATAGATACCATTATTTCTAAAATCATAATGCCCAAAATTTTGTAATCCATCAATAATAATTTTGTTATTTTTATTCATTAAATTACAAAGTTGACATTATCCATGAATACATATGATGCTCATGTAATTGATTAAAAGGAATGTGATTGAGTTAATAAAATTTCTATATTGACTATACATTATTGCTTCTTTATAGCAATTGATGCAT
Organism: Viscum album; assembly: GCA_963277665.1. NCBI lineage: Eukaryota > Viridiplantae > Streptophyta > Magnoliopsida > Santalales > Viscaceae > Viscum > Viscum album. The sequence continues at coordinate 1,505,334,619 of OY728152.1, forward strand.
GTATCTCTTACTAAGAATCATAGCTCACCCATTGATGGTTTTGTTTTCCATGTGATATGAAGAAGGATATTATTAATAATAAATTTATTTAGGATTATTTAATGTTATGTATTTTTTATTCCTAATTAAATATATGAATCTTGTATGTATCTAGGTTCTTCATAACTACTAAACTAATCAGTCCTTCATGATTATTTCCCCTGTATCGATGAAAATATATTAAAGTAGAAACTAACTCTAGGATACTAGAGTTGGTTTAATTATAGATGGTGTCATATAATTATTAGTAGAAACAGTAGGGACTAGATTTTTTTACATAAATAACCTGATAATTATGATAATATATTATATTATAGGAGAAATTTTACCATTAGAGGTCATAATGATCATTACCTAGATCAATGTACTCCAATATTTTGTGATGTCATCAAATAAATCATTATATGAAAATAAGTTTCTTATTATAAATACTTGTTAATAAATTAGTAAACTAAACCTTGTGGGATATATCAGGTTGAGTAGGAAATGGTGAAGGTAAATACTACACAAACTCCTATAAAACAACCTTGATGTAGGAAAAGGACTATTTGTATTAGAAAATGAATTTTCATGAATACTAATTTGTAGATCATGTTTTCATGAATTTACCTCAGTGGAATGGTTATATAAGGTTCGAGAAACATCAGAAACTAAGCCATAGGATTATCAAACTAGTAGAAGTTCATGAAAAATTATACCTTTGGATTGTAGATTATCAATGCAACAATGTCTCCAAAAAGTAAAAGATATGTTCAATATTTATTTTCAAGGAAGAATTTGTCAGACCCAAATATTTTGATCACCATGTTAGAAATATAAATTTTATATGGTCTATTATACTATGAATAAGAAATCCTTATTCTTGAAACTAGAGACTAGGTGTTGAGAAATTAGATGACTTAATTGGAAATGGCACTTTATAGATATCAGAAAATATAGCAAGGAATTTAGGAAAATTTTGAGATTATAAAGAAGAAACACCCAAATTATTTGATGGTAATATACTCTAAAAGTTTAATTATTAATAATTTTTATTAGGGGAGTGGAAATATCCAAAATTTTTAATATGAACCCCATATTCAATAGTGTATACAACATGAAACATCATACTTAAACAAGCCATGAAATATTATTATTTAGATATGACTGTTATAAACCAATCGTGGAATTGGAGTTTATGAATAGAAATAAATAAAATAAGAAATATAAAATAAGATATTAAATAATCAAAATTAATTTATTAATGATTAAAAAATAAACAATCATTTTTAAGAAAATCCATATTACTACTCAAAATTTTGTGTTCTTAAAAATATTTTTATTTTTCTATGAGGAAGTAATATAATTTATTTTTTAAACATCTAGGAATACTATTTTATTAAATTGACATCATTTTAGATTTTATCATAAATAAAATTATCTTATAAGAAATATTTTGGTTTTTCTAGAAAACTATTAAATTTCATTAATTAGTGAAATTATTGCGTTTTAGGGAAAACTATATTTTTATTTCTTCAGGTTAAAAATGTCCATTAAAAATGGGTTATAAGAAAAAAATAATATAATTAAAATATATATATGAATTTTTTTTCTTTGTAATGAATATTATTATTGAATTTTGTATAAATACATTTTTATGCCTAACAAGTCATTTTTCTGAATAAATCATTGATTTTTAGAAAAAAAAAATATCAAATTATATTAAAAAAAATGTAAGAATTGAATTAAAAATAAATATTTTGAATAATGATGATTATTTTTATTTAATAAGTCAACATATAATTTTTTATCATATATAATAGTATAAAAATAATTACTTGTTAATATTTTTTTTTGATAAAATTGGTTTATCAGGGTGATAAAATAAAGAAATAAAAGATAAAATAACCATAAAATGTATATAATTTATACTAGGTTTCCATATATCTACCATATATCATCTAATATTCATTAATGGTCAATTTTAGAGATATTTTTCTTCGGTATCAGACAAATATATTTTATTATATTCATAAATCCAAAATCTATCCTCTCCCCCACATATAAAAGGACACCCACTCTTTTGTATTAGTTTTAAATAAAGAGATATTTGGTTCAAAAAATACAGAAAAAATCCATTTGTCACATCACTACACATGAACTACATTACCTTGATGAAAAACCAATCATCTTAAGGTTGTATGTATAAATGAAAAAATAAATTGAAGAAGAGGAATAGTTATAAACAATGTTTTTTTTATTTCATATCTACATACACCTTCTAAAAATATACATCAAACATGTTAAAATAATAAATTAATTATCTTCTATAAATTCTGGATATATTATTTCAATTTTATAACCAATATCCATATCATTTTTCATCAAATGTGAAATGAAATGATTGTTCAGTTGTACGTCGGAGTTCCACCTCGTCAACCAATGTAATTTATTTTCCGTCACTACCTCTCACATATGGTGATAATGATATATTTAAAGTATATTTATATCATATTCATGAAATATTTATCATTTAATAACATTTTTTTATCATATAATTTCATACCATTCAATTCATTAAAAATTTATAAATTCATTAGGGTGTATGTGTGGACTTCTACCTCTACAAAGCAATTTGATTCAATTTTAACCACTGCATCACATGGATATATGTATATTATTATTAAAATACTAAATATAGCGTTTTTTCACCATTTTAGAATGATAATATAATAATTGACATATTTCCATCATGATCAATGAAAATGGGAAATATCACTCCTACGTTCATACAACCAGCAATCTCAATGATTCAAACAGAGTTGATTTTTCATTATCATCATTCATTTATTATATTAAAAATATAATTTTTGTATAAAATTATAATTATTAAATAATTATTATTAGATAGATAATTTATCATATTCCAATTTTACTATAGTCAACCAATCGAAGTCATTTTGGGAATATGAGCCAAATATCCTGAAAATGGAAAATAAGAACAAAAATTATTATGTGAATCAACATAACATCATAAAAAAACAAAATAAATAATATAAGTTTAGATATTCCTTTAAAAATTAAATAATAAAAAATTATTTATTACACACCTATTTTTTTTTATGTGTTATATATACCATCCATCTGAGGTATATTACATAAATATATAATTATTCAAAATTATTAATGATTAAATCAGTGTTAATAATTGAAGTTTAATGTGTAAAAGAAAATATGGTCTTATTTTTATTTTTTATTGGGTATAATTTTATTATATGTCCTTAATTTTCAAAATAATTTTAAAAATATAAATATTTTATTCAAATGATTATTAATGAAATATTATGTTATACTTTAATTTTTACACGATTTAAAAGGAATATATTTCATTTTATCCCTGAATGGTCATTTTTAAAGACCTATATAAAAATATAAAAGTAATGTTTTCTTTTTCATGTATAGCGTGTTAATGGATATTCCCACCACAATAATAATTTGAGGCCATTGATATTATTCTATATGATTTCAATGATTTCACAATAGAATATCTATATGATTTTTTAATTGATTTGTTTTGATTAATTTACATGAATAATGTTACTACAAAAACTATTTTTTCTATGTTCAATGCAAATATCTAGATTAACTATGATAGAAATATCTTTCTCCAAAATATTCACATTCATGTGACCACAGACATTACATTTCCCTTAAATATTAAAATTATTTATGCCATTGATATATATTACATAATAATCAATAATTTCAATATATGATCTTTTGTTATGAATGATATTTAATTCACTAGGGAGAACCTTGAAAAATCCTTATCATTTACTATCTACAAATATTTGTTAACATGTTATATTGTTTGTAAATAAAATTGATCATTCAATATATTTGTAATGTATTTTAACATAAAATGATAGTTGGTGACCTATATTACATATCCCCTTGATTTATTGATACGTATCAGGATAAAAATTAGTATTCCATAATTATACGGGCTTTTAGTGTATACCATCCCATTTATTAAATAATATTTTTATAAGGATTTTATGGAATTGATATCATGATTTATAAAATCATCTCATAACATATTATTCCATTCATTCATTAACAATTAGGTTATTATTATCCATCATATGACTATGTTTATATTATCCATGGAACAATTTTTTATAAAGTGATTAATTAAATGTATGAGTTTTCTGTTATTTAAATTTCTATATAGATTATGTCTTATTTATTCATGATATATTTTATCGAACATAACTCTTTTTGAGGAACTCGGATCATCCTTTAGTTGTTTTATTTTACCCAATATATGATGAGGGGTATTATAATAATTTCATTGATGCAAGAATTCTCTTATGATATGTATTATATACTTTCAATATAATTTTGGAATAATACGTGCATATGGTTCTTCTAAAATATTTAACTAATTGGTCCATTGGGATTAGATCCCTTGAATTTATGAAAAATTAATTATGTAGAAAATGTGTTTGTGTTACTGGAGTTGGTTTTGTTTCATTGCAAGCCAGAGAAACTTTTTTTTACATATCATAATGTCCAACCACTATCATATATTTATAATTTAGTACATTACTATTGTATATTATGATGAACCCATTGGATTTAATACTAGACATATTACTTGGATATGAAATGTGGATTAAGAATGTTAATTCCTCGACAGATATGGTATTTAGCCACTATCATAATGGTTTCTACAAATAAAGAATGGAAAGACTCTATTTTTGATGATTCTACTACGTTAAAAAAAATTATTACATGTCATATTCACCAATTTATGAGGAGTAATATCCACCCTCCAGTCATTATGATAATGATTAAGAGGAGATCAATGTATTCTCTCTAACATTTTAAGAATGATTATCTAATACGGTTTGCGATCTAACATAGTTGAACCATGGTAAACTGGTTGATTGGTGACTCACATCGAAAAGTGTTATTATGTTTCTCAATGAAAATTAATAATATATTATCCACCAAAACAACATCGTTTTGTATTGACATGGAAAATTAATGGGATGCGAGTATGTGATCTTCATGTCCTCTTCTACTATCATTGAATCTCTATTTCCACTATTAATTCAGGAAATAACATAAAATACATCCATACCATGGTTCCATAGTTGAGGCCAATGTTAATAATCTGATAAAATACCTTTTTTGTAATTTCTTCATTCTAACATGTTGGTCAAAATTTTCCCATACTTGAAAAAGGCCATGTAATTTATATTTTGTATCAAATTTTGCAACTTCATGTTCCAAATTATAAATGAATACATCCAAATCATGGTTATTTAAGTATTTTTTGACACCACTACTAAATTTTGTCTCCTATCCATTATTCTTGGATTTATTAATAATATAAAATCATAAAGTATCTAATGTTATAAAAGTTATTTCATTTAAGGAACCTTAGGGACCCATGTTTTACCAAGTGAGTAATTTTTTTGGAAAGAAAATTATAATAAACTACATGTGATTCATTCAATATATCATCAATCCTATCATCATAATAATTTCGGAGTGTTCCATGGATAGTTTTTTGGTCAAATAATACTAATTTTTGGACCAACCGTAATAACATTATAAGGTATTCATTTTTCACCATGTGGATTACCTAAAATGAACCCCTTGATTTCTTTCATTCAGAATTTTCTATGGGAAATTATTTGAAATTAGTGTATGATATTGAGGAATTTATATTGAACTAGATAAGATAGATAAATAATTACAGTTCTTGCTCTACCCAATCGATGATATTTGGGAGGGAATAAATGTCATCTAGCCTATATAAGGTATATTTTCTCAAATTTTCTTATTAGTTTTAATACTTTCTCTAAAATGATGGAATTTTGTTAGGCCATTCAGTGGGATGATGATTTAGAAACAACATTATATCAAATCATTTATAATGTGAAATATCCCTGAGTATTAATGCCACATTACCAGAGGATAGATTTGGTCATTTATATGACTAGCCTAGAATGATCCCTCAACATCATCTTAGTCTGATAAAATGATTTATAATAGGTACTGATTTGTACTATCTCAATTTCATACTTTTTTACACTCATAATAAAAAATCTACCATCATGTTGAGTTTTCATATCATAGTCGTTATGATGTAAAATATATATCATTACCTAAACTATCAGGATTTCAAATATATCTACATCATTGACAGATTGAATTACATCTTAAACCATACTCTGTTGACTAGTGTATTTACATGGATGGTAGTTATCCTTTAGTAGATTAACAACATTCTCAACTCCCATAAAACTATTTAAGGCCATGAATTAGTACAATTTCTAGTTTTATAAAAAAAATTAGAGTTTCTTCCAAATGTTGACATACAAGATAGTTCTATTATCTTTTTCATGACGAATCACTACATGGGAATATTCAAATATTTATTTCTTTTCATAGACTGACTATAATAATTCAATACAATACTATCCTGAACATTTTCATCTATGATATTATTTTCATTTCTCCCACAAAGGCCCTACATCCACCCTCATTCCATATCTTAATGGGAATCATTAAAAATGTGTCTAAGTGTCAATATTCTTTATATTTTTTATGTTATATAAGGAGATCCATATTCTTTGGTTTCATTTTAATTATAAATTGAAGCTAATTATCAGGAAAATCAATGGTGACTATACATACTAGAATTATAAATGAATCCCCTTACAAGAAAACACCTACATGTTAATATCTCTATTTCAATATAAATTCATTATAAATTATATACATATATACTAGATTAACGGAATTCACACGATGAAATTATAGGAAGCATACCTTACTAGGTATGATCATTATGACATGGTCATCCATGTAGAATATTTATGGGTTATTTTTCATGTAATAATTTCTGAAGAAATCCTAAAGGTGAATAAAATAATTACCAGCTCTTCCTAGGATAGGGACAATACATCCCCTATGGATTAAAGAGAATACATTTTGGTGACTCCCCAAATCATGTACCTCTAACATGGAACCTATTAATTCAACTAAGAAAAGTGGGATAAAATATTTAGCACGCAGAAAATATTATCTTCTTTTATTGTGGTAACTCTCATTAATTCTTATACAATATTGATTTTACTGTATACCAATATATATAATTTTAGGAATTTCAATTCATTAAGTATCTCAATATACCTATTCCATGTCATCATAGGCTCACTAGAATTGATTGAATCTTTCCCATGTGATTTTTAGATAGGGCAATTTCATGCCTCTATGATTTATGATAGCATGGAATTCAGCATTAAGTATAGTTCATTTTAAATTCATTAAAACATAATGTATTAGACACTAAATCTCCTCCATGACATAAAGTTATCCTAGGAAATACCTACCCAAGGAATCAAATTCTTGGGTCCCCACCGATCTGTGATATTCGTATGTTTAGGTTCATCATTACTTCCACCAATTCCTCTTAAAACTGTGCCATGAACTCTACAATATGAGATGCCAAAAAATGATGTATTAAATATTTTATATCTCCCAATATTCATCTATGTGATATATGACTCATTGTTTTTACAATTAATGGTACCAATTTTTTTAACTCATACAAATAATTTTTATCCTTGTATAGCATATTGTCCAACTATACATCTCACCTGCAGTTTTCATCAAAGGGATAGATCAATCTATTCCTCAAATATCACATTAACATTCCTTACCAGATAGATGAACCCAAAAATTAAAATTTAAGAAAAAATAAAACCAATATCCCAACAACTTATTATAAGGTATCTCAGAAACCCACCCAAGAAACTCATTACTCGTGGTTGTCTTGGAAAATTGTTATCCCAATTGACGATTAGCTAGAAATAGTAAAAACAATGATTTGATCAGTTGATGTGATTCAAATGTTATTAAGTCCATAATTCTAAATTTAAATCCATTTATAATAAAAGGATATGTTAAATACATATCCGGAAGTTATATATAATTATTTTTTCACTGATAATTCCATATAAATATTCACATTTTCTTCTTTATAAGAGGTTCATTATTGAAATATTAGAGAACACTGATGATAATAAATTGGAAACAAATGAACTGAAACCCTAATTAGGAAGTTCATGTCCAAGATCTAATGTTCTAATAAATTTTTTATACTAATTATTCACTTAGGATATGGAGTCGAATATACCAAAAGCAAAAACAATATTTTTCAAAAAGATATTTCCCTGACCTAGACATCATTGTATATCCTAAAAACAAAATTCTAATTAGTGTAGTTACGTGAAATCACTGAATGATGGTAAAATAAATAATAAATGTCTTTAATTAATTATATTAAACTATAAAATGGATTTCTAAATTTTATTAAATTAATCTAGATGACAGTAAATACTTTCTACAAGACATTAAATATTTGGAATGGGATCTAGATACATACCCTAATTGAAGGAATTATTGTCACAGTCTCAATACATTAAACTGTGTTTCTATTGTATTCATATATGAGGATTAATATTAAGTGACATATCATCATACTCAACCAATTGGATTCCCATCCGTTACTGTTAGTATCCTATCAACCAATACTACAATGTTTTGTGAATCATGATTTTCATATCACATGATACATTGAAACATCAGGATCACTATCCCTATCACATCCCCTATTATCATCTCATTTCCTAACCCTATATTTTTGTTCATATCCCCTATTATTGTTTTACCTTTCCTCATATTTCCTTAATAAAAAACTCATATTACATATTGGTATTGACCCTCACATGTTTTGAGACAAAAAATTATATTATCATCGCATGACGACATAACACCTAGAGTACTATAAATTACATTGAAAACATTTCAATTTATCCATCATTCTATGAGTATACATAAATTTTGGTCAATATAAATATTTAATGTGAATCTATTTCCACACTGGTGATTTAATAATACTCCAAATTTCATCACCATATCAACATGGCGGAATGACTTTTGGAATCAACATGACTTGTCTGATGTTTTCATTACATGTTCAATGATCAAGAATAATTTTTCATTCCCTATTTCTAGTCAATGGGATAGAGTAATATACTGGTCAAATACATATTAAGAAGTTATCTGACACATATTTATAATTCTACATTGTGTTCATGTCCTGAAAGACACAATTTACATTCCATCGACCATCCATGGTATATGAAAAATTATATCTCATCTATCCATGTATGTCAGTAAATCGAGTTGGAGTCATAGTTCTTTTCCTGATATAACTCCCATAATATCTGGTATCATCCAAATGTAAATATTCCACTCTATACTCATATTTTTAACTCTTTTTTTCTATCATGTCATAAGGGTGATCATGTATTACACATTGTATCACATATTGATCATAGATCATGTGGGATATTGGGGTTTTCTGGAATTTATTGAATCATTATTGAGTATTGTCTTGTTTATGAATAGAGATATCTTTTAGTCTTTGTGGAATGAATATAATATAAAAGGAAAAATTTATCCTAATTTGAGGTCATTTTTATTGCCTTATGCACTTGAGTTCATAACGATCATTGTCGTAACATTTTTACTCAATAGAAGATATCCCAAACTTTTTTCCAAAAATTGTCCTATATTTTGTCATTCAATGATGTCGATGAATACTAAAATTAAAATATGTGCACACATGTCGATGATTTCTATGTAACACTAGAATCTAAAATCGCATTGGGATTTGATCTACATTCCTAGCTTCATAGACCATCACACCTCCTGATCAATACCATACATCCATAAACTCTAGAAATCACATAACATATCCTTATCATACAACAATAAATTCAATGTTCATTTTCTCCTACATGATACAAAATAATTAGTAATAGTATCCATTTTATATCATATAATTTTATAATGTTTCAGATTCTAAACTATAAGGATAGTCCATTCTATGGTTGGTTTAATACCATAGAACTCTCTAAACCACTTATCGATTTAATCTCATTCTTATAGATATTTAGTTTCACATGGATAGTATATCTTAGAAACATCAATAAACTTCCCATATCCGCCTACACATATTGGTTATGAGTAATTCTGTAGTTTATATTCTTTTCCCCTATGTGTATTATGATCATTCCACCATTAGTTAGAGATAATATATGTTAAGAAAGATAAACACTGGCTCACATGGTCCATGTGACATGAAAATAAATTTCATCTTTCTACCCCCCATTATAGTTTATACTATCACTAGAACCCTTTAATCATTATATTTATTCGTAATAATTAATTTTATATATATAGTATCATATGGAAAGTGGATATTGTCTTTAACCAATTTTCATCCAACATTATAATGGTTCTTGAAAGGACCTCGGTTACTAGAGATAATTAGATTCACCTAGTCCATTATGTATTTTTAGGAAATATAATACACAATTATATGAGTTATATGAACATAAACTACGATCTTTTCTAGTAGAACATAAATGAAATTAATTTTTTTTATTTTTCGTGGTCCATTCCCTATGAATTTAAACTAAATTCATATTCCATGTAGTTGATTTATGTTAAAATATATATTTTCCAATTTTATCATATTTTTCTCTTCAAACAAGATATATGAAGTTCCTCAATGAGGGTTCAATTATATCCACATCAAAATGGTAGTATTCAATATTTAAATAATCAAAACTGTAAAAAATTGAAATCTCAAGGATATTTTTTTTGACCTTAAACTCTTTACACCATTAGTCTAACAATCATGGATCTAAACTACAAGAGAATGTAATTGAAAAGTTTATAAATCAAAAACCCTATTCAAGGAGACATGATAATATATTAGGCCTCCAATTTCCATTTAATTTTTTGTATTTATTTAAAAAAAAATTCACAAAAGGAAATGGAAAAACTTTTATGGGGCTTACCTTCTTTCCCAAGTGAGTGAATAAAGTTTCATAGTGTACCCACATGTCTAAGAAAAGGATAGTGAAATTTTATATCACCCAAATTCCCTCAAAGTCATAGTTGTCTGACTATAAACAACAAAAACCCCAATAAATTTCATATGATGTAAAATAACATGTCTTAGGTCCTCATTTTACACCCATAAAAGAAAAAACAATGCAATCTAATATCTGTGATGATATAAATTTTAAAATTAATTATGTGGTTCATGTGCAGTGGAATTAGGCCTCTAATTCATGTCAGGTTAACACCAATCCTCGATAATATATTTACCACATCCTTCTATCCATGAAATTTTTTCATAATATGAATTCAGTAACTAGAGAATATATCAGATGTCTCTTTCCTTTTCAACTCACATTAGGGTTTTCCCCCATGACAGACTTGTATTCATCTATTTTTAACCAAAAATCATGACCATAAACTCAATTCCCTTCCCATTTAGATTATATGTATCATAATTGTTCCTTTTAATTCAAATTTTAATTTTTTCAATGATTGGTTATATATAGACCACAAAACTATTAGTATGATCATAATGATAGTAACTGGGTATCATTCCATGTTATGAGATAGATGACCTCAGACACTAGATTGTTAGGGACCAATATTATCCTCTACATGGAATGATTGTACATTTTGATAGATCTCTTATGGGTTCATTAACCTATCATTCCTTGTTTACCTCGCTAATAATATGAGTATGTATTGGGTTATCCCCATTAAACTCAATCCTCTCCTTAATATATTTCCATTATCACCACACTTTATGTCATTAGATATTGAATTTCCCCCTTATTGATTTATTCCATAGTGAAATTCCCTATAGTAATGGAATATAGTTCTCTAGGATTATTTCTCATCTATATTATTACATTTAGGGAATTATTGGTAGCAATATGATAGGCCAAATATTTTAATGAAATGGTAAGTGGTACAAATTTATTTTATTTCATATGTTTTAGATTACAAGTTAGTGGAATACAAAAATGAAATTTGATCAATTGTCATACTCATCCAATACATCTGCCCCAATGTAGTTCTTGTTCTATAATATAATATTATCTATATGTATTTCTCAATATTTGTCTTTAAACAATCAGTAGTACTATTTCATACCTTTTGGTATATTAAAATTGTAGAAGAATCCTATGAATTCCTGATAACAAGTTCCTAATATTTATTGAGTTCTCTAAGTATTCAATGCATCTTTTTAACTATAAAATGTCCACCATGTGTGGTAATATTATTTAACATGAGTGAAACCACCCATTACTTATTATTTCTCACAACATGTATAGCTCACAAGGTATTTGTTTTTTTGGTTTCATCTTTATAACTATTGATATTCTCCCATTTTAGACTATACATTTTGATGCTAACTTAGGTGTTGTCGGTCCCTGTGATATAATATCAAATTTTAAATTTCAATCTCTATCCCGTGAATTAATATGACATGATATTTTTTTCAACTGTTATGGCATGCCCTATGTTTTATCTATCTTTAAACAAACTATACATTCTATTTTTTTCATCTTACAAACTCACATTAGAACTATGTGTAGTTTCATTCCCATCAACATGATAGGTAGTGAATTACCTGATCCATTACCTCAACACAAGCTTAACCTGTATCTTTATTCTATCATATAGAATTTTATTCTTTAATGGACTAAATTGAATCCTCTTTACACAATGATCTATTGGATGAAACCTATTCCACTTTGTAAGAGATATATCTACATAAGATATTTATTAGTTTATTATTTGTGGTTGAGGCCCCATTTAGATTCATGTTAGGATTTCCTTATAACCACATCAGTGCATATATCATGTTCACCTATTTAGTATTTCACACAAAATCGATCCATAATGTGATTTATAACTTTTATATCTCCTATATAATTCCCAATTGCAAGACCCCTTTTCATGCTCTTGTAATTTTGATCACAGATCTAGCATTAAGTGTCCTTCTCACAATTTAAATTTGATTCACTTTATTTTTCCAAGAAGATAAGCCAAGCTATATTAACATAAAATGTTACTTCCTATATATAAATGTAATATTATTTTTTTTGTAATCTATATAGTCAATGAACTTCTACCCTAAACTATGTGAATCCACATGAAGCTATTAAAAAAGTATATAGGCTACATATGAATACTGACGACAATTTTTCATATTTATATGCATTATCTATTATATAATGGTCTGGAATGCGCAAACATCAAATGAATATATTTATTATATTATATTCTTCCTTAATCTATAGACCCATTTCATTCAAAACTATGAAACAATTAACTATGAATATTTTGGAAAATCCATTATCTCCATCATAGGGCATCACTAAATATCATTATCCTTTAGATCACTGAAATAGAATATTCATATTCTCTAATACAATCATTCATTATATATGGTTGTTACACCCCATTGATATAATTATTTCATGATATAGTATCATTAAGAGTGCATCATCTTTTTCACAGAATTCGACTCCTTCATAGGCACACCATGTTACCCAATTTTTTAATCAACATTCACATTCATATACAAATAGTTTCCCCTATAATATTATAAAAATAATCTAAATCCCTCTTGAAATTTTTGGTAAATTTCCTAGAAATTCCATTCTTATATAATATTAATGGAATCCCCTATGGTTGAAACAAATTAATCAAAAATCCCACCTTCCATCCAGGTTCCACATCCTAATAAAGAAAACTTCTACTCTATGGTAGTTGAAATTTTTGTTTGAGATTGGTTAATGTCCATACACATCCCATATTCCTACATTATATTACAATTTATTCTATAATATTAAATATTTACCTCTCCTCATATTCTATTTTTTATATTTAATTATAACAAACTTTGTGTAAACCATCATGTCTCTTTAACATTGATACAACCTTACTCTTTTTTAATCACACCAAATAGATTCCAACACCTCCATAGGTTTCTTAAGTGGTATATAAGGTATTATAACAATAAAAAAGTCACCCATTGTTGACACTATACAATGATTGAGGGGTAATATCATAATCTATTTTTCTCACATTGATCATTACTCATGTTGGATTATATTTTTTTAGATAATTGGTCTAATAATTATTATCAAAATGATGTTAACATAAATATGGGGATATATGGAACATTACATACAATTTATTCCTCCTCTCTATACTTATCCATGTCAGAATCCATTATAAGGGGGGTTCATTTTATGGTGAATAATGTATCTCAATAATAATAAAAAATGTCTCGATATAGAAGGATATATTATGGTCTTATATGATTTTTTTTATTCTAAAAATCTTTATATAGGGGGTCCTAGTATCCTGGGTTGTATTTATATTATTACATTTTGGTTTGACTATTATAGGAGTCCACATGAACATATATGTAAAATTTATAAACATTAGAATTTCGTATTCCAAAAAAAGTGATGGCTTAATTTCTTTATTAATTTCTTATAATTAATGAAACTCTATTTTCATAAACTAAATTGTATAATTATATAAAACTAATCATCCAGTTGTTGTTTCCTAAAATAAATGTTGGACATTGTGAAACTTAAATTAATATAACCACATCAATAATCTATGAAACAGATCCCTTAATGATACAGAGGTATATAAATACACCTTACACACTCAATTTGAGGGTTTTTACCATTGGAATTCTTGATTAAATCTATCATATTATGTGACATATACATTCCAAAACTCAAATAAAAATATAATAAAATGGATTCCTATATGTGAGTATCTTTCATAATTACATCACATATTTACATAAAAATATTTCCTTATGTTTGAGATTCATTTCATGTAACTACCGTCAATATAAAACAAAATTTTGGATAAAGGTTAACGATTAGTATAACTCCACTTTTCACCAAAAAAATAATTTCCATGAAACCTGTATTATGAAACTCTATGTAGGGAAAATTTCCTATAGGCTTATGCCTCACAAATTTTTAAATGTTCTATAACACCCTTGTTATCTAAAACTCTTATTTGGTACCTCTATTTGATTCCTCCTATAAATGAACATTGGTGTATAAATTTTTAGTTCTCATTTACCTTTTATAGATTCAATACCATTATATTTTTTCATAAATAAATAAATATGAATAATATCAGGGAAATTAATTTACAAGAACTTATTATCATACATGGGATAGGAAATTTCAATAGAATTTCCTACTCAAAAATATATATATATATATATATATATATCACATTATCATTACAATTCTAAATTCATTTGTGTATGCCCTAGAAATTCTATCCATTCTTTTGAGAAACATATTCGAATTATTATTATGTGTAAGACCTTATCAGGGCCTCATTGTGGAAAAACACATTAATACATCCCATTTTCTATTCCTATCTTGTGACTCATAATTCATAATCCACTCCATACCCCTCATTATTTCCACATTACCAATATTATAATTCACATCCCATAATGATAAACTATTTAACACCCTATATCATCAACATAGGATTCATTTTTGATGATATCGAGATTTCCTATATAGTGAGCTCAAGATTCCTCACATGAGTAAGATATGACCCACATAATTTAGGATTCCCATATCATATTCCCTAAACTATCCATTATCATCTCACATTCTTGGATAATGGGTTCCTTACAAAATGTTTTTAAATACCATGGTATAGTACGATCATATAACCTTAAGCTATATGCATTGAAATACATTGGTTTTGAT
This sequence comes from Viscum album, assembly GCA_963277665.1. Lineage (NCBI taxonomy): Eukaryota > Viridiplantae > Streptophyta > Magnoliopsida > Santalales > Viscaceae > Viscum > Viscum album. Next base: position 1,505,350,377 of record OY728152.1, read on the forward strand.
ATATATTTTACAATAGTGATATATAGGAATCCTATTTTAGGTTAAATTCATACATCAATGCCATTTAATCTATAACACCCCTGATTTCAAGTAAATACCCCCTCTTTTGTTTACTTTATGTATTTATGTTTTTTGGGTGTTGTTTCAAAGAGTTTGAAAGATGTTTGGAATGTTTTGGGGGATTCTACGGAGGTTTATGTTTTTAAAACAATTAGTAGAATCCATGAAACACCATTAGGAAATGTTGTATTGGTATATTGTGTGATGTGGGTCAATACTAAGGTAGGCACACAATTTTTCCCAACTATGGAGACAACCCAGAAGTAACCGTGCAATGTTGGAAATAGGGGTTCCACATATTTGGAACATGGTTTGACTAACTATGTGAGAAAACAAATAGAAGTGTGTTTAGAGGTAGTGTCTAGTTCATGGTTTGCACATTCTTTGCTAAACTGTGTGCCAAAATACTGCATGGTTAAAAATTAGGTTAGAAAATTGTGGATCTAAATTTTATTCTTCATTTTACCATACTTTTTCATCTATTATTATACTATGTCTTTTTTCTATAATCCTAATGGTTGTAGAGAACATTATCATCAATCTAGAATCGATTCATTAGACAATGTGTTTTTTATATAGCCAATTATGGATTTTTTTTATGATAGTTGATACTAATAACGATGAGTTTTGGTTGTGTTTATGTTAGAAAAAAGTAATAATATGTGTTTTTAGAGTTTCAACCTAGTTTTGTTGAGGATTTTCAATTGTTATTCCTTTTTGCTTAAATTTGTGAGGTTGGTGGCTTAAATATTGACTCCACTTATTATAACTATAAGGTTTGATTTCAATTTTTTTAATTGTTATTCTGAATTAAGATATTTATATGAATATCTTGGTAGAAACCCTGTTTTTTAATTTTTTTGTAATTTTTATAATTGGATATTTTGCATTGTTCTTTTTTATGGATTTTAATATAATTATTTTAAAATGTGAGCATGTTTTGATTAATTAAAATGGTTTAATGTTAATTTTTTATATAAATGATATTTTCTATTAAAATCAATTAAAATGCTTTACATGGTATTACTTTTTTGCGTAATTGATGTTGTATTTTCATGTGCATTTGGGAAAAAATAAGGGTATATACTTTCCCCCCATAAAAAGTGGGATGGATAAGGGGTTGAAAATCTACCCATTCAAATGGTTCATAAAATTATATCTTGGGGAAATAATTACTCCCCACTCATGAGTGTAGAGAGGTCCATGATTTTATTTTGGGATAGACTTAGCGATTTGAGAAAGGGAATGAGTAATGCCTAATGGAATTGTTAATGAATTTATGAAATGGTTTTAAGGTATTTATTAGTAGTTTTCGATGGAATCAACATTAGTATGTATAATTTTTTTGGTGTAACACTACTTGAATTTGAAATAAAATATACAAATTATTCTAAATTGTTATAGAAAAATTATTATATTTAAATTTATATATATATATATATGTGTGTGTGTGTTTGTGTGTGTGTGCCAACATTTTAAATCCTATTGGGATGAGTATGGAATACGTTTGAGGAAAAACTACTGAGTTTCATTACTCACCCCCTTCATGGGAACCATGGTGTGCTTTTAGATAATTTTTATTGAGACATAGGTAAATGAATGGAATCTCATTTCTTTAGTGATACACCATGATAACTTAAGAATATACCATTGTGTAGGATATTAGAGCATCTTGGGAGATGTGGAGTTGTTTTCATGGAGTATTTTTGTTTTTATAGATTTTCTTGTACTTTCTATAATGATATTTGTTTTGGTTACATAATTTTAATATGATATGGAGATTGGTTATAGTTTTGTATTGTCTTCTGTTATTATTATTGAGTTTTATATTTTTTTATAACGCTTCACCTGGTTGTTGTTTGGAAATGGTATACTTAGGTGTGGTTGTTAGGTCAAATATTCTGTAATCTATATTGAACACCTTAGTAATCATTTAAATCATTTGGTGTCTTGGGGATGTCAGAAAAGGCCATGTAATTTCCCAGTTACATTCCAAGGCAACGGGGATGGGTGGGATACACCACATGGTATCATTCTTTGCATGTTATTATTTTATTTTGGGAAAATGGAATTTATTTATTGGTCTTTTAGTTGAAAATACGTTTTTATTAGTCCTTTATTTTTTATTGTAGCATGGGGTAGGATTGATAGGATAGAAAAATTAAATCATAAAAAGACGTAGCTAACCTATTATTATTGAACTTCAAGTTACCATGGATTTGGGTATATGAGTGTTTTGATAACCTTATAGTATTAGTAATCTCTTTTTCAGGGGGTTTCCAATGGGAAGTAAAGGACATGAATTGTTTGGAATGACTTTCCACTAGGGGAAATATTTAATTTTGAGATATTATTTATTATTTGATAAAAAATATTTGATTCTTGAAAAAGTATTGAGTTTTTTTTTCAAATTTGATTTTTTGAAAAAGGAATTGTAGTGGAATTTTCAAAATGGTTTGATTTTCAGAAGAATTATGGAATCTGAAGAGGTGGTTTCAAGGTGGAATAAATTGAATTTTAGAAATCTATATTTTGATATATATTTTTTCATATAATTTTACATCATTATGAATTTTTTCTAGGGAGTGAGACATATGGTATTTTTGGGCTATAGAAAAATAGCACCATCTAGATCAAGATGGAACCAAGGTTTTTAAGAATGTGGTTTCACCAATGATATGGGTGAAGAAATATATCTTTTAGAGTATTTTCTACAACTTTCAGGCTACGGATTGAGGGAATATAATGGATGAAATAATACAACTAGATAATTCAACTCAGTTCCAGAAGTAGAACCAACCCATTTCTTAGGGTGATTTGTAATGAGAGAAATAAGAGGTGGGGATATATATGACGAAAAAAATCATTGATTTCATAGAAACAATAGTTAAGATAAAACTAAATTTGGTGACATATATTTTTATTATCTTTCATTCAAGTGGTGATATTTTTTTGTTCAGGATAAATTAGACCATGGAATTTCATTGAATGATTTTGTAGAATTTTCTGATAAATAATTTGTTCCTCACACGTTCAGGATAGCAATAATGATTGACTTTTTTTATATTTAAGCTGGATATTTACTCAATGATAGATTATGTGGATAAATATATTAATTTTGTCCTCTTTTCATGCAAATATATGGAAATGTCATCCATGGGTCAATGAATTTTTGAATCAATGATGAGGTTAGAGATTCACGCGATATTTTCATGTTTTCTGTAATGGAATATATCGATATTGTTAATAGAGTGATGGTTATAGAATAGATGGAATAATTTATTTCTATTTGAGGATTCATGTTGATACTTTCAGGAAATGTTGGGAACTCTAATGATGGGAGTAGTAGGAAGAGGGACACCAATTTCCATATTAGGGGAATGACACTGAATCACACAGCTAGATCAGTGGATCTTCTTCCAAAAAAAAATAATAATTCTAGTTGTTTTCAATGTGTAATTTTTGATCACATGATTTGTAATTTTTGTGACAACCTAGATCATGAGACAATTGAAATTTGATGGCAGTATTATATCCCCCATATGTTATTGTGAAATATTATCTTTAAATAATTTTATATCTCCAATAGCTTTCATTGCATGAAATAGTAAGTTTATATGAACTATGAGGCCCCCTTAGTATCAAATAATCATTATATCCTACATATTATGTTTGAATAAATAAGTATAACTATCTTTTGAAAGTGAATTTTGAATTCATTGGCCACCAACTATTTATGAAAAATATAAATCAATTAGATATTGGTATTTTTTTAGTGAATTACTATTGGTAAGGACATTAATGAGATATATATATGTTATATACTTATTAAATTATTTTTTATATTCATCTAATGGATATATTAGTCATTGGGTATAAATAAACCCTATATGATGTATAAAAACCTAAATTTTTTATAAGGGTAATTTTACGCCATTGAATGGAGAAACCCTATTAAAATATAACATTGACACATGAATAATTTTTATATGTAAACATAAACATGTTATTTTTTTGGGGGATATAAATTTTCAATAGTTTTGAATTTATTATATTTTTCTAATAGCATTCTCGTTTTGATGAATAGCAAAAATACCCAAGATTATATGTGAAAACAAAATTTTTCATCATAATAATGTATATATATAGATTATAATATCAATTGTTTTTAGAGTATAAATATAATATATTATTATCACTAAATGTAATTTATGTAATTATCATTAACTTTCCAATAAATCCAAATATATAAACATTTCAATATTTTGCAATGTTTTTGATTTTAAAACATGTTCTCTCTTTTTGAAAAAAGGATTTTTTTTTAATTATGTACTATAACATCTGGGATTAAATTTGATAAAAATTCATGCCATAATTTGAATAGGTGGGTCAAAATTATGTGAATATATTACTTTTATTTTTTGGAAATTTTGAGGAGTAACTTTCGTAATTTTTTATTACAATGGATAAAGATAAATCAGGTAATTAATGATAATGATAATATTATAAAATTATATTGACACATGTAAATAAACTAATGGATGAATAAATTGGAGCCTTATTATCTATGGATAGAAATGGAACCACTTGTTGGCCACTTTACCATGAATATGTCATTAATATTATTAAAATAAATGAACGTGAAAAATTGTGACACTCTGTTTTTTATAAGTATATTAATTCTTATAAATGGATGAGTAGAAGTTAACATCGAATATATGTTGTATATGGAAAAATAAAATAATTACCTATGTCATATAAATTTATTTATAATTTTAATATTTAAAAATTTACCATCAAGGTCACACAATAGTGTCGTAGAGATTGTTTTATTAATAGAAATATCATATAAATAATTTTAAAAATATTAAGAGAAATATAATATCAATTAATTATGGTTATCCTCAAATATTCATGGTTCTTATGACATGTTTTGATTATATAAAATGTTTTTTGAATAATTATTTTTGGTGGATTTTATTTAAAATCAAATAAATGAATAGTGTCAAAATTGAAACTATTGATATTTTATAATAATAAACTTTCATTAAGTTATTTAAAATCATTAAAATATTTAAAAATTAAAAATTGATAATTATAAGATCTAAAATGTTATTAAACATCAATTTATGGTCAATTTACATAATATAAGTAAACTTTTTTTACCATTAAATATTCAGAATCTTATTTCCACAATTGAAATTTGATAGATTAAATAATGATATATAAAATTTATAAGGTTTAAACTAATTGAAAAAAGTTTAATACGTTTATTGGATGATTGGATTTAGTCCCATACTCTTATTAGCTTCAAAATAATCAAATTTTGTTCCATTTTAATTTAAAAATTAGTTTATATTAATTTAATAGTTTTACTATTTCCAACGGTGTCCCTCCCCTCTCTTATTAATGGGAAGCCCTATTCTTTTAATCAAACCTATGAAAGCTTTCATCAAGGCCAAAACCTGAACATTTTCCCTCCCAAATTACATAAATTCATCCTAGAGACCACACATTCTATATAAAGCGATCCTATGGTTACCTTTTGTGAAAATAAAAAGGAGATACTCGAAGAAGATGTAATTGTTTTGTAACCTCTTTCAGAATTATTTTCTTCTTCCACTTCTTATTATTTTGTATTTTCCATATTATGTTAATAAATCAACTATATTATATATAATTATTTTTATTTTTAATTATGTTACTACACTATACCTCCTTTTATTTATCACACAAATAATAATATACCTGAACGTGCGTACGTAAAACTTACTATCTCCACACTATTTTGTAATTTTTTATTAAACAATAAATAATTTGATTAGGTATAATGATGAGTATAATGGATTTAAATAATTAATATAATATTATAATTATTATTTATAATTAATAAAACATCCAATGCGATAACATTTAACCATTAAGTGAATGCTATCTTTACTTGTGCATATGTACGACCTACCGTTTGCACGATGTGATGCAATTAATTCTACAAGATCATCATTAAACCACAAATATATACATGAATGGAATTAATAAATATGATATATATTTTACTAATATCATTTTGTAAATTATTAAACTATAACCTATGTAGGGGAACAAGAATTTATCCTACAGAACATGCGAAAGAACATAATGAAGTTTATATCTGATTAACGTGTGGCAATGAAATGTTAATATAAATAGATGATAATATAATCCTATATTATATCATAAAATTTATTATGATTATGGAATAAGTTAATAACATTATTTAAATCATTATACAGTATGTTCATATACATACGAAGGATATCAGACCAATGGTATGTGATAATTTTTCAATCTCATTACTTTCTCAGATTGTTTATACATAATTATTTTATAGGGTATTTTTATCAAAACCATCAATTTTAACTAAACATGTAACACTATTTCAATTCTTCTACAATTTTTAAAGTCAATTTTAACTATTTTTGAATCTTAAAAAAATGGTATGGATGATATATTTTTTTCTTATTCGATATGACGTACTTTTTGACTTTTCTGGAAAAAGTGCAAGGAGAATGTTATTTAACATATACAACATGAATTGATTCTTAAAATTTCCTAACACATTATTTCCAATAATATTAATTTAAAAATATTTCAAATATATTTTTAATTAAATTATTATCTCTTAAAATTTCATGGCATTCTGAGAAAAGAATTTTTTGATAATGAAAGGATAATTTCCTAAATAATTAATTTCAAGTATTTTATCAAAATTAACTTTCATAGAAGATGACAGAGGGTTATTTTTATATCCCTATTATTAATATGATTTTATTTTGTTAATGATAGAATTATTTTTATGAACCCTATTAATTTTATATGCATTATGATGGAATAAGGTTTTAGAAACCCATTTTATGTTCCTTGGGTTAGGCTATGATGAATATTTTATGGTTTAGTGGAACATGTAATAATGATTTCATTATGAGATGGGTGGGACCTATATATATCATTTAATCATTAGGAAAATATTTATATCTCACGAGATAGCCATGACTAGAATGGAAAGTAAATTCGATTCAGTAATACAGGTTCGAATTGACATGTAAACCGTGTTTAGTAATGGATGTTGTCCCCTATGATGTTCTTGGAAATGAGCGTTGACTAATATGAAATGATTTTATATACTTATTTTTATACCATAAAACATCATGTATTATGTTTTGACTTTTTTTATTATTTCCATTAATACTTATGAAATTTTGTCCCATGACATGATATCAAGATCTTTCAAATACATGATAAGACTTCCAAATGATATGTTCTTATGTCTTATGATTACGACATGATTTATATTTTACATGATTACCCTTATTGAGAATTTTAGCTCACCGTTTTTATGTTTTTTTTCATTGGGCCTTGATGAAGTTTATTATGTACGATATGTCAAAAACGAGTCTAGTTATAAAGAAATAATTGGGAGACAATGTAGATGTTTTATGAACCAGTTGTTTATGTTTCTATATTTATAAATAATCAACACATATATGGTCATGTAATGTATTTATTATATGTTATAATGAATATAATTCAATTTTTAGGTAATATCACTATATGTTATGAATGGTTCATTATAGTTTGTATCAAAGGAATGGTATATTTATCCTCTAGAAACTCAGATGGGAAATCCTTAGTAAGTACTCTAATGAAATGTCTAAGTATAGGATATAATATTAGAGTTTTAGAAATGACTATAAATAAACTAGGACAAAAGATAAGGTGACCTAAATTGAAATTTTATTCTTGATTATGTTTTATTCCCATTATGATTAGTGTTTTTCACAATATGATTATTTTTTTAGTCAATCCCAGGAACCCGATGGAACGACATTAATGATGAATGGGATGGTAAATGCAATGATTTCCCTCTTAATAAACCAAAAGTCATGGGAGATTTAATGAAAAAACTTGTATCTATTCTCACACAAATTTCTCAATCCATGAATCATGTAGGGCTTCCAAACGAGTAGAGGATAGAGTATCATTCTGTTATGTACTTCCTGATGCAGGGTACACATTATTTCAGTGGGTCTTATAATGCATAAGTTATTGAATAATGGATGAGTAACACAAAAAAGATATTTTTAGTTCTACAATGTTCTAAACATGATAAATTCATCTTCATATTCTATCATTTGGATGGTGAAGCTGATCAGTTGTGGAATATTATCATGAATACGAGGCAAAGTGTCGAATTGTGTCTATAGAATGGGATGAGTTCAAGAACATATTTTCAATATGTACATTCCTCGTATTCTTCAAAAAAATATGTAGAAGTATCTCCATGAACTTAAGAAAAAGGTTGATGAATATGTTGGTACTTATGAAGAAACTTTTACAAGACTTTCAAGGTATGTTTTTGAAATTATTACCCAATATTAGGGTAAAATTGATCAATTATTTAGTTTCGTAAAACCAATTCTCCATGGAGAATTAGCTGAAAGGGAATTTAATATCTTCAAATAAGTATTTTGATGTTCTCTCAAGGTTGAGATTGAGATTTATGTAACCACTACAACACAAATGGTCTTTATCAGTGCTTGAAAAGTCCATTTACAACACTAAAAACCGATGTTAATCTCAATGAAGATAAAGGGGTGATCCCTTTTATTAGAGCTCATAAAAGAACTAATAAATGTTAAAAAACCTAAAAGAAATAAAAAAATATGTAATTTGGGAGGGGATTCAACATTGCTTTAATCACTCCTTTAACAGCACCTCAAACCCAACACGCATGCCCCCCAACCTTTAACTGTGCCCCCACCCACCCTTTAATAGCACTAGCCATTATTTCAGACACATGTGTGACCTTCCTCTCCCTAGATTCAAACTCGGGACTAGTTTTCGGCGCACCTATTCCTTTATCACTCCACCATATTTCTTTTCTATTCGTTTACTAATATATCTAATTATTTATATATTTAATTATGTATATTTACTCTTAAATTAATATATATTTATATTAACATATATATACTAATATTGATATATATATATATATAGTTATATTAATATATATAATTAGTTCTATAAATATAAATATATATAGTTATATTAAAATATATATATATATCCGTATATTAATATATATATAGTTATATTTATATATTAACATATATATTCATATATTAATATATATTTATAAGATCTGTTTTAAATACATTTATAAAATATATTTTTGTGTGTGTTTTTATAAATAAATAAATACATGTATACATAACACACACACACACACACATATATATATATATATATATATATTATATGTGTATCTGTAAATATAATTATATATATATATATATATATATATTATTAATGCGTATATATATATGTGTGTGTGTGTGTGTCTAAAATATATAGATAATATATATCAATTTTTCAATACAGACGCACAAACACAAACATATATATACAAGTACACATTATATTGGTATATAAAAATTTTATTATTTTTATTTTAATGAAAATGGATATTATTTTTTAATTTAGATAAGACTTATATATAGACAAATATATTTATATTTAAATATGTTTAATTATATTTTTATAAAATTAAATTTTTATGTGAGAATATATAAAAACTTGTATATTTTTTATATATGTGATTATAAATAACATTGCATTATGAAAAACGATAACAATCACTAAAAACATGGCAGAAAAGTAAAAAATGGAGAAACCCTCATAACCGATAAATATAGCCAGAAATTCAAATAAACCCTAAACTCAGGGTAATGATGAAAAATTATCATCAAAGAGTCCGTTATAGCACCATGACTTGTCCAAACGAAGATCATCAAATGGTAATTGATATGATTGGTGGTGGAGACCAAATGAATTGGCAGATCATATGTTTCAAATGTTTTCAAAAATAGTAGACATGACTAAAGTTCTAGAAATGAGAGCCCGAAAAACATAACAAACCACCGAGTCACAGAAAAGAGCATAACATTTTCTCCGAGTGTCCGTTTTATCTCTATGACCATTCAAACATAAGATCATGTAACAAAATATGATATAAAAGGTGATGTAGTCCAAAAAGACTCATGGATCAGGAGTTATTAACATTTTATGAAAAATTTCACAGGGCGCCAGACACAGAAACAAGGTTTTGGAGTCCTTTTGATAGTTTTTTTGGGGTTTTAGGGTCCTAGAAAAGACTGGAACTACATTTTAGTTATCCCTATGCATATATATATTAACTGACTTCAATTTTATATATGATAGTGCCCAAATAGACACCATGAGCAACAGTCATGGCCATTTGAAGATGAAGTTTTTTTTGAGTGGTATAACTGATATATCATCTGTTCTACTGATCATATCATGGTTTCTATTTAACATTGTTCTCACTCGTCTCATGATATTTTATTTGACTAGTCATGGTGCTCAAATGGACTCCTGGAGAAGATGTTATTTTCTGTTTTATTGAGTTATAGGTTTCATAGGTTTTCGGGTTCTAGAAGGGTTTCTCAATTTCAAAAAATCATAACATCTTCTTCAAGTGACTATTTGAGTACTAATACCTTTAAAATCGACTATTTCAAAAATATCTAGTCTCCGGTGACCACTAGAACCCCATATCACATTTTTTATGGCCAAAAGTTCCGAAAATTCCTCCCAACGGTGATAAGTTCTGCTTCGGGTGTCAGTTTGCCAAAACATCTTCTCCAGTTGTCTATTTTGCATCTACCACATAACTAATCGATCTAAAACATTTTTAAAAAATATATATTATATTTATATAAATATTAATATACATATGTATCAATATATTATTTTTTTATGAAATATCATTTTTTTTGGAATTATAAACATTATCAGTATTTGGAAAAAAGGGATCATAAATCCCCCCTTTCTATGCTACTGTAAAATTCACTTGTATAGGTGTCCTCTTTAACAGTGATAAAAAAAGCACTAATAAAGGGGTTTCCTTTATCAGTGCAGAAAAAAATCACTGATAATGGGTCACCTTAAAAGGCAATTTTTAGCGCTGTTAAATGAACCCTTTATCAGCACTTTTTTTGGCACTGTTAAAGGGTGGCACTGCGAAAACCCAATTTTGGGTTAGTCAACCAATCAGTCCTATGGATTTTATAAGCAGAGAATAATGGAATTTAAAGGAAAATATAATTATCACACTAAAATGAGAATGAATTTTCCCTAATGATCAATGTGTAGAAAGAAACATGGGGGAAATTTTATTAAAGGGACTAGTGAATTTTTTAAGTGTGGTAAAGAAGGCCATCAGGAAGTGGAATACCTAAGTTATGGGAAAAAGATTCCTAATGATGAAAAAAGGGAAAATAATACACATAATGTCCCTCATACACTTCAATGCTACAAGTTAATCGAAATCTGGCATTTTTACATTGAATTCCATAAAAAATGAGCTATTGATGATGATCGACGTAAAAAAAGTCTTATGGAAAAAGACAAAGGAAATTCACAGGAAATCACCATCAGTGATGTGGTGTTTGATAATGATGTTGTGAAAGGTACTCTTACCATTAAATCTAATGTGGTAGTTGATTTACTTTATTCTGGATCCGCCCACTCTTCTATTTCGAATAAATTTCAATAGGGTATCATCGTACTACCTAATCAATTATATGTTGGGTGAGTTTTGAAAACTTTTAATGGCACAATGGTCGCATAAAAACATTATAATTAATATTTGATTGATGATTGTGAGAAAATGCTTCGTAAAAATCTGGTGATTCATCCTATAGTGGAGTATGATGTGATTTATGGGATGGATTGTGATTCCATATATGGATATCAAATCAATATCAATGTGAGGGAAGTCACATTTCATATTTTAGATCAATTTATGAACATTATCAATGAACAGATAAATATATCCTTCCAAAAGAAATATCATCCATCTTATGGGTCTAGATTCTTATAAATGAAGGTTATTTATCTCAAATGGGTGGGGAGAAACTCATGAATAAGAATACACCCATTGTATAATAGTTTGATGATGTCTTTCTAATGGAATATCTAGGTATTCCACTAAATCATGAAGTTGATTTTTCAATATCATATAGTGTTCTATTCCTATTTGATAACAACGTTATAGAATTTCCTCAATTGAGTTTGAGTAATTGAAGAAGATACTCTTAAATAATCTTGATATGGGATTCATATTCCCTTGTGTTTCATAGTGTAGAGAACCTGTATTGTTTTTAAGAAGAATGATGGATCAATGATACTCTTCATTTATTATCAAGAGATTATCAAGATCGCTATCAAGAAGAAATATCCACTTACCCATATTGATGACTTTTTCTACCAACTACGTGGAGATCAATACTTCTCCAAATTTGATGTTCATTCCCAATAGAATCAATTAATGGTAAAGAAGGATGATATAAAAAAGATGACATTCTGTACATGGAATGGATACTATGAATTTATAATGGTGCATTTCGATCTTACTAATTCCCCCTCTATCATCATGGATCTATTGAATCGAGTATTTAGAGACTATCATGATTGGTTTTTGGTAGTGTTTATATACAATATTGTTAATTATTCAAAGGGAAAGAAAGAAAATGTATACAACATAATAATTGTATTAAATACCCAATGAAAGGAGAATATTTATGAAAAAATTTCAAATTTTTAATTTTTCCATCAGGGTGATTCATTTTGGGGTCACATAATCTCAAGATATGGGATGTCTGGGGATCCATCAATAACATAATTTTTTGATTGTCGGTTGAGAAGAAAAATGGTATCTGAGATACAATGTTTTCTTGGTTTTGTTGGATATTTTGGACTATTTGGGAATTATTTTTCATGATTACATAATACCCACACCATGTTGAATCAGAAATAAGTTATTTTCATATGGATGGAGGAATGTATAGTTAATTTCAAAAAGATAAAAAGAAGGATATCCATTACATCTGTGCTCACACTACCTTTTATTGGAGCACCGTTTTTGATCTACAATGATGTATCCAAAAAGGGCTGGGATGTGTTCTAATGAAAAATGATATGGTGATATCTTATGCCTCAAGACAGTTTGAAATCCATGAGAAAAATACTCAACTCATTATTTGGAGTTAGTTGTGGTAATCATTGTTTTACAGACATGGAGGCATTATATTTATGGTCAACGGTGTGATACTTATAATGATAAAAATGTTTAAATAATATTTTCACATAAAAGGATCTGAATATGTTCCAAATAAAATTGTAGGTGATTATTAAATATTATGACTACTCAATATATTACCACACTACGAAAGAGAACAATGTGGAAGATGCTTTGATTTGATAAGACCATTCATTCATATCCATGACGAGGATCATAAAAGATCCAATATTTATGGATTTTAAATGGATGGATCCTACAATTCTAAAGTCAGGGTAAAAATATTATCATTCTCAAATGAATGTTCAACCATCTATAAAAGTGAATATTAAGGAAGGGTAGAAGAATGATGTATAGATATAAGAGAATGTGAAAAATGTTCTTGAATTCGAGCTTGATTGTGGTGAAATAAAAAGGTTCTGGAATCGGGATTGTATTCCTCACGTAAAATAATGAAAGAAAGACATATTGTATGAGGATCATAGTAATTCATTATCTCTTCACTTATGAAGCACAAATATGAATAGGGACATGAAATATTATTTCTTGGGGGATGGCATGAATCGAGATGTAGCCGAATATGTCTCATGATACTTGGTGTGTCATCACGTTAAGGCCGAGAGAAAGAAGTATAAGGGGAGGTTACAACCATTACCCATACCATAATGGAAATAGAAAAACATCACTATTGACATTGTCATCGTACTTCCCAAAACATCCAATGTCAATAATGTTATCTGTGGTTTTGTTGATTGCCTTACGAAGTCAGAAAACTTCATTTCAATTAGAGGGGATTTCAATATTAATGATATTACAAGGATATATAGAATGGATGTGGAAAGATAGTATGAAATGCCACTTTCATTTATATCTGATCATGATCTGAGGTTTACCATGATGATCTGGTGAATTCTTTAGAATTCTTTGGATACATATTTATGTTTCAGTGCTTTTTTATCATCCTTAGACAGATAGTCAGTTTGAGAGTAAAAGAAAAACACTCGAAGACATGTTGGGAGCTTTCCATATGGTTTTTAATGCTGGTTGGTTTCAACACCTAACTTTGGTGTCATTTCTTTACAATAATAGATTTAAATCAATATTTATATGTATCTTTATGAATGCCTCTATGAAAAGAAGTGGATAAATCCAACATTGTGGAAGGACTTTGGTGAAAGAAAGCTATTTTGACTTGTTCTTGTTTATGAATTTGAAAAAAAAAGTCAGATATATTCCACAACACAAAAGAGCAGCATAATGTCAACAAAAAAGTTATTCCAATAACCAAATAAAATAACTTGAGTTTTTGGTGCGAGATAAGGTGTTTCTACAAATATCTCTCTATAAGAGAGTAATGAGATTTTGAAATAAGGGAATGTTACACCCATGGTATATCAGTCCTTTTTATGTTCTGGATCATGTTGGGAATCTTGCATACTGAATGGTGCTTCCACCGAATCTCTCTCATGACCATGATGTGTTCCATGTACCTGTCTTGGGATAGTACACACTTGATCAATCACATGTAATAAACTCAGAATTCATACCATTAGAGAAAGATCTTTCTCATGATGAAACCCTGATAGAGATTATGGATCATAGAGAAAAAGGTCTACAAAATAAGACAACTCACATTTATAGCAGAACCATCAATTTGAAGAATATACACGGGAACTTGAGGGTAAGATGAGGGATAGTTATCCTATTTTGTTTATTTCCATATGGCTAATTTCAAGGGCAATACTGAATTTAAGGGCTGTAGAATGTAACACAAGGATGTTTTGATGAATTACTATCGTTAAATAATTTTAATTATTTAATAGCTTTCATTTCATGAAATCATGGGATCAAAAAAACTGCAAGATTCCCTTTGTATTAAAACACCATTATAAACTAGTTGATATATTAGAACGAATATGCATAACTAACTTATGAAATTGCATTCTGAATTTAATAACTATCAATTATTTAAGAAAAATATAATTCAGTTAGATATTTTTATTTTTGAGTGAATTAATATTGGAAATTAAATTAATGAGTTATATTTATGTTATATACTAAATAAAATATTTCCAATTTTCATCCAATGGATATTTTAGTCCTAGGGTATGAATAAACATTGTTAGATATATAATAACCTATATTTTCTAAATGGTAATTTTACCCTTTTGAATTGAGTTTCCCTTTTTAAATTTTGATTTTGACACAATAATAATTTTTATATGACAGCCTAAACCTTTTATTTTGAAGTACGATAAAAATATTATGTTGGATGAATTTATAATATTTATCTGATAACTTTCATGTTTTGATTAATAGTTAAAATACACATAATTTTATGTGAAAAAAACCATTTTCATAAAAATAATTTATATTGTTAAATTATAATAATGATTTTTTAATCATTCAATATAATATATTTTTATCATTTAATTTAATGTACTCCATTAGAAGTAATTTTACATTAAATACATATTTAAATACATTTCCATATTTTTGCAATGTTTTATCATTAATAACCCGCTCTCCCTTTCCAACAATGGGATTAATTTTAATTTAATTACAAAAAATTCTATGATAAATAGTTTGAAAAATGGATTCCAAATTTGGAATTATTGTGTCCAAATTATGTTAATAGGTTACTTTTATTTTTTTGACATTATGAATAGTAGCATTAGTTATATTTTTATTAATGCTGTTATGGGTAAATCATGTAATTAATGGTAAAAATAATATTACGAAATTATCATAGCACCTATATAATTTATATTTAATGATTAAATTTTACCCTTATTTTATTTCTTCTCTAGCTTACACTATATGAAATAATGAGTTTAAATAAACCAGAAGGCACCCATTGTATAAAATTATTGTTATATCCTAGAAAATAGGTTAGTAGGAATATGTATAATTAACTTTTGAAAATGCTTTGTGAATTCATTGGCTATCAATTATTTATGAAAAATATCAATCAATTAGATATTTGTATTTGTTAGTGAATTAATATTGGTAATGACATTAGTGAGATATATATATATATATGTTATATACATAAAACATTACTTTTTATATTCATCCAATTTATATTTTATCCATAGGGTACGAATAAACCCTATTTGATGTATAAAAACTTATGTTTTTAAAAAGGTTAATTTTATGCATTTGAATGGAGAATCCCATTAAAATTATAATTTTGACATATTTATAATTTTTTATGAACAAATAAACATTTTCATTTGAGGCGGGATATAAAAATTTACTTTTGTTGAATTTCTGATATTTTCCTAAAAACGATCACTTTTTGATTAATAGTGAAAATAAACTAAATTTTATATAAAAACAACTTTTTTTATCAAAATAATTTATACGGTTAAATTATAATATTTATTTTTTAAAAAATAAAAAATTTATATATTTTTATATTTCAATTTAATGTATATCATTGTCATTAAGTTTCGATTAAATCTAGATATAAAAACGTTTCGATATTTTGCAATGTTTTAGATTTAAAAACTCGTTTTCTCTTTTTGAAAACTGTATTAATTTTAATTTAAGTACTGCAACTTTTGTGTAATTTTTTTTGAAAAATTGATTCCATATTTTTAATTAGTGGGTCAAAATTATGTTATTAGGTTACTTTTGTTTAGTCAATAAGGATTCCTTATGACTTTTCCATTCCTTCATGTTTTGTAAATCACAAACATTATATCTTAAGGAAAATTTTATTTTCCTTAATAATGAAAAATTTTCCATCCCCAAGGAAAATTTATCCTTACCTTTTTTCATTGTTCATGTTTTAGTTTATCTAAATATAATTTTTTTTTTCAAAGTATAAAATTTGGTTTTGTATCTAAAAACTTGGAATAATTTAAAATCATTGATATAGAGCATTCTGTTTTCAAGATCGGAATTTAGGTTTCAAATTCTTAGTAATTATGACTCAGAATTCTCTAAATTCTGACTCTGATATTTCTATCTTCAGACATCGAATTCTATGAATTCTGATTCCAAATTCTTATGAATTCTGACTTTGAATTATTATGAATTCAGGCTCCGATTTCTTATGAATTTGGACTCCAAACATTCTAAATTCAGAATCCAAATTCTTATGAATTCAGATTCAGAATTCTTATGAAATCATACTCATAATTCTTATTAATTCGGACTTCGAATTTCCTAGAAATTCAGACTCCGTAATTCTATATAATTCAGGTTCCTAATTCTTTTGAAAATAGAACCCGTATATTCATGTATTATAGATACAGAATGGTTTTTTGTGTTGAATACAAACTTTTCATTTTTCCTTTCACTCTAAAAAAATGAATTTGCCTAAGAAACCATATCTTTATTACTATTTTTTTAGTTATAAAATGATGTACTACATTCTGTTTTTAACCAACCATTTTTTTAGTGACACAGGTACAGGTCCCTCCGAAATTCAATGAAAAATATGATCGTTGGAGGAGGGAGATGACCGTTAAAGATGTGCCTATAAATAGAAGATCATTTTAACGAGCTCATAACAAATGACATTGATCAATCTAGAGATTACATTCTATAGTGATTTTTAGAGAGATTCTCTCATGCTTTTTGCATAATGAACATCTTGTTTGTAATTGCATCGTGCGACTCTGAATGTATCTGAGTTCATTCGAGGGCTTCTGGGGATAGGAAAACAGAGGTGATGACTACCTTAAAGTTCAAGGACTTGCATTGATAACAAGATATAATCCGATATTTGTATCAAGGGCTTTCCCTGGTTTGGTAATGATAGAATTTCTTGGAATTAAAAATCAAGGGACCTTTATCCAAGATTGTTTGATACCCTTCTCTTTGGGTTAAACAATTTCAAATATAATACTTATATTGTTTCAAGTTTTTTTTCCGCTACATTTTAATTGATAATAAAATTATAACTATCTTAAACATTCTTATACTTTTACACTTATTAGTTAGATTCTATAGGCTTTAAGGTATAATCTTTATCTTTGTAAACTTTTTTTATGTTACATTTCTGGAACCACATTTCCGAAATCAGGCTTGTTTTTAGAACTAAGAGGTATTGTGAATTTACCGTGTTTGACATTGTTAAACATTACCATCATAAAAATTTCAAAGGAATTTTTTAAAGTATACATTTCACCACCCCACTGGATTATTGAGCATTTACATTCATTATTTTGATCCTACAACTTTTATTTTTGGAAATTTGGAGGAGTAACATTCAAAATTGATTATTACCACGATGAAGGGTAAATCAGGTAATTAAAGGTAAAAATAATATTATAAAATTATATTGAAACCTATAAAAATATTATTGGATGACTAAATTCTAACCTTATTATCTATTTTTTGAAATAGAACCACTTAATGGAAAATTTACCAGGAATATGGCATTAATATTAATAAAATCAATGAACGTGACAAAATATCACACTCTATTTTTATATAAGTATATTAATTCTAATATTATGATAACCATAAGATAACATCAACTATAGGTAATATCTGGGAAACTAAAAGAATTTCCCAAATCATAGAAATTTATTAATAATTTTTTGAAATTAAAATGTTACCATTAAAGACGAATGAATAATGACATAGACATTTTTTTATTAAGAGAAATATAAAATAAATGATATTAAAAATATTAAATGAAAAATAAAATGAATTAATTATTTTCCCCATGAATTTTATAGGTTATTATGAAATTTTCTGTTTATATTCAATATTTATTTTTCAAATTTATCTTCTATGTGTATTTTATTTAAAATCAAATAAATGAATAGTGTCAAAATAGACACTATTGATATTTTATAAAATAATACCTTATTAAATTATTTAAGAATCATGAAAATATTTAATGATTATAAAGAGATAATTATAAGATCGAAATATTCATTAAACATCCATTTAAGTTCAATTGAAACCATATATGTAAATTTTTATAACCAATAAATATTTAGAATCATATCGCAACAATTTAAATTTGATAGATTAAATAAGGATAAATAATAATTATAAGGATTAAGATAAATGAAAAACATTTCCGAAGTTTATTGGTGGAGGGGATTTAGTTAAATACTAATATTATCTTCAAAATAATCAACTAATGTTCCATTTTAATTTAAAAATTAATTTATAATAATTTAATAGATTTGGTATTTCCAATGTTTCCCCTACCCTCTCTTATTAAAGGGAACCTCACTTTCACTTTTAATCCAACATCTAAAGCCCTTTTTCAAAGATGAATCCTGCACATTTCCTCTCTCAAATTTTTTAACTTCATCCAAGAGACCAAAAATTCTGTATAAATCCATCTTAATGTGACATTTTGTGAAAATCAAAGGGAGATACTCGAAGAAAAGGTAATTGTTTTATCACCTCTTTCAGAATTCATTTCTTCTTCTACATAAATTTACATTGTTTCTTCCATAATAAGATAATAAATTTAGTATCTTATACATGATGATATGTTATTACAATTATGGGACAACATTATAACTCGTTTTATTCATCCTATAAATAACAATATCACCATATGTGCGTACGTACGACTCACCATCTCCATATTTTTCTATAATCTATTATTCAACAATACAAAATTTTGTTGTGTATAATGTTGAGTATAATATATTTAAAAAATTAATATAACACTATAATTATTCTTTACAATAAATATATTATCCAATTCCATACCATTTAAAAATTAATTTTATGATATCGCCACTCGTGCGTATGTACGGCCTAACGTCTTTACAATGCGATGCAATTCATTATACATGATCTTCCTTAAAACACGACTATATACATGAATGAAATTAATATTTGTGATATATATTTTACTAAAATCATTCAGTAAATGATGAGACTATTACCTAAGAGGGGGAACATGTATTTACCCTACTGAACATGAAAAAAAAACATAATGAAGTTGATATCTTATTAACGAGTGACAATTAGATGTTACTAAGAAATGGATGATAATATAATAATATATGATATCATAAAATTTACTATGATTCTATAATAAGTCAATTACTTTATTTAAATCATTATACAGGATGTTCAGATATATACAAAGGGTTTTGGATTAAAGGTAAGGGATAATTGTGCAATCTCATTATTTTCCATGACCATTTATATGTAATTCATTATGGGGGTTTATTTATCATCCACATCCATGTAACATAAAGGTGTAACATTCTTTTTATTCATATAAAATATTTTAAAGTCAATTTAAACAAATTTTTAATTTTTAAATAATTATATGAATGGAATTTTTTTGTTATTCAATATAATGTACTCTTTGAATTTTATGGAAAAAAGTTGAAGAGATTTTTTTAACTTATACCACATGAATGAATTACTAGTCTCTCATAACACCTTATTTAGATGAAGAATAATTTAAAAATATTTCAAGTTTATTTTTATTTAAATTCTCTTCTCTTAATCTTTCATGTCATTTTGATAAAATAAAATGTTTTTGAGGAAGAAGGGTAATTTTCCTCAAGAATTAATTTCAATTATTTTATAAAAATTATTTTCCATCTATGATTTAAAAGGGTTATCTTTATATCCCTATTATTAATTTGGTTTTTTTTCATTATGATATAATTATTTTAATGAAAACCATTTATTTTATATGGATTGTTATGGAATGATGCTTAAGAAACCCATTTTTTTGTTCCTTGGGTTATGTTTGATTAATTGTTTATGTTATTACGAAACATGTAAGAATGAATTCTTTATAATATGGTGGAGCCAATATCTCTATACGATTCATTGTTTAAATATTTATATCTCATGAGATAGAAATGACTGGAACGACATGTAAATGTTGATCAGTAATAAAGGGATGGAACGACAAGTAAACCATTTTCAGTAATGGACATTGTCTGCTAAGATGGTCTTGGAAATGTGCCTTGACTAATTTGAAATGATTCTATATGCTTATTTGTATGTGTTTCCAACGCTTTCTCTGGGGCGCGTGCATCCGTCCGTCCACAGGGGAGGACGTGCTGCGCTTGTTGCCCCGCATTCCCGCTTTCCAATGGCAGGCGGCATTTGCTCCTTATTCAAGGACTTCTGCTTCTTGATCGAAACAGGATGATGGGATGTAGGTTCTTCCTTCTGTGGATTCCTCCTCAGAACTCATCACCTAGTCTGGGTCTCCCTCATATATTTAATACGTAGTTCGTGAAACTCTTCCCAGTGCCATGTTTCCATGGATGCCGGTTAATTACACTGCTTCTGTCGGGACATTCCAAAGGGTCCGGTCATGGAAGCAACCTTCAGTCGGGGGAGTAGTCACGTTGAGGCATCAGTAGCATGTCTGGATGCTAGGGAACCTGGCATGTCTGTCTATTATCCCAGGTCACAGGGCTACTCGAGGGCGTGGAAGCCCGAGGCATCCCACATCGAGCGCGGGGAATTATATGCCATAGACACATATTTGAGGTTTTCCTCAGCTTCCCGTGTTTAACACAGGGTACGCAGCGGGTTTAACGTCCAACGGAGACAGATCATCCCGATCAGAGCATTAGCCAGAATAGATCGGATTGAGGGATATCCCTTGAAGGGATGCCGATACCGGGACCAGCCCATAGGCGGCTATGAAGAGGAGTGTATCGATGTGGTCTCACCGAGATATGACAGTCCGGGCGAGAATCAGGATGGGTGATAGGTGGATGAATGGAGTGGAGGGGGAATGAAATGGGACCATCGCAAGGGCGACAGTGAAGTTGGGCTTGAGCCGTGAAGAGGCTTCCTACGTATCCCTGTGGCAGGGAATCAAAGTCCGTGTAGTTCGGGATGGTTCCGGTGAACCGGCGTGAGGGTGGACCTTGGTCCGATGGGAATCATCAGCGAACCGACGTGAAGGTGGACCTTGGTCCAATGCGTCGTCGAACTGACGTGAAGGTGGACCTTGGTCCAAGGGGAATTTTCAGCGAACCGACGTGAAGGTGGACCTTGGTCCGATGAGAGATGGGCTTGAACCTCGAGGAGGCTTCCTACGTACCATGCCTTCACATGGATCAAAGACCTCGTAGTTCAAAGGGTTTTATCGGTGAACCGACGTGAAAGTAGACCTGTGGGTCCACTAGTGGTGGGCTTGAACCTTGGGAAGGTTTCCTACGTACCATGCCTTGACATGGATGAAAGTCCACATAGTTCAAAGGATTGATGGAATAGAGTTTAACGTCATGCGGGATGATAGTGAACCCTGACGTGAATAAACGACTGGCGGTGGGTGTCGGTGAACCGACGTAAATGAGGGACCATGGTCCGATGGGAGATGGGATTGAACCTCTGGGAGGATTACTACGTACCATGCCTTGACATGGATCAAAGTCCTCGTAGTTCGGGTGAAAATGGGGGGGGGGCTTGGCACACTGACAATGAGACGGTCTGGGCCAAAGATTGTTGGGCTTGCACCTCAGGGAGGCTTCCTACGTACCATGCCTTGACACGGATCAAATTCCTCGTAGTTCGGGTTGTGGAATACAGTTTAACGTCATGCGGGACGGGGGTGAACCGACATGAATGAGGTTGGAACGACCGGATGGTGGGTTTGAACCTCGTAGAGGCTTCTTATGTACCACGCCTTGACATGGATCAAAGACCTCGTAGTTCGGGTTAGTCACAACGGCTTTCCATTGGACTGGAATAAAGTTTAAAGTCATGCTAGACGAAGGTAGAACTCGACGTGAATTGGATGATGAGTGGGCTTGAACCTCATGGAGGCTTCCTACGTACCATGTCTTGACATGGATCAAATACCTCGTAGTTCGGGTGGGTGTGCAGTTTAATGTCATACGGGACGAGGGTGTGTAGTTTAGCGTCATGCTGGATGATGGCGAAACTCGACGTGAATGAGCGATCTAGTAATGTGGATTGAACCTCATAGAGGTTTCCTACGTACCATGCCTTGACATGGATCAGAGTCCTCATTGTTCGCTGAGGGTGGGGGTCAGGGTCGGTGCTCACTCTAAGCCCACGTGAGTCATGCTTGGTGTGAGAAACAAGAGGTTGAAAGGCCTTGACGATCACGTCGCGAAGGATGCGTCCGTGAGAATCGAAGAGGGTCTTACACATTAGGCGGCCCATGGTGCTGGGACTTACTCCAAGATGGAGGCCCGAGGTGCGGAAAAGAGCAGCGAAAGAGGGATTTGGGGACCAATGATGGGGGGTGCCTCGTTCCTTATCACACCCTCCACTGACCTTGGTAGTGGGGAATTACAGAGATGCCGGGGTGCAGCCATCCGTTGGGGAACTAGGGTCACCCTTCTCCTATGAACATACGCCACTCCAATAAAGAGGATATCATCCCTTGTGGATGGGTGATTCCATTCCTGTGGAGACAAGTGGTGTAAAGAATGTTCGAGTTGGGGGGACCCTCCGTGATAGGCATGAGGTCGGGTCATAGTTTAACGTCATGTGTTGAGGACATGATGTTTGGCAGTTTAACGTCCTGCAGATCGGACGAGGTGGGTTCACTCCTCACCACTAGGACTTACATAACCGGTACCCTCTGGTCCTTGGGGAAGGGAAGGTACTAGTAAGGTCGTGGTCAAGGGGGGTTGTAGAGCGAACCATCGAGGGGTCCACGTTAGCGTGGCTATGCGAAGAAGCAATAGCCGTTAGCGTTCCTATGAGAAGAAGCATTAGGCGAAGCAATGCTACGAGTTGTATTGTCCATGGGACTTTGAAATCACATCGTGCAAACCTGGAGGGTCGCACGGGAAGAGAAATTTCCAAGCAAAGGAGTGTGCTTTGCGAAGAAAAGTGCCTTGGCCTTAGCGCAGGGCATATGTGTGAGTGGAGGGTGCTTCGCGAAGTGGAACATTACTCGCAGAGAATTGCCTTGTGAAGAAGGGGTGCCTCGTGAAGCAGGGTGCTGCGAAGTAGTGTGCTTCGCGATGTGTAGAGATCCTGCCTTAGCATAGGGATCACTAGTATGGGTTGGGTGTTTCGCGAAGCATAACTGCTCCGCGGATGCCCGGGTTCCCTTGGGAATCCCCTTCCTTCACGAATTCCCTTGAGCTTCACGAAGGGCATCCCTCTCGGAAGAGGGGGTCAAAATGAGACAAAGCAAAGGCGTCTCACGAAGTAGAAGTACCTCGCGGAGCTCATGATTCCTGGGGGAAAAGGCTGCTTCGCGATTCGGGAGAGGAGAAGCCGAAAGGTCGTATTTTCCGTCTTCGGGACTCAGGGGGAGTCCAGTATTTATAGGGAAGGGGCACCACGATGCAAAACTCGTGCGCCGCCTCCAGTGCTTCGCGGCGTGCTCGCGAACATCAACGGTGTCCGCGAAGAGTTACCGCCTCTGGAGCTTCGCGGAGCACTCGCGAACATCAAATGCGTTCACGGAGAGTTACCGCCTCTGGAGCTTCGCGGAGGGCTTGCGAACGTCAAATGCGTTCGAGGAGAGTTACCACCTCTGGAGCTTCGCGAGACCGCGATCCTTGGGGCTCTTTGCGCCGGTGATTCTCGACAGTGCTTTGCGAAGCAGCGTGCCAGCCTTCTTTTTTGTCCCTTTCTTTCGTGCAATATTTTGGTGCCAACAAATGCCCCCCCTCAGACTCGGAGTCGCAGAGGGTGAAGGGTTGAAGTCTGAGGGAAAATCGCCAAAATTTTAGGCGGTTCGCGATGTGGCTTCGCTAAGGGGGCCCGCGGTGCTGACTGGGGCCCCGGATCAAGACGCGCCGCGATGCTCCGTGCGGGTGAGGCGTGCCGCGATGCTCCGAGGTCGCCGCCTATAAATAGGGGGGTCGACCTTTTTTGTCCTCACGTGACTTCCTTGTCTTTTTGTGCACTTGACTTCGTGAAGCTCTGCATACTCCACGTCAGCCCTCCATGAATTGAGCTTCGCGGTGAACCGCGGGTCTCCGACTCCACGTCCGCGCCAAGCGAACTTCTGCTTGTCGGCCTGGGCCAGACTTCGCGGCTTGGTCTTGAGACTGACCTTCGCAATCCAGCTTCGCGATCCATCTTCGCGATCCGTTCTGAAAAAATCCTTTTCCGAGGGCCGGAATCGAAATGGCCCATAAAGAGGCTGTATTGGGGGTGCTTGCAGATGCTGCCCATCGGGATGATATGGTCAACTGTCCAGGCCTTGGGGAGATGATCTGAAGCCATTCGGACCACGCTTCTTTGACAGATCTGCTATGGGAGGGTCAGAAGGATTATCCGCAGTGCAAGAAACTACCATTGTACGGCTTCGGGTTGAGGGATGACGTCTTCATCCCTGAGGCGAGTGAGGATGAACCATCTTGCTTGTTCAAGAGCACACCATGCCAGCACCAATGGTTCAGGGTGGTCGATGGTCACACATAGGAGAACTTCACACCCATCACCGCTGACTATCTCTACAACCATGTGAACAATTTTGATGGGAGTTCACTGCAACTGGAGACGTCCCCTCCTCTCTATCGTACCATGCTGAACGCGGCTTTGCAGGATTCGAAGAAGGGATGATCCGATGAGTGGGACCTGCGCCAGGGTGGCAACTTCACTGATGACTGGGCCTGGGCTTACTGGGTAGGTGCCTCATGTGAGGATTTTGGGGCCGAGCTGAGGAGAGTGGGGTTGTATGAGGCGACATGGGCCTCCCAATTCCACATTTACCAACCAAAGAAACTGATGCCTGGATTGCCGAGAAGATGGTCGTCTAGGACCAATACCTTTCACCTGCATTACGGGGAGGTGGGCATCAGCCTGTGGGATGTCCACCAGATTTCTGGGGTTCCGATCTTGGGGGCCATGTATGACGAGTTCCTCCCCGTCATCAGTGCGTGGGAGGATACAGAGCAAATTCCGCGACTGGCGTCAGCGCTGATGGTGCTCTTCCCTAGAGAGGTCAAGGAGGTTGTGAGGGATGTCCACTTTAGGAGATGGTTCAAATGCTTCCTGAATTTCCCAGAGAATCGAGAGTTCCCTCCGAGGCCTCGAACTTGTCCAAGGGCGGCCCAACGGGGCAAGGGGCACTCGTATTGGTGGGTCTTCGAGGACAGCCAATGGAAGACTTGGGGTTTCAGTGTCAGCACTGAAAAACAGCCGATAGTCAGGCTGGCGGCATTCATCGCGGCTCTCATCTACGGTTGGATCCTACCGGTGAGGGATACAAGCATGGGGGTGCGGCCCAGCTCATTTATTATGGCGTCCATGTTGGCCATGGGGCAGCAGATCAATCTGGGGATTCCAATGCTCGCCAAACTGTACAGAATGCTGCGGCACATTAGTGAGGGCAAGAAGCCGCCGAGGATATACAGTCCCTTCCACCTCCTGTATGGGTGGATCGCAGTGCACATCAGGGGGATTTACGAGTATCCAAACCCCATTTCGCCGCCGGGATCGAACATCCGCCCCTCCATCTTGAACGCGGTCGGGAGCTTCCCATTCAAACTAGCTGTGTCGATGGTGTTGAGTCGAGTGTGGAGGGCGGATGAGTTTAATTTCAATCCCTTCCCATTGCCGACGGGGATACATACTGATGACGGGCGGGGAACAGAAGAACATAGGGTTTACCTCCTGGCCTTTCTAGGTGGAGTTTTGGTGGCACGGATAGATCGTGAGCCACTCTGCGAAATCGTACACCCCACATCGGTTTGCGAGGCAGTTCCGGTGCCTTCAGCGGCTGACCCTGCAGGTCTACTGGGAGGTGCGTCACGAGGAGGAACCGTGTGTGATGAGGCAGATGTGGCTCATGTTCACACGGGAAGATGGGAAGATGTGGATTGCATTGCCTCTATCCACCGCTACTTTCAGATTGGTGAGGGAGTATGCCATTAGTTGGGAGGCTACTTACCCAGTGGAGATTCTGAAGTAACCCACTATTCTGGTCAGTGACGGTGGGCCTCCCCTATCCAGAGGTTGAGGTCGGAGGGCATCTAGGGCCGCTCGCGGTAGCGGGGCTGCCATGGCGGCGAGACCCGCACCACCCGAGGGTATGACAACAGTAGTGGGTCCGGTGATTCCGGAAGAGCAAGGCCATCCGGAGGGGCATCCACTGGGGGGATTTGGTGGGATATCCACTCAGGCTCCGGGGAATCTGTTGCGTCAAATCGACAGGGCAGAGGATGTTGTCTTCCCGGAAGCATGGAACATTTGGGATGTTAACCGGCAATTCCTTAGCCCACCTGAGATATGGGCCCACCTGAATCGCCTCGGGATGGAATTACCGGGCATAGGCCCAGTCCGGGCTAGATTCATGGCGTCTCCGGCGGAGGATGAGGAATACCTGGACGAGCTGGAGGATTAAGTTCACTCCAGTGGTGTCCCTCGCCCAATGACAGACCGGGTGAGGGTACTACTGAATCGAACGGTACCGCCAAAGTTATCGGCCGCCGATTTGAGAGAGCGCTTCCCCCTACCGGAAGAATCAGAGGACTCCTTTTGGGAGGATGAGGCTGGAGGAGGGAGCCCATTGGAGGAAGGCAAGGTCGGAGATCAAGGCTCAGGTTCCGACGATTTCGCGGAGGCTCTCAAGGTAGCATTCTGAACTTCTTTCATTACGATCCGTTCGTGGGTCACTATGGACTTCTCACCGATGTTTGAGCCATGCAGGAGGAACTTGTTCACAGGCCTCGTTCTCTCCCCTTGGCGGGTGATGAAGCGGGACCTTCAGAACCCGCACCTATGGCGGCGTCTAGGTCCGCGTCTGGTGGGACCAGAGCACCCGAGGTGGCTCCTCAGGAATCTCTAGACCTTACAACAGTATACGGAGGGCCTCGCCTCGGGGTCCCGTCAGTACCGGCTCAAGAGCAGCGCCAGGAGGTCGATCTCCGTAACTCTCCTCTACCGGTTCCCCTATCGTCATATGTAGACTATTCCTGCCAACTAACGTTTATGTCCCTCTCAGTCGTACAGTTCTCCGACTGGCGTGGGCTACAGCGGCAAGACTGGTCGGGATGTCTGCTGGCGTCCCTCTTAAGGGAATGCCGGTGATGGTGGCGATAGTCCCCCCATCTCCTCAAGCTACGATGCACATCATCACAGGGGGACCACCAGAAGGGTCGCACCCGAAGTCATTGAGGTGGACTCTGAGGAAGAGGATCAATCGGTCGGTCCCAGTCTTGTCACGCCTACTTCGGCACCAGGTGTCGTACTGGATTCAACACCAGATGTTGATCCTGCTGAGGATTTGTTGCGGGCGTATTCGGCGTACGAGCATGCCAATCCCACAGACTGGGACAAAACGACCTCCGATGAGGAAGATACCTGCATAGTCTGCCGCCGGTCATGGAAGCTAATCACGCGTTTTATCAAGGACACCCCCTAGGTGAAATGGTTGGATGAAATGGATAGACTCCGCTCGCGGTTGCACGTACTGTGTGCTGGGGGAGTGGATGCCGAAGGTCCTCATGCACTCATCCGAGATCTTATGGCTGAGAAGATCCGGGAGAATGATCGTGGGCTCAGCGTGGGCTGGCAGTGGAGGAAGGCGACCAACATCAAGAAGCTCCAGGAGGATGAAGGCGTGGTCCAACAGATATAGACCCGGACAGATGAGATTTCAACCTCCCTTAATGCACAATCTGAGCTAATCTCACGGTTGAAGGCCCAGCTGGCAGAGGCAGAAGAGCATATGAGGCAGGCCTCAGGAAAGATGGATGTCGTTCAAGCCGGCGTAGAGAGGGACAAAGCCAAGGCTGACGAACTGTGCTCCGCCGCTGCTGAGGAGGAGCAGGAGCTATGTCAGCGACAACAAGCCTTGGATGCCACAAGCCAAAGGGTGGCGGAGCTGCAATGCTCTTTTTACGGGGTCAACCCATCCATGGGGGGAGTCAACTCCCAGTTATTGTAACAAACGAAAAAACTTTTATTGGTACTTTAGTGCTCCAATTTTTCTTTCTTTGTTTTGAATACCGTATCGCACATGATTTCCTCTGTTTTAATCGCCTTGTTACATCCCTAAAATGTTTGCAGGACATTCTGCGACAATTCCCCAAGCCCACGTGGGTCGATCCCGATGTGAGAAATAGGAGATAATTGCCTTCTCGTCCCACCTAACATAGGAGTGGAGACCATGCTCTGGGCATCCGGGGTTCGGATTACCATTCCGGATTTCCAAAATATGTGAGGGGCTTGACCGGAGAAGGAAGTTTCCAGGATATCTGAATTACTGTTTCTTCAGCGTGCTCTTATGCACGAACGACACAATGCCAGGGGCGCTGAAATCGGTCCAAACAGATGAAAATGGGAAGTGTGAATCACAATACCCAAGATTCGGAGCACTGTGGGGATGGCGTGACAATAAAGGACAACCATTAACCATGGTGGAGAAACGGTACCCTTACTGCGTTAGCCTATAATGGGGAAAAATGAGGGTCAACCATTGACCATGTTTGAAACACGGGACCATGTCACAAATAATGTCGGTCAATCTTTCGGGACATTGGCCCAGGACAGTTGGCGGACCATAGGTCAAACATCCATATTGTTAGGGGGTCCTTCCAAACATGACCCGTCTTCCGGAACATTGGACCAGGATGGTAGGTGGGCTGATGCGGCATGAGACCAAGCAGTTAGGGGGTCCCGTGAGACATGAAAGGGGACAAGAGTCCGAATAAGGGGCACGCAGAGCATGGAATATGGAGTGATGTTTTGTCCGAACAGAATCCAACACATAGGTAGTTACACCATCGTGGTGGGAGTACACCATATGGGAGAATTGGTTTGATCATGGATCATTCCTTCTTTTAGACAGGGCCTCTTTGGCGAGGGGTTCTGTCACTTCCCAATTGGATATTGGGGCATCCTGAACATGTTCAGGGTAGAACCACAGTTTAGTGCCATGTGTTGAGGACACATGGACTCCTGTAGTTTAATGTCATACGATAGGACGTGGAATAAAAAGGATGATCCTAGGGAGCATGCGCTGCGATGAACAACCTGACGTGAATGAGGACGTAATCCCATATCACATCGCACGACCCCTTTGGGAGAGGTTTTTGGTCAAGGGACCGAAAGAGAAAGTTAGGCTGGGCCCAGGGGGATGTGCCCCGGTGCTCCAACGTATCTCATAAGAATGAGAATCAAGCCTCACGTAGTTCTTGATGGACCTTAGACCATGAATGGGTAAAAGGGGCAGGGGATGCATGGCATCAGGACCCGACGTGAAGGATGACCTAATCCCTACTTACCATGCGTTCCTGGGGAAATGCTCGAGTCGAGGGAACGAACACAGAGGTTAGGTTGGGCCCACGGGGAAGTGTCCGGGCACTCCCACGTATCTCATAAATATGAGAATCAAGCCATACGTAGTTCTGAAAGGTGACATGGTAAGGTACCAGTGCCAGGGGAAAAGGGGAGTGCAGTCGTGGCCCTTGCACTAAAAGAAGCGGAATTTGATAAATCTTGTTTTTTCTTTAAGGTGAGTGGTTTTTTTGTGAATCGATAGGCCTAGAGTAGTAGGCTGTGGTGTCTCCACAAGGATCAAGCTATGATGGGCATTGACAAATGGCATGGCACATGACCAATACCCAATGTGATGTTCTCTACAACGAGGTCACCACAATGCAGTGCCGTTTTTCGTCGTGTGGCTAGGACGATAATGTCACAGTTTAGGGTCGTATGATAGGACCAAGAATGAATTTTATCGTCATGCAGCGCAGACGTAGAAGAGATGATGCTAGGCGGGGAATGTACGCAGTGTTATAAAACACAATTGACAGAGAAATTCTCCCATATCACACTATACGCCACTCGGAGAGGGATACCTTAGGCCGAGGGGCCTATATAGAGGTAAGAGGTGAAACAGGGGGAGAGACTGGCTCCCTAAATGTGCTATACCCGAAGACTGGGGGTCCGGGCGGTCCTACGTATCCCTTGAGGATGGGAATCAAACTGAATGTAGTCCCAGATGGATCTTAGTTTATGGTCTTAGTGCTCGGACCACCAAGAGATGCCGGGTTACAGGGGGAATGGGTCACGATGCCCAAAACATTGTATCATACCTACATATCCCCCTCCTGGAGGGGGATAGACCAAGTGGCCCAGGTGACCGGGAGATCAGGAGATCTCTAAGAGGTGGGGCTGGACCCGAAGCCTAGACATTCAGGTGGTCCTACGTATCCCATGAGGATGGGAATCAAGCCACACGTAGTTCTGAAGGGTGCCTTTTAATTTCATGCGGGACAAGGAATAGGAGGGCTAACTCTCAGAACGGGGGTGCGCGTGGTGCAGCTATTGGAAACCCGACGTGAATGAGGATGTAGTCCCGCACTACGCCATGATGTCCCGTAGTCAGGGTCCTGATGGCAGGGCCAGAGAGGCGAATTAGCTGAACTCAAGCTAGACCCAAAGATAGGAGGTCTGGGCATTCCTACGTATCCTATCAAGATAGGAATCATGCTGAACGTAGTTCCAGATGAGAATCTTAGTTTATGGTCTTAGAGCTCATACCGTGAATGGTGACAACTTCCCGAGTATGAACAGATGTCAACCCAATTCCTAAGCCCACGTGAGTTAAACTCGGTGTGGGAAACAAGGGGTGTATCCTCATCGAAATACTTGGGTCGAGTCAGACGGGAGTTGGTAGAGAGCCCCAAAGGACACCTTTGACGCGGCTTGTTCCCCCGACGCATGGACATGCACAGAGGAAAAGTACCAAAAGTTCCGAGACTCTACTTGGACACGGTGAAGTGATGAAGGGTGTGAATTGTGCACTCGACATTTTGGGCCTAATGGGTTGGCATGGAGATAGAGGAAAACTGTTATCCATGGTGGAAACGTAGTGTCCATATCGCGTTAGCCTGAGGTGGGAACAAAAAACGAGCATCGACCACTGACCATATTCGCAATGCGGGATTTTATTGATTTTTTGTCCAAACCCCTCGGGGGCGTTGGCCCGTAACGGTAGGAGAGCCCTTGGGCGTAGTATCCAGGCTGTTCTTGGGGGTCCCTCCAGGTGTGAAAGATTATGAAAGCCCTGATGCAGGGATACACAAATCCTGGAATGCGGGTGCGGATGTGTCCGAGTAAAGCTAGGAATTCCATCTAATAAACCAGAGTACTCCTAGGAACATCGGTGAACTGCCGAAAAGTGATCGACGAAACAGCTCAGGAGGGAGAGGTACATGGCGTGGTCATTACGAGATCGACATGAATGAGAAAATAACTTCACGTCACACCATACAATCCCATAAGAGAGGACCTGGGCCGTGGCCCGGAAAGGTCAAGGGGAATGATGGTCAGGCATTGGTCAGGAAGGCCTGACCTGCTTGTAATTTAACGTCTTGCAATGAGGAAGAGGGTCGGGGACCCGAGGAGGCCAAGGTGCCTGAGGTCGGACCTCATAAGGGAAGGAGTACGGCATGGTACATGGTCCCGACTTGAAGGAGGACGCAGTCCCACGCCACACCGTACACCCCGGGTAAGAGTTTGGGCGGAGGGTCCTTAGAAGGCCAAGGGGCCTAAGGTCAGGCATCCATCAGGAAGGCCTGACTGGTCTGCAGTTTAACATCATACATGAGGACGAGGGTCGGGGACCCGAGGAGCCAAGGGGCCTGAGGCTGGGCCTCGTAAGGGAAGGCGTACGACATGGTACATGATCCCGATGTGAAGGAGGACGTAGTCCCATGCCACACCGTACACCCCTATGGAGAATTGGGGCCGTGGGCCTGATCGCTAGCACCACCCGGGGAGAGGTTTGTCACTTCGGGATGGGGCAGAACGAATCACTGCACTCGCTGTCTGGGACATCTTAGAGTGGGCCCGTAGATCCAGGACACTGTTGACCATTTTCGAAACATAGCGTTCCTATGGTGACCCGATATGGAGCAACAAATGAGCGTCGACCGCTGACCAAAATCACAAGGCGGGACTTGTACCGCCTTGTTGCTTGAAAACCCTCGGGGGCGTTGGCCCGTTTCGGTAGGAGAGAACTTGGGCATAGTATCCAGGTCATTCTTGGGGGTCCCTCTGGGTGTGAGAAAAAATGATGGAATCCCAGTCATGGAGTGGGTGAAGCATAGATGTATCCATCAATGAAAGAGGCAAACATGTCCAGGGGGGATGTGCAGCCTGATCGAGGCTTGCTCAATGTGAGTTGGGGAAAAAGTGTGCACCCTGCCATATGTGTTGACCCGAGGAGAAGATTTTGGATTTTGGGCTGGGCCAACGGATGAAATGTCTGGGCGTTCCTACGTATCTCATAAGGATGAGAATCAAGCCATATGTAGTTCTTGAAGGCCATGCAGTTTAGTATCATGTGGTGAGGATGTGGGAGGATAGAAGAATGGGAGCAGGCACATGGTGCGACCCTTAAAATCCTTGTGTGAGCGGGGTTGTGTGAGCGGGACTAAAAAAAGTCTACCCCATGCTACACAAAGATCCTCTGAGGACACTATTCCCAGGGGGGATAGTGGAATTGAAAATCTTGGGGCTGGGCTCAAGATGAGGCGTCCGAGAGTTCCTACGTATCCCATGAAGATGGGAATCAAGCCACACGTAGTTATTAAGATGCAGTTTAATGTCATGTGGGATGAGGATGCTTCTCATTTCGGGATATGTAAGGTACGACAAGTAATCCGACATGAATGATGACATAATCCCACACCATACCGTACAATCCCGCAAGAGGGTAAGTCGGGGAAAACCAAGGGGCCTGAGGCCGGACCGCGGTCAGGGGGACCTGACCAGCTTGCGGTTTAACGTCTCGTGATGAAGACGGGGGGCCAGGGGCCCGAGGAGGCCAAGGGGCCTGAGGCTGAGCCTCGGTCAGGAAGGCCTGACTGGCTTGCAGTTTAACGTCTTGCAGTAAGGACAGGGGGCCTTGGGGGCCAAGGGGGCCAAGGGGCCTGAGGCTGGGCCTCGGTCAGGAAGGCCTGATTGGCTTGCATTTTAACGTCTTGTAGTAAGGACAGGGGGCCTTGGGGCCCGAGGAGGCCAAGGGGCCTGAGGCTGGGCCTCGGTCAGGAAGGCCTGACTGGCTTGCAGTTTAACATCTTGCAGTAAGGAAGGGGGAGATCTTAGTTTAAAGTCATAGAGCTCGAACCATTTTGCAGTTTATCGTCTTGCAGGATGAAGATGCAGTTTAAGGTCGTGTAGGAATTTACAGTTTAGGGTCATGTTGGACCATAATGTGCAGTTTAAGGTCATGTAGGACCATTTCACAGTTTATCGTCTTGCAGGACGAAGATGCAGTTTAAGGTCGTGCGGGACCAACTTGCATTTTAGGGTCGTGCAGGACCCTTTTTCCCTAGGCAAAGTATCGCTTAAGTAACTTGGCATTGGTGGGAGGGGTTATACGCTCTCCATCCGTGGTCACCAAGGAGTATGCTCCATTGGGGTAAACCTTATGTATGATATAAGGACCTTCCCATTTGGGTTCTAATTTGGGTGGTTTCCTACCGGGAATCATTGGCGCTCAAAGGGCCAGTACTAAGTCACCTTGTAGGAAAGAACAGAGACGAACCTTCTTGTTGAAGGCCCTCTCTCTCTTATCCCGATGCCTTTCCAGATTGTGCAGGGCACGAAGCCGGTTCTTGTCCAGTGCTTTTTATTCAGCTAGACGGATCTCGGCTACCTCATCTGATGTCTGGTGATCATAAACTGCAGTGCGTAATGATGGCAGCTGGATTTCAATGGGTATTACGGCCTCAGCTCCATACACCAGGGAAAATGGGGTCACCTGGGTAGAGTTGAGAGTCGTCGTCCGATAAGCCCAGAGGGCGTTGGGGAGATTGTCCGGCCAACTTTTCTTGTTCTGACCAACCATCTTCTGCAGAATGTTAGAGAGGGTTTTGTTGAATGCCTCGATCATTCCATTTGCCTGCGCATAGTAGCGGGTGGTATGGTTCGACCGAATGTCGTACTTGGCATACAATTTCTTCAGTTCAGCTGCTCAAAAGTTGGTGCCGTTATCGGTGAGGACAGCGTGAGGGAACCCAAACCGGTGGATAATATTGGAGCACACAAAGTCAACAATGGAAAGGACCATGACCTCTTTGAGCGGAACTGCCTCTGCCCACTTGGAGAAGAAATCTGTAGCAGTCAGGATGAACCTATACAGGCGGGCTGTTGCCGGTGGATACGGTCCCACTACATCAAGTCCCCACACCGCAAATGGCCATGAGTACGTGGTGGGGTGGAGGGGCTCCGGCGGCCGATGCAGGAATTTGGCGTGAACATGGCATGCGTGGCATCTCTTGGCATACCCAATACAATCGTGGATCATAGAGGGCCAAAAGTACCCCAACCTACGGATTTGATGGGACAACTTTGGCCCATCATGATGGGCGCCACAGGAACCGGCGTGAACCTCTTGCATAACTTGAGGTATCTCTACTCCTTGGATGCAACGAAGGAGGACACCATCGAAACTCCGCTTATAAAGGATCTGTTCAAGACTGGGTCCACTCTGGAGGGTAAATTATAGCGCGCGACGTCGGATTCGCTCGTGCTCGGCCTGGACGTCTGGGAGGCAACCATTTTGGAGGTACTCGAAAAAAGGCACCCTCCAGTCGGGAGTGACTTCAACCACTGTGCCTGAAGAACCCAGGACCCCTGACGTGGAGGGTCCGGCGGTGAGATGACCTACCCACAGGCCATCATTGTCCTCTTGGGTGACGGGGGAAATGACCCTCCAGTGTTCCACATGTATGATCAAATCATCTTTCTCGGGTTCTGCGAGCGACGCAGCCAAGCCATCCAAGGCGTCTGCTTGACCGTTCTGTGACCGTGGGACATGGGTAACGTCTGGTCGAGAAGAGAACTGGGCCATCAGGCGGAGGGTGTACTCCAACAACGGAGCAAGCTCCAACTTCCTGACAACGTAGTCGTCATTAACCTGTTTGATTACCAGCTTGGAATCTCCCTTCACATGTAGATGGGGCACATGGATCTCAAGGGCCAACTCGAGGTCGGTGATGAGAGCCTGGTACTCTGCCTCGTTGTTTGTACAGCCTTCTGACAACAAGAACGAGTATGGAAGGACGGCTTGCACCGGGGAAATGAAGACAATACCCAGGCCCACTCTGTTGAGCATGGGATCGTTGAGACACCTACCAGTGGGGCTCCGGGAGGCGCCGTCGAAATGCATTTTCCAACACGGGATGGCATGATCGACTGAGAGGATCTTCTCATCAGGGAAATCCAGGTCCAGGGATTGATCCGCAGAGGTTGGATGGGTGGCTAAAAAGACTGCCAACACCTGTCTCTTAATGGCCTTCTGAAGTACAAACCTGATATCAAACTGCTGGAGAATCACTGTCCACCGTGCTAGTCGGCCAGTCATCATGGGGCAGTTCAGGATGTACTTTAGTGGGTCAACCCAGGAGACCAATTGCACCTCATGGTGCAGCATGTAATGTTGCAACTTCTGCACAGCGAAGATGAGTGGAAGGCAGCTCTTTTCGATAGGGGAGTATCTGAACTCCGTATCGAGAAGCATGCGGCTGAGATAGTATAGACTGTTCTCAGTACCCTCATTATTCTTTCGGGCGAGCAGCGCACCGAGGGATCTTTTCAAGGTGGTCACGTAAAGGACCAGTGGCTTTCCGGAGATGGGTGGAATCAAGACTGGAGGTTGGAGCAGATACTGCTTTATTTCCTCAAAGGTGGTCCGACACACCTCATCCCATTAGTAGGCAGCGCCCTTCTTCATGAGCTAGGAAAAGGGCTTACACTTTCCAGCCAGATTCGCGATGAATCGGCATATATAGGCTATGTGGCCTTGAAGGCCACGAAGTTCCCGAATGTTGCTCGGGGGAGGCATTTGGCTGATGGCCTTGATCTTCTAAGGGTCGATCTCTATACCTCGGTATCTGACGACAATGCCCAGAAACTTCCCAGAGGTGACCCCGAAGGCACACATCAACGGGTTCATCTTTAGGTGATGGGAACGGAGAAAACCGAACACTTTCTCGAGGTCTTTGAGATGGTTCTGGAGCTGACATGATTTGACTACGAGGTCATCCACGTAGCATTCCACCAATGTCCCAAGAATCTTCTTGAATATGCGGTGCATGGCCCTCGGATAAGTGGCACCTGCATTTTTCAAACCGAATGGCATAACCTGGTAGCAAAAGGTACCTTGGGGTGCCCTGAAGGCTGTGCACTCCTCGTCTTCGGGGGCCATCTGGATCTGGTTGTACCCGGAATACCCATCCATGAAAGAGAGGTCTTGGAACCCGGCTGTGGCATCAATCAATAACTCCATCACTGGGAGTGGGAAGTCATCATTTGGGTAGTGGCGATTAAGATCGCTGAAGTCGATGCAGCCTCTGATCTACCCATTCTTCTTCCTGACTGGCACAATGTTGGCAAGCCACCTGGGGTATTGGACATCCTTAACGATGTTGGCTTTGATAAGACTGTCAACTTCGGCCTCAACCATAGCACCATGAGAAGGGTGCATCTTCCTGGGAGGCTGCTTAAACCCACGATGTTTTACCGGGAGGCCCAGATGGTGAATGGCTACCTGGGGATCTAGTCCTGCCATCTCGTTGTAACTCCAAGAAAACACGTCATGGTGTTGTTTGAGGAAGTCTATGTACTGTTGCCGCTCCTTGGGGGACATGGCTACACTGATCAATGTGGGTTTCGGATCTGCCTCGCTACCAAGGTTCACTTGTAACAGTTCATCAACCGTGGTAGAGACGCCTTCTTCAAAGGCGGGGGGAGCATCCTCCAGGTCTTCCTCTCCACCCGTGGGGGGATTTCCCGCGACGGGAGGTACTTCTAGACTATAAAATCTTAAGGGAAAGCTGGTGCCGGCTCGGGCAGCAGCGGTCACCATATCAAGAGAATCACTTTCCATTGAGACCATAGCAATGAAGGCAGTCGACCCTATCCCTTCTGGAATTCGGCCTAAGGGGCCACGTTTGATGACATCAAAGCAATGGTGACGTGTCAGCCTGAGTCGGTTAATTCCAGCCCGGCGGAAGAGACATGTATGGCGCACCGCCGTTGTCATAATCTTGACGTCCCGGTACCATATAGGGGTAGGAGGTTCTGGGATCATCTGATCCTGGTTGATGTAGGAATACGAGGTGATTTTCCACCATCGCTTGGACACGGGAACATGCCTTCCTTGTGTACCCGAAACAACAAAACATTGCCCCATGTCGGGGGTCGTGTCCTCCAATCGGTGGATTGGGAGGATGTAGGCGTCATCCATGCTTTCCCAGGGATCACTTGTGACCAGGGCGGGTTCAACCTCACTTACTAGGATTTTATTATCCTTACTTTTGTAATAACCAGCATCCAGATAGTGGGCCTCACAAGAAGCAAAATGGGACGCATCTCTTTGGAGCACTCCTAATCAACCGTTGAGTGAGTATTTGATGCACTGGTGATACGACTAAGGGACCGCTGCATGCAGATGGAGCCATGGCCTCCCCATCAACGCGTTGTAGGCAGTGTCCTGAGAGACAACCATGAACTTAGTGCTGGCAATTAAGCCACCGAAATGAGTCTTTAGGCGGATCATACCGACTGGGGTTTTCTCGGTCCTGTCGTACCCCTGGATTCTAAGGTCAGAGGGAGTTAAATAACCTTCAGACAAACCCAGCTTTCACAACGTCCGAGTCTGAATTAGATTGATTCCGGAACCTGTGTCAATGAGGCAGTGGCGGACTTCCACGCCATTGAAGTGGCTAGTGATGTACATCGGGTGAATGTTCCCCTGTAGAGGAGGGTCCTCATCTTCACCAGAGAACGAGATAACCTCCTGACATTCGGCGTTTTTAATCGTCTCGGTATGGAAGGCTTCTGCAGCTGCTACCTATATCTCAAACTGGAGGGGGATCCTTAGGGCCTCGGCAAGTGCCTCGCGCATTTCAGATGATAGGTGAAGGGCCTCAAGGATAGATAGCCTTGCTGGAATTCCAGCGAGGTGCATCAGGAGAACATACTTTCTTGCCAAACTTGAACCTCTGCCTACAGGAGGTCGTTCGGCATTTGGAGGCATAGCGGGTCCTGCCGGTTGAACCGGTGATCGGCTAGTACTGGGTACATCCTGCTGCCTGCTAGTTGAAGCCTAGAGAGTAGTCGCCGGACTAGTATTGGACAGCGGAGGCTGGCCTGTAGCCGGGTAAGACTGACTGTGATACGAACGAGGCATCTCTCCCTGATCCAGTAGCACAAACGACGGTGGAGGTAGAGCCGAGGGAGTTAGATGGGGTTGCACATGCTGAGATCTACACTGAGCCTGCTGTCTGGTCTCAGTAGCGTGCATGTCTTGGCTAAAAGTGCCCGATGACGTAACTCGATGACCGGAGCGGTTGCGATTCTAGTGACGTTGACGTCCACTGGAAACATTGGGGTGGTTCGCCTGGCGTTCCCCCTCGTCGGGAGTCATATAGGGCTTTACCAGCTCCACGGTGTTAACCGAAGCGTACCCCTGGCTGTCGCTCAAGGAGTCATCCACCACTGGGTGGATCCTGGGAGGAATCCCCATTTCAGGGGGCATAAAGTCACCGATAGTGCAGGATGACAACGGCAACAGCGGTGCGCGTTTCTTCTACTTGCATCGCCGCTGTTTTCCCTTTTGGGAAGAGGTCGACTGTGAAGACAGTACGGAGGTACCGGCTACTTATTCTGAAGGTCCTGGCTGCTTCAGGTGTGCTCAGATGATACCATGGGCATGGATGACAGTTTTTGAGCCATCTAGTCATCGTATTTCCGGGATCCACGACTGGGAACCTGCTACCACTCGCCTTCGCTGTCGCTGTCGATCTCTGATCCTGCAAATACACCTGCCACTTGTGCTGGTGTCGGGCCCAACTTGACTATGTTGTTGTTGACCTGGTCTTGATGCCTATCTTTAAACAAATAGCATTGCTTGAGGGTGTGCCCAATAATC
This sequence comes from Viscum album, assembly GCA_963277665.1. NCBI lineage: Eukaryota > Viridiplantae > Streptophyta > Magnoliopsida > Santalales > Viscaceae > Viscum > Viscum album. The sequence continues at coordinate 1,505,390,393 of OY728152.1, forward strand.
CGATGATAAAGGCATTAGTTGGGGTGATCGGTGAGATTCACCTCTGTCAGCCTTCTGCACTCAGACAAGTGCACAATCCCTTGCTCTAGAGCACTTCATAAGTAGCCAGGGACCTGATTTTTGTTGAACGAAAAAGTCTGGTTCCATCTTTCTGGATAGGGGGCCCTGGGGGCCTGACCCTGACGAGGGGCCGGAGGGGCCTGCCTTTCAGGCAGCGCCTGATTGTCTCGCCTGGGTGGCGGTGGTGCATTGCGCGAGGGAACCTGTCAGTTCTGAGGCGGTCACTTCTGGGCAGGAGCCTGTGCTTGAGGTGGAGGATCTCTGCGGGTTTGCTGGGATGGTGCCGCCGGCAGTAATTCTAGCTGCCTAGGGGCTTCTATTTGGGCCACCGTAGTAGGTTCAGCCCTGGCGGTCCTCCTGGCTGGAATCATAGGGGGCAACGAACGTGCCTGACTAGCCTATTGCAGATCTTCCTCATCCCGCTGAGCCTTTTCTAAGAAATATCTAAACCCTCTAGGGTAGTTCTATGTAATTAGGGAGGGTAATAGCTCCGTTTTGATGTTCCCCACACACATTGTAAGTAATTGCTCCTGAGTCAGTGGCATATCGAGGGAATACGTAAGTCCCTTCCACCGAGCGATGAAATCTGCAACCCGCTCATCAGGCCTTTTCTTGCACTTGAAGAGGTCTGCAATGATGGTATTCCGCATGGTAGAGCTGAACTGGTACAGGAACTTCCGGCGGAGGTCCTCCCAACCGGTCACCGATCCGATAGAGAGCTGGTTGTACCAGACGAATGCTGGACCTTCCAATGTCTGTACGAAACACCGGAGTTTGGCGGCTTCTTGTGGAGCCGGGGTCCCCAGCATGGGGCCACACCTAGAAGAAAAATGTGCCAAGTGCTGTGGCGGGTCCCCTGTCCTATTGAAGGGCGAGAAAGTGGGGTTCGCAAAACACGTAGTTGCGGGCATATCATCCACCCACGCGGGATAAGGCATGCCATCCGGTGGGACCTCCACCTGCCGCGTTTCCAACGCTTCGAGGCGGGCTGTGAGTGCCGTAATAAGATCATCTGGGTGCGGGTCCCTGTCTTAACGGGGATCCCTAACCACAAGTGCATTTCCAGGTTCTTCAACACTGTATATGGCTTTTGTAGCTCGTGGGTCAACTGGCGAAATGACCTTCAAGGAGACTAGGGGAACCCAGACTAGATTCTTCAGATTGCCCCATCGTTCAGGGGGTTTGGCGAGACGTATCGTGCCCTCTTTCCGTAAGTTCCGGCTTCTGCCCTGTCTGCGGCAGTAGCATGATCAGGGTTTCCCGGAGACATCTCACCGGGGGGAAATTGTTCCTACCTCTACTGCCCCGGACTGGGATTACCATAGTCTGGTCGCTGCTCTGTGGCTCGCTCAGCCAAGAGTTCGTCAACCAACCTGTTCTGCTCAGCAAGCTGTTGGCGTAACGTGGCCTTCTCAGGGTCTTCGTCCATTTCCTGCACAGAGGCAGACGGGTCGGAGTGCTTGAAATTTCCGACGTGCTCCTTACCCTTGCTGGTATTTCGACCGAGTACTAGCGACTCGGTGGGTACGAGGAGGCCTAAAATCTTCCTCTGATGATGGGTAACCCTCACTGATGGGTCCAGAGGTGGCGGTACGCCCTCGGGGGGTAAGTCCCCATCAATGAATTCAATCTCGTCTTCTTTGTCCACTACATCAGCCATGTGGACCGCGACCCCTCTCGAGGGCATGTCCTCGATGTCGCATAGCGAATCGGGCTGCTGTCGGATAGGGTCGAAGAGGAGAGCGGCATAGTGTCCCCAACCACGGACTTGCACATGGGGGGTAGCTTCCCTGACGATTATGTGGAGTTCATTAAAACTCTGAACACATTTTCATTGAAGGGAGCTCTGACGGCCTGGCGACTCGGGGTGCTGGTCTATAAGGAGTGCGGCCGAATCGATCAGGTGGCTTTGCTCGCCGATTTCTTCGAAGAGTTCTCGAATCCTGGGGTATTCCACCTACTCGTAACGAAGACGGAAGTGTGTCACCCATAGGGTTCGACAAAAACACCCCACTTCTTCAGGGGTAAGGGACTCTAGTGCGCGAAAATTCAGCACCGCCGTCGGCCAGAACTTCTCCGGGAAGTAATCTGCTGCAAGAATACTCTAGAAGCTCCTGGGATCGGACTCAGGGTCTAGCCTTGTATTTCCCCATTCATCAACTAGCGGTGGCTGAAAGACTGGTAGCGGTACCAAGGAGGACCTCTGGGATAGAAAACTCTGCGGTGGAGAATACGACGAACAAGCTGACTGGCCGCCGAATTCCGGGCCATCCTCCGAAGAGTAAGGTGACCTGGCCACGATGTCACGATACGATGGGCTAATAGCCACAGCTTCCGGCAAAGGAATCACGGCTACCGGCGACCGGTCATGTCGTCTCTCTACCGTCGTTGGCCCCCAAAATAGATCTTCATGGTCTCTAGTAGTGGTAGAGGGCGCTTCTGGTGACAGTGGCAGTGATTGCACGGTCGAGATGTGCGGAATTCCCAAGATTTCATTCTCCTGGATGTACCTGCGGAGAGAGATGGGAATCTAGTGGACCTCATATTCCGGGAGAATGAGGCTAACATGTCTAGTTCCTGCCCCGGTCCTTGATATGGAGGAGCGGGGAGAAGGTTCCATCGCTGAGTCGCATTTCGCTTCAGAGTTGGAGAAGCGGGCAGGTTTGATCTCCACCCGGGCCTTCCCAGGATTCTTCTTGTGGAAGCGACGACCGACTCTCCTGCCCCGGGGTGGCTCTTTGGGACATGGTTGATCCCTATCATGTAGTCTTGGGGTGGCGCTGGCGCCGTGGCGGAGAGGGCCCCCACTCGAGATAGCCGATGTGCGAGGGGCACCAAGGAAAATATTGGAGGGTACATGGGGAGGACATCCATGGATAGAACCCATGTGGGCGGAGCCTCTGTTGGAATCGGCAGGAGCATGGGGAGGACCTCCATGGTCGATGCGGGTGGAGCGAGGCTGACCTTCACTCCTCGAGTTTTTCGGGCGAGGACGACCATCTCCGGTTGCAGAGAGGACGTAGGGAAGTCCCCCACGTTGGAGAAGGACCGGATGGATGGTGGCTTTAGATCGGCGGTCGGGGGCAGGAGGATGAACTCCATACCCTGTATAGTGGGCGCAGGAAAGGCTTTCGCGTCGAGATTCACTGCCGCGGGGTAGGTCTTCCTTCGGTATGGGGGTAGCACGAGGCATACCTCCATGACGAGCTTCGGAGCAGGGAAGGCCCACGCTCTGTGGAGTAGTGGTATGGGGAGGGCCTCCTTACGGGGTGACATCACCGCGGGTTAGATCGCGGTGATCACCACTTGGGCCTGCAACCCGGACAGTCAACCCAGCCTACCCGTGGGGCGGTTGGGGTCTCGATCCTGGTTGGGTGAAGGAGTGCCCCTGCTCAGTGTATGCATGGACTTCATGATGCACGTTGGCAGTGGCGTGGGCCACTGTATCTGTTGACGTTGACACATCTAGGCGAGCGTCCTCAGCCCGGGCCCGGCGTTGACGTTGGGCCAGGTGAGCGGGTGCAGGTGGTGCAGGGGCATTGCCTGCCTGCTCTTCCTGCGGAGGCGGACGGTGGCGCTGACGCGGCCTGGCGGGAGCTCTTTCCTAGAGCCTTTGGGTCGGGACCCTGAGCGGGCTGAGCCGGACAGTGCCCGCCTCATCAGTGTAAGGCGAGGAGTCATCATGGAATTCTGAGGACAGGCTCCCGAAACAGTTGAACATTGGGGTGGGGAGCAGGGTCTCCCTGCGCGGCCTGTTAGGGCGGCATTGATGGCGGGGTCTGGATGCCTCCAGGTCCAGGCGGGCCATATCCCGAGTTGGTATGACCCCTTCCTCCTCGTACCTGCGCACGAGGTTGTTGATCACCCTTCGCTGGATGACCTCTGATGGGTAAAGGGGATGTGGGATCCCCGTATTCCGCGATGTGGCAGCCTTCGTGGCGGTAGCGGCGCCATGTGGGTGGCTGTGGCGATGTTTCCCCTGCCCCTGCGTAGGCTAGCGGGCGGTGATCGCGTCTCTGTAATAGAAACCTGGTTCTTGAGAAACGAAGGGATCAACTCATCAGTACTGAGAGGGAATGGATTGACAACCAGTGCCCTAGCGTCCTTCCATTCTCCACGTCTGCTAGAAGGATCCATGCCAACACACTGCAGAACGGAGTGCCCCACGTTCTACTGCCCCGAATTCCAGTGACTTTCACGACAAGCCCGATATTTGCTTGACGGGACCAGGTGCCGGATATCTAGATCTGGTGACACGTCAATCTACTGGTGTCTCGAACGCTACTAATCTCCATATTGATGAGAAGAATTTCACGTCGGGTTCACCATTTTTGTTTCCGACGCTTTCGCCGGGGCGCGCGCATCCGTCCGTCCATGGGGGGGGGGGACGCGCTGCACTTGTTGCCCCGCATTCCCGCTTTACAAAGGCAGGCAGCATTCGCTCCTTATTCAGGGACGTCTGCTCCTTGATTGAAACGGGATGACGGGATGTCGGTTATTCCTTCTGTGGATTCCTCCTCAGAACTCATCACCTATTCCGGGTCTCCCTCATAGATTTAATACGTAGTTCGTGAAACTCTTCCCAGTGCCATGTTTCCATGGATGTCGGTTATTTACACTGCTTCTGTCGGGACATTCCAAAGGGTCCGGTCCGGGCAGCAACCTTCAGTCGGGGGAGTAGTCACGTTGAGGCATCAGTAGCGTGTCTGGATGTGGGGGAACCTGGCATGTCTGTCTATTACCCCTGGTCACAGGGCTTCTCGAGGGCATGGAATCCCAAGGCATCCCACATCGAGCGCGGGGAATTATAAGCCATAGACACATATCTGAGGTTTTCCTCAGCTTCCCGTGTTTAACACAGGGTACGCCGCGGGTTTAACGTCTAGCGGAGACAGATCAGCCCGATCAGAGCATTAGCTAGAATAGATCGTGTTGAGGGCTTTCCCTTGAAGGGATACCGATACCGGGACCATCCCATAGGCGGCTGTGAAGAGGAGCGTATCGACATGGTCTCACTGAGATATGACGGTCTGGGCGAGAATCGGGATGGGTGATAGGTGGATGAATGGAGTGGAGGGGGAATGAAATGGGACTATCGCAAGGGAGACAGCGAAGTTGGGCTTGAGCATTGAAGAGGATTCCTACGTAGCCCTGTGGTAGGGAATCAATGTCCGCGTAGTTCAGGATGGTGCCGGTGAACCAGCATGAGGGTGGACCTTGGTCCGATGGATATTGTCAGCGAACCGACGTGAAGGTGGACCTTGGTTTGATGCCTTGTCGAACCGACGTGAAGGTGGACCTTGGACCGAGGGGCATTGTCAGCGAACCGACGTGAAGGTGGACCTCGGTCCGATGAGAGATGGGCTTGAACCTCGAGGAGGCTACCTACGTACCAAGCCTTGACATGGATCAAAGACCTCGTAGTTCAAAGGGTTTCATCAGTGAACCGACGTGAAAGTAGACCCGTGGGTACACTAGTGGTGGGCGTGAACCTTGGGAAGGTTTCCTATGTACCATTCCTTGAAATAGATCAAAGTCCTCGTAGTTCAAAGGATTGATGGAATACAATTTAACATCATGTGGGACGATAGTGAACCCTGACGTGAATAAACGACGGGCGGTGGGTGTTGGTGAACCAACGTAAATGAGGGAGCTTGGTTCGATGGGAGATGGGCTTGAACCTCTTGGAGGATTCCTACGTACCATGCCTTGACATGGATCAAAGTCCTCGTAGTTCGGGTGAAAATGGGGGGGGGGGGCTTGGAACACCGACAAGGAGACGGTCTGGGCCAATGATTGTTGGGCTTGCACCTCAGGGAGGCTTCCTACGTACCATGCCTTGACATGGATCAAAGTCCTCGTAGTTCGGGTTGTGGAATACAGTTTAACGTCATGCGGGACGGGGGTGAACCAATGTGAATGAGGTCGGAACGACCGAATGGTGGGTTTGAACCTCGTAGAGGCTTCCTACGTACCACGCCTTGATATGGATCAAAGACCTCATAGTTCGAGTTAGTCACAATGACTAGCCGTCGGACTGGAATACAGTTTAAAGTCATGTTGGACGAAGGTAGAACTCAACGTGAATTGGATGGTGAGTGGGCATGAACCTCGTGGAGGCTTCCTACATACCATGTCTTGACATGGATCAAAGACCTCTTAGTTTAGGTGGGTGTGCAGTTTAATGTCATGCGGGACGAGGGTGTGCAGTTTAGCGCCATGCTGGACGAGGGCGAAACTCGACATGAATGAGAAACCGAGTAATGTGGATTGAACCTCATAGAGGCTTCCTACGTACCATGCCTTGACATGGATCAAATTCCTCATAGTTCTCTGAGGGTGGGGATCAGGGTCGGTGCTCACTCTAATCGCACGTGAGTCATGCTCGGTGTGAGAAACAAGAGGTTGCAAGGCCCTAAGGATCATGTCGCGAAGGATGCATCCGTGAGAAGCGAAGAGGGGATTATGCATTAGGCAGCCCATGGTGCTGGGACTTACTCCAGGATGGAGGCCCGAGGTGCGGCAAATCATATTGAAAGAGGGATTTGGGGACCAATGATGGGGGGTCCCTCGTTCCTTATCACGCCCTACACTGACCTTGGTAGTGGGGAAGTACGGAGATGCAGGGGTGCAGCCATCCGTTGGGGAACTAGGGTCGCCCTTCTCCTATGAACATACGCCACTATAATAAGGAGGATATCATCCCTTGTGGATGGGTGATTCCATTCCTGTGGAGACGAGTGGTGTAAAGAATGTTTGAGCTGGGGGGACCCTCCGTGAGAGGCATGAGGCCGTGTCACAGTTTAACGTCATGTGTTTAGGACGTGATTCTTGACAGTTTAACGTCCTCCAGCACGGACGAGGTGGGTTCACTCCTCACCCCTAGGACTTACATAACCGGTACCCTCCAGTCCTTGGGGAAGGGAAGGTACCAGTAAGGTCGTGGTCAAGGGGGGTTGTAGAGCAAACCATCGAGGGGTCCACGTTAGCGTGGCAATGCAAAGAAGCAATAGCCGTTAGTGTGCCTATGCGAAGAAGCATTAGGCGAAGCAACGCTACGAGTGGTATTGTCCATGGGAATTTCAAATCACATCGTGCAAACCTGGAGGGTCGCACGGGAAGAGGAATTTCCAAGCAAAGGAGTGTGCTTCGCGAAGCAAAGTGCCATGGCCTTAGCGCGGGGAATAGGTGTGAGTGGAGGGTGCTTCACGAAGTGGAACAGTACTCGTGGAGCACTGCCTCGCGAAGAAGGGGTGCCTCGCGAAGCAGGGTGCTGCGAAGCAGTGTGCTTTGCGATGTGTAGAGATCCTGCCTTAGCATTGGGATCACTAGTATGGGATGGGTGTTTCGCGAAGCCTAAACGCTCCACGGCTGCCCGACTTCCCTTGGGAATCCCCTTCCTTCGCGAATGCCCATGAGCTTCACGAAGGGCATCCCTCTCGGAAGAGGGGGTCAAAACGAGACCAAGCAATGGCGTCTTGCAAAGTAGAAGTACCTCGCGGAGCTCATGATTCCCGGGGGAAAAGGGTGCTTCGCGATTCGGGAGAGGAGAAGCTAAAAGTTCGGATTGTCTGTCTTCGAGACTCAGGGAGAGTCCAGTGTTTATAGGGAAGGGGCGCCACGAAGCAGAACTCGCGCGCCGCCTCCAGTGCTACGCGGCACACTCGCGAATATCAACGGCGTCCGCAAAGAGTAACCGCCTATGGAGCTTTGCGGCGGGCTCGCGAACATCAAATGTGTTCACAGAGAGTTACCGCCTCTGGAGCTTCGCGAGACCATGATGCTCGGGGCGCTTCGTGCCGGTGCTTCGCGACGGTGCTTCGCGAGGCAGCGTGCCAGCCTTCTTTTTCGTCCCTTCCTTTCATGCAATATTTTGGTGCCAACAGTATTCCACATGATTTGTGTCTTATGTTTTGACTTTGATATAATTTCCATTAATTATTTTGAAATTTTATCCCATGAAATGATATCACGATCTTTCATATGCATGATAAGACATCCAAATGTTATTTTATTATATCTTATGATTATGAAAAGATTATTATTTTTATTATTTACCCTTATTGATCATTTTATATCACCCATTCATATGTTTCTATTCCCCAGGTCATGAAGAATGATATTAATTATGATATGTCAAAAATGAGTCTAGTTAGGAATATATAAGTGGGTGAAAATGTAGATTCATTATGAAATAATTTTTTATGTTTCCTAGATTCTAAATAAACTAAACCTACATGGTCATGTAATGGATTTATTATATATTTTAATGAATATAATTCAATTTTTATGTAATATCATTTTTTTGTGTATGGGTCATTTTAGTTGGTATTAGAGGAATGATATAGTTATCCACTAGAAAGAAAGATGTAAAATTGTTAGTGAAAACCCCAAGGAAATTTCTAAGTATATGTTATAATATTAGTGGTTATAAATGACCATAAATAATATTGGATAAAAACTAAAGTGTCTTAAGTTAATATTTTATTCTTTATTATGTTGTCTTCCAATTAGGATTACTGTTTCTCACAATATGCTACTTTGTTTTAGTCAATCCCATGAACCCTAAGGAACTGCATTACAGATGAATGTGACGTGAAGAACAATGATTTTCCTCCTATGAAACCAAAAGTCCGGGGGGGCTGGAATGAAAAATATTGTATATATACTCAAGAAACATTCTCAATCTATGAATCACGGATGACTTCCAACCGAGAAAAGGAGAGAGCATCATTTTTTCCTGTCCTTCATGCATTAGCATCCACCTTCTTTCATAGGGTCATCTAATCCATAAGTGGATGAACAATGAATCAGTACCACTAAAAATATATTTCCAGTTATACAATGTTCTAATTATGATGATGTCATCTTAGCAGTCTATCATTTGGATGGTGAATCTGATCAATGGTGGAATCTTATCAAGAATATTAATAAAAGGGTTGAAATTGAGTCCATTGAATTGGACGAGTTCAGGAAATTATTTTTCAATAAGTACAATCCACTAATTCTTCGAAAAAAGATGGAAAAGGATTTTCTTGAACATAAGAAAAATGATGATGAATCTGTTGGAATCTATGAATAAAATTTTAAAATAATTTCATGTTACACTTCTGAAATTATTTTCCAAACTTATTGTAAATTTTATCAATCCATTAGTGGATTAAAACCATGTCTCTAGAGGGACTTATCCATAAGGGACATTAAAAAATCATGGAAATATTTTGATGTTCTCTCAAGGTTGAGATGGATATTTAAGTAACCACTATTGCAAATATGGCCTTTATTTGTTCTATTAAAGTCCATTTATAGTACTGAAAAATAATTTTTCATCTCAGCAAATATAAAGGTGGGTCCCTTTTATCAGAACTCATGAAAACCCGGATAAAAGTTAAAAACATTAAACAAATAATAAAAGTTGTAATCCAGGAGGGGCTTCAATAGTACTTGAAGTCCCCTTTAACAGTGGCCCCACCCTAGCACACATGCCACATCCTACATGCCCCCATCCTTTAATAGTGCCCCCCTTTAACTGTGCTTGCCATTATACCACCCGTGTGCATGACTGGCCTCCCTATGGATTTGAACTTGGGACCTGTTGCATGCACACCTAAGCCTTTAGCACTCCACCATATTTCATTTCACTTCATTTTATAATATATCTATTTAAATATATATATATAGTTATATTTAATCATTTATATATATATATATTAACATATAAATTTATAATATATATATGTAGCTATATGAATATATATATAGTTATATTAATATATATAGTTATATTAATATATATATATTTAGTTATATTAATATATATATATCCATATATTAATATATATATATAGTTATATTTTTATATTAATATATTTATTATTATATTAATATATATTTCTATATTTAGTTTTAAATACATTTATACAATTTTTTATGTTTGTGTTTATAAATAAATAAATACATTTATACAACATACACACACATGAAAATATATATATTATATGTGTATCTATATGTATAATTATAGATATTTATATATATTTGAAATATTTTATATTAATATGTACATATATATATTTGTCTAGAATATATAGATTATAAATTTCATTTTTTCAATACCGACGAGCACACACACATATATAAAAGTACACTTTAAATAGGTTTATAAATACTTTTATAATTGTATTTTAAATAAAATAGATATTATTATTTTTATTTATATAATACTTATATATTGGGAAATATATTTTATATGTAAATCTGCTTAATTATTTATTTATAATATTAACTTTTTATGTGTGAATATATTAAAAATATGTATATATTTTAATAAATTTTATTATAAATATTAGTACATTATGAGATATTTTAACAATCCATAAAAACCTGAAAAATAGAAAAAAATGGAGAAACCCTCATAACCAGTAAAAATTGTTAGATAGTGAAATAAACCCTAAACTTATGGTTACGACGAAAACATCGGATCTGAGATTCTGTTCCAGCTCTGTGACCAGTACAATCGAAGATCATCAAATTATACTTGATATGATAGGTGGTGGATGCAGAATGGATAGGTAGATCCTATTTTACAGTTTTTTTAAAAAATAGCTAACATGAAAAAAGTGAATGAAATGGAGGCTCCAAAAACCTAAAAAATAACTGAGTCGCTAAAATTAGAATAACTTCGGCACCAGTTGTCTATTTGATATCAGGGACTAGTAAAACATAACCCTAAGAAACAAACTACTATATAATAGGTGACGGAGGCCGAATAGACACACATCTCAGAAGTAGTTGTCATTTTAAGAAGAAATTGACAGTGTACCCGACATGGAAATGGAATTTTGGGGGCCTTATAGTGTATTTTTGGTGTTTTCGGGTCAAATAAATGATTGGAACTTTGTTCGCGTTATCCTACTGTGTAGTTCTCTTTCCTGCCTTCAATTTGATATATGGTAGAGCCCCAACGAACACCCAGAGTGAATGTTATGACCATTTCAAGTTGGAGTTTTTATGGAGTTTTATAACTGATATATGTGGATCCATCAAAAAGAGAAGGGATATCTATGGATCCATTAATAATAGATGATTCTGAATGTTGGTCGAGAAAAAAATGGTAATAGAGATTCGATGCTTTCTAGGTTTTGTTGGATATTTTTGAATTTTAGCGATGGATTTTTCATGATTATCTAATCCACTCACTCTGTTGAATCAGAAAGGATTTATGTTTGTATGGACGATGGAATGTGAATAGAATTTCAATGAGATAAAAAATAAGTTTATCCATTTCACCAGTGTTTACAATTCCTTGTACTGGAGAAATTTTTGTTATTTATAGTGAGGAATTCAAGAAACGGTTAGGATAGGTTATCAGGAAAAATGATATAGTGATAGCTTATTCCTCACGACAAATGAAAATCAACGAAAACAATTAGAAAACTCATGATTTTCTGTTTTTTTGTAATAATTGCATTAAAGATATGGAGGCATTTTCGTTATCATGAGATCTATGATATTTATACTGATTATAAATGATTAAATTATATTTTGATACAAAAGGAGCTGAATAAGCACCAAAAATATGGTTGGAGTTGATTAAAGCTTATGACTACTTAATACAATATCGCACTAGGAATGAGAACAAGGTGGCAGATACTTTGAGTTGACAAGTCCATGCTTACGTATCCCTGATGAGGATCATAATAGATACAATATATATGGATTTTAAAATGATGGATCTTGAAATTATAATGGAATGGTAGAAATATTATCTTTCTCAAATGAATGTTCAAGCATCTATAAGTGTGAAGATTAAGGATGGGTAGAAGAAAGATGTAGAGCTACAAGTGAATGGTAGAATTGTTCTTGAATTAAACATTGATTTTAATGAAATAATAAAGTTCAGGAATCGACATTGTATTCCTCCCAAACCAGAATTAAATAATGAGTAATTGGATGAGTCTCGAAGTTCATCATTATCTATTCACCCATGATGGAAACATATGTAAATTGACCTGAAATAGAATTTTAGGTGGGATGGAATTAAAAGAGATGTTGCGGAATATGTCTCTTGATGCATGGTTTTCCAGTAAGTTACAGATGAGAGATAGAAATGTAAGGGGATGTTAGAACCATTACCCATACCACAATGGAAATGGGAAAACATCAATATGGACATTTTCATTGGACATTCGAAAACATCCAATTTCAAAAATGCTCTTTAGGTTTTAGATGATCGCCTTGTGATGTCAGAATACTTCATTTCTATTATAAAGGATTTCTCTCTTGATCATCTTTCCAGGATATATTTAATGGATGTGGTACTATTTTTTTGAGTACCAATTTCCATTTTATCTAATAAAGATCCTAGGTTTACCGTGATGTTCTTGTGAAGTGTTTAGAATGCATTTGATATAGAGTTATGATTCAGAGATTCTTATCATCATCAAATAGATGGTCAGTCTGAGAGGAAAATTCAACCACTAGGAGACATGTGGATATAATACTCAGTGGATTTCAATGGTGGTTGGGATCAACACCTAACGTTTCTGTAATTTCATTACAATAATAGATTTTAACTGATAAATAGATTGATCCTTACGAATCCATCTAAGGAATGAAATGAAGAACTCTGACTTTCTGAGATGAAGATGGGGAAATAAATATATAATTACATGACCTTGTTGATGAAGTGCTAGAAAATTTCATATCTATTCAACAACAAAAATGAGAATCACACAGTAGAGAAAAAACATTATTCCAAAAACCAAAGAAAAGACCTAGATTTTGATGTGAGTTATAAGGTGTTTCCACAAATATCTACGTATAAGAGATTAATGAGATATAGAAAGAAGGGAAATTTAGGCCCTAGGTATATCAGTCCTTTTTAAATTCTAGATCGTGTTGGGAAGATAGATTACTGATTAGCTCTTACACCGAATATCCCTCATGTTCATTATTTCTTCCATGTATCTCTCTTGAGAATGTACACACTCGATCCATCACATGTACTAAACTCACATGTCATACCAATGGAGAAAAATTATTCTCATGAAGAACAACCGATAGAGATTTTGGATCATAGAGAAAAATTTCTACGAAACAAGACCACTCACATGGTTAATGTTATATAGGGTAACTAAAAATTTGTAAAATCTACATGGGATCTTGAGGATATTATGAGGGATAGGTATCCTCTTTTATTTGTTTCCATGTCATGAATTTCGAGGGATAAATTCAGTTTAAGGGCTGTAGAATGTAACTCTAGGATGTTCTTAAGAAATGTTATTGTTAAAAAATTTAAATTCATAAGTAGCTTGCATTTTACAAGATCATGAGTTTAAAGGAACCACGAGATTGCCTTAGTATTAAATAACCATTATAGACTAGATGTTATGTAAGAAGTAATATGTATAACTAAATTTTCGAAATCAATTATGTATTTATTGGAAATCATTTATTTATGAAAAATATAAATAAATATGATATTTTTATTTATTAGTGAATTAATATCGGAAATGAAATTAAAAACTTATTTTCATGAGTTATAATAGCCTCTATTTTTTAAAAGGGATATTTTATGCCTTTGAATGGATAGCCCCTTTTAAATTAGTACGTGGACACATTAATAATATTTATATGACAATATAAACATTTTATTTCATATCAGGATAAAAAAAATTACATTGGATGAATTTCTGATATTTTTTTGAAATATTTTACCTTTTTATGAATAGTAAAAATGCAATAAATTTTATGTAAAAAAACTTTTTTCATAAAAATAATTTATATGTTTAAAATATTTTAAAGATTTTTTAAATGTTTAATTATAATATATTTGTATCATTCAATATAATGTATGTCATTATAAAAAATTTTACAATAAATCGAGTTATAAAATCATTTCAATATTTTTTTAGTGATTTATCTTTTACAACCCGTTCTCCCTTTCCAACAATGGGATTAATTTTAAATTAATTATGAAAACTTCAATGATAAATAGTTTGAAAAATTGATTCCAAATTTGGAATTAGTGGGACAAAATTATGTTAATAGGTTACTTTTATTTATTGGACAATATGAATAGTAACTTCAGTAATTTTTTATTAATGCAGTTAAGGGTACATCATTTAATTAAAGGTAAACATTGTATTATAAAATTAACATAACACCTATTTAAATTATATTAAGTGATTAATTCGACCCTTATTATCTATGGTTCGAAATGTAACCCCTTAATGGCCAATTTCCCTTGAATATGACATTTAAATTATTAATATCATTGAATGTGACAAAATATCAGACTCTCTTTTTATATATGTATATTAAATATAATATATGGATAAAAGTGAAATAAGATTGAATATATGTAACATTTTAAAATAATAGAAAATTAAATACATCATATAATTTTTAAATAATTTTAGAAATTTAACAATTACCATTAAGGATGACACAATAGTGACACAGAAATTATTTTTTTATTAGAATTATCGAATAATTTATTTTAAGAAAATAAATAAAAATTATTTTTAATTAGATATGGTTTACATGAATTTTAAAAGTTATTATGACATTTTTTGAGTATATTCTATGTTTTTTAGAATTTATATTCTATATGGGATTTATTTAAAATCATAGAAACAAATTGTGTCCAAAATTACAATATTGAAATTTTAAAAAATAACATTTTATTACGGTTTTTAAAAATAAAAAAAATATTTAAAAATTAAAAATAAATTATTAGAAGTCCTAAAATATCATAAAATATCCCTTTATGGTTAATTTACACCATATAAGTAAATATTTATAACCATTATATATTTAGGATTTTTTTAGCACAATTAAAATTAAATAGATTAAATAAGGATAAATAAAAATTATAAGGTTTAAAATAAATGAATAACATGCCAAATGTTTATTGTTTGAGAGGATTTCAACCCATCCTATTCTTATTCTTTACATAATTCTCTTTTTTTCCATTTTAATTTTAAAAAATTCATATTAACTTGATAGTTTTGGTATTTCCAAATGTGCCCCTCCCCTCACTTATAAATGGGAAACTCTCCTCCTTAAATCACACCCCTAAAGACCTTTTAATTCCTGAAACCTACCCATTTAAATTCATAAATTTCATAAATTTTTCCTAGAGTCCACACTTTTAGAATAAAACTAGCCTATGAAGGCTTTTGTTCAAATCAAAATGAGATACTCAAAGAAGATGTCATTATTTTATCATTTTTTTCAAAATTATTTCCTTCTTCTACATTAACATCTTATGTTGTTTCCATAATAAGGTAGTAAATCCAATATCTTATTTTTTCTGATATTTTATTATAATTATGGGACAAATTTATACCTCCTTTTATCCTACCTATGAATAAAAATATCACTATGTGTGCGTACGTAAGGCTTACCATCTCATTAATGTGGTGAAATCAATTATTCAACAATATATAATTTTGATTGGTATAATGATAAGTATAATGTATGTAAATAATTAATTTGACATGATAATAATTTTTTATAATTAATATTCCATCCAATTCCATAACATTTAACTAGTAAGTGAATGATTTTATTTCTCATGTATACGCACGACCTACAATCTGCATGATGTGATGTGATTCATTCTACACTATCTTCATTAAACCACGATTATATACATGAACGAGATGAATAAATATGATATATATATATATTAATAATATCATTCTATTAATGATATATCTATAACCTTTGAATTTAAACATCAACTTATCTGAAAAAAACATGCATAAGAATATAACGTAGTTAATATTTGAATAAAGAGTGACAATGAAATGTTACAAAAAAATGGAGGATATTATAATAATATATGATATAATAAATATTATTATTATTATATACTAATTCAATAACATTATTTAAATCATTATACAAGTGGATAGGATAAAACAAAGGATATCCGACCTAAGGTAAGGGATAAATTTTCAATTTCCTTATAATTCGAGATTGTTTATACGTATTTTAATTAGTACAGTTGATTTTTCATGAAAATCCCAAATTAACTAAGTATGAAATACTATTTATATTCTTGTAAATTTTTTTAATGTCGATTTTACCCATTTGTGAAATTTTACTAAATCATTATAATGGAAAATTTTGTCGTTAATCGTTACGAAGTACTTTTATGACTTTTCGGAAAAAAAAGCATGAGGAGAATTTTTTTTAG
Organism: Viscum album; assembly: GCA_963277665.1. Classification (NCBI taxonomy): domain Eukaryota; kingdom Viridiplantae; phylum Streptophyta; class Magnoliopsida; order Santalales; family Viscaceae; genus Viscum; species Viscum album. Next base: position 1,505,406,663 of record OY728152.1, read on the forward strand.
TTTATACAGCATGAAAAAGATTATTATGCTTTCATAAATACCTATTTACATGAATCAAACTTTATAATATTTCAATTATATTTTCAATTAAATTAATTTCTTTTAAATTTGCATGGAATATTGAGGACAGAAATCTTTTTAAAGAAGAACAGATTTTTTCTTCATGAATTAATTTCATGTATTTTATCACAATTATTTTCCAGTTAAAATTATAAAGGGTTAGGTTTATATCCCCATTATTACATTGATTATAGTGTGTTTATGATGTAATTAATTTTATTAAATCTATTTATTTTATACAGGTTATGATGGAATATTATTTAAGAAACCCATTATTTTGTTCATTGAGATATGCTATGATGAATTGTTTTTGTTTTCATGGAACATGTAAGAATGATTTAATTATGAGATGGTTGGGACCTATATCTCTGTCCAATTAATAGGGTAATGTTTTAAATATCCTGAGATATACATGACTCAAATGGAATGTAAAGCTGGTTCAGTAATATTAGGCTAGAATGGAAAGAAAACATGGTTCAGTAATGGACTTTATCCACTATGATGGTCTTATAATTTAGCATTGACTAATATGAAATGATTTTATATTCTTATTTGTAATCCATAAATCATCATGCCATATGTTTTGACTTTTGTAATTATTTCTATCAATTCTTTTGAACATTTTTTCCATGACATGATACCACAATCTTTTATATGCAGGATAACACTCTCAGATGTTATGTTATTATGTATTATGATTATGATATGATTGATATTTACCTTGTTTACCCTTAATGAGTATTTCAGCTCACCCTTTCATATGTTTGATTACCCAAGGTCATGAATAATGGTATTAAGTATGATATGTCAAAAAGGAGTCTATTTATGAATACATTTTTGGGAGACAGCTTATATGTTTTATGAACCAGTTGTTTATTATTCAATGTTTCTAAATACACTATACCTCTATATTAATGTCACATATTTATTATATATTTTAAGGAAAATTAATCAATTTTGATGTAGTGTCAATTTATGTAAATTATGGGTCCTTATAGTTATGGTTCATTTGAATTCACCCTTATTCCAATTTTTATTGATACAGGTTCATCTCATTCATTTTTTACTTCTCGTTTGGACCATATTGTGGGTTTCCTAGTTGATATGATTACAAAAATGTGGAAACCTAAAACTATTCTTGTTCAAACACAATATCAAGCCTTTATGTGTAAATACTTTACCATAAAAAATTATAAAGGTGAGTTGATATGGGACTTCTCCATACATGAGATGGATGCCAATGATATAATACTAGGTATGTATTGGTTTTCAATGTTCAAAGATCATATCAACTATTATCCTAAAATTTTAGTTTTACAACTGATGATGGAATATAGATTCCCTATATAGGATATTATAATGAAATTATTGGTGTAATTGGAATGTTGGCACAAGAACTTGCAATTATCTCATTCCATTTTGATGAATTAAATTTTGAATCTGTAGATGATATTGGGATGGGTAGTTTTCTAGAAATTGTTGATAAATTTTTGGATGTTTCTTATTATATCTTCTTAATAATTACACCTATAAGGGAAGTTTAGTGTACGATTAATCTCTTTCTGGGTACCATCCTATATCACTATTTTTTTATCAGATGGATCCAACATAATTAAGGTGATTGAATGTTCCGTTAGAGTAACTGGAAAGAAGAGGGTCTATTTTTTCATGCACACCTCAATGGGAAGCATTGATGTAGTTTTTAAAAAGGTCAGATGTAACTCTAAGGCTATGTGTGGATTATCATAATCCAAACCATGTTAAGTTAACGAATAAGGATCAAATTTTGTTCATTGATGATATATTCAATCAATTAAGGGGTTCCTAGTGGTTCTCTTTAATTGAAATATGATTGGGATATCATAAATAGTGGGTTTGGAAGGAGGATATTCTAAATATAAATTTCATGAGTAGATATGTCCATTTTGAGTATGAATTTATTATTTTTGGTATTACGATTTAACTGTTTGTATTTTTGGAATTTATGAATAATATATTTCAAATGTATTTTCATTATTTTTAGTTTTATTTTTTCAGTAACATATTTTTGTATTCAAGTACTGAGGATGAACATGAGAAACACTTGGATATAGTGTTTTTAATCATTATGGAACATAATTTTTATGACAAATTATCGAAGTGTGGGTTTTTGATACAAGTGATATGTTTAATTTTTCATGTAATCTCTTAATGATGTGTTTTTATAGATCCAAAAAATAAATAGGAATTTATCTGTTGGACATGGCCAATGAATTTCTTCAAGATTACCAATTTACTTGAAATAATTGGGTTTCATCACACTATTTTCATGAATTTTCATGACTAGTATCACCTATAACAGATTTAAAAAGGGAAAATATTTTATTCCAATTGGATGATTAATATGATAAGTCCCCTCTAGAGCTTAATTGTTTCTATACATAAGCACTGATATTAATATTTCTAGAATTAGGACAAGGTTAAAGGGGTATTGTGATGCTTCATGATATTGTTTGCGATAAGAAATCATATAAGGAGATCATGTTATTACTATTGGATCATGGAATTTATAGTTTCATTATAATAACTATCCAAACCATGATTGGGAGTTAGTTTTTATTTCTTTCATTGAAAACATGACATCATTATCTCGTTGTTTATAAGTTTATGGATTTATGAATCGTAAGGGCTTTAAAAAAATTATCACACACCTTTTTTGAATCTGAGTAAAAAAAATGGATGGATAATCTCTAAATATATTAAATTTACTTGATGTAAACATTATGTAATAGAAATTTATTGGTGGATGAATTAATATGAATGTTATATGATAATTTTGAAAAAAAGGCGACAAATCAGTGGTAGTTTATGTTGATAATAGCTAACATGCACATTGTTTTTGAAGAAAGACGTTATGAAATGGGTTAAATTCTAGTTTCATAGATTCCTGATTTGTTGGAGATGGTTAACGAGTCCTAGAAATGTATATCTGATTTTGTTTCTATAAGATAAAAACTCAATGGTGGGGATACCATTGACGGATGAATGCTAGATGGGAGTCTATCATTGTGGTTTTGAGTTTATATGGTCATACTTATGGATTCATAGGAAAATAATTCGTCATGTTTAGAATTATTCATGATGGGTTTGTCATCATGGAACACATAATATATATAAGGCACTGAAATAATTATTTTGGGGTTTATCAGGAAAATAATGGTATTTTATATATATTTGAGATGTTTACCTTCTCAATAGGTTAATGTACCCACCCAACGACCAATGGGTATGTTACAACATTTAGTTATTCATGTTTAGAAGTGATAGAAGATAGTGAAGTATTTGGTGATATGTCTCCCATGGATGGTTCAGCTACAAGATTCTATATTGGTGATATTGATTCGGGTAAAAAATTCATCCCATTACATTCCTATTCATGAATCTCATACAGTGGAGGACGTTTCAAAAATATATAAATGAGAAGTGTTAAAGAGAAATGTCATACCATTTTTGATAATATCAAACCAAGATCCTAGTTACACATTTCATTTATAGAAATCCATACTAAAATCCTTGGGTATCAGTTTACTAGGAGAATGGTGTATCATCCTTAGATGGAAGTAAAATCAAAATGGATGATAAAAATGTTGGAAGACAAGTTGTGGGCTTGTGTAGTGGTCTTTCGTGGATCATGGGAGGAGTACATACTGTTAGTGGAGTTTGTGTATAACAACAATGATCATAACTCAATATATATTGCTTCTTTTGATGTATTTTATGGTTGCCTTTATCATCATCCACATAGTTTGGTAGAAAGAGGTGATACATCACTATTCAGTTCATGCCTTGTCTAATAGATGATGCAGAATTTTTAGTTGATCAGGGAAATGATAGAGACAGATCAGAGTCATCAAAAATCATATTAAAATCATCTAATATGGCCATTTTCCTTTGAGTTGAGTGAATATGTTTTCATTTTAATGTCTACAAGCCCTAGAACTCATAAATTTTTGAGAAGGGACATTTATATCTTAGATACATAGGCCCTTTTGACATAATTTAAAGTGCTTATGGTGTGGAATATTGGTTTTATTTTCAACCATGGTTCTTTTCAGTGCATATTTTGTTTCATGTATATTAGTGGAAAAGTATCATCTTGATCCATTTAATGTGGATTGATTGGATAAAATTGACCTATTTATAGAATATTTTTTGGTTCATATATTGTAAAAGATTGTGGATAGGTGAGAGAAAGTTTTTCATGGGAAAGCATCGATCTAGTGTGGGTTTTGGGAACATCGTTATATTCGTAAAAAACATTACAATGACAGAAGTAAATAATTATAAAATATCTCAACATATTTTAGTTTAATGGAGGATATCAACTATACTAGGATAGAAGGAAAATGGTAGGGAGAATTTAGCACCCCTAATTTCAAGAAAGTAACCCTTTCATTATGTATAATATATATGTATTGCATTTTGGTGAATATTATGTGATTTTGCAGGACTTTTTGATTTTTTTGGGATTTTCTTGAGGATTAAAAATTGATAATGGTTAGTATATATTGTGAAACACCTTTAGGAAAATGTGAATACGAAGATTGTGGACTCCGGGTTCGTGCACAGTTAGGTTCACGATTTTTCCAAGCTTTGCATCCACCCCAAACTAATCATGAAAAGTGTAACAAATAGGTTATGTATGGTTTGTGCACATTATTTATAACCATGTGACCCACCCATGAGAAAGGTTTTAAGAGGCAGTGTCTAGATCATAGTTTTCCAAAACATGTTCCTATACCTTGCGTGGTTAAAAATTTGATCCAAAAATTGTGGATACAATTCATATTATATCTTTAACCAGATTTTTTCCCTCACTTATGATACTGAAACTTTTTGTCTCTTTCAATATGTTTTGTATACCCTTCCCTTCGATCCGTAAGTGATTCATTGGAAAATCTCAATGTGATGAAGTTTATAATTCTCAAAAATTATATATTCTCGTTGATTTCTGAAATCACTTTTTCATCACTCACGTGTATTCATAGATCTAGCTTGTTGGGGATATATATTTGATAGTTTATGCTAGTAATTATTACATTTTGTTGTTGTATGATTATAAAAATATCTAATGATGGATTTGGGAGTTTTAGCCCTGTTTTGTTAGATAATTTTTGACAAGAATTTTTTTCCCAAATATTTTTTATGTTGGTGGTAGAACTCTTGAATCATCATGTTATAAGTTATTGTTTTATTAAAAAAATGTCTTAATTTTATGATTAAATCGTGATATTGATATGAAAATATTTCTATAAATTCTCATAGGTGAAGGTTTGTGAAATTAAGAAAATTGGTTTTCGTGCAACGTGTTTTATTTATGGACATTAAATTTATTATTTTAAAATATCAAATAACATTGATACATGGAAATGGTTTGATGGTAAATTTTTCAATAAAATAAATGGTTTATTATAATGGTTTTAAATGGTTTATTTGAAATTGGTTTTTGGAATAATTGATGGTGTCTGTTCATGTGTATTTGGGACGAATAAGGGTAGGGAGTTTTTCCCATCAAATATGGGATCGATATGGGTATGACCTATCCACAATTAGAAGGGTACACCAATTGAAGGCTTGGAGAAATTATGACTCACCACTGAAAATATAATGGAGGTTAGTGGTATCAATCAAGGTAGGATATATGGATATGTTAATTGTAAGGATTTATGCCAAATATAATTTTTAAATGAATTTATGATATTTTTCTGAGAGCTATTTGGTTGTTTTCGTGGAAACTATATTAGTTTGTAATATTTTGTTTGGGTGAAACTTCATGGATTTGATATAAACTATTTAAATTATATTATCCTATTTGAGTTTCTTTTTGTCTACATTCAATATTTTATTATGATATTTGTCTTGTTTTCCTCATTATACTCATATATGGTGATTGGTTATAGTTTGAATTTTTTCAATATTGTAATCTTGAAGTTTATAGTTTTTTATCATGCAGCATATAGATTTCCTTTGGTTATCGTATACTTGGTTGTTGTTGGATTATTTTCAAAGGTAAATCATCCACCATCATTATTGAACAAATTAGAAATCATTGGTAGATTTTGGTTCCTTGGGTATGTCATTTAAATCAAAGTAATGTCCCAACGCCTTTCCAATCCAATGGGGAGGGGGATGTTAAATCATTTATCCCTTGAGAGATGGTATCTATAATGTTTGTTTTTATTTTGAGAGAATTCCAGACCCCTCACAGATATTTCCACATTCCTCTATATGACTTCGTAATATAGTGATTACCTATGTGCTAGTAAAATATGCCTCTTCCACTATTTGATAAGAATATCGGACCTTTTCCCACAAGATTGTATAATATGATCAGATTGTACAAGATCATGATACTTGGAATAATACATACGGGAAATTAATCCATCACTCACTCTTTTTTGAGGATCTCAATAGTTTCTATATGATGACCATAATAAACACTACATTATGTATCAAAAACACTTCAGTAGTTGATGATCCTAGGGATACATATGTGATGAGCCTAAAATTAAATATCTGATATGAAAAGTAATAATATTAGATCAGAATAATATATAATCACCCTTACCATACATGTTAGGCCTATATTATTTTCCCATGTTATTAGTGTTAAAATAATATATTTAGTATGTTTTAGAGGCATAGGGGTGAGTATTTAACAAATTAATTCCCTTTTAATGATATGTGCCTAAAAATATTAGGTTATGCAATGAGCACTAGATTTCATTGAGTGATGATACATGGATTCCTTAGTATATAATTATAAGTAACCTTCTATGTCTATAATATAATTCATCAAGTTCTGAGGAAGAGGTTCTTCTGGAGATGTTCATAGATTTTACGTAGAAAATATCTTGGGATTCCTTTTGGGATGAATGTATGATTCAATATTTTTTTATCATTGAATTCCATGGGGTTTAAACATATAATTATCTATGTGGAAAACATATGATTTATTCATGGACACTCCTGATGAAGATAAATAATGATTCCTAATGTAACCAACATTATTTTACAATGTTTTTTAATTATTTGATCCAATTAATGGTGACCAACCTATTAACTAATACATTTATGTAATAAACCATTGTCACCATGATGATGTTGGTGGGATCAACATTCAAGAGTATGACATAAATATTTTAGGGACGATTGGATGAGGTAATGATCCCCATACATAAATCCATGGAATGAGGGGCTAATATCCAATAATTATATTTTGGTCAAGGATCCATCACCCACAACAATATTTATGGAAACATTTCTAACTAAGAAAAATACAAATTTGAAACCAAATTATCATGAATATGTAAGGAACAATAAAAGTATATTTTAATAAGAAAAAAATATCATTAATCAATTTAAAAAAACATTTGATAGGTGATACATATTCTATTCTAAAATTAAAATATAATTTATTTTTGTTCAGGATGTGTGGTATTATAAACCTAATGTGAACATAATGTAAAACACAATTTATTTTTTATTTCGTCAATTTATGTTGTAATCATATTTTGTAGTCCATGTTTGATAAACTAATAAATGCTGAAACTATTCATTTGTCTTTCTATTTAGGTTTGCATTGAACTATAAAATAAAAAATGTTTGTATGTTGATGGGTTCACCAAATTAAATTTTATCCCCGTAAAAAGAACATAGATACACTAGGAGGATCACTATTTTATTAATTTATGGTAAATATAGGGAATTATGGGTTATACCTAGAATAATATGTGTTTCAATCATTAGTGATTATGAAAAAAATTTATATATTCTTTTTCATGTCATCATGATTATCATGTGTCTTCCCTTGATGAACTAAATATTTAAGAGGGGAATTGATATGATTTTGAATGATGTGAAAATATAAATGATATATAACATTATTATTATTAAAATTTGTAAATTACTGTAGCATATTATACAAATATGTGAAGGATATGTATATAATATTGTTCAAGGATTGGGATATATTCCCCCTATTTGTATTTATATGTGATATTGTTCTAGGGTGGGAGGTACCCCCCATGTTCACGGTATTATGGAGAAAATTTCATTGTGGGGTTTTACACTTCTGTTAGTGTATTCATATGTGAGATTGTTCTAGGGTGGAGGTTCATTCCCATTTGGGTGTTTTTATTTAGGAAAATGTTATACGGTGGAATGTTATTCGAAATTGGGTGTTTGTATATATATGATATTATTTTTCGGTGGGGTTTTATATTCCACCTTGGGTGGTGATATTATAAAAATTATTCTTATTAGTAATAGTATCACCTTTGTATATATATATATGAGATAGTATTTTGGTGGGGAATTATTCACCACTATGTTTTGATTCATCTTCTCTATAGACATTTTATAATGGAAAATCCATCTATGGTGAATAATATGTGTCACAATGGAACTTGAGTATCGACCGTGGTTTATTTAAATATGAATTCACATATTTATTTCCTCATAATAGTATGGATTTTTAATAAATATATATTCAAAGACACCATTAGTGTGGCCTAGTAAGATTTACTCACACACTCACTGGGACGTTGTGGATAAAAAAATGTATATAAATTTTGGATTGGATAATAGCAGTGGATCAATGATTAAATATTAAGATAAATAAAATATTTGGAGGTGGAAGGCCAGTGATATCATGGAATAATGAAAAAAAGTTTCTTATTTTTTATTTTCTTTGGATTATTAAGGAACATGTTTTATATGACCTCACCCTAGGGTACTTGATTATATTTTTTTGATTTGTAAAAAAATATACAATAGTGCTATTTCATATGGAATTGGATGATATATTCATTTATTGGTTCACAACATTGAAATATTCATTAAGTAGTTTTTCGAGGGGTTATTGTTATAATTTATTTAATTGTTATTCATGGTTACTTGTTCTTGGTGCTAAAGTAATTAAATGTTTTTTATACATCCAATTCTAGTTGAAATACTATAGTGAATGATGTAGTGTACATCATATATAACGTGTCTCAGTGTGTTAACGATGGAGGTGTACAGGGCTATTGACGTTATAAATTTGAATATTAGCCTTGTTTATTTTATATTATTTTACTATTTGTGCATGGTATAATAGTGATAAAATAGTTTGGTCTCTTGGTATGGATCTTGTGGTTGGTGACTTCTAACCATCCTATGAAGTAATACTAATCTACATGGAATGTGAAAATTATTCTTGGTTTTCACATTTATGGATGTGTTATATTAATAAATATGATGCATAGGATTTTAAAAAATTACATATTTTATTTAAATATTGTACTTGGGTTTTAAAATGGAATGTTTTTGTTCATAGTAGAAGGAATACTAGACATAAACGGTATTTTTGTTCTACATGTGTTTTGTTACTCCAATTATGATATAGGGGTATGCTATTTAATGTTTTACCAACAACATAGACAATGGTATTCTATATAAATTTTTTGAGGAAACATTATTTAATAATTTCCGTTGATTGCTTTATTAATTCTACATATTATTATTTATCTTGTTTTCTAATTGGTATAATTAATTTAAAATTATAATTAAAGAAAAAAGGGTCCCTTGCTAATGAGTTTTGTAAATTAAATTTATTAAACCACACTTGTCATTCATCAATTAAAATGCATAATTTAAAGTATGTTGATCCAATATGTATTTTATAATGATACTATTATTTTAAAGATGTGTATAGAGATAGTGAAGGGTTTTTGGTTACTTTATGATATGGGGTGTATGTAGAGATGTTTTTTCATTCATGTCATTAATTTCCTTTATTTATAATATTTATAACAGTGATATAAATTTTTTATAAGAACATTGTCTCTCACTATAAAAACATTCCACCACTAAAACCCCCAGTAGAGCTCTAGGAGGGTGGGGTGTTATGGATATAAGAATTGGTTATCTCAACCACATTGTCTTACCAACACATGTTTTCAAAAAAACCAAATACCGATGATAATATTTGTTAGACATTTTTATGTCTTATGAATTTGATATAAATAGAGAGCATATTTTTTACAGCATCAATGATTTAGTATATGTGGGAGTTTTAGATTTAGTATAAACATGTGTTCATGGTTATGGGTGGACCTAAGGCTAATGATATTTTTGTGGGGTTGATAATGGATATATTCAATCATTTAGAGTCTCCCCCACCCCGACGGGATGGTGAATTAAAGAACCAATATGTCACAAGTCTCTATTATGCACAGATTATATGTCTTGATGTTAATTTAACATCATGATAGAATATCATGTAAGGATCTAGATGTTAATTAATTTTTTAATTTCTTCCGAAATATGTAGTGTGAGTATTTTTTTGTTTTTTTCTGTGAGAATATGTTTTTTTGTTCTACGATCATATCATTTTCCTCAGTGATGGGAAGAGGCAATGGAACTTTGGAAAAAATCCACTTATTTTTTATAATATAAGATTATGAAATATGATAACATAACTCACATATAAAAATTCATAGTTGTCACTAACATGCCCAAATACCTTGGTACCTAGATAACCAAGCCATACCCAACATGACCTGAAGGGTGTTTGTGATCCCTAGGGGTTAGTGACTTGAACCTAGAATTATACAAGATATATGTGGGTACAGTCTTCCCACACAAATAGTGGAAGAAATATACAGAAGTAGGTATTCTAGAAATAAAAAACCATAGGAAGAATGGTACCAGAAGACAAATTGGTATATAAATCCAATGATTAACCACAATATACTGTAAAAATGAAAGTTAGCAGCCCACTTATTAAATTAAAAAGATCATAAATCCAAAAAATCAACAATCACCACCTACATGTTATTATTTTCCATTCCATTAATCTTTCAGAAGGAAGTATACACAGACCTAAAGGCACGGGTAGGTTTTCCGCTAAAAGCTAAGTAGGGTTTCACTGAGGATTCTGTAATAAGATTCCGATATAATAAACTAAACTATTCTTTCAATTTTATATAAAACATGAATGAAAAAAAATTTATGAAACCATAACATTTTATACAATTGAATTGATGGAAACATTTTAGACCAATGTATTAATAAAAAATTTAATGAAAATAGTATATTTAAATTCACAAGGAAAATGTAAATAAATTTTAAAAAATAATGGAATATATCTAAATAATCACAAATGAGCAACATGTTCAACATCAAAAACGTTTTATAGTTCTAGGTTATGTTACACTTAAATACAAATATAATCAAAATTGATATATTCCCACAAATCACTTTAACATTAATCAAATATGACTAAACAACATCCTTTAGAGGATATGATCATCAATTAAGATTATGTTATAGCTGTATGCATCAATCCATTTATATGATATTCACATCCCATATTGTTTTTCCCTATGAACTCACAAACAACTTTGGCTTTCATGTGTTCAAACAATAATCGATAATGGGAATATTATTTCAAAGGTAATAAAATGACAATTTCCCCATTTTCCATTTATATATTTCAATTTCTCTTTAAAAACTAATAAATGTGTTTCAATAAATTCATACCTTTTATGGGATAATAAAAAATGGGTTTTTATCAAAACAATTTAATTCATTTCCACATAAAAAATTTCAAAAAATTCAAATTCCACAATTTCAATAAAATTCAAATCACACCCTAAATAAAGAAAAATTTGGGGTTTTCTCCATTTCTCATAAAGAAATTAATTTCATATACCAATATACAATAAAAGTGGTTTTCAAAATATAATTTAATCCAATTTAATTTAAATAAATACATTTAGGGTTGAATAATTTGGCAAATAAAAAATGGAACAACCTACCGAAATAAATAAATAATGACTCACAACACCCTCTATGGGAAAATCCAATAAAGATCATTGGAATCATATATCCAGGATTCAATCATATATTTAGTATCTAAAACAAAAAAATATTATATCCTAAAACAACATGAATTTCTATTAATCCTTATTGACTATTCAAGAAGAGATCAAGAGATAAAGAACATGAGAACAACTATTGCCACAGAGAGACAAATGATGTACCCCTTTCATTGATTAGAATTGTAAATGGTTTTGAGGATCCAATTTTGTTCTTATTATATATTAATACCTAATAAATAACCCAACCCCATGTTAGGGTCAACCAGGGTTCTAAATGGGAGTTTGTGAGTTTTTTTTGTAAATTTTCTGAAATAATGAATTATGTAAGAACATATATTAAGGAAGGGACTCATGGGTTTCCAATCCATAAACCATAAACATAAATACCTCTAATGGGGTTCTTTATTTCAACTAGGTGGGAGTATGTGTTATCAAACCCTATTTCAAATATGTAAACAAGAACTACATATTTTTTCATGGTTTTCACTAAAAGGGTGCGCGTTTTGGGAAATATGGGTGCTAACTATGTATATCACAATATCCTTTCAAAATATTCCAAATCACACTAGAACCACCCCTAAACTAAACCCAAAAAAATAATTATTAAAAATAGTGTTGAGAAGTTCCTAAAAATAGTGACATAATGATAAAAAAATACCAATCATAGAAGCTTTTTGTCACCAAAAACCCTATTAATAATTATCCAGGCCAAAAATATGAGGCCACTTATCTCTCATAAGAACCTCTCTCTCTACTAGGTATAATGAGTATTTTATCTGTGTTTACATTATTCTGAGACCAATAGTTTTATCGTCCAAAAATAACCTTGGATTCATACTCACTTATCTTGAATGGATGTTCAGTCATGGATAGGTCATGCTCAACATCAAGATCACTCCAGCTAATAATGATATGGATCATAAAGATTATTTTGTAGCAGAGTCACATGGAATGCATTTTGTATCAATGTCAATTGTGGAATAAATTCTAAATCTTAATCCAATTTACCCACATAACTGTAAATAAAAAAGGGTCTATAAAATAAAGATAAATATTCCCCAACCTCCCTTGTCGTTAATGACCTAAACAACGTCAAACATTAAAGAACACATAATCACAAACTGGAAAATACAACATCTAATAATTATGATCAGAATAATAAATATTCTAGAATTGTGCAGTCCAAATCCTTTTATTAATCTACTAAATCTTTCGTTTCATCTTTTGATACAATCTCTATCCAGCCAAGGAACATTCAATGATCTTTGACCAACATAACAGATAATCTCATGGTCTACCATACAAGGCCTCAAAATGATCCGTAATGATAGTAGATTGGTAAATATTATAATATGAAAACTCAAGAATGCCCAAATGGTCATTCCAAACTCCACAAAATTCAATAATTCATTCATAAATAATTTCCTCAAGATTTTAGATAGACCTATATATATAGTCATCTGACAGCGAATGGTAAGTCGTACTCAAATGAACTTGAGTTCTCATTCCCTTATGAAGGCCTCTCCAAAAGAGAGATGTAAACTGATATTCCCTATCCAATACTAAAATGCATGGAAGATAATGTAAACAAAAAAAATCATTCACGTAGAAATTTTCCATATCCTATACATTGATAGTATCATGAATGGGTAGGAACTGAGATGATATAAGTATCCCTTAAATCACTACCCATATAACATTAATAATTCTTTGGGTCTGTGAAAAGCCAACAAAAATGTTGATAGGGTCCTAATACCACTTCAAAGTGGGAACTCAAAGTGAATAAAAAAACAAAAAGGTCTTTAGTACTGGACCTCGACCTGTTGGATCATATAACAACTCGCGGAAAAAATCAGTAAATCTTTGTATCAGACCTGGCCACTATAATCTTAGTTCATATCAAAGAACCTATTTGTGGTTCATATATTCACTCCCCAATCGATATAATAGAAATACCGTATAACATCATTCCTCTAAGTATAAGGTATTCTGTACCAGTTCTAGAAATTTATAATACACTATATAGAAAATGACCACTCATCCACAGTCTCCATATAATAAATAGAGTCTCTAATTCAGTAGAACTCATCATCAAGATTATGTTCATGAAGAATCATTTATAAAAAGTGATGGTGAACTAAACACTAACAATGGAAACCTCGTCCCTAGATAACCAGAGAGCAATATGCACCTTTTCAAAAATATCAATCAAGTTCTACTCTTCTCATAATTCTTTCATGACCACAGAAGGAATTGTATTTCTCAATGATTCCTCAGAGGAATTACATTTCCTTGTGTTATTGGAAATTTCAATCTCTTTATAATTTTGTAATTCCACCACATTCCTCTAGAAGAGACTCAAATATTTTTTAAAGAAGATATATATCAATCTATTGTGGTTGGAATACATTGTAATCCTTTCACTACAAAGGTAATGTAACCAAATCCTAATTTCCAGCATCATAGCTATACGTTTATAGTCGTAGGTTAAGTAATTATTCTCATGTGGCCTAAACTACTGAGATCCATAGAAACCATGTGACCCCCTTGTACAAGAACACCTCCCAAACCTGAAGATGATGCATAAAAAGACACATAGACTTATCTGATCAATGGAAATGTCTACATTAGTGTAGTATTCAAAATATGTTTATGCTCAACAAAAGAACTCTGACATTTCTCATCCCAAGAAAACATTACTCCCTTCCATGTTTTAGTAGTAATAATAGAATCCACATTTGAAAAGTTTTTTAAAAACTTGAAATAATATCCATCTAAATCTATAATATTTGAATCTTGGAAACATTACATAGTTGTTCCCCTATCAAGAAATTCTTCACCTTTTCAGGATCTATTGAGAAACTATGTTCTGAAACCACATTTCCAAAGTACATCACTTCTCAAATACAAAAATTAATATTTGTTTAATGCATAAAGTCAGTTATTTTTCAATATTTCTAGAACTTATCTCAGATGATGCACACTATCCTCCATGTAATTAGTGTAAATATGGATTTCATCCATGAAACCTACTAAGAATGTACCAAGATACTCATGGAATGATCTGTTCATTAAATAAAAAACTCTAAAGGATTATTGGTTAGACCAAATGGAATGAAAAGGGACTCAATGATTAATAATCAAGAACCTATTTTCCCTATCCAACTAGTTAAATATATCATCTATCCATGTGATCATATCCTTATTATTTGTAGTATGTTTATTGAGTATATTATAATAATAGATGGATAAGTGACCCATCTAATTTCATATAAAAGAAAATCACCACCACCCATGTTTACACACCGAAGTGTATGAATCCATTCTTTAAAATATACTCGAGCTCATTATTAAACTCTTTCATTTCAGCTGGTTCAATATAATAATAAGGAATTGATGACGGTTAGGTACCTGATAATATGTCAGAAAATATCTCTCCATCTCATATCAGGGACAAAACAAATAATTTGGAATGAAAAATGCTGGGAATCTTGATGAAAACATTAGGGATATCATTTATCATGTTCTTTTTCATATTAAAAGTGTACAAAAATATTATATTTCTTAACACTGGAAATGAATGTGTTGCTATAACTGACCTAAGTTGTGATTCTTATTTATAGAAACAAATCCACCCATTGGTTTCGGTATATATTACCCTCAAATTATATAATTCAATTTGGGATTTATTAGAAATGAGTTAATCCATTCAGAATATGAAATAAAATGGTTTAATGTTGATAAAAAATACACCAAGTAGATGAATATCTAATAAAGGTAATGTGTATGTAGGACAACATTGACCATTATATATGTTTACTCTAAGGGTCATAGTAATATCCATTACATAGGTTAAAATTTCAATATGATCATTTATATGACTCACAATAGGGGTGAAATGACCAAATGAGATGAACCAATATCAAATAAAATAGTCACCAAATATGAGGAAATAATGATGGTACCTCTCACTTTCACTAAACCTATATCTTCTTCCTCTATAGATTCTTCCAGTGTGTGAAGAGGCTTCATTGTAGATGTATGTGGCCAGAACGCCTCAGTCCATGATGATTATTTATTTTTCAAATGATCTTTTTAGCATGGATGATCTCATTCCCCTACATGGAGAAAAAATAGGCATTAAAGATCTTCTATAAGTGACCAAAAATCCACATGGTCCACATACCTTGGCTTCCTCAGTGCAAAACTATTTCGAGTTCATAGGGTTTTTGCACTAGTATAATTCCAAAGTTCGTATATCAAACACTGGAGAAGGTCTACATGAATCCTATTTTCAACATCTTTCCCAAGACTCATTATCTATACTATTTAGTTTCAAGGGACTCACCAAATATCCTACGAGAGAAAAAGTAACTCTTTTTAACGTTAATTTTTTTTATGTCCATCTCAACCATCAATGCAATATCCATCACGTCATTATTAAAAGAGAGATTTACTAGTAAAACTAGAGAAATAATATTAAATGAAATCCAATATTGAATTTTTGAGTCACCATCTCCTCGTTCGATATAATCTCATTTGAAAATTTTAAAATCTCGGCAATGTGATTTTCATATTATTACAAAATATTATCATCCAACTTAATATGAAAAAAAATATTTCCTTATCCAACAATATAGACTCTAGATGTTGCTGGTTAGTGAAAATATGTATATACCCTTTCAACTCTAAAGTCATGTGCTTCATCTCCATCACCATTGTATCCCACCATCTCCTATATGTACCTTAATCATGAAGGTGTAACATTTCACCTTTATAGAATTAATAATTTCGAAGAACATAAATAAATTCTCAACCCTTACCAACCAATCCTCAACCTCTAGAGGATCACTTGAGATTTGGAACACTGCTAGATCATGGTGAAGGAATTATTTAGTATAAACACTAAATTCAAATATCTGATGATCAAAAGTAGATCCTAAATGGGAATAGGTTTAGGTTCTTGTCCCTATGATTGGATAGAACACAAAATAATTTCAACCATATTCTAGTCCATGGGAGGATTCACCCTATGTGGTTTATTATAATCTTCTTCCTGGATCTAATACACATGTCTTCTTAGAGGCATGATTCTACATAACATCAACATAAAACATTGAATACATTAGAATTTTATGCATATTAACACTCAATCAAGAGAAATAGGGAAAAATTAAGATAAATAGTTAAAAATATTCAGACATTGATCCATCTAAATCAATAGTAGGATAAATACTAGATCAAATCATCAAAACACATTTCCAAAAAAACATCCATAGTGAATTAGGGCCAATTATAGTGAGAGATGGCTAGGCACAAACTCATAACTTCCACTTATGTCCCAAAAAATATCTGAAACTACATTGTGACATCAAATAATGTTTCTTAACATTCACCTATGATACCAAATTTTCATTAAATTCCCCATATACCCTGATACCCTGATAACCAAGATGGTCCCAACAAGACCCAAAGGGTATTCATAATCTTTAAGGGTTGGAAACTAGTACCTTAAATCATACAGGATAAAGGTGGGAAATATTTTTCCACACAAATTGCACATTAAACAGATACAATTCTGTATTCTCAAAAGAAAACATTATTGGGAGGACAATACCATAATTCCAACAGTTATATAAATAAAAATTACAACCACAACGCACCATAAAACCAAATGATAACAACCTAACTCCCATTGAACACGTATATCCAATACCAAATATTAAAACCACATTCTTCATTTGGTGTGTTTCCATTGATTGAACTTGGTATAATAAAATATAAAAACACTCAATGGAAAAAATTGGGTGTGAGGTAAAATCCTTGTATGGTCTCAACAAGGATTCTATAATACCAATCAATAATAATTTATTAATGATAGTTTCAATTTCAAATATAATATTTTTGGAAATACAATTTCATATCTAAAGAAAAAAGGTTATTCATTTCTATTGATGGAATCATTTGAAAACAATTTCTTAATAAAAAAATTTTAGAGAAAATTTATAAAAATTCACAAGTCAAATGATAATAAATTTTAAAAACATGAAAATATATCTAAAAAATCACATATGGGAAACATGCTCATCTTCTAAGAAGAATTATAGTACTATGTTATAGGATCCTTGTACACATATATAATAAAATATTATGTGTCCACCCATGTCCCTTCAACGCTGGCCAATGAGGTCTAACCAATATCCTATTTGGAATAAGATCTACAAATAATTTTATCTTAGATTTAAAAGTGTCAATATGTTATAGGGAAATTATCATAATAGAATGTTTTTTTCTAATGATTCATTAACTAAATTGGATTTCATGTTCCCTAACAATAATAGATTCCTGGAAATTATTTCAGAAATTTGTAAAACACAATTTTCCCATTATCCATTTCCATATTCTAATTTATCCTTAAAATACAAACATGGGATTTCAATAATTTCATGTATTTTTCTAGGATACAAACATTCGGTTCTTATAAAATCAATTTAAACAATTTTCTTATAAGAAGTTACCCATTTAAATTTTTCAAAATCATATTCTATAATTTCCAACTAATTTCAATCACCCCACAATTCAGTGGATTTGGGTGTGTTCACTAATTTATAAGGACAAATAAATTTAAAATACCAATATAAATTAGATTTTGTTTCCAAAATACATTTTAATGTAAATTAATTTAAATAATTACATTTTGGGTAATATCAATTTTCTAATCATAAATAGAACCTCCTATCGAAATATAGATATCACACCTCAAAATACCCCCAATGGGAAACTATAACGAAGAATGTTGGAAATCAATATCTGATAATCAAACCAAAAATCAGGATCTAAAACAACAGATATTCTATCCTATAATAATACCAAAATATTTCAAAACCTAAGGTAGTGAGAAGAATATATTGGGTATACTAAATGTGAGCATAACTCTTACCAGGGTGATATTGGTCGATGTTCCCCTAACATTGATTCGATTCTAAAATGGTTTATAGGAGAAAAAATTGGATTATGGGAGATCGAAATACTTAGAAACTCTTCTGGCTCAGAGTTAGGGCCGAGGGAGGGTCTAAATATGGGTTCTAGGATTTTTTTAATACTTTTATGAAATAATAAATCTTCACATGCAGTTAGCTGGGCAAGGCAGCAATGTTTTCAATATTATGCACCCAAACCATGCACCCCTCAAAAGGGTTTAAATTTCTTAAAGGTTCAGGCACAATTTTTCCAAACATGAACCAAACATGAGAACCGTTAAATTATGGGTTTTCACAGTTTTCACCTACATGGAACACAGTTTGGGAAAATTGTGTACAAATCATGCATAAACTAAGATCCTTCCATTGTTTTAGGAATTTCACACCAAGAACCTCTATGAAATAACAAACAACTGCATCATTAAAAATAGTACCGAGGAGTGTATTAAAAGTTTAATGGGGTGGAACTGTTGATATGGAGAATAAACCCATAATATTTCAGATGAAACTAAAATAAATAAGTAGTGTTAGTCAGTTAGTATCTATAGACTGGACTGAAAGTATATCCATGGGAAATATAAATTTGTTCGTTTTATCATTCATTAAAATGTGGCAATGGATATAGTATTCAAAAAGGAATTTTATCTATTCCACTGATGATTTCAGGGTTTTTAATGTGCATACTATGCAGTAGGAATAATAAATCTTATTCTTAGTGTATCTGAACCCAAGTCTTGTCAATATTATAAAGAAGTATGTGGAACCTATAGCAACATTTTTTGAGTTCCAGATAGTTTGAATGTGACTAGTGATGATGATATATTTCATTTTATAGATCGAGATCATGTGTACCACGATCATATTTAATGGTTGAATTCCATGATCCATTAATGAAGAGGTTCATGAAACAATTCCCAAGTCCTAGTGTTATATCTAATAAATAGAGGTACATATCAAGGGAGTCAAACATGAATGGATGGGTATGGTTTTATCTAGTCATATAATATTGATCCTAATCCTAACGATAATGATTTTTAGGTATCTAAATTGAAAGCTATGGTTTTATAATATTCCACCTTGGAACCATCATTATTTAAAAAAAATATCAATTTCAATCATATAAACTATCATTTTTTATCTCTTGTGGATAGCATTTTAGTACCTATATTGGGTGATGTTAATCGATACAGCTTTAGGGGAATTGTATTCAATTATTTCGATGTGTCTTGAGGGTTCTATATAAATCCTCATTTTGGTATTATCTTACGATTTATTCCTTTTAGAAATTAGAAGTTTCATCATGATCTCATAAATAAAAGGTCTATTTTTATAACAAAACCATATAAAAAACTATAGTTCATAGTTATAATTCATGTCCAATGAGGGTGAATGTTATGATTATGTCAATTTTTGATATTTACATGAACTTCATAGATGACATGGTTATTAGAAGTCATATGGGACAAAAACTTATATTCAAATTTTCATTCTAGATTATGGGGATATGTTTTATATTGTTTCACCAACATTGGTGTCCAATTTTAATGAGGATTTCATAGGATTTTCACCCTAGTGGGATGTTGAGTTCATGATCGAGCATTTACCAAACATAAATCATATATATATTCTAGTATATAGGATATAAAATCGTGAGATTAATAAAATGGATTCATAGAGATATTATTTAGAGGTGAAACTGGTAATATGGTTGTGTACATCATGTTGGGTTGATAAGGTCTCGTTCACTAAGTGGGGGTGGGGGGTTTAAAAATGTGTGTTTATTATAGAATGATGGACAAAATGATTGTCAAGAACTAGTATATAAATCAATGTAATAATGATTTAATCGACCTAGTGAGATGGGAAAGGGAAATATAAAATACTAATTTTATATTATTTCATCATTAGTTGATATTAATTCCTTCAAATATGTATCTTGTTTCGTTAAATCTGTGGAATTCCTGAGTAACATTTAATTTCATTCCATTTTATTAATTTAATGATAGTTCATATATCCTAAAAAAAGTTAGTATTACCCATTAAAAATATTATTTTTGTGACATTTCCATAAATATTAATCTCATATACTCATTTTTATGGAGGTTCGGTCTAGGGATTTAGATCACTTTTCATGTATACATTAAAATCATTATTTTTATATTACTCTTTTGTATTTCCTGTATCGGATTGATCTGGTGAACTTCTGGGGGTACATGGTATTATATAAGGTTGTATCAGAGAACCATAAGAATGATGAGTATTTGGATTCTTATATGTTGTCAAAGAACATTATATAGATGTGTTCATTCAATTGATTTTTTGGTCAAAACTAAAGAGACATTAGGTAATTTATCAAATTGAATAATGGGCCAAACATTTCCTAAAAAGATATTAATTTTTATGAGATGAATAATCATTATATAACATTATAATCCAAGAAATAACAATTATGTTTTAACATATTTGAAAGAAAAAATACGTTAAAAATGGGTATAAAAATGATATACATCATCTATAACATAGTTCTAGAAAACTAGCACAATTAATAGACATATCATTATTAAAAACATTCTTCATAACATGGGGAAGGTGAAACATAATAAATGGTGAACTAGGATCCAAAATATGGGGAAAGAATAGGTTAATAAAAGTCATATTATTCATTAAATTACTATTGGGGTAAGAGAAAAATATATTGACAATTGAAAACTGTAGACAAAAAATAATAGGCCAAAAACATATTTCATTGAATAAAACATGGATGTTCTAAATACATTTAACATAATGGATTCAAATAATGTGATCCATGAATGAATATAATTGGTATTTGGTATTTTTTAAAACAAAAAACTATAGAAAATCATTCCCTTAGTAAATATACACTTACAATAAGTTTATAGTGGATTGGGATCAATCCTCATTCCATCATGTCAATAGTTAAGGTCCATTATAATTATTGTCTCAGTGTACAGAGTTTGTAACTAAACTGGTCCCCTACACATTCTATTTCAAATAATATCTTCAGATATCTATCATTACCTAATGCATTTGAGGGCTATATAAGTCTTGTTTCACCCATCACAAAATCATAATTCATTTATCTATGTTATACAAGATTTGAAGACCTTCATTATATAATCATATCATATCCCAGGGAAAAGAAACCTAATTCATAAACATTTCATCATCGCATAGCCTGGTCAAAAAAATTGGTAGTATAAAAATATCATAATCTTGAAAATGTGCCATTTAATTAAAATAAAAAATAGTATCACTAGATTATAAACCCCAAGTAATTATATGTAACAATAACTGTTATTATTATAGATGAAAATATATGTTAAAATGTTACTAGAATATTTCTTAATGATAATGAAATTTTCTTTTTAGAATTCTTAATTTAAAATTCAAAAAATTTCATAATATTTTTAAATTCAATATTCATGGGAAATATCACTGGAAGCATGTAAATGATTCATCAAATTATTGAGTGGCCATTATAGTGTGTAATTTCATTATTTATATAATAATTAAAACTATTATTTTTTCATACCTTCAGAAAAAAGTAATTTGTTTATAAAATTAAATGAAGAAGCGTTTGAATCCATTTTTTAATAATATAAATATGGTAAAAAATAGATTTAAACAATAATTGAATAATATTCAAAAATAATTTTCATATTATTATTTAAATCATGGATATATATAAAATATTGCTTCTTGGAAGTGGAGATATAAGGTCATCATTTATTAAAAAACATTGTTAACCACTTTGTGTACCAAATTTTGGAAAACAGTTCTAAAACAAAAAAAATATAAAAAATAACTTGATTAAATAATATTATGTGTTTTTATAAAAAAAACGTATCATAGTATTTCACTCAATTAATATTCCATCATAAAAATATTATTTATAATTATAATGAAACATAAAATTCCCTATATCTAGTTCAACATTCCTTGAAAACACTATAACCTCATTTGTGATAAATTTTATATAATTTTAATTCTCTAAATTTGATTTATGTAATTATAATATAATATAATATCCCTATATATCATCTAAAACAATTTATTGATA
Source organism: Viscum album (assembly GCA_963277665.1). Classification (NCBI taxonomy): domain Eukaryota; kingdom Viridiplantae; phylum Streptophyta; class Magnoliopsida; order Santalales; family Viscaceae; genus Viscum; species Viscum album. Next base: position 1,505,429,690 of record OY728152.1, read on the forward strand.
ATTACATATTAAATCCACTATTTCTTTATGTTAATAATTAATTTTTAATATATGCTTTGGTTTGAAATATCATGTCCTTATAAATCGACCATAGGTCAATAATATATAGAATGATAAAAATAATATAAAAATAATATATATATATATATATATATTTATAATCATTGATAAAAATTTGATATAGGAAAACAACATAGACCATTCTAGGAGTTAGTTGGACGTATGTACATATGAACATTTTAATTTTATAAGGTATTTATGGAAATACGGAAAAGAAATATTTCACCTTTAAAAACACATAATAATGTTATCAATATCATATACATTATTTCCATCATATTAATCATTCTTTGATGATGATTATGAATAATTAATTATATCTCAAAGTGGAGGTGGCATTCTTGAGTTACGCATGAGAGACAAATTCACTTACCATTTGGTGAAAGATAGGTTGTATAATGGTGTTTACAAAATCATAATATATATATATATATAATTTAAATATTTTATTTTATGGGAAAAAATATATATACGGATTTAATAGAAGAGTAAATAAATTAAAATATCTCAGGAATGATAATTAGCTCTTCTTTGGTTGACCTCATTAGTATCTTTATTTAGGACCCTTGTAATGGTATACTAAGAAAACTGACACCAATAATTAATTGTTCTGGAAGATTACAAGATAATCATTGAGGTTTTTGTTGAGATATGTGGCTCAATGAGGCATAATTTTGGGAGAGGGGTATCATTTTATTATTATGGGAGAGGAGACACTTATAATTTCATAAATGATTTAAATATAATCAATCCATCCTCATGAAAATTTATTCCATATTTATGTGGGATAAAATTATGGATAATATATGATATAATATGTCTATAAATTTTTATTTAGTAAGGTTTAATTTGAAATAATACCCTTATCTCCTATTTTGACCCTTAGTAAACCCATTATATTCATAATTTATGTAATAAAATTTTATTATTTTTATTATAAATTATAACGAGAAATTTTGTTAAAAATATTAAATTATGATATCATTTGTGATTCCAAATATATAGAATACTTTTAAATTTAAAACTTATTTACAAGGTTGAAATTCGTTTTACAATAAGTGAAGAAAATCCCAAAAATCCATTTTTAGAAAAATTGATTTTTGAAGACTAAAATTTAGTTTTCATTGATTCCATTCAATGAAAAAACTAGTTGATTAATGTAAATATATCCTATTATATAAAAATAAATATATTTAATTAAAATAAATTACTAATAACATTTATTTTTAATTTATTTTTGTAAGATAAACCTTATATATAAAAATATTATTTTCGAAAAAAACAATTCATTTTATATTTAAATTTTTTTATCATCATTGATAAACAATTTATTACAAATGAATTCATTGCATGATTCAATAAAAAATAAATTTTCATAATTTTTTAATTCATTTTCATAATATCCAATACAATGGCTAGGAATTTTTTTTGAAATTAAATGATAAAAAATCAATACAATATCACAATTTTTTTGAACATAGTGTTGGATGTAAATCGTGGAATCGAAGAAATAAAATTAATTTAAAGAAATATATAACATATTATACCAGGGAGTTTCATTATACCCTTTTATAATAATTTCACATTTTTAATTCCATCACTTTGGTACTAAAAATTTTATATAATTATACATAATAAAATCCCCAGTTTCCCATTTAACTTCTTCATATTTCAGATTCTTCCAATGAAAAATAACCAAGTGAGTAGTATTATTCAATAAATAATTGTCTCTATGATCAGATTTTTTTTCTATATTTAACTTATATGAAATAATATTATAAAAAAGTAAAACAAATAAGTTTAGAAAATTTTAATTGTAATGAGTTTACTTCATCACGAGAGATACATGGAACACATTATGATCTTCAAAGAGGTTTTGTGGAAACAAAAATCAATAAACTATAGTCCAAACATCACCAAGAATCCTAAATGATCCAGTATACCTATGGATCAGTTTTTCATTATTTATAATTATTATAACATTCCTCCTTGACAAAATTAACTTGAATAATTTCTCATAATTTATTTCTTTTTGTCCTATCTAATGATTTTTTTAATAACTCTTCTATCAAATATAATCTTCCATGAGGTACTGCTAAATGTATATAACCTTTTTTTCATTTAACCAATTGTCTCTGCTCCTAATAACTTCCATTATATAGATTAATTCATAATATTATTGTTCTAATGTTCATCCGATTGAAGGAGGAAAAAGGATTAATCTCAATGATGTGATGATATCTACAGTTATAAAATTATTTGAAAAGATGAATATATTGATACCAACCCCATTAAAAATCTAGATAACATGACCTCAACATATCCTTTATAGATCTAATGGTTACCCTAAAACACCAATATATATATATGTGGATGATAGAATGTAATTTTTCACTACTCGATATCTATATCATGATGGAATACATTCTAAAATATTAATTTAAATGAAGAATCTCAAGTAAAAATAGTCAAATATGGTACTCCAAGAAAAAATTCCACATCTTATTTTTTTGGAACCGGATCTTGATAAAAATTTTATGTGATGGAAACAATTTATGTTGACTTCATAATGAAATCAAATACTACCTAATTTAAATTTTTAAGTTTTCAAATAATTTGGAGACCAATGAAAAAAATAATGGTAATGTTTTTAAATTTTCATTCTATTATGGATAATGGTTATAATATCTCCTTAGAAATCAATATCTATTTTTAAAATTTTAATCATAAAATCAGTTAAAAATCATACATGAAAATATATTTGCTCATCATATCCCACCAAAAATAATGTTTTCGATCTATATACACCTTAATACATTATGGATAAATAGATAAAGATAAACTATTTTCTTGATCCAATATATAATTCATCAATTATGGTATTAATGGGACCCAAACTATATTCTGAAACATTATGAATCCTTCATAATCACGTTTTATCTAAAGAAAATTTGTCACCATCTTATGTAGTTCTAAATCCACCATTTTCTCGTCTTAAATACTGAGAAGGATGGGTAGTTGAACTGTCATATAATAAAGATATTTTTTTTCTACATTTCACTAGATTTAATGATCAATCTATTGTTAATACCTTAATTTTTTTTTGGGAATGTGTTGATCCAAAAAAATATATTCTTTTTTATTTCAAAACTTAAAACACTGACTTATATATTGGTAATGAATTTAATTTATGTGAATTTAATGAAAATAATTACTAAAATAATTGTTTTATTTTAAAATCATTTTCAGACATAACTTTTATCTGAATTTATATGATTTCTAATATTTTTAATGTTACAGCCGTGTTTATAAGAATATTGGAAAAATTGTTTATACCCTATGTTTTAAGTAAAACATTTGTTTTCTGAACCCTACATTCAGTAAGGAACCATAATTTCATACCATACATTTTAAATGAATGTATGGATCAGGAACTTTATATTTGAATGTATCCCAACATTATAGGATCAATTGTATGGGACATTTTCCTAAATATTGCAACCTGTGTTTTTTAAACTATTATTTTTATGTTTATCACTATTCATAGAAACTAAACATTGGACTTGAACAATTATGGAGAATTGAATTGTGGATTTTTTCTATGATTATTATAATACTCTCTCTAGAATTAAAATTCTCTTTAAATCTACTAAAAGACTGACTCAAAGGTCTTTATTCAACAAATTAAATTATTACAATTTCATAGTCATGTTGAGACTATCTTTTGGTAATTAAATTTAAATACTCTTGATTAATGATGTTATATTTGAAAATATATTCGACCTAATCAAATTTTACAATCATGGTAAATTATGAATTATTTTTCTTCTAATGTTGTATATTTTAAATTGAAAATAATAATGTGTTGTCACCTTCAATGTTACACTTTGGGGACATACATTTTTTAATTATTATATTTTGGATTGACTATACTATTATTGCATTTTTATTTCTTAATTAATCATTTCCTTAATTTAAAAAATATCTTATGAGTGATATAATTTAGATACATTCATATTTTATCATCTTCCAAGAGTTTTCTCTAGTATAGTTAAAGAAATACTATTTGAAATTGATGAATATTTTACTTCTAATATTATTTATTCAATATCATTTAAATCAATCAATTTCTAGAAAAATTATGATCATAATTTCTATTCAACATATTCAGATTAATATATTTTTGTAGTGTCTACTCCCCATACTCATTTGTGAGGATTTTTAGATTATTATACTATCTTGTGGAAATTTTAGTTCCCATTAAAATACTAATGGTCCCAAAAATCATTACTTTAATTTTTTTAATTCTTAAACTCTTTTTTAAAAGTCTTTAAATGAGATTAAATACTAGTGAAATTCACCAAGCTCATATAGAGAGTGTTGGTGTAGTGGACTAGGTATTTTTGTGCCACAAACTATTAAAATTCATTTTGTTATATTATTCTCTATATTTGTTTTCCATGAATTAGTCATATTTAATAAAGAATAAAATTATTTTTAATTGAAATATGTATGTATTAACTCTATCATATATTTAAAGGATTAAAACTCACCTCCCACTTGTTTCATCATCTCTATAGTTCTATCCTAGAAATTGGAATCAAATGTTGTCTTTCGTTTCATATATCTCACATTTTTTAAATCCTTGAATTTTATATTATTTCTATTTGATTCTAAAAAGTGGTATAAATGAGAATACTCAAGTGGTAAAATTTAGTTTAACTATAAATTTTCACATTTAATGACCCATATATAGATAAATGTCATTCGGGTGATCTTAGAGAAGCTCTATCGATGGTCCCATAACCAGATTTAAATGATGATAATTATTAATTCTCAAAATAATACTTGTATAATTATATGAAAAATATTTGAAGATGTTTCTATTTAACGGAATTAAAGACTTATAAAATTAAAAAATGGGGCCGGAATAAATGGAATGAAGAAAAATAGAAATTATACTACCTTCAATAGAATGATATTAATTTTTTTTCTATGAATATGGAACTATGAGATTTATTGAAGTTTCAACATGTTCTACTGCGAATTGTATGTGGACAATCATTTTTATTGCCTATATTGGAACTATTAATGTTATAAAACTAAGGTAAAATACTCTACAAATGAAATATTATACATTATGGATGAATTAATATGAGAGATTCACTTAGATGTGTGGAATGTTTGTAGAAGTTTTCAATGTTATTTCTATTGTGGGATAACCAATTAAACAACAAGATCAATATATTAATGTTTCCAAATTAGTACCCTCTAAGTGGAATAGAATTTATACTATTATTATTCAATATGAATTAGTTAATTAATTTATCATGGAATAGTTCATTCAAACCATGATGATGTATAATGTCCAAATGCATGTTGAAGCTAAAAACATGTCTATATCAAAAAGTAAGATGCTTCACCCCAAAAAATTATGGGTGAATCGTCTGATTCATTTTATCCTGATTCATGTAAATATATATAATATTATTATTCAATATTTGTGAAACATTATAACAAGGGATAGAATAAATTAATGGGGAAAATATAAGATATATGCTAAAAATATAAGTGGAAATGTTCCACTAAGTATATATTTAGTGGGGTTAAATATCAGAGTAAATATAATTATAAAATAAATTTTAAGAAAGTAACTAGGAAAAAATAGAATTCTTCTTCATATTCAACATATGAATCCACTATAATATATATTGCTGAGTAAGAAAATAAAATGGAAAATATATGTCTTATGGCTCATGTTAATGTTTAATACACTTTTTACACTAAATGATTTATTTATAAAATCATTCTGATGATGTATTAAAAATGTTTTCTCCTTCAAGATAATTTTAAATATTTGTTGAATGAAAATAGAGAACACCTGGAATCCTATGATTCTTTTTATAATATTATAAAATAATTTTAAAAATCAAATTTAAGATCTAATTATTCCAAATTTTCTTGTATTTTTAATGAAAATATAATTAACAAACTAATATAAGAATTTAACTCCTTAATACAAGGATCTAACAGGATTGTTAATGGGGAAAACTATTTCAAAAAAATTATTATAAAAAATAAGGAAAATAATAATGGTAAAAAAATATATATGAATTAATAGAGAAAACCAATAATATAAAGAAATTATATTACCTATTTTAGAAAAATAAATAGTATAAATAATAGTTATTGATTTCATTATGCTATAATAGACATTATACAAATGAATGATATATTAGAAATCCTCAATTTTGAACTATCAATTGTGTCCATTATTCTGGTGAATTATCATACCATAATTATGGTGTCCCAACTCAATGTAAATAGATATGGTTACCAAAGTATCCATTTTTTAATACATTCACACAAAAAATTATACCAGTAACAAAATGAACTTTTATTTGATATTGTGTAGGTGTTCACCATAGGAATTCAATATGATATCATTATGTGGCTGTCTAAAATTTATGTAAATTTCATATATTTCAATTTCATATGTGAAACTATTTATAGAATGTTTTTTAATCCATGAAGTAGTTCATATTTATTTATGTATTTAATTTAAAGTATCAAAAAATGTTATACTAGCAGATAAAAACTATTAAATTAATTACTTTTTTCCTTATAAATTTAATTATCTTTATATTTTATCTATTAAAAACTTTCTCACTCTACTATTTTATGTGATATGTCAATCTAAATAACTAATTTGATCGTGAAATTCATAATACCGATAGAGTTATTTGATTCTATATTATGATATGCAATATAATTTAAATGTATTCAAATATGTGTAATTTTTTTAATTTTTTGTTGTTTGATTAAAAAAAATTAAATATCTTCTTAATATTATTTTTAAAAGAGATTTTATAATTCACAGGGATCATGTAGTACATTATTTTTATTAAACTATTCCATAAAATGATAGATAGGTTTATTTTCTGAAAACTATGTTCTTAATTAATCATTTATTTCATAAATATTTATTTATTAAAAAATTTATTTTTATCATAAATTTTATTGAATAATGTAAATGTATTCATTAATTTTTCTCTTCGGTTGACCAATATTTTATCCAGAAAATGATGAAATGATTTACCATTAATTTGGCTCAAGAATATTAAGCATCCCCTAAAAACAATAATAAATCATTACTTCTTCCCCTTTTGAACCCTAAAATATTCTCAAAACCACTCAATAATTTTTTTATTATTTCATTAATATTCAAAATTCCATAAATTTCGAAGAATCATGTTTTTTAAAAATTAGGTAACCTATGAATTAAAGTTCAAAAAATGTCACTATCACGATATAATTATTCTGGTTATTGGATCAATTGATTTATTTTTCATAAGATTAGTATAAATAATTATCTATGAGAGGTAATTCATATTATAATTCTTTGAAAAATCTATTTAGATAACTTTCAGTTTATTTTGCTCAGGATTCCTTAGATATATATTCTAAAAAATTTACAGAAATCCGAGGTTTTGAAAAACGAAATGTATTATATTCACAAATTGTAAAATATAATTTCTTATATAGAATCTATTTCAAATATTAATCTTCTAAATAATGATGTTTTGAAGCTTCATAATCATATATATATATATAAATGAATAGTTGTAAAACTCTTCAGTTTCAAAAATAGTTTTAGTTGCTCTTTAATATAAGTATCAATTTTTTCAAGAACCCTAAATTTATAAATACTATTTTTTTCTTTTATGGTAGAGATAGTAATTAAAATGAATAAAATTAGATTTCATGTTATTAATTTGTAATATCATATTGAGCTATAGAATTCCTTTAGTTAAATAGTTTTTATCATCTTTGATAGATCAATGAGAGGTTGATGTTCAAAATGTAAAATAAATTCCTTCAAGAGTTCTAGATATTATGAGTAAAAGTGTTAAATGTTTTTCGAGTGAAAATGAAGAATTTAACCTTCAAAAATTAATTATTCTATTTCTCCACTAAAGCCTAATTAAAATCAAAGACAAAATATTTTTTTTTAATTATGGATGATTTAAAATATTTTTTAATAATTATATTAGTTTAAGTATAATTTTATATATATATTTCTGTTGAAAAATTTCAATTAGTATATTTCATATTTTATTTTTTATGCTACAAAAAATGGGTTGAAATTTATTTGGAGTGATGTAAAAATAAGATAATTTTGAGGGAAAAATATGTAAACTAAATGGAGATAATTTTTTTTAAAAATGAAAAATATATATGTGATAAATTTTGTTAAATAATTATTTTTCTGTTTAGGGGAGAAACATTCATAAAATATAATTAATTTTATATTTCAAGTGTTTAATTAAATATTCTTTTTTATTTTATTACTAGTTTTATGGGGTTTTTATTATAAAAATGGGGGACCTTGTTTAGGATGTTTGTATCCAGTAATATCATTTATTTATTTATCATTTTGATGCTCACATATACCCACATATATGTTGCAAATAAGGTAATATTAGGTGAGTTTGAGGATAATAATTATTAGAATTATTATTTAATTTTGGATTCATTTACATTTAATAAACACATGTAGTCTTATTTGATTTGTCAAATTATAAGTATTCTAGATATCTTTATAAATATAATTGAAAAACATTTTATACACATTTTTATAATCAAAATTTATGGTTTGTAAACACTGATTATTTAAGGAAGCATAATTGTATATCTTATGATTGGAATAAACTTATAGGATATGTACCATACATTTGAAAAAAAAACCTATGTTTCAGGAACAAATGTTTGGTTCTTCATCCCTACTTCTCTAATCAATCATACTCTAATAACCATACGTTTTATATTTATCTACGCAAAATGAAAACCTATATTCGACTTTTCCAATTATAGAGTTTTGAATTATATATTATTCTAATTTTTTCTTCTATGGAATCTCCATAATTAAATATATATTTAATCCTACTGAGAGATAGATTCAAAGGATAATATTCAATAGATTAAATCATTCATATTTCATTGTGATGTTACTAAATTCATTGAAAATATAAAATTAAAATACTCACAATTATTTATGTGATATATCATAAAATATTTTACCTAAATTAATTAGACCATATTGTTAAATATTGTGATTTTATTGTTCAAAATATATTGATTTTTTTCAAAAATAATAATATATAGTTACATTTAGACCAAAACTATGGATATATAGAATTTTGTATTTTTATTTTTTCATAGACTCGACTCTTGTTGTTGCTATATTTCATTGATAATGTTTTCTATTGTTTGAAAAAGACATATAAGTGCTACACATTCAAGACATACATGTTTAATCATCTTCATAGTGAATTATATACTACAATTTAATGAAACAATATTGGATGTTGATGAATATTTGTTTACTGTTGTGCATTAATAATGACCATTTTCATTTATCCTTTTCTATGAAAACTATGAGATGAACCAGTATTCAGCCTGACTATATTAATATATTTTCTAATGAAGTGTTGACTAATAATACTATTTAATGGGTGATTTTTGTCTTCTCATAAAAATGAATGGCTATTTAGTTTACCTAGAAATGAACCAGTAGGACTAATAAATATTTTATATAAGGTTTCAATTTTATTCACATAGTTAGATAGGTCTATTAATTAGAGTATATTCTAGTGAAAATCATTTTTTTGGAGAGAGAGTATTGGTGGAGTGGCATAAGGGTTTTTAATTCCCCAAAAATCTTTACATCATTTTGAGAAATTATGTTGTTTATTTATTTACCAATTCTCAGTCTTCATTAAGAGAAAACGAAAGAATCACTTTAATATCAAGAGGTAATTATTGGTTCTACCATATTTTAAAAGAAACACAATTCATATATCCACTTATATAAATACTCAACGCCATTTTCCTAGAGCCGGTGACATATTTTATGAAATTTTCATATAAACAAGTAATATTCCTCATAAAGGACCATCTTTTTTAAATGATTTGGAAATAATATACATAAAAAAGTTCAACAATACAACCTGAAATGAAATACAGCATATATGTTTCATTAGGAACATCCACAACTCAAAACTTATTCATGCGGTTCATTCATAATATTTCTATTCATGTCCTAATAAAAATAAAACATAAGAAGGGGTGAGGTAAAATGATTATTAAGGGTAAAAAATACAATAGAAGATAACATAAACAATAGGAATGGTGTATAATTGAAAACACTTGCATTTAAAAATAAACATGAACCGAATATGGTTGAAATATGAGATAAGAAAACATTTTGAAAATATACTATAATCATGGTTATTATACTAGTTTAATAACATGAGTAACTAGTAATTTCTAGCATAGTAATGAAAATAATGTATAAAACTGACATTATTAATCATATCATGAAGGCCTCAACTAAGAAATCTAAAGATGATTAATTCCTCGGCCGAAACTGTATATAATAATTGGAAAGGCCTCATTCAACTACATGTCTATTTGTCTCATTAGACATACCGATTCCTCGAGAGTCTATAAAGGGCCCCACCCATCAAAAAATAATTCCTATTAATTTCTCAAATGAATGGGGATAAAAAATATACTTTAATATAGAAACGAACATATGAAACTTAAATAACATTCATCAAACATTAACCATAAATACTAACCATTTAGAGTAAATTGGTAAATGGTTTTATGATAGAACATACATAGTAAAACGAATCATGAACCATTAAATTAAATATGTTATATTATATATTAAGTATTAATGCCATTAATATATAATAATCAACAGGAGTGTTGAAACAGATAAAGATACTCTTATAAAAACATCTAGTAATTCATGAGATAAATAATCTTTTACATTGAAAAGAAGAGTTATGTAGGAAAAGTATTTGAATAAAACCAAGAAAAATGAAATATTGTATTTTTGTAATATAATGATTGATTTTATAAATATATTGTTTTCTTAAAATTAAATATAAAGATCCCTTAAAAACAGGAAAGAATTAAAACATTATCTCAAGTCTAGCTTGTATTTCGGGATATTTTTTTGAAAGATTCTTTTAAAACATATAACTCCCATAAAATAATTAACAATATAGTTTTTAAACATACATTGAAAATTTAAACTTAATTTATGGGGAGTAAATAATAATAATTAATAAATAAATGTGGATAAATATATTAGAAGAGTAACCTGAAATAAAATCAATGTCCACCTAAGAAACCCTTACCTTATGTCCGAAGGTGTTCCTCACATGATCTTAAAAGCATGAATAATAAAATAGAGGATCATAAATTAGTTATTATGAAACCTACTCTACACTAAAGTTTTTCATTAAAACCTTGTTAGTTTCATTCGTGGAATTTTTACGGGTAATGAAATTCAATTTCATTGTTTGGGAGTGTTTTCTTTCTCTATTTTCAAGATTGGTTAACAAATATTCTTGAATGTTAATAAATATTGAATGAAAATGGTTTTCTATAATATAAGGATTTTTTTAGTAGTGAAAATATATATGATAAAATGGTTATAAAATCTGATTGGTTAATGGGAGTGAAGATGGATAATTATATAAATCTCTAAGGACAATTGTTTGGGTTAATTGGAATTTTTTTTATCGCAATGAATTGAGTTTGATTTATAAATTCATATCATGTTTTAAAAAGGATTAAAGAACCATAAATAATTTATAATACAAATTTCATTTTCTATTAAAATAATTATTAAGATTTTAGGACCATAATTGAAGACGATAATAGAAATTAAAAACCTGTGATCAAATAATGTAATGAATTAACACCCCTCGGATGGTGTTTTCATATCTATTAAGAAAGAATGGGAAAGGGGTGATAAGGAATAAATCTTCCTTTATAATAACAAAATTCTAGTACATGTATGTTACTAGATTCATAACAACATTTGGATTAAAGGAGGTGCGAAAAGAAAAATAAAAGAATAAAACTTGAAATAAAAGAAACGAAAAGAGGAATTTTCCTATTGATGTAATCTTGTATAAGAGCCTCTTTAGGGTAGAGGTTTTTGTCTTTTTATAATACCAATGACTACTAGACGTGGTGGAGGATCTTTTGAGGTTATTAGACCAGAATTTTGAAAAGGAATAAGGCTTGAGAGTAGTGAAGAGAAAAGGGAGTGAGGGGGTTTTCAAGTGGAGAAGAGGAGGGTTTCCCTATTATTTTACTCATTATTTTATTATTTGGGAATAGACAATCAATATTATCGATTCTTGTGATGAATAATAGTAATATTTGTATGATAGTTCGAACCATGGGCAGTTACATCAACAATGATTCCTAGAAATGTAAATATTATTTATAATGTATATTTAAGTTAAATTTCTATATTTTACTATTCATAAAATATTTGAGTATTTCAGAATAATACCAAAAAATAACCCTAACCATTTTTCAACATGTAGAATTTAAAATTGAAGTCCATTTTTAGAAAATAATTTTACAAATATATGTAATCGTAATTTATTCGAAAAATATCAATTTTAAAACTATAATACATTTTATATCACTTTGAAAAATTAATCAAGATCTCATTATTATATATCATTATGATAATAAAATAATAATATGATTTAATATTCATAAGGGTCATATTAATATTAATTTTAATATTTATATGGGTATGTTACTATTATCTAAAAATTATGTTTGTCTTATCAAACTCTAAAAATCATACCGAACGCAACCGGGTATATCACATTTTCAAAATTCAAATGATAGAGGTAGAAAAATTAGATTTACTGGATACATTATAACAAAGTGGTGTTTTGTAGAGACTCATTGTCTCATGAAATCAATATAATTTTTTTAACCATGGGGTGCTACGTTATCCCCTCTATACAAAAATTTCTTTCTCGAAATTAAGAGAATGTTCCCTAAAAAATGATTTGGGATATTCTTCATCATAATCTCTTCAGGCTCCCATGTTACCACTTAGATTTAATGATTATTCCAAAATATCTTTACCAGTCGTGTCACCGAATTCCTCAACACATGTACTTTAGTGTCAAGAATCTCGATAGTATCTTCTAAGTAAGATACGTTAGGTTCCAATTCTATAACATAATTATTGAGGAATTGTGTTGGGTCTGGAATTTTATTTCTTAGAAATGAGGCATGGAACACATTATGTACTTTATACAGGCTAGGGATCACATCCAATTATAAGAAACAACTAAAATTCTCTAAAAATATTCAAAATGGAATATGTACCTCCTGATCAGTTTCCCTTTCTTCCCATGTCTTATTGCATCCTTCCATAGAGATACTTTCATACCATACATTTTCAATGAATGTATGGATCCAAAACTCTATATTTGAATGTATCCCAACATTATTGGATCGATTTTATGGTTCATTGTCCTAAATATTGTAACCTGTATTTTTTAAACTATTATTTTTATGTTCATCACTATTCAGAGAAATTTAGTCTTGGACCTGAACAATTATATAGAATTTAATTATTGATTATTTATTTTAATTTTATAATAATCTCTCTAGAATTAAAATTCTCTTTAAATCTACTAAATGACTTAGTCAAAGGGTTTTATACAACAAATTAAATTATTACAATTTCATAGTCAAGTTGAGACTATCTTTAGGTGTTTAAATTTAAATACTCTTGATTAATGATGTGATATTTTAAAATATATTAGACCTAATACAATTTTACAATCATGATAAATTATGAATTCTTCTTCTTCTAAAGTTATATATTTTAAATTGAAAATAATAATGTGTTGTCACCATCAATGTTATAGTTTGGAGACATGCTTTTTTTAATTATTATATTTTTTATTGACTCTACTATTATTGTATTTTTATTTATTAATTAATCATTTCCATCATTTAAAAAATATCTTATGAGTGATTTAATTTAGATACATTCATATTTTATCATCTTCCAAGTGTTTTCTATACTATAGTTAAAGAAATACTATTTGAAATTGATGAATATTTTACTTCTACGATTATTTATTAAATATCATTTACATCAATCAATTTCTAGAAAAATTGTGATCATAATTACTATTTAACTTATTCATATTAATATTTTCTGTAGTGTCTACTGACTATACTCATTTGTGAGGATTTTTATAATATTATACTATCTTGTGGATATTTAAGTTACCATTAAAAAACTAAAGTTCCCAAAAAAGAATTATTTTAATTTTTTAAATTCATTAACTCTATTTTAGAAGTCTTTAAATGAGAATTAATACTAGTGAAATTCACCAAGATCATGGAGAGAGGGTTGGTGGATTGGACTAGGAATTTTTGTGCAACAAACTATTATAAATAATTTTGTTATATTATTCTCCATATTTGTTTTCCAAGAATCAGTCATATATAATAAAGAATAAAATAATATATTTAATTGAAATATGGATATATTGACTCTATCCTGTATTTAATGGATCAAAACACACCTCCCACTTGTTTCTTCATCTCTATAGTTCTATCTGAGAAATTGGTAACAAATGTTGTCTTTTGTTTCATATATCTCACCTTTCTTAACTCTTTGAATTTTATATTGTTTCTATTTGATTCTAATAATTGGTATAAATGAGAATACTCAAGATGTAAAAAAAATTAACTCAAAATTTTCACACTTAATGTTCCATATATAGATAAATCTCATTCGGGTGATCTTAGATAATCATTATCGATGATCCCAGAACCAGATTTTAATAGTGATAATTATTAATTCTCTAAATAATACATGTACAATTATATGAAAAATATTTGAAGATGTTTCTATTTAATCAAATTAAAGACTTATCAAAATACAAAATGGGGCTGGAATAAATGGAATGATGAAAAATAAAAATTATATGTCCTTCAATAGAATGATATGAATTGTTTTTCTATGAATAAGTAACTATGAGATTAATTGATGTTTCAACGTGTTCTAATAAGAATTGAATGTGGAAGATCATTTCAATTGCCTATATTGGAACTATTAATGTTAAAAAACTAATATAAAATACTCTACAAATGAAATGTTATACATTAAGGATGCATGAATTTGAGAGATTCACTTAGATGTGTGGAATATTATTAGAAGTTCTCAATGTTATATATATTGTGGGATATCCAATTAAACAACATCAATATTTTAGTGTTTTGAAAATAGTACACTCTAAATGGAATGGAATTTATACTATTATTATTCAATATCCACTAGTTAATGAATTTATTATGGAAGAGTTCATTCAAACTATATTGATGAATAATGTCCAGATTCATGTTGAAGCTAAAAAATAGCTATATCAAAAAGTAATATGCTTCACCCCAAAAAATTATGGGTGAATCGCCTGATTCATTTTATCCTGATTCATGTAAATATATAAAATTTCTTTCTTCATGATTTTAGAAACATTATAACAATAGAAAAAATAAATTAATGGGGAACATATAAGATATATGCTATAAATATAAGTTGAGATGTCCCACAAAGTATAAATTTAGTGGGATTAAATATCAGAGTAAAGATAATTATAAAATAAAGTGTAAGAAAGTAACTAAGAAAAAATGGAATTCTTCTTCACGTTCATGATATGAATCCACTATAATATCTATAGCTGAGTAATAAATTAAAATGGAAAGTCTATGTCTTATGTCTCATGTTAATGTTGAATACTATTTTTACACTCAATGATTTATTTATAAAATCATTCTGATGAGGAATTAAAAATGTTTTCTACTTCAAGATAAATTTAAATCTTTGTTGAAAAAATATATAGAACACAAGGAATATTATGATGTTATTTCAAATATTATAAATTAATTGTAAAGAATATATTTAAGATCTAACTATTCCAAATATTCTATAATTTTTAATGAAAATATAATTAACAAACTATTAAAAGAATTTAACACATTAATACAAGGATCTAACTAGGTTGTTAATGGTGAAAACTATTTCAATAAAATTAGTGTAAAAAATAAGGAAAATAATAATGGTAAAATAGATATAAGAAGTAATAGAGAAAACCAACAATATAAAGAAATTATTTTACACATTTTAGATAAATAAATAGCATAAATACTATTTATTTATTTCATTATGCTATAAATAGACATTATACAAATGAATGATATTTTAGAAATCCTCAATTTTGTACTATCAATCGGGTCCATTATTCTAGTGAATTATCATACATTAATTATGGTGTCCCAACTCAATGTAAATAGATATGGTTACCAAAGTATCCATTTTTTAATACTTTCACACACAAAAGTATATCAGTAACAAAATGATCTTTTTTTTGATATTGTGTAGGTGTGCACCATATGAATTGAATCTGATATAATTATGTGGCTGCATAAAATTTATGTAAATTTCATGTATTTCAATTTAATATGTGAATATCAATAAAGAATTTTTTTTAATCCATGATGTAATTCAAATTTATTTAAATATTCAATTTAATGTATCTAACAATGTTATACTGGAAGATAAAAACTATTAAATTCTTTACTTTTTTCCCTATACATTTAATTATCCTTATATTTTAACTTGTAAAAACTTTCTCACACTACTATTTTATGTGATAAGTCAATTTTAATAACTATTTTGATCATGAAATTCATATTACCTAGAGAGTCATTTGATTACATATTATGATATGTAATATAATTAAAATGTATTCTAATATGTGTAATTTTTTTTATTTTTCTGTTTGTTTAAAATTTACTTATATATCTTCTTAATATTAGTTTTAAAAGAGATTTTATAATTCCATGGGATCATGTAGTACATTATATTTTTTAATCTTGATCATAAAATGATAGATAGGTTTAGTTGGTGAAAAAATATGTTCTAAATTAATCATTTTTTTCATAAATATTTATTTATTAAAACATTTATTTTTATCATAAATTTTATTGAATAATGTAGATGTATTCATTAATTTTCTCTCTTAGGTTGATCAATATTTTCCCAATAAAATGATTAAATTATTTATCTTTAATTTGGCTCATGAATCTGAAGCATCTCATAAAAACAATAATAAAACATTACTTCTTCCCCTTTTGAACCCTAAAATCTTCTCAAAACCACTCAATAATATTTTTTTATTTCATTAATATTCAAAATTCCATATCTTTTTAAGAATCAAGTTTTAAAAAAATTATGTGACCTATGAATTAATGTTCATAAAATGATATTATCAAGATATAATTATTCTAGGTTTGGATAATTTGATTTATTTTTCACAAGATTAGTATCAAGAATTATCTATGAGAGGTAATTCATATTATAATTCTATGAAAAATATATTTAAAGAACTCTCAGTTAATTTTGATGAGGATTCCTTGGATATATATTCTAGAAAATTTACAGAAATCCTAGGTTTTGAAAGTCCAAAAGCAGTATATTCACAAATTGTAAAATATAATTCCTTATATAGAATCTATTTCACATCTTAATCTTCTAAATAATCAATATTTCAAGGTTCATGATCATATATATATATATATAATTGAATAGTTATAAAACTCTTCAGTTGATAAAATTTTTTTAGTTTCTCTTCAATATAAGTATCAATGTTTTCAAGTAACCTAAATTTATAAATACTATTTTGATTCTATGAAGGTGGAGATTGTAATTAAAATGAATAAAATTATATTTCATGTTATTACTTTGTAATATCATATTGAGATATAGATTTTTTTTAGTTAAACAGTTTTCATTATCATCAATAGATCAATGAGGGGTTGATGTTAAAAATGTAAAAGAAATTCTTTCAAGAGTTCTAGATATTGTGAGTAAAAGGGTTAAATGTTTTGCGAGTGAAATTGAACCATTTAACCATTAAAAATTAATTATTCTATTTCTCCACTAAAGCCTAACTAAAATCAAAGAAAAAATAATTTTTTTAATTCTGGATGATTTAAAATGGTTTTTAATAATTATAATAGTTTATGTATCATTTTTTTTATATAGTTCTGTTGACAAATTTCAATTAATATATTTCATATTTTAATTTTTATGCTACAAAAAATGGGTTTAAATTTATTTGGGGTGATGTAAAAATAAGATAATTTTGAGGAAAAAATATGTAAACAGCATGGAGATAAATATTTTTTAAAAAAATATATATATATATGTGATAAATTTTGGTAAATAATTAATTTTCAATATAGGGGAGAAACATACATAAAATATAATTAATTTTATATTTTTAGTGTTTAATTACATATTCATTTTTAATTTTGTTATTAGTTTTATGTGTTTTTTATTATAAAAATGGGGGACATTGTTTAGAATGTTTGGATCCAGTAATATAATTTATTTATTTATTATTCGTATGCTCACACACACTCACATATATGTTTCAAATGAGGTAAGATTATGTGAGTTTGAGGATAATAATTATTAAAATAATTATTTAATTTTGGTGTCATTTTCATATAATAAACACATGTAGTCTTATTTGATTTCTCAAATTATAAGTATTCTAGATGTCTTTATAAATATAATTGAAATACATTTTATACCCATTTTTATAATCAACATTTATGGTTTGTAAACACTGATTATTTAAGTTAGCATAATTGTATATCTCATGATTCGACTAAACTTATAAGATATGTACCATACATTTGAAAAAAAAACCCTATGTTTCAGGAACAAATGTTTGGTTCTTCATCCCTACCTCTCTAATCCATCATACATTATCAAACATATGTTTTATATTTATCTATGCACAAATAAACCCTATATTTGACTTGGTCAATTATAGAGTTTTGAATTATATATTATTCCAATTTTTTATACTATGGAATCTTCATAATTAAATATATATTTAATGATACTGAGAGACGGATTCAAAGGATCATATCCAATAGATTGAATCAATCATATTTTAGTGTGATGTTACTAAATTCTTTGAAAATTTAAAATTAAAATACTCACAACTTTTGATGTGATATTTCATGATATATTTTACCCAAATTAATTAGACCATCTTGTAACATATTGTGATTTTATTCTTCACAATATATTGATTTTTTTTCAAAAATAATAATGTATAGTTACATTTACACCTACACTATGGATATATAGAATTTTGTATTTTTATTTTTTTATAGACTCAACTCGTGTTGTTGATATATTTCATTTTTAATGTTTTCTAAAGTTTGAAAAGGACTTATATATGATACACATTCAAGACATACATGTTTAATCATCATCCTAGTGAATTATCAACTATAATTTAATGAAACAATATTGGATGTTGATGAATATTTGTTTACTGTTGTTCATTAATAATGACCATTTTAATTTATCATTTTCTACGACAACTATGAGCTAAACCAGTATTCAACCATATTATCTTAATATATTTTCTAATGAAGTGTTCACTAATCGTACTATTAAATTGGTGATTTTTGTCTACTCATAAAAATCAATAGCTATTTCATTTACCTAGAAATGAAGTAGTATGACCTACAAATATTTTATGGAAGGATTCAATTTTATTTAAATAGTTTTATTGGTCTATTAATAAGAGTATATTCTAGTGAAAATCATTTTTTTAAAGAGAGTGTGTTGGTTGAGTGGCCTATGGGTTTTCTATTCCCCAAAAAAAATTTACATCATTTTGAGAAATTATATTGTTTATTTATATACCAATTCTCACTCTTCATTAATAGATAAGGAATGATTAAATTTAATTTCAAGAGGTGATTATTGTTTCTACCATATTTTAAAAGGAACACAATTCATACCTCGACTTATGTAAAGAATCGACTCTTTTTTCCTAGATCCAGTGACCTATTTTATGAAATTTTCATATAAATAAGTAATATTCCTCTTAAAGGACCGAGTTTTTTAGAATACTTGGAAACAATATAAATACCAAAGTTCAACAATACAACATGAAATGAAATACAACATATATGTTTTATTAGGAACATCCATAACTCGAAACATATCCATGTGGTTCATTCATAATATACCTATTCATGTCCTTGGAAAAATGAAACATAAGAAGGGGTGAGATCATATGATTATTAAGGGTAAAAAATACAATAGAAGATAACATAAACATTAGACATGGTGAATAATTGAAAACACATGCATTTAAAAATAAACATGAACTGAATATGGAAGCAATATGAGATAAGAAAACATTTCCACAATATAATATATTCATGAGTATAATATTAGTTGAATAACATGAGTAACTATGAATTTGTACTTTAGTAATGAAAAAAAAATATATTACTGACATTCTGAAACATATCATGAATGCCTCAACCAAGAAATCTAAAAATGATTAATGCCTCAGCTGAAACCGTATATAATAATTGGAAACTCCTCATCCATCTACATATCTATTTGTCTCATTATACCTACCGATGCCTCGAGAGGCTATAGAGGTCCCCAACCATAATACCAAAAAATAACCCTAACCATTTTTAAACATGTAGAATTTAAAAATGAACTCCATTTTTAGAAAATAATTTTACAAATATTATTAATCATAATTTATTCAAAAAATAACAATTTTAAAACTATAATACATTTTATATCACATTGAAAAATTAATCAAGATCTCATTATCATATATCATTATGACAATAAAATAATAACATGATTTGCTTTTCATAAGGGTCATATTACTTTTAGTTTTTCTATTTATATGTGTCTGTTAATATTGTCTAAAAA